>JAGIQG010000001.1:150592093-151941468 GCA_024679065.1 Sphyrna mokarran
GAACGCACTGCCAGTGGAACTGGTGGAAGCAAGCATGTTAGTAATATTCAAGGCATATCTTGATAGACTCATGAACAGGATGCAAATTAACGGATAGAAACTGCATATCAGTGCAGGCTTGGTAGGCTGAAGGGCCTGTTTTTGTGCTGTGCTGTATTGTTCTTTGTTCTTTATAGCATCTAGAGACATTCTTTTTTACACTACTGTAGTCTTCTCTTCAAAAAATTCAATCAGTCTAAACAAGCCCTTTACAGATCTATGCTGCACTTATTCCAAGGAAAATTAATCCTTCCTGGTGTGTCCAAAACTGCAAGTCTCACAACAGCAGGTTAAAGTCCAACAGATTTCTTTGGAATCACGAGTTTTTGGAGTGCCAACCATGGTACCTCACCTGGTGAAGGAGCAGCGCTCTGAAAGCTTGTGATTCCAAATAAACCTGTTGGACTTTAACCTGGTGTTGTGAGACTTCTTACCATATCCACCCCAGTCCAACGCCAGCATCTCCATACCATGGCTGTCCAAAACAGTATGGCCCATAACAGGGCTTGTACAGTCGAAGCATAACTTCTATCCCTTTGTATTTTAACCCTCTAGATATAAAGCCCCAAAGGCATAAACATAATAAACAAAACACTTGTTAGGAAAAATCTTTGATCATATCTCCTTCTTCATATATAAGCAAAGCCAATTATTATTGTTTGAATGTACAAGATATAACCACCATGCAGTTATGCTAAGAGTCTTCTCAGTTCAATCCTTAGGCATGTTACAAATTTACCCAGATATCCAGAGAGCAAAAGAGGGTTGTTTTACACACATTCACTGACACGCACGCATATGCATGCACACAGTGGTTAGCACTGCCGCCTCACCGTGCCAGGGGCCCAGGTTTGATTCCCAGCTTGAGTCATTGTCTGTGCGGAGTCTGCACGTTCTCCCCCCATTCTCCGATTTCCTCCCACAGTCTGAAAGATATACTGGTTAGGTGCATTGGCCATGCTAAATTCTCCCTCAGTGTACCCGAACAAGTGCCAGAGTGTTGCGACTAGGAGATTTTCACAGTAGTTTCACTGCAGTGTTAACGTAAGCCCACTTGTGACACTAATGAATAAACTTTAAAATATGATCATGCTATGTGCAAAATGCAGGCCAGAAATTTAAGGTCTCCCACTGTCCAAACCTTGAGTTGATGAGAGAGTGTGAAATTGAAGGAATGGAATTCCCTCCGGATTCTCAACTGTTCTCACCAAACAATTACTTTGGGTTGATTTTATGAGCTATTTGCCACAGTATTTCCAGCCTTTGATCTGTTTCTGTAGCCATGGTATTTATGGGTAGAATTCTTTGGCCGTACTGGTCTAAAAGCTGGAAATTCTCACCCAATTGTCAATGTTTCACATTGTCTGCAACCCCCCACTAAAATTCCAGTGATGGACGGAATGAGAGAATTCTGGCCTATATGTCTGGTCCAGTTAAGTTTCTGATCAATGAAAACCTTCAGGTTGTTGATGAAGAGACAATTCAGTGATGGTAATGTGGTTGAATGTCACGTGGAGTTAATTACATTCCCTCTTGTTGAAGATGGCCATTGCATGGTGTTAAGTGCTCAGATTTTACTTGTCAATTATCTGCTACACCTGAATATCGTCCAAGTCTTGCTGCCCACAGGCATGATCTGCTCCAGTATCCAAGACATTAATGTCATTCTCATTCACTGGCAGCCATTGTCAGAGAATTCAAATAAGATCAAGAGGTTAAAATTTGAGGTTAGATGCTTGGGATAGTGGGGGGCAGCAAACAAATCATTGTCCATTTCTGCCCTATGATTTCTGGAGGTTTGCATTAGATATATTCTCAGAGTTTAGCATCACTTACCTTACACATAAGTGAGATTTCCATCCTTCATGTCCAGAGTATACGGTTTTTCCTTCCCGTGTCCAATTAAACAATAGCTAAACCCAGTGATTGTAATAAAGAATCCATATGTAAACTATAGAAACAAATCATGTACCTCCATGTCAACTCACTTCTCTATATACAGAAGGTGCCCCAAAAAAACGTTCTATCAAGATGAGACACAATAGTCAGATGTTAGAAATTCCTAACTCCCAAAGCCTGTCCGCCATCTACAAGGCAGAGTGAAGAGTGTGATGGAATACTCTGCCTGGATGTGGGCATTTCAAACCAATAACTGGTTAAATTGAATAAAACATACATATAAATGATTTACAGTTTACACAGAGTTTACAGTTTACATTTCTCTAAGCTTTTCAGTTTTGGGAAACAATAAGGATTGTGCTACTGGATGAATTGAACACTGACTGATTCTTATCCTCCAGCCAAACTTTCTAAACTAACTTGTCCAGACTTCTTAAAATACAAAAGGGCAGAAATTCACATCAGGCAGTAGCACTAATTGGATGATATTGGATCAGCCACCAATTGTTTTTTATATTCCTTTATGGGATGTGAGCGTCATTGACTGGGCCAGCATTTATTGCCCATTTCTAATTGCCCTTGAACAAAGAGGTTTGCATAGCTATTTCAAAGAGCATTTAAGAGTCTGGAGGTCTGGAGTCACATGGAGGTCTGAAGTCACATGGAGGCCGAACCAGGTCAGGACAGCAGACTTCCTTCCTTTTGGGGCATTAGTGAACCAGGTTAGTGAATCTTGCTGCCGGGCGTACAGCTGTTCTCACCAGGTATTCCTGTGCACCCATTACTCCATACAGTTACTAACCAGTGATGAGGAGTAGCAACACAGTGGCAAGCACTGCTGCTTCACAGCATCAGGAATCTGGGTTTGATTCCAGCTTTGGGTGACTATCCGTGTGAAGTTTGCACGTTCTGCCCGTGTTTGTGTGGGTTTCCTCCGGGTGCTCCGGTTTCCTCATACACTCCAAAGATGTGCAGGTTAGGTTGATTGGCCATGTTAAATTGCCCCTTAGTGTCAGAGGGACTAGCAGGGTAAATACATAGAGTTATGGGGTTAGGGCTTGGGCAGGATTGTGGTCAGTGCAGACTCGATGGGCCATATGGCCTCTTGCTGCACTGTAGGGATTCTATCTACGATTCTATGGGTTTTTACGGCAATCAGCAATGCTTTCATGATTATCATTAGACTTTTATTTCCATATTTTTATTGAATTCAAATTTTGACAATGTGGTGGGATACAAATCCTAGTCCCCAGCACATTACCCTGAGTCTCTGAATTACTAGTCCAGTGATAATACCAGCATGGCACTGCCTGCCCCTGTTTACAATGCTTAATATTTCTTTCCATTGCAGTTAACAGAACTGATGTCAAGCACTGGGTAAAATGGGTAACAGGTTCAAATCTTCCATGTTATGCTACAGTGCAAGTTGATTTTTTATCCAGAAAGAGCTCCTACGTCCTTCAGCAATAAATTTAAAGTTGTCCATGAAAAGCTAAACACCAAAAACCCAAACTTCTATGAAACTATCCAAGCAAACACAAGTAACTACAAATTCCTCAGATGGCTATTTCTACTATTACAATACAACAGGCATTTCTGCCCTTATATAGCAGTGTAAAGTAATTGACAATCATACCCATATATAGTAGGCTAAAATAAGTAGCAGTGATTGGGATTGCTTATCTTAGCTCTTTGCTTCAAACCTGATAACACCTGTTGCATATTCTCTGAGGGTAGCAGGTTGCAAAAACTACATTGTTTTCCCTGTAACATCTCCTGATCTCTCTACAAATATGCCGGTTGCTCTTTTGGCCCATAGATGGGATTTGCCATTCTTTTGTACCACACACAATGAGGTGGGGGGCCCTCCTCTGTAGAAGCATTCCAATTTGTGCATTCCATAACTGGATTTTGTCCTGAATGCTATTTTAGTTTTCACATGCCTAATTAGGATGACTAGTAGAACTAGCATTTCATTTTTTTTTCCTGATTAATTGTTCAGTTGCATTCTTTGTAAATTGCCTGATCTCTAAGAACAAATACTGAGTGCGCTGCTGCAAGTCCATTAAACATGAATTATGGCATACACAAAAAGAAACAAGGTTAGCAAGGACATCCCCGTTTGAGCTCCTCAGGGAAGCATCCTCGTTCCAATCATCTTTAGCTGCTTCATCATAAGCTTCCCTCCAGTATATGATTATAAGTGGAACATTTTGCTATAGCTTTCAGTGTTCTGATCGCAGCGTCTGCACGTTGTGCCCACATCGACATGGATTTCCTCTGGGTGCTCCAACTTCTTCCCTCAGTCTAAAAGACATGCTGGTTAGATGCATTGGCCATGCTAAATTCTTCCTCAGAACAAGTACCAGAGTGTGATGACTCGAGCATTTTCAAAGTAATTTCAATGCAGTATTAATGCAAGCCAACTTGTGTCACTAATAAATAAACTTAAACTTAATAAAATTAAAACTCATCCAGTAATGAATCAGGTTGCAGCATGATCAGAATAATACCCAGACATGGGCTGGCTTCGTCAGTAACATGCATATCATGTAGGTTTTTTATTTTAATCACTTATGGGATATGGGCATCAATCGACTAGGCCTGTATTTATTGCCCATCCTTAATTGTCCTTGAGAAAATGGTGGTGAGCTGCCTTCTTGAGCTGTTTACCGCCCCTGAGGTTTAGTACACCAACACTGCTGTAGGAAGTGAATTCCAGGATTCTAACCCAGCAACAGTGAAGGAACAGCAATATATTTCCAAGTGAGGCTGATGAATGCCTTTGAGGGAAATTCCCAGATGGTGGTGTTCCCATGTATTTGCTAACCTGTTCTTTTTAAAAGGTAGCAGTCTTGGTTTGGAAGGTGCTTTCTAAGGAGTTGTAAGGAGTTCCTGCAGTGCATCTTGTAGATGGTACATGCTACTGCCACTCTTCACTGATGGTGGACGGAATTAATGTTTGTCAAAGAGGTGCCAATCTAGTGGCTGCTTTTTCCTGGATGGTGTTGATTTTCTTCATTGTTGTTGGAACTGCACCCATCCAAGCGTGTGGAGAGCATTCCATCACAATCTTGGCTTGTGGATCATGGACAGACTTTGGGGAGTTAGGAGATGTGTTATTCCCAACAGGATTCCCAGCCTTTGACTTGGTCTTGTAGTCACAGTATTTTTTTTTGGCTATTCTAGTTCTGTTTCTGGTCAGTGGTAACCCCCAGGATTTTGATAGTGGAATATTCAGTGAGGATAATGTCATTGATTGTCAAGGGGTGATGGTTAGATTCTCTCTTGTTGGAGATGGCCTTTGCTTAGTACTTATGTAGTGCAAAGGTGACTTGCCACTTGTCAGCCCAAGCTTGGTTATTGTCCAGGTCTTGCTGCATATGGACATGGACTGCTTCAGTATCTGAGGAGTCGCAAATGGTGCTGAACATTGTGCGGTCATCAGCGAACATCCCCACTTCTGATCTTATGATGGAAGGCAGATCATTGATAAAGCAGCTGAAGATGGTTGGGCACTTAATATGGCAAGCCTTTACAAATTAGGTAATATAGGGCTTCCACTGGCTGTCCAGCCAGGGGCAAGACTATAGGCACCAAAATTAAGATCCACCCTATCAATGTGGGAGTCCACTCTATAGAAACAGCCAGCAGTAATTACAGACAAAATGCAGCATTATCAATAGAATGTTAAATTCTTTGCTGATAATGTGAACCATCATGGACTCTTGCTGTTCTTGTAAAAGAACAGAAGTGCCAACTAGAGAACTCTAAGCATGTCATCCCTTTCTACTGTTCCCTTCAGATTCTCACACCTGTCCTTGTTTCAAATTCCATTTATAAAGTCAACTGATAAAAAAATTATAATATACTTTTGAATTTTTCTCTGCCATTTGACTGCTCTTTCTCATCAATCATCTCACCACCATTATTACTTAGTTTATCCCCTTTACCCATATTATCATCATCATTACTTACCTAACTTCAATGATCCACTATCATACCATCTTGCCATAGCCCAGACTGTGGGGACCCAGATTCGAATCCCACCATAGCAGAGGGCAAAATTTGAATTTGAGGCAGCAGGTGGCACAGTGGTTAGCATTACTGCGTCACTGTGCCAGGAATCTGAGTTCAATTCCCACCTTGAGTCACTGTCTGTGTGGAGTTTGCACATTCTTCCCATGTCTGCATGGGTTTCCTCTGGGTGTTCTGGTTTCTTCCCACAGCCCAAAGATGTGCAGGTTAAGATTGGCCATACTAAATTGCCTCTTAGTGTCGAGGGACGGGGGGAATGTGGAGTTATGGGTATAGGGCCTAGGTAGGATATTTGTCAGTGCGGCTCAAAGGGCCAAATGGCCTGTTTCTGCTCTGTAGAGATTCTATGATCCTATGATCTTCACTCAGTGTCATCATCTCACTCCTCACCATCACCAGGCATCTCATCTCTACCGTTCATCTCCATTCCTCATCTTCCACATCACTTACCTCATGGGGAATGGAATGCTATTCATCGATGATGTACTAACCCTGAATTTCCATGTGCTTTCTCCCAACCTCCTGCTGTAAATGTTAGTTGCGGCCACCAGAAAAATGTTGTAGAATTCCAGATGTCAGTGTCTGTAGACAAAGCTCCTAGATAAATGCAGAGATGTATTCTTTGCTCTCTGAAGCAGCTTGACCCCAAAGTACTAGCCTACTACTCTTTCTCATCTTCCAGACCATATATTAGGCCCACGCTTCAGAAGTTCTACATCACATATCTACCACCACTAAGTAGTTGCCAAACCCTCCATCCAGCCAGTTAGCAACTGGAAAAATTGCAGGCTACAAATGAACATAGGAATTAGGAGCAGAAGTATGCAAATTTAGCCCTTTGAGCCAGCTCTGTCATTCAATCAGATTCTGGCAAATATCTCCCTGGTTTCAAATCCACCTTCCTACCTGTTTCTCACATCCCCTTATCCCTTATTTTATTAGAAATAAATCTACCTCCTTCTTGAAACCATTCAACAATTCAGACTCCATCACCCATTGATGCAGAGATGTGACCCAGAAATGGTTCCAAAGTCAGGTTCCTGATGTTGGGAGCAAAATCTTGCCCTAGAACTCTTCAAGTTTATCTCCCCTACCTCGGTAATTGCTGCATTCTGCGGGGGAACCTTATAACAATTTAAATTCCTTTGAAATCAATTTTAAATACTCTAAGCGGAGCTTGTGGGGTAAGAATTGCTTTCTCAAATTTACAGTGAAATTTACTTCTTTGGTGTTTAACATTTTGAAGTTATTTGTGCTAGTTATAAGCACCAATGTTTAGTAATGGAACACATTGAAACCCAGAGGTATATAATTCTGATGCTAACAGATTTATGATTGAGGATGAATTATTGTGTGCCAAAGATGTAAAATGCATCCAGGACCATTCCTGCTATGTGCAAGATTGCTATGAAGCACATTTGTTCTTTCTATTTTAAGCTATTGTAAAGAACAAGAGTTTATCATTGTCATGGCTCTGAATTTGGAAAGTCTAAGTCTAGTTCCTGTTGGATGTGGCTTCCAGCATAAACCTGCGACTAATTAGGAACTTATTGGCTCCTGATATATATTATTGGCAGCCATTATTGTGGCAGCCATTCTGAAGCAGCATATAAGCTTCAGTGCAACAGGGGGAAAGGCTGAAACCTGACATCCAGGGCTGGGCTATTCATCCTTCACAGATTGTGTCTTGAGGTGCTACAGGGAACTGCGAGGGAGAAGAGAAAGCCACTCACCAGGCAAAGTAGGCCTGACTGGAGGTGCCAGATACTCTAAACAGCTAAAGTCTACTCAAAGGAACTGAGTGCAATGCCACGAGATATTGAAAGATCTTTCTCTGGCAATGTGCAAACCAATAGCCTGGTGATGGGCTCCTGGGTGTACAATCTCCTTTCGGCACACCAGCCATGGATGCGTAGTGCTCCTTAACATGGGAGAAATTGTGCTCAGTGCACTCACTAACTCTTCAGCAATAACCAGAGCCCTAATGCAGTTAAGAAACAGGCAGAATTGATACATGCAACTTCTTACTTAAATGAGCCACTGGTCAGAAAGGCCAGCATGCCTTATCTCTCTCCACCTCTTCTGCACTTGCGCGAGAAGAGGGCACATAATTCATGGGAGAGGGTTTGCACTGGAGGAGTGCCCCAGCTCACTATTGTGTCCAAAATGGAGGAGGCAGTGATGGCAATTGCCAGAGTGGTCCTGCAGGGTTAAGTGGAGAAAGCAGAAATGCTTGTACCTAGAGAAGAGGGTGAAAGGATATTGAATTGTACAGACAATTAGGGTGGAGTTCATTCCTCCCCATTGATAAACAACATAGACTCAACTATATTAGGAAAACTCAGCTCTGCAGAGGCTCCTTATAACTCCTTCCTAAGTCACCACAGGATCAATTGCAGAAGGTGGGTGCCAAAGGACTGTGGCATCACCGGGAGCATCTCAAGCATTCAAGATATCACCATTACAAGTTCACCTTCCACCAACACAAGTACACTCACATCAGTTGTGAGCTTTGAAATGGTGGCCCTGGATGAAGAGCACAACATTTGCAACCAGAAAGGGGTGAAAGGCACAGAAAGCTGTGGAAAACTCTCACAGAGGACAAGAGATATCCGCAGCCATTGTCAGCTAGCCGTGCATGCACAGTCTGGGGAGTCACTAGCAATAAGGCTCTACTCTGACCAGCAGCAACAGAGTTCCCTGAGGCGGTGTGCAGTCATGGGTCAAAAATGGAAGAGTCCATTCTGCTCATCTTCTCAACAAAGTCTCAAGGCTTTTAGGCATGGGCTCTGGTATTCAGAGAGTCACCAACTTCGTGATGAGCCATTTGCAGCAGCAAGCAAAGTGAATGCAGAAGCGGTGCACTGAAATGCACATAAAGTATGCAATGCTCTGGAGTATTGATGGGTCAGTGGTGTGATGGGGGCTCTGCACAGTCATCCCCTGCAATCACCTGATGCTCCATCCAAGGACTGAAGCAGTCAGCAAGAAGAATAGAAGAATGCAGAAAATTCCTCTCACAAACTACCATCATCACTGTGGGCCTCTTTCCCCCCCCCTCCCCCCCACCGATTGTGTGACCAACTATGTAATAGTTCCCCGTGGGCTAGAGGCTTTCCCTGCATTGATACCAATGCAAGAGCCTCTGGAGTTGCCCCCACTGACAATCCACAATAAGGACAGCTGCCATGAGTATTTGAGCTGCAAGCTGAGACAAGTGAGCAAGCTACCTCCACCCCAACTACAAGTCTAGTTGCATTTAGGATTTAACTAAAAATTACTGCTTTAAGTTAATTTTCATTTCTAAATCCAGCTTCAAGTGGGGAGAAACAAGCTCTTTAGTAGAGAGGATTTAATTGTATTTAATTAATTAGTTAACTAATTAGTTTCTGTAGTAATAACTGAGAATGTTCCTATTTGAAAAATGATTAATCAAATCCCTATAATTGTACAACAAATGTGTGTGTGTGTAGTATACGTGCACATGTGTGTGTGTGCGCGCGCATGTGTGTGCATGCGCATGTATGCATAAGCGTACATGCGGTTGTGTTTTTGTGTGCATGTGTGTGCATGCGCACGTGTATCTGTGGTGTGCATGTGTGGTGTGTGTGTGTGTCTGCATGCACGTGTGTGTGTGTGTGTGTGTGTGTGTGCGCGTAGTGTGTGTGCATAGTGTGCACATGTGTGTGTTTGCGCATGAGTGCGTGAGCATGCATGCACATGTGTGTGTGGTGTGTGTGTGCATGTGTTGTGTCCATGTGCATGTGTGTGTGCATGTGTGTGTGTAGTGTGTACGCACGCATGTGTGTGTATGCATGCATGCACATATGTGTGTGTGGTGTGTGTGTGCATGTGTTGTGTTTGTGTGCATGTGTGTGTGTGTAGTGTGTACGCATGTGTGTGTGTGTGTGTGAGCATGCATGCACTTGTGTGTTTGTGTGCATATGTATGCATGTGTACATGTATGTGTGGTGTGTGTTTGTGTGCAGGTGTGTGCGTGCACGTGTGTGTGCATGCACAGGTATGCATGTGCTTGTGTGGTTTATGTCTGTGTATGAGTTTGTAGTGTGTGTGTATGTGTGGTGTGTGTGTGTGTGTGTGTGGTATATATGTGTGGTGTGTGTGTGTGCACACGTCTAGTGTTCTGGATGGGAGATTAATGGAGTAGAGTTGGCTCAGGGGGTGGTTGGCTGGAGGTGAGAGGCTGACAGAAGGGAATTGCAGGGGTTGGGGGGGATTAGAGAGGGCAATGGAGAAGGCAGAGTGGGGTTTGAAGGAAAGATTAGATGGGGATTTGGAAGCAAAATGAGACATTAGAGGTAGTTTGGGGAGAGTAGGTTGGGAATGAAATTGGGGGTTAGAAGGAGTGATGGTGTTGGGGAAATTGGAGTGGGTTTGGGAATGGTTGGAGAGTAGTTGGGCAGGGTGAATGGGAGGGTGGGAAGTGTGATGGAGAGGCTACAGGAGTTGATGGAGAGAATTTAAAAGAGGCTTTTGAGGAAGATTAGAGGAAGTTAGGGATCAGGGCATTTGGGTGGGTTGGAGGGAAGGTAGGGGTTGAAGGGAGATTAGATGGAGATTAGAAGGAAAATTGGAGGAAGTCTGGGGGGAGGATGGGAGGGTTGGGTATTGGGGCATTGATGGGTTGGTTGGAAGGGGGTTAGGGGTAGGTTGATGGGAGTTTAGAAGAGTGTTGAAGAGTGGATTGGGGGATGCTAGAAGGAAATAGGGTGAGATTAGGCACAGATTTGAATTGTTTTATAAATATAGTTATCCCAAGAGAATTAGCATTGGGCTTTCAAGTTCACCTTTGTTACATTCGCTATCTACAGACAAGGTCCAATGAAAGAAAAACAAGGCCTATGTTTATGGAACATCTTTCACAATGTCCCAAATCACTTTGCAGCCAATTACATACTTTCAGGTTGTACTCACTGGTATACTGTAGCTAGTATTACCAAATAGCAGAGTAGATTTGAGGGGCCAAATGGCTTGCTCCTGTCCCTAATATGTATGTTTTTATGTCATTCTGGGATGAATGAGGTGAACTGCTTTACATGACCTTTGTCTTCTATAATTATCTTACGAATAGAGGGTAGAATCATTTCTAAGAGTCTGTTTATTTTGTTACTAATGGAAGTTTACTATGACAGGACTTTGTGGGGTGAGATTGACAGAACAGGAGTGCGTAATGAGCTCATAGATAATTAGTATCCTGTCTGACACTGAATTTTATTCCATTTCAAACTCGTCTTTGTATCTTCTTACCTATTATTCCATCCTGTCTTGTTGCTTTTTTATGAGTTTGTTGAGGCTTTGAAATATCATGATAAAATTGTGTTGCATTGGAGATATTGGAAAATGAGAAATGACAATCAGCAAAATCTTCAGACTTACTAATCAAGAAAACACAGATACAATTATAAACCATTCAGTCTTTATCCTCTGGCCTCTTAAAGATTATGTCACACAGAAACACCTAGGGCAACAACACATCTCACTGACAGTGACAATCTACCTTCTATCATTGCACTTGATGACTCAACAGTCATTTGGTCTGTCTAGCCTTTGAGATTAGTGATAAAGTAAAATCCAATTGCATTCCTTACATAAAATAATTATTTTGAATAATTTATGCACTCAGGCAGAAGTGGCCTTCTGCTAATTCTACAGAATGGATAACATCTTGTGTAGTTTATCTGGGTTGCAAGTTTTGGATCTTCCCCCTGGTATGAATTTATTGTTATCATGTCCACTTGACACAATGTGCAGAAAGTATTAATGAAGGCTGAGGCGGTTACTAAGATCAGTGTTATCATCTGCACAGCATTACAAATACTTCATGATATTTTCCTATCAAGTTAGCAGTATTGCACAATCTAAAATCTCCTCTAATTTGTTTTTATATCTGTGCTGGGATCATTTATCTGGTACATACAAATACCACTGCATTATATTATCGTTGCTCTTCATATTAACAATCATTTTACCACGGTCTTACAGTGATTATTTAGTAAATTGATTTGTGAATCTTGAATGGGAAAAGTATCATGCATGATTGAGGGTGGGGGGATTTAAAAATATGTTAAAAATTAACTCATCCAATATTTTTCTGCCAAGTTGGCAGTGACTGATCCTTCAACAGCTGCTCCTTATCCATTCTGTCCATGTCCATGTCCCCCATAATCTTGTACATCTTGATCAGGAGCCCCTCAGTCTTCTCTGCTCCAAAAACAATCCAACCTACCCAACCTCTCTTCATAACTTAAATGTTCCATCCTAGACAGCATCCTGGTGAATCTCCTCTGCACCCGCTCCAGTGCAATCACATCCTTCCTATAATATGGCAACAGGAACTGCATACAGTAACCTAACAATGGTCTCACCAAAGTTCTATCCAACCCCAATATGACTTCTCTGTTGCAATCCACACAAAAAAAGAATTGACTAAAAGAAAAGGATAAGTTCAGCAGCACCCACATGACTCCAGGGTACATTCACAGGAGATAGATTCGAAGACAGCTCATTCCAAAGAATTAGGAATATGATGTAATATCACTAACTTCATTTTTCAAGCTCTTTGGATGCAGTTCTCTATTGGGATTGTGTCCTAATATGATTATTTTCCATTTAATTTAAGACTTATATTGTGATCTTTCAGGTAGAAAATGGTAATTAAATTTTGTTAAAACTTATAATTAGTAACAAAGCTGTAATAGAGTACTATGTCACATTTAAATAAAGTAGCAAGGCTATAAAAAAGATCATTTTCATCTGGTTGCTTCCACTTATGAGAGAATTCAAAACTAAAGGCAATAAATACAAGGCAGTTGTAAATAAATCCAAGAATAACAATAACTTATACTCATATATCAGTTCTAACATAATGAAACATCCCAAGACACTCCAGAGGAACATAATAAAATAAAATGACACTAGATATGCACCAAAGAGATATTAAGCCAGCTGACCAAAAACTTGATGAAGGAGGTAGGTCTTAAGGAGGGTTTAGAGGAGAGTAAAGTAGAGAGCCAGAAAGAGTAAGGAGGCAATTCCAAAGATTAGGCTCAAGGCAGTTAGAGGTCTGGACACCAATGAAGGAGGAGTGAAAAGGGGAAATACAAAGCAATATAGAAATAAGGAGAAATCTCTTAACTCAGGGAATGGTTCAAATGTGAAACTTTCTACCATAGAAGTAGTTGTGGCAAATAATTTAGGTTCTTTCAAAAGATAAGTACAAGAGAGAAAAAAGAATATAACAGTATGCCAAAGAGATGATCCTGATGGAAAGGGATGAAACTTGTGTGAACAAAAACAAAGATAAAAGAACAATACAGCATGGGAAACAGGCCCTTCAGCCCAACAAGCCCACGCTGCCATTTTAACATTATGAGTGCTCTCCTCTACCCGTGGCCTTTGTCTACACCTATTGGGGAAGATTGGAGGAAGACTAATTTAGGGACAATTTGTTACACCAATCAGCCTAAGAGCACGTTTTTTGGGTGTGGGAGGAAACCAGAGCACTTGGAGAAAACCCATGCAATCATGGGAAAATGTGCAAACTCCCGCAGACACTGGCCCAAATCTATGTATCTGCACAGCAAACAGTGCTAGTCACTGAGCTGTCATGTTGCCCATCAAATGGTCCAGTTTAAACATACACTAATGACGTGAAGCACTAGGCAACTCTCGAAGCACTACTCTCGAAGGCGGACCGAGTAGTGAAGTATAAACATTGGCAGATTTGTTGGGCCAAATAGTCTGCCTCAGTGTGTATATTCTATGTAAGTCCATGTAAAGTTGCAGACCAGGTTTGGTATAGCGTATACACTGTGTTCCATGTAACTGATTAATGTTTGGCAGAGTATTTAAAGGAAAAAAAAGTATAATATGCTGTGATTTGATTAACATAAGCTTCAAAGTCTTTACCTTGCATGGCTTCTTTTTTATTCATTTACGAGACATGAGCATCATTGGCTAAGCCCATTCCTAGTTGCCCTTCAGAAGGTGGTGGTGAGCTGCCTCCTTGAACTTCTGCAGTCCCTGTGATGTAGGTACACTCACACTGCTGTTAGGGAGGGAGTTCTAGGATTTTGACCCAACAACAGTGAAGGAATGGTGATATACTTCCAAGTCAGGATGATGATTGACTTAGAGGGGAATCTTCAAATGGTGGTGTTCCCAAGTATCTGTTACACATGGTAGTGGATTTGGAAGATACTGCTGAGCGTGCTGAGTACCTGCAGTGTATCTTATAGACAGTACACATGGCTGCCACTGTTTGTCAGTGATGGAGATATTGAATGTTCATGGAAGCAGTAACAAACTAGTGAACTGCTTTATCCTGGATGATGTCAAGCTTCATGAATCTTGTTGGAGCTGCACTCCGGAAAAGTGGAGAGCATTCTATCACACTCCTGATGTGCCTTGTAGATGGTGGACAGGCTTTGGAGAGTCAGTAGATAAGTTAATCGCGACAGGATTCCTAGCCTCTTATCTGCTCTTGTAACCACAGTATTTATATGGTTAATCAAGTTTATTTTCTGATCAATGATAACTCCCTGGATGTTGATAATAGAGGATTCATCAATGGATAATGCCATTGACTGTGAAAAAGGCGATGATTGGATCTCTCTTATTGGAGATGGTCATTACCTACCACTTGCCAGGTCAAGCCTGGGTATTGTCCAGATCTTGCTGCATTTGGAGTTAGACTACTTCAATGTCTGAGGAGTTTCAAATTATACTGAACATTGTGCAGCCATCAGCAAACAACCCCACTTCTGACCTTATGTTGGAAGGAGGGTCATAGCTGAAGATTGCAGAATTCCTGCAGTGATACCCTGGAGCTGAGATGATTGACAGGTAATCACCATAACCATCCTCTTTCGTGCCAGTGGAGGGTTTCCCTCTAATTCCCATTAACTCCAATTTAGCTCCTTGATGCCATACTAGATCAAACGCTGTCTCGATGTTAAGGCCAGCCATACTCACCTCATCTTTTCAACTCTTTTTTGTCCACATTTGAACAAAAACTGTAATGAGATCAGGAACCAAATGACTATGGCAGAACACAAAATGAGCATCAATGAGAAGATTATTGCTGAGGAGGTGTGCTTGAGCCCTTTTGTCACTTTACTGATGATTGAGAGTAAATTGATGGGCAATCTTTGGTCAGAGTGGATTTATGCTGTTTCTCATATAAAGGATATACCTGTGCAATTTTCCACAACACTGGGTAGATGCAGTTTGTAGCTGTACTGGAACAGCTTGGCTAGGAGTGTGGCAAGTTCTGCAGCATTGATATAATTGAGCCAGTCTGAAATTCTATGCTGTGAAGGTCGTTATGAGAAGGCTCAAATATGAGCCTTCATAGATATGAGCACGAATATACATTTCACATATAAGCAACAGACGAATATAATCTAGATACCATACCAT
Organism: Sphyrna mokarran; assembly: GCA_024679065.1. Lineage (NCBI taxonomy): Eukaryota > Metazoa > Chordata > Chondrichthyes > Carcharhiniformes > Carcharhinidae > Sphyrna > Sphyrna mokarran. The sequence continues at coordinate 150,607,511 of JAGIQG010000001.1, forward strand.
TTACCTTCAATATAAGGAAAATATTACAGGTGCTGGAATCTGAAACAGAAAATGCAGGAAAACTCAGCAGGTCTGGCAACATCTGTAGGAAGAGAGAATGTCTGTTCACTCTCCCTGCAGATACTGCCAGACCTGCTGAGTTCTTCCAGCTCTCCCTCTTTACTTCAATATAGATCGGCTGTAACCTATACTTTAGCGTAAATCCTATTATAACAGAGATATGTCTGCACATTCTGTCACCTTGTAAAATAGATCAACGTATGACATAGTCAAGTGGGAAATGCAAGCTGTCATGTCATTCACACATATAGAGATTTATTTCGAGAAGAAAATGTCTTCAATGAATAACAATTAGAAATTTTCTGCTATTTAATCATGATTAGAAACTGTGATGCGGATGTGTACCTCATCTATTTTGAGTCTATTTGTATCCTTTCTCCGCCCCCATTTTCTCAACAAAGCGGCCTTCTTTAAGCAAGGCACTTTGTGCACTCAGTGGGAAGAGACAATTAGTTTTTCCAAGGCACTGCTTTTGACTAACTTTCAAGAAAGTGGACCTATTTTCCCGTCATTCTTTGGGGGAGACCCAAAACCTCCACTTTGCATGCAGTGAAGCTAAGATCTGGTACTCCACAGAGTGAAGAATTAAACATTTGGCCAACCACTTCTTCGCACTTTGATATTGTATATGTAATTCTGGACTATGGATATTCAAACATTGCAACAAAAAAAATCCTGGACCATATCCCCACCAACTCCAACAGGCCCGATGCCATTTCATGCTTAAACAAGCTTTGATTGGCAGAAAGCAAGACTTCTGCCCATTACCAGGAGGAAGTCCTACCTTGGAGGGCAGGTGACCGATCAGATTAGCCAACAACTGAAAGGTTGTCCCAGATTTGGCCATTGTTTCCAATGTTATTGCTGGGGTCAGAGAGTTGAAAGCTGTCTGATTGGCTGGAAGCTTTCAGAGGTGAGACTTCCCCAAAGGAAAAGGTGGAAGAGAGTATGTCCTGGGTGCATGAGGTCCATAATTATGTTTAAAGTTTATTTATTAGAATCACAACTAAGCTTACATTAACACTGCAATGAAGTGCGGGAAGTCCCACCTCTGTGAGCAGAAGTTTTACCATATACAATTAGATTTCATTTGATTAATTATTGTAAAATATATTGGGATACAGTGTAAAGTATTGTTTCTTGCACATTGTACAGACAAAACATACTGTTCATAAAATACACAGGATGGAAGGAAAAGAGAGGGTACGAAATATACAGTCATAGATAGGGTTAGAGAAAGATCAGCTAAATGTGTGATAGGTCCATTCAAAAGTCTGATGACAGGGAAGATGCTGTTTTTGAGTCGGTTGTGATATAATCTCACAGAGCCAGGGACCGGATTTGATTCCCAGCACCTTTTTTCCAATGGAAGAAAGTATGTCCCGGGTGCACAGACTCTGTGATTATGTTTAAAGTTTATTTATTAGTGTCACAAATAGGCTTACATTAACATTGCAATGAAGTTACAGTGACAATCTCCTAGTCGCCACACTCCGACAGCTGTTCGGGTACACTGAGGGAGAATTTAGCATGATCAATGTACCTAACCAGCATATCTTTCAGACTGTGGGAGGAAACCAGAGCACTCAGAGGAAACTCATGCAGACGCAGGGAGAAAGTGCAGACTTTGCACAAACAGTAACCCAAGCCAGGAATCGAACCGAGCTCCCTGATACTGTGAGGCAGCAGTGCTAACCACTGTGCCACTGTGCTGACTATGCTGGCTGCTTTTTCAAGAGAAGTATAGACAGTCAATTACCAGCCTAACAGGGCAGGATTACTCACTGCCTTTTTTTTGTTTTGCAGGGTGAGGGAGGAGGTAACAGGGCGTCAGCACTTCAATCCAGCCCATAATTTATTTCTGCTGATTGCAGAAGGTAGGGTGACATTGTGATTTAGTAACAAGAGCAGGTTGCTCATCACTCCATGCTACAGTACATGACCATTCTAAATGAGAAACTCCACTTTGAGCACACTAACTTTGCCCGTGCATTAAATTGAAGTTCATCACAAATCTGGAATCACTCAAAGAAGGCAGAGCTGGGTCAATATTTACACAGCAAAGAAGATCTGTTACTCAAGGCAACAGGGTAGATTAAAAGAATTACACTGTTGTGGACAACCAAGTGAACAAGTTATCCCTGAAACCTGACATAATGATTAAAGGAGAGCTGCGTCCCACGTTGATTTAGGGTGGGGGAAATCAGCTGGTGAAAAGATAATTAATTTGAGACTAAAAAAAAGATTCAAAGTGAAAATACAAAATGTGAATCAGGCCAGAAAGTGCTGGAATAGAGTTCCAAGAAAAACAAAAGAGACGTCCTCCTGTGCTGAGTGAGGTTCAGATTTTTTTATTATTAAATAGTAATTTAATTATGATGGGTGTGTTATTCCATTCAGTTTGGTGATAAATGAACAGGGAGAGTGCTTTCTCTCTCGCTGCAAGTCGAGTTTGGCTATAGTAAACTTTTATTCTGCACATCTGATGTACTTGGCTCTATCAAACTTCTCCGAAAATTGTGCTTCGATGTATCTAATGTCACGTTTGATCCAATCAAATGCTCTGCTTTCTTGAATTGCCAGTAAGAGACAAATTGTACTTTAAAAGTTGGCCTATATCCTTCACCAAGAGTAATAAATCAGTATTGTAAAAATGTCGGTCAGAGGACTGTTTTTTTCTTCTTTCACTCCCGGAGGACAGTTTGTCAGAATCTGATAAATCATACAGAGTGCAGATTTGTGCTAATATTCACATTTCTACTTGCCTCCTAACCCTTGATATCCTACTTTAATTGCATTCAAATTTTATACCCTTTCTCATTGTTTGATTTAAATACGCTTTCGACCCAGTCTCACATCGCTTGTATTGCCAGCGATATTTGTTGTATACTTTTTATTTTTCTTTTTAATGAATTTTGAATTTAGAAGGTGACCTGAAATTTTTATGGGTTTACTGTGGCTTGGCATTAGTTCTGGAGAATTCTTGCATTTTCCATTTTGGGAATCTGGTATCAGCATTTAGCATTCACTTGTCAAGTACAGTGTGGTTAAATACAAAATATTGCTGCTTTTAGCTTGTCCCAACAAAATGATTCAACCAAGACCCAAGAGCATCCTCAACTGCACTGGTATAGCATTCATCTTTTTCCCACACCAGCTATCCTGCTGCTTCTCTTGATGAGTTTTCTAGACTTCAAAATGGGAGAGTGTTGTGCTATGGACTCATACATGTTGGCAACTTGGTATGATTGTCCAAATTGCAGCTTTTTTTAAAATTCACTTGTGGGACATGGGTGCCTCTGGCTGGCCAGCACTAATTGCCTATCTGAGTTGTCCTTGGAGAGCAGTTACATGTCAACTATGTTATTGTGGCTCTGGAATCCCATGGAGGCCAGACCAGATAAGTTCAGTACATTTCCTTCCTTAAAGGGCATTAGTGAATCAGATATGTTTTTCCAACAATTGACAATGGTTTCACAGTCATCAGTAGATTCTTAATTCCAGGTATTTTTTATTGAATTCGAATTCTACCAGCTGTCTTGGCAGGCTTTGAACACAGGTTCCCAAAACATTAGCTACATTTCTGGATTAACAGCCTAGCCATAATACCACTAGACCATTGCCTTCACTAAATTGTCCAAACTGAAGCTGGTGGATTGTGTCACAAATATCCAACAGATTTGTTAGTGTCCTTTAAGGAATGAAACCTACCATTCTTATCAATTTAACTTATATGTCACTACAACGAGTGACTCTTAGCTGCTCTTTTTAGTGTACCGAACTGCCATAACAAGTGAGGGCAGATATGGAACTGCTCCGTACATAGATTTGCAGAAATCACACAGACATTCCTCTAGGGCTGCTATCCTCAGCTGGGAATCCTAATATTCCATTGAATCAGGAGTTTTGGCCAAGTTGGGATTCCCACCGAACGCCCAACCCATTGCAAGTCAGCCTGCCAGCCCGATCAAATTATTGCCCAGAGTGGATGAGAACCTGATCACTACTAATTTAAATATAATTACCAGGTTTGAGGCCAGATATTCCAACCTCCCAACCTTTTGTCCTGCATCCCCATTCTCCACCGCCCACCCCCCCACCCCTCTCTCCCTAGCAGGAAGTCCAGCAGGTAACAGGAGGTAAATGTTGCCTCCAACTGCGCTCATTTGCCTCTCTGCCCCAGCCAAGCTGCGGAGGGAGGGTCAGTCAAGGGATATGGTAGTTAGGGGTGCTTCGGCTGCAGGAAGGAGTCAACCTTGTGGCTTTCCCCCAGGATGGGGTCCTAGTGTTGGATTTTTCCTTCCTGCCTTAAAAAATATGGAAATCGCTCCTAGGAAGGTGATTTCAGGCTACTTTCTGATTAAAGTCTTTATTATTATCTATGTTCTGTAAAACCTTTGAAATTTCGCTTAAAATAATCTATGTGCTCTGAATACCTGGAATCCTTCATAATCACAGCACCGCTCCATTTTGTAATAGGAATTGCCCTTGGTTGATTTCAGAAGCTGCAGGTTTTGATTACTTTGATTTACAGGAGATGTCAGTTTCACTAGGTTGCTTTCTCTCTTAAGCTTCTTCTGCTATGAAGGCTCTTTGAAGCACTCTGATTGACGGGGCATTTAAATTTCAGTAGTTCCTCCTTTCTAACTTGAATAAGCCCCAGCTGCATGGAAAGCTTCCAGAACTACTTTGATTGACAGCTCCAGAGCAGATGAAAGAGAGGATTAGCCATGATTTGTTTACACAGGAACTGATATTCCATTAGCTGCTAAAAACTTTCAAACTCACAACTCCAAGGCAGTTCATTGTTCACCACAGCAGGGCCTGAAGTACTCCATCTTTTGAGCTGCTACATTTTATAACCACAGTATGTCTTAACATTTTATAACCACAGTATGTCTTAACTAATGTGATCTTAAGTGTCTACACATGTGAGCAATGGCTGGTTCTAACCGCAGTTTCTTTTTCAAACAGGCTTTCTCTTTGATCTGAAGACCTTCCTCGAAAGACCAAGTATACTGTCTGACTGCATCCTTTCTCATAGTGGGTCTTTTTAAATTTCTTATGCCAGAACAACATGCCTGTGCTGGAGATTGTTGTCAGCCATATAAGAAGCTGACACAATTCAGAGATTATCCTCAAAGGGGCCTTCAATGAGGACCTTCCAATGGCCACCATTTATTTCTCTGGATAGCCATTATGACCACACCTTTGGTGGTCAGTTCCATGATTCAACAGAGCCCTGGCTCTATCCCCCACCACCCTAGCAGTGACACACTGGCAGTAACACCATAGCAATGACAATATCACACTCAGGACGTCACTACCAGACTGGCATTAGCAATGAGTGCTCTGATGGGGCGGAGTCTGAAGGGAGGGCTGAAGAAGGCAGGGCATTTGCTGCCCCCATATCAGACTGCCTGTCTTGTGTGGGAGGGTTGGGATTGAGCACTCTAATTGTAGTGGGGAGGGGTCATTGTCAGGTCAGGTCACCCTGATGCCTTCAAGGTATGTTTGGATGAGGGGTGAGGTTACATGAACACTTTAATGGCGGGGGAAGGTTGCCCCTCTACGCTGAAAGGTTGGGGGTGCTCCGCTAGGTCTGTGGGCTTGAGGGTTTAGTGTGCTTGGCATTGTATTCTGTGCTCTGGTCTTTGTGAAACCAAACTTGCCAGCATATTTCATATTTGGGATATTTTATAACCAAAGTCTGGTTGAATCCCACTTGGTTAGCACTGTTAGTGTTAGTTAGCAGGAATCAGTCTAGTTTTCCAACTGGCAGCAATACTTAATTTTTTTTCAGAAGAATTGTGGCCCAATTCTCATCTGCGGCTCTCCATTGAAATGCATTAAAGTTATGTTTTTTTTAAATAAAGTGGTGTCACCGCTCACCGCTTGCACGCTGGAAAAGAACCAAAGTAGCCACAATAATTGAGCCAAGTCATTTCAATTCTACGTATTCTTTTAACAATGTAATAAATGTCAATTACTGCCAGCATGACCAAGTGTAACCAATGGTAGGCACTGTTCATTTGCTTGTTACAAGAAATTTTAGCCATCGTTTTTATGGATCAGAGATACCCAGGTGCGTGTATTTGATGCAGTCATGTCCAACTAACATTTTTAGAAGTTGCATCTCCTCACCCTCTCTAAAGTTGATATTTAATCTGAGGAGAAAGCAACCAACTTTTCAAAGAAGTAACGTATAAAAATTTTAGTTGGATAGAAAATAAACTGAGTTGTCAGAAGAGGGGGTGAATGGAAGGGAGAGCGAGAAAGATATGTCCTATAATGTCACTCCAGCTATTTGAGCATACTTGTTGATTTGCCCCTTTGTCATGATGTGGAGTTGCTAGCATTGAACTGAGGAGGGCACGGTAAAAAATCTCACAACACCGGTTTAAAGTCCAACAGTTTTACTCGGAATCACGAGCTCTTGAAGCGCTGCCCCTCCATCAGGTTAGTGATGAAGGAGCAGCACTCCAAATGCTTGTGATCCCAAATAAACCTGTTGGACTTTAACCTGGTATTGTGAGACTTCTTATTGTCCCTTAGTGTTAGGGGGATTGGTGGGATAAATATGTAGGAATAGGCTCAGGTGGGATTGTTGTCAGCATAGGCTCAATGGGCCAAATGGCCTCCTTTTGCAAGTAGAGATTCTAAGTTCTAATAGCATCATCTCTGTCTGCCTCACAATGTTTGAGCTGAACGTTGGCAAAAATCAACTGATCCAAGAATACAGTTGTGTTTCTGGAAATGGCAACCTAAAAATTAATAATGCTTTTTATGCGAAGCATAGGAAAACATTTCCACTGTTCACTCTTTCTGGCCAAATCAAAAATTTGAGTACAAAGAGTTCGTTTACAATATGCCTAAGGAAATCTCTACCCCCTGGTGTGAGTTTTCCATTACTACAACAGACAAGGTTACACGTGGACATTAGAACACTCAGTACATTGTCTTCAATATATTTTTGAAATATTTGTCGAAGTAAATGTCAAACACATTGGCTTTTCTACAAATGCAACTTACACAGTCCAATAAAATTCTGTCCACAACAAGGAAGATTCATATACTCAGTCCACAGCATCAATAGCCAAAGTTTATTGTTGCTGTAAATCTCCAGGATTTGTAGAGTACTTATTTTTGAAAGTGCAGAGTCCCAAAGCAATCTTTTTTCCCTGCAGAAAATTTCATAACTGAGGAGGCATACCTGCCAAAATTTATGCTTCAAAACCAATCATTTTAAAGATGGTTTTCTTACTTGTGACAGAGGTCACTGTAGTGAGGTCATCCTCAGGTTTCTTTGCTCTTATTTTGTTAGCTCCACTTTAATTATACTGTCAGCGCTTAGTGGAAGATTATAAGCATAAGTACAATCAGCGAAGACTGAGTGCCATGTGGAACCTGATAGTTCCTGACCTGCCACGACCTCGGAACTGTCATATCAAGGAAGGCAGCCAGTCAAAAATGAATAAAAGAACAATGTATGATGTGTGGTTAGGCAATGCCAAAAGGGAATGCGTACGAGCAACACCATAGAAGCCTTTCACAGGAGATTAAAAGGGTTCTGTGCAGTCCTTGATAGAGCTCATGGTTAACTGGTCCATGGACTTGGATGGGCCAGGGCCTTTTTTACTCTGCGCATTTACTTACATTTGTTCTTCGCATTAATTCCATAAAATAAAACACAAGATGTTCCATGCTTGCAGGCACTCGGTATTGATCTCACTTATACAATGTCAGCAGGATCTTCCATCACTGTTCAACTGACTGGGGGGTGGCTATTGTCAATGGAATTGGCAATAGCTTGTGGATTTTTCTTTCAAAAGGTGGTACAGGCCATTGAATACTCAGCCCGGATGTAGGTGGAGGAATGGCATCATACAGCATATTTTTATTTTGATACCTTAATGGCAATGTTCATATGTCCAGTGTTGCTTTAATATTGAGGGTGGCACTTATATTTGCAAGAGTCCACCTAGAAACAAGTGTGACAGTGATGTTTTGAACTTTCAATATCATAGTGCTTGCCATCTGTATAGTAACCACCTTTTGTGTGTGTGTGTGCGTGTGTGTGTGTGCGTGTGAGTGTGTGTGAGTGTGTGTGTGTGTGTGTCTGCGTTCTGCATGTGTGGCTGTTGTTGCAAATACATTCTGCATATTGAGAAATAAACGTTAATCCTTTTTAAAATCCTATGAGAAAACCTGCCATTTTTCTGTTCTTGAGAGTTACAACATTCAGTGGTTTATAACGTTCAAAACACATCTATCTTCAGCCAGTGCAAAGGTCAGGAAAGGTGGAACCATCCTACTATCTCTGTCTACAACAATATTTCATTAAACCTTAGAGGCCTCTGCTTTGCTGACATGAGCAGCTTGATCCACTGGTCATTAGCCCAAAATATACTCGGCAGAATTTCAACTGAACCTTGCGCTCTTCCTTCAGCTCTGCACGAGATTTAATAATGCATTTCCTTAAGTATAAAGAAACTTTAGTAAACTTAGTGATTCTAAGCTCCCAAAGGGATTCATGCTATAAAAGAACAAGCTTTGGAGAATTAGCGCTACAGTGGTGTAGGTCAATTTGCAAACACAATCCCTCACTGTATGACTTCCCGGAAAGGAGTGAGGAGTATAAGAGTATAAGAGTTGGAATGTTATGGTGAGCTTGTGTAAGACATTGGTGAGGCCGAACTTAGAGTATTATGTGCAGTTTTGGTCACCTAATTACAGGAAGGATATTAATAAGGTTGAAAGAGTGCAGACAAGGTTTACAAGGATGTTGCCGGGACTTGAGAAATTGAGTTACAGAGAGAGGTTGAATAGGAGAGATACGATCCAGGTGCAGGTCAGTGGGACTAGGCAGAAAAATGGTTCGGCAAAAACTCTAATAGATTGGTCAAACTTGACCTACCATGCACAAAACCATGTTGACTCTCCCTAATAAGTCCCTGTCTCTCCAAGCATTTGTAGATCCTGTCACTTCATACTCCTTCCAATAATTTACCTACTTGAAGCCTGACTTCAAGCTTACCAGCCTATAATTTCCCAGATTACTTTTTGAGCCTTTTTTAAACAATGGAACAACATGAACTATCCTCCAATCATCCAGCACCTCACCTGTAAAAATTTAAAAATCTCAGCAAACCCAGTGTTCTTGAGTCCTGGTTTGCCTTGACTTCTGTTACAATTATTCTACTACTACTTTGTCTACTTTGACAAAAATAGCACCTATGGCATCCTGGAGGCATTCATGGGTGGCAGCTTACAAAATCCAGCTAAAGTCCCCATGGAGCTCTAGAAAGTGCCACAGCCATAAAAGTTGAATGCAAAAGTAACTTTCACTGCAGTCTCCCATCTATTGACTCCGTCTACACTTCCTGCTGCCTCAGAAAAGTAGCCAGCATAATCAAGGACCTCATGCATCTTATCTTCCACCTTATTCCATTGGGAAAAAGATGCAAAAGTTTGAGGTCATGTACCAACCAACTCAAGAACAGCTTCTTCACTGCTGTCATCAGACTTTTGAATGACCTACTTTGTACAAAGTTTATCTTTCCTGACACCCTAGTTATGACTGTAACACTACATTCTGCACCCTCTCCTTGCCTTCTCCCCTATCTACTCTATAACAGTATGCTTTGTCTATATAGTGTGCAAGAAATTATACTTTTCACTGAATATCAATACATGTGACAATCATAAATCAAATCAAAATCACTGGCAGTGGATATCTTCCGAGTCCCCATGGTGCCAAATCCTGCAGAAAATGGTGTATGAGGTGACCAGTTCCCTTGACATATAGATGCATCAGTGCCACTGGTTCTCATCAATGAATAGGTAGTGTATGCAATGTTTATAAACTCTGGATCTAGCAAGGCGCCCATGAATGATGATTCTGTGGGGCTACTGTACATCCAGTGGAGGCCCTGCAGCCCCTAGGCATTGAAGGTTCTGTTCCTCCCTTTTAAAAGCCAGACACTCCCATCTCATTCATCTCCTTCTTTTCACCTGCCTAGATGAAATAATGCAGGCAGCGATAATGCTGTCTTGGTGATACCCTCTCACTGTAGTATCAACTGGAGAGACACAAGAATCAACAGCTATTTCCTAGTGTCCAATTTTGGCCAAGGCACTTGGGCCTCCTCTGCTTCAGGTGTCCATCCTCAGCCCTGATCACAATCATCTTCTGATCCCAAGTCTCACCATCTCAGCTCAGCAGTTACCCTGTTCTGATTGTTTTTCCTACATCCATAGCAATAGCTTAGAGCTGCAGAAACTCCTGCTTCTGTCCACTAGCCACCACTTCATCCTCACCAGCTTTGGGCACTGGACATTTTTAAATAGAGTTTGGGAGTTAAATTGGAGGAGGCTGATTGTACAAGGGTTCTAGGCAGAATGCAGCTTGTATTTATGCCCTAATGTCCTTATTTTAAAACAGGCTTGATTTCTTTTGTGACAAGCTGCCATTACAGTTGATTCATGATCGCAAAAAAGGAATTTGAAGGGATTTCACAAAAATATGGACAAATTTAAATAGATTTTTGGCATAAATTGTGCAAAGGAACCATATGGGAAATAAGAATGTAATTGGATCACTGTATCAGTGGTCGCCTTCTAGAAAAAAATAGCATTACATGGAAGTTATTAACATATAAAATTCCTAAATGACAAACTGACTCAGCAATGACCTCAAGTAGAATTCAATACTAGTCAACATAATCTTGGCAGGGCTGCCACCTTGTTATTTTGTCTGAGTGGAGTTTGCACATTCTTCCCAGACTGTGTGGGTTTCTTCCCACCGTCCAAAGATGAGCAGGTCGGGTGGATTGGCCATGCCAAATTGCCCTTAATGTTCCCAGACGAGTAGGTTAGATGGATTAGCCATGGAAGATGTGTGGAGTTAAGGGGATAGGATAGGGGAGAGGGCTTGTGTAAGATATCAGAGAGTTGGTGGGCCAAAAGGTCTCTTCTGTACTGTAGGGATTCTATGAACACAGAACATCACAAAATCAGCATAAAATCCGGTCAGTGTATTTCCATACACTGGTGTAGCTGCATCTTTCTATATTTAAATGTATCTAGCAATACTGAATTTTGCCCCAGTACTTTGTAAGTTAATAGAGGTCTCATTTTCTTGCATTGGTCAGGAGCTTCAAATGGCTCATCTCAAACTCATTTCCAACTGTCTTTGATATGATGTATTCTGATGCTTTTACTGTGAAAATAATTCCTAATAATTCTTCCCATCTTTTTTTTTCTACAGAACAAAATAAAAACAATAGATAGGGATAAATATGGATTTCTTTCAACATCCCTTACAAAACAGAAAATTGTCTATTCAGTCTATGGAGTGGACTTGTGTTACCATAGAATCATAGAATCCTGGCAGTGCAGAATGGGAGCCATTCAGCCCATCAAGTCTGCTCTGACAACAATTCCATCCAGGCCCTTTCCCCGTGACCCAATATTTACCCTGCTACTGACACTAAGGGGCAATTTAGCACAGCAAGTCAACCTAACCTGCACTCTTTGGAGTGCGGGAGGAAACTGGAACACCCAGAGGAAACACACACAGATACGGGAAGAATGGGCAGACTCTGCACAGGCAGTGACCTAAGGCCGGCATTAAACCTGGGTCCTTGGTGCTGTGAGTGCCTTTCATGACCACAGGATCTCCTACAGCACTTAAAGCTGACAGAAGTATTTTTGAAGAATAGTCACTGTTTTACAGAGGGAAAATGTCAGCCAATTTATGCACAGCAAGTTCCCACAAATAGCAACGTGGTAATTTCCACATCATTTGTTTTAGTGATGCCGATTTCATAGAATCATAGAATACCTAGAATGCAGAAGGGGACCATTGGGCCCATCGAGTCTGCATGGAACACAATCCCACATCTGGCCCTATCACCATAACCCCACATATTTACCCTCTTAATCGTCCTGATATTCCCCTAACACTAAGGAGCAATTTAGCATGGCTAATCGATGTAACCTGCACATTTTTGGACCGTGGGAAAAAACCCACGCAGACACAGCAAGAATGTGAAAACTCCACACACACAGTCACCCAAGTCAGGAATTGAACCTGGCGCTGTGAGGTAGCAGTGCTAACCGGTATGCTACTGTGCAGCATATGGTAAATAGCAATGTGCACACTCGGTATAACTCCCAGCTCTTCTACAAAATAGTTCCATGGGATCTCTTAGGTACATCTGCCAGAGGCAGACTCACAATGAAACACATCATGCATAGACACAGAGTCCCACCAATAGGAGGTTCCCATGCCGGTTGGTGGCTGTAAGGGCCTGAGAGCTCTGCAGAATCTATCAATAGGCAATGCAGAGCAACACTGAACTCTGATTAGTTGAGTTCTCTTGGAGCATGGGACTCGATCTGAGTCATGTTTTATTCGATCCACGATTGAAACGCAGGGGTTTGGATCACAGTGGGCACTGGCAACAGATGGGAAAGTGTGGCCGTTGCAGCTTCCCAGTGAGATTTCAAAAGGGCAATTCCAGCAACCCAGATAGCAAAAAGGAGCAGATCATCCATTGCCAATGGCTTCCATGCCCCTGCTCTAGGCAGCTCTCACCAGCTACCATTCCCTTCTGCATTGCCCTGTCTTCCTGAGTCATTGAGCTGGGAGAACAATGAGTGCCCAGCTTCAGCCAAGCCCAATTCCCAGTCTAGCATGACTGAGTGGGATAACAAGATCCTCCATGATTTCTTCACCAATCAAGACAGGGAGAAGAAGAAAGGCAAAATCAAAGTGGCCAAGGCAGCTCCTCCCAGCTTTGCTAACCAAAGCCTGTGTCAACTGAGGCTTCAGCCTTGGCCCTAGCTTTTGATTCATCCATGTTTGCCACCACTGGCAGTGCCGTCTCATTCATGATGGCAGAGGTGGCTTCCACCAAAGCCATGCCAGTATCAGTCCCAGATGTGGCCAAAAAAGTAAAGGAGAAAGAGCAGATGGTGAAGTGTGAGTGTTAGGATACTCAATGGAGCAGGGCAGGGAGGATGAAGGCTAGAAGGAGTTTGACTTGAACAAAAGGAAGTTGACCTGGAGTATCTCACTGAACAGGGAGTTGCACTGGGCAAATGATGTACACTCTCAGCCATCCCAGTTAGTGACTCAGGGAGACAGAGTGGCACAGGGGGGACTACGGAACTGGCCAGAGCCACCAGTAGTTGATTACAGTGGCCTGAGAATCCAAGCATAATAAATCAGTGATTATAAAGGAGAAGAAGTTAATGTGAAGAATCAAAGAAGATCTGGTGAAGGTAATGGAAACTTTCCTGTACAGAGAAGGCAACAAAGACAGTCAGGCTTTGGAACAAGATAACTCCAGCACCAGCACCTGAATCCAACCCAAGAATGAAAGCCATCTGGTGTTTATTGGCCTCCTGCAGCCAATAGATCACAATTCACAAGGACAGTTAAGGATGGACAGTTTCCATCCCTACTAGCTTCTGCAAAGCATGTAGAAACCAGAAAAGATAAAGAAATGGAAAAGGCCAGTGTGATGGTGAAATACAAAAACAGAGCCAGAGACAATGATTCTAAAAGTCAGAGTTCAGCTGGAAACATAAAACATAGGAGCAGGTAAAGGACGTTCAACCCTTTCAGCCTGCTCCACCATTCATTATGATCATGGCTGATCATCCAACTCAACAGTCTGATCCCACCTCCCCACTCCTCCATCCTTTGATCCCATTCGCCTCAAGTGCTATATCTAACTGCTTCTTGAAAACATGAAGTATTTTGGCTCAACTACTTTCTGTGGTAGTGAATTCAATAGATTGACTACTCTCTGAGGGAAGAACGTTCTCCTCTTCTCTGTTCTAAATGGTCTATCCTGTATCCTCAGACAGCGATCCCTGGTTCTGTAGTCCATCACCCACACCCCACCCACAACCGCCAACTCCATTGGGAACATCTTTCTTACATCTACCCTGTCAAGTTCTGTTCAAATTTTATAGATGAAATCGCTCCCTCATTCTTCTGAACTCCAGCTAACAATCCTAACCAACTCAATCTCTCCTCACATGTCAGTCCTGCTATTACAGAAATCACCTAGTAAACCTTCTCTGCACACCCTCCAGAGCAAGAACATCGAAACTGCACACAATACTCCAGGTGTGACCTCAGCAAGGCCCTGTATAATTGCATCAAGTCATCCCTGCTCCTGTACTCTTGCTATGAAGGCTAACATATCATTTGTCTATTTTACTGCCTGCTGCACCTGCATGCTTACCTTCAGTGACTGATGTACGAGGACGTCCAGGTCTTGTTGCATATTCCACTACCTTCCGCCTAATATATGGCCTTTCAGGTAGTAATCCACCTTCATGTTTTTCTATTGAAGTGGATTAGCTCACATTCATCTAAATTATACTGCGGCTGCCATTCATTTGTCCTCTCACTCAATTTGTCTGAATCACACTGAAGGATCTCTGCTCACAGCTCACCTTGTCTTTTTTTAATGCCATTGATATCTAATCACTGGGGTGTTTCCTAACATTGTGTGGTTGCAAAGTGCCCAGACCCCATCATTTCAAATAATATATCTTTAACCTTTGAAAGATTAAGGTTCATACTCTTTTTGCTTTAGGAAAGAACACTTAAATAATTATATTTGAAATGAAAACAGTAGAATCTGAATTTTAACTATTTTCAAAAATCTTGGAGCGGGATTTTCCGGCTATGCATACCCCAATATTGGAAGTTCCCATCCGAGGTCAATGGACCTCAGGTTACAGTCTGCAAAAATTTCTGTTATCCTGCTATGATTGGTGTGTGGAATGGGAAACTTCTGGTCCTGATTTTATTTTTACATCTTATATTGCAACTGGCTTGAATTTATACACATGATTGTCTACCAACACAAAATAAATTTTAGGAAGCTTTTTAAAATTACTTATAAATATTTGCATCATCACATTTAGCAATACTAATTGGAAGTGTAAAATACTGATCCAAGTCCATTCATTTTTAGGGGTGAACAATGGCTAAAGTAAGACCAATAACTATCATTTGAAATGCAGGTGTCATTGGAGAGGTGTAGCACATTAGGGATGGGATGTGATGCCATTAGGGATGGGGTGTGATATCATTGGGGGGGATGTAATGCCATTTGGGATGGGGTGTGATATCATTGGGAGAGATGTGATGCCATTAGGGATGGGGTGTGATATCATTGGGGGGGATGTGATGCCATTAGAGATGGGGTGTGATATCATTGGAGTGGGATGTGATGTAATTAGGCGTGAGGTGTGATGTCATTAGGGATGGGGTGTGATGTCATTGGGGTGAGGTGTGATGTAATTGAAGGTGGGGTGCAATGTCTTTGGGATGGGATATGATGTCTCTGTGGTGGGGTGCGATGTTATTGGATATAGGGTGTGATGGCATTGAAGTGCAGTGTGATGTCATTGGAGGTGGGGTGTGATATTTCCTGTTGGGAGTCTTTTATAGACCTTCTAAAAGTTCTAGAGAGGTAGAGGAAAGGATTGCAAAGTCGATCCTGGACGGGAGTGAAAGTAATAAGGTAATTGTTATGGGGGACTTTAACTTTACTAATATTGATTGGAATAGCTATAGCTCTAGGTCGTTAGAGGGGTCAGTTTTTATGCAAAGTGTGCAGAAAGGTTTTTTGACTCAGTATGTAGATAGGCCAACTAGAGATGAGGCTACATTGGATTTGGTGCTGGGCAATGAGCCAGACCAGGTGTTAGACTTGGAAGTTGGTGAACATTTTGGTGATAGTGACCACAATTCGGTTACGTTCACCTTAGTGATGGATAGGGATAAGCATGAAGCTGGGGGCAGTAGTTATAGCTGGGGGAAGGGTAATTATGAGGCCATCAGGAGAGAATTAGGGTGCATAGATTGGACTAGGAAGCTACAGGGACTGGGAACATCTGGAATGTGGAGCTTATTCAAGAAGCAGCTGCTGCGGGTCCTTGATAAGTATGTCCCTGTCAGGCAAGGAGGAAATGGTCGAGTAAGAGAACCTTGGTGTACGAAAAAAGTTGATTTGCTGGTTAAAAGGAAAAAGGAGGCTTATGTCAGGATGAGGCTTGAAGTCTCAGTTAGTGCAATGGATAGCTATAGATTAGCCAGGAGGGAGCTAAAGAGTGAGTTGAGGAGAGCTAAAAGGGGACACGAGAAGACTTTGGCTGATAGGATCAAGGAGAATCCTAAAGCTTTCTTTAGATACGTTAAGAATAGAAGATTGGTTAGGGCAAGATTAGGACCAGTCAGAGACAGCAGTGGGAAGTTGTGCGTGGAGCCTGAAGAGATTGGAGAGGCACTGAACAAATATTTCTCTTCGGTATTCACGCAGAGAGATGTAAATGTAGTTGTGGAGAACGCTGGGATACAGGGTTGCAAACTGGAAAGTATTGAAGTAGATAAGGAGGATGTGCTAGATATTCTTGAGGGTTTGAAGTTAGATAAGTTCCCTGGGCCAGACGGGATTTACCCTAGGATTCTCTGGGAGGCGAGAGAGGCGATTGCAGAGCCTCTGGCTCTGATCTTCAGGTCGTCGTTGGTTACGGGTACAGTGCCGGAAGACTGGAGGATAGCGAATGTGGTCCCATTGTTCAAGAAGGGGAATAGAGACTTTCCGGGGAATTACAGGCCGGTGAGTCTTACTTCTGTTGTGGGCAAAGTATTGGAGAGAATTATTAGGGATAGGATTTATAGTTATTTAGAGAGGAATGAATTGATTTGGGATAGTCAGCATGGTTTTGTGAAGGGTAGGTCGTGCCTTACTAACCTCATTGAGTTTTTTGAAAAAGTGACCAAAGAGGTGGATGGGGGTAAGGCAGTTGATGTGTATATATGGACTTTAGTAAGGCGTTTGATAAGGTGGCCCATGGAAGACTTCTGCAGAAAATGCAGATGTATGGGATAGAGGGTGATTTAGCTAATTGTATTAGGAATTGGCTAGCAGATAGAAGACAGAGGGTGGTGGTTGATGGGAGATATTCATCGTGGAGTTAGGTGACAAGTGGTGTACCTCAGGGGTCTGTTTTGGGGCCCCTGCTGTTTGTAATTTTTATAAATGATCTGGATGAGGGTATTGAAGGATGGATTAGTAAATTTGCAGATGACACCAAAGTTGGAGGAGTGGTAGATAGTGAAGAAGGGCGTTATAGTTTGCAGAGAGACTTGGACAAGTTTCAGAGCTGGGCCGAGAGGTGGCAAATGAAGTTTAATGTGGAAAAGTGTGAGGTAATTCACTTTGGCAGGAATAACAAATGTGTAGAGTATAGGGCTAATGGTAGACTCTTAATAGTGTTGAAGAACAGAGGGATCTTGGTGTATATGTGCATAGATCCCTGAAAGTTGGCAATCAAGTCGATAAGGTTGTTAAGAAGGCATACAGAGTCTTAGCTTTGATTGGTAGGGGGATTGAATTTCGGAGCCGCAACGTCATGTTGCAACTGTACAAAACTCTAGTGCGGCCGCACTTGGAGTATTGTGTGCAGTTCTGGTCCCCACATTATAAGAAAGATGTTGGAGGCATTGGAGAGGGTACAGAGGAGGTTTACCAGGATGTTGCCTGGTATGGAGGGCAGGTCTTATGAAGAGAGGCTGAGGGATTTGAGGTTTTTTTCGTTAGAAAGAAGGCGGCTAAGAGGAGACCTTATTGAAACATATAAGATGATTAGAGGTTTAGATAGGGTGGCCAGTGATAGCCTTTTTCCTAGGATGGAGAAAGCTAGCACGAGGGGACATAGCTTTAAATTAAGGGGTGGTGGTTATAGGACGGATGTCAGAGGTAGGTTCTTTACCCAGAGGGTGGTAAGGGTATGGAATGCCCTGCCTGCTGCAGTTGTAAATGTACCAAGTTTGGTGGCATTTAAAGGTTAGTGCATAAGTTTATGGACGAAAAAGGAATGGTTTAGGTTAGAGGGTCATTGCTTTTTCCTAATTGGTCGGCGCAACATCGAAGGCCGAAGGGCCTGTTCTGTGCTGTAATGTTCTATGTTCTATGACGTCATTGGGGTGGGGTGTGGTGCCACTGGAGGTGGGGTGTGATGTCATTGGGGTGAGGTGTGATGTCATTGGGGTGGGGTGTGATGCCATTGGGTGGGGTGTGATGTCATTGGAGTGGGTGTGATGTCATCATATGTGGGTATGATGTTATTGGGCTGGGATACAATACCATTGGAGGAGGGATGTGATGTCATTGGAAGTGGGGTACTATGTCATTGGAGGTGGGGTGTGGCAATATTGGGTTGTGATGGAATTGGGGATGGGATATGATGTCACTGGGAATGGAATGTGATGTTGCTGGAAGTTAGATATAATGTCATGAGGTTGGGGTATGATGTCAATGATGGTGGGTGCAATGCCACTGGAGGTGGGTGCAATGTTATTGGGGTGGGATATCTCATTGGGGTGGGGTGTGACATCATTGATTGCATCCAAGTAATGAACACAGGGCTCCACAAGGTGTAAGTCTGCCACTGTCACCTGCAAAGGCAGAAGACACCATTACAAACAAAGCACACCCACCAGTGTAGCACTCCCTCAGTACTGTAATATGAACTCAACACACTCTGTCACAGTTGTGAGAGTGGTGCCAACTGACCTATGGCTTACAGCCATAGGGTGTGAAGCAGTAATAAAGGATTTTCAACATAGCTTAAATCACTTCATTTCTGTATTTTCCTTTTGAGAGAGAGAAGGCAAGAGAATTGATATGGACTGTGAGGCAGGGAAGGAGAGAGAAATAGGAATCTCATAATTTTGTGACGGTACAAAAGTTAGGAACACAACAAGTTTTAGCACAGTCCCAAAATAGAAAGGAAGAAAATCTTGTAATATCACACCATGTTTAGAAATTATTAAAAACAAGATGGCTACAAAT
Organism: Sphyrna mokarran; assembly: GCA_024679065.1. Lineage (NCBI taxonomy): Eukaryota > Metazoa > Chordata > Chondrichthyes > Carcharhiniformes > Carcharhinidae > Sphyrna > Sphyrna mokarran. The sequence goes on from JAGIQG010000001.1 coordinate 150,626,464, forward strand.
CAAAACTCAGATTGGCAAAGCATGGGAAGAGATGTCCCACAAGGATTGGTTCTGGGGATGCAGGTGTTCACCATTTACATCAAAAACTTCTTCCCAGGAATTACAAGTAGGTTTTCAAAATTGGGGTTTGTAAATCATAAGATAACTGCAACAAAAGAGGATACCAAGAAACTGGCAGGATGGGCATATAATTGGCAAATGTGCTTCAATACAAGTCAGTCTGATTTTAGTAGGAAGAATAGAAAGATTAGGCACTCCATGAAAAATGAGAGCCAAACTCTGTTCAAGTGACGCAGATCCTGACAGTGGATTGAGATGTGTGTGGGCTTTCCAGATGCTTGGGAAAAGGCTGGCCATGCCCAATCAACAACCAATTCGAGATTGAGTTTATAGGTATGGATATGATCGGTGCAACTTGTGGGTCGAAGGCCATGTTTGTGCTGTGGCGTTCTATGTTCCGTGTAATGCATTAGCATGTCATGACTATTCATTAAAAAGCAAGTTTATCAGATCAAATGGTACCTTGGTGATTAAGGCAGCAGTGAACACGAGCATGTGCCTTCAGTTTCATGCCTGGTTAAAGCTGGCATGGAGCAGGCAACATAATCTTTGAGTTGAATTTAGAATGAGTAGCAATTGCTTTTCATGAACGGAGAAGATAAATGGGGTAAACACAGTAAGAAATCTGACAACACCAAGATAAATGGAACAGACACGAGGAAGTCTTTGTTATCTAGGTGTTCCATGATTGAGTGTAGAACCTGGGAGATGGCATCTGCTATGGACCTGTTGTGGTTGTAGGCAAACAGTAGTGGATCCTGGAATTTGGGAGGCTGGAATTGATTCGTGCCATAAGGGGAACTTAACTAGATAGAAGATGAAACGTCAGTTCCCAATGCAAGGTCAAAAATTCCAAATTAAGTCCTCAATAGCTCGGAGACAGATTGAGCTTCTCAATAGCTAGCATTGGGAACCAATCTGTAATGCTGAAACTTCAACATAGATCATTTGTTCCAATTCATGAGATATGGAATTTGCTGAAACCATTGCCTTGTCAAGATTTTAATTGACGTTATAATTGACAACGAAAGCATAAACAGCTATGCAGTGTAATGATGTGAATTACAACCAATCCAGAGCACTCTCATACAATTCATGAAAGCAATTTCATAGTTCCTGCTGAAAATGCCAGATAAACATGTGCTCCCTGAGTGAGCTTACATGTGTTCTTAATGAATCATTTCATTTTAAAAAAGAAAGGTGATAAATCATCTTCTTAGTCTTAAACACATCCATGCACTGACCTGTCAAATCTTACTTACATTCAGCAAAAAGGTCACAATTCTTGTGACTCAATGCAAGAAAATAGATGTAGCTATATTCCTATCCTTGGATTTGTAATCAATCTTACTGCTCCCCTACTAAACAGAGTATTTTGGCAATTGTCTAACCTTGGCAGCTACACATATGTGTGCTTATAATGACATGCCAGTAGGGAAATGTACATGATATTTCTGTAGATGTAGTCCCTATGTTTTTCCTTTATTAATGTGATAAACTGTAATTGAATATTCTTTTCAGTTGGAATTTTTATGCTATTCAATGCACTGGAAATTGGAACGTTTTCTAATTTTAGGCAACATCATCAAAAAACATTCCCAGATTAGATTACAGCACAAGTTGGTCACAGAATAAAGTTTACTCTTATTTCCCAACAAATGATCGCACTTTCAAAAAAAGCCTCCGCTTCGGTTTATTCCCATTTACCACATCAGCCATCCTTGTGGCCCCTTTGACTGAGATTGTTTATTTGATGCTAAATTAGAAGCAGCTTTATGTCATGAGCCAGTGTTCACAATTCATTGAAATAGAACTGCCCAAACTAATTTCACAGCTAACAACAATAAGCTTTTATTCCCATCAGTCTTGGGTATTTTGTTCTTGGGTCAAGAGGTGAAAGGACGGTACCCTAACATACTGTACTGCCTAGTTTCCATCATTAGATAATTCTTCAAACCTCTAACCAACTTTTATTCTAACTATTCATTTTTGAAAGCTCTTTTTTTACTGAACTGTGATATCTGAATTTATCAATGGCAGTGTTCCTTCAGCTTAATGTTCTCAAGCCAATGACAACACTATAATATCATTCAATATGTTAGAAATAATTTAATATCACAAGTTAAATGTCAACTGTTTTATATGACATATTGACGAGTATTATTCATGTTATTCATTCCCCTCCAAGGGGAGACCAGCTAAGGGTCATCTAGCACTATGGTAATTTCACTTCTTTTGTTAACTGCTGTAGCAGAGATATTAACCATTTAAATAGAGGTTAATGCATGTATTAAGATACAATGCCTTACCAAGACACATTAAATTTGTACTTCCTGGTATTTTAAATGATTTCCATTTGCAGCCAGCACTATCGACCGATGCTGTTCATAGTCTTCACACATCAGCAGGGGTCCTGATAACATTATTACATCTAGTGCAATTTAAAGGAAGTCTGCATATCCTCAAGGGGAGGCACATTGTTTCTGCAAGAAGTGGTGGGAAATTTTTTTGAATGGTGAAGTTGGGCTGAGTTACTTTGAGAAATGGCTGAACATGTGATTCAGAGAGAGAAAAAGAACCAAGATTTACTGACATGGCAAGAAGGAAAGACTTGCTGTATTCACAGTTCAACAGTAGGCCCTCCAGGTCTGTGATTAGGAGGCAATGGAAAGGACTAGTGCAAAAGCATTGATGCATAAGAAGTTTAAAAATCTAACACTAATTGTCAAGGAAAGTGAGTTTATCTTCAAATGGCATAGTTTAGTGAAATGCATCACTAGCCTCCCTCTCAATTCAATACATCTCAGTTACCCAACTACCAACAATCCCTATAATGCTGGTAAAAGTTGGGGGAGGGGGAGATGATAAAAGGCCTGGAGACTTCCATATGCGGATCAGCTCTGTGCCAATTTCCAGCGCGGAGCTAGTTACTCTAGAAATCTTAGCCGCAGAGACTTATGGAGACTATGGCGCCCAGCGGGAAGCCTGTGAAACAGCCTCTGCTAATGTTTCCCAGCCTGTTGCATAGTTCAACAGCACAGAAAGCTGAGAGAATCACTCCCCCAATCTATTTTCTGAATAAATTAGATCTTATTACAATGGTCCTTGATATCAGAGAATTCCTCTCTGAAGATCCTCAGTGGCTACTGGTTCCTGCAAAGAAACTTTCTCCCCTCTTGTCCTCATTCCTCTTCCGGAAGTTCATCCCTGTTCTATGTCACCTCTTCATTCTCCCAATATTGATCAGTTCCAAGAGAAAGCCCCAGCAAGTTTGAAAGCAGTGCAGTGGACATGGGTTCGATTCCCGACTTAAGTTACTGGCTATGAGAAGTTTGCACGTCCTCCCCGTGTCTGCATGGGTTTCCTCTGGATGTTCTGGTTTCCTCCCACAGTCTGAAAGACATGCTGATTAGACGAATTGGTCGTGCTAAGTTCTCCCTCAGTGTACCCGAACAGGCACTGGAGTGTGGCAATTAGAAGATTTTCACAGTAATTTCATTGTAGAGTTAATGGAAGCCTATTTGTGACTAATAAATAAATAAATAAAGCAACATGTGAAATGAACAGAAAAGCATCCAATGCCAGCAGACCACTTCCCCTAGACTATTCAAACTTTAGTCACATATAGGAAAGATCTAAAAATGTGTACAATTGAATCAGAAGCTGGGAAAAATAATCCAGTAATTTTGAATAGTGCTGGTAGGGGGGTCCTTCATTTCAATTGATGTGAGTTCAGTGAACAAAATTAAAAGTGTTGACTAATTAATGAAAATATCAACACTGGCATCAAATCAGACTGCTTAATATCACACTCAGCCTGCTTTGCAGGCTACTGGCAGTGATGGGCTGCATACAGACAAAACGTTTTTGCTAATTTGGCTTCATGCATTATTGAAAATCCACATGCATATCTCAGATCTGATTTTCAAGCATTGGATTACCACAGCACGCTGAAAACAACCAGTTCCACAATACCCAATTCAGCCCATGTATGTTTTTCCTCAATTACAGATAGCTGAAGTATGGAAATGTTGATCCTTTTGTTCTAATTGGAAATAATTGTAATAGTTTTTTTTTCAAAATGTTAGCATGGTTCAATGCTAATCCTCTGAGTCAGACAGTTACAGCTTTAGACTTTGGACTTAAGAGCATAATGTAGGCTGACATTGAAGAACACTATTTCATTATGAAAAGGCTGTTTTGAGGGTAAATCAAGACACAGCCTGCTTGACATAGAGAATTTCAGGACAATATTTGAAGAGTAAGGAGCTTCCCCAGCATGCTGGCTCACAATTCTTCCCAATCTGTTTCTTCATTCGCTGTTTGTGCTACACACAATTTGGCTGTGACATTTTCTTACACAATAACGTGATTATATTTCAAAAATAATCCTCCAGTTGTGCAGTTCTTTGCCAATCCTGAGCGTGTGAAAGGACTTGTAGATAAAAAAATTATTTTAAATACAACTTGTCAATTATGTAGTTTATTGCAAGTTGCTGTAATAATTGAATAGATCCTCAGTTTTTTGCCAAGTGCACCAGGCACAGAAAAAGCTTTACAAAAGGATATTGGTCTTTGTGCCCTAAGCTAATTAAAAATCAGACAGCTCCAGGCCTCATTATAGTCTTTACTTCCAATTTCCACCTTTTTCCCAAACTCATATAGATTTCCAACTCTTCTCTTCCCTACCTTACCTTCCTTCTCTCTCTTTCTTGTGATAGGTTGTCAACGGATATTCAGTATAAGACCCCTTAACCCCATAGTTACCTCAACTACACTTGGTCACACTATTCTTTGTGAAGGGGACTCCATTCCATTCTCCTAGTTTCTCCAAATCTGTCAAATCTGTTCTCATGATGCAATCTTTCACATAAGTGCTTCCTATACTTTTTCCCTTGTCCTCAAGTGAGGATTTACCCCACAGTGGTCGATAGAAGCCTTGACAATGATGACTGTCCCATTATTCAGCTTTCATCTTTCCTCCGCTCTCCATGAGCCATGGTACAATTCCCCTGGTCCGTACCTTCCAACCCACCATTCTCTGAATTCAATGGATCATCATCTGCCTCTTCTGCCACCACCAAACACAAATCCCCCCACCCTTACCTCTTTCCCATTCTCCACTTCCAAGTAGACCTCCAGTGACATCCTGGTCCAACTCAATAATCCCCAACGACCCCTCCCATTCTCACAGCAATCATGGGAAACGCCGAATTATCTTCTCTCCCTTCACTGATCAAGGTCCCATATGCTTCTTTTGAATGAAACAGTGATTTTCTTGTACTTATTATAATTTAGCATACTGTATTTACTGTTCACAACGTGATCTGTTTTGCAATTGGGAAGACCAAATGCATTTTGCGTGACCACTTTGTAGAACATTCCCATTCAGTCCACAAGCATGACCCTGAACTTCCAGTGATCTGATATGTTTTTTTCAACTTCTTCTCACACTTGACATTTCTGTCCTTGGCCTCTTGCATTGTTCCAGTGAAGCTCAGTCTAAGCTCAAAGTACAAAACCTCATCTTTCAGGACCACATTGGGGATGTGATCTGAACCATCTGTCGGCAATTTTACTGGCTCTATCTCCTGGAGGCCAGAAAAACCATGGCCATTGAATGGACTGACCATATATTAAGCTGATCTTTCTCAACACCTGTCACTTTAACACTATATTCTAAACCCTCTCTTTCCTTCTGCCCTATGTACTCTATGAATGGTACGTTTTGTTTGTATAGTGCAGAGAAACAATGGTTTTCACTGTATCCAAATACACGTGACAATAATAAATCAAGTCAAATCCAAAAACTGCTGCCTCTGCAGCCACAGGAGTGCCAAGGCGAGAGAACAGAGCAATAATAGCACAGAGGGCAGCACTGCATTGATTGGGCCCATCTCTCAATTCTGCTTATTTAAAAAGTGGAAGAGAGAGATGGGATCAATCTCTTAATTATTTAGTAGTTAAGGCCCTGTCAGATGTTAGTGTACAGACCCTCAATGTACTTGTTTAAAATTGTGTTTCTGTGATACTGGTGGAGGTTCTTACCTATTCATTTTACACAGATTTGCTATATCAGGTAAAAAAAATAAGTAGATCAGCTTGTATATTCATAACATTTTATCACCGAGAAGAATCCAGACTGTTGATCATATGAAGATCTCTTGCTTCAAGAGTTAAGGGAATGGGAAGAATGAGCAACACTGTAGTGTATATCTTTTAGTTTTGTGGGTTGAGTTGTTCTTCACAGAATATGCAACAGAGGGTGCTATATGCTTAAAAGTAGTAAGCTCCATGCATATTCACAGCAGACTTAAAAGTTCAAAACTTATTTCACAATTTAACTTCAGTAAGCAGAAAATGCCCTATCACGATCACTATTACAGATGGTTTAGTTCCAAACTGAGCTATTCAGCTTTGAGCTGATCTGTGTTAAACAGAAGATTCCAGCTTTTATCCTTAGTCTATGCTGGTTTAGCCAATCTCAGTAAGAATTTAGCAACACCAATTTTAAATCCAACCGATTTATTTGATAGTAAAATTGCGAGCTTTCAACACTCTTGTGTCTTCGTCAGGCAAATGCAGTGTTCTGGTCACACTGCATTTGCCTGACGAAGACACAAGAGTGTTGAAAGCTCGCAATTTTACTATCAAATAAATCGGTTGGATTTAAAATTGGTGTTGCTAAATTCTTACTGAGTTCTTACCACCCCACTCCAACGCCGGCATCTTTACATCATAGCCAATCTCAGCCAGAATGGCAATCTGACCAATACAATTGACTTCAAATTTCCTGGGTTAAAGTATAGGCAGAGCTGTGAAGGGTCAACAGAGTTTGGGCTTCTGATTGCTATCAAAAGAATCACATCAGGAAATAAGTGTCAGGTCAGATCAAGCCCAGACGTAATGTACTCATAATCAAATAACTTACTGAATTTCACTGTCTAAATATACAACTAAAGAATAGTCATTTAAGACAGATACCAGAGAAAACAAGGTGCCTGTGGAACTTGACGCCAACATCAGTTCACATCTTCAGGAGAGGAGGGAGGAGATTAAAGGGGAAAAGTTGCATCTTTTATTGAAAAGAAATACCATAAATCCATTAAAGATTGCGCAATCAAATTTACTTAACAGGTAAAGAAAGCAAGGTAACAGTATAGCAGTATCTATTACCACACAGGGTCAAAGTAAAAAATTATTCAGATACTGAGACTAAATATAGATGAAGGTCATTTCTAAGATTTTAACTATGAATCATAAAATCCCCACAGTGCAGAAGAAGGCCATTTGGCCCATCGAGTCTGTACCAACAATAATCCCACCCAGGCCTCATCCCCTTAACCCCACATATTTACCCCGCATCCCAGGACACTAAGGGGCAATTTAGCATGGCCAAACAACACAACTCGCACATCTTTGAAACGTAAAGGGAAACCAGAGCACTCGGAGGAAACCCACACAGTCATGGGGAGAATGTGACCCAAGCAGGGAATTGAACCCAGGTTCCTATGAGCTATAAGGCTCATAGTGTTAGCTATAGTGCTAGCCACTGTGTCACCATGCCGCCCATTCCATTGGCTGAGAATGGGCACAAACAATAAAAGTGATTCTTTATAATTCTGATGGAGCTAAGATAATAATTGACGTACAAAGACAAGCTTTCTGTTGAAAGCTAGTTCCAATTATTCTTGTTTAACATAAGCAATGCTTTGTACAGTGAATGTAGATGAGTTCATCAAGTACAGTATTAAAATTCAAATGTTGATTTAATTAGTTTCCTTTGATGATTTTAAATATTTACCCAAAATAAGTAAGCTAGCTGTTTAATCTTTTCAAAAGTCTTTCAAAAATTAAACTTAGAATTCAAGCCTATTTTGGAAGTATATTAGCTGTGAGTATTTAATATTTCCATCTGGAACTGTTTTTTCGGTTGGTTTACTGTTAACAAATATATTTTAAGGAGCTAATGCTTCAGAGGATGTAACACAGTGAAAAAAAATTTAAATGTTTCAAATATCTGTGCAATGATATTCTACTATGTAATTTTAGAGCCTCCATTCAGCCCTAATTGGAAGCCTGGGCCTTGCTGTTCCATAACACATGCTATCAAACCATTTCCAAACTTTCCTTTCAAACTCAAGCGCCAATTGATAGCATATTGTTACTTACTATTATAATTACTTACTATTATAACTTCTGAAAAACATGCTTGTTAGGCGCATTGACCATGCTAAATTCTTCCTCAGTGTATCTGAACAGGCACCGGAGTGTGGCGACTTTCACACTAATTTCATTGCAATGTTAAAGTAAACCTACTTGTGACACTAATAAATAAATACATAAATAAATAAATTTAGGCAATTATTGGGCTATAAAGTTTTAATTAAAATATTGTCTTAGTTATTGAACATGAAATCAAATAACTGTTTAAATCTGCTTTGATTTAATGTTCAGTAAAGTTATTTTCAATAATTTTAAGTTTCAGCTGTATCCTATTCATAATTCTTTGTTCTTTTTTTAAGTTGACCCTCTGAGGTCAGGTTTCTTTGCACAGACATATTTCCGGTGTTTGAGTGTTTCTATTGCTGTTTGCAATGTGCTACATCTGACCCTGAGAAACAAAATACAAGGCAGAAAGGTCCTTTTTTCACTCAAAGATTAATTGCTAAATGTTTTTAAAAACTCCAATTGCACAGAATGTAACACAGGGGAACTGACTACAGACCCCATTTTTCACAAGTATTCCCAGTTTTGAAGTCAGCAAAGTAATGCAATGGCTATCAATCCCAGAGGCAGAAATCTCAGAAGTGAAAAGTGGGACATCTGTCTCCATCTTTAAGAATGCAGAATAATGCTGACATTGAAATGTAATTGGAAGTCAGACTGCCCGATGAAAGCAATGTTGCACTGGACATGTATTAATTCAAGCAGGAATGCAGCAGGGAAAGAACTTTATTTGTCATTTGTCCTAGTCAAACAATGCATTTTTTATTGATGCAAATACAAATATTGGCAAGATAGCTAAAACAAAATCTCACAACACTGAGGCACTGGTTTTGTATAACTGGGAGATCTGTAACACGAAATGTAAAATATAGATGAGATTAGCTTTTCTATCCAATTTAGCTCATCTATATTGAACATTTTGCAGTATCGTATCATTCCATCTGACTCTTTAAAATGATCAATACTTTTGGCTGCAAGATCCTACGTGGAAATTTATTCCAAGTACTGATCATAAGAATACACTTCCTGATGTCAGTGCTTTCACTAATTTAAATATGTGTCCTCACCCTAAGATTTAGATTAAAACATTGGCTGCAATTCTTCCAGAAGCGCTGAATTGGTGGGAGAACTGTTTTAAATCCCTGCTGTTCTCTCATTCCGGTTCCCAACTGAATCTCCGCACCCTATGCACCGAAGAGGTCCCAGTCAGGAATCTCATTAAAAACCTGGGTGGGGGTGGAGGGGGGTGCTGGGGGCTGGAGGCAGTGGGGCCTATTCACACCAGAGTCTAGCAGTTCTGGAGCTCTGCGCATGTGCAGCGGTCCTGATCTGTCAGATTCTCCATTTGCTGGTCAGCTCGATCAGTGGCTAGCCGGAGACCCTCGCAGTGCTGCCCTTCCAGCAGCATCCCCCCACCCCCCTGCCACAGAACACCACGATGTACAGCCCACCCCACCTCCAGCAGTGGCGATTCCCCCACCCTCCTCACCCCAAGATGCTCCCTAGGCATGGGCAGTTTGATCCTTGGGCACTGCCAGAGTGCCAATGCCCAGACGCTACCATCCCACCACTGTCAAACCCCCTGGAGGCCCCAATTGCCATACTTCATTCCAAGGGGGTCTCCCACTAGCTCTCCAAATACGGGGAGCTGGTTGAACCCCACTGGAATGAAGTATTCTTGGTGGGGTGGGACATTCAATCAGGACTTGAAAAGTCCTGATAATGAGTCACTAACATACTTCAAATCCATGTAAAACAGATTTAAATGGCTTACCTACCTTCCTGCTAGTTTCCAGCGTGGTTTGACCAGTGACTGTTTGCTGGCTCTGCGAGATACGCATGCTTTCCCGGCATATGCACAAATCCTTGTTCAAGGCTGAAGATGCGTGTCTACCACCCTGACCCAATAGTAAAGTTGTGGGTCACAATGGGAGAATTGCAGCCATTGTTCTAGATTTATCCTTTCATTGCTATTCTATATCAATATACTTTTCAGCTGCCTATATTCAGGGCTAAGAAACATTAGTTCCTTCAATCTCTCCTCATAACTCAGTCCTCTAACGCTGAGAATCTGACTTTTGATGCTCCACCATGCCTGCCTCCTAATCTTCAGTGCCCTACTTTTGATGAGGAAAAGTGATATAAAGTGTGGCCTGACTACAGCAAGGTATAATTTCAATATGAGGGCAGAATTTAATGTGGTCTGCTCAAGTAGAAAGTGAAGCGGGGTAGGATCGGGGGGGGGGGGGGGGGGGGGGGGGGTGGTATGGTAGAATTGCAACAGGATGCACTGGAGCAGAAGCCTGATTACATGACGTTGAGTCCATATTATGCTGGAGGCTGGAAATCAATCAGCCAGTGTTGCCATGCCTGTATGGAGGAAAGCCAATTGTACACTGACTGTAATTAATGTTTATCTCAATGATTTTCATTGTGATTTAATGGTACCTTTTCAATGTAACAAACAGCAGATGGGGAGCACAATTGGTCAGATCACAACCTCTTAAAGCTGGTAGTACCCAGGCCCACTTTCACGTTCACTTGTGGAAGTCATCTATCGCGGCACTGCCATTATTTTGATTTAGATTCTTTGAAGAAAGGGGAGAGAAGGCCATTACCTCAGTGATGTGGAGAGCCTCTGAGAAGCACAGTGGTTTCTGGGGTTGTTGTAATATGCCTTTCAAGGAGAACAGCATGCCATCACTTTAAGGGAAGTATGTCATTTATCTAGCTTCATTTTCACTACAGTCTGGAGCAGAACACTGCAGTCACACAGCTCTGTAGCTCTGATGTCCTCAAGCTTTCTGCCATGTATATCTGTTGACATACGCCTAGGATTAATAAGTGAACCAACGACATGCCTGCACAACCCCTTATGAGAGATCAATGCATAACACACATGACATTGTGTATGTAACACTGTGACATGGAGCTCAGCATCAGATGACCCACAACATTATGAGATTTCAAGAAAAAAATTAGGTATAGATCTTGAGGCTAAAGGGATCAATGGATATTGGGTGAGGAGGGAGACAGGATCAGGATATTGAATTTGATGATCAACCATTATCAAAATGAATGACGGTGGAGGCGGGATTAGGATATTGAATTTGACAATCAGCCTTGATCAAAATGAATGATGGAGCAGGCGCGAACAGCCAAATGGACTACACCTGCTTCTGTCTTTTATGTTTCTATTTTGGTCAGATTGCAACAGGGTAGCAGTATCAGAGAGAGATGAAATTGCACTGTGGTGACTGCACAGAAAAGTTTCAAAGATATAATGTCGGGATAATGCTCAAGTAAAGAGCTGATAAGCAGATGGATCTCTCATGGTGAGATTGTAATGCATAGCCCATCAGTTCAGCGAGCGGGACTGTGCATTGAGAGGACCAACTGCAGATTAACTTAGTCAGGTGAACAGGTGGCCAGTGACCAGCTGGGGGCCAGATAAATAGACAGCGAGGGAAAGTCAAACAAAAAAAAGAGAAAAAAAACCCAACAAAACTCTCATAAAAATCAGGCTAAAGAAGGTTGCAATTAGAGCAAGCAGAGCTTCAAAAAAGTGCACAAAAGCAGCTACAATGACACTCTTCCCAGTTTTATGGAAGGAAGGTCACAGAATTATTGTCAGAATGTGCACAAAATTCCCCAGTTTAAATTGGGATATAGTTGACCTAATATCAAAATTCAGAATGTTTAACAGCATACAGAGCTATGATTTCTTGATTCAGCTGTATATAGAAACATTGACATATAGAAGATGGGAACAGGAGGAGGCCACTTGGCCCTAAGAGCCTGCTCAATATTCATTACGATCATGGTTGATCATCTAACTCAATAATCTAATCCTGCCTTTTCCCCATAACCTTTGATCCCATTTATCCCAAATGCTATATCCAGCCACCTCTAGAATGCATTCAATGTTTTGCATCACCTATTTTCTGTGATAATGATTCTACAGGTTTACCACTCTTTGGGTGAAAAAATATCTCCTCCATCCCTAACTGGTCTACCCTGAATCGTCAGACTGTAATACCTGGTTCTGGACTTCCCCACCATTAGGAATATCCTGCCTGTTGAGTGCTGTTAGAATTTTATAGGTCTCGATCAGATCCCTCCCCATTCATCTGAACTCCAATGAAAACAATTCTAACTTAGTCAATCTCATACATCAGTCCTGCCATCCTTGGAATCATCCTGGTAAACCTTCTCTGCACTTCATATAAGGGCAAGAACATCCTTCCTAGGAAAAGGAAACTAAAACTGTACACAATATTCTAGGTGTAACCTCACCTAGGCCCTGTATAATTACAACAACACATCACTGCTCCTATATACTTGCAATGAAGGCCAAATGCCATTAACAAAGAAGGGCTGCAGAAAAAGAGATAATCAGCCACGGATATCTAAGGAACAAAGGAGGGTGACTAATAAATAAACTTTACTTTAACTTTAAAACATGTGGACGTTGTGGTCTTTTGCATGCACCAAGGAAATGCTTAGCTTCCCAACAATTCTGTAAGGCATGTGGCAAAATAGGGTATTGGAGCCAGTAGTGCAGTGGAGCAAAGGTTGATGGAGCACCAAAGAGCCATACACTGATCCAAACAGACTGTACACAATGGGTACCTTCAAGCAATAAGAATGACCATCCACTATACAGTCAGAAACACGTACATGGTATGACTGACAAACCAAAAGTGAAGTGATGAGGAGCGGTGTACACTGGTTTCACACTTTCAATCTCGTGGACATGGTGCAAAGTTTTCCCACAGAAAGTTGGTAACTACTATTGCCCAAAATTGATACAGGGGCAAGTGTCAACATTCTACCCCTGTGAATTCTAAAAGACGTACCTAGAGATATAGAGGGCCATGGTGTACAAAGGTTCACTAATTCCATGTGCAGGATCCATTGTCCTGGAATGTGAGTACAATCAATCCTCCTCGGTGTCACACATGTTCTATATCATAAAGTCTAAAGACCTAGCAATGGCAGGTCTACTGGCAAGCCATACTAGCAACAATATATGGAATCTGAAAAGCTCATCTGGCAGAATTTATCCTAACATTGACATATCCAGGTCATGACCTAGCATTGACATATCCAGAATGTTTTGACAAAACTAACAGTTTCAAGAGAGCTGCAACATTATAATTGCAGGAGAATGCAAGTCCATCAACTGATCTGGTACATTGTATGCAACACAAATGCCAGCAGCACCAAAAAGAAGCAAAAACCATTGAAACTATGGAAGATCATCATCAAAGAATAGCTTGACTCAATTCAGCACGTCTACAAACATGTGAGACCATTTTGATCTTATCAGAATGAACTAGGCATCTCTCAGTAAGTCATTTTGAAAAGTAGGCAAATCATCATACTGGAATGTGTGACCTAATATTCTTTAACAACATCATCACTCAAACATGGCCATAGATAGAATTTGGGAACTCACAAGAGAGACAGTCTATTGGCCTGGTATGAACAATTAACATTGAATTTATCATCACGAGGTATGTCAAGTCAGTACAAAGAACCACATTATTTCTCCTCCTCATAAATAAACGCACAAGTTTCCATGATTCCCTATGAGTGACTGGTGCTTTTATGCTATTATAACAGCATGACTGTCATTGTTGCCACTCAATAGGGATAGCCTAGGTACTGCCCTACGAAATTTTCACAGTAACTTCATTGCTGTGTTAATGTGGACCAATTTGAGACACTAATAAATAAAGCTAAATTTAAACTTCAACCTCACGGTTGAGAAGGCCTGGAACCCAGGAAAATATTCACGTAAGAGTTACACACAATAAAGGAAAGTAGCAGCAAGAATGGGACTCATTTACCTAGTCAACATGGACCCCTGTGCAGAGGAAGAACAGAGGGAGCGAGGACTAGCCGTACAGCAGTATCAGTCCCTGAGTGAAACAACATCTGGAGTCCACCACAGCCCAAAGTTTTCTGGACTCACTGGAACTATGCCCAGAGATTGGAGCACCAATGTCAGTAAAGACTATGCTTGCAAATGCCAATGGAGCTGAAAATTACAATTGCACCAAAAATCTATTCATCTGGCTCCTTCCAGGGATCCACTGGACACCTGCAGGTTATCCCATTAAGATTACATTAAATCTGTACAAAAGATTATCATACAAGATTAAAGTGCATGGAATTGAGGCAAATGTATTGAGATAGATAGAAAACTGATTGGCAGAGGGGAAACAAAGGGTAGGAATTAATGGATGTTTTTCAAGTTGGCAGACAGTAACTAGTAGGGGTGCCACAAGGAACGATGCTGGGATCCCAGCTATTCACAATGATTTGGATGAGGGAACAAAATGTAACATCTCAAAGTTTGCAGATGATACCAAGTTGGGCGGGAAGGTGAATTGTAATGAAGATGCAGAGATCCTTCAGAATGATCTGGGCAGGTTGGATGAATGGGCTAATCAATGGCAGATGCAGTATAATTTGGATAAATGTGAGGTTATTCACTTTGGAAGCAAAAACAAGAAGGCAGATTACTATCTGAATGGCTGTAAATTGGAAGAGGGTAATGTGCAGTGGGACTAATGTCCTTGTGCACCAGTAACTGAAGGTAAGCAGCAAGTGGTAAAGAAGGCAAATGGCATGTTGGCCTTCATTGCGAGAGGTTTCGAGTTCAAAAGCAGGGATGTGTTGTTACAATTATACAGAGCCTTGGTGAGGCCACAACTAGAGTATCGTGAACAGTTTTGGTCTCCTTTCCTGAGGAAGGATGTTCTTGCTCTCAAGGGAGCGCACCAAAGATTTACCAGGCTGATTATAGGGATGACAGGACAGATGTATGTAGAGAGATTGAATAGGTTTGGATTGTTTTCACTGGAGTTCAGACGAATGGGGGGGGATCTTATAGAGACTTATAAAATTCTAACTAGATGGGATAGTCGCAGGGAGGATATTCCCAATGGTGGGGAATGCAGAACCAGGTATCACAGTCTGAAGATTCAGGGTAGACCATTCAGGATGGAGGTGAGGAGACATTTCTTCACCCAAAGAATGGTGAGCCTGTGGAATTCATTACCACAGGGAGTAGTTGATGCCAAAACATTGAACGTATTCAAGAGTAGGCTGAATATAGCATTCAGAGTGAACAGGATCAAAGGTATAGGAAGAAAGCAAGATTAGGCTATTGAATTGGATGATCAGCCATGATCGTAATAAATGGTGGAGCAAAATGTTGCCTCCTCTTGCTCCTATCTTCTATTACCAATGCATGGTTCAAAAGGTCTGGAGAATTTTTGTGCTACTGGGCCACTATGATAACCAAACAGAAATGTTCATTGGCTTCAGAGCCATTGCAACATTTCCGCAGCTGGAGGGAGAAACAGTTTGTTCCCATGTGATCATCAACTTTCAAAAACTACAACGTCAGCCATGATTCCACCCAAGCCAGGATTAAATAGACCCTTGGTCTCTGAGTGATGGGATTCCACTGACTGGACTAATCCAATGGAGCTCTGCAGTCTGCTTCAGCAAGGTCTTCATGTATCATCACAGTGTCTGAACTTTGCACATGCTCACCGTGCAGAGGAGGTGGCCCTGAATCCATTGGATTTAGGTGATCCTTACTCATTATGTGACAAAGAGGATGTGAAGGAGGAGCAGAGCAGTATACCACAATGATGAACCCTCTGTACCTGAGGCAAGAGACATGCAAGACACTTTTAATGTCTAGCTAATGAAAACTTTTCCTTCCACTCTTTACTCACCATTGCCTAATGCCCAGAATCTTTCCAAGCACTTTCAAATCTGAGGAGATCAGGAGATTCTGCCTTCCCCTACATAGGGAGGTGACTAAATGTACAAGGATATAATTTCCATGTGACCAAACCTCAGTTATGGACAGGGGAGAGAGATAGATTGAAACCCCAGTTTCCTTTCCTTTGTGTCTATAATCATTACCATTTGGTTTTGAAAAGATGAACATATGTGTTCTCAAACCATGTATATATGTTGTCAATTTAAAGTCCCCAAGAGAGACATTCATGGATTTAAACAAGAAAGATTATTTATTCACACACACACACTTTTGAAAGTCTAACACAATTTCAATCACACATCATGCACCCAGGCAGGATACAATTAAAGAAGGCAGTGCACTTCTACAAGTCTTAAAACAAAACAGCATAATTTGCAATTCACATGTTTTTGAGAATCCAGTAGAGTTGGGAGTTATTTCCATGCTGCAAGTCTAGTTCAGCTAAGTTTAGAATAGAATGGAATACTTACAAGTACAGAAGAAGACCATTCAGCCCATCGAGTCCATATGAACAACAATCCCATCCAGGTCCTATTTCCATAACCCTGCACCTTTACCCTACTAATCTCCCTGACACTAGGGTCAATTTAGCATGGCTACTCAACCTAATCTGCATATCTTTGGACTGTGGGAGAAAACTGGAGCACCTGGAGAAAACTCACAAGTACACAAGGACAAAGTACAAACTCCACACATTCAGTGACCCAAGGCCAGAATTGAACCTGGGTCCCAGGCACTGTGAGGCAGCAGTGCTGACCACAGTGCCACCCTATTCAGATAGTTCAAATAACTGGGGTCAGATCGGAATTAATTACAGGGTTTCTTTAATGGAAAAACTGTTCAGCAAGCACTGCTGGCTATTATTGCCAGATGTCCAAGATAAACCTGGAGCATTTTGGAAACAGACTGAAGGAGACTTTTGAGGAAAAAACTTTAAGTTTCGCAGTCCTGGAAAGGCAAGATGGCAATCCCTTTTCTGTGGTAATTGTAGACTGTAGATTGCTCTAGTCCCTTCTGGGTTTTGGCACAGAAGATTTTCAGTATCAAAGAGCAGTTTTCTAATTACCTAAATTGTGATTGTTTAACTAAGGTAGGCAGTACCATGAGATGAAAAACATATATTCACTGTCAAAGACTGCCTACAAATCATAGTGATAAATGGCTGTTTGATCTAATATAATTATGAAAAATGCAGCAACCTACTTCCTACATTTCAGGACAACTCAAGGGAGCAATCAAAGAAATAGGCCATGTCTGGACTATGGGTTTTA
This sequence comes from Sphyrna mokarran, assembly GCA_024679065.1. Classification (NCBI taxonomy): domain Eukaryota; kingdom Metazoa; phylum Chordata; class Chondrichthyes; order Carcharhiniformes; family Carcharhinidae; genus Sphyrna; species Sphyrna mokarran. The sequence goes on from JAGIQG010000001.1 coordinate 150,643,834, forward strand.
ATTGATAGCTCAGAATCTTTGATTGGCTGGAATCTTCTTTGAAAGACAAACTTCTATTTCTATATTAAGCACTGAGGGTCAATGGACAGCCAATTTCATCTGATATCTGTGATCAAAGTACTGTCTAGGGGTTATATTTACCAGGGGTTGAGAACAAGTGCTAAATGGGTGCTGTGCTAAGAAGACACACTTGGTTGAAAGTCTGGATTCCTGGAAATCTAGAAAATCTAGTCCTAGATCACCAACCGTTGTGACACATGACTTTGCCAAACCTTGTGAATGTGGGACTTTACAGCTAGCATTCCTTTTTGACCATTTTTCATGCCCATTCTTGACACTTTAGTGATCCAGAACTTGGAACTTCGGTGCTCTTTGGACCTCCACTGTTTCTAGTTTTTTACCACTTAAAGTATCCTGTTCTATCTTCTTTTCAGATCCAAAGTGGATGACTTGCATTTGCCTGCATTGAAATCCATTTGCCACAGTTATGCCCAATCACTTAACCTATTAATATCTCTTTGCAACTTTATACTTCCGCCTACACTGTTTTGTTCCACCCGTATGTTTGGAATGGTGGATTTCTGTCCCAACTGCCAGGACGTTGAATAGAATAGTGAATGTTTGAGACTCCAATTCAGACTCATTGGAATCATAGTGGCAGGACAGAAAATTCGCCGGATTGTGCAAAGGTCCATTGACTCAGGCAAGAATTTTCAGACTTGGGGTGAGCGCAGCCAGAAAATTACACCCATGAAGGACACCACTAATCACATCTTGCCAATTAAAATACTTTCCCATTATCCCAACTCGCTGTCTCCCACTGCTCTCATAATTAACCCGCAATAATTTACCTGCAATTCCGCAATATTCAACTTCAGCTAACAGCCCCCTTATGAGAGACTTCATCAAATGCCTTCTAGCAATCCAAGTAAAAAACATCCATGGGCTTTTGCCTGCCAACTACTACTGAAATACCTCTACAAAAAAAAATCAGTTTCATCAGGTATGATCTATCTTTTACAATCCAGTTCTGATGAAGGGTCATCCAGACTCAAAATATTGACTCTATTCTCCCTCCAGAGATACTATCAGGCCTACTGAGATTTTCCAGCATTTCCTGTTTTTGTTTGGATTCTAGCATCTGTATCATTTTGCTTTTACATTTACAGTCCATGCTGGTACTCCCAGGTCAGTTGAAAAATTTCAAGCTATTCAATCTCTTTATCCTTAATTGTTGGTTTTAGAAATTTCCCGACAACAGATTTTAAGTTAGCTGGTCTATAATTACCATTTTCCCCTCTCGCATTCTTAAATATCAAAATAGGGTGCACAAATTTCCAATCCAAAAAAAATTTCTCAAATCAAGAAAACTTTGGTAGATGATACTTAGGATATCTGTAATAACCTCATCCATTTTTAAATACCTAGGATGGAAACCATCTGGGTATTTAATAATTTTTAGTGCTGTTACTTTCTTCATTATTGTTATTTTGCTTACATTGCTTTTGTTACGTCCCTGATTCGATATTGGCTCCTTTGGTATGTCCCATATGTTGCACTCTCTGGATTGTAAATGCTGACACAAAATTATTCAGCAGGTTGCCATTTCTTTCTTTTCATTGATATTACAGGTGACATAGTGGCACAGTGATTAGCACTGCTGCCTGACAGTGTCAGGGACCCGGGTTTGATTCCCAGCTTGGGTCACCGTCTGTGTGGATTTGCACATTCTCTGTGTCTGCATGAGTTTCCTCCGGATGCTCTGGTTTTCTGCCACTGTCCACAGATGTGCAATTTAGGTTGATTGACCATGCTTAATTGCCCCCTCATGTTGGGGGATCAGCTCGGGTAAATGCATGGAGTATGGGGATAGGGCCTGAGTAGGATTGTAGTCAATGCAGATTCAATGGGCCAAATGGCCTCCTTTTGCATTATAGGGATTCTATGATTATCACCTTTATTGATTTATCACCTTTATTTGATTTTGAAGGGCTCACATTGCTCAGTTCTTTCCCCAGAAGAATTGTAAAAATATTTTGTGTTGATTTTGATATCTTTATTTTGCAAATTTTTTCATGTTTGCTTTTTCAAGCTTTTTGTTCATTTTGTTCATCCACTGTTTTTTCAATATTCTCTATTCACCAGAATGTGTATTTTTTTTTAAATTGTAGTATATGTTCCTTTGTTTAAAATTGTCTCTTTTTCTCTTCAGTCATCCAATGGTGTTTTGGCTTTGTTAAGCAGAGCTCTTGTATACCCTTATACCCTTACAGATATAAACTGGTTCTATATAATGTTAAATTATTTTTAAGCAACACTGATTGATCTTCTATTGTTTTACTCAGTACCTGACCTCTCAAAACTATAATAAAATCTCCTTTGCCCTCGCCTTTTATCCCACTAGCCATCACATAAAATGGAATATCATTTGCCATTTCTACTACTCCCGCCACCAAACACATCTTGACCTCTCATTTCAGCATTCCAAAGAGACCATTGCCTCCAAGACATCCTGGTTCACTTATTTATCACTCCCAATATCTGCTCTCCTTCCCACAAGGATAGCAGATACAAAGCCTAACATTTTACCACGTCTCGCCAACCAGTGCCCCAAACACTCCTCGCATAAGGAACAATTAATTGCTGCTTGTGGTGGAGTCTCCTGTGTGTTGTGAGACCAAATGCAGATTGGGTAATCACTTCGCTGAATACCTCTTCAGTTTGTAAGCCTGACCCTGAACTTTTTGTAGCTTGCCATTTTAAATCTCTTTCACTATCTGGCCTCAGCTCGTACACTGTTCCAATAAAGTTCAACGCAAGTTTCAGCAACAACATCTCCTCTTTCAATTAGTCACTTTAACCAGCCTTCTGGACTCAACATCAAGTTTGAAATAACTTCAGGTCATGATTACTGTTCCTATTTTTTCATACAGCTGGTGCTGAATTCCACTGTTGCATTGTTTTTACTTTATCATTCCCTCTTGCCATCATCCCTTCTGTCATTTAATCACCTCTGCTCACAACAAACCTTCCCTTTTATTTTCCCCACTTCCCCTTTCCCTGCCTCTGCATTTATTTAAAACCAATTTGCAATTCCTTATACCCAAGGTGGTATTTTAATGACAGTCCCGCACCTTTTTGGTTGTCTGAGAATCTTTCTGTCGTATTACACCTAAAACTCTTGTTTCAAAAAGAGGCATGTTGAAATATATGGCTTGAAAAGACACATTTGTTAGTTCATGAGCAGAAAAAGAAGTGCCACAGTACTTGATTATTCTGACGTCCATTTGTATGAACTGGAGTTGGGACGTGTGTGGAACCTGCTGTCACCAGCAGAGGGCGGCTCAATTTATCATCCACAATACATCTGAGTATTTGGCCACATTAATTCAAGTACATTGTGCAGACTGACCAGTCTCTGTCAAAGATTTAAGGCAGTACTTTGGCGATACCTCTGTTGGTTACTTGTCCCTAAAGTTGTCCGGCTCGGCTGGGCTTGTCCGGGCGACTTTGCAGAGAGCACTGAATGGATGGGGAGAGTGGCTGTTTGGACACATTAGTAATTGACACTGGTCACACACATGGAGCTGGACAATGACTGCAGGAGGAGGAGGAGGAGGAGCCGGCCTCGGTATTTAATGTCCCACTCTGTGAGTGCACAACTAGGACAAGTTCTGGAGATGGTGGCTGCCCTTTCCTCACGGCTCAGTCTCGGATCCCGACAGCAAGTAGCCCAGAGAGGCGGGAGAGAGAAACTAGCTGGAGGGAATCAAAGACGGGGCTATGGACACTGGCAACACTTAGTGCCAGCTCTGATATCGGGGTGAGTGGTGCTATAGGCATGGCACTTCTTGAATTTCTTCTCCTTCTCCCCACTTCCCTATCTCCCACCCCCACCCTTTTTTCAGTGTTTACTTTTTTTGTTTACACCTGAACTTTTAATATATTTCCATGTGTCATTCGTATATTTAATGTTACTGTTTTACCTTTGCATTTTGAGAAAGCACAAGTTGATTCAGAAACTTTTTTTACATATACACCAGGTCATTTTTTAATGAAAAAAGTGAAGTTTCATGGATATAATATCAGAAAGAAAAATTATTTCCCCATAATTTTTTTCCGTTCGTTAATCCATAATTATTAATTGTGATAATTAATGTTAGAATCATTGAACGAATTACATACTTATTATACATTCTTACAAAAATGCAGCCTGTCACTTTTATTCCCTGTAGTAACCTAGCAGAAGTGCAGAGTCTGATAGAAATTGGAGATGAGGAGCTGCTGTGTCAGTACGATGAGAAAGGACACACTCTGGTGCATTGGGTAGCTCTCACTGGGTCCATTGCCCTCCTCAGAGACTTGTTAGACCTGAGGCTCCCAGTGAACCTGCCTAGCCGCTCTGAACCGGCTCAGCGACCAATTCACTGGGCAGCGACCAAAGGACACATCACGGTCATAGATATCCTGCTGCAAGCTGGAGTTTCAGTGGATGAGAGGGATGGAAGAGGATGCACCCCTTTAATAATAGCCTCGCAATCCGGGCACATTGACCTCTGTTGCTACCTGATGGGGAAAGGAGCCAGCCTGCAAGCACGTGACAGCGGAGGTGATAGTGCATTGCACTGGGCAGCATTTAAAGGTAAGATGTAACAATTTTGTTTCTGCGAAATAAATGGTTTGAGATTTTTTCTTTGTGGATGGCGCTCATTGTACTCTGGAAATAAATTATCACACATTTAGACTTAGTGCAAGTGTATAATGAATAATTTTGAAAATATTCACAGAAAAATGTGCAGACAATCAGATACAGAAACAGCGCTATCAGCAGAAGCACTGGATTAGCTAGTCAAATAGCAGTAATCTATTTATGTGTCTGGCTATGATCAGTCAGCTGCGTACCTGTGCCCATTTTCTTTACCTATTACATTACAATCTAATCCATTTGCAGCCACTTAAATGTATTACTCTGTTAAAATCTTAGATTAAAAGTAAGACTTGGATTTTGTTATTCTATGATATGAGAGTATTTCTTTTTTGAGGCAGGTTCTTCTCACACAGGTAATCGTGCAAAGAACAACTAACACAATTCTATTCTTCAATCTGTGTATTCTTCAATCAAGCTGGATTTGTGGCAAATGCCATCTTGTTCTTTGTTGCATAAACCAAGAGACTAGCTTTCAGATTGTAACTTCCCACTATAATACTTGCTGGACCAAGAATGGTGTTGACTGCAGAGGTCTGTTAGCAAATTGCTCACATCATTCCAAGGCAAAGGGGTGTGTGTCTTAGGAAAGAACTTGGAAAGAAATGATAGAGAATGCAAGTTTCCATTGTACAGCCTATAGACCAGCAGGTTCAGATAAGAAAGTTGAAATAACTCAGTTGCACTTCAGTTTCTCACATGTTGGAAAATGCACTTTTTGAATTGAATTGATTTATTATTGCCATATGTATTGGCATACAGTGGAAAGTATTGTTTCTTGCAGCCTATTACAGACAAAATATATCATTCATAGCATACATAAGGGAGAAGGAAAGAAGGTACAGAACATATTATTAGTCATATGTTATGATGAAGAAAAAGATCAGATTAATGTGTGATAGGTCCATTCAAAAGTCTGATTGCAGCAAGGAAGAAGCTGTTCTCTGAATCAGTTGATACATAATCTCAAATTTCTGGATCTTTTCCAACAGAAGGTGGAAAAGCATACGTCAGGGGTTTGTGGAGTCCTTGATTATGCTGGCTGCTTCTCCATGCAGTGGGAAGTGCAGACAGAGTCATTAGATGGGAAGCTGGTTTGCACAATGGACTAGACTATGTTTACAACCCTTTGTAGTTTCTTGCAGTCTTGATCAGAGCAGGAGCCATATCAAGCTGTCTAATGTCTTTGTATTACTGATTTGTTAGTTTCAACAGCTTGAGATATTTGCAAATTGGGATGACGAATTTCAACTGTATATGTGCAGTGCAAAGTTACACTGAATAGGTAAATTGTCTTCGAACTGGCAACTTTGGGACAGAGGCTGTGTCGAATTTCAAATCTTGCTGGATTTTGACTTGGGAAGTGCAGGTCACGAAGGGTTCAGTCAAGCCTTGTCAGTTGTGGTCATAGAACATAGAACATTACAGCGCAGAACAGGCCCTTCGGCCCTCGATGTTGCGCCGACCATTATAAAAAGCAATGACCCTCCAAACTAAACCATTCCTTTCTCTTCCATAAACTTATCAACTAACCTCTTAAACGCCACCAAACTTGGCGCATCTACAACTGCCGCAGGCAGGGCATTCCACTCCCAACCACCCTCTGGGTAAAGAACCTACCTCTGATATCCGTCCTATAACTATCACCCCTTAATTTAAAGCTGTGTCCCCTCGTGCTAGCTTTCTCCATCCTAGGAAAAAGGCTATCACTGTCCACCCTATCTAAACCTCTAATCATCTTATATGTTTCAATAAGGTCTCCTCTTAGCCGCCTCCTTTCTAACGAAAACAACCTCAAATCCCTCAGCCTCTCTTCATAAGACCTGCCCTCCATACCAGGCAACATCCTGGTAAACCTCCTCTGTACCCTCTCCAATGCCTCCACATCTTTCTTATAATGTGGGGACCAGAACTGCACACAATACTCCAAGTGCGGCCGCACTAGAGTTTTGTACAGTTGCAACATGACGTTGCGGCTCCGAAATTCAATCCCCCTACCAATAAAAGCTAAGACTCCGTATGCCTTCTTAACAACCTTATCGACTTGACTGCCTACTTTCAGGGATCTATGCACAAATACACCAAGATCCCTCTGTTCATCAACACTATTAAGAATCCTACCATTAGCCCTATACTCTACACATTTATTATTCCTGCCAAAGTGCATTACCTCACACTTTTCCACATTAAACTCCATTTGCCACCTCTCGGCCCAGCTCTGCAACTTGTCCAAGTCTCAGGGGTTGCTCAGAGCAAGGAAATGGACCAGCATGCAAGAGGTCAATTGGATAACTTGTTCGGTGTCACATCGTGCCAATGCAGTGCCTGGCTGAATTATCTAGGTAAGTTTAAAATTGGTGTATGGTATTTATCCAGAAAGAACTCTTCAAATGCAGACAATAAAAATATAACAAAGCTTATTCTAACTCCTAAATCAATGAAAAAGTTTAATAAAGAAACTTCATTACTCCAAACTTGGGGCCTCGCCCTGGGCCATTCCAAGCTCCCCCACAATTCCCAACAGGTTCTTATCTATACTGAGTCAGCTGGTCAGCTGACTATCACATCATTCTGTAATTGGTTCCATGGTTTACTGGGTCAGCTGACCCTTACAGCTTGTTACCACTGGTCACATTATATCCGACACCATGTTATCACCAGTTGCATTCTAAAAATGTCCAGTTTTTTGGACGACTAGGGTTTTTGGATAGCTGGATCTGAAACACTGTTCTGTATGTAAATGCATGTCCCATAAGACAAACAACTTCCGCTGGAGGGATAACAGCTCAAATGAAAAAAAAAGTTCACATTCTTTCCATCAGTAAATGTAACTCGTTTTCTGAGATCTTTAATAACACAATTTGGTAACCAATGTCCTTGCTTGCTTGTAAACAGTTCATTAACAAGTATTAATAAACTGTTAATGCATTATTTTTAACCATAGCTTCTTCTCAATTTACACAACAGTTTTTTCTAAATAAAGATAGCACTTCTTGAATCGAATTCAATCATCATCCACAATGCTTGTTTAAAGCATATCACAGGTATCTTTGTATCACAGATGGATAATTCTAATTATCCATCTTTCAAATCACAGAGTAGAATCATCAAAATAATTAAATTTCACCTAAGAGCCTCAATACTGTGATGAGGCCTATAATAGAAACTAATTTTTAAGTGTTAAAAATGTTTAATCATTTCGTTAGCTGTGAAGATGTTACATTAAATTAGTTTGTACATACTTAGACACAGTTATTTTGCAACTGTAGTGTAAGTGCAAAATGAAACTGTTTCACACCAGTGATCTAATTATAATGAAGATGTCTCCTTTCTGTTATGTGGATGCCAACAATACAGAGTACTGAGTAACACAAAGTAGTACTCTCTCCAGAGCTGTACAAATTAGCAATAATTTAGCAGCTTTGTATGGAGAAATCTAAAGCTGGCATGTCTGAAGATTTTTTTAAATTCACTGTATATTGGTGGGTCCTACCTGAAGTTAGAGTTAAGGTACATTCTTAAAGTACAGAGAGCTTTACTCATCATATCCAGATAAAGTGGCTGGTTTGTGAGAGCTTGACATTGGCACTAGGGCCTAGAAATTCTATTCCTGCTCGTTCATTCTACCCATGCAAATCAGACATGGGCAGAAGTTCAGATCCGCATGTTGGTCCATTTTGCATTGAAATGTAGTTTCCAAGGGATACAGGAATCCATAGTGTCAGATATGCTCACCCTAAATGGAGCAGGAACAACAGCATGCTATTTCCCAAGTTTCTGGCATTCCAGGGTTCAGGTGTAATGGATGTCAAGGTACACAACAGTAAGGATACTGAAAAGAGACATAAAGAAACTGTCTCTGTGAAGTTTGTGCATTCTCTCCATGTCTGTGCATGTTTCCTCTGGGTGCTCTGGCTTCCTCCCACACTCCAAAGATGTGCAGGGTTAGATGGATTGGCCATGCTCAATTGCCGCTTAGTGTTAGGCGGATTAGCAGGATAAAATAAGGGTAAGGGAATAGGACCCGGACAGAACTGTTGTCAGTGCAGGCTCAATGGGCTGAATGGCTTCTTTCTGCACTGTAGGGATTCTATTAAGCAAAGCAAATTTTGCCCATATCTCAACCATTTTCATGTTTTCCTGGTGCACTTGGATCCTTTGTGTCTATAGCCGACATATTTTACCTTCACCACCACTTCTAACATAAATAATTATCTAAATAGTTATACCTCTGTTTGAGGTTTTGTGATAAGATGGAGACAGGAGGAAAAACCATTAAGGAATGTTAAACAGGCTGGACTGCATGAGGAATTGTCTGCACCTATGCTTCAGCATTCACATAACCATTACAACAAAGGCAAGCGTGCACAGCTTTGATATTGATCATTGCATTTAAAGCAAGTTGAATGGCATACCCAATAACATCATTAAGATATGGAAATGCCTAACTTGCTGCTTTGGGCAGAAGAAATTCAAGCACAGTATATTATGCTGTCATTCATGTCGCATGTAACAGAGATGCCAAAGCAACTGTTAATTAATGTACATTGGTTGAACCAAGCAACATGTTATCAATCATATCTTCAGTGTCCAGTAATGGCCATGTAGCATTGCCTTCTCAGGGATTAGATCAGCAGAGCGCCAGTCAAAGAATTACGCAGGTTGCTGCAAGGACACCTGCTGCTATCATGTCACATTGTACCCACACAACCAGTGACACCAACAAGCAGCTGCATTCTGAAATTTAACAACACTTCCTTTCAGACATATTGTAATCCTGATCTATGGAGAAATGCATGGAGTTGCACGGAAAGCAATCTTCTTTATCTCTTTAGCCTTACCACATGCAGCACCTCCCCCATTTATCGGACAAAGGACTGAGTGCTGGACGTCTTCCCCATTTTCGTGCATGCTGATGCCTTCATCTCACTATCCCTTCATTTTTATATGTCACATTTTAGTTCCAGTTTGTTATATTTGGACATCCCATACAGAGGAACAGTGGCAAGAGTCATAGAGGTTTACAGCATAGAAACAGGCCCTTCAGCCCAACAATGAACAGATATTCACACCTGTAAAGAATTTGGTTTGACCAACAGCCATTCGGCAGATAAATGTCATTGTCCAGATTGTTGCAGTATTGTCATCCACCAGCATTGACAATGGTGATTGACACAAATTTAGGGCTCTGCCATATCAGTAATCTATCACTTGATGCTGAAGTGCAGATTCTGTGGTGCATGTTATATTCAAGCTGAGTAAGAGAGAGTGTGGAAAAACAGCAACATGACTGAGAACACTATTTGCAATTGCAAACCGCAAATCCACCAAGACTGCCTCCTCAGTGCACTCCTCTACAGTGGTGAGATCTGGACAAAAAGCTGAACGGTTTCCACCTTCGCTATCTCAGACATTTCCTGAGCATCTTTTACCAGAACAAGATCACCAACACCGAGGTCATTGAGCATGCTAATTCCATCACCATACACTCATTGTTAAGCCAATAACATCAAAGCTTGCTCAGCGTTGGATAACAGCCATACACCCAAAGACCTTCAGTCCAGTGAATTGGCCGCTGAATCACAAACCCTGGCACACCAGCACACATACCTCTTCTACAAGGACAACTACAAGCAAAATGTGAAGACGGTGGGTAATGATACTGACACATACCTGAAGCATTATAAATGATCACCCTTAGGAGAACTGGATGTTTTGAATCTAGTGCTATTCGAATCAATCCACAAACCATCAGATTTACACTTGCCATTGGTGGGGCTTACAGATGTACCTCTACTTTCACAAGGGAACATAAAAGACCCAATGTTGTGATTTGAAGAAGAGCAGGGGAATTTACCAGATGTTCTCACCAATATTTATATCTCAGTCAATGCCATTAAAACAGGTACATTTGATAATTTATTTCATTGCCATTCATGGGGACTTGCTTTGTGCAGTTGAATGACCACACTTCAAAGGTAATTCATCTTAAGTCATGAGAAGTGTAAATGTAAGTTATTTTTACTCCCCAAATCAGTTTTGGGCCAGAGCTAATACATCCAACAGAGAAGCATAGTAAAAAGACATCTTTCAGTGACTTTTTGATCAAACAATAGGTAAGCCATTTAACTGCACACAGATTTTTGAGTAATTTGTGTAATTGTTTTTATTCTATAGTGAACAATTTACAATGTAGACATTGTTGTAAAAATAATGGGGCAAAAACTTTTCTGGTGAAAGAATGCAAATAAGCAATAAATAGGTACTAAGCTAATTTGAAACTAAGCTAGTTTGAAAGTCTGGTTTGCCACTTCACACCTAATTGTTGATTATCTAAAATAGACACTTGATGATTAAGCATTCGAATACTGATTAGATGTGATTTTTGTTTTGTCGCAAATGTTGGCTCCACTTCCACTGAGATGTAGTGTGTCCTATGTAGAGTGATAGACCCTTCTACTATGGCTATATTTGCAGTTGGGTTTCTTTGGCAAGGGAGCATGTAGTGTCTGTGGGCACCGTCAAGGCTTTCTGTGCCCATTGGGCACCCCAGGGACTATGATGTATTATTGAACCCCTTAATCACATTTTGATTTCTCACAACACCAGGTTAAAATCCAACAGATTTATTTGGAATCACAAACTTTTGGAATGGGAGGTAGGTTTCACAAACACAGCATATATAGACAAAGACTCAACTGCAAGATAATGGTTGGAATTCAAGATTTTTCAGATAATTAAATCTTTATAAGTATAAACATTGCGAATGGGGAGAGGGATAATCCCGGGTTAAAGCATGGCAGTGCTGGAAAACTGAAAAAAAACAGGGAGGCAATGGCCTAGTGGCATTATCATTAAACCATTAATCCAGAAACTCAGCTAATGTTCTGCGGACCTTGGTTCAAATCCCACCACATCAGATGGTGGAATTTGAATTCAATAAAAAATATATCTGGAATTAAGAATCTACTGATGACCATGAAACCATTGTCAATTGTAGGAAAAATCTGTCTGCTTCAATAATGTCCTTTAGGAAAGAAAATCTGCCATCCTTACCTGATCTGGCCTACGTGTGACTCCAGAGTCACAACAATGTGGTTGACTCTCAACTGCCCTTAGGCAACTAGGGCTGGGCAATGACTGCTGGCCAGCCAGTGACACCCACATCCCACGAATGAATTTTAAAAAATTTAGAAAATCAGACACTATTTGTGTAGTGAGGAAGGTAGGGTTAGTGCTTCAGCTTGTTGATACTTTTTCAGAGTCTGGCTTGTCAGTTGCTTGATGAATAAGTACTGACTGCATTTTTTTGGAGTGGAGTTTGAGGTTAAGTCAGGTGCAACGTCCTGTGTCTAAGACTCAGAACATATTCACTTTTTGTGGTAGGTTGAATTTTTGATTCAGACAGGCATGGCATATCTCAGGGCCCCACAATTTGACCAGCTAGTCTGATCCATTGATAGACAATGGATATACAGGTTGGTCAACAGGAGATCAGTTTCCTTCCCACTTGGCTCCAGAAAGTCCTGCAAGTGAAAACCTTAATGGGTGGATTGATCCAAGTTCAAGAAGCAGCAGAACGTTTACCAGCATTCTGTACTGTGTGGCTTTTGTGAATTTAAATGGTTCAGTTCTATCATAACACAATACATATGGGGATCCCTTGTCGAGTTTTGCTTTAGATCACAATAGGCTTGGAAAAGTGGATTATATCCCTTTGGAAAGGGAGTATATTCCATATTTGACAAACAGAAACTCTATCCAAGTGAATTTCTCTATAATGAAGAATAGTGGCGGATGTCTATATATAGTCATATGCCTGGCTAATTATGCTACTTTATTCTAATCTCAATATGTTTTGTTTTAAATACTTTTGAACAATTCCAAAGCCATGTAACTGTGTTTATTAGAAAGTAGTGGTCATCAAATGTTAAGACAAATTTGAAAATTGTAATTATCTCCACAAAGTATTATAGAATATTACTTATTTCCTCATAGGGATTCCTCAGTTTCAGTTATCTTTTCAATTCCAATCTTGCTGCATTTAACTATATTAATTTTCAAAGAATATAACAGAAATTGAAATAGTTAAGATTTTGATCAAAAATTTGAATGCTTCAATGCATTGACATATAACAGCATAACATATGGAATGCAATCTGTCCCTCTGTACTTTCTCAAAATGATACATTTATATTTTCATTTTTATTATATTGTGTGATGCTAGCATAAAGGTAATTTATTAGTCACAAGTAGGCTTACATTCATACTGCAATGAAATTACTGTGAAAATCCCCAAGTCATCATAGTCATAGGAATGTTTACAGGTTTGTCTGCAATGATAGTGTAGGCAGTAGCCCTTTTTTAAAATTCCAAACTTGTAATTTGTTCTTATGTTTTGCTTTCAGAGAGTACTGACCTTTCCTCTGTTATTAACACAACCTGTTATCTGACCTTTATGCCACTATTAGCACCTTCTTTAGTCTTTAATATGCCTTTTGTCTTATGTACATACATATTTGTCGAATCACTCCCTGAGCTCCCATCTACTGCTGACCTTCTATTTTGTTCCACTTGCTCTACCCCCTCTCTTCAACAGGTATAAAATCCATCTCTCTCTTTGGATCTACAGAAGAGTAAATTTGGGCTCCTAGAAACTAGGAGTGGGAGTAGGCCATTTTGACCTTCAAGACTGGTCCACTATTCAATATAATCATAGCTGATCCTCTATCTCAATGACATATTCCGGCTTTCTCCCCATACCTATTGATATCATTAAAATCTAAACAAAAATCTATCTCTTTCTTGAATACATTTAGTGACTTGGTCTCCACATCTTTCCGTGGGAAAGAATTCACAGGTTCACTACCAATTAAGTGAAGATGTTTCCTTCATCTCAGTCCTAAATGGTTTACCTTGCATTCTGAAACTATGTCCCCTTGATCTAGGTTTCCGAACCTGGGCAAACATCTTCCCTGCAGCTAGTCAGTCCAGCCCTGTTAGAATGTTATATGTTTCAATCAGATCCTCTATTCTTCTAACTCTAATGAGTATAGGCCCACTTTAATCAGAGGACAGTCCCACCAACTCTGGTATCAGCCTAATGGATGCCTGTTGCATTCCTGCTATGAATAAAATATCCTTTCTTAGGTAGAGAACTGCACCTAATAATAACCCACCAAGGTCCTGTATAACTGCAGTAAGGCACTCTACTCCTGAACTCAACTTCTGAACTCAAATCCTTTGAAACAACAGCCAATATACCATATGCCTTCATAATTGCTTGCTGTACCTGCTCCTCCCCTTTTATTAATTGGTGTACAAGGACACCCAAATCTCTGTATATCCACACATTGCAATATTTTGCTATTTAAATAATACTCTTCCTTTCTTTTTGTCACACTGAGGTGTATAACTTCACATTTAGCCACATTGTACTGTATCCACCATGTGTTTGCCCATTCATTCAACTTGTCAAAATCAGCTCGATGCCTCCTTTTCATCCACCTCAAACTCCACAGTTCCACAGTTTTGTCTTCCCTAAGAGATGTCATGCAATAAGATTGTTAATTAATCCTTCTTCATTGCATAGCACCCAGTCTAGAATAACCTTTTCCCTGGTTGGTTTCTCAACATATTGGTCTAAAAAGCCCAAAGTGCACACTCCAGGAATAACTCCTCCATGATATCATTGATAGTTTGGTTTGTCCAACCTATATGTGTATCAAAGTCACCCATGATTACAGTTGTAGCCTAACTACATGCATCTCTGATTTTTTTTGTTTGATACCTCCCTTTACATCTCCACTACTGTTTGGGGGTGGGGGTGGGATGGTGTTGCCTATAGACAACCCCCCAGCAACATTTTCTGCCTCTTAATATTTCTTATCTCTACCCATATAGATTCTACATCACAATTTTCCAAGTCAAAATTCTGTCTCATTATTGCATTGATTCCCTTCTTTACTAACAATGGGTGGTACGATAGCACAGTGGTTAACACTGCTGCTTCACAGCTCCAGGACCTGGGTTCAATTCACGGCTGATAACGGCTGGGTTCAATTCACGGAGATGGATAACACAAGGGGACATAGCTTTAAATTAAGGGGTGGTAGTTATAGGACAGATGCTAGAGGTGGGTTCTTTACTCAGAGGGTAGTAAGGGCATGGAATGCCCTGCCTGCAGCAGTTGTGGATTCGTCAAGTTTAAGGGCATTCAAATGGGCAGTGGGGGTAGGCATATGGATAGCATTGGAATAGTTTAGGATAGAGGGTCATAAAATTGGTTCCATTGGTCGGCGCAACATCGAGGGCCGAAGGGCCTGTACTGCGCTGTATTGTTCTACGTTCTATGTTCTGAGTATCAGAGATCTTTCATGAGTTTAAGAGTAGAAAGAGGGTTATTTTGGCTAAATAGTAAAAACATGTATTAAATGAGTGCTATGCTAATAAGATCTGCCGACATAAAACATGGATTTAACAAGTAATTTTGGTTCTAAATGCTGATTATCACAATTTGAACTTGCCAAAAGGTGCTTAATCATATATCTATAGGCCCTCGTGGTTAAATTTCTGTTTTTATTATAGTGAAGCTAATATCATCAGAACTTGGCACTTTACTGTACCTCTAGCACTAAGTTAATGTTTTTGTGTAATAAAGAAGCCAAATAGAAATGTTCTGGGGCCTAATTAGTTAGCAACTGCCTGCTCATTATGATTTCTGAGTGATTGCAGCCAACACTAACTGTGCTGTTGATTGGCTGCAAGAATCAGCAGGAGTCCCAAATCAAACATTGCTAGCTTAAAGGGAATGTGGCTGCAACGGATACTGGGAATTCATTGTGAGCTGAATTTGACTTGGGAAGAAGAGAAAAACATGAAAAGTACTGAACATTTCTGGCACGACACTGGGGACCTTGGTTGTAGAAGTGGAAAGATGTCCTCTATTTTGGGAGGGAAGAGAAGGAGGCCCTTCATATTGAAAAGACAGTGGGAATGAATAGCCAAGGAGGTTAATGCTATGAATAAGCCCTGAGAACTTGGATGCAATGCCACAAGAAGTTCAATTACCCCAAACAAGTAATTAAGATCAGTGAGTGTATCTTCAAGTACCAAAAACAATGCTACCCTTTTCCCTTTTTCTTCCTAAATAATTAATACTATTGGATGTTCAGTTCCTTGGTAACCCTGCAGCCTTGTCTCTGTAATTGCAACTACACCATAACTATTTATATCTATTTGTATTGTTAATTCATCTACTTTAATGTGCAGAGCATTTGCAATAAGACATTTCTTAGACTCCTTTTTTTAAACTTTGTCATCATAGTTTTATTTCCATTCTGGCCTCCATTAGCAAACATGAGCTTCCCCCATGACCCCCTGAGGAAATTAGTCCTAGTCTTTCCCAGAAGCAATTTGTTCTGTTTGTACTGGTCCCACTTTCCCCAGAATTAGTTCTAATGACCCAGAAATCTGAATCCCTCCCTATGAATCATTTCTGTACCCACATGTACCAGATGAATATCCTGTTAATTTTATTCTTGCTATCACATGGTACTGATAGTAATCCTGAGATTACTACATTTTGAGGTCCTTTTTAATAACTCCCAATACTCTGCTTGTAGAGCCACATCCCTGCACCATCAACCTCAGCCACTGCTCAATTCTAATTTGAATTTTGTTGTGGGGAGAGAGCTTGAGTAAGGATAAGAGGAATAAGAGCCAGAATCCTAGTTGAGAGGTTGAGCTTTTGTACAGGCATGGTTTATTCCCATTGGCCAATGCCTTAAACTTGTGTCAGGTGCAATTAATCTGGTTCATGAGGGAATCAACTGATTGTTGTCATGATCTGAGGAGCCACCAACCACACCGTTAACTATGCTGTCAGCTCCAGATTTCAATTGCCTTCAATTCCATTTAGGTGAGGGTGAGGGCTACAATGACTGATGGTTTCTCAGTCAATTTTACCTGCCTCACTTCTGTCATCTTATCTTCTGTAGAAGGAAAAGAGAGCTTTCAATGGCTACTACTGAGAATGAAAGTGCAATATGTGCAGCTCCTCTGGTTGTGGAGATTTATAGTGGCAGGTGAATAGGAAAGTCTTGAGTGGAAAGTAACTGACCTGGGTGTGAATTAAGGAAAGGAGTTTCAGGTTGTGAAATTAAGGGCAAATGAAAAGAACATGCCAGTAGTGAAAACATGGAAGGCAGCAAACAACAGACAAGTTTGTGCTATAAGTGAGAATAAGAGGTTGTATGTTGTCTCCTTCTGATAGGTGGTGAGGGTTCTAATGCACTACTCTGAAGTGCTGGTAGTGAGGGGAAGGCTTGTGAGTGGATGTGTTCATCTATATTACACTTGTAAGGTCAAAGTGTCTCTTGGTGACCTCTGGTGAGGCTTCTTCACCAACTATTCAGTTTCATTGAGGGGAAAAATGCATCCCACTTGGCCCTCATCTCAGACAATAATATATCTAGGAGGCTTCAGATTCTCTGGCAAGAAGAATCAAAACGTTGGCTCTCTTTCGCTCTCTCCACAGATGTTGCCAGATCTGCTGAGTTTTTCCAGCATTTTCTATTTTTGTATCAGATAATTGGACCAGCTTTTCCATGGAGAAAACTCCCCAAGAGATTCATCATTTAAAGTTGTCAAAGCCTAGCAAGTAGATGAATGCAACATTATTTGAAATCCCTTTTAAAATGATGCTCCAATACTTCTGCCAGAAACTACACAACAGGTTGGCAGATGTTCTGCTGCTGGGCAATCTGTCAAGCATACAACAATGGGGCCTGAAGTTAAAATTGGCTGTGCCTCACGATAACAAGGATGTTTGGGTTCATCACCCAACTTGGTCTCCCACATAAATCCAAACCTCATGGGAAAACCCATCCCAATATGGCTAAATTAGACCTTATTTTTATCATTTAATGAATATTAATGGAAATTCTCATGCAGCATTCTGCTAATAAATATTTGAATCATATTAAAGGTCAGACTATATTTCAAATGTGGATTCAATAGGTCTTACTGGCATGGAAAGTTGATTTCCGTTACAGTGTAAACCACATGTG
The DNA here is from genome assembly GCA_024679065.1 of Sphyrna mokarran. Lineage (NCBI taxonomy): Eukaryota > Metazoa > Chordata > Chondrichthyes > Carcharhiniformes > Carcharhinidae > Sphyrna > Sphyrna mokarran. The sequence continues at coordinate 150,661,609 of JAGIQG010000001.1, forward strand.
GGCTCCTGTTTCAAAATGACATAAGTACATTGCTATCTGACACTTCCTATTTTTAACTGTTCCTTTATCAATCCTTTTCTGTGGCTTTATAATTTACAATCTTTGTTCAGCAGCAATCTGTCCAGTGCAATGAGCAAAATGTGACAGGCTTAAACATAATTAACCCCCAGAATTACCAGTTTTGAGATGTGGGGCAGGATTTTCCAGCCCTTACCCACCGGTGGGATCTTTTGACCAAAGTAATCTTCTGTGTTTGTAATTCAAAAACTGACATCAACTAACTCAACATAGACTGGGAAGTAAACCTGCAACTTCCTGATCTGGATGGCTCAGTTAGATAAAGCCTTTCTAGCATAGTAGTTAGCACTGTTGCCTAACAATACCAGGAATCTGGGTTCGATTCCCGGCTTGGGTCACTGCCTGTGTGAAGTTTGCACATTTTCCCAGTGTCTTCATGGGTTTCTTTCAGGTGCTCCGGTTTCCTCCCACAGTCTGAAAGATGTGCTGGTTAGGTGTATTGGCCATGTTAGATTCTCCCTCAATGTACCTTAACAGCGCCAGTGTGGCAGCGAGGGGATTTTAACTTTAACTATTCTTGTTTGAGTTTAAATCAAAAGTTTATTTATTAGTGTCACAAGCACTCTTACACTGCAATGAAGTTACTGTGAAAGGTACAAAAGTGACTTAATTATTAAAGAAAATAACTCGCTACATTTTTACTGAAGTATAGATTCTAAAGAATATGGATAAAATAAAATATCCATGGGCCAAATTTAAGCATCCTCCACCACAGTTGGTGGTAATGGTTGGGGAGATGGAGCAGATGAACAAGAATGGACTTTTCTCTTTCTGGACAGATATACCTTTAAAGTCTATTTGATTTTTCTTCTATAGAATCTCAAATTAGAGTTTGACCACAGAATATTGTCCCGATTATATTGCCTATTCTAAAGAAAGGGGCTAAGTGTAGTAACAAGATTTGCTGATGACACAAAGATGAGTGGAAGGCGCAGAAAGTCTGCAGAGAGATCTGGATAGACTGAGGGAGTGGGCGAGGACCTGGCAGATCAGATTTGTAAATATGAGATTATCTACTTTGGTAGAAATAATATCAGGAGGATTATTATTTAAAGGGTGAAAAGCTGCAGCATGCTACAAGGACTCAGGGTCCTTGTGCACGAATCGCAAAAACCCAGTCTGCTGATGCAGCAGGTGATCAAGAAGGCGAATGGAATGTTGGCTTTTATAGCGAGGGGGATAGAATATAAAAGCAGAGAGGTCTTGCTGCAACTGTACAGGGCACTGTTGAGGCTGCAACTGGAGTTCTTTGTGCAGTTTTAGTCACTGCATTTGCGAAAGGATATATTGGCCTTGAAGGGAATACAGAGAAAGTTCACCAAGCTGATACCGGAGATGAGGGGGTTAGCCTATGAAGACAGATTGAATAGATTAGGTCTGTACTCGTTAGAGTTTAGAAGGCTGAGGGGGGATCTTATAGAGACTTACAAGATAATGAAGGAGCTAGATAGGGGAGAGGTAGAGAGATTCTTCCTGCTTAGAAAGGATAGCAGAATGAGAGGGCACAGCCACAAAATAAGGGGTGGGGGGGGGAGGCAATTTAAATCAGAGTTGAGGGGGAACTTCTTCATTCAAAGAATCTCTGGAATTCTCTGCCCATTGAAGTGGTGGAGGTTACCTCATTGAATATATTTAAGTCATGGGTAGATAGATTTCTGGTAGACAAGGGAATTAAGGATTATGGGGAGAAAGCAGGAAAGTGGAACTGATGCACTTCAGATCAGCCATGATCTTGTTGAATGGCGGGGCAGGCTTGAAGGGCTAGATGGCCTACTCCTGTTCCTATTTCTTTAAGTTCTTATTATGTTTGTACATATTTAGTGGATTATGTTTGAATATTTTTTATATAGAGTGGGATGTTGGGTGATAGCAAACCACAAATATGAGAAACCACGTGAGTAAAAAGTTTGAAACACATTTCTGTTTGCCTTGCCCGTGGCATATTTTACTGTGAGCAGATACAGATGGTAGGATCCAGCAGTCAACAACGGGATTTCCACTGCAGCAGTTACTAAAAACTTTTCATGGAATGTGGGCTTGGCTGGCAAGCCCTTGAGAAGGTGCTAGCAAGGCATTTTTTTGAACTGCTTCAGTCTATCTTAAGTAAAAAACTCCACAATGCTGTTAGGAAGGGAATTCTGGGATTTTGACCCAGCCTTAGCAATGAAGCCAAATAGTTCCAAGTCAAGGTGATATGTGACTGCGAGGAGAACTTGGTGTTCCAATGTGCCTGCCACTCTTGTCCCTCTGAGTAGTGAGAAGTTTCAGGTTCAGATGGTGCTGTCGCTGGAGGCTTGATGTGTTGCTGCAGGATATCTAATAGACGATACACATTGCTGCCACCATGTGTCAGTAGTGGAAGTAAATATTTAAGTTGATGGATGCAGTGTTGACCAAGCAGGCTGCTTTGGCCTGGAAGAATGGTTCCCTGGAGGGGTGGGAAGCTGTATAATTATGTACTATGTCAGCACCATCCCGTCTGTCTACAATTTTATCAGTGGAGGAGATAACAGGAGACTTGCCCCCTGTGGGCCAGTTGACACCATTAAGTAGCCAATTAAGGGCCACTTGAGGGCTTCTTCCTGCTATTGCTGGCAGTTTATCTGTGGTGGGAGGTCAGTGCCAAATATACTATCTGTCCGGTGATTCCTGATGGACTGGGTGCCAGGCAAATGAGGTGTCTTGAAAATACTGTACAAGGTAATCCCATCCTGTACCATATCCACTCTGCCCCATCCTTTCCTTCTCACCTTGCCACGGATTGTGGCCTGCTAGGCTGACTCTGGTAGGATCCCAGTATCACCTTCTGGCTCCATCGTAGAATGCCAAACTTTGGGACTTGCTGCAACCCAGAATCCCAGATATTGCCACTGCTTCCAATGGCATTGCTGCAACCATAGTGCTACCAACAGTTTGATTGGCCAGCAACTCTTGGGGGCGTGATTTCCTCCTCAATTCTGGCAGAAGTCTCGCCTCTAGCCAATTAATGACCCCACTACCATAAAATGACTGTGGACTGAGCCAACCAAATTTGGAGGGGAGAGGCGGGGAGGAGGTAGGACAGGGAGAAGAGGGAGGGTAGACTTGCCTCTGACCTTTAGGCCAGGACAAAGATCTGACTCTAGATTAAGATTCAGCTGCAATCTTCTCTTCCCCACCCCTTTGTTAATTGTTCCTGCTCTTGAGCCTATCACAGACCTTCATTGATGTGCTTTCCTCACCCCTATGTTGGCAATCACTCAGCCTGCACCTACCATTCTTCATGTCTCCTTGTTTTAAGAATTGTTAGTCTCGAACTTATTCCAGTTTTGATGAAAGGTCATTGGCCTGAAACACAAATTCTGTTCCTTTCTCCGCAGATCCTGACTGATCGAGTGTTTCCAGCATTTTCTGGTTTTAATTTTGATTTCCAGTATCAGCAGTAACTAAGTATTACTTAGTTTTCTGTTTGCTATTCTTTGGATTTTTGTACTTGTGTGGAACAATTGGAGAAGGGAAAGTTGTGTTTGCTTCACTTAGCTAAGCAGCTGAAATACAATAGGTGCCAGCCAAGGGCACCTTGTCTGTGGGAACATTCGCTTTACAAAGAATGCCTACTCAGGCAGTGATTCAGTCCCTCCAAGTCTGCAGTGCTTGTGTAATGGGGACAGCTGTATGATGGGACCATTTCACCTCTCAATACAGCATTCATTGATTGATTCATTTGGTGCAGCATGGTCTTTATACCACAAGATTAGAGTCTAACTTCAGTTTCTCAGTGTAAGCTACTCAAGTTGATCTCTTTTAAGCATAAGAGCCTAGAGTCAAGCACCTTTACTTCTTTATTAAGGGCTGTGGGATTTGTATGTTTTCTGCTCTTTGTTATATTGATGTATCAATTGTGGTAAACACACAAATGATATGTATCCTCATCACTTATAGGTCAGCCATTAAATGGATCTTTGTTACCTTTTGTTTAAGCTTCCCACCTTACACCTGAGTTCAAATTTAATGCAGAGAAGTGTGATGTGATCCATTTTGGTAGGAAGAGCAGGAAGAGATAATACACAAAAAAGACTTTAATTCTAAAGGGGATGCAAGTGCCCAGGAAACTAGGTGTAGGCCGACTGGGATAAGCTTTTTGAGGGCAGGTCGACGAGGTACATGTGGGAGTCTTTCAAGGGAAAACTAAACTCTCTGCAGGAAAGATAAGTGCCGGCAAGGAGGAAGGATGGGAAAGGTAGGATTAGAGAACCGTGGCTTACCAGGGAGATTGAGGACTTGATCAAGAAAAAGCGAGAGGCTTACATTAGATCTAGGCAACTAGGGACTGAGACAGCGCTGGAAGCTTATAGAGAGTGTAGACGGGATCTTAAAAGGGGTATTAGAAAGGCAAAAAGGGGCCACGAGGTGGCTCTGGCAGGTAGGATTAAAGAAAATCCAAAGGCATTTTACACCTATGTAAGGAGCAAAAGGATGGTTAGAGGCAAGATTGGACCTCTTAGGGACAGAGGAGGGGATCTATGCTTAGAGCCTGAGGAAATGGGGGAGATCCTGAATGAATACTTTGCGTCGGTATTCACGCAGGAGACTGGACAGACGTCTGTGCCTGATGTTGACAAAGTTGAGGATCGGTTGAGGGAAGTAAGGATTACGAGGAAAGAGGTGTTGGGGCTGTTAGGCAGCTTAAAGACATATAAAGCTCCGGGGCCTGATGGCATTTACCCCAGGCTGCTAAGGGAGTTGAGGGAAGACTTGGCTGGCCTCTGACGCAAATCTTTGTCTCTTCCTTGGACACAGGTGAGGTCCCAGAGGACTGGAGGATAGCAAACGTCGTACCGTTGTTTAAAAAGGTCAGAGGGATCACCCAGGGAACTATAGGCCGGTGAGCTTGACTTCAGTTATAGGTAAGCTAATGGAGAGGATCCTCAGGGACAGGATGTAATGAGCATCTGGAGCGCTGTGATCTGATCAGGGATACGCAGCATGGCTTCGTCAAGGGGAAGTCTTGTCTTACGAATCTAGTGGAATTTTTTGAAGAAGTGACAAAAACAGTTGATGAAGGACAGGCTGTTGATGTCGTCTACATGGATGTCAGTAAGGCGTTTGACAAGGTTCCTCATGGTAGACTGATAGAGAAGGTGAAGGCGCATGGGATACAGGGTCGGGTATGTAGATGGGTCGAGAACTGGCTCGGGAGGAGGAGACAGAGGGTAGTAGTGGAAGGCTCTTTTTCCGGCGGGAAGCCTGTCACTAGTGGAGTGCCACAAGGCTCAGTACTAGGTCCTCTTCTATTTGTGGTCTACATAAACGACTTGGAAGTAGGGGTAGGTGGTGAGATCAGCAAATTTGCTGATGACACCAAGCTGCTTGGATTGGCGGGTACAGAAGAGCAGTGTCAGGCAATACAACAGGACATAGACAGGTTGGTAGACTGGGCAGATAGATGGCAAATGGAATTTAATCCGGAAGAATGCGAGGTGATGCATTTTGGCCGGAAAAATGTAGAAGAGAGTTATAGGATAAAAGATAAAACTATACGGAGCATAGAGACGCAGAGAGACTTGGGGGTGCAGGTTCACAAGTCTCTGAAGGTGTCCTCACAGGTGGAGAAGGTGATAAAAAAGGCGTATAGTGTGTTAGCTTTCATAGAAAAGGGTATAGAATACAAGAGTAGGAGTTTGATGTTGCAGTTGTATAGAACTTTGGTTAGGCCTCAATTGGAATACTGCGTCCAGTTCTGGTCGCCGTACTATCGGAAGGATGTGGAGTCCTTGGAGAGAGTGCAGAGGAGGTTTACCAGGATGCTGCCTGGTATGGAAGGACTGTCTTATGAGGAACGATTAGATAGACTGGGTTGTTTTCCCTTGAAAGACGTCGGCTTAGAGGGGATCTCATAGAGGTGTATAAGATTATAAGGGGTATAGATAGAGTAAATGGAGGTAAACTTTTTCCACCTTTAGAAATGGATAGGACAAGGGGTCATCGCCATAGGGTGAGGGGGGCTATGTATATGACGAATATTAGAGGGCAGTTTTTCACACAAAGGGTAGTGGGGGTGTGGAATGCACTGCCGAGTAAGGTGGTGGGAGCAGGCACGCTGGGCTGTTTAAGGGTCTCTTGGACAGCCACATGAGCGGTATGCAGATAGAGGGATATATTAGGACTGTTTAACTACGGCTTTTTCCACAGGTAATTCGGTCCATAATTTGAGCACGCATTCGGCAGGTGGTGCGGGTACAGCTCTTGGATGTTGATTCATGGGTTGCCTGGTACCTCATGTCGTAACTGAGTGCTTTATGTGGACCATCTGAAGGGCACCATGACAGCTCAGAGACTATCGATGTGGCTGTGCAGACACTTGGAATTGGGCCGGTGTCTGCGGGAGTTTGCGCGTTCTCCCCGTGGCTGCGTGGGTTTTCTCCGGGCACTCCGGTTTCCTCCCACAACCCAAAAATTCTCTCTTAGGCTGATTGGGAAACAAATTGTCCCTATGGTGAAAATTTTCCATATTAGGAATAATATATATATTATTATATAGGAATATTAAAATAGGATAATGTATTTGCTACTATATAGTATGACGGCAGCGCGGGCTCGTTGGGCCGAAGGGCCTGTTTCCCGTGCTGTGTTGCTTAAAAAAAAAATATGTGCATTGAAGGTAACATGAAAGATTGAGAGCATGATTAATAAGCATACAGCATTCAAAATTTCATTTATAAAGTACAAAAACAGAGTTGTTGTGTTAAATTTGTGTAGAGCATCTTTCAGCCTTAACTTATTGTGTCTAGTTCTGGCACCACACTTCAGAAGAGGTTTGAAAACATTAAAGTGCAGAAAAGATTCATAAAAATGGTTCCAGTTATGAGGCAATCCTGTGTTGTGGCTACACTGATGAGGTTGGAACTATTGAGAGGTGATCTGATTGAAGTATACAAAATCATAACAAAATAGATTGGGAAAATACCATTCCCACTGGGGGGAGGATCGAAAACAAGTGGACACAATTAATAGGCAAGTGGAGACATGAGGAGAAACCTTTCCATGCAGCAGTTGGGATCTGGAATGCACTAGCTGATTGTATTTCCAAAAAGGAAAATATACAGAACTATCAGGAAAAGACCAGCAAATTACACTATGTAAATTGCTTCTTCAGAGAGCCACCACAAACACAATGGGCTGAATAGCTTCCTTCTGTGACTATAGTTTTATGCCTCATCATCACTTAGAGGGTGTGGATCTACCCCGCAGGTTTGTGGAAACCCCATTGTTGAGTATATTCAAAGCTGAGATCAATTCACTTTTGGACTTGGGGGAAATAAATTAATATAGGGACTGGACAGGAAGGTGGAGTTGAAATCAAAAATCAGTCATGGTCCTATTGAATGAGGGAGGCTTTAGAGACTGCAAGGCCTATTCCTGTTCCTATTTCTTATGTTCATAATATACTTACTTTGGATTACAGGATAATCAAACACTATGGCAATTTTCTTTGTTCAGTTATACAAAATAGTTTATGTGAATCAGTTAGCACAGTAGACCTGATCTCTTATTTCTATCCTATTAGACTACAATGAAAGACTATCAGAGCAATTCAATTACCTTATCATTCACTGATTTATTTGATTGTGAGGCATGCATATCTTTAGTATGATGAATGTTGTCCCAATATCTAAATAGTGTTTGCACACACTTCAGGAATGGAACACACTGGATGTCATTTTGGGTAGGTGATTAGCGTGGATGCTAGGAGCATTGCAACAGAAGGAAACAGAGTAGTCAGATTGTGACATTGGTCAATGTGCTTCTTTGACTGTAATGGCACCATTTTGACCTGAATGCTCCAATGAATGCCTTCTTTTAACTGTACTCAGCTGAATTATGATTCACCAACAGGAAGTACCCCTCATCCCAACTTACAAAAGGAATCATCAACTACTTTCTGGTTAGTTGGTGTTTGGCCTCAACTGTCTGTTTTTGAATAGTAGAAGGTTTGATCTGCTATTTAAAGTTGCAGAGGTCCGCAGAGAATGGCTTGGCAAGTAGGGTAGGCCACTGTTTCTAACACCAAGGGCTTTGTTCAAGCCCTTGCTCTGAGTCAGTGCTGAAGTATTTTCTAATCCTATTGACTTGCAACATATCAGGAAGAGTCAGCAGAACCGACACAGGAGTTCAAGCTACTTGAAGAGAGAGGAGGAAGAGGAGGGGAAATAAGCGCTCAGCAGGAGGATTTATCCACCCTGGGTTTTCAGGAATCAATTCTGCAACCTCAGCAAGTAATCACTTATGTGATGTATTGGCTTCGTTAAGGAGGTGCTCGCTTGAACTTCACTGGCAGAACTATAGTCTCGCAGTACGGCATTGTCAGTGGTTGGGAGGGTCATCGTGGCAATGAATATTTTGGGGTCAGACTCTATTTCCACACTCTCCCAGGTTATCGTTCACTATTTCATGAGGGAGCTCACTGAGGCTCTTTATGCAAAGGCAATTGAATACATTTCATTCTCTCCTGCCAGAGAGAAGTCGACAGACAAGCACATGGCTTACCAGGATAGCATGCTTCACCATTGTGCAGGGAATGGGGGTAGGGGGATGTGGGTAGATGGCCTCACAGAGTGACCTCCAGCAGATCTGGCTCTAGAAAGCCTACCTTCGAGTTGCACATCTCAGCATGCGTAGCAGCAGTGAGGATCAATGGGTCTTTTGAAATTCAGTCATGGGACATAAGCATATTTGCAAAGGACAATATCACCCATTTGCCTTTGAGAACGTGGCAGTGAGCTGCCTTGAACCACTGCGGTCCATTTGATGCAGATACACCAACAGTAATATTGCCTGTAAGTTTCATTCCTGCATAAGAAACCTGAATGTGTTCATGCCAGCCACACCCCGGATGATGCCTATTAATTTGTCTCACATGAGCAGCAATATGAAAAAGTTTAAAGGAACTGTGCACTTAAAGAAATAGCCTGTGCCACCACAAAAGAATTACAGGGAAGGTTGTTGGTCTTGGTAGGAGGGAGTTCAATGATTTTCATCCAGCAACATTGAAGGAATTGCAATATATTCAAGATAGATTGTGACTTGAAGTAAAGGGTATAGATGGTGCTGTTTCCAGGTAGCAGCTGCCCTTGTTGTTCTAGGCAATAGTGGTTACAAAGTTGAAAGGAGCTGTCAAACCAGGCTTGCCAAGTTACTGTAGTGCATCTCTGAGATGATACATATGGCTGCCACAGTGTGGTAGTGGTGTAGGGAGCAAATGTTTGAGATGATGGATGGAGTGCAATTCAGATTGGTTTCTTTGACCTGGATGATATCAAATTTATTAAATCTTGTTGAGCAGAGAATACTCCATCACACACCTTGTGGACAGGTTTTCAAAATTCACTCAGAATTCCCTGCTCTTGTAGTCGAGTATTTATATGGCAGGCTCAGTTTATATCCCAGTCAATGACGATGCCACAATATTGACGCTGAGGGGATTCAGTGGTGGTAATGTCATTGAATGACAGTGTTGGAGATGATCACTGCCCAGCCATTGTCCCTTCAGTATTTGAGGAATTATGAGTGGAACTGAACACTGCAATCATCAGTGAACATTCCTATCTCTGACTGTGATGAAGCAGTTGAAGATAGTTGTTCCTGTGACACTGCACTGAGGAAATCCTTCAGCTATGTCCTGGGGCTGAGATAATTGTCCTCCAACAAATACCACCAAATAAAATAAAAGCAATACCCTGCGGATTCTGGAAAACTGAAATAAAAACAAAATGTTGGAAAAATTCAACATCATTTGTGCAGAGAGAAACGGAGTGATGGCCCATAAGTTCTATAACAACCGGATTGCTACTCATTACCAAGGTGGGATTTTCTGGTCTTGCTCGCCCCAAGGCCAGCATGGTCTGCCTTCAGCTGAATAAGAAAATTCCGCTCTTGGTTATTTATTTTGAAATCCAGCCACTCCTCTCTTCCCTGATCGTCTTCCTCATGCCGGGTGAGAACTGCTTGGTTCAGTGGGTTCCTTAGGCCTCATATGGAGTGCAGCTGAGTCAGAGGCAAGGAAAACGTGCCCCTATTTTACGACACTCGCTGCAGTAAAGCGGTATGTTTAGAGACCCAGCCACTTTGAGAAAGTAAGGAGAAGGTAAGTTTGTAAGGCAAATGGGCAGGATTGGAGACTGGGTGAGGGGGCAGGAGGTCAGTATGTCAGGGGATTGGGGATTAGGTGATCAGGGGATAAAGGCTGGAGGGGCCAAATGGTCAGTGAGACAGGGTCAGTGGGAGGGATGGGGTCATCAATATGCAGTTTGAATAATCAGTGGAGGTGTTGTCTGTGAGGGGTAGAAGGACCAAGTTCTCAGGAGCATGGTCAATAGTGGGGGGGAGGGCAGTGTTCCACAGCACAGAAAAGAGTGTCAGTGAGTGTAGTATAGTCTGTTTGCAAGATGTGCCAATGATTAGCTAACATGCAGTTGAAAGGATGAACTGAAGCTATGACTGTGAGATTATATATCATGGTTGATAAGAGGTTGTTGGCAGACGAGTGAAGTGGGTATGAAGCTAGTGGTTCATTAGTAAGGATGCGGCATTTCAAGATGCATTCACTGATCTTGACAGCTTGTGTGAGTTCATTGAACTTCTTCTGACACTGCATTCTGATTCTCTGGGCTATATTGCTGACATTGATCATGATGATCGTCTGCTCCCATTGTATCCACAGTGTCTATCTCGAAGTTCTCCTGGTCTGCTGTTATAAGAGGACCTTTCTCATTGTCATGCACCATTGCCTACAGTGCTGCATCAGAGAATCTTGGAACATGTCTCAGTCCTGCTGTGCCATTATTCGGTGTTCTACTGCTCGAACACTCTTCCCCAGCCACTTCTAGCAACCAAAATGCACCTTCCCTTTACCAGTGTAGGCTGGCTTTAATTAGTGCAAATTAACTTTAAGTATGGATATCTCTGATATGTGTAGCCAATCAATATCTTTAGCATTTGAGCTGGCTGGGCGCTACATAAATATTAATGAGCAGGCCACACAATGTTTGAATGCTGCCTGTATTGGAAGAGGCAGAAGTTAATCCTGTAGTTGTAACCATGTATCTAATCTTGGAACATCCAATTTTGTTCCCAAGTGTTTTATTTTATAGCTAGTTCAACTTATGCTAATTCTTGTAATTTTATAATCTCATCTGCTATTCATTTTTGCTTAAGTCTATGTTGTAGTATTTAACTGGAATAAGATTCCCTACATGGTTTTCATCAGTCTGGCTGATCAGCCTTGGTCAATCAGGAAGACCCTGCCAAAGGCCGGCTGTCCAGAGAAATTCTTCATCATCCTTGGACTCCTCCATGCGAAGACGTCAGCAACAGTCCTCATCGATGGAAATAAGATGTAGATCTTCCAGGACAAGATTGGTGTGTTATCTCCTTTTCACCATGTCCATTGCCACCATCCTTCAGCTTGTCAAGAATAAGATTCCTAGTGAAGTGGGAGTGGTGTTTACAGAATAGATAGAAAACTTTCCAACCTCAACCAATTGAAACCAGAGAAGAAAACAATGCTAGCATCACTCATGGAACTTCAGCATGTTGAAGACATCACCACCTCCACTCTCTCAGAAGAGAATGTCCAAGTCACGCTTGACATCTTCAAAGAAGCGTACCGAAGAATCAGTCTCAGCTTCAACCTCAAGAAGACCAAGTCGTTTACTAACCTGCCTCAAAGCAAGATCGAGTCTCTCCCCCAATCAGGACCAAAAGAAAAACCCTCCCAAAGGTGGAACATTTCCCCTACCTAGGGAGCCACCTCTTATTGACATTGATACAGAGATCCAACATCATATCCAGTCCACAAGTGCCTAAAGATGAGAGTCTTTGACAACCTCAACAATCGTGCTGACACCAAGATCCTCGTTCAAGGCAATCATCCTCCCAACTCTTTTATGAGGCTCAGAAATCTAGACAATGTACGGACATCACCTGAAGGGCCCAGAGAGGTACCATCAACATCGTCTGAGATGGATTCTCTGCATCCATGGGAGGCAGGCATACTAGCATCAGTGTCCTTGAAGGATCCAACAGCACCAGCTTCAAGGCCATGCTCATCTGAAACCAGCTCCTCTGGGCAGGACATGTGTTTAAGATGGAGAGTGCTGATTGCCAAAGCAAATCTTCTTCGCCCAGCTCCTGGAAAACCCCCAAACAAGAAGGGATAAAGGAAGCGCTTCAAAGACACTCTGAAGGCTTACTTCAGAAGTACACCATAGACGTCAATACTTGGAAGACCCTTGCCCAGAAGAGACCAACTTGGAGGAACCTCCTGACTGGACACAATTCTTCCAGGTCAACCAGCTGAAAGAGGAGGCCCAGAAATGGAGCCTGAGAAAGGGATATCAGTGATCTCGAATGCGAGCTCTGAACCCACCTCCCAGAAACATCTGCCAAGAATTTTAGAATTGGACTCATCAACCACATAAAGATCCACAGAACCCATGCCCAATAACATAAATTTTCTTAAGTGGACAGTCAGACCTATTAGGAGTGATTGCTGAAGAAAAAGGTATTTGACTAGAATACCCCTGTACTCTCTCTTTGTCTTGTTAAGGTTTTTTACTCATACACTGCAGGAAAGGCTGACACAAGACATGGTACAAGGGCGAGACCATGCAGACACTACAACAATGGATGAACACCACATGATAATCGACAGGCAAGAGTGTTCGCTTTACTTCAGCAGTTGGGAACACTTCAGTAATCAAAGGCATTCTTCAGATAAGCATCCTAAAGATGGCCTTCAAAACACATGGCAATACAAAATAGCTAAACAGAAAATGATAGTTAAGTTCATGTACATAAGGACAGCCTCAACTGAGAGCTTGTGTTCATGTCACACTACATGTAACTCTCACTATTTGGCTTAGAATTGTAAAATCCTACTAACCGATCTGCTTGAGACAATTTACATCTCTTTAACCTGGGATTTTTTTCCCTCTCTCCATGCACACATCTGTACCTGTGAAGACCTGAAAAGACTCACCATCCAACCATTATTCAATCATTGTGTTTTTGTCTGTATATGATATGTTTGTGAATCCTACTTCTCCATCACCTGTTGAAGGAGCAGCGCTCCAAAAGTTTGTAATTCCAAATAAACCTGTTGGACTTTAACTGGTGTTGTAGACTCCTTACTGTCTTGTTAAATTACTTACCATCCAACTTGACAGAGTCTCATAATTGTTGATTTGATCTGTCTGCAAGGAAGAACTTGGCCCCTGTTTCCAACTCAGATTAATTTTGGCTTCACATAGTACATAAAAGCTCTCTGCCTGAAGCAGACCCATGGTGATTATTTGCTGAATCCTGGCAGTGTTGTTATTTATTTGTATTGCGGTAAGGTGAGGTGGCAAGTCCTGGCGTTGCCGCAGTCAGAATGGGGATTAAACCTTGTACTATTTGTTTTAATCTTATCCACACAAGGAGCTATATAGGCAACTGAGCCAATCCATTATATACCAACCATTTTATATAAGCATTCAAAACAACTGGCAAGAAAAGGCCATCAAGTTCATATTGGCTGGAATATCAAGCCTAAGCTTCCTATGATCTGACGCCATCACCCAAAGCTACATGTTATTGTCAACAGGGAAGAAATTCATTGGACATGATGTCACCAAGGTGTTAATATTATTGAAGACCATTGCCAAAGCTATGGAAGTAGTTGTCCATTGTACTGCTTGTCCAGGTGAATCAATGCAAAGTACATAAACTAATTCCGTGACCATCCTCTTGCATGTTTTTGATCCATGCCTCCATTGATTTTATATTTCAAGATAAATACCAGATCATTTTACGTGCATTTACATTAAGAGTCCTTACATTTAGGTTATTCATCCATAATTAGAACTGTATCATTAACTTGTGTTTGTGTAAGTATGGAATTTGCAATTGCTGACTTCACAATCATTGCTAGACCCATTTGACCCATTGTGTCTATTCCAGTTCCTTGAAATATTTATATAATTTGACCCACTTCCCTGCTCTTTCCCAGAGATTTGCAAATACCTCCTTTTTACATATATTCCAATTCCCTTTTGAATATTGGTAACGAATCCATTTTGACCATCCCCGCAAGACCTATATTCCAGATTGTGACAACTTAATGTATATAAAACAAAATTCCCCATTTTCCTCTGCCTGTTTTGTCAAATATCCTAAATTTCTGTCCTCTGGCCAATGACCCTCCTAACGTTCTCATCTTGTTCTAATGGTCGGTGTGACAGCTATTCAGATGTACCTTTGTTTTTATGATCTGAAGCTGACTTACAACCAGACTGATTCAACTTTTAAATATAAAGTAAGGGAAGGATGGGTTTAGAATTTGCACTCCATGTAAGATAAACTATCAATACAAAAATACTTTTCCCCATGTTAACCATTCAGTATTTTTCTTTAGTGAATAATGCACTTTTGATCTAAAAGGAATAAGATTCCCAGTCATAATCAGTCTTTGATCAAATCATTTGCATGTAGTTCTGATAAAATGCCAAAATAGAGCAAGAATTAGCTAAATGGAATAGTAAGTAGTTACACTCACTCTTGTCGCTTTTCCCCACATTTTTTTTTTTTGCACAGGGCACTGCGAGTTAACTCGCCTCCTGATATATTCCGGCTTCAGTCCTAAGCAACTGGATGGCTTTGGTCAGGTAAGAGCTTTTTTTTTAAGTGGCCTACTTCCCTCCGCAGCCTCCACTTCCCACAACCACATTCACACCTTTCCTTTGTTCATTCCATACGTAATGACCACCTTCGAGTATCTTGCCCAAGGAGGGCATGTGGGGACACTAGGACTATCAGTGATAGTAAGCTCTACAAATATTGATGAGGTAGAAGCAGCAGAAGCTGAGGATTTTAATGAAAGGACAGTAGGTTTACTACCTACGTACCACTATTGTGGTTTTAGGGTTTTTAAGTATTTGATCAACTAGTTCAAGAATCAGAGAGCTTGGAGGTAATGAAGTCCAAGTGTCAGGAAGAATTCAAAATACCTAACATGATATCAACACAAAGAAAGGTGCTGATTGATAAGCAACTGGTGAGAGGCTTTTTTTAATTCATGGGGCATGTCTTCAGTTTATTTCTGATATGATTTAGATAGTTGTCCAATAAATAGAGGCATGCCACGGTACCCAAGTCCTGCCAAATGCACTTTGGGTGCCATGTAGAAATCGAGGAGACATTTCACATCTGGGACAAATGCAAACAGGAAGTGTTATCAGATGGACAAACTCAAGTTCTGTGTTTTGGAGTTTGAACCTATTGTATCATGGCTATGCATCCGCAAGTCTAAGATCTATATCACAATCTCATTTCTAGAGGTGGTTATTCACAGCTTAAGAGATTTCAGACATAAAGAAAATGGATAACTGGCAGGAATTAAGAAGAACAGGTTTTAAAAGATTCCCAATGCATCTTGCTCTTTAACTGGTATTCAATTAGGAATATTGGTTAGTGATGATCCCTCAAGCATACAATCAGAGCAAAGTCATTAGCACCTAATGTGACTCAGTTGTACATACAGGGATGAAGATCAGAAAATCATAGTATTAGAGGGTATAATCATAAGAGAACAGGCAAGGATTTCTGTGGCCGCAGACATAACTCTAGAAGTGTATGTTATGTGAATGGTGTTAGAATGTAACCATTAATAATATGGGTCACCTATAACAGATCCAATGGTAACAAGGTGTAAGGGTCAGTTGACCCAATAAATTATGTAACCATGACACAATGATATGGTGGTCAGCTGACTCAGTATAAATAAGAGGCTGCTGGGATTTGTGGGAGTTTTAATGGCACAGGGTGAGGGCTCAAGTGTTGGAGTAATGAAGTTTCTTTATTAAACCTTTTCTTTTGATTTATTAGTTGGAGTAAGTCTTGCTTTATTTTATTATTTTATTATCATTTATTTTATTGCTAGCAATTGAGGAGTTCCTTCAGGTGGATTAGGGTGACACAGTGGTTAGCACTGCTACCTGTCAGCTCCAGGAATCTGGGTTCGATTCCTGGCTTGGGTCACTAACTGTAGAGTCTGTACATTCTCCCTGTGTCTGTTTGAGTTTCCTCCCACTGTCCAAAGATGTGTCATTCCATTTGCAGCTCCTTGAGGATCGTGTTAAGGAGCTGGAGCTGGAATTAGAGGAACTCAGGATAATCCGAGAGGTTGAGGAGGATATTGGCAGGAATGACAAAGAGATAGTCACTCCTAAAAGTGATTCGTGGGTAACTATTAGGAGGAGGGGTAAGAAGCAATTGGGTAGACAATCCCCTGGGGCTGTTCCCCTCCGAAACAAATTTTCTGTCTTGGAGGCTACAGTTGAGGAAGAATCAACTGGAGAGGACCAAAGGGAGCAGGTCTCTGGGGGTGAGCCTGCTGAGAATGCTCAGGTGGGTAGGGAGAATAAGAGATTGGGCCTAGTAATTGGAGACTCCATAGTTAGAGGGACAGATAGGAGAGTAAGTAGTAATAAAAGTGACTCAGGGCTGGTGTGTTGCCTCCCAGGCGCTGGAGTCCAGGATGTCGCAGATAGGGTTTTTAAGATTCTTAAGGGAGAGGGGAGTCAACCCCAAGTCATAGTTCATGTAGGGACACATGATATAGGAAGGACAAGGGAAGGGGATATTAAACAGAAATTTATGGAGTTGGGGTGGAAGCTTAGGGCCAAAACAGACAGAGTGGTTATCTATGGACTCTTGCCTGTGCCAACGGATAGTTTAGAGAAGAACAGAGAGAGGGAATGTTTGAACTCGTGGCTGCGGGGATGGTGCAGGAGGGAGGGGTTCAGGTTCCTGAACAATTGGGACTCACTCTGGGATAGGTGGGACCTCTACAAGAGAGATGGTCTACACCTGAACCAGAGGGGAACTAATATCTTGGGGGGAAAATTTGCTAAGGCTATGCAGGGGGCTTTAAACTGATTCGGGGGGGGTGGGATCCTAAATAGTTGGGGTGCTAAGAGGGATGAGAGTAAGGGGGTCATAGAGGAAAGCTGTAAAACACAGCAGCATACGGGTGGGGTAGGGCATGGTTTGAAATGCGTATACTTTAATGCAAGGAGTATTCGCAATAAGGGGGAGGAACTTGCAGCTTGGACCAGTACCTGGAACTTCGATGTTGTGGCCATTTCAGAGACTTGGGTAGAGCAGGGACAAGAATGGATGTTGCAGGTTCCGGGGTTCAAATGCTTTAGTCGGAGTAGAGAAGGAGGTAGAAGGGGGGGAGGAGTGGCATTATTAGTCAAAGACTGTATCACAGTGACAGAAAAGAAGTTTGATGAGGACTTGTCTGTTGAGGTAGTATGGGCTGAGATTAGAA
Source organism: Sphyrna mokarran (assembly GCA_024679065.1). Lineage (NCBI taxonomy): Eukaryota > Metazoa > Chordata > Chondrichthyes > Carcharhiniformes > Carcharhinidae > Sphyrna > Sphyrna mokarran. Next base: position 150,679,040 of record JAGIQG010000001.1, read on the forward strand.
ACAGGAGAGGAGAGGTCACCCTGTTGGGAGTCTTTTATAGACCTCCTAAAAGTTCTAGAGAGGTAGAGGAAAGGATTGCCAAGTCAATTCTGGTCAGGAGTGAAAGTAATAGGGTAATTGTTATGGGGGACTTTAACTTTACTAATATTGATTGGAATAGCTATAGCTCTAGCTCGTTAGAGGGGTCAGTTTTTATACAAAGTGTGCAGGAAGGTTTTTTGACTCAGTATGTAGATAGGCCAACTAGAGGTGAGGCTACATTGGATTTGGTGCTGGGCAATGAGCCAGACCAGGTGTTAGGCTTGGAAGTTAGTGAACATTTTGGTGATAGTGACCACAATTCGGTACGTTCACCTTAGTGATGGACAGGGATAGGCATGAAGCTGGGGGCAGTAGTTATAGCTGGGGAAGGGTAATTATGAGGCCATAAGGAGAGAATTAGGGTGCATAGGTTGAACTAGGAAACTACAGGGACTGGGAACATCTGAAATGTGGAGCTTATTCAAGGAGCAGCTGCTGCGAGTCCTTGATAAGTATGTCCCTGTCAGGCAAGGAGGAAATGGTCGAGTAAGAGAACCTTCGTGTACGAAAAAAGTTGATTTGCTGGTTAAAAGGAAAAAGGAGGTTTATGTCAGGATGAGGATTGAAGGCTCGGTTAGTGCACTGGATAGCTATAGATTAGCCAGGAGGGAGCTAAAGAGTGAATTGAGGAGAGCTAAGAGAGGACACGAGAAGACTTTGGCTGATAGGATTAAGGAGAATCCTAAAGCTTTCTTTAGATATGTTAAGAAAAGAAGATTGGTTAGGGCAAGATTAGGGCCAGTCATAGACAGCAGTGGGAAGTTGTGCGTGGAGCCTGAGGAGATTGGAGAGATACTGAATAAATATTTCTCTTCGGTATTCACGCAGGGTGATGTAAATGTAGTTATGGAGAACACTGAGGTACAGGGTAGCAAACTGGAAGGTATCGAAGTAGATAGGGAGGATGTGCTAGATATTCTCAAGGGTTTGAAGTTGGATAAGTCCCCTGGGCCGGACGAGATTTACCCTAGGATTCTCTGGGAGGCAAGAGAGGAGATTGCAGAGCCTCTGGCTCTGATCTTCAGGTCGTTGTTGGTTACAGGTGTGGTTCCGGGGACTGGAGGATAGCGAATGTGGTCCCGTTGGTCAAGAAGGGGAAGAGAGACCTTCCAGGGAATTATAGGCCAGTGAGTCTTACTTCTGTTGTGGGCAAAGTATTGGAGAGAATTATTAGGGATAGGATTATAGTTATTTAGAGAGAAATGAATTGATTGGGGATAGTCAGCATGGTTTTGTGAAGGGTAGGTCGTGCCTTACTAACCTCATTGAGTTTTTGAAAAAGTGACTAAAGAGGTGGATGGGGGTAAGGTGGTTGATGTGGTATATATGGACTTTAGTAAGGCGTTTGACAAGGTGGCCCATGGAAGACTTCTGCAGAAAATGCAGATGTATGGGATAGAGGGTGATTTAGCTAATTGGTTTAGGAATTGGCTAGCAGATAGAAGACAGAGGGTGGTGGTTGATGGGAGATATTCATCGTGGAGTTCGGTGACAAGTGGTGTACCTCAGGGGTCTGTTTTGGGGCCCCTGCCGTTTGTAATTTTTATAAATGATCTGGATGAGGGTATTGAAGGATGGACTAGTAAATTTGCAGATGACACTAAAGTCGGTGGAGTGGTAGATAGTAAAGAGGGGTGTTATAGTTTGCAGAAGGACTTGGACAAGTTGCAGAGCTGGGCCGAGAGGTGGAAAATGGAGTTTAATGTGGAAAAGTGTGAAGTAATGCACTATGGCAGAAATAATAAATGTGTAGAGTATAGGGCAAATGGTAGGATTCTTAGTAGTCTAGATGAACAGAGGGATCTTGGTGTGTATGTGCATAGATCCCTGGAAGTAGGCAGTCAGGTCGAGAAGGTTGTTAGGAAGGCATATGGAGTCTTGGCTTTTATTGGTAGAGGGATTGAATTTCGGAGCCGCAACGTCATGTTGCAACTGTACAAAACTCTAATGCGGCCGCACTTGGGGTATTGTGTGCAGTTCTGGTCCCCACATTATAAGAAAGATGTGGAGGCATTGGAGAGGGTACAGAGGAGGTTTACCAGGATGTTGCCCGGTATGGAGGGCAGGTCTTATGAGGAGAGGCTGAGGGATTTGAGGTTGTTTTCGTTAGAGAGGAGGCGGCTAAGAGGGGACCTTATCGAAACATATAAGATGATTAGAGGTTTAGATAGGGTGGACAGTGATAGCCTTTTTCCTAGGATGAAAAAAGCTAGCACGAGGGGACACAGCTTTAAATTAAGGGGTGATAGTTATAGGACGGATATCAGAGGTAGGTTCTTTACCCCAAGGGTGGTTCGGGAGTGGAATGCCCTGCCTGCAGCAGTTGTAGATGCGCCAAGTTTGGTGGCGTTAAGAGGTTAGTTGATAAGTATATGGAAGAGAAGGGAATGGTTTAGTTTGGAGGGGCATTGCTTTTTATATTGGTCGGCGCAACATCGAAGGCCGAAGGGCCTGTTCTGTGCTGTAATGTTCTATGTTCTATGTTCATTCATAGTATGTGTGCATTACTGATAGGGCCAGCATTTAGTGCCCAGTCCTGAGAGTCAACTACATTGCTGTGGGCAGGGTATGAAATAGAGACCAGACCAAGTCAGGGTGACAGATTTCCTTCCCTAAAGGACATTGAAGACAATTCCAGCTTTTTTAATTGAATTCAGATTTCACTATCTGCCGTAATGGGATTTAAACCCAGGTCCCTAGAGCATTACCCTAGGTCTCTGGAATCCTAATCCAGTGAGAATACCTCTATGCCAGTCGTTCTCTGTGAATAGTATAAATGCAGTTAAGGGGAAGCTAGACAAGCACATGAGGGAGAAAGGAATAGAGGGTTACAATAATAGACTTAATTGACAAAAGATAGGAGGAGGTGGTGGCATAGTGATAAAGTTATTGGATTAGTAATTCAGAACTCCTGATTACTGCTCTGAGGACGAGTTGAAATCCTACTGTGGCTGCTGGTAAACTTAAAATTCAGTTAATAAATCTGGAATGTAAAGACGTTACCTGACCTATATATGACTCCAGTCCCACTGCAATTTGGTTGACACTTATCTGCCCTCAGCAATGGCCTAGCAAGGCAGTTCAAGACAATTAAGACTAGGCAACAAGTGTCTGACTAACATGATTGGATCTTTTCAGGAGCTAACATAAGATGTGGTGCTGCAATATCTAGTCATAAATGGTGATGGACAATTAAACAACTAACTGGAGGTGGAGGATCCAAAAACATCTCCATCCACAATGACAGGGAAGCACATTGCATCAGTGCAAAAGACAAGACTGAAGCACCTTCCGATATCTTCAGCAAGAAGTGCTGAGTGGATGATCCATCACAGCCTAGTTCTAAGGTCCCCAGCATCACAGATGTCAATTTTCAAACCATTCAATTCATTCAACGTGAGATCAACGAAAGGCTGAAGATACTGGATAAAGCAAAAGCTATGGACCCTAACAACATCCAACTATTGTACTGAAGTCTTATGCCTCAGAATTAACTGTGGTCCCAGCCAATCATTTACCTGACAATCCGGAAAATTGTCCTGTTATGTTCTGTCTACAAAAAGCAGGATGAATCCAGTCCAGCCAATTACTACTCCACCATTCTACTCTCATCATCAGAAAAGTAATGGAAGATGTCATCAATGGAATGCACTGCCTGGACGTTTGTGAAGGAAGGTTCAGCTGAGGTATTCGTTCAGATTAGATCCTTTTTTTTTTACAGAGATGATATGCAGGGTAAAGTCAAGGATTGGCACTAAGTTATAACGCTCATTTGGAGGGCCAGTGCAGACACTATGGGCTCAATGGCGCCCTTCATGTGCCATAATAATTCTGCAATTTCTATGATCATCAGTGCTATAAACTAACTTACACACCAATGGCCAATTCATCAATGCTCAGTTTGAATTCTGCCCAGGCCACTCAATTCATTATAGCCTTGGTCCAATCATGAACAGAACTGAATTCCAGAGGTGAACTGAGCTTTACTGTCCTTGACATCAAGACATCATTTGACCACATTTTGCATCAAATTTGCTTACATATCTTGGAAGCCACTTTTGTATATCAGCAGGCATTTATACACCTAAACATTGGGCACCAGTGAAGTCAATTTCTTAACATTGTGCTTGAAATATAACCTTTAGGCAAATTTAAATGTAATAGTTTGATGGGGCCCAACGAGATGTAAAGTTAGATAAAATTTGACACTTCCTTTCAGTTCCTATTTAAGCATTGGCCACCTGAGTTAGGTTTTTTTCTGTTTTATTCTGAGCGACACACAATATTGATTGCAACATGGGAACTGCATTTAATGAATTGATGTGAAATTAATACTGAGCAAATTAATCATGAATCAAAATTCTAATTGATGATCCAGCTAGATGCCAAAGGGCAAAATTGCCTGTGGAAAAAGTCAGTTGTTAAAAAAGGGCTGAAAAGGACAGCCACAAACATGCACAGAACATAATTAAAACTGTCTCCTTTGGAAAGATCCACTCCATAATAGCAAGAAGAAAATAATGTAGTGTGACATTAAAACTGAAAATTTAAGAGCTGATTTAAGACTCAGATTTAAGGTTTAGGATTTGAGACAGACATTTAACACCAGGAACAGAAGATTTTGTTTTGAAAAAAAGGTTTGAAATCTACATCAAAGGCAGAATTTTCCCATCCTGTCCATCACAAGAATCGAAGTGGGTGGGATATGGGCCATACAAAGGTCTGTTCACTGGCTTTGACACTAGTGCAGCTGGAAAATCCCAGCCCAGATGCTCACAAATCACTCCCTATGTCAGCATTTAAATCTCATATGTCCTTGACAGCCTGGCACAAGTTTATTCACTTCTGGGACATGGACACTACTGGCCAGCATTTATTGCCCATTCCTCACTGCCTTTGTTCAGGGGGCAGTTGAGAGCCAACCCCATTGCTGTGACTCTGGAGACTCATATAGGCCAGACCAGATAAGGACAGCAGATTTCCTTTCCTAAAGAACATCAGTGAACCAGAAGGGTTTTTCCAACAATTGACAATGGTTTCATGATCATCAGTAGATTTTTTTTAATGGAATTCAGATTCCACTGTCAGGCTTGGTGGGATTTGAAACCAGGTCTCCAGAACACTAGCTGAGTTTCTGGATTAATAGTCTAGCGACGGTAGGTGTTAAGGAGAGTTACAGAATACAGAGATCTAGGAGTACAGCTTCATAGCTCCTTGAAAGTGGAGTAATAAGTGGGCAGAGTGGTGAAGAAGGCACTCCGCATTCTTGGTTTCATTGGTCAAAACCTTGAATACAGGGGTTGAGATGTCTTGTTGAAGTTGTACAAGACATTGGTAAGGCCATACTTGGAATATTGTGTATAGTTCTGGTCACCCAGTATGGACAAGTTTGGCTGAAGGATCTGTTTACATGCTGTTAACCTGTATGATTCTATGATAACACTACTGGGCCAGCACTGCCCTACTGGTAAAGTAGGGGAATGTTAATGTAGTACAATTTAGATTTCAAAATAAAACCTGTCACGTATTTTGAACGCTGAATAATCTTTATTGCCCTTCTATAAACTTTCTGCTGAGAATTTACATAATCTGTGATGCATTGAAGGAATTTGATTGTGTCAATTCAAATGAATGCTTTGTTACATGTTTGCAAAGAAATGAAACTACTCCCTCAACATGGCTTAGATAACAAAGCAAACTTTTCACACCCACTTTTTCGCTGAAATGTACTTTGAGTTAAAAATCTATTTTGTTCACAAATAGTTCGTGTTTATTTAGTTTTAGAATATATTTATATTTAACACGTAGCTGCAAACTACTTGATCATCGCTGGTATACTTTAATATGAGTGTCAGGAAATTATCTGCCAGAAGCTTAAAGTTTTACTGTCTAGTGGTTAAAATGGTTATAACTAAAAGGGATCCTAAAAACTGCAACCTGACAGTGCCTGTGTTTCTACTGTGCTCATTTAAGAACAGCAAGCATTAATGTCCTTCGTCTCACCTTACCGCACTGGTGAATATAGTCTCTCCTGTTTCATCTTGCTGTCAGGGGATTGGTCAGACTAAGGATACCTTTTCAGTTCCATTTCCGTTTCCACCGGACACCAAAGGGGGCTGATTGATGGGCTTTGACAAGCAATGTGTCAAATGTCTCCACTGACACCACATAAACAGGAATCTGACTATCATGTGGCCTATGTATGTGTTTCAGAGCATAGGTTATGACCTTCACTGAACAAGATACAATTAACAAATTGTGAATGGTTGCACTGGAGAAAATGCTCCAGTACTGGAGGTCCTGAGATTCTGTGTAATAAAGCCACCATCGTTCAATTGCTTTATTAACATTTGCTTAATGGAGATCTTTATCCACACATTAAGTGTAAGAAACATTAATTTTCATGTAGCAGCTAATGGTTTTCATATAAAATATGACTTCAATAGATACAGGCATTTAACAGTAAAATAGTTTGCTCTCAGCTCTCTACAGGTAAGGGTAGAGAGTTGATTAATTTTTAAATATAGATGCCTAGTATATACAATGATAGTGTTAGCTGTCCAAGCCCTTTTTCTTAGAAGAATGTTCTGTGCAGAAAGTGCAACAGAAGGTTTTGCACACAGCTGTTTGCATTTGCATACAGGCCCGAGTTTATTAAAAATAGAATCCTCTTTCATGCTTAGAGAATAAATGGTGTTTTTAAATGCAGTAATATTATTCCAAAGACTGCTGAAAGAAAAGACATTTTCCATTTTGTAAGTTTTCAGCTTATGTACAGTAATGCAAAATGAAACATTTTCAGAACCCATTCAAGACAGACACAAAGCCCATTAGGCCGCTAAAGCAAATATGCCCACTAATTCAATGAGGTATTTGAAGTAATGGTAAAAATCTACAAAAATATTGTGAGAGCTGAAATATAAAATTTGCCCTCAGATAAATAACACAAACTTGCAACTGCTTTCTACTACTCAGTGTTTGATATGCTGGTATGAAATTCCTCTACCTCTTTTTCAGTGGAGATATTAACACATTTATTTTAAACAGGGCAAACAACTCTGTTCAACAGAGAAGAATGTCATTGAGTGTTCAGATGCATAAGACTACAGTGTCAGCCCAGCAGGGAGCTAACTGGATCAGATTAGTTGCTTATTTTACATCCTCACAGTTGGACAGATAGGGTGTAAAATAGGCTGTCAAATCACCAATGTTAGCTTACCACCAGAAAGGTTAAGTAAAAATGATTTGCTCCGTTTATGATGCCCTTAAAATTTTGTTGGGAAGTGAGATAATATAAATTATTTGTATGAATATATGTCTTGCATTTAGCCAAACATAAAAAGACATAGGAAGGTCAAGTTGACAAGTACACACTATTATTTGGAATTATTTTTCCCCCTTACTACCTGGCAAATCAATATAATGATTTATTTTCTCACAAATCTATTTATGGGAACCTAATTTCAACATATTTGAATCAAATACTGAGTGGATTCTCCAGCCATGCTCACCCCAATGCCGGAAAATCCTGCCCAAGATCAACGGACAGTTGCATGGTCCATATCCTGCCCACTACGATTCCCATGGTGAGTGGGACAGGAAAATGCCCTTCCAAATGGCAAAATTGTGATTTGGATTATAAATACAATCAGATTATAGCTAAAGAAGAAAATCAGTTTTTCATGTGCATGATATATTTTCTGATATAAAAGAGAACCAGGACAGCTAAGTCTAAGTGGTATGACAGGACATTTCCTCTTCCTGGCCTGGCCACCTTGAACAAATCCATCCTGGCAAGAGTTCCTTTGAGCAGATTGACAGGGATAATCTTCTGTAACTGCTTTAACCATGATTATAATGCTGGATTTTCAACCTAACAATGCATAGATAGAGTTCAGAAACTTGGCATGCCGCATTCGGAGAAAGTACCTGCAAAGGCAGGATTTTTGTTTTGGGGAGATGGGTGGTGTTGTCTAGAGTTAGGCCTTTCACACTGGGAAAAGATTTGGGCACAGCCATAGGAGTTTCCAGAATGCCTGTGCAAATTGGTTAAAAGACACTGGTACTCTGAAACTTTATTCTAAGAGTGCAAATTGAGGCTTGGCTAAGAACCCAGACATCCGAAGTCAGTTGAAACAGCTGTGCCTAAGGAAAAGTATTGCTTGATTGAGAGCTCTTTTTCTGTGATCCTTTCTGTCAATTTCACAACAGTTACACAATGCAAAGAGGTGGGAAGTAATTATATTTTCTGCTATATTGCCATGGAGGGTATGCGGGGCCATAGAGGTGCATAGTTGGCATTTTGAGTATGAGGGAACATGAAGGGATCGTGAGCGGAGGAGCATTGATTAGCAAGCGGATAAGAATGCTTTGGACTTACCTTTCAAACTGTTTCCTCATTTAAACTGTGGCTCATGACACTGCTGAGAGGCAGCAAACCATGAATTCTTGAAGAGCTGGCCCAAATCAATGAAAATTGTGGCGGCCTAGAAGATGCCCATCTCTGCTATGGTGTCAGCCAGTTAGATAGTTCAGGATGCAGGCTCGCAATGTGCGCCAGCTTGTACCATTAACCCATGCTGATGAAATGTAGGGCTGCCAGACATTTCAGAATCAGATTTCAGGTGCCATTTTTCAAATGGTAGTCTCTCCAACTCCATGAAAATCCAGCTCATAACGTTAGTCCGGTGATTGAAAATTACTTCCATATTGGAAGACTGTTACATACTTACATGTAGCGAGGGAAAAGGAGTGGGGTCAATCCATGCAAGATAGTGCTGCAGAGTGCATAGGATCCTAAAAAGCCTGATTTAGTGGTTGGAAAGTTCTCTGTGCGAAAATAGACTTACTCGTTTAAAAAAAAGAAATTCAAGAGCAACAAATTATCAGATAAATTAAACTGCTACATTTTTGTTTTCCAGATACCATTGCATTTGGCTGTCCTTAGTGGAGATCTTCTCACAGTCCAGCTGCTCTGTGAACAGGTAAGTTAAAAGGATAGAAACTGTGTTGCAGTTTGAGTTAAAGCCACTCACAGTGGTTTCTCAAATATTTGGATGAGTTCAAGTCATTGTATCTGATGGAATGACATTCAATAATATGATTTAGTATCTGTTAGAAAAAGAAATGAGCCTTCTTGCAATAGAAGTTATTATAATACTCAAATTTGAAAAAAGAAATTACCAAAATTAGTGAACCAATCCAAGCAGTTTTTTTTTAACATTTAAGATTGAAAGCATGGGTTAATGGTGCAACCCAGATCGTGAGGTAAATATATACTAAATATTATTATTTGTTCACCTATTTCTATGTGGAAGTGATTCACTTATACTGGGAAGTTGTGCACCGTGGCACTGCTTCATCAAAAATGGTGACCAGCATAGAAATGAAGGAATTGAGAACTGGACAAGAATTGAGAGTAGCCAGTCTCATTCAGACCAGATGGGTGTCATGTGACATCTACTTTTGTATTGAAGATAAATCTAACTCCTTAAGAAATGTTGTTGTCTTCAAGAAATCAGTACATCTGATGATCCTGCAACCAATTGCTGGAGGGATGGTCCCTGATTTGTCCACCCTGCCAGCAACTTAGTCAGCTGAGGATCGGAGCACCATTTTTAAAGATCACCCCAATGCAGGGAGGGCAAAGGAGTTCATACTGGAAGCTCTCCATCCCCTCACCCCTACATACTCCCGATAGTGCCCCCGGCACTCCTCCCGGCATTTACTCCTGTCCCTGTCCCAGGCACTACCTGGGCACTGCCTCCAATAGTTCCCCTGCCACTGACTCTCCATCACTGCTTCCCATCACTGGCTGGACAATGCCCAGGCACCACCCTCCCCTCCCTGTGCTCATCCGAGCTCCGAGAGGTCTGCTTGCCGGATGCATGCCTTGGGAAACCAGTCATGATTCATGTCATTCTGCCATCATGCTGATGTGGATGGATTCTCTGTTGAGGGGATGATTCAGGCATCAGGTTATGATAACGAGTTTAAAGTTCATTAGTTTAATTATAATTAGTTTAATTATAAGTTTATTGTACGTCAATATATTTAAACGATGTTCTCGACGTTGAACATTGGGAAATGCTGCTGGGGGGAATAGGAAAAATCATATCATGCATTTACATGACTTTGCATTTCTTAGAATGCTTTTCACCCCTGTCGCTGAACCAGCCCAACGTGAACAGAAGCAGAAAATCCCAGTTTATGTCTCAGTTCTCTATTGTGGCTTCACAGCACATTTCCTTATTGCACCCCCTTGGCACTCTATACAACGCTGACAAATGAAAAATGTTGGCCAAACAAGGAATATAGGGGGTGATTTTCCTGGCCCACTGTACTACTTGAACAGCATAGCAGGCCAGGAGATACTAGTGGGGGGGCTTGTAGTGGGATTCATGACTGGTGTCCAGCTACTCATGACATTCCCAGGTCTTTTTTAACATAATCAGGTTCATGCCAGGATTCAATGCGAGGCTGATTATAATATTCAAATTCACATTTCAATATCATTGATATGATTTTCTGCATTGTGCAGTATATCATGTTTGTTTAGTTCCAAGTAAGCAATGTCTTTCCATATACTTAAACCCCACTTTAAATTCAATTAGCAAACTCAGGCATACTTGCTATAAAATGTGATAATAGCCATGAAGGCCCCAGAGAGACTTTTCAGAAAGAAAGAAAAAGAGAGATCCTCCCACTTATAGTATCACATGACTAACCAAAAAGCTATTAGTTTAATTCTCAGTAAACACAACAAGATTAAAATGAGTAGTTATCCTGCTTTCCAGCATCTGCTGAATTCCCTCCAAACATACCAACAGATTTAAAAAAAACACAATTTTTAGATCGTGCACCTTGCCAAAGTCTAAATATTTCCTATCTTGTGGGCAGATCAAAACCAGGCACAATCTTCTAACAGAGACTTAATCAAAGCCTTGTGGGGGGCGGTTTAGCTCAGCTGGCTGAAAATTAGCTAGAGATGCAGAGCAATGCCAACAGCATGGATTCAGTTTCTGTGCTAGCTGAGGATATTCATGAAAGCCCCACCTTCTCAGCCATGTCCCTTGCCTCAGGCACGGTGATCCTTGGGTTAAATCACCACTAGTCACAACCTACAGTTATCTGGGATTATGGTGACTTTACCTTTTTTAATCGAGGACTTGTGCAAAGATGAAATAGAATTGACGGCACGATAGCATAGTGGTTAGCACTGCTGTTTCACAGCTCCAGGGTCCTGAGTTTGTTTCCCGGCTGGGGTCACTGTGTGTAGTTTGCATGTTCTCCTCGTGTCTGTGGGTTTCCTCCCACAGTCCAGAGATATGCGGGTTAGGTTGATCGGCCATGCTAAGAAATTGCCCCTTAGTGTCCAGGAATGTGTAAGTTAGAGGGATTAGTGTATATAATATGTAGGGATATGGGGGTAGGGCAATCCCTGCACCTAGGGTTTGTGGTCGGTGCAGACTTGATGGGCCGAAGGACCTTTATCTGCACTGTAGGGTTCTATGATGATTCAATGCTTTGCAGTGAATTTCCTGTGGCTATCACCCATTTGCGTCAGCTGTAGCTGCATATGACATGAATCTTAATAAAAATCATGGGTGGGATTTTCTGGCCGCGCTCGCCTTGAGACTGGAAAATCCCACCCAAGGTCAACGAACCTTTGCATGGTCCATGTCCCGCCTGCTATAATCCCTGTGGTGGGCAGGATGGGAAAATTCCACCCCATATCTTTTTCTTTCAACACTCATTTCAATTGTGTTTCCTGTTGGCTGCATGTGTATTTAGTATGTATGAATCCCATTAGAATCCTAAATGCATCAAAATTAAGAAAATCTAACACAATTCAAGGTAGGATGGAGAGTAGTTTGTGAAATGGAAAAATTATTGACTTGCACAGTAGACTGTGGCTTTAAGGTACGTGTGTGAATAGATACTGCTGGGTTGTTCAGTGGGAGTATTATATTATACCTAGCAGGTACTATTCTTTCTGATTTGTGTTAGTGGAATCAGTTTTGGGCATATCATGAAATGCTACAATAATTCAGCTAAATGGCTGGGGCAGTTGAATATCTGACTACCAGGAATCAGTATTAATGTTATTTCCATTTTTGCTTGCATTTGTTAGTTTAAGTACACTTATGTGTCATTTTATATAATTCAATGTTTACTTACACTAAAACTTATCATGTGTACAATATGATACACCTCAGAGATCAGTTGTGGCCCTCAAAAACTACCCTGTTGCCCAGCTGCAGGTAGAACTATTGGAAAGCCTGTATGCAAACACAAATGGGAAACAGAGGTGATTTATTAAAAAATGGAATTTTAATTGCAATTTATTTATTTTCTCATGGGTTATCTGTGTGTTCCTGGCAAGGCCAGCATTTATTGACCATGCCCTTAAACTGAATGGCTTGCATTGCTGAAGGTCTGGAGTCACAGGTAGGCCAGCCCTGGTAAGGATGGTAGATTTCTTGAAGACATTAGTAAACCAGGTGGATTTTCACAACCACCAATGATATTTGACATTATTGAGACCAGCTTTACATTCCAGATTTATTAACTTAGTTTAAACCCCACCAGCCGCCAAGGGAGATTTGAAGCCACATTCCCAAAGTATTAATCTCAGTCTCTAGGCTACTAGTGCAATGACGTCATCACTACATCACCATCTTCCCAATTACCATGCATAGTTTTTATTGTACCATTGTCCTCTTGTAAATCCTTAAATTAATTTTCTTCCATATTGCAGAATGGCGTAGAATTAGAAACTGAGGATATAAGTGGGAACACACCTTTGAAACTTGCAAGAGGTCGCCAGTATAAAGATATCATTGTATATTTAGAAAATACCATCAGTCAATCAAAGAGTCTGATTCCAAAGTTTAACTGGAGGTAAAGTAAAACAATTAAGATGTATTTTTTTAAAAAACATATTACACATTACTCTGGAGACACAGGGACAAATCTTCTGATGGTTCACACCAGCAGTATCTTTCAGTCCTACCAGCAGGAGATGGATTCATTGGGCAATCCAATTGAGAGCAGGCAGACCAGAAGGTCCCATTACCAGAAAACGGCAGGTTGCCTCTTGCATTGAGAAACAAGCCATGGGATAACCAAAGAATTTCACCTTCAGCCTCAAAAACATGTGTTACATTGCGCAGTGATGAAATATCTAGAGATGACTATTCTTGCAAGGTGAAACTTTAAAGAATATTTGCCATCTCAACATAAACATACTGGAAAACAGCCATCTTTGTAACTAAGCCCATGATGACATTAACTACAGATTTGTGCAACATAACTGCACAAAGAGATATCAGATGTAGGGAGGAAGGTGGTTCAGAACGAGCAGCCCTTTTGAGGAAAATCTGTGATGATAAACAATATGCATAGGAAAATGTTGCTTTGTTTTATGAAAAAGCAAGTTCACAATATGATGGGGGAGGGAAAATTGATGTGGGGGGAGATGCTTACAAAGGCTATAAACAGTCCCATTTCTGATTTTGCTGTTTTGCATGTTCCACTGGACTACTGCAGAGTCAAGTGATGTCCTCTGTGACGTCCTGCGGTTGCATGGTGTGGGGGTGATGGCAGAAGCTGCTGTGACCTTTCCAGTCAGAGAGTAAAGTCAGAGATAAGCCAACAAAGCAAAGTCAGGATAATGTTTTATTAAAATGAGCGAAAGGCAGCCAGAATGTTATTGATCTAAAGTATCTTGGTGTGCAAGATTACCCTGATAATGCAAAAGATGATTCTTAACAGTCGCAAATAATTCTGCATTATATGTAACCTATCGAAAATGATTTCTAAATATCCTAAAATATTAAAGTCATTGAATAATGTGTATAACCGAAATACTATTATACACAAATATTAATGGCTAGGGAAAGAAATATTTGAAACCAAAAACTTATGTTTTAAACAATGATCTATAAAGGTTGAAATTGAGCTAATGAGAACAAATGTTCTAATGTGCAGAAATCCGACTCTAATCTGCAAACTTTCAATTGATAAAAATGCTTCTTCAGACTGCAGAGACTATAATTCAATGGGAATATAAAGAATAGTCAGAATAGCCCAGCAAAAATAAATTCCCATGACATCTGCGGAATTTTAAGATAAAAATCTGTTGGAACAGTTCTTTCTGTTGGCTAACTCACTGAGACTGAATCTTGAATGTCTGGGAGTTTGTGAACTTTGGTACTGCCATTGTCTCTAGGAATGAAACACTTGCTTAAAAATAAATATCTTGACCACAGAAATTCTTGCCAAGGTGAATATTTCAGAATTAGCTTTACGTGCCAGGAATATTGAAGCAAATCCTTGGCACTGTGAGGCTGCAGTGCTAACCACTGTGCCATCCTGCCATCCCGCCATCCCCAGTGAAGCAACATTATCTGTGCTTTACCTATGACAATTTTTTTCACACTTTGCATATATTTTTCTTTGAATCAGAACAATTCAAATCTATTCCTGTTTTGTAATCATCCATACTGAATTTCTTAATGTAAACATCTATTTGAAGTACTGCTAGGCTCATTATCATATCGAACTCACAGTTTAGATTCACACAGTTATTTTGTCTCTTGCTTTAATTATCACTCACATACCCCAACAGTTTAAAAACAGTACCACAATAATACCCATTGAAGTATATTACAATTTCTTTGAGCTTTCTTAACAGTTGGCACTCATTGAAAGCTGCTGGAGAATATTAGACATCTCCTTAATTGTGTAGGAAATTATGGTGCTATGTGTTTGAGAGCAGCCTTTGTTTAATGTTCAGGTGTGTGTATATTTTGATTTTTTTTTGCCAGTCTGTGGGATAGAGAGCAAATATAGGCTGGGCAAATACTTTATTATATGCAATGTCAAGGAGATAGTCTAAGATTATGTCCCACATCTTATGTCAAGCCAAGCCCTTGTAATAAGGGAGCAAGTTCTGAGATCCCAGTCATGATGTGCCACTCACCAAGCAGTCTAATGGCTTGGATGAAGGGATTGACTGTATTACGGCCGAATTTGCTGATGATACGAAGATTGCTTGGAGAGCAAGTTATGAGGTTATGAATATTTCACATTTCAGAAAGACACAAGAAAAAGAAAAGGAAATAGGGTAACTGTTAATAAAGGTTGAGAGCAATACAACAGTAAGAAATTACCTTGGTTCAGAAGATCAAGATGTAATAACAGTTTGGGCAAAGATAAGAAATAACAAAAGAATAAGTCACAGGTGAGAGTAATATATACACTCTAATGGTAGCTATACAATAAGACAAAAAAATCAAGAAAGAATCAGGTCTTGCAAAAAGATACTGCAATAATTATGGGTGGCTTTAAACTTCACATCACTTGAACAAATCAGATTGGCATAGGTAGCCTGCAGAATTGTGTATTTGGGCCATTTTCTTAAAAAAAAATGTTTTCTGGAATTATCGGGGATCAGGCTACTTTTGACGTGGTAATGTGTAATGAGTTGAGATTAATTAAGGATCCTCTAGTCAAGAGTGGTCATAATTTCATATTCAATTTAAGAATGAGAAATATGGGTCTACAATTTGTGTCTTAAACTTAAATACAGGTAATTGCAAATGTATGAAGACAGTTGATGAATGCAGACTGGGAAAATAAGCTAAAAGGTTAAGATATAGTGGCAGACATTTCATTACACTCGAGAAATATTCTATTCAGAAAGCAAATACATAACATCCATGATGAACTAAGAAAGTTAAAAGTGGTATCAAATTGAAAGCAAAGGTATACAATGCTGCAAAAATTGGTTTGAAGAGAAGAATTCTAAAATTTTAGACATCAGTAAGCAGTGATTTTTAAAAAATGAGGGTGAAATTAGAGCATGAGGGAGAACTAGCAAGAAATATAAACATATAGTAAAAGTTTCCCTGCGTACATAATAAGGAAAAGAGTAGCTAAAGTGAGCATTGGTCCCTTTGAGATTGAAAAAGGGGAATTCATAATAGAAAACATAGAAATGGCATGAACATGTATTTTGTATCTGTCTTTACAATACACAAAAAGCCTCCTGAGAGTAGAAAGTTAAAAGGCAAAAGGGCGTAGGAGGACTGTAAACCAATCTCTATCATTAGTGGAAAATGAATTGGAATATTTATAAGATTTATGGCTTATAACTCCCCTGGATCTGATATTCTAATCCGAAGAGTATTAAAAAAAAGTGGTTATAGAATTAATTAATGCACTGATTGTATCTTCCAACATCCTCCAGATTCTGGAAAGGTGCCAATGAATTGGAAAACTGCAAATTTAACACCTCTGTTCAAGACAATAATTGTCAGTTTCCTGCGTTCAGTAGACCAGTTAGCCTAACATTTGTCATTGTGAAAGTGCTATAATCCATTATTGAAGAGATATTAGCAGGCTATTTAGATAATCATCTTGCAATCAGGCAAAGTCAATATAGGGGAGGGAGATCATGTCTGACAAATATATTAGTCATTTGGCAGTATAGAACTTGAATATTGCTAGAAAAACAGACATGTTGAAGTTTTATATTTTGCATTTACCAGGACAAACGAGAATGCCAAGTTTCAAAAATTCAGTAGCAGATGAAACTCATCGTGTTATAATGCCACTTTGCATTATTAGAATGCTGCAGTCAAGCCAGAAATACATTCTTTTTTGAGTAATATAGTATATGAATTTCAGTGCCAGTGCCATTGCCAGGCTTGTAAGCCATATATACCAATGACTGGAGGATTATATCAAACAGCACATTCCTTTGGTTGTTCACCATTGGCAGAGTACTAACCGTACTCAACCAGTTGTACTCCAAAGTTTTTACTGCATGAGAACAGAATGCTGATTGATTGGCTAGTAGACTCTGGTTGTGGCATTACCATGGAGAATGTACCAGCAAATATTGTCCCCATTTTTTTTACATTCAAAAAGTGCACAATGCCTAGACAAATTCGTTTTGATTATAGAAGAAGGGTCTCTGCATATGAATACATGTAACTTGTGGCAAGTGTAAGTGAGCTACATGGTGAGTCCAACTGATAATCTTAAATTCTTAAGCACACTTGGAAATATTCAGCAAGTGCTGTCCAATCGCAAAATCACATCTAACATTAGGCATTATTTTCTGAACTTTGGAGTACAACTGGTTGAGTACGGTTAGTACTCTGCCAATGGTGAACAACCAAAGGAATGTGCTGTTTGATATAATCCTCCAGTCATTGGTATATATGGCTTACAAGCCTGGCATGGCACTGGCACTGAAATTTATGTATCATATTACTCAAAAAGGAATGTATTTCTGGTTTGACTGCAGCATCCTATTAATGCAAAATAGCATCATAACATAATGAATTTCATCTGCTATTGAAATTTTTGAAATGCATTGCCCTTCCAGGGTAATCTGCACAGATGATCCCTCAATGAAGCGAGGGAAGTTGAGAAAAAGGCCCATGAAAGGTCGCATCTTCACCCTCCTTCATGGCATTCCCACTCCTTCCTAGGCATGCTGAATGCCTTGTGGATCATAAAAGCTGAAAGACTACTGGTATTCCCTCCAAGGATTGCTGTGCAATCAATGCCATTGACTGGCCCGCACTACCCAGCACCTCAGGGATGTCTGAGATGTCCATTCACAGTCCCCATATCTACTCAGAATGATACCCCCTATGTCTCCCCAATTGGTTCACACTCTCTCAGTGGAAGATCTTATCAACTTCTAGCCTTGATACTTGGTGGCTGAATGGACTCTTTCATCCTTTGTCGAAAAAAACATACCGCCTCAGAGAACTCTGCTATGTGGAAAAATACCTTCTGCTGCAGTTCAGAATTAATCCACTTTTCCAGTGACCTCTGAGGTCCTACACTTATGCCCAGTGGAGCGGTACTGTGTGTGTTTTCCATGCTCTGAGGGTGCTGACCACAACTTCTATGATTCCTGTTCAGGTGGTACCTTCCTCTAGGTAACCTCTGTGGATAAGATTTCCCTCTCACTCTTACTACCTCCAATATGATATTCAAGTCCATAACAAGTAAGCAAAGGGTATCCCTTCCTCACTGCTAGTCTCTTAAGTCATTTCACATTCACTTGAATCATTGGAAGGTTTTGGCATGACCCACAGTTCTCTTGTTTAAGTCAGTCAGGAACTTCAGTGATAGCAGCAGTGGGGAATCAAAGTAAGACCAACACTTGATTTGACCCACTCCATTCATACTCCCACTGACTCTATGTCAACTTAGGGCCCTCATGTGAAAATCAGGCTTTAATCAGTTTCCATTGGAGGCAGGTTTCTAACCTGAAAACAGAGTCAGTCACTCGTTCCCAACTCTACATCTTGCCTTATTTAACCATAAAGTCTCCATCATTGTTATCTGGAACAGCTGCTTCATTTATAATACAGCATTCAGCAAAGTATTATTAAAAATAGCAGATAAAACACAAGTGTAGTTTCCATATTTAATATTGGAGATACTTAATTGAGCAAAATAAAAAGGATCTCAATGTTGTTATCACCATTTTCTAGAAATCCAATCCCTCAGTGCCCAGTTAAAGAAAATGTCATTGCTACATTCAGTGCCATTGATCTCATTCACATTCTCTAATTCTTTTCAGTTCCTTGGTCTTTGGCTCACCTGGAAAATCTAAAGGACCAATTCTTTTCTTTTATGGCTGTTTGCTGTTATGGGGTTACCCTACTTACTTTACGCAGGTCAGTAAATGTAGATAAGTAAAGTGACAGCCAGCTAGCATTGAGCAACGTGTTCATATTTTACTAGAAATTGCTTCTTAGTATAAAGCGATATGATCTGCATTTTCTAATATCATAATTTGCTAATAACTATGACTGTTGAAGGATTTCCATTCCATTACTTCATTGACCTGTTGGCATGGATATTTTATTATAGTATTGTCAATGGATTATATTGTCCGTATAACACATATGATGCGTTATAATTCAGGTCAGAAATTCCAAAATGTCTTGTAAAGTCCACCTGGATCATAAGTTTTGCACTTTGAATTGGCTAGAGTGAGCGTGAGATATATCACTTCAGATATGATTCAACTGACCCACTAAGGGTCAGTTAACGCGTACAGAAAGAAAATTGGTAATAACTTTTACCAATTACAAACAATTATGATACTGTATAAACCTTAACAGCTAAAGACCATTCCAATCAATCAAATCCCATAAACAATATATAAAATATGAAAGCTCACATGACACTGGAACTTAGACCTTTGGGTAGAGGATCTGACTTCCCAGCCTTCTAACTTTTGACAGCCCTCTGGATATACACCCAGAACAGTTTGAAGTCAAACCAGCTTCCCAGACACCAGGGAGAGAGAGATTCTAGACAAGCCAACCATCAACAGCAGATTTTATACTCCAGGAAGGCCAGGAAGCCTGCTTCCAGCTTACCAGCAGATTCTATATACCAGTGATAGAGAGAAACAGAAATATTGCTTTCAATCTGATGTCCACCCTCTTCTAAACTAAAACCAAATTCAAAGTGAAACCTTGAAGTTACTATGAAGAAAAATGATTGTCCAAAGCACATGACTTGCCAATCAATCTTCCTAATAACAATGTAGGCCATAAAAAAATCCCAGAAAGTATCTTGAGGCTATAGTAAAAAAAAAACAAAATTCAATTTAAGTCACTGAAGAAGCAACAAACGGACTTCTAGCAGTCAGCCCAACAACAACGAAAAAGACTGAAGTTGCAGTAGCTGCAGAGGACGTGATTTAAAAAAAACATTTTTTTTGAAGGCATAATGTCACTTTTGACATATAATAATGTTGCACTTATGTACACCCTCAATTTCTACATTTGACTGGATCATTAGAATCAGGCATTCAGTACAGTTCTGGCATTTCTCAGAAGGATGATCATTAGCCAACACAACATTCCAATCAGCCTGTAGCCTCATGACCAATTGCAAAGTAGTGTGGAATGAGACAGAGAGTGGGTCAGCTTCTGTCTAATTGCTGAAGATTGTGGTTGAAGTCAAGGTGTCTAAATAGGAGTCAGAATGAGAAACACCATGAAAAAATTAAGTTTGTATTTGAATGAAGCTTATGATTTCAGGATGCTCCAAAGTGCTTTCCTGCTATTGAACTTTTTTTCAAGTGTAGTCACCTCAGAGGGCAGACATGAGCTCCATTTTATATCACAATCAAAAGATAATGATTCAGCTGTTTTCCAGCCTTTCTTGCCAGCAAGATCTTCCAGTCTTGCTGAACTGGATCCCCACTGCTGGTGGAATGAGCAAGTCATTCAAAATGGCACTGACTTTAGCCATTCAGGAAAATTCTGCCGGCAGCCAATGGACAGCCACATATGCTATGGGAAAACTCATCAAGAGGGAACTGGAAAATTCCAAACAATGCCATTATAGTGAAACTTTCCCTCAGTGCTGGATTGAGTATCAGCCAAGATTGTTTGAGTCTCATTAATGAGATTTGAACCCACTGCTGAAAAGCAAGAATGCTACCAATGAACCAAAACTGATACATAATTAAAATAAGGAAGGAATACACAGATAAAATACTAAGAAGCAAAAATATAATTTATTTCTGCTGTAACCTAATATGATAAATGCTATGTACAAAAGATATTTTGGGGGCAATTCTCCCATTCAGACCTGCTAATTTCTTTATGGGTCATCTCGGGAGATGCGCGCGTGCACCGATTTGTGGAATTCACATGTGTTCACGATACATGACTCTCCCACTGTCGGAAATCGGCAGAGTCAGGATTATGCGGGAAATTGGTGGGAAGACTAGGTAAGCAATTTTAATCTATTTTTAATCTAATTTGAGTGTAATTATTGAGCCCCGAGACTGAATTCTCCAGGCCCGCTAGCATCTCCCACCCCACCAGTACAAGTTCACTCCAGCAGGGTTTAGAGTAGTGACCCACTTTCGGGGAACTAGCGGGAGCACTACTGGAATGAAGGGGAGGCAATCGGGGCCCACCAGGGGTCAAGCAGCAATCGGGTGGTGCTATGTAACTTATAGGACAATAAAATATCACAATTAAAAATTAGAAAAAAGATCTAGCTGAACTGTTCTGCAGGTTTGACAAATAAGAATATAAGAACATAAGAATTAGGAGCAGGAGTAAGCTATCTGGCCCCTCGAGCTTGCTCCACCATTCAATAAGACATGGCTGATCTTTTTGTGGACTCAGCTCCATTTGCCTGCCCACTCACCATAACCCTTAATTCCTTTATTGTTCAAAAATTTATCTATTCTTGCCTTATAGACATTCAATGAGGTAACCTCAACTGCTTCACTGGGCAGGAAATTCCACACATTCACAACCCTTTGTGTGAAGAAGTTTCTCCTCAACTCGGTCCTAAATCTACTTCCCCTTATTTTGAGGCCATGCCCCCAATTCTAGTTTTACCTGCCAGTGGAAATAACTTCCTTGCTTCTATCTTATCTATTCCCTTCATAATTTTTATGTTTCTATAAAATCTCCCCTCATTCTTCTGAATTCCAATGAGTATAGCTCCAGTCTACCTAGTCTCTCCTCATAAGCCAACACTCTCAACTCCAGAATCAACCTAGTGAATTTTCTCTTCACCCCCTTCAGTACCAGTATATTCTTTCTCAAGTAAGGAGACCAAAACTGTACACAGTACTCCAGGTGTGGTCTCATCAGCACCTTATACAGCTGCAACATAACCTTGCTCTTTTTAAATTCCATTCCTCTAGCAATGAAGAACAAAATTCTATTTGCCTTCTTAATTACTTGCTGCATCTGCAAATCAATTCCTTGCGATTCCTGCACAAGGACATCCAGGTTCCTTAGCCCAGCAGCATGCTGCATTTTTTTACCATTTAAACAATAATCCATTTTGCTGTTATTCCTACCAAAATGGATGACCTCACATTTATCAACATTGTACTCCATCTGACAGATCCTTGTCCTCTCAGTTAGACTATCGATATCCCATTTCAACGTCTTCAATGTACTTTGCTCTGCCCCTCATCTTAGTGTCATCTATGAATCTTGACACACTACACTTGGTTCCCAACTCCAAATTATCCATGGAAATCGTAAACAATTGTAGTCCCAACACTGATCCTTGAGGACTTGTCAAATCTGTTTCTTTTATAATTAATATCAATCCACAGAGTTGCTATAATTGAAAGAATAATTCTTTGAATAAATAGACCAATTAATGAGTTAATTGTCAATACACATAAAAGTATAATCTACACCACTATGATTTTAATTCACCAGAAATAATATTTTTTTCTATTCTGAATTGGAAAGAATCTCAGTCTGCCAAAAAGACAATACAGATTAGATTATTAGATTATACACATATCCAAGGCAAATTCATTAGTCTGCCGCTAATGACTTCAGTTGCTGTCTGTTCTGTTGCACAGATTGTCTCGATCTCCTTCAACAGGCTATTGAGCTTCCACATTGCCTTCTTCATCGGCAATGCACTGATGTGGTATCTGTTTCTAAAAGCTTCCCTGATGGATCCTGGTTTCCTTCTGAGAGACAGTGAAGAATACGATCATGCTGTTAGGCAGGTATAACTCCCAACATTTCTTCTGTGCCAAATGAATTGTATCTTACAGGAAGTTCCCAGGGCTGCTTTTATCAACCGTTTATGTTCAAGGAAAGTCACAGTTTATGATTGTAAGTACAGCAAATATTTGCATTCATGCAGACTAGAGGAATAGAAAGCATATTTTATATTTGGATTAACTACATGTGATGCAATATTAAAGTGATGGAGAGAGGGTGAGTTAAATACGCATAATACTATTATTTAAAATTTAAAATGAATCTTATTTTCTATCTGGTGAAGATAAATTTTATAATTTCATTTCTTTGCTGCAATCTGAAATTGACCCAACGCATCATTTCCAAAGTTCCCTGAGTAAACAACAAGATATACTGAGTAACTTTAGGCTATGTTTAGTTATTGCAATTAGACTCTGTAGTTGACCTGTGAATCATACCTTTTAAAAAAGGAAAGAAAGTCAGTCACTTAATGTTGGGGACATCTGGCAATTTACAAGCACTTTGCAAACTATGAAATTTGCTAGCCAAATGTGATTAAATTTTGGCCCGGGCCAGTTACTGAACAACAGTCAGCCTGTGCAGGCTCAAAAAATATAGCCCCATCTTAGAAATGGAATAATACAACATGGTACGCTACACAGGATAATACTTCAGTCCTAATGAAACAATATATCATGAGTAATGGCATGGGAAATGCACCAAAGCAATCCATTCTCTAGAACTGTTGGGACTTGCAACAATAGTTTACTCAATACTTTGGGTATCTCTTTCATTCTTCTATTCTGCCTGTGGTCCAGGAAGAATTCTTGTGCCCCCATCATGTGACCCTTTAAGTAGCCATGTCATCACGTGACCAATCAATCTATATCTTTCCTGTTTAAATTGAGACAAAAGATGCACGGAGATGTAACAGTGTGTGTGAATAGTAACTGTGTGTAAACCTGTTTATAACATACAAAGAACAACACAAGCCTGTGCTGCTCATGCTTCCAACTAGACTATTCATTTGTATCCTTCCATTCCCAGTCTGTTCATGTGGCTATTCAGATAAGTCTTAAACGATTCCAGCATGTCCACCTGTACCATCTTGCTTGGCAGTACATTCCATGTCCTCACCACCCTTTGTGTAAAATACATCGCTCTGATATCTGTATTAAGCCTTGCCCCCCTCACCTTGAACCTGTGTTCGTCACCTCTGACCTGGGAAAAAGTTTCCCACTGTTCATCCTACCTATACCCTTCATAACTTTATACACCTCTATTAGGTCGCCCCTCATCCTCCATCTTTCCAAAGAGCATAACCCCAGTTTACCCAATTTCTCCTCATAGCTAAGACGCAGTATTCCAAATGTGGCCTAACCAATGCTCTATATAACTGCAACATCATACGCCAACTTTTATACTCTATCCTATAAAGGCAAGCATGCATATGTCTTCTTTACCACTTTCTCCCCTTGCGATTCCATCTTTTAAGGATCTGTGAACCTTCACCCCAGGTCCCTCTGTGCATCTATACTCCTGATGGTTCTGCCATTTATTGTACAGCTCCTCCTACATTAATTCTACCAAAATGCATCACTTCGCATATATCTGGGTTAAATTCCATCTGCCATTTCTCTGCCCAACTTTCCAGCATATCTATATCCTGCTTTATTCTCTGACAATGTTCATCGCTATCTGTCAGTCCAGCCATCTTTGTGTCATCCACAAACTGACTGATCACACCAGTTACATCTTCTTCCAAATCACTTATATATATATCACAAACAGCAGAAGTCCCAGTGTACAGCCCTGTGGAACACCACTAGTCACAGACCTCCAGCTGGAAAAAGACCTTCCACTGCAACCCTCTGTCTTCTATGGCCGAGCCAGTTCTCCACCCATCTAGCTAGCTCTCCTTTTATTCCATGTGATTTAACCTTTTGCACCAACCTGCCATAGGGACTTTATCAAACACTTTATAAAATGCATATAGATAACATCCATGGCCATTCCCTTGTCAATCGTCAATACAGATTGAACAGGCCTTACATAACTGTTTACATAGGATGAAGCATGGATAAAGAGGGTGCAATGACTTCAACGAGGTCCATGAATTAGACCTGCTGGAATATGAACTCTATAATTGAGGTCTGTTAAGGCTGTCCAACCATGGAGTTCTACAGAGACATAGAGAGGGCAATTCGCTCACCCTGTCAGGCTAGTTTTCTAGCACAGCAGTGGTGGGAGAACCTTGCATCCAAGCATGTGCGGGATTTGCTGCTGGAACAGCAGGTAAATAATTTACATATATTTTTAATGTCATTTTAATGTGATTAGTGGGCCTGGGACTGAATTCATGCACAGAAGCCTGCTAGTTTCAGCCTCCCAGGTGTGATAAGCCCTGCCCCTGAAATCTAATGATATTCATCCTGATGGCCTCTGCAATACGCAGAGTGTGGGAGATTCTAGTGCGAACTCCCACTGTAAAAACAAGTGTGAACTATTCCAGTTTTCCCATGAATTCAACACATTGGATTTTTTCCAGAGAATCATCCATAATGCGGAGTAGCCAGGTCACCAGCACTTACAGAGTTATGGAGTCATAGAGGTTTAAAACGTGGAAACAAGCCCTTCGGCCCAACATGTTCATGCCACCCTTTTTTTTTAAAGCCTCTAAGCTAGTGCCAATTACCCACATTTAGTCCATATCCCTTCATACCCATCTTATACATGAAACTGTCTAAATGCTTTTTAAAAGACAAAATTGGACCCACCTCTACTACTAACTCTAGCAGCTTGTTCCAGGCACTAACGACCCTCTGCGAAAACATTGCCCCTCTGGACCCTTTATTATCTCTCTACTCTCACCTAGACCTATGCCCTCTAGTTTTAGACTCCCCTTTTATTGGGAAAAGATATTCACTATAGAGCTCATCTATGCCCCTGGGGGTGAATACTTTATGTTGGGAAATACCCTGCCTGAATATTGCAAAGTGTTGTAAATTAGTAGGTTTTGTTGAAGGGACACCGGTCTCTCAAGTCATTTCAGGCAGCATTCACCAAACTCATCACACAGCCAGTTGGAATGCTACGCCCTGCTAAATGGGCCTTGGCGGAAAATCAGGATTCCCACCGATAATGACCACTGGGACTCATCAACCTGCCCCACTCCACCAGCCCTGATCAGGCAGCAACCGATTATTTTGCAAAACTGCTAATTATATATAATTAGCAGGCTTGATGGCCCAGAGGATAGTAAATGGGCCGATTATGCATTGTTAATGAATTGTCAGTTTCAGTGGGGGCCAGGAACATCAAGGGCGGGCAAGCTGGTAAAATTGTAGCTGTTGTGTTTTCAGCTTTTAGAACCAAATCATGACCATTATAATTTGTTATTTGTGTTAAATAATAACAATAGCAATTAATTAACTGTGATTAGTCACTGAACAATAGTGGCTTGATTTCCTCCCTTTCCCCCAGAACACCCAAAACTCCCAACAACGGGAGACAACTCAGACCTTAGTTCCATTTTGTTTAGTGTAATCTGCTTCAAGTTATTGAGTCACATTAGAACAGAGATGTTCTGGACTTCAGTATAAAGACCATGGAGAATTTGCCATTTCTAGAAAGCATGAATCTCAGTTTCTTATGCAAAATATTTGTTGTTTGCAACATGGTGATATTGTGTTTAGCACAATTCCACAAATAGCGTTCAATTCCGGCATCAGGTAATTGTCTATGTGGAGTTTGCTCATTCTCCCTGTGTCTGCATGGGTTTTCTCTTGTGCTCCGATTCCCTCTTACAGTTCAAAGATGCAAGGGTTAGGTTGATTGGCTATGTTCAGTTGCCCATTCCTGTCAGGGCGATTATCAGAGTAAACACGTAGAGTTATAGGATAGGGCCTGATTGGGATCATTGTTGGTGCAGGCTGTACGAATTCCATTGACTATAATTTGCTCCAGCAGGTATCTGATTCACTGTTCACCCCAACATCCCACATTTAAGCCCTCACATCACAATAAACTTTCTGTTAGCTTTGATGAATTGATAAAGAATTATTCTACATCTATGATTATAAGTCCCTCGATCATATGTCAGTTTATAAGTATCGATTTTAAATGAGTTTGTGAATTTTTCAGTAAGTATTTTGTCTTTGTAATTGCTGTCATTGCTTAAAGGTGTTGCTGTCCTTCAGTTCCCGAGTCAGCAGCAGCGTGTTGGCTGTGATTCCAAACATCCGGGATGTGCCAAATATATCTCCTGAGAGCTTCTGACTCTGCATTTGTTTAAGACTCCTGACAAATTTGATGTTATTTATACAGTATACAGACATCTGATTATCCCTGCCCCAGTCCAAACAGTGAAGCACATTAATCTTTTATAAAGCATTTTTTTTAGTAATTGTAAGGAGGCCAAGTCTGACTAAGCAATTTGAATATTTTGAGGTGGTCAAGAACATTGCACTCCTCTACCTCTAGATACTGACTTTTTTGAATTTCCAGGAGGTACTTGATAATGCAATTGTTAGCAAAACTAAAGTGCCAGGAATTGCAGCAATCTTATGACATGGATAGGTCATTGACTGTGAAGTAACAGATTGTTTAATTTTTACTCTATATTGTTTGTTCCATAAGATGTGACAATTAGTGTTATCCTGTGCTCTGTGCTGCAACATTAACTTCATCATATGCATTAATGATTTGGATGCCAGAATCAAGATTTGGGTATCTAAATTTGCAGATGACACTAAGGGCCAGATTTTGACCATCTGGGAGGGTAGCTCAAGCCAGGCAATCTCCCCACTTGCTGGACCCACCTTGGCAAAAGCCTGTTGGCTCTGGAAGCAAAAACTGGGAAGACACAGTGGCAAGTGCTCAGCAGGCTGATTAGAAGGCCCATCTAGATTCTTTGGGATTTGATCCTAGTTATTTTAGAAATTTTAGGCCAGCTAACCTTCAGCCCTCACGTCCCCTGACCCTAATCCACTCTCCCAGAGGCCCTCACACTCTATGCCATCTCAATGTCAACTCATCCAGTATCCACTATGGGAAGATCTCAGGAGCCATGGAGCAATGAAAGGAATATAAATTCCATAAGAATTTATTGCAGCTTTCACTATAGACATAATACTAAGAAAACACCCACCCATGAAAGCATCAAAACTTTTAATCTGAAGCAGTTTTTTTCATGTAAAAACAAACACGTTTCTGTTCATATGCCTGATCCTTTAATAGCCTTCTTAAGTTGTCAATTAAATGAAGCACTCAGAACAGCTTGCTGACATTACTGTAGCTTTTGAAACTCCCATCAGATTTTTTTTAGAATTAATCTACAGGATGTCGACATTCCTGGCTAGATCAGCATTTTATTGTCCATCCCTAGCTGCCCGTCTCTCAATGGTGGGAGAAACACATGCTACTAAGTGTGTAGTGGAAAGGAGACAATGTGGAAGTGTCATCTACTAGTGCCAATAAAGCAATTAAGATCATTAATAAAAGCATCTGTAATGAGGGAAAAGAGTTGCCAATTCGAGTCCAAACGACCTTTCGTCAAAGCTTTGAGATTTTCCAGCATTTTCTCTTTTGGTTTCAGACTCTCCCGTCCACAGTAATTTGCTTTTATTAAGATTGTTAATAACCCATTTAAAATAAAGTGACATGAACCTCATTGGGAATTAATGGTGGCTTTCAAATTTACTGTGATTTTCATGTATCTCCTGTGTTTCCACCTCCAGCTCCAAGTCCGCCCCACCTTCCTTCCACACCCCCATTACAAATCCAACCCCCCCGTGTCCCCTCCCCCACTCAGCCTCTGCCCCAGGACAATACACTAGCACCTCACCTCCAGTCTATGACACATTTGCAGTGAGTCCGCCAGGCACCTCCCTAGTCCATCTCACCCCTCCCCTGGCTGCCCCACTCTTTCCTGATGTTTCCCCCTCCTCCCGCAGTTCCCGTTCTCACCACCCCCTAAACCGTGCCCGCCCCGCCGGCCGACAGTCGGGTAGTGTCTTGCCTCTCTGCGCACCATGCTGCTGGGGGTGTGCTTCACTGCTCCTGTCTCTCCCAAGCAGAGTAAGGTTGGAATCCCAATGTGAGTAAGTCTGACAAGAGTGGCAAACTATCAGAGATTGCCACTTTGATGAAGTTAAGGGCCTATGTTTCTCTAATAACCTGTTCCCAGGAGGGAGTTCTTTCCATAATGTTTCCTCTTTGCCAATGAAAAGGAAAAACTGTGGCATAGTGGTAATTTTACTAGTCTGTTAATCTAGGGCAGCTGGGTGACACAATGGTTAGCACTGCTGCCTCACGGTGCTAGGAACCTGGGTTTAAAAATGGCTTTGGATCATTGTCTGTGTAGAGTTTGCGTGTTCTCCCCATGTCTGAATGTGTTTTCTCCGGGTGCTCCAGTTTCCTCCCACATTCCAAAGATGTGCAGGTTGGGTTAATTGGCCATGCTAAATTGCCCTTAGTGTTAGAGAATTAGCAGGATAAATACATGGGGCTACAGGGATAAGGCCTTGATAGGATTGTTATCAGTGTGGACTTGATGGGCTGATTGGCCTTTTTCTGTACTATAAAGATTCCATTCTGAGTCCTGAAGATATGTGTTCGCTATTATCGATTGTTGTAAAAATCTTGTTCACTAATATCCTTTAGAGAGGCAAATCTACCACCCTCTCTTGATCTGGAGACTCCAGATCTACAAAAATGTGGTTGCCTCTTCACTAGCCACTAGAAAGCTGCCTGGTTGACCACTCAATTCAAGGGCAAGTAAGGATGGGTGACAAATTCCAGTTTCACACACATTCCATGAAAAGAATAAAAGAAGCCATTTGCTTACAACGTTCTTAGAGCTGAGGTTGGGAACTATGCAATCATATAAACAACATCAGTTTGATTATTATGCATCCACTACATGTCAGTGCTCTCATCATCTTTACTCCATATCGCTGAATGATTTGATATATGAAGTGATTTGAAACTGCAGTAAAGTCTTTCTAATCCAACATGCTAAGGGGATGAGTGATGCTGGTTAATCAAAATTGCTGGTCAACAGGGAGTTACATCTTCTTCAGACACAAGCCCCCCTGTCTTTGAAGATTTGAAGGGAGAAGAGAAGTAGCTGGGCAGTCAAGGCCTTGGTACAGCAAGGCATCATAGTAAGATATCACAACTGAAGACCAAATTGACACCATGAAGAACACCACAACCTTCAGACTTTTTAGAATTGGGCAGTCAGTTGCTCTGAGTGGTACATCTTTATTCAGACACAATAGCCAAAACTGACTCAATCAGTTAGTAATTTCAATGCAAAGTCTAAAATTTTCTGCACATTCATAAACTATTGTTATTACTATTAGATTCTATTTAAAGAATGCATTATACGAACACTGAAAGTAACCGGCTTTAAGGGAAAAATCAAACCAACAGAAATTCTAGTTGCTGGATAATTCCAGTTGGCAGAGTACTGAATAACACAAAGTTTACAGCATCTTTTAATTCAATATTCACTGTATTCTGTGTCATACTGAATGTCACTTTGGAAAAAATAAGTTCTATCAGCACAAAAATTGAAAACTGTTATTTTCTATAAAAGAACAAGAATTGTCGAAAGTCTGGAACAAAAACAAAATAGTGGCAGTACATAGCAATTCTATCAGCATTAGTGATGAGAAAAGATCTGTTATATTGTCTTGGAGAAAGACCTCAAATCCAAATCTGTCCATTCTCCTGACAGATGCTGATAGGAATACTCTGTATTTACAACCTTCTCCAATTTATTGTGTAGCTTCTATCAATATTTGTTTTTGGTGGTGTGATTACTGATATTTGTATTTTCAGGCAATTCATTCCGATGAATGGAAACAAGGAAAGAACCCTCTAAGTCGGCTTTGCCACACATGCCATCTTGTGAAACCTCTTCGGTCCAAGCATTGTCATGTAACTAATCGTTGTGTGGGGCATTTCGACCATTATTGCCCTTACATCTATAATGATGTTGGCTACAGAAACCGGTAAGTAATCTTAATTTCTCTTATACTTTTTAAATGTGTTGGTCATTTTATGCAAAATGTGACATACAAAATTTGGTTATTTGTGATTTTTGGTTTACTTTTCTTAAGAAGTTAAGAATCTGAATTTAAAAAATACTCTCCCCTGCCTATCCTTCTTCTCCTTGGTCATCTGCTCTCTTATCCATGTTCCTTCCTCTCTACTCTCCTTTCCCTTGCTTTTCTTTCCCACTATCTTTCCTTTCCCAATTTGGCACTGCTCTAAATTCCATCAAATCGATTGGGCCACTGCTGTTCCAGAACTCTTGCCAAGATTGGAACCCTCCCCAAATCAACCTCTGCCCCTCCCCCAGACCGGGGATCAAGGCTCTAAATCTTCATCCATTTCCCAATAATCTGATGCTGCTGAGACTGAGTGCTGAGAGGGCCTCCCATTGATACTGTCAAGTAGGCAGCAGACGCAGTCTGCCAATAGTTAATGTATTCCAAAACCTTTGGGGTCAGAGGATAACAGAGTCCTGAAGTTTTACGGCTGAATTTTCATTGAGATGGGGTGGGCAGTGGTGGGGTTAATGGGAACCAGTTCTGGGTCCCCATCCCACATAGCAAGTTCCAGATATGCTCACCTTAATAATTAAAAGCCAAGATGCAGGAATGGACATCCAATTAGAGATGGTAGATGAGTTCTGAGGATAGAGAACCAATGGGAGGCCTTTCAGTGCTCAGATTGGTAGTCCACCCTCCAGAGCTGAAGATGGTGAGTGAGAAAAAGAAGATCAAGTAAATCTCTTCAATTTTTAAAATGGCTACAGCTACTTGGCCATTATAATGGAATGATAACTGTTGCACAAGACAACTAAGAGCTGCAGTTGTGGCCCAGCAGTCATTGTTGATGCAGTTGGTTCCCTTTCAGGTTAAAACACATCCCTTTCCCATTGATGACCTCAGCCCACCACATTAAGTTGGGTATATTCCAGATCAATGGGTGCTACCCACACGCCTGGAGATCCCTGAAAGCACAGGAACAAGGTCTTAATAGATCCCATTATGCTGAAATTTGGTCCAAATTGGCTGCCCGCCAGTAATGAGCTGGTGCTGTTAATGACCCAACCTGAGCCATCTGAAAGTGACTTTGGTTCCACACTGACACACCAAGTTGCAGGCCCACCTGTCTCTGATCCCAAAGCTGATCTTTAAAAACTCAGACTCTACTCTTACAGCTTCTATTGATCATTCTATTGAGAACCAATGTTTTTATGGTGTTGGTGGTGGGGGTAGGAGAGGGTTGTGGTGTTTTTTGTATAATTTCTTCCATGGAGAAAATTGAGTTGAAATTGGTTTGTTAGAACAGAGAAAAAATGGCAAACTAGGAGATTGAACAAGAGCAGGAAATATTTTAAAGATGAACTGCTCAGGAGAATGTAATGTGCCTAAAGAGCAAACTATCCACGTTGAAATATTGTGAATGCTTAAGGAGGTAAGCACAAAATTGAAACTAAAGGAAAATGCATACATAAAGTACATTGTATTCCCTTTTATCATCCTCTTTTTTACTGCCAAAGAGGATAGGAAAGAAATCTAAACAAGGGGAAAGAAGGGAATTATGAAATGAATTATCAAGACATTTAAAAAACAGTAATTTATTCTTCAGACATACAAATAACAAAAAAAGGCTATCATTAGGCTACAAAAGGATGCATAAGATAAATTCTCAGTGCATGACAGAAGAAAGGCAGAAATATTGGGCCCAATTCTCCCAAAAGTGTTCAGTTGGCAAGAAAACTGGCATAAATCTTAATTGGTTTTCAGTTCAACTTCAGACCCAAATCTCCGCACTCTGTGCAATGCAGAGGTCACAATTGTGAATATTATTAAAAGCTCAGGGGACGGGGCCTATTCATGCGAGCATCTGACAGTTCTGGAACTCAAAGCATATGCAGTGGCCCTGATCTGTTATATCGCAGTTTGGTGGCCAGCTCAATCACTGGCCAGCTCGGGACCCCCGCAGTGCAGCCCCTCCAGCACCCTCCACGGCCCAATCCCGGCCCACACAAGCATTCCCGGGTCAGCCCCAACACCTGTTCCACCCCCGCCCCTTCCCGGAGTACCGCGCTCTCCAGCCACCCCCCCACCATCCCTCTGCCTAGCAAAGGTGAACCTCCCACATCCCCACGCAGGAGGCAGATCCTTCCCCAGGAGACAAACCTTCCCCCAGCAGACTACTCAGCCCTCCAGCCCATCATGATTGCCAGCTCCCTCAGCCCAGACCAATCCCAATGTAGAGTGACAGCAGGACCCTCCCATTCCACCGATCACCCCCTAGGCACTGCCCACAATAGGCACTGCGCATTGGCCCCACCCTCTTGGCAGCACGCATCTGGCAGTGCCATGATACCCCCTGACATTGGTATTTTGTCCCTTGGGCAATGCCAGGGGACATGAGCTGGCACTGCCAGTGTGCCCATGCTCGGGAGCACTAGCCCCCACCGTCTGATCCCCAGGTGGCCCAATTGCACCCTCCCTTCACTCTGGCAGGGTCTCCCACTAGTTCCCAGCAAATGTGAAACCACTCTAAACCCTGCTGGAGTGAAATACCATTGGCGGGTGGGAGATGCTATCGGGCCTGGAGATTCTGTGCTAGGCCTGAGAATGAGATTTAAAATACATGAGAAATAAGATTTGAATTGCCTCTCTTCTCACCGGTTTCCAGCATGGTCCTGACTGCACATGTTCTCTGGCTGTGGGAGATGCACATGCATTGGGAACATGTGCGAATCCCACAAAATGGCCACCATGTGATTTTCCCATCCTGACATGCCAAAAAACGTGCGTGTCAGGAGGAGAGAATCGGGCCCAATGATTAATTCCATTGCCTCAATATTTACCAAAGAGGATAACTGGATGGACATAGCATTGAAAGGAATGAATAAAAATGATAGCAAGTATTCAAA
The DNA here is from genome assembly GCA_024679065.1 of Sphyrna mokarran. Classification (NCBI taxonomy): domain Eukaryota; kingdom Metazoa; phylum Chordata; class Chondrichthyes; order Carcharhiniformes; family Carcharhinidae; genus Sphyrna; species Sphyrna mokarran. The sequence continues at coordinate 150,712,628 of JAGIQG010000001.1, forward strand.
ATTGAAAAGAGGAAGATTATCAGTTAACTAGTCAAACTTTAGAGGTTAAATGCTATAGTTTGTATTTACAATTACTAAAATTAGCTAGGAAGAAGACAGTAGAGACACCGGGGATGACCTTACCAGAGTTTGGCATAATGTTGGTTCCAGCAAGAGAAACAGCAGGTCAGTTTCTCTTCAGATCTTAGCTCTATCAAAAAAATCAGCTGGGCAAGTTTCACAGTGACATGTGGAGAGGTGGGGCCTAAACAGACTGGCAAATCCTGGCTGCACTGAGAACAGGGTGCCATGTTTAAAGGGTAACTCAATCAGAACATGAATGATCCCCACCCCTAGCCCAAGGTCTCAAGGGCTCCACCCATCCTAATGTGAGATGACACTGCTCTCCCTCCGAACCCTCAACCACAGATCGGAGTCAGCACCTCTCTTCCCACCCCTTCCACTGATCAGAGTTAGCACTTCTCGCTTCCTCCTCCTCCCCACCATACAGTCAGAGCTGCCCCCCCCCCTCTCTTCCCCCTGAACATCGGGTCACTCTCCACCTAACAACCTCACCCAGCTAGTCAGTGCTGGCAACCCCCCACAACCCTCCTCCCCCATTCCTCTAAAAACAGCCATCCCCAGATTCCATTGTGGACATGAACCCGATCAAGTCACCAACAAAGGGCAGTGAAAATCCTAAATCACAATCTCATCAGAGAGATTTGCAGGGGCTCACCGCATTTTAAGCCTCTGCTGCCAATCCATGGATAATGGATACAGGCTGAAGATCCCATCCATAATTTGTGAAATTACTGCCCCCATTCCATAAGGTTAAGCATCTCAAGCAAACAGTAATGGTACCTTAGGATTAAAATGGACCAATACTTCAGACTTCATAATTTCCCACATCCTGTGATTCTGTCCCTTGACTGTTTTGCACATAGCAGATTATGCAATGGTTTCAATAATGTAGATAATTTAGGAACAAATTTGCCATAACAATTTACTAATCCAAGAAATGACTTCGATTGCATCACATTCATCAGATGTGATTCTAAAATAGCATCCATCTTTTTAGATACATTATGTAGACTTTTACTATCAATATCATGACCTAAATACTGGACTGATATCTGGAAAAAGTCACACTTTTCTTTGCAGACCATGTGCTTGAAGATATTCCAATGTTGCTTCTAAGTTATTCAAGTGCTCTTATTCATCTGGACCCTATAATTAGAGTATCATCCAGGTAACATTGTACACCAGAGAGACCATGTAAATAATGATCCATTAATCTTTGGAATAGGGAATATTCCCTATTCACCTAATGTGAGGTGACACTGCTCTCCCTCCGAACCCTCAACCACAGATCGGAGTAAGCACCTCTCTTCCCACCCCTTCCACTGATCAGAGTTAGCACTTCTCGCTTCCTCCTCCTCCCCACCATACAGTACATACACACCAGCTGGTGTGGATGTTATTCCAAAAGGCATTCTTTTATAACAAAAAAATACTTTAATGAGTAATGATGGTAAGCAATGGTTGTGATTCAGTGGCTACAATCATCTGTAACTATGAAAGATCAATCTTTCTGAATTCCTGCGCACCTGATAACCCAGCAAATAAATCTTCAATTAAAGCAAGTGATCAGCACACAACACTGGATTTTCAGTTGTTTTAAAGTCACACATGTATGAACTGAACCATCTGATTTCATGACAGACATGATGGGGGGTAACCCAGTCACTCACTGTAACTGGCTCTAACACACCACTGTTAACAAGTCCTACTAATTTTTCCTCGACCTTGGGAAAAATTGCATATGTCATTGTTCTTCCTTTGGGACCTTTGATTGACTGTTAGGCTTCACCTTGAATTTCACTTGAACCCCCTTCATTGAGTTAAAAACACTCTTATGTTTATACAGAAGGTGCTAGGTCTCTTTTTTTTTATAGCAGCCCATCTACTGACAGCACTCCAGTTAAGCTTTATCTTTTCCAACCATGACTTCCCAAACAGAAATGGAAAAAATATCATGGACCACATGGAGAGGCAAGTTCACTACATGTCCATTCACCTCTACATTGACCATAGTGTAACCTTTTAAATAGCATAATTTCTTCCACGTATGTCTAAAAAATGCATCAGGCACTGGCAACCCAGGACTACTCAGTATATATTTTTGTACTGTCTTCCCAATACTTCATTTTTTATGCTGGGGACCTTTGACTTGATTTTTTTTTCCCAATGACCCCAGCCATACAGTAAAGCATCCCTTCTTTTCAAATATGCCAGAAACTGCCTGGAATCTCACCCTTTTTTGATTGATTGGAAAAATTCCTTTCTTTCAACATCACACAGAGAGCTTCCACTCATTTCCTTATTTGGCTTTCCCTCAATGTACTTTAGTCTTTAATCCTGTTGTTGCTTCTCCTCAGTCTTATAATATGCAAAGTGTGAGAGCCCACAATGTTTTTTTCTTCTACTTGGGATTATTTCTGAATGTTCAACAGTAGCCTGTGCAAGACCCTAATAGCATCACAATCAAATCATATGATCAGCTCTTAAAGCAATTTGCAACCATTTAAATATATAACAAACACAAATGCCACTTTTATGCCCCCGTGTATTATTTATGCCCCCTCAGGTCACTCATGCCACTCCATGCAATCTCTATGGCCCCACGCATCCTCCTTGATTCCTTACCCATTATGCACTATGTGCAATTTTCAGATTCAATCCTTATCAATGGAAAATATTTTATATTTCTTGGGAAAAAATAAACCTCGCATCATTTAAAGAAGCCTCCTGATCATTGATTGTGATTGTCATTTGAAGGAAAAATACTTGTAATCCTACTAACTTGTATGAAAAACTATAAATCACATCAAAGAATAACCTGCTACTACAACATCTTGAAACTGTCATTCATTCTTTGTCAGATGAATGGAGCACTTGCTGTGCTGAAAACATTAATACTTGGATTTCAGTCAAGAAATTATAATGGCCAGAGATGTCCAAATAATAGATTACACTCTGGGAAGGAAAGAACAGAAGGTATTCATTTCAAAATCAAACAGAATATCTGTCAATCAACAGAAGTATGCAAGCAATTAGATTTCCCAGGTCGGCATGATGGCATAGTTGTTGGCACTGCTGCCTCTCAGCATCAGGGACCCAGGTTCACTTCCAGCCTCAGACATTTGCACATTCTCCCCATGTCTGCATGGTTTTCCTCCGGTTTCCTTCCATAGTCCAAAGATATCCAGGTTAGGTGGATTGGCCATGCTAAAACGCCTCTTCATGTCCCAGATTTGTAGGTTAGAGGAATCAGCAGGGCAAATGTGTAGGACTATGGGGTAGAGTCTGGGTGGGTTTCTCTGTGGGAGAATTGGTGCCATCTCAGTGGGCCAAATGGCCTCCTGAACTGTAGGATCCTATGATTATTTTCAAGTGACTTTTTTGTCAAAACCAGAATTTAATGGAAGAGGTGGTTAGACTTTTTCAAGTATCAAAAACTTGTCTTTTATCAGCCTGAGCCATTTAAATTACAGTAGAAAAGATGACAGTACAGAATGACTGGACATTCTGTGACATTTTTCACTATATCATGGTGCTTTCTCCATTCAAAAAGTAGTGTAATGCATTTGAACAAATACAAAAAACTGTTCCTCCTTATATGGTTAAGCAACCTCAAACGCTTGTCTACAAAGGTGCAAGTCATGCTTTCCATCAATTCTCATGTCAATGGCCAGACCAGACACATATAAATTCTCATGTCTGAAAATGCTTACCTTATCTAGACAATATGAACAATTCTATTCATAAGGTATTCTATGACCACCTGCTTTATCTGGACAGTGTGAACAATTCTATTCATAAGGGGCTCTGAGAAGACCTGCTTTATCTGCACAACATGAATTGTCCTATTCATGAAGGGACCGAGAAGATCTTACTGCTAGTAACTGCTGTTGATAAAATTTACATGTTCTTTTTCTCCATTGTCCTAAAAAATTTGGTTCGTCTCAATATGCCTGTTAACCCATTTGGCTTTGTGGAAACCTGTTTTTGGCTAAACTGTACAGATTGCTTTAAAAATGTATTTTAGCTGTATGTTAAAGATGCAAAATATATGTTTAAATCAGAAATATTTGTTCAAATCTCATGCTTAGTTAAATCTCTTATTCTGTTTATACGTATCTTTATGTAGACTATTCCCCCGTTAGATTGTAAGTCTAATCTAAGGTTATTTCATTATTAATTTAAATCCCTGGTTATTTGAAACTTCTCTAAACTAACCAGAGATTTCCCCAACTCTGATCAATGCAACTTACTTTTAAAGAGCAGATCCCCATGATTAATCACTGTACTCAAACATATTTACATTACAACAAAGCACCTAATAGTGACACTTAAAGGTGTTAAAATATCTTACAATTACCATGCAGAATATTCCCGATACCTCTGCAGACCTCTCATTTTCGTTATGAACTCTCCTGGTGTGCTCTTAATGGACTCCCAAGACCCAGCGGGAAATCTGACTTTCGCCATCTACCCATGTCCCCTATTCCCCCATTTTAAATGGAGAACCAAACCCTAGGGGGGTTGGCACAGTACAAAGTCTCACAACACCAGGTTAAAATCCAACAGGTTTATTTGGAATCACGAGCTTTCAGAGCACTACTCCTTCATTCATCTGAGGAAGGAGCAGCACTCCAAAACCTTGTGATTCCAAATAAACCTATTGGATTTTAACCTGGAATTGTGAGATTTCTTACTGTGTGTACTCCATGTCCAATGCCAGCATCTCCATATCAGTGCAGTGCAGGTGTGTATTTGCAGTTTAGGCATTGCTGTCTCGTACAAAGGCATGAAGTCGGGAATGTACAGGAAAATTGGATCTCCTAAAAAAAAGTTAGGGGCATTTAATTAGGAGCATACAAGCACCTCCAAACCCAAACAAAAATTTGATCCATGTTTTTAAATGTGGTTACTCAGACAGGTACAATATGTAATAAAAAAAAGTGGCAAATGGAATGTTGACGTTTATTGCAAAAGACTGGATTATGAGAGTGGAGATATATTGTTGCAATTGTTTAGATGTGAGACCACATCTGAAGTTTTGGTCTCCTTATTTGAGACCAAATAAGGAATTGGCATTGGAAGCAGTTCAGAGGAGGTTCACCAGATTGATTCCACAGATGAAACAGTTGACATATGAGAAGGGATTAACAGTTTGAGTTTACACTTGCTGGAGTTTAGAAGGATGAGAGGGAATCTGATCAAGGTATATAAAATTTTAAAGAGATTGGTGAACCTAGACCAAATGTTTCTTCCTATGGAGCAATCTAGAACAAGAGGTCATATATATAGATTGAGAGGTAGTAAATTTAAAACTGAGAGGAGGAGTAACTATTCTTACAGACCGTGGTGAATTTATGGAGCTCATTGCCCTATGGCACAGTGGAATCTGAATCATTAAATGGTTTTAGGAAGGAGATAGATATATTTCTATAAAAATGGCTTAAAGGGATAATTGGGAGCAGGTAGGGAGGTGGATTTGAGACCAGGGAGAGATCAGCTGATTCAATGACGGAGCAGGCTCAAAGTGCTGAATTTGCTTACTTCTGCTCTTAATTCCTAGGTTCCTATGAGATGGGAAGTAGTGTTCAACCGTCATCAAGGATCAGTGTTGAGACTATAGCTACTAAGCACTCACTTAAACAATTTGGATTTGGAAATCAGAAACTTAATTTCAAAATTTACAGATTTCATTAATTGCTTTTCTTCATTCAGGGAATGTGAGCATTATTGGCTGAGCCAGCATTTATTGTCCATCCCTAATTGCCCTTAAACTGAATGGTTTGTTAGGCCACCACATTGAAAGAGTCAACCACATTGCTGTAAATCTGGAGTCACATGTAGGCCAGACCAGATAGTGGTGGCCAATTTCCTTCCCTAAAGGGGATTTAGTTAACCAGATGAGTTTTTATAAGTGTCAGACCATTAGATTTTTAATTCCAAATTTCACTAACAGCCATGATGGGATTCGAACCCATTTCCCTAGAGCATTACCCTGGGTCTCTGGATTGCTAGTCCAGTGACAATACCACCATGCCACCGCCTCCCCAGTACTAAATTAAAAGTTAAAGAGTGGAATTCTCTGACTGTATGCGCCCCAAGACTAGAAATTCCCACCCAGACTCAATGGACCTTTGAATGGTCCATCGCATTTTCTGTGTTGCTTGCCACAGTACTTGTGGCAGGAGAGACATGAGAATTTCAGCCAGAGCAAATATTGGAAATGACTAAAAAAAAGAGAAGACATTAATAAACTGGCAGAACAAATGACAAATTAATTTCAATACGAATATAAGGTTGCACATTTTGGTAGGAGGAATAATGAGACCCCATATCACATCGAAAATAAGAGCCCAAATACGGTACAGGAGCTAAGGAATTGAGATTCACAAGTCATGAAAAGTAGAAAACTAGGTTAACAAAGCCAAATAAATGCAAACAAAGCACTGGGGCTCATTTGTAAAGGATCACTAAATATGTTTATATATAATCTTGGGTAGACCATACTTGTGCACTTGACAAGTTTGGATCTCCTTATTACAGAAAGAATATAGAGGCACTAGTGAAGGAACAAAGAAGATTTATAAGGGTGATACCAGAGCTGAATTGTTATGACTATAAGGAAACTTTAACGGGTTTATGGTCTTTTATCTACCAAAGAGGATGCTGATGGGAGTGCAAAGAGATCTTTGAAATTATGACAGCCTAAGCTAACAGTCATTAATATGAGATGGTCACTAGTAAATCCCGTAGTGAATTCGAGAAACTTTTTCACTTAGTGCATGCTGAGATTTTGGCACTCGCTATCACTTGGAGTGACTGAAGACAAAAAAGAAAATGACCGTGAGAAGAGAGGAGTTCATTTTGTTTCAGTCCTGTCAAAGCATGTGCATTAAATATATTTAAAGTTCATATTTTGCATGTTACTCACAAAAATTATTTGTCACTATTTTTACAGGGTTTATTTTTTGGGCTTCTTAGCTACAATGTGCCTTAATAGTGTGATGGGAGTCTACCTTGCTTGGGACTGGTTTAATGAGATGGGTCGCAGCATTTTTATTGGAATCGGCTTCATCTTCCTGTCTGTTATTGCAGTCATTTCAGGAATAATGACCTGCATTTATGTACGTACTGTTTCTGTCTCTCAGATCCTAATGTTTCTTTTACCAATTCTCTCTCATTTTCATTCTTCCTCCATTAAAATAGATTCATTATGGCTGCCAATCTGACCATCATTGATCTTTCCCAAAAACTCTCCAGCAGGGATCAGAAGATTTCAAGAATAGATTTATGCTTCTTACTCTTCACAAATTATACTGCTGCATGATTCAGAAATAATTGTAGCAGTTCAACATTTTGCACACAAACGGAGAAGGATGAGGCACAGAAGAGAGTTGACAGTTGGCAATCCAGCACATATCATAGAGACTAGCTTCAGAGGCCTGAAAGAACATTCCTTGATTAGGAAAGGGGGCTAATTATGGGAATAATTTTAAAATAGGACCAGAAATACTGCAATGTCGAAGAATTACTTATTTAAAATACTGCAGCTGTGAACATTTTTTTGAAGCTGTGTAACTGGGTGTTTCATAGAATCCCTACAATGCAGAAGGAGGCCATTTGACCCATCAAACTTGCACTGACAACAGCCCCACACAGGCTCTACCCCCATGTATTTACCCTGCTAATCCCCCTGACACAAAGAGACAATTTAGGATGGCCAATTCACCTAACCCACACATCTTTGGTCTGTGAGAGGAAACTGGAGCACCTGGAGGAAACCCATATAGACATGGGGAGAACATGCAAACACCACACAGTCACCCAAGGCTGGAATTAAACCTGGGTCTCTGGAACTGTAAGGTAGTGGTGCTAACTATTGCGCCACCATACAGGCAAGCTTGGAATATGGAATGTGCTGCCACATTAAGCAGTTGAGGTGAATGGCATTAATTTATTTAAGAAAAAACAAAATAAGTCCACAAGGAAGAAATGAATCAAAGGATATTCTATTAGAGTTAGATGAAGTAGGGTGGGAAGAGTATAATGTGGAGCATAAATGCCAACATAAGATGGTTGTGCTGAATGGTATAACTGTGCTGTGAATTCTATATGATTAGAACTTAATTTATTTCAAATATTAAACTATTGAAGACACGACAGAGGAAATAATTTTGAATAATGAAATATGGTGGAATAAAATACTACATCTAGTGGGCTGGACTAAGTCTGACATGAAACATTAATGACAAAGTGACAGCAATCATGATTGTTTAACATAATGAATAAAACTCAGATGCATTTTTACTTCAATGATAGTTATGGTTGCACACTTACAATTGTAGAATCATAATGCAATTCAAAGAATTTTATTTGTTTTAGAAATGCTATTATTTAGTGGTATGCTAAGAGAAATTAATTGTATATTACACACTAGGATTATGTATTGCAACCTACACAGTTAAATTAATCAGATAGAGAAGTCTTTCATTTAATTTTAGCTTTGTTGCCCTCTAGCGTTTGTCTTGGTTAAAACAATTAAAATTCTTGAGTTACTCAATGGCATATATATTTATATATACACACATGTTAAGTATGATATATCTGTGTGTATATAAATATATATGCCATTGAGTAGCTCAAGTATGATATATCTGTTTGCTATATGTCCTTTGCAATACTGTTCTCATTATTTAACAGTATAGATCACAAAACTAGCTTCAGACAGTGTCTAATTTCATCTCTATAGCAGACCACCCACTCTTACCTCAATTGGGACCTTCAAGTGGGCAATTAAAGACATCCTAACAGATGTTTCCCACCTGACCTCAATTTTGAGGCAAGTGTAAGGAATTCAAGAGCAACAGAAAGCCTGGAAAGTCATCCTGTCACCCTGCTGGACAATCTCCCCCCTGCCTAAATATGTCTCCAACCTACCCCACAGTGGGTACTCCCTCCCCCAGCTTCTCCATCAACATCCCATTTCCTCTCCCCCCCTCCCTGATTGGCTCGCAGCTCTCTGAGGTGAGACTGAGCAAATGAAGGGAGCTCCAACTCCAGCTAATTAATGCTCCTTGGCAGCAAGTAGAGGCCGGGATGCATTTCTTGCTGATTTTTCAGGTGGCTGAAAGAGGTACCCCACCACCTGAAAACTCCTCATGCTAGTTTTGGTACAAATTGCAAAAAAAAATACTTTGTATACTGATTATGTTGTAATAAAACCAAATCCCTTCTCTTTCCTCTGCCTTTTGATGCTTTTCTATTTACCCCTTTCTCTATTGTTTTCTGACTCTTGGCAATTTTACTTCATTCCAATTGTTATTCTCAGCTAAATAAAACAGACAAAACTGAAATATCGTTGTCATTACTGAGCTTTGGGAATGAAGCTCTCAAGTGTATCGATTTATATTAATTCCAAGCAAAGAACACATATTTATATCGTTGAGTGCAAAATGGAAAATGATTACTTTTTCATTATCACCATTATTCTGATGGACATATATAACCATTAGGTTGCAAGTAAAATCTGCATTCTTCTACCTCCACTTATACAAAGAACACAGTAATTTGAGTTGTGCATTTAGTCCGGCCATTTCAAAACCATTGCTAAAATAGGGCTTAAATTCCAATATATGATGTATTAATAAAATTTGGGAATGTTAAGGTTTTATAAACTCATCAGGATTTACATACTTATTGACAAGTTATTTAATTGTTATTGTTTACAGTTCTACACAGCTACAATTAACATAACAATAAACGAACAGGTGAACCAGAAGAGATATAGTTATCTTTACAAGGAAAATGGTCACTTTCATAACCCGTTCAACAGGGGCGTTAAGCTGAATTTGATGGAATTTTTTCACTTCATCGAGCCATGGAGGGAACATGAATTAAACACACTGAATGAATTGTGTGTCATCTGAGTAACAGCATAGAAACTGCGCCAATGAATCAGATTTTCGTTCATCAAAATGGAAGCAGCAATAATTTCTTTATTTTAGAAAATCATCCTGATAATTGCTACTTTTTCAGAAGAAAATATAAAGATATGTTACTATCATACAGCAAATCAGCTAAGGAGGATTGAGGTTTCTTATGGTCATGTAGTGTCAATCTGCTGCTAATATGCATTTATATCTGTACTTCACCCAAAAACCACTCAGGATAGGCCATAAAAAAAGTGATGTTGTTCACTATTGCAAGCACACTGCTTTGTTAATTTTCATCTCCGACCTGAAGCATTACGCTGATAAAAATCAGAGCGCAATGAAATGAATCATCCAGCACATTGCATGCTCTCTCTCCCTCATATTATTAGTTTTAATTAAGTGCTGCATAGTCCACTGCACAGCTGTCTGGTGTTTTTACAGGTCAAGCAAAAATGAAAACCAATACTATAGAACCAGACAATATGAAATTCCATAAAGTCAGCATAGATAAACCTTTCAAGTTTTTCTTTGCAATTATGATCGCCAACTAAGTGTTATAGGGTTATTTCCATATTCCTACAATTGCAGTTATTTACGTGTTGAACTAGCGATGCAAGTGTTTCTTTTACACATTTTACCACTTAATTTTAGCCTTTCTATACAGAGTGGATTTAGGCAAAGACTGTCTTCCAATTTATGCAAAAATTGCCATAAAGTGAATATTGTTCTCTAACTATGCATTGAAAATAGCTACATGGTTCAATTGTGTTTCATAATACCCATTGTATGGGTGAAGGGCTACGATATCGACACAAAACTTTTGTGAAATAATGTGAACTATGAGAACTGGTTGGTATACTTCATTTATTCAGAGAATTATTTTTCGGAGCATGTGTATTTTACTCAATGCTTGCTTTCACAATCCACAGAATGGAAATTACAAATGCCTCTGTTGATAGTAATCATACCTACATTTTCAAACAAACAGGAGATATTTCATACACTAAAGATGAATTCAAGCACGTGGAATCACTGTTAATAGGTTTCAGGAACTGAACATTAAAACAAGTCAATTTAGTAGGAAAGGTTGTGTGGTTCCTAAACCAAAAGAATTGCAATTTATTTTGCTAAACCTTGATCTCCTAATAGGTTGCTCTTTAGGTGAAATAATAATCCTGATCACATCACAATGATTTGGCTTTCAGTGGAAATCTTGGATAGTTGAATTAAATTTTAAATTTTTTTTCAAAGTTCTAAACTACTGAAATTCAAACTTTATTTTCATTCTGATGGTATCAGGTGTATATGTACATAAATTTCATATATGTAAAGATGTACTTTGGCATAGTGGGGATGGGACTCATAGACTCATTCTCCATTAGCAAGTCTTTCACATCTGATGCTCTTGACATTTATGTAATTGCATTTCTTCCAATATGACACAGTCTAATTGAAAACAAAATATGATCATGTCCACACTTTGCATAAGTTTAAGGTGTTAGCAAATCATATGTGAATATAGTATTCAACTTTGAGAATATAATAGATACCAGTTGACACTTTAATCCTGAAAAAGTTAAAATTAATGTCAAATATTTATATGTATATATAAATATGAGACTTGCCACAGAACTCAATAAAAAAAGCACATATATTGTAACACCTCAACTTTAAAGCATGGTGAGGCATTTGAATCTAGCCATATGACATGGCATTACCTATTAATATATGTCATACCAAAACTTTGTATTCACTGTGCCTTAGGAATTTTTATAATTTTGGTGTATCATAACAGCAAGAAAGTGATACACAATTTCCAACAAATTTCTTCAGTTTTAGATAAAAGCACAAAGATGGTCAAAAATATATCTTTTTAATAGTTGCAATCACTCAGTACAAATCTGTTAAATATAGCAAATAGAACACATTGTGCAGAACAGCATCACTTAGTAAATATCTGCAGTTGTGAAGTTAACTGTAATCCATTTCAAACTTTTTTATGTAACCAGCTGCATTGTACACACATTTATCACTAGATTGCAGAAGTGGCATATTGTCTATACATTTTGATCTCTATTTATCTTGTATAAGAAGGTGGATTTAGAAAGCAAATGTTCAACTTACTGAACTATATATTTTTTATTTAATGCCTTAATTAATGACAACTTTAGCATTAGGCCTGCACAGAAATATGATCCATCTCTTGATCAAAATTAACAATGGACAAAATAATTGCTGGTGTTTTTATTTTATTCATAAAATATTGAAAGTGACAATGAAACTTGGGGTTTTGCTGTTGTATTTGCTTATCAGCATTGATGATTTGTAGAAAAACATTTAACGGAGTTTTATGCATTTTGAAAATTTGGAGAAATATTTAGCATCTTATAATAATAACTTAACATCTGTGTTTTCAGCTGTTTGGCAGGATAATAGCAGCTAATTTGCAACATCTTCCCGGATATTCTGCCAGAGTGCAAGACTGGGAGAGCTCCAATATAATTTTAAGGTTGTGCTTGGTCATTATCTCCAACACCGACCCTGATGTAAAATTCAGCTAACAGAAAATCGGATTTTATTTTGTAGATGGAAAGAGATTGTCCGTGCAGAGAGAAATAATTAGATTGGAAAATATCCTTACTCTGATAATATGTGATCTATGCAATGTGCCAATGAATTTGAAAAATGACAATTGTTTAAGTAAAATAAAAGGCAAATTTAATAAGTTATTTTATTTGTGTACTATATAATCATAGAATTGTTACAGCAGGAAAGGAGGCCATTCAGCCTACTGAATCAATAATAGCTTTCTACAAGAGCCCTCCGCTAACCCCACCTTCACTTGTAACCTTGCAAATTTCTTCCCTTCAAGTGCTTATTCAATTCCCTTTTAAAGCCACAATTGAATTTGCCTCCACCACCCTCTCATGTAATGCATTCCACATCGAAACAACTTTCTGCATAAAAAAAATTTCCTTATTTAGCTTTTGATTTTTCTGCCAATCATCTTAAATTTGTGTTCTCTGGTCCTCAAGACCATCATCAAAGGGAACAGTTTTTCTCCATCTATTCCACCAAGACCCTTCATGCTTTTGAACACCTCCATCAAATCTCCTTTCAACCTTTCGTTTTCTAAGGGAAAACTGCCCCAGTTTATCCAACCTATCCTCATAACTGAAGGATCTTCATCACTGTAAATCATTGTAACCATAGTCATGAATCTTCTGAGTACAGCTCTAAAGCCTCCACACTCTTCTTATAGAGTCATGGAGGTTTATAGCATGGAAATAGGCTTTTCGGCCCAACTTGTCCAAGCTGCCCTTGTTATTTAAACACTTAAGCTAATCCCAATTGCCCACATTTGGCCTAATGCAGATGCATGGGATTGAGGGTGATTTAGTAATTTGGATTAGGAATTGGCTAGCTGATAGAAGACAGAAGGTGGTGGTTGATGGGATATATTCAACCTGGAGTTTAGTTACAAGTGGTGTACCTCAGGGATCTATTCTGGGGCCACTGTTGTTTGTTATTTTTATAAATGACCTGGATGAGAGTGCAGAGGGATGGGTTAGTAAATTTGCTGACAACACCAAAGTCGGAGGAATGGTAGACAGTGAGGATGGATGTTATAGTTTGCAGAGGGACATAGATAAGTTGCAGAGCTGGGCTGAGAGGTGGCAAATGGAGTTTAATGTGGAAAAGTGTGAGGTGATTCACTTTGGTAAGAGTAATATGTGTGCAGAATATAGGGCTAATGGTAGGACTCTTAGTAGTATAGATGAGCAGAGAGATCTCGGTGTACAGATGCATAGATCCCTGAAAGTTGGTACTCAAGTTGATAAGGTTGTTAAGAAGGCATATCTTGTGTTAGTATTTATTAGTAGAGGGATTGAATTTCGGAGCTGAAACTTCATGTTGCAACTGTACAAAACTCTGGTGTGGCCGCACTTGGAGTATTATATACAGTTTTGGTCACCACATTATAAGAAAGATGTGGAGGCATTGGAAAGGGTGCAGACGAGGTTTACCAGGATGTTGCCTGGTATGATGGGTAGGTCTTATGAGCAAAGGCTAAGGGACTTGAGGTTATTTTTATTAGACAGAAGAAAACTAAGAGGTGACCTAAGACACATATAAGATGATAGAGGATTAGATAGGGTGAATAGTGAGAGCCTTTTTCCTCAGATGGAAATGGATAACACGAGGGGACATAGTTTTAAATTAAGGGGTGGTAGTTATAGGACAGATGTTAGAGGTGGGTTCTTTACTCAGAGGGTAGTAAGGGCGTGAAATGCTCTGCCTGCAGCAGTTGTGGAGTTACCAAGTTTAAAAGTGTTCAAATGGTCAGTGGATAGGCATATGGATAGCATTGGAATAGTTTAGGTTAGAGAGTCATAAAATTGGTTCCATTGATCAGCGCAACATTGTGGGCCGAAGGGCCTGTTCTGCCCTGTAATGTTCTATGTTCTATCCCTCTATACACATCTTACCTAGTAACTATTTAAATACTTTCTAAAAGACAAAATTATACCCACCTTTACTACTACCTTTGACAACTTGTTTCAGACACTCACCATTCTGTGTGTGAAAAAATTGTCCTTCTGGACACTTTTGTATCTCTCTCCACTCACCTTACATCTTTGCCCTCTAGTTTCAGACTCCCCTACCTTTCAGAAAAGATATTGACTTTCTAACTGATTTGTGCCCTGCATTATTTTATAAACTTCTATAAGATCAGTCCTCAGCCTCTATGCTCCAGAGGAAAAAGGTCCCAGTCTATCCAATCTCTTCTTATAATTCAAACTATGAAGTCCCAGTAAAATCTTCATAAATCTTTTCTGCACTCTTTCTAGTTTAATAATATCCTTTCTATAATAAGGTGACCAGAAGTGCACACATTGTTCCAAGTTAGCCTTATCAATGTCTTGTGCAATTTCAACAAGACATCCCAACTCCAGTATTCAATGTTCTGACTGATGAAACCAAGCATGCCGAATCCTTCTTCACTGTTCTGTCCACCTGTGACTCCACATTCATGGAGTTATGAACATGTACCCTAGATCTCTTCGTTTTGTAACTCTCCCCAATGCCCTACCATTAACTGAGTAACTCCTGCCCTGGTTCAATCTACTAAAATGTATCACCTTGCATTTATCTAAATTAAGCTCCATCTGCCATTCGTCAGCTGATTGACCCAATTGATCAAGATCCCGTTGCAATCGGAGATTAATTTTCTTCACTGTCCACTATGCCCCAATCTTGGTGTTGTCTGCAAACTTACTAAATGTTCCTCCTATATTCTCATCCAAATCATTAATATAAAAGACAAATATCAATGGACCCAGCACTGATCCCTAAGGTGCACTGCTGGTCAAAGGCCTCCAGTTTGAAAAATAACCCTCTACAAGTACTCTCTGGTGTCTATCAAGAAGCTAATTTTGTATACATTTAGATACCTCACCCTGAATCCCGTGAGATTTAATCTTATGCAACAATCTATTATGCAGTACCTTGTCAAAGGACTTGCTAAAATTCATGTGGACAACATCAATTGCACTGCCTTCATCTACCTTCTTGATTATCCCTTCAAAAAACTCAATCAAATTTGTGAGACACGATTTTCCACTCACAAAGCCATGCTGACTGTTCCTAATCAGTCCTTGTGTCTCTAAATGCCTGTAGATTCTGTCTCTCAAAATACCTTCCAACAACTTACCCATCACAGATGTGAGGCTCATTGGCCTATAGTTCCCAGGCTTTTCTCTGCAGCCCTTTTTAAACAAAGGCATAACATTTGTCACTCTCCAATCTTCAGACACCTCCCTGTGACTATCAGTGATTCAAATATCTCAGCTAGGGGACCCACAATTTCCTCCCTAGTCTCCCACAATGTCCTGGGATACACTTCATCAGGTCCCGGGGGTTTATCTATCTTAATGCGCTTTAAGATTTCCAATACCTTCTTCTCTGTCATACGTACACTCCTCAAGACATCACTATTTATTTCTCCAAATTCCTAGCATCTATGCTTTTCTCAGTAGTAAATACTGATGAGAAATATTCATTTAGGATCTTACCCATCTCTTGTGGATCCGCACATAGATGACCTCGTCAATCCTTAAAAGGCCTTACACTCTTCCTTGTTATTCTTTTGCCCTTTATGTATTTGTAGAAGATCTTTGAATTCTCCTTTGCCTTATTTGTCAAAACAATCTCGTGTCCCCTTTTTGCCCTCCTGATTTCTCTCTTAGCTCTACTCCTACGCCCACAATACTCTACAAGGGATTCATTTAATCCCAGCTGCCTATGCACATCATGTGCCTCCTTCTTCTCCTTCTTGACCAGACCCTCAATATCTCCAGTAATCCAGGGTTCCCTACTTCTGCCAGCCTTGCCCTTCACTGTGAGATGAATGTGTTTACCTGAACGCTTATAGTGACGATTCTTGTAGTGACGTGACCAGAATTGGATATGATGCTCCAATTCAAGCTGCACTTGTATTTTACAAAGATTCATTATAACTTCCTTGTTTTTGTATTCTGAGGGCCCAATTTTACTAACCAAAGCCTAAGGGCTGGTTCTGGGCGTAATATGGATCCGAGCCTGGAATCCTCGTTTCAGCACGCACGTACACTTTTTGCCAGCTCCGATCCGATCTGCACTGTGGGGAGGCTTAGCTCTGCCAGAACGATTGGACCTCTGAACTACGCATGTGCAGTTCGAAAAAAATCTGAAACAGTGCACCCACGCGCAAAAGAGAAAAACAGCAGAAGAGTGGGGGGAGGGGGTGGGGAATGGACCGCGATCAGAGTACCGTCAGAGGCAGACACCTCCCCCGAGCAGACCTCCCCTGGGAGGGAGACCCTCCCGTGCAATCGGATTCCCCCCATCCCCCGGGAGGCAGGCCGCGCCCCCCCCCCCCCCCCCCCCAGCAGACCCGTCCAACTGTGAACAGGAGTCAGGACAGGCTTCGGAGATTTCTCCTGCAGAATAAGCATCATTTTGATTTTGCTTACAGCACAGATCCAGAACAGATCTGAAGAAAGTAGAGTGGGATTTGGCAGTAGAGTTGGATGCACGGTTCATTAAGTTGATTTAAATGCATACTAATGCTCGGGTTCAGGTGCAGATCACGTTAAAAGCCCGACACCCGAATTTACTGCGATTTCACACCCATTGAATTTTTGGTAAAATTAGGCCCTGAATCTCCACTTATCGAGACCAGTGTAGGCTGTGTTAATGCGTATATTGGAATAGCCTATATACAGAGTGATACATCGGTAACCTGGGAGCTCTCTCTGACTTGGCCACACACACAGTATATAACAGCTGCTGAAAAACTTTAAACAAACCATTTTATGTAGTTAGTCTTTTGTCATCATTTCCATACAACCCTGCAACTTTACATGGTGTCAGGAGTTTGATAGTTACAAGGTAGCAAGGAATGAGCTAAATAAAAAGGGCTTAGGAGAGCTAGGAGGGGGCATGAGAAGTCCTGGTTGGGTTGGATCAAGGAAAACTCCAAGGCTTTTTATTCTTATGTGAGAAATAAAAGGATGACCAGGGTGAAGTTAGGACTGATCAAGGATAGAAGTGAGAACTTGTGCATGGAATCAGAAGAGATAGGAGATGATGAATGAATCCTTTTCTTCAGTGAACACCAAGGGGCCATATTTTTGAGGATGAGAGTGTGATAGAGGCTGGAGGAGGTAGATGTTCTGAGGGAAGATGTATTAGCAATTTTGAAAAACCTGTGGGTCTATAAGTCCCCTGGACCAGATGGATATATCCTAG
Source organism: Sphyrna mokarran (assembly GCA_024679065.1). Classification (NCBI taxonomy): domain Eukaryota; kingdom Metazoa; phylum Chordata; class Chondrichthyes; order Carcharhiniformes; family Carcharhinidae; genus Sphyrna; species Sphyrna mokarran. Next base: position 150,730,417 of record JAGIQG010000001.1, read on the forward strand.
GATTCTTTGCAAGGCAAGGAATGAGATTGCAGAGCCTTTGGCTTTGATCTTTGGGTCCTCACTGTCGACAGGGATTGTGCCAGAGGATTGGAGAATGGGGAATGTTGTTCCTCTATTCAAGAAAGGAAATATGAATGACCCTGGTAATTATAGGCTGGTTAGTCTTACTTCGGTGGTCGGAAAGGTCCTGAGGGACAGGATTTATGACCATTTGGAAAGATGCAGCTTAATCCAGGATAGTCAGCACGGATTTATGAAGGGTAAGTATTGCCATACAAATTTAATTGAAAAGTTTTTGAGGAGGTAACTAAGTGTGTAGATAAAAGTAGATTAGTTGATGTCATATACATGGATTTTGGTAAGGCGTTTGACAATGTACCCCATTGTAGGCTGATGAAGGAGGTGTGTGATAGAGGGAAATTTGGCCAATTGGATAAGTAAATGGCTATCTCATAGAAGCAGAGGGTGGTGTGGAGGAAAAATTTTCAGACTGGAGACCAGTTACCAGCATGTACCACAGGGCCGTGAAGAAGACATATAGTGTGTTAGCATTTATTAATAGGTGGTTTGAGTTTAAGAGCCATGGGGTTATGCTGCAACTGTACAGGACCTTGATGAGACCACATTTGGAATATTGTGTGCAGTTCTGGTCACATCACTATAAAAAGGATGTGGAAGCATTGGAGAGAGTACAGAGGAGATGCTGCTTGATTTGGAGGGTAGGTCTTATGAGGAAAGGTTGAGGGAGCTGGGGCTTTTCTCTTTAGAGCGGAGGAGGATGAGAGTGATTTAATAGAACATTATGAGATGAGGAGGGGGCGAGATAGAGTGGACGTGCAGAGACTATTTCCTTGGATGGATGTAGCTGTTAGTAGAGGGCATAACTATGAGGTTCATGGAGGGAGATTTGGAGGGATGTCTGAGGTAGGTTCTTTACTCAGAAAGTGGTTGGGGTGTGAAATGGACTGCCTGCTGTGATAGTGGACACTTTAGGAACTTTTAAGCAGTTACTGGATAGGCACATGGAACACACCATGTTCAGGAAATGGGATAGCTTAATCTTGGTGTTGGACAAAGCTTGGTACAACATTGAGAGCCGAAGGGGCTGTACTGTGCTGAACTATTCTATGTTCTATGCTCTATGAGATAGCTGAGAGGGCACAAGGGTTTTACCACATCAATTTGCTCATCTTTCACAAAAGCTTTGCCAACAATTAGAAGTTTGAAAAATAATGAAGCATTACTGTTATACCAGCCTCTCTGATAAATTAAAGAAGATACAAACGTACACACTGTTGAACCTAACAGACCAGGAGGCACACAATAGATCTGAATCTTTGTCTTCCAGAAGGAGGAAAACAAAGAGGATCCTGAGATAGCATTAAAAAATCTTGAACATATATGCATGCCAGTAACAAATGTCATCTTGGACAGACAATTTGTGACACCAATAAACAGAAACACAATGCATTGATACAATCATATGCCTCAACATTGAAAATTCTAGCAAAAAAGTGGGTGTTTAGTACTCTAACTGATGAACTCGTAAGAGACCACATAGGGCCCATTTTATTAACACATTGTGCCCAAAAACGGACACAAAAACTTGGTAAATTCAGGCTTGAGGTGAGTAGCACAATCCACACCCACCTCCGTTCCCCTTTTACCAAGACCTGAAAATGGCCACAATCAGGACTGCGCTCAAAGCGAGTGCAACGGCCATTTAAATGCATTTGTAAGCACTTAAATTGACTTTATGGGCTGCATGCCCAACTTTACTGGCACTTCCCCCTTTACCACTGTGTTCGTACATCCAGAATTGGCGCAAAACAGGCAGGCTCCGTAAAGTCTCATTCGGGTGCTCCAGTTAGTGAAGAGGTAAGGGCTGCATGTCCAACAGCTCTCTGCTTGAGATCGGTGGTTGGGGGTGGGGGGTGGGTGCATCTGACACCTAACTGCTTGAGATTGGTGGGGCAGAGGGGAAGTCTGCTGCCACTCTGTCCATGATTAGTGAGGGGAAAGGGAGGGGTCCACTGCCACCCTGCCTCAGATTGGTGGGGGGAGAAGGGAGAAGGGCCTACGATTGACCAGGGTGGTAGAGGGGATGGGGGGATAAGATGGCAGAGGAAGTGGAGATAATATTGTAGGAGTAAGGCAATGTCTCTGGGGACCAGGGAGAAGCATTATCTGATCCGGGTGAAGTGGCAGGGGAGCCTTATTCTATCTTTTTTCCTGTACACGTGCAGTTAGAGGCACCGATTGGAGCTGTAGGATTTTAGGGGTGTTAAGCCCTATCCAGCCTTTTGCAGCTCAATTCAGAATTGCTGACATTTTTTCAAACAGAGTGTGTATGGGTTTAAGTAAGTATAAAATTGGATCTGAAACATTCCCAATTTCAAGTCTGCCTAGCATTTAGAATCAAAACGATAAAAGTGGGCCCATAGTGTATGGCATACTCAGAAGTGCTGTTGCAATTGTTCTGAGAGAAAAACCCATATTAGAATTTACCATTAATATCTGTATGCTAAATGAGCAGTTGGGAGAGAAGCACCAAGGAACAAAGGAGAGAAAAATAAGTTTTCTCAGTACAGAACTTACTACAGCAGCCAGCACTCACAAAAAAAAGCAAGTATTTTGCATTTAATAAGAATTGCAATAATTAGGGCAAATGGAATCACTTTGTCATTTGTTGCATGCCCAAGTCACAGCAATGCCCTGGAGATGCAGGTGCATAAGTCTCTGAAGGTGGCAGAGCAGGTGCAGAAGGTTGTGAAGAAAGCATATGGTATGCTAGCCTTTATAGGAAGGGGTATAGAGTTCAAGAGCTGGCCTTTAATATTGCAGTTGTATAAAACGTTAGTTAGACCTCATTTGGAATACTGCATCCAGTTCTGGTCGCCTTACTACCGGAAGGATGTGGAGACTCTGGAGAGAGTGCAGAGGAGGTTTACTAGGAGACCTGGTATGGAAGGTCTGAGTTACGAGGAGAGGTTAGGCAAATTAGGACTGTTTCCTTAGAAAGACGTAGACTTAGAGGAGATCTAATAGAGGTGTACAAGATTATGAGGGGTATAGATAGAGTAAACAGGGTTAAGCTTTTTCCTAGAATGGACTCAAATAGCACGAGGAGTCACGGGCTTAGGGTGAGGAGGGGTAAGGTATAATTTGGATGCTAGAGGGAGTTTCTTCACAGAGGGTGGTGGGGGTATGGAGCGCGCTGCCAGAAAGCGCGCCAGAAAGCACCTCTTCTCTTTTGCTGACTTCTGGAGAGAGATACCTATATTCAAGTAAGTCCCAGACTTCAATTTCCACAGAGAGAGAGAGAAAGAGAGAACGAGAGAAAGAGCTATTGCTCTGTACAAATTCAAACATCAACTGCCTGCTTGTCTCTCTATAAACCTAATTCCTACATTCACATAACTTCCTTCTTGTCAATCAACCTAACTAAATCTACACTGAATCCTCAGGGGATAACTGTCACAATAACAAAACTGCATTAACTCAAATTAAAGCAAACATCCCAATAATTAGGAGAAATGATCCTGCATTATCAGCGTATGGGCTGCCGGTTGCAGACAATCACCACAATAATCTGAATTGAAGTGCAAAACTGTCCCTTCATTAGAAACATGACATAAATAAATTTCTTTAAGACACAGTACTGTAGCACTATAGGGAGCCTGGATGATTATTCCTCTATGCTGCTTACATGAAAGAATCTTTGAAGAGATATCTGAGGAATATCCAGATGTGGTAAGAATAATGGAACTGCATTACTAATGGCCTGGATTAGACACACACATCAAAGGGAAGAAGGGCAATGTCAGTCTTGTGCAAAACTAAGAACCACTCCCCTGCTACAACCCTTACATCCATGGGAATGACCAAAAAGTCAAGTCAGAGGTTACACATAGTTCACGTTCGTCCAATACAAAGACATGTTCTTAGTATTGATAGATGCACATTCTAAATAGCCAGAAGTAATGATCATGAATTCCACAATAGCAGAATAGCCTATTGAAAAGTTGGATGAAATATTTGCTGATTTAGTAAAGTTGGGTCAGGAAGACTTGTCAGGTCAGGTTAGGGATGCAGTCAGTTGGGGATGGTCAGGTCTGAATGGGGTAGTCAGGTTGGTTCAGTGGTAGTTGGGGGTTAGCATGATCAGGACAGGTGCTTGGGTCAGGTTGGGGTAAGTCTGGATTGGAGGAGGAGCCAGGGAGTCAGGGGGTGAGCAGGATAGTACACTGATCAGAGTGAGTGATTGGAGTGTCAGTTCTGTGGTTACACAAGAGTTAGACTAGGATTTTTTCTGTTGAACATTTCCTAAGTAACTATTCAGTCCTACAGAACTGTACAAAGCTCTGACTCTCACTTAGCATTATAGATTTCAATGGGAGGTTCCAAGAAGCACAGGAATTGCCTATCAGATGGTAAAACCTCCCATGCATGTCAGCACATTGGGTTTCCACAGTTTCCAGGCAGGTTCTTGTATCGTAAATCCAGTCTCCAATGATTCAGAGATCACAAGATCTTGGCCAATATGTTTCAATGCAGGAAATATAAAATAGACTAAGTAAATTAGTAAAATAACTCATGAACAGCATTTGTTAGTCTGAAGAGCTTTGTGACATAGTGAAAACAATCAAGAATTTTGCAGGGTGGACCTTGGGATCAACATATGGCTTATTCTTTTTATCTGTTTGGTCACATCTGGAAACTAAAATTCATCTTGACAACTGATGCAATAATACAGAATTTGCTCCAGATTTGAGCAGGTCAAAACCATGGATGTTTAATACAGTGGCAGATTTTGGTACTTACAATGACCTAGGTCTGCTACCCATTAAAATTCCAGAAACCATTTATATCTGTATTGTTGCCAGCTGGAAAGCACATTTGCTGACATCTTCAAGGTAAAAGTACTTTAAAAAGGCCATTATGAGGTTTAGTAAATAATTTTGCTTCCCTACCACCAACAGAAGATTAACACTTCTATCTTCCAAAAATATTTCATTAAGCATCCTGTCTAATACATTTCCTGTGTCTGTGGCATCATGTCTGGATTAGACCAATTTATGTGGCATATTTACAACTGTTTGGTTCATATTTAGATTTGGCCAATCACAGTTAAATGCATACCACCTAGTTGGTTATACAACAATTGGATTGTATGTTAGTATGATCCAAACTGTATTAATTGCAATTCAAATTATGCAAACTTTTTCAGAAGAAATTGGAACTAAATGGAGTGTTTATATCATCTGTTCTGTCCCTTTGTTTCCATTTTTAAAACTTAAGCAATTGTTACTCTCAAATGCATTTTCATCAGAATGATTGTCAATGGGCAAGATATTCTGGCATCATGTGGCATGTTTTCTAGCAGTGGAGATAGCTAGGCCATGAATGGGATCTCCTGGTCCCGCCAATGCCTACCCAACATGTTCCTTTTTCTTTTGCTGCCAAATCTCAATAAGTCCTCCCATCTCAATGCTGCCAACTCCCTTAAAGCCCCTTCCATTGCTGCCAAAACTAGGATCTCCCCAATTCTCACTACTACAAAGTACCAGCATCTTCCCTCTTGGATAAATGCAAAGCCAAAACATTTCCCTTTTCTCAGTATTGGCAAATTCCGACCCTATGAATAAAACAAGATATACACTAGCGTTATTATACTAATGATATATGTACTTCCTGTTGAACGTGTCGCATTTTTGTTGCATTTTCTAATACGCTTCACATTCACAATCACATATAAATTTATTCCACTTGTAGTCGTTAGGTAGTACAGAACTTGATTATTACTAAAATAAGAGATGTCAAATTTTTTCATCGTATATTCATCAGGACACTACAGAAGATTACTGATATAAGGGAAAAACAACGATTTATATTGTATGAAAAAATGTGCTGATTGGTTCAGGCATTGTCATATAGAATGTAACAGATAACTGACAATTAACTATCAAGCATTGATTGAAATTTAAACCAACCAGTTTGACCCTGATTTGTCAAAGTATGAATGAGTCCGAGGAATGAGTCAGCGAATGATTGTCACTTATTAGTTTAGCTGAAACTAAATGTGTGTATCTGTTCTTTCTGTCTGCAAAGAACAGAACCCTGTGTATTGTTATATGTAGCTTTGAACACATGCAAATATGCCACACTGCGAACACAACTGACAACCTTAATTTGGTTATCAGAGTAATTCTTAGCATTCTTTTCTCATACAGTAGAATTTGCTGTTTTTCTCATATCAGTATTCTTGGATAGTGTCCTGATAAAGCTTTGAAAATATGGAATATTTTTTCAGCAATATTCCATTTGTCAAATATTTCAAAAGAAAATCAAAGCAAATTTCTCACAGTTGATTAGTTCATTTTAAATTTGTATTACTTCATTCAAATTTGTTTTACCTTATATTTTTGTTTCTCTACAGATTTCTTAACCTTCATAGATCAAACTATCAAAAAAAACGCAGTACCAAGCTGCAATGAAAGGTCATGTTTATAGATAAAGGTTATATTTATAATTTGAAACCCAGAAAAAAAATCACACAAAGCACATATTGTTATTTGTCCATATGTTTTGAACACATTCTTCAGTTTTGTTCCTGTTTACGCCTAGAAGGACAAGGGCAGCAGATACATGGGAACAACACCGCCTGGAAATTCCCCTCCAAGCAGTTACTATTCCGATCTGGAAATATATCACCATTCTTTTATTGTTGTTCGGTCAAAATCCCGGAACTCACTCCCAAACAGCAACAACTCCCAAAAGATGAGCAATAAATGCTGGCCTAGTCAGTGATGCCCACGTCCCATGATTGAATTTTTAAAAACATCTCACTTTACAATTATTATCTCCATTTTTAAATAAGTTTTACAAAAGGTGTTTCATTTATCAAACAATAAACATTTTATAATAGCATTTATATGCTTTGCCCATAGTCGGATCTTTAGTTTATTGTCTGCTAATGTTTCATTCTAAACGCTTCTCTTGGAAGTTTTTTTATTGTAACCACAGTCAGTAAAACCAGTATGTGTTGAATAAAAATATTATCATTTCACAAGGAATAACGAAAAAAACCTATTTTCTTCTTCCTTCCTATACACTTTCAATAAAGCTATCTGGATTCTTTCTCTTTTTGTTTGCCTATCTCCCTCCTTTTCCGTTAGCTTGGCACACATCAATGAGGGTGTCAAATCTGAACTTTGACTACTAACTGCATTTGATGGTTGGGACTATGGCATTGATTGATTTGTGTTAATCAAAGACCCTGACTCATTTGGGTTTACTTGTTGATTCTGTAATAACAGTAAACTTTAAGTTCCTTTCTAACTTCCAGTTTGGGCTATAGGATTCATCCTTTGTCAAACTGGCTCTTTCAAGCAAATGATTTACATGCCACTGACAGAGTCTCCAGTGTTCATTGGATATGTGCATACACCATGTCTCTTTACACCATGACTTTCTGATTCATCTTGGTTTTTCTTGCTTTTCTGTTACTTTGCTGTTGGTGTTAGGCTTAAGCAAACAAAATCCTTGTCCTAGGAATGTATTTAAGTGCTAACTCAGAAGCTACATAGGAAATTATCTCTGCAAAAGCTTTTTCACAATCTGTACACTTCTTCCTGCAGCACCAGTTGATGCTGGTGTTATGGTAGTATTACAGTGTGTTCAGACATAGACTCTGGGTGATTACCTGATGCCAAGTTCTCTGGCAACTGATAATTTGCAAGTCAGCATCTCAAAACCTCAATAATGTAGGCTTAGCCTCAAGACGTATTACAGCTATCAACCAAAAAGGTAATTTATGCTTTCCACTTTAAAGAACTCAATATATACACTCTTTCCCATAGTTTTCTTGTGTTCATTCAGAGAAACATTACACAGCTTCTCACCAACCTTTCAATAGCATCTCGCTATGTTTTTTAACAGTCTATGTGCTCTTGATGAAGTTCCTCCAACAGTCTATCTCCAAATTTTGGTGGAATAATAACTCTTAAACATTATAGGATTCAGCCTTTATCTACATTCAATTCATTTCTACATGTGAAATGTACCTGCAATTTCTCATCATCACACTGCCACTGATTCATGACATAATTAAACATTACTAAGCACTGTATCCTTCCAAGTTTCTTCCCTAACTTCTCTGGCAGATGTTGGCATGTCATTTGTGAATGTAAAGTAATTCACAGGTAACTCAATAGCTAGAAATGAACCAGTTCTCATGGGAAATTTCATTAGAAAGCCCATATTTGCATGTATCTCCAGGATGCCAATGAGAGTTGCAGCCATGGCCAGCAGCGTCTCCCACAAGCCCCGACACCCTTTGCCATCAAACGCTGTGTCTCCTGCATGACGGAAACATAATTGTGCATGGCTCGATGTGTCTCCAGGATGGCCTGGACCCTGTCACCCATGAGGACAGACCCCTGAGACAAACTTTCCACTGCAGTCACCATCCTTGCAGTGTTGGCTTCTGCTGTGTTGGCACCCATTCCTGCAACAGCATTCTGTTTGACTCCCCTAAACAGTCTTGCAGTCGCAGCATGGTTACTGACAGTCCTTCCACAACTCCCTGTGTTTCCTGATGCATCTCCATCAGCCTTGGGAGGAACAACACCAAAGGCCCAGCAGTTGGCCCAGATGTGTCTCCAGGATGCTTAGGGCTCCAGAGCTGGGCTCATTCACGGAATGCTGCAGTAGAGTACTCCAGAGCTTGGCCCAGTCTCAGAGGGCCAGGGTTAAGGGATCACTCATCATGGAGCCTCTGGAAATAGCAGAGCCAGCTGATGCCAGAGTTTCTGGAGCTCAGTCTAGTCACCCTGGCATTCAATGGAGTGCCCCCTCAGGGCTCTGGGCACCCCAAGAGTAGAGAAATGGCTTGAGCCCATGCCAAGATGTTCCACCAAGGAGATCCCAGATGTCCCGAGAAATTCTGATTCCCTCCTTCCTCGTACTGGAGCATCTCAGGACCAGCGAGATGAATGGGATGGCACCGAAGCAATGACATCCACAAGTCAGCTAGGGTCCTCCAAGTCCCAGCCACCTGGGGACTTCACCAAGGGGATCACAGGCAACGAAGCATGCATCACAGCTGAACACCTCCACCTCTGATGTACAACTTGGGGTAGCACTGAGAAGAAGCAGGAGACAGCACAAAGTTAGAAAGTTGTAGTTCACTCAAAGGCACGGGTGAAGGTCAGCATTAGTCAAGGTTTAATAATTATTTATGTTAAGAACACATTAAACTGTTAAGTGCACATCACGCTGTAATGAATGTGTCTCTGATTCTCTTCCCCTCTCCCCAGCTCAGTGTTCCCAACTCCCAAATAGAGAGGTGCTGTTTGTTGAGCCTTGCAGACTTAGCCACATGTTTCAGAGTGCCTGCCCTACCTTCCCCAACATCCATCAGACCCTCAATGCCAGTGCCCCCCACCTTGGCCAAAAAGCATGTGTTCCCAACCCTTACCGCCATGTGGGCCAAGATGCCAATGTACATTCAGAGTATAAGTAGGAATCAGCTGCATCAGGGGCAGGATCCCTGTGTGTACAACAGCAAGTCGTTATCATCCTCCAGCCTTTAACCAAGACTTGCAACCATTGCCAGCCTAATCACATTTATAGGGTTGGATGTTTCTGGGGGATTTGATGGTGGGATGATAATGGTTGGGGAAGAGTGATGTGGTGGTTTGAGGGTCCATGTCAGTTTGGAGGGGGAATAGTGGCGGCATTTGCTCCTGGGGTATGGTGGTTGCAACCCTCTCAGCACCAGCTAAGTGAAGTGGGCTGCAATCAAGGCGTCCCTTGCTGCCCTTCCCTGCCGGACACCTGCCATTGCCATATACCTTCTTTCCTCCAGCTCTTCATAATGTGGGGCTCCCACTTCACCCTTTCACCACTCCTTCTCCTCCTCTTCCTCTTCCTGCTCCATTGCTGGGTGATGTTATGAAGAGCGCAGCAAACAATGATGATACGTGAAGCACACACAGGATCACACCGGACGGCCCCCCAGAACAGTCTAAGCAGCAAAACCACATCTTCAGCAGGCCAATGTACCACTCTACAATGGACCGGATAGCTGCATGGGTCTCACTGTAGCGAGTCTCCACTCTGGTCTCGAGCTTCCACACAGGTATCATTGGCCATGACTTTAGTGTAACCCATGTCACCAATAGCCATCTCAGCAGCTTGGACTAGTCTTCAAAGAGTCCAGGGATATCCAACTACTAGATCACAAAGCTGTCATGGACATTCCCTGCATGGCGTGCATCAACCTGCATGATCTTCATTTGACGGTTGCAGACAATGTGGACATTCAAAAATTGCTGCAGCCCTGCATGGGGGCCCCGCAAGGCGATGTGCCATCCACTGTGCCTTGCATATTCAAAATCACAGCAATGGATGCGAGGTCTAGAGCCCAGGCATCATGCTGTACATGGCCCACATCGAAATTAATGAACTGCTCTGCCCAGGCATGCAAGGCATCTGTGACCTGCCACACATATCTCTGCACGGAGGCCTGGGAGATCCCAGCTAGGTCGTCACTGGGTGCCTGGAATGATCCAGACGCATAGAAATTGAGGGCAACCATAATCTTCACAACAGTAAGCGAGTGGCCTCCCATCCCCTGAGAGCACTTCACAAAGGTGTTATACCGAGGTCTTGGACAGGCACAGTCAACAACGGCACATCTTCTCCAAGAGGGCCTCAAAGGAATTGTGGAGCCAGTACCTCCTTGCCCTCGGCACCTTCCACCTTCTATGCACCCTCTCAGGAGGCTGCCCACCCACCTCCTGGCTCTTAACAGCAGCCCCCTGCTCTCCTTCCTGAGGATGTGGTGCTGACTGCTCCTGCAGTGGTCTCTCCATGCCTGCCATCTCCTGAGCTGCCATCTCTTACTCCTCCTTCACCCCTGCTGTCACTAACGTGGCCAGCTCCAGTTCGAGATCCATTCGCACAATAGGGTTTTGAAAGAGTATAGAATGATGGATTATTACCATTGGCTGCAGAGACCCAGCACCACCCCAATCCTTGTTTGGGCCAGAACCCCCACTTGTAGGGGCTGGCAAAACCACACCATCCATGGTGTCATGCATGGCCTGATTAGGGTATTGTGAGATTCCCATCATGACAAATGCTGGCACAGATTATGCAGGTCAGCGTGCAGCCCTGGGCAATATGCACCCATGAGCCATTGCTATGTGTGCAACTGCATGTGTTGTTGGTCCATGTTGTGGGGCAGGGACAGACTGCAAATAAGCAGCACATGTATGACCTGTGACAACAGATTCCACACAGTCCATGAATGAACCTCTGCACTCTCGCCTGGAGCAGCAGCTGCTTCATCTGGTTAGGCTTCAGTCAGCACATGGTGCACTTCTCCCCTACTCCGAATCACCAGCGTTTAGTCAAGTCCCAGACTGCACCTCACGGCAAGACAATGCCACTGCAAAGTGCCATGGAGGGGAGGGTGAGTAGGAACCCCTTGAAGCTTCCTCCCATATCATGCTACAGCATTGCCCAGATGTGGCGGGGTGGGGAGTGGGGAGTGGGAGCCCTCAAGGCTATCTCCTACACTGCACTACAGTGGTTCCTGGAGGTTGGGAACAGGGAGGGGGGAGGAGGAGGTGAGCAGAACTCTCTGACAGAACCTCACCCAGAGAGCTATGAGGAAATAGAAGCTCCCCATCCCCACTCCAGGTGTCACTGGTCTATGGGCCAACACCTGAAGGCAGCAGAAGGAGGCCACCAGCCATTTCCAGGGCCTGCCTACAACATCCCCCAAGCTCTGTTAGCAGTGCTGATCTCCTCACACCAGTTCAAGGCTGCCACATGAGGTTGAGACTTTTAAAGACCTATTCTGATTCATGCCCAAGTTGCATTATGTCAAAGAGGTAGGAGAAGTAAATGTGAGCGGAGATTGCCATGTGGATCCCAATAATGCCAAGTTAAGATATGTAAAGTCATGCAAATCAATGGCACACCGGTTTTCTGTGGGTTCCTAGTGGTGCCATTTTTCTCCGTTTGGGAGATGCGAGTAGATCATAAAAGCTCGCAGGGAACACGTGAAATGGCCAACATGTGTATCTCCCAGCCTGATCAGCTAGAAAAGTTGTAGGTCGCAATGGGAGAATCGCCCCCTTTATTCCATTATGTGAGGTAATACTACACTAACCCCTGTGGTGAGGCATCACATGCTAAAGTCAATTTTTCTCTGAATCTAGTGGATCAAACAACATCACTGATCAGTATTTTCTTCACTCCTTCAAATGTTTTTCAACACTCCACAGACAACTCCCACTCTATTCCATCTATCTTTGAGAAATTGACAAATATATTATCAAAATTGAGGATGAACATAGAATGATATGCCACAATCTTTATGAATGTTCTACATTCCTCTTTGTTCCTTGGTCTCTTTGATTTCAAAACCCTTCAACCATCTCCTGCATTGCATGAATGCCTTTACTGTCTATTTAATAACCTAGATATGTCACACTTGACAACCTGTCATACCATTTCTGCTTTTTAGCTTGATTCTATACTCTTGCATTGATCTAGAATGTTGTTCTACCTTATAATGTGTTCTTACTGCTAATTAATATGTTATCTAAGAGGTAGTACACTCCTTTCATTAACTTAATATCTGATCCACAATGCTCTGGAAAACTGTATGAATAGTAGACACCTCAAATACTGGTACAATTCTTTGTGTGTATGAATATTGAATAGTTCCTTGCTCTTGACATTTGACAGATGTTTCTTACTGAATACTTTTCCATTGGCTAAGTAAGGAAACAAATCTCCACTAGTAGGCAGTGGGTAAGTATCATTCACAAATTCTTTATTTACTCTTTGTTTATAATCTCCACAAAAACTGAGTGGACCAGTCTACTTTTTGAACTACTACAATGAGTCCAACCACTTCCTTAATTGCCTTCATTCTTTCCAACCTATTCAGCTCTGATTACTACTTTTGACTGAACATGAGAAACTGGCGAAGCTTTGCAAGATGTCAGTTGTTGTCTTTATCTTAAACTCAGCCTTGCAATGTCTAATTTTATCATTTGATCACATCGTGCTCAAAGATCACATTATGATCTCTTAGAACTTACTCAATGTCAAGCATGTTATTTTAACTTAGTTCATGAGATTTGGGCATCGCTAGTTGGGCACATAATTAAGGTCCAAGCCTAATTGCTCCTGAAGGGACAGTTAAGAGTCAACTCCATGCTGTGGATCTGGTGTCACATGTAGGCCACACCAGGTAACAATGGCAGATTTCATTCCCTAAAGGACATTAGTGAACCAGATGGGGTTTTACAAAAATTAATGATGGCTTCATGGTCTTCAGTAAACTGTTAATTCTAATTTTTTTATTGAATTGAAATGTCACCATCTGCAATGGTGGGATTTGAACCAGAGTAATGCTCTGTGTTTCTAGATTACTAGTCCACTGACAATACTACTGTGCTACCACCTCACCTCATTCTTATTGATCTCTACTGTAAATAACTCAGCCTAGTGTAACTGCATTTTCTCAACTGATTTCTTTCCATCAGAGAGGGACTTTATTTTCCCCCTCCCACCACAACCAATTACAACTAATAGGATGTATCATAATAGTCTACCCAAATACTAACTTCACTGAACACTAGAATACTGTTATTGGAATAACTAGTTAGTTTCACACAAGTTTGGCATAAAAGAATGTGAGTTAGAGAAGCTTTGTGCTCTCCTTTGAGGTAATAGATGAGGCTGCAGCTATATCAATGATGAAAATCAGTTCTGAATCTCCATTGTTTATTTCTATTATGAATGGTGCAATTATATTTTCAGGCATAATACTCTTGTCATCCATGTGCTGTTTTTCTTGCTACCTGTGTACAATTCTTGGTCTTCCTGTTTGATGACCTCAACTTTTGTTTCCACATCTATCACATTCACATCTGAGGATTTTCAGATGTCTGAACTAGCTTAAGATCTACCACCACCTTGATCATGGCTGCAGCCTGGAGTTTAACCACAACCTGAAGCAGTCCTGTTTCCTCTGTACTTGAATGGCATCTGGATCTGACCAACTCTCTCACAGGAATAGAACTTTGACTGGGAATAGAGGCATTTAAATGATTGATGGCTATCATGGCAACAGTAGCATCTAAATTTCAGATTCTAAGATTATGAACTTTGTTGCCATGGCTTGGATCCCATTTATATTTAATGGACTTGCCCTGCCAGCTCAGGAAAAGAAGTCCCTTGCAATTTTCTGCTATCTCCATAACTGTGGCCTCATCACACGCCTCATGCCACATCAGTTTATTACTTTTGCTCAAAAGCTTGGCCAGATTTCATTGTTCTCTAGGCCTTCTACAAATGTGTTACTAATGTTGATTTCTAAGTTCATACCACACCCACAGTGAATTTCTTTAATTTGAAACTGTAATCTGTAACAGTCTCACTTGGCAACAGCTTCCTTTCACCAAATGTACTTTCAATGCAATCTGATTCTTAGTCACATCATTGTACAACTCCAGAATCACATTAATTTCAGTACAGTCCATAGTGCTGAAGTCCTATTTCATATGCAATGTTGGTTGGACGCCCATCATGGTGAGGTAAACATTTACATTATCCTCATCTCCTATTTAACTGGCTTTCAGCCAAATGCATAACTTTCATTTTTAACTAAACCAGTCCTCTTGTAGGGTTGAATTCCTCTATTGTTCCCAAATATGTCTTCAGTGCCACTTACTGTATACCTGAACATGATGTGTACCCACAACAATTTTTCAAATTGCTCCATTGTTCAAAATCAACTTTAAGAGTTCTAAAAATGCAAAACAATGTTCCTCACCTCCAATTCTCAAATAAAATGTAAAAGAAAATTTCACACAGCCTGTTCATCATCTTTCTGTTTTGCACTGCAAAATATGTAAGGCTAACACATTTTCCACTGCAGGCAGTCATTGTTGAACTAACTTTACTTACATCTCTCCAAAGAGAAGGCAATATAACAAAATGCTTGGCTATCACAATATACTGCTGATGTGTGCAGCCAAACAACAGTGGAATTAGCTCTGGCTCCTTACAGAAATCATTCAAATGAAAAGGCTCAGTTCTTTCTATAGTACTGTAAAATTGGCATTGCAATCAACAGGTGTAGGTTAATTACAACTACAATTCTCTCATACATTTTAGAGGTTATCCAATTTAACTAACTTTTTGTTTTACTTTCTATCATTTTGGTAATTAATTTCAACAAAAGAGTAAGCAACAAGCATTATATGTCTCAGTTTTATTGAATGCTGATGATGCAGCAAACATTTTAGAGCAATGGTTCCCAATGCACACTGGTCTGTCTTGAAGACCTCCAAGTACACAACGAACAAAAATTCAAAATTATTTTAAAAATTCATGCAATTAACCTGAAAATAACCTTTGTCTTCAGCTCTGCGGTTGAAAATCTCCAAGACCTGATGAACTTTGGGCCTCGCCGTGTAAGTGCCAGCCAAAAAAGAGCCACATGTGTGTGCTTTCAATTTTTTATGTTAGTTAAGCTCACGTGCATGACGAACATAACTTGGAGCTGAAGATAAACATCTCATGCGCCTGCACAAAAAGCGAAAACTTTCTCATACTTCATTCTTCTATTGCAATTAATACTTTGAGTATTAATTAATACTCAAAGTATTAATACAAAAGCAAAATGCTGCAGATGCTGGAAATTCGGCACAAGAAGTAAAAACTCTGGAAAAACTCAAATACTCAAGCAGCGACTGTGGAGAGAAACAGTCTTCATTCACGTTGATTACCATTTCAAAATATTAAATCTTGTATGAACCGGATAAATTATTTGAGAACTATTTTAAGGATACAAGGTTCCCTTTATATAATTTACATTTATATTGTATTGTTTACATTTGTTTCCAAGTCAGTGGCCGAAGTTTTGATCGCTGGAACTGAAGCTATCAGTGCTTCTTTTGGCATCTACCCATGCATAGTAAAACATGGGAACCCCCGTTTCCAATTCCCGCCGGATTTTCTGCTTGCGATTCCTTTCCATCGACATGAACGCAGGCTGAAAATCACCCTCAAATAGTATTTTGCCAGAGGGCAGTTTAGAGAAAATGTGTTCAAATAGAGGTACGGTTGGGAGCCACCTAGAGTCATCACGGGATTGGGAGAAGGTCGGGCATTAGGACCCTCGGGAATGTGGTTTGCCGAGTAAAGTTGCTGGAGGCTCCCACCTGCTCCTGGAGACGGAGAGAGAAGGCGGTTCAGTCGGCCGAGTTTCGAGCTTTAAAAAGCTGTATTTCCGAGAATCAGTGCTCTGTAACGTGGCTCGATCTTCGGCAGGAGGAAAGAGAGAAAGGCTGTGTCCCCAGATAATTGGCAGTTGGACTTAAACCTCACACAGGCAAAAAGGAAGCTTGAATAAGATCGACTGTAAGAAAAATGCTAGTTGACGCGCTTTCAGGGAAAAGATTATCGCCCTGGAATCTCTGAAGGCACAATATAAAGACTCAGCTAAAAATGAGCTAAAGCTGCAAACTCGGCAAGTTGTAAATCTGGAAATCGTCTTGGGTGGGAAGCTGCATATTACTGAAGTAGTATTGCCTGGTGGAAATGTAAGCACTCAGCTGAGGTAAGATCTGAAGCGAATAATGTTCAATGTTGAGAGATACGGCATCTCAAGACCCGCAAGAAGTCTGGATGAGTTGGATTCAGTGCAGAATATCATTGTTCATAGGTGAGCACAATGAATGGTGTAGTTTTTAATGAAAATCCTTTATTTAGGAAACGTTGTGTGTATCGGTTTTCCAATGTAACTCGGGGCTTACATCATGGCCGGGGAGGCTTTGGGGTGAAAATATTTATTAATATAGTTAGATTGGACCTGGAAACATTGGATTATAATTGCCAATTGGATCAAATCCGAGAATATTTGGTTAGTAGATTATAGATTTCTGGAATTTCCTAGAAATCTGTCGGGTGCGTCCTTAAAAAAAGACCAAGCTTGGGGATAGTTCAGTAGACATGGGGAATTGAGAAATGTAATTATATAAAATGTCCAACTCATAACAACCTGATCGCTCCAGTTGATGAATTTCAGATGACTGACATTCTGAGAGTTGGGTCACGTTTCAATTTCAGCAATAATCCGAAATATACCGCTCTTTCTCCAAAATACGACAGCCCTGTTTATTGATATTCTGATTTTTAAATGCAATATACTTCACGCCCGGAGTAATTATCCAAGACAAAATTGAGATCTCACAGAGTGCAATAGCCTGTTTTCTCTTTAAATAACAGGTCTATTGTAAAAATTGTATTGATCTTTTACTGTCGATCCCACTGCCGAGTCAATCCAACAAACCGTGGGATAAGAAGAACGTCTAATTGAGATTACAGAATACACAGCGCCATAAAGAGATATTTATGAATCAGAACTGAACAAACATATGAATTTGAAATCCTAAATCTGCCGTCACTAGTCTCATTTAGGGGCACACATAAACTTCTTTAGAGAATCGAAGTCAATCTGTAAATGTAATTACAACATTTACAATGATTTATAAACATGGCTCGGTGCTTTACACGGGAGCAGAAAAGAGTCTGTGCCTCATTGCAAACAATTGGTGCAACTTCAATTAAAAGACAAATTTTCGGAAATGTGTTTTCTTTCGATGCTTTAACCACACACAGTACATTATTTACTCACTGACAATTGAATTAATATATTTTGAATTTCTTATAGCAAATCTTTTGTAAAGAAGAACTCTGGGTTTCGCTTCTGGAACATTGTATTCCATTCTGGGCACTGCACTTTATTAAAGATGTGAAGAGCTTTAGGACGGATGTTAAAAAAAAGAAAAGTGGTTCTGTGGATGGTTTAGAGACGCTGGACTTGAATTCTTTTTAGCAATTGTTGAAAGATGTAATAGAATTGTTCAGAAACAGAAGAAAACTGTTTCCATTGGCACAAAATCCTGAACAGACACCCAATTTAGGATTGGCAAAAGAAGGTGACACAGTAGTTAGCACTCCAGCTCACAGCGCCAGCGGCCCAGGTTCAATTCTGGCCTCAGGACACTGGATAGAGTTTGCACTTTTCCTCATGTCTGCATGTTCTTCCTCCGGGTGTTCTAGTTTCCTCCCACAGTCCAAATATGCGCAGGTTAAGTAGATTGGCCATGCTAAATTGACCCCAGTATGTGGGATTATGGGTGACAGTGGGATTGTGGTCAGTACAGACTCACTGGACTGAACGGGCTCCTTCTGCACTGTAGGTATTGGCATGGGCGGGATTTTACATTCTCGCTTTGGCGAGACTGGAAATTCTCACTAGAAGGTAATGGAGATTTCTGTTGTCGGATGCTTGCCTATGTCAATTCCATGGTGGGCAAGATTGTAAAGTTCTGACTATGATTCTATAAGCAATGTGAGAAGACACTTATTTTATTTGTTCATGGGATTAGGATGTTGCAGGCTGGCCAGTATTTATTGACGACCCCTAATTGATCTTGCAGTACCGTAAAATTGTAGGTTCTTCCGGTTCATGGGCTCCCAAGTGCCCTTTTTGCAACCTTTTGGAGTCTGTGGGCTATGTCTGTGTTCAGTGTTACAACCTTTTCAGTTTCCTTAAAATCTTTTATTGATGTTCTGTTTGCGCTTCAGTCCCATGCTCCTGATCTACGGTACCTGGTGCGGAGGGGGACAGGGAAGGAAGAGAACTCCTTGTGAACTTGCTCCTGGGCCTAATAAGGCATTCCATCAATTGATACAGACAACGGGGAATCAAGAGGGTCGTCCAACCTGACTGTCTGCCCCTCTACTGTGGCTATATTACAGCCAGGTGTCCCTGGAAAGGAATCATGCAGTGTCCGGGGGCACAGTTGATCTTTCCGTGCTTGCTGGGCACTGCAGGGACAGGGGTGTATTATTGACCCCAATAATCACATTTTGATTTGATGTTTTAAGTTTCCTTTCTGCTTTGTTTTTTTGTTTCAGGCAGTTCCCCTTCTTTTAGGGAGCTGTCCATTTTGAGTTGTCCGTGAGATAATTTGATTTTGTTTATTTGGTTGTCACACTAAAAGGCATCCCTAATTGATCTTGGACTCATTAGCTTGCTAGAAATTTAATAGTCAACCATATTGCTGTGAGCCTGGAATCACATGTTGGCCACATGACAGATTTCCTTCCCTAAAGCGTTTTAAAAGTCATTGGTGAACTAGATTTTTTTTTAATGACAATCAACCAATGGTTTTGCAATCATTATTAGACTTTTAGTTCCAGATTTTTATTGAAATCAAATTTTATCATCTGCCATGATGGGATTCAAACCTGGTTCCCAGAGCACTATCCTGGGTCTGGGGATTACTGGTCCAATGATAATACCACTAGGCCATGGCGTAGTGAATGCTTAGTACCTGAAAAGTAGACAGACACAATCCCTTTCAAAGAGGAAGTGGATAAGCATCTAAAAGGGCAATCACGGGAAAGGACAGGGGAGTGCGGCCAGCTGAATTACTCTTGTTGAGATTTGTGCAAACGCGATGAAACCATGCTGTGACTGTGCTTTGATTCTCCGGTTACAGCTTTTGTTTAAACAATGAGTGCCTGATAGTTTAGGGCTTGGAGATTTCGGTCGCAACACCATCCCTACAAACTGCCCTTGCAAATGCTTCCCTTTTACTGTGACTCAGAAATGGAATGAGCCTTTTGGTGAGATGGCTTACCTCAAAATAACTAAAAAAAACTTTGAATTCCTCGTATAAGTTAATTTTAAATGTTAAACAACTAGATTAATTGTGAAAAACGACGCTATATTTTAAGTAATAACGTAGTTTAAAATTTAATGTCATGTCCCTGCTAAATTGCAAAACGATAAGTGGAAGACGAAGTAGCAGACTTGGAATGTTTAATTCCAATTTTTTTTGTGTGTTTAGGGAGATTTAAACACTCAGGTTTGAAATCTTTTCGCATTAGGTTGGAACGGAAGATCTATTCTTTCTGATAGCGAATTGATATATATTGATAGAGAAATTACAAAAGTATTTCGCGTTTTGAGTTCACCAATGTTCAATAGAGAAAGCTGTTTCATGCCATTTCGCTAGTCTGGCTATTCTTTGGTTCAGTGAATTCCAGGGCAGGTGTAGAGTTTGATTTATTTTTGTATGGGTGGGATTTAGATTATAATCAGGTCAACATTTGGATATTGTGGCCCCTTTGCACATATCCATACTGATTCCCAATTAAGTTCAGCTAGCTAGTTTTACAGATCTTTTTAAAGAGGGAATGTTTGTTGGTAAACGGCACCGTGTAC
Organism: Sphyrna mokarran; assembly: GCA_024679065.1. NCBI lineage: Eukaryota > Metazoa > Chordata > Chondrichthyes > Carcharhiniformes > Carcharhinidae > Sphyrna > Sphyrna mokarran. The sequence continues at coordinate 150,750,755 of JAGIQG010000001.1, forward strand.
ATTTACACCCGAGGAAAATACATTTTCCCATATTGTTCATTTGGCATTTGTGTAAAGGTCCACATAAATGCGAGACTATCAGAGTTCGCATCAGATTAAAGGGGCCTCTTGCCTGCTGCTAAGAAATTTGGCTTTCTCCTTCCCTTAAATAGAGATAGGAATCGTTTATAAAGTTTCACAATCATAGTTGCATTCAATTCCGAAACTTTCTGTTCGACGGTCTCCTTTCATACTCTGAAAGCTCACAGTTTTCTGTTTTGTATATTTATTTTCCATTTCCAGATCAAAACTTCTAACTTTCCTTCTAGGTAAATCATTTCATTTCATCAGTAGCTTTTACGTACAATTGTATATTAAGCTTGATCATTAAGGAAAGGCTCAGCATGCAATAAAATGTGCTGAGGGATCGTATTATTTAGGATAAGGAACTATTCCACCAGCGCCCCAAGCCCTGCACCCTCCCCCCCCCAACTTATGGGTCACCGTTCAAGTTACTACTGGATTTAATGACTTAATGCACCTGATGAAGTATAGTTTTGGGTCATCTAGCAAATCAGATTAGTTCACAAATGGGCGATAGGAGAACTTAGGAGTCAATATCTGAAACACTAAAAAAGTAGGCAATGAAATCTAGAATGTTGTTTAGGTAATTATGCCTTGTCAGCAATTTGAACTGATTACTACCCTTAATAATGTTGGTGTTTCTCATGGGTTCCTTACAAACAAAAACCTAGGAAGGCATTAACACTTACGAAGTAAAGATTGATTAGGTTGATACTTCCATCAATGAAAACCAGGATGCCAACCTTGCCATCCATGCATATAATATTTCATTCTTGAGTACTAGAGTACATTACGTAGGCTGTCACTTAGAAAATGCTGTACAGCTTCAAATAAATTTGGTCCCATTTGCCTACTGAGGTAGGAAGATTAGACTCCATGGCACTATTCCAAGAGGAAGAAGTTCCTCTTCTTGCCAACATTCTTCCCTCTACATGCACCAGCAAGGGCAGATTAACTGTTTTTTTTTAATCACATTTACTGTTCATGGGACCCTGTTTACATATTAGTTGCCTGTTTCCAATATCTTTCTTTTAGAGTGTTATGAACCAGTGATAGTGAACCGCTAGCAAATACTAATCTCTTATTATAGAGTTTTATCATTAGGAAGTATAAAGTGCTGACAGGACTACCCACAATTTGCTAACTTTAAAATGTTCTGAGGCAGTCTCGAAATCTTTCTGAAGTTTGTATAGCAGTTGTCAGCTGCATAGCATTAAACTTGTAGTAATTGTCTCCATATTCTGTGTCAATTATAATTATTTTAAGATATAAATTGATACAACATCTGCATTAAAATTGGACCACTATATTTTATACATTGTATTGCTGTGAAAACAGAACACAATGGCCAATAAATAAATAATAAATTTGGCTAAAGGGTATTATTGTGGCTTGATTTACAAGATATTATTGCAGTGTATTGGATAAATGTGGGTGGGATGATGTGGTGCAGGAATTTAGCAGTAAAGATTAAGGAGAAGTATTTTTCAATAAAATGGGGATACAGTTGTCGAACAAGTAACAACAGAAGATGATTTATGCAGACAAAATTAATAAATTAAATCTCTACTAGTAATATGAAAGAAATCCTGTTTGTTTTTACATTCTATCTATTTAGGTTGGGGATGTAATAGTCAATGTGAAGTAATAGAACCATAAATTATACAACATGAAATATAGTCATTCAATCCACTGTGCTTCTCCTAACTATTTGAAAGAGTTTGTCTCAAATTACTCCCTGTCCCTGCTCCTTCCTCATAGCCCTGCAAATTCTGCCCAGTCAAGTGTTTATCCAGTTCTCGTTTTGAAAGATAGAGTGAGGAAACAGATTCAATTCTTTCAGGATGTCAAGTAATCAAACTTGCTGAATAGAAATATTTTCCCTTATGTTGCCTCTGAATTTTTTTGTCGATAATCTGAACTGTGTTCTCAGGTTAATGATCCCATTGCCACTAGAAACAGAATAAATAAGGAGAAACTATCAATACTCTTCTTCCTTCGAACGTCTCAATCAAATATCCCCTTGATCTTCCCTGCCATAAAATGAACAATTCCTACTTCTCTAGTTTCTCAACATAATCATAATCCCTCATCCTCAGTAAATTCCATTAAATCTCCTCCGCAGGGGACACCTATACAACATTTAATTCCCTCCAGTCTGAAAATAGTCATTCAGTATGACTCTGCTTTCTATCCATTAGCCAATTTTATATTCATGCTGTTATTATGCAAAGGCATGGTGGCACAATGGTTAGCACCACTCCCTCGCAGGACTAGGGCTTAATTCAGGCCCTGGGTGACTCTGTCTGGAGTTTGCACATTTTCCTATGTCTTCATGGGTTTCCTCTGGGTGCTCCAGTTTCCTCCCACAGTTCAAAGATGTACAAATTAGGTGGAGTGACTATGTTAAATTACCTCTTAGTTTCTCAAGACACAGGTTAGGGGGATTAGCGGGGTAAATATGTAGTTTTATAGGAAGAGACCTGGGTGGGATCCTCTGTGCAGACTCAATGGGCCAAATGGCCTCTTTCTGCACTGTAGGGATCCTATGAGTGTCCCTTTTAATGACAAAACTGTTAAACATTTATTATATTATAATTGGTCAAATATTGACATAGTGTTAGCACAGCAACTCACTGAGACTCCTTCAACAGCAACTTCGAAACTTCTGACCTCTTAGAAGACAAAGACAGCGCCACGTGCAAGTTCCCCTCCAAGTCACTCAACAGTCTTACTTGGAACTATGTCATCATTTCCTCACTATAGCTGGGACAAAATCTGGAACCATCTCCCTAACTGTGGGTGTTCCTACACCACATGTCTGCAGCAGTTCAAGAATGTAGCTCCCCACCACTTTATGGATGGCTTATAAATGCAGGCCTTGCCAGCAACACTTTCAGCCCATACATTTCTAATTAGAAATAGCTACCCATTCCTTTATACTAAAAAGAACGCTGGCGGATTTTTTCCATCGTGTCCCCACGGGAATCATAGTAGGAGGGCAGGCTGTGCAAGGGTTTGTTGACCTCCGGCGGAAATTTCTGGCTTTGAAGCGAGTGCGGCCAGAAAATCCCACCCATCTAGTATTTTATTGTCCTTTAAAAATCAATGCTAGCTTTCATTTATTAATGCAGTTTTTTTCCAAGTGCCAATTAACTTTGTCTAAATCGTTGTCTCTAAAAGTTTTCCCCATCACTGATGTTAGGCTGACTGGCTTGTAGTTGTGTTTAATCCTTCTTTTATTTCAATACGGGAGTAACATTTGCAATCCTCTAGTCATCTGCTATCATTCTCATATTTAAAGAGGATTGAAATATTGTGATTGGAGCTTCTGCAATTTCCACTCTAAATGTTGAATATTTTCTCTTACCTGTAGTGTTTCATTTTTATTATATGTCTCTACAAGGCACTTAAAACAGCATTTACACATAAGAAAATAATTTTGGTTTTGATTAGTTGACTTTTTCCTTTTATATTAGAAGCTGTTGCTGACATAAAAAACCGTGGCTTTTTATGAACGTCATGATTTAAAGTTGTTTGTTTCTTTTTGAAACTTGCATGCTTCTTAACAGTTCAGTTGCGATTTGTTGCTGTTTAATGCATGCTAAATTTGAGTTAAACCTTAAAATTGGTATAAATGTACCCCAAGATGTGAGGTGTACTCAGTCTAGGATATCTCAGAAATTTAGGAATACAATTTCCTTCCGTCTTTACTGATATACTGGTAAATATTGTGCCTTTGGCTGTCCCTAATGAAGGTTAAAATCTGCCATAAACGCATCTCCAGACACTTTGTGGCTTGGATTAACATTGTAAAACATATACTCTTTAACAATATTGTCCGAACTCACAACCAACAAAATCTAAACATCAACAGCGCAGTTAGATTTACACTTAGCTGAAGCGCTTCACCCGTTACTGTGGTTACCGGCGAGGAGCCACTGGGGCAGGCGGCCGCTGATCACGTGGCGTGCCCGGCTTCCCCGGATGCTGACAACATGGCGGAGCTGAGGGTGAGGGTCGGAGGTAGTTGAACGCGAGAACGGAAGAGTCTTCCAAGCAGCGAGGCGATGTCTTACCGGGCTGTGGGGGTGAGCAGGGCGACGGACCGCTCCCGCGAAGGAAGTTACGAGACCCCTCGTAGCCTGGAGGGTGGCAGTCCGCACAGCGGGGCTGAGACGGGGTCAGCATCGTCCGCTGACACCGACTCGTGCTCCTCCGAGTAAGTGCCAGGTTGAAGCGCGGAGCCGGCTGGGGTACTGCCAGCTTGCGGAAAGATCGTGCTGTCGTGCCTGAGGCGGGGACGAAACAGGAAATGTGTGTTCACAAGCTGCAGGAGGCACCGTGTAAAATCCGTAATACAGGAGACACTAATGTTCCTAATACAGGAAACACTAATATTCCCAATAAAGAGACACTAACGTTCCCCGTGCGGGAGACACTGTGCAAAATTCCCCGTGCGGGAGACACTGTGCAAAATTCCCCGTGCGGGAGACACTGTGCAAAATTCCCCGTGCGGGAGACACTGTGCAAAATTCCCCGTGCGGGAGACACTGTGCAAAATTCCCCGTATAGGAAACAGTCTGTAAAATTCCCAATACATTAGACACTGTGCAACATTCCCAACACAGGTGACACTGTGCAACATTCCCAACACAGGTGACACTGTGCAACATTCCCAACACAGGTGACACTGTGCAACATTCCTAGTACAGGATTCGCTTCAAAATTCCCAATACAAGATTCGCTTCAAAATTCCCAATACAAGAGACATTGCAAAATTCCTAAGTCAGGAGACACTGCATCAAATTCCCAGTGCAGGAGACATTGTACAACATTCCCAAAACAGAAGACTTTGTAACATTCCCAACATAGGAGTGATTCTGCAAAATTCCCAATATGGGCAAGGAGTGATTCTGCAAAATTCCCAATATGGGCGACACTGAGCAAAATCCCCATTACAGGGAACATTGCAAAATTCCTAATACAGAAGATATTGTGCAAAATTTCCAATACAGAAGATATTGTGCAAAATTTCCAATACAGGAGACAGTGCAAAATTCCTAATACAGATTTCACTATAAAATTCCCAATAAAGGAGAGACTGCAAAATTCCTAATACAGATTTCACTATAAAATTCCCAATAAAGGAGAGACTGCAAAATTCCCAATACAGATTTCACTATAAAATTCCCAATAGAGACTGCAAAATTCCCAATGCAATGTTCTTACTTGCATTGCTGCTGTCAACAGCTGCAAAAAGTTAAATAACTCTACCATAACTTGTTAACAAATCCCTAAATTACAGAATTATCACAAGTTATATTCATTGCTTTGACTAGCAATTTCTTAGCTGGAAAAGTAGATGTACAATGTCATTATTTGTAATGAGAATTGTTTGCATAGTAAGTGATATCTGAATGTTTGGGATATGTACTGCGGGGTGTGGGGGGATTAGTTCCTCCCCAGTGTGGAACCTGATTAAGCAGTTCAGGATTTGACTCTGCGACAGTGCACACCTGTAATAGAGTTTCCTACTGTTTAAATTTATGAGGTCAACTTGGTGGTGGTTCTTGCACAATACTTCATTAAATACATATAGAACCAACTGGTGACAAGGCTGCTTGATGGCCTATGCATCCTGCTGGCATTTCCATTCTAGGGAAGGGTATTGAGCATTGCTCCAGACTTCAGACAGTGCTGGGAAGGACTTCAAGCATGGCAGCTCCATGAAGAACTAGTAGGAGTGTTGTGACTATTGCTTCATATAAATAGCCCATCCACGGGAGTATAATACTTGCCTGGGAGCTGGCTGAAATGTCGTTGGTCATGATTGGGAAGGGGGTTCAGGCTACAGTTGATGGCTGGGAAGGAGTAATGACTATGGTCGTCAAGGGAGTGACATCGCTGGGGTGGTATCAGATGGAACTTGTGCTGCAGGCGGCTGCCCATAACAGCTGAAGAAAGACTTCTTAGTTAAAGGGAGTGGGAGAAACGGCTTTGCGTCAAGATTCATGTGACAGGAAAAATTTCCGCTGGCAGCAAAACAAAATGGTAGCATAATTTGGTGTTATAGGCTCCTTCGACAAAGAGGCAGAGAGTTGGATACCTTACACAGAGCACTTCAGTGCTTATCTTGATGGCCAGTAAGGTGGGTGATGACTGGTTGTACCGCCTTTTTTAAGTACCACGGGGAGCAAGACCTTTGCTATTTTCAGAAGTTTGGTACAATGTGAAAAACTGGCTGAAAAGACTTACAAAGAATTGTGCAATTTGTTAGAAGCTCACTTCACTCCCAAGTCATTGATGGTTGCAGAATGGTTCAGATTTTATAAGTGCAACTGACTTATTGGGGAATCCATTCCTCAATTTGTTGCAACTGTGAAGAAACTGGCAGAGTACTGCAAGTTCGGAAGCCTACTCCAGAATGCCTAATGGGATTGGCTGGTTTGTGGCCTCCGGCAGTGAAGCCATCCAGCAAGGGTTACAGAATTTAGAATTTAAGTCTGCTTTAGAAATTCTAACTTCTATGGAGTTAGCCACCAGAGAAGCAGCGCAGTTGGATGTCACTCCTGGATGCACAAGGTAGCAGAAGCCTTGCAGAGTTCGGCATTGCAAGTGGAATGCCGCTGCTGTGGCAGGACAGACCACAGGGAATCGAATTGCTGGACATGAGGTGTAGTGTCGCGAGTGCAAGTGAGTTGGTCACATTGCGCATAATTGTCAGGAGTAACTGAGCCCAGAGAAAAGGAAACAAATGGAAGCATTTAGAAGGACAAAACAAACGATCCATCTTGCCAGCCATGGCAAAGATTGGGAGTCAGCGGGTCTGTAGGAGAAGTACATAGTCCAGAGAAACAACAGTTCAGGCTGAATGTTCTGTTGGTACAGGCTGATACCAATTGTCTCTGGGTTCTCACTCAACTGGAAGGAAAAACTATGAAAATGGAGGTAGATACGAGAAGAGCAGTGTCCTTCGTATCTGTATCAGTGTATAGGGATAAATTAAAAGCCTTGTTATTAAAGCCTGCCAAGATAACACTCCAAACATACACAGAGCATGTGGTACCCCTCAAAGATTATGCGCTGGTGAAGGTACAGTTGAGGACCAATTTGCAGAATTGCCATTAAATGTGATAGAAGACAACTACCCTGCGTTATTCAGATGTTCCTGATTACAGAAGTTGAAATTAAACTGGCTGTGGTTAACAAGAGGGTTGACCCAAGCATGACTTTACAAGGCATTTTCGGAAAATTTAAAGATGTTTTTCAAAGAGCCCTGAGAGAGATGAATGGTGTGTAAATTACTGAAACTGGATGCCTGTCCCAAAAGTCTAAAGGCACATCTAGTGTCATAAGGTCTAAAGTGGAAGCTGAGTTGAAATAGCTGGTGGATCTTGGCATGTTGGAATCACTGACTGCCAGTGAACAGGCTACCACAATTATTTCGGTCTTCAAATCAAGCGGCGTGGTGAGAATTTGTGAAATTTTAAGGTGATAGTAAATCCAAGCCTGTGTCCATACTAGTACCTAACTCCTGTCATCGAGGATCTATTCAGTGACCTGGCAGGGAAAAATATATCTCCAAAATGGACCTATTACAGGCTATTTGCAGATGGGGGGAATGAAGGATTCACAGCCACTGATAACAATAGTCACATAAAGGTCTTACCCCTCTTTGCCATTTACATAGTATGGTAGCACAGTGGTTAGCACTGCTGCTTTGCAACTCCAGGAACCTGAGTTCAATTCCCGGTTTGGGTCACTGTGGAGTTTGCATGTTCTCCTCATATCTGCATAGGTTTCCTCTGGGTGCTCCGGTTTCCTCCCACAGTCCAAAGATGTGCGGGTTAAGTTGATTGAGCATGGTAAAATTGTCCTTAGTGTCCTGAAATGCGTAGGTTAGAGGGATTAGTAGGTAATACAGGGGTAGGACCTGGGTGGGATTGTGGCTGGTGCAGACTCAATGGGCTGAATGGCCTCTTCCTGTGCTGTAGGGATTATATGATTCTATAACTACTATCCCAGTAAGTCCATATAATTCTTGCAAGTTTGCTCCTCTACATTCTTTTCGCTAGTTAGTGCCCTATGGATTACACAAAGCAGTATAATTGCACATTGATTGTTTTTTCATTCTAGCCAAGTAGATTTTAGGAGGGAGAGAGGATATTGAACCAGGATGGGCCGAGGGACTGGGGGCAGGGCCCAGGGTGTGTGCTTGGTTGGGAAGGGTGGTGGGAATTTAAATCACTTTTGTTATATGGTTCCAAGCCCAGCGCAATTGTCCAAGGGAAGTCAGCACTTCTGGTCAATCGCTGGCTAAACCCTTACACAGGAACTTCGTAGAAGGATTTTGCATAATTCGGGTACCTCCTAAATACAACATTGGGGAATTAAAACGTTATGGCACATTAATTGGGCTCTGGAATGCACTGCATGAGTGCGTGGTGGAGGCAGATTCAATCATAGCTTGCAAAAGGGCATTGGATAAAATAGTTGAACTGAAAAATAATGCTGGAAAAGGATAGGAAATGAGACTTAACAGAGTTGACCTTGCAGAGAGCTGGTAGGGACACAGTGGACTGAATGGGCTCTTCCTGGTGCCATAACCATTCTATGATACCAGACCAAGGTCAGAGGGATAAATGACCACTCCTGTTTCATGTTCTTATGTTTTCTGTTCTCCACACTACGCAGGGATAAACTCTGAGCCATTGCTCAACTTTTGTTTGCAGCGTATTTCTTTAAAAACAAGTTATTGATCTGAAACCAATAGTTACATGTTAAAGATAAATGGATCATATAAATACTAACGTAGATAATATATAATGTACAATCACTGCTTTTGCCACATCACAGTAGATGAAACAATGCAGTTATCTTTTGAAAATAATCAGTTTGAATTGAAAATGTTGCCAGTTTGCTGGGAAATGTGAAGATCTTTCTTTGTGCTGCTGATGGTGTTGAACTGAACCAGTTCCAATTATTAATTAGCATTCCTGTCGTGGTTTAATTTGTTTTGTAGTTGGAATATAATTTCTTCAAATAACTAATTTTATGACAATTTGTTGGTCTTGAATACTCTTTATTTAATATCTTAGAAAATTTCTGATGTTTCTTATCTTGCTACTTTTATTAGTGAAAAAATAACTGTATTTACATTGTTAGAACTAGATGAGGTGGATGGCCTGGAGAAGAGCAGTTTTTTGAAATACAAAATAGTTGGTTTGTCTCATGATCCCGTCCCTCCAGTTGGCCAATTACAAAACATGGTCAGGGCGAGTGGATTCAGGGTCCATGGTGTACATGTTTGGATTGTGGCTGGGTGTATTCTTTTCTCAGCCTGAGTTCATTGCCTGAGTACCCAGGTGATTCACGAATGCTTTGGGAATGGGTTAAATAGTTAGGTATTCACACACCTACAAGGTCTTTGTTTTTCATAGCGTTTTCTAAATGGGTTGACTTCATTTTAATGGCTTTGGCACTTAAGGTGCAGTGATGCAAATATCCAGCTGTCTTAGAAACTCCAGTTTCAAGTCTCAATGGAAAACTGTTCACCCATTTAAGACAGAGATGAGTTTTTTTTGACTGTTATAGGTCTGTGAAATTCTTTTGGCCCAGAGTGCAGTGGGGTCTGTGTTATTGAACATTTTAAGGCTCAGCTGGATAGATTCTTGACAGTCAAGTGTTTCAAAAGGACGTAATCGGTACACAGGAAAATAAAGATCACCATCTGATTGATCAGCCATGAGCTTATCAAATGGTGGAGAAGGCTCAAAGAGCCAAATGACTTGCTCCTAATTTGGGTGTTTGTCACTCAAAGCTCAGCGGTTTTAAGCTGGTAAGAAGTTTTATTTTATATAAAATATGACTTTAGAACAGTATAATGATTTTCACAAATGCAGGATATTAGAGGTGTTATACACTATTGTGTCATAAAGAAATACTTTAATCGATCAGTAAGGTTTCACATACAACAAAATGTTATGGGATCTGTCAGTGATGTTAGTTTGGAATAATTGTTAGCTTGTTCTTCAAATAATGCCATAGGGTCTATTATATCCACCTATACATGAGATGAGACCTAATCTGAGATACAGCATAGTATTACCTCAGTGCAGCGTTGGAGTGTTAGCCTAGTTTATATCAAGTCTTTGAAGTTTAGCTTGAATCTTCTGCAAAGCTGACATCTATGCATTCAATGATTATTGTCTCTGCAGTAAACCTCTTTGGCATTATATTTTTCTGACCTTCAGAAGCCATCTCCATGATGTACACTACACTTGTATATCCAGCATGAGAGTTGCAAGCATTTAACCTCACACACTGCTGTGAACACACTCACATTCTGAAACTGTCAGAAATGAAGAAATCAAACAATGCTACAAATTAAGTTTGTCAATATTCAAATGAATGTGTAATGATGATTAAAGTAGGGCTACTGCAGATACATCAGAATATGCTTGGCAAATAACAAGAAACACAAAGATTATAATGCTGTAAAAAGTATTTTATTCACGTAGTTAATGATTCAAGCAGCGCATATAAAACTGCCAAATGATGATACACTTAAAGTGTAAAATTTAAGAATCCAAAAATCATGGAAGAATATTTTTGTATACTAGTTGGCAGAACAACTGTTTTTGGAATTAACATAAGTCTTTGGAAAGTTACCATGATGGTTACTGGAATGAGAGAGCAAATAACCTGGGAAAGATGGTTGCAAACAGATTGCATATGTTTCTCTAGTTAAATGCACACCAACACTGATTCAATAAATGATTGTGTACAACTGGACTCATGTGCCGAAGAGAATTTCAGGCAAAGCCCTTGGAATTCCACTGGCAAGAAAAATGATGAATATTTTGTTTATTTGCTTTTTAACAATACTACAAAAGAAAAGTTAGAAAGGAGAGCCATGACACAAGAAGATGCTTCCAAGTTCAGGGAGTTAAAAAAATATGATAATGGTAGAAAATTGTAGGGTCAGAGGGAAAGATGTTGTTCTGTGCTTCTGTGCCAGGGTTCAGAGCACCACTTCAGGCTTAAGAAGAACGTGTGAATAAGGAAACAATGGCTATAGTCTATGTAGGAACCAGTTTTATAGGTAGAGCTGGAAATGAGACTTTGCTAAGGAAATGTGAACTGGGATTGACATTAAAATGCAGATCGTCACAAATAATATCTCTGGATTGTTGACTAAACCATAGGAAATTGAGAAACCAGTCTAAAGGTTAAATGTGTGGCTGAAAGCGTGATGTTGGGGGACAGTGATTTAAATTCATGAGGCATTGGTACGAGCAAAAGAGGGAGCTGTTTTATTGGCTCCCTGTCACAATGAATTAGAGCATAAATATGGTTTTAATGAAGGTAGTGAGGGAGGATTGATGAAAGCAGTATGCAAAATGCCAAAGCCATAGAGCAGGGTAGTAATTTATGTAAAATTCAAACTGGATCGAAATGTGATAACATTTAAAATGCATTTGACAATGATTTTAGTCAAATCTAAAATTAGGGTCTTAAATCTGAAGGAAGCAATCTATGTAGTGTGATGATACTGTGCCTTTACGAAATGTATTTGTGACATATTTCTTGTGCAGGATTTGTTTTAGCAGTCAGTTCTATAAACAGGTGCCACTCTGTCTATAACTGGCAGCCCCTATTATTACAGCAGCATACTTGATCTTAATTGCTTTCATATTTGTTTTAATCTGGGCTAATGCTCTTCTGTTATTTTAGTATGTTCCTCTGGGAATTTTCACAATAGAATTGATTAACAGGAAAGTCATGTGACTGGGTGGGACTAGGCTTACACAAAGAAATCAAATCAGCTGCTGCTTGGGATCTTAGAGGTGGCTCTCTTTGTGTCTCTTTCTTTTCTCTGGATCTGCTGGGAAATAAGTCTTTTTTCTCTGGAGGCTGTTGTATGGGAGTCAGAAGACAGGTGTCTTTCTATATCTGTTCAGGGGTTAAAATGCTGGAAATGTAGCATCCATGTGAGCATCTTTGTCTTTTTGCTGTAACTGATTATGAAGAAGGATACATGTCTGTTGGGTTTATTGTTTACATTGGATCTATAGAGACAGCTAGCTGTAAAGAATTATATTTTGTCTTGTTTTAAGTATTTCAATTGATAAAAGTTATGCTTTTTTTGTTATATTTTAACAGTATTATTGAATAAAGTTTGTTTTAATTAATGGCTCCTACTGTGGATCAATTGAATCATATTGAGCGAAACACCTTATGCTCGCTCTAACGCCAACATCAAAAAAAGGTTAGGGTTTGGGCTAACTTCTGATTTGATCCCTATCAGTAGTCATGAGGGACTGAAGTGGATTAGGAAAATAAAGGTGTGGCAATAATAAGCAATGGCAAACATTAAAAATAAATCATAATTTACAATAAATGAACAATTCCTCAAAGAAAAAAAGACTTGGGTGGAGGTGGAAATAGTCCATGTGTGGCTAATGCGAAGTTAAAGGTAAGGTTGGACTGAAGAAAAAGGTCTATAATATTGCCAAAATACATGATAAACCTAAGGGTTGGGGATTTTAAAATTCAGCAAAGAAATCAATGGCAAGATAATAACATGTGGAAGTGAACTATCAAGAGGCATGAAAATAGATTGTAAAGTGCTTTTAAAAATATGTCAGAGATTGGCAAGAATAATGTCTGTCTTTTGGGCAGTGATAGGAGAAATAATAAAGGCGAATAAGGAAATGGCAGAGACATTAAATAAATATTTTTGGCCTCACCGTAGTAGATGTTTAAACGAAAATCTAAAATAGGCTGAATATACTTTGGCTATATATTGCACAAAGGCTATCTTCTCTATTATTTCCAGTGTTTGATTCTACATAGCCATAGAGGTTTGTGAAGCTAATCGTTTGATACTTTGAAAGACAAAAGGGATACTAAATGTAGGAACTGCAATTAAGAGACACAAAAAATCCTCAAATGCAGGTTTTCCCATTTCTTGTTGCAATAGGATGAGTTCCTTAATGGAAGTTGTATTATCTTTAAAAGAAAACTATTCAGAAGGGAGAGGCTAATCTCTCAGATTATGTCACAACCTTGATTGAATTGAATGGTAACCATAATATTACTGTTCTAGCAATTATAATGTTACGATTTTTTTTGAAAAAAGTACTGGTTGTATGATTTGCTAATATATTATGGAATCAGGTAATTCCATTGCCATTGACTAGAGTAATATAGATTATAGTTTCAGTGCACTAGTATGGATAAATTATTGAATGGAGACCAAGTAGCTTTTTCATGGAGACAAAAGAACACCGAAGGATTAATGTTCTGTTGTATCAGTGGTGGTAGTAGGTCAACCATGTATAGTTAGCTGCAGGAAGTTCATGGCTCAGTGACAAGGATTGAAAAATAGGAGGGAACAAGATATTAATGACTGTAATTTTCTTTCTAAAATGAATATCTTGTTTTTGCAACATTAGACCAAGAGAGAGTTTTGAGACAGATGTGAAAAATTGCAGGATTCCCATCAGCCACAATAGTGGATTTTCATAATGTATTGTCTGCTGAAGATCTTATTAAATATTCATCTATGGAAAGACACTGGAATACTGGCAGGTGGCCTCCGATTGGCCTGCCACACAATGATTCATTGCTGCTTTGCCCGGGCATTATATTTGAAGTGCAATTATACACGCGCAGACTGACGCACAGCAAACAGATAGGCGCCAAATTGAAGAAGATTGTGGCCCCCAAGTTCAGCGGCATCTCCCTGGACTGCGTGTTGGACACAGTTGATGCCTGCCATGGATGTTTGGAGGGTGAAGGGTGGGTATTTGCTAATGCTGTCAGGGAAGATTTAAACTAGATAGAATAGCAGGAGGATGGGAACCTGAGAAACAAGGATAGAAACAAGACAGAAATGTAACAAGCAAAAAGTAGAAGGCGTGATAAACAAATAGACCTGTAGGAATCAGATCAGCAAACAACAGACTTACATGTTCATATGCGATCTGCTAGTCTAGCAGCCTCCACAACATCTCTGGAAACGGTATCTGTTTCCTATTAGGCCCCAAACTATGATCTCCAGAGAGCTAGAAAAGAGCTTCTGCTTATTGCAAATCCAAGTAGAAACTGTCTGTTTGTCTCTGTAAGCCTAGCTTTGCCCAGTCACATGACTCTTCCTTGTTAATCAACTTAATTAAACCCCTTTCTCAGATTCCAGGGGACAATCCAAAAAATAAATAAAATTGCATTGGCTCAGATTAAAACGAACATCCCAACATCTAGGATCAATTATTTGTCTATGTTCTTAGCAGGTGGGCTGCCTCGAGCAGACAGAGCGGCACTATTTAAACAGAGTTGAACCTTAACATATCCTTCACAAGAACCATGAGCTCTAATGAAGTGCATATAATTTTGGACAAAGAGGGTATCTGTTATCTGGATGCAGTTGTGTGTGGAAGCTTGAGATCCTGAAGTCCCCAGTTGAGTCCTGGAAAGAGCCACTGGCGGAGACATTCAGGGTGGCAGTGACTTTTGGAGCCATTAGCAACAGATGTTCTCATAGAGTCATAGGAGTTTACAGTCTGGAAGCAAGCCCTTTAGCCCAATTTGTCCATGCCACCCTTTTTTTTTTTTTAAACCCCTGAACTAATCCCAATTGTCCGCATTTGGCCCATATCCCTCTATACCCATGTAACTATCTAAATGATTTTTAAAAGATAAAATTGTACCTGCCTCTACTACTACCTCTGGCAGTTTGTTCCATTCACTCACCACCCTCTGTGTGAAAAAATTGCTCCTCTGAACTCTCCCCTCTCACCTTAAATCAATGCCCTCTAGTTTTAGACTCCCTTACCTTTGGGAAAAGATATTGACTATCTATCTTGTCTATGTCCCTCATTATTTTATAGACCTCAATAAGGTTACCTCTCAGCCTCCTATGCTCCAGAGAAAAAAATCCTAGTCTATTCAATCCTCCATATCCCCAAGTCGTTAAGTCCTGGAGAAGTTGGTAAATATGAACCACTAGATCCCTGGACTTGCAGAGGCATTGGCATACTATTTCCGTACGTTCACAGGGAAAGCATGCGCATCCTGTGCAACATGGATTTTGCAAGGTGTCTGTGGACAAAGTCTGTGACAGCCACAACATCATTTTTTGGGTGGGCTCCTGCTGCTCCTCGTCCACAAGGGTGAATCCCTTGTTATTGACGTCATCACCTTATTCTTCTCTCCCTACTTCTGACTGCATGCAATTATGGTAGTAATTAGTACGCATCCAATATCCTAATGGTCTCTCTACAGCATAAATGAGAAAAAAAATGCTTCACCAAGAGAAATCCAAAGATCCTATTTATGTGTCAGGTGTTATAACAAGTCTCTGGTGGTTGAAGGGAATTGGTAATGGTAGGTTCTTTACCCAGAGGGTGGTAAGGGTATGGAATGCCCTGCCTGCGTCAGTTGTAGATGCGCCAAGTTTGGTGGTGTTTAAGAGGTTAGTAGATAAGTTTATGGACGAAAAGGGAATGGTTTAGGTTAGAGGGTCATTGCTTTTTCCTAATTGGTCGGCGCAACATCGAAGGCCGAAGGGCCTGTTCTGCGTTGTAATGTTCTATCTTCTATGTTCTATGGTTGCTCTTGAAATCAGAGCATCATGAAGTTGGTGATATGTTGCTACAGCTTATGGAGCAATTGGTATTGAAGCCCTGAGAATTGTATGGAAAACTTGAAAACTCATAGTTATTCAAGACAAAGGAATCACTGAAAGAAGAGTTGGAAATCCTGGAAGTGGACCCTTGCTGAAAACAACTGAGGGAAATCATTGTTTGTAAGAAGATTCTAAAGTGAGAGTGGAGTTTGGAGAGCCTCATGTAGTGATCACCTTGGGGAAAATTTGAGGCAAAAACCACAGGATGCTATCTAATGATATCGCTTGGTTTCCGAGTAGGGTATTGTTGAGGATAGTTAGCTTGTTGGATTACAGCGAGTGTTTACTGAAAGCAAAATGCAAGGTATATTTTGTGTCCTGTGTGCTATCCTTAAAATCTGTGTACATTTGTGAAGAAAGAAAGTATTGCATTATAGTAAAACTTTTCATACTTAATTTTTGTTGTTAAAAATTAATTGGCAGTCTTGTGACTTAATTCAACCACGTTTTCTAAAACAATAGTTAGTGTTTTGACCCAGAGTTTCAATCTGGGACTTTTCCATACAATAGCAACATCAACTAGGATCGTAACACTTGCATGAGTGCCCGTTTTTGCTATGTATTCAACTACATTGTGAATAAAGAACTCAGAAACTGCCTCAGCTGTGCATCTCTTCTCCTCTGGAAATAATCATCTGTTGGCTGGCCCTTTACTTGGCCTTACAAAAGAATGCGTCATTGTCTAAGAGACGCTCAGAACTCACCAACTGAGTTCATCTCATTCACATTTTTTGCTGCCCAATTATTTCATATTGCAAGCTGGACGTTGGTGCTTGCCTGTGCAAAGGTGGAAATTCCTCCCAAAAGTCTGGTGGAGCAGAATGTTGAAGCTTTTCTCACACCATGTCCCTTCAATCCTTGTACTCAAATTTTGGATCCATTGCAATCGAAAATGTGCCTATGACCCAGATTGACCCGGTTCTGTCACAGCAAAGTGTAGTTTGCCACATGTACCACTGTGTAAACCTTGGGTGTAATTGCAGGGCATATTGATCCAACATTGGGTTGTAGGGAGGGGAGGATTCTGGTGAGCACCCATTTTAAGAAGTATGCACGACATTTCAATTTATGCTAACAAAGTTCCCAACTTTGAATGGTGAGAAATGCGGCCTGCCATTGGCGGGCTTGACCACCTTACTACAAGCTGACTTTACAATGTGCTATTGTGATATTTTCTGCTCCTGTCTGCCATGATGCCCGCTGCAGAGAGGAGCTGAAAATTCCATCCCAAATCTTCTAATCGCCTTGATTTTCTGAGTTCTCTTCCCCTGCTCCAACTGCTTCTTGCCAGTTAAGTAAAAGTAGGCAAGCCATCTAAAAGACAGTAGTTTTCATTATTTTATTTCTGATTGAGTGGAGTTTGTCTACATTATTTGTTCAATTGGTAGGATCAGAGGGAAAGTTGTTTCCTTCTTTAAAAAGTCCACTGCTAAAATAGTCTTGCTCAGTTGGAAACAGTAACATTTTCTCAAATCTCTGCCAGTGGTCCTGCAAATGTAGAGCATACTCAGGTTAACTGTTTATTCTTCTCTCTTTCCTTTTAAGAAGCCACATCATCTTCTGCTTGAAAATTCTTCCCAGTGCCATGATTATGATTGGCAATTCAGCAACATATGAATTATCAAGGGTGTGAATACATATTTCAGTATGTTGGTGTTGTAATCTCTGCTGATTTATGAGTTTAAAAAAATCTGTTAAAGTAATGATTCTGTCATCAATCCTATGATATTTTTTAGAAACATGATGTGGAGATGCCAGTGTTGGACTTGGGTGGACACAGTAAGAAGTTTCTCAACACCAGGTTAAAGTCCAACAGATTTATTTGGAGTCAGGAACTTTCGGAACGCTGTTGCTTCATCAGGTGAAGGATCACGCTCCGAAAGCTCATGATTTTTTTAAAAGTACACTGATCTTCAGAATGTTATCAGACTGTTTCAAGCCTTGGTTCTGTAAACTGAACTGATTAAAATACAGCTCTCTGATGTGTAGGTGTTAAGATCTTGATAACATGTCTGTGTGTGCTGTAGATATCTTTGAAGTTAGGCAAGTATTGTAAATAATTTATAAAGCAATTTTTACAGTGAGATCTGTAAATTATTTCACTTAAGTAATAATGCAGAAAAAGAATGTTTTCATGTCCTATTGATTGCAAAGTACAAAGTGATTATGTTAAACACCTATCCTGGTCTGATCTTTTGAATTACTTTTAATGAATTGTTTACAAGAATGGTTGCCCAGGTTCCACTAAGATTGACTGAAAATATGCTGCCGTTTCACTCCCTTCGCCCTGCCACCATAGATAAAGACTGCTTCCAGTATAGACGTAATAAGGTTTAAGATGATGAGCTCGACGAGAGTGAGACAAAGAAGTGTTTTTTCCAAATCTATTACTAATTAGGTGGAATTGAGGATATAACTCAGGGGATAAACTAGAAAATGTACTGCAAGAGCACTGGAAAATAGTTTTGGTGTTCTGAAGAAATTTATTCTGCTTTAAAAGTACAAAGTAAATAATGAGATATCTTGGATGAATGAAGGAAATTAATAAACAATAAAGGGATAGCAAAAGGGAATCTGAAGAGGTTAGGAAAAACTTAAAAAAATTGTAAGGTGAAGACAATTTATGAAATGAAATTATCAAAATATATAAATAATAGGGCACTTTATAGACGTAAGTAAAAAGATAGTTGAAGAGTTACTGAAGGATATACAAACTAAACTGAAGTAAAGACTGTGTAATGGAAGCAATACTAATTAGTTAATTTATTTCAGTGTTTACCAAGGATGAAAAGTAGGTGGGCATGATATTGGAAACAGAAATCAAAAAGAATACCAAACATTTGAATAGTGTGATTGTTAATCAATGATACAAATCTAGAGTGAAGAAAATTCTGAACCTGGATGGATTGCATTAATGAATGCTCAAAGAAAATGAGGAAAGATAAAATACATATATAAAAGTAAATTACTGGAAATGCTGCAATCTGGAACCAGAAGAGAAAATGCTGGAAAATCTCAACAGATTTGGCAGCATCTATAAGGAGACAAAAGAGCTAACGTATTGAATCATCTGGATTTGAAATGTCAGCTCTTTTCTCTCCTAACAAATGCTGCCAGATCTGCAGATCTTTCTCATGGT
The DNA here is from genome assembly GCA_024679065.1 of Sphyrna mokarran. Classification (NCBI taxonomy): domain Eukaryota; kingdom Metazoa; phylum Chordata; class Chondrichthyes; order Carcharhiniformes; family Carcharhinidae; genus Sphyrna; species Sphyrna mokarran. The sequence goes on from JAGIQG010000001.1 coordinate 150,769,651, forward strand.
TTCTCTTTTGGTTATCAAAATACATAGATTTTTGTGGGTAGCACAGTGATTAGCACTGGTGCCTCACAGTTCAATTCTTGGTTTAGGTCACTGTCTGTGTGGACTCTGCATGTTCTCCCCATATCTGTGTGGGTTTTCTCTGGGTTCTCCGATTTCCTCCCACAGTCCAAAAGATGTGCTGGTTTGGTGCATTAGCTATCTAAATTCTCCCTCAGCATACCCAAACAGGCACCGGAGTGTGGTGACTAGGGGATTTTCACACAAACTTCATTTGCAGTGTTATGAAAGTTTACTTCTGACCATCAAGTAAACTTTAAAATACTGACTATTTGCAATTTAGTAAGAATATTTGGACTTCCAGGGGGAAAAGTAGTGCCAAAGGACTGGCAGGGAGAAATATTTAAGAAAAGGATGTGGAATAAATCAATGTAGATCTGTTAAGGTAATGATGATAATTGGGTAAATATTCTAAAATTCTAAGATATAATGGAAAAAAATCTCAAAATCAAAAACATGATGGTAGTCAGCACAGATTTCAAAAGGGAAGGTAAGCCTTACTGAATTGTTTCAGCTGTATCAAAGAATAAATAAATATAATTTGATGGATGCTACATGGACCTTCAAAAGGTAATCAATAAGACATTGCAAAGTAGACCTAGGAATAAGGTCAGAGTATGTGAAGTCATGACAAGTAGGGGAAAATTCTATGTTTTAAAACAAACTAGCTACAAAACAGAAAAGAGGACGGAATTAAGACAGTACACCTTATTATTTCAATTTGCAGACAACTCCAAATTAGAACTGTAATTAGTGCTAAGGGAGACCGCAAAGATATGGAACTTTAAACATGCAGAATGGGCAGCTAACTGGCAACTGCACTTTATTATAAATATGTGAGAGGTGGTGCACTTTGATAGGAAGGAGATCGTCTATTCTATGGAAAATTAAGACTATAAAAAGTGCAAGCAAAGCACCTTGCTTAGTCTGAGAGCAGGAGTAATACCTATTCTTGTCAGCTTGGATCTAATATGTCTCTTTTGTTGGGATCATGAATTAGGTACAACTTGAATTGATTTTTGGAGCAATAAAGAAGATGGATTAGGGGCCTCATCTGTTCACTTTGCACATTTACTTTGTAATTCAGAGCCACTGTCTTCATTATCAAAAATAACAAATTGACACAGCTATTTTGAAAACCAGTCTAGATAAATGTTAAATATCTTTATATGCCATTTGGACAACAAGGACTTTATTTATTTGTCTGCAAGCCATTTAACACTTTTGCGAAGTGACTGCAAAATAGTAGGAGTGTGTTAGAGATACTATTGATGCAAATTACAGTTCAAAATACAGGGCAAAATAGCATTTGTTGAAAAATGCTGTTTTTAAAGGTGATTGTGAAGCTGTTGTTCGATAGAATTTACTTTTGTGAATGACTATGTGTATGTATTTTTTGGTGTTGCTAAGGGAAAGCTGATTGAAACACTGGGTATGTTCTATGTTTTTTTTTCCCTCACACTCATGACTATAGACACCCTGATTTATGAAGCCTAATATGAACCAGCACAGGAACTCTGGAGAACTCCAACAAATTAGGTTGCAGCTGCCCAGCAAGAGGGTTTTGGTGTTTTTGAATTCTTTCTTATTCACTTGTCATCTTTTTTTTTGCAGTGGTTTCGAACCAGAGTGGCTGGATGAGGTGCAAAGGAATGGTGAGCTATTCTACCTGGAACTGAGTGAAAGCGAGGAAGATGTGCTGATCCAAGCTAATTCAACTTCAGCATTGCTGATCAATCATGTCAGATTTAGTGAGAATGAAGCAGAGGTTATTACTGACCACAAACCAAAGGAGGCTTGCAAACATGAACACAAACTTAAACTTAAAAAGCTTGCTAATGTCTTAAAGAAGAAGAAAGTAAGGTATACACAACCTTGCAGCAAAGGTGTTTCCAGCAAAAACATTGAAGAGAAAATTAGTCAGTTACCAGCACCTGCTTCAATATTAAAACATCAGACAAATCCCAAAATTGGTGTTTCATTGCAGTTATCTTATAAGGATGTGTATGTTTATGTTAATCCAAATAAAATAAATGACAAGTCATTGGACAAAGGGACTAAGCTTTTGGAGGGTCTTGTGGGGATTATTCACCAACCTTCAAGGAAAAAGCCAGTCGTAGGAAAACACTCAGACAAATTGACAGACGCAAAAATTACAACTGAAGAGCGACTTGTTGTACACTGTTTGGTCCATGGCAGCACTGCAATGAAATGTGGTCAAATATTAATTGGTAAGTGTGAAGATATTTATTTGTGCAAGTAAGATGTATTTTTTTCTGTTCTTATAAAATATATAAAATTAATCACACTTTCACAATCAAAACACAAGTAAATCTTGTGTATTCAATAACAATCTACAGCCACTGCTATAATTGTTTCTGTTACTATTACTTTAATGCTGATGATTGCAAACCTATCATCCTTGTTCTTACAGCTAGTAATTGCAGTATTGGAACCAACAATGACCATGCATATTATCAGCATGGAATGTGTTAAAATGTGCACATAATGGACCGAATCAATGGTGAAATAGCAGCATTTGCCATTCATCACGCTGACCATTACTTAACTTACTTAACTTTGCGTGTGCAGATTGTGGAAGTTGTCCAATTTACTCCAGTAAATCAGTGAGCAGTGGTAATCACGCCATTATTCTCAATGCACAATATTGACTATGATGAAGAAGCCTCAGCATTGCAACATTACATTGGTGCCTAATGACTAATCTTGTCTGTTCAATAACCTTTTCTCCTCCATATTCATAGTTGGTATAGTAGTTGTTAGAACAGTCCCAGCCCATAAAAATCACTTATCAGTGATATTTTAAATTAATTTCCCTTATAAAGCATTTACATATCTTCAGGTATTCACTTTGTCACAAGGTACTTAAAGAGAAATTATTCGCATATTGGGTCGTAACTTCCAGGCTCCCCAACACTGAATTTTGGGGTGCCCCAAACTTCCCAGGAATACTCCAAACCTGGAACTTTCCCAGATAAGCATTTGTACAGCAATTGTCCGGTGGGGCTTATTTTCCCTGGGCAGCTGCACTGTGAATAAGCTAAGAAGGTGATTTGAAGCATGAACTTTGGATGGTTTGGCTTGGGTTATGCTAATAGTTTTTCAGACAAGATTAGAGGAAATAAGCCCTCGTCTCTATCTCCTGTGTAATTATTTTAAACATCCAGATTGATCACTGCAAGGTTCTCACAGCCTTCCAACCCAAAGCCCAATTACTCCATTCCCCAAATTCTATCTACTTATCTTTGACACTCGCCTTTTTCCTGGCTTATCAGTTTCAATTGGATATGGGATACTGTCAGGTGCTAGGCAGAATTTTATGAGAAAGATGCTAAATGTTCAGCAAGCACGAAAATGGGAGAGTTTCCGATCAGTTTTTTGGGTGAATTTTTACTCCTAATATTGTGCACATAGTGCATGAAAAAACGGGCTAAACTGATTCTAGCTACTAGAGACAGTGGGGCAAGGCTTAATTCCCCAGACAGCTTGATCAGGCAAAATGGGGAGCTGTTCCAAATATGCAGATCTCTTGTGGCTGTACACGCGCAATTCCAACAGCAGACGTGTGACATAGAGAGAGAGAGATCTGTCAGGCCTCTGCTATAGTAGGTGACCTCAACATAGCCTCCACCCCCAACAATTGTGGGGGTCTGTGGCTAATCGCGAGCCTCACACCAATATAGCCCCTGCCGTAGACGAATTCCCCCTGTCCATCGCATGCAGAATGACAGTAGCCCTCCCTTCTTCCCCCAACCAGTTGCATACAGAGTGTCCGCAGGCCTCCCTCCTGCTGTCAAAAGCAGCTGCAGAGGGTGCAGAAGTGCCACCCCCCCTACCTCCCAAGCATTGCCTGGTGGGAATGGCCAAGGTGCAAGGCTGGCACTGCCTAGGGGCCACTTCCCCTTGCCCTTGACCTCCCCCAGGAACCTCAATAGCTTCTGTTCAACTAGCGAAGGCACCGCAACTGTTCTCTATTCATTGGAAGCAAGTGTTTTCCTTGCTGGAGAGAACCTCTCCTGGCATAAAGGCAAGTGAGCCTGAACAATTGAGCATATACAAAATACTATTTATAATTTATTCAGCTTCTTGCCGGGAAATGGGCCAGAGGATGATTGGGCTGAAAATCCAGTGCCGTTAAGATTGTGAGAGCCAAGAAATGGAGCTTAATCCTGATTTCTTGGCTCTTGCACAACTTTACCTGCACACTCCACCCATCATTGCGAGGGGAAAGCTGGTAAAATCCATGCCTCTGTTGTTTGGATGAATGTTAAATTGAGGCCCCATGTATCCCCTGAGTTCATTGTGAAAGATCCCTTATGGTATTGTGACTACCAGTAGAGGAGTTATCTCTGGTGACATGCTCAATATTCGATCAACTTTATCAAAAAAATCTTGATTGTTGTTATATATAGTCTATGGAATCTTGCTGCATATAAATTAATTCCTACATTACAACTATGACCACAACTTAAGTGGTGGGTAAAGTTGATTGTGAAATGTGCAATTTAAATACAAGTCTTTCTTCAGTTTCTTTCTTCAATCCTGCGTGTTAGAAAATTCCCAGTGCAAAGTTGATCTTGAAATTGATATGCACTGGACATTGGTAGACTAGCACATCTTAGTACAGAAGCAGATTCTAAAACAATTACCAGCAAAATGTGCAAGGGCTAGTTCAGGATAAAAGCCCATAAATTCTTAATTACTATCAAATAACCTCTCTGGTACTGAAAATGAATTTTGAGAAGTGGAGTCTAACTTCTTCAGATTTTAATTACTGTTTAGAATTGATTTTTTTAATCTTTAATAATCACATATTTTTCTCTCTCCTTAAATGATTTTACATTAAATTAAATGTTCAAATTTCCTTCTTTAAATTTTAAGTGCCTTTTTGTTTCAGTACGTTTGGTTGAAGAAACGTGCTGTTGCTTCCAACCCCATAGTCAGTATGTTACACAAGTAATCTTTCTAATATTGCTTTTTTTCATTCAAACTCAGCTCATCTGCTGTTGAAATCCTTATTCATGTTTTTTTGTGTTCAGACTTCAATCCTTTCCAGGACTGGCCTTTCATCTTCCACTCTTTATAAATTCAAGATTGTACAAAAATTTGGCATATATATCCTGATCACGCCAAGTCCCACTCATTCATCACTACTATGCTTGCTAACTTACATAAGTGCTCAATGCTTTCGTTTTCAAATTCCTCAACCCTCTATATGTTTGTAACCTCTTCCAACCCTAAAACTCAAGTCTCCTGTATGCCCCCCTTCCTTAACCCACTGTCCAAGTATGAAGATCTGCAATTCCCTCCCTAAATATCTTTATCTTGTGCCTCCTTTTAAGACCTACATTTCAAACAAGCTTTTTGTTACCAATCCTGATAACCCTTCTTTTTAATTGGTTATTTTAAAATCCATTAGGGTATTACTATATTGCAGGTGCTATATAAATGCAAGGTGGCTTATGAATAAAACAACCAAAACAGACCCGAGAAATGAAATGACTTATTCCTGTGCTGTGATCTTCTATGGTTCCACGATTCCCAGTATCTGGAAGGGCTTGATTTATGTTGGCCTAGATTTTGCAGGCAGTAGTAATGTAATGGCACTTACTACTGCAGTTTCCGAGGTGAGGATTTCACGAAGTGATCCTACAAAGTGATTTTGAAAAGGTGGGGACCATTTCCTAGTCAAATTTATCGCTTAATCAGCATCACAAAATCAGGTTAGCTCTTTGTTGTTTTCATTTATTTTTAGTTTTATTTATTAGTGTCACAAGTAGGCTTACACTGCAATTAAGTTGGTGCGAAAATCACCTGGTTGCCACAGTCTGGCGCCTGTTCGGGTACACCAAGAGAGAATTTAGCATGGCTAATCCACCTAACCAGCAAGTCGTTCTGACATGGGAGGAAACCCACACAGACATGGGAAGAATGTGCAGACTCCGCACAATGACCCAAGCTGGGAACCAAACCGGGGTCCCTGGCACTGAGAGGCAACAGTGCTAACCACTGTACTGCCTCCATTATGACAGTTTTTGGAAAATTTCTGTGTAAATTAGTTGCTCTGTTTCCTGTACAAACTACAGCTTCAGAAAACGTTCATTGGCTGGAATGTGCTTTGTGATATCATGTAAACATATGCACTTTATATAAAAGCAAGACTTTTTCACTCTCTACTGCAGCACAGTAGAATTTGTGTGCTGATGTACTGTCCAAAATAATCTTTAGTAACAGCACAGTTACATTTATAACAAATGCAACAGACCCCTTAACATCACTATTAATTTGAATTAAATTTGAAATGTAACCCAAACATTAATATAATACTGAACTTTGACATTTACCCCGCATTTCAGTAATAGAAAACTCCTAATTATCGCTTGGCAAATCAGGTTAACTGGCCATCGTGCATTAGTTACTTGAATTTTTAACTGATGGTTTAAAATTCAAATGCCTTTTGAAATGAAAGTGGAGGCTTTTCAAATAGAGAAAGGTTGAATTGAAGGTTAATAGGTTGGCAAGCCAATACTGCAGGCCTTCAATATCTTGGTTACCAAGTAGCAGGAGATTTTCTTTTGAATTCCAATTGATTTCTCAAGAATCATCTGGTTGTGAAAAAATTTGGACAGGTTTTCTAATTACTGAACAGTGATTTTAAACAAGTTATTAATGTGAGAAGCAGATTAGAAGTGGAAAGAACTGTTATGCAATCTAGTGTGCAACAATGTAATTTGAATACGTTTTTAGGCTGTCGTGGGATAGAAGTCTTCTGAAACTGAAAATCTATGTTTTGCAATGTAAAAGTAATTTGAGTAATGAACTGAGAAAAATTAACAGGATCTTTAAAACTCAGTAGGATCTAATTGCGAGTAGTGCAAGTGTGTCTGTAGTTTTACCCCATGTGGAGGAGTTCTTGCTGGCTATTATTGGGTTGATTATTAAAGCTAGGGAGAGCTGAAACCACCAAAGAAGATACTCTCCTCATACCTTATTCTCCTCTTCTCTTCCGTCAAACTCCGCTAATTTACAAATGGCAGATGATATTATCATGCATCTCTTACCTCTGCACCTCCCCGCACCACAATCTTACCCTTGTGCCTTTCTGCTTTCAAATAAACAAGTGCAACCTGGCTAGGCAGTGGAGAAACACCAAGAAGACCTTTGGGGTGGCTGCTGCTTATGCTGCATTAAGAGCTGCAATATGAGCTAGTGCACCATTTGAGTTCATGACTGGAAAATGGAGCTGACAACCACTTGCATGCTGAAAAAAGATGGACTCTGAGCTCTGTGTAGTCATTAGATTTTATAATGGCACCCATCAGCTGAGGTGCTGGGATAGCGTAATTTGGAACATGGTGCAAAAGGAGGATCTGAAGATGGTGTGATACTGGACAAATGTAGCCTGCAACTTAGATAGGGAGAAGGATATTCCAGGTGGCAATTCATCAGTCCTGAGAGTGAAGTTTCACATGAATTCACTTAGTATTTAAGTTCAGAAGACATTGCTGGAAATGGACAACAAAACACTTGTGAATTAGATAGCCTGCAAGACAACCTGCAGTCAATACTGACCAGCTTGGAGGGGTCCAGTAAGTTGCAATACAGAATGAAGGTATCACGACTGTATGATTCAGTGCCTGTGATCACGTAATAACTGGAAGCTAATATATTGCAATTATAACCAGTAGAATAGGGATTGGAATCCTTTTCTGTTCTGTATGGGGCAGTGTTGACATGTAGAGTCCACAAAGTGATGCATTTATCCCCTAGTTCCTCAGCTGTTTTATCTATTCAGTTTCTTTCTTTCGAAGATATATTTGATGTTTGTTTGCTACCAATGTACTTCACTTCATGTTCATTTATTTTGATGTTGATTTTCCACTTATCTACCCAATCTGCAAGCTTTCTAATGCTCCGTGGGCAATCCTTGGCTAACAAATTACAGATAACGTTAGATCCAAGGAAGAAGCATACAAATTAGCCAGAAAAACAGCCTTGAGGATTGGGAGCAGTTTAGAATTCAGCAAAGGAGATCAAGCGATTGGTTAAGTTTGGGTAAATAGAATGAGAGTAAGTTTACAGGAAATATAAAAACTGACTAGAAAAGTTTCTCTAGGTATATGAAGAGAAAAAGATTGGTGAGGACAAATGTAGTTCCCCTACAGTCAGAAATGGGAATTTATAATGGGGAATAAGGAAATGGCTGACACGGTGGCACACTGGTTAGCACTGCTGCCTCTCAGCACCAGGGACCCACGTTCAATTCCGCTCTTGGGTCACTGCCTGTGCGGAGTTTGTACATTCTTTTGTCTGTGTGGATTACCTCTGGGTGCTTTGCTTTCCTCCCGCAATCCAAAGATGTATGGGGGTTAGATTTATTGGCCATGCAAAATTGCCCTTTAATGTCGGGGATTAGCAGGGTAATTACATGAGGTTATGGGGATAGGGCTCAGATGGAATTGTTGTCAGTGCAGGCTTGATGGGCTGAATGGCCTCTTTCAGTGCTGTATGGATTCTATGATTTTAACTAAATACATTGGTTCTGTCTTCACAAAAGAGGACACAAATAACATAGAAATGTTGGGGAACACAAGGTTTAGGGAGAGGGAGAAACTGAAGGAAATCAGTATTGGTAGAGAAATGGTGTTGAGGAAATTGATGGGATTGAAGGCTGATGAATTCCTCGGGCTTGATAATCTATATTCCGGAGTGAGGAAGTGATCCTAGAGATAGTGGATGCACTAGTGGTCATCCAGCAAGATTCTGTAGACTCTGGAATCGTTTCTAGAGATATGGAAGGTAGCTAATGTAACTCACTATTTAAAAAGGGTGAAAGAAAACTGAATTGTAGACCAGTCAGTCTGTGTCCATTATTTCTACAGTCTATTATCAAGGATTTTATCGCAGAGACAGAATCAGTGTGGATTTATGAAAGGGAAGTTATGCTTACAAATTTACTGGAATTTTTCAAGGACGTAACACGTAGAGTTACTTTTGAAAAGTAATTGAAGATTAAGATAGTATTTGCTTCATTGATTCTATGAAGTTCCTAAATTTCTAAAATAGAAGTACTTACGTTGAACTTCTGCCCATTAGGTGATGTACTAATTGCTGTGAATGATGTGGAAGTAACTACTGAGAACATTGAGCGGGTTTTATCATGTATTCCATGTCCAATGCAGGTATGTTTATGATCCTTACTGGTGATGTTGAAACAATACTGTTTATCATGGAAACTATTTTGCTTTGTTCCCTTTGGTTTTAACAAAACACATTGACTACCTGTTAAAGTAGATTACTCATTATAGGACCTGTCTGTTTTCAATTCAGTTCAACTGATTTAAAATCAGGCAGATAATCTATTCAGTCAGATTCCTGTGCAGAAAATTGACAAATGTTTGTGTATTTCCTTCACCGACCTGAAGGTGAAGGAAACAGTGAAAAATGTGTAAATTAGTGAATTCAGCAACAAATCAGCACAGAAAAAGAAATAGGAAAAGAAATGTTTGTTAGTGAGAAAGAAGTAAAAGGCAGAAAATGAATACTTAAATTGGATATTTTTAACAACTCCAGCAGCAATTAAATCAATTAAGGCTCCCTCACACCTGGCGAATTTTCAACTTCTTCAAAGTGGTTGATGGCTATCATGTTGTTAAAATATATTGGTGCTAGCAGTGACAATAATTATCTTTTTGAAGAGTTTAGTTCATGTCTACCACAGATACAGCAAGTTCACACCATTCAATATATTATAGTATAGAGCCAGTCAGTGAAACTCTGTTTTGTGAAGCTAATGGCAGAATAGTCCACCTCAGTTAATAACTTCTTAGGTATTTTGCTTTAATTTTGCATCTGCTGGGCTTTCTGTTTAATTTGCACTTAAATAATTTGTGCTTAAATAATGCAACTACCATTAACTTCCCTGTTATTTTGACAGCAAAATCTGGGCCAATATTTTCCAAGCTTAAAAAGTTCAGTAAGGCAACATTTGTATCGACATTTCTACTGTGTGACCTCAACCATAATTGTAGCTTGAGGCCTATTAAGAGTAATATAAACTGAAGTAATTTGATGATTAAATATTATCATAATACCATGTTGAGCCCATAGAAATATTTTGATAAAGAAAATTCCATGTTTTCACGAATATTGTTTTTGATGAGTGGAATATTTTAACATCTTATGCACCCAGTGTTACTGTCAAATAGTCTCTTCTTGGCTACGTCGTAGGCAGATGCTAAGTAAAGGCTGTTTCTGCTTTTCTCTTGAAGATGCATCTTAATTTCAGAAGTACAAATGAGTTTGAATATTTCCAATTCCTAGATAGCTACATTTTGAGTGTTATATATTTAAGTGTTGCATGATTGCTTTAGGAGCTGATCACATGATTTGATGATGATGTCATTAAAATGTTTCACAGGTGCTGTTTTTAGTTTCAGTTTGTACTTTGAAGAGAACATTTTCAATAAATCTGTTGTTGTTAGATTGAATATGTGTGTGCAAACTGCATCTTTTTATTTTGTTTAAACATTCAACCCTAAACGTAGTTAGAACATTACAAAAAGAAAATTGGTGGCAAGTCAGGGTTTGTTTCATCGAGAGCACAGAGAAATGATCCTAAGTAGAAGAAACATTGTGGGTCCTCGCACTTTGAATGTTACAAAGATGAAGAGAAGCAACACCAGCATTAAAGATTAAACTGACGATACCAGAAAGATTAAGTACGAAAAAGCTCTCCGTTGTTTTAAAAGGGCTTCTTTGCAGTACGGTTGGGGTAATTTGAAAAAAAGGAATACATTTCAGTCTCCAGGATGAAAGGGGGAATACTAGGAAGACAGAAAATAAAATATATACTGAACAACTTCGGGTCGCTAGTGGCTGCAAGAGAAATGGTGGTCAGTTAGAGCCCATGGGTCATTTCAGTGAAGCAAATGAATCAAGAAGTACCTAGACTTAGTGCTTTAGTATTTAGTACAAGCAAATAAGATTGCAAATAAATTGCTTGTGTCGGTTTTTCTCAGATCAATACGAACCAAAACCTTCAATTTGCTGTGGTGCTTTGGTTCATCCAACAAAGCCAAAAACAAAAATTTAAAATGGATTGGTAAAGATCCTTGAAAGTCATTACTTGGCTATTTAACCATTCAGGTTCCACCAAAGGAATCAAGGGGCGGGCAAAAGCATTGCTCAGTTTAGCACAAGTCTGGCGCAATATTTTGAGTTTGATGAGTTATAGAAGATAATCTTCGAGACTATCTAGTTTGTGGTCTCCAGAATTAGGCTGTCCAAAGGCGGTTGCTTGCTGAACATATTTTGAATTTAAAAACGGCAGTAGAGTTCATGGAATTGACTGTTAAAGAGGCTTGACAATTTGGTGCAGGAATGAAGATCCACAAGTTGGGAACAACCCATAAGAAGACAAACAGGCATGTCACAAATATGCTAAATTGGATCATTCAATGAATGCTGGAGCAAAGATAGCCAATGCAAGAATTGTGGCAAAACGGGTCACATTGCAAAAGATTAGTAACTGGATAAGCTTGCCCTGAGAAGAATATTCTGACAAAGAATCTGGGTGATTTTAAGAAAAACAAGTTGCATTTCACAAAAAGAGTTCACAACATGGAAGAAAATAACTATGACTATGAAGAAGAGAATGTCCAGAAATATGATGAAAACTTGCATCTTACTGCTATTATTATTCATTGTGCAATGCTTCATATCATCCCAGGTTTACTATTCAATGTGATAAATCAACAGGACACACTTGGAGAAATCCCGGAGCAATTCCCTCTTCATTGTATGCCCTTGTGCCACCACCATCTCTGATGTCTTGACGTTGGGACGTGGTAGTGATGGTAGTGTCTGGGACATTTTGCTTAAGATCTGATTCATGAGTATGACTGTACCAGATTATCACTTGACTAGTCTATAGGACAACTTTCTCAATTTTGGCACAAGCCTCCAGATGTTGGGAAGGAGAACTTTGCAAAGTTGTTAGGGCAGAGTTTGCTGTTATCATTTCCAGTGCCTAGGGTGATACTGGGTAATTTATCTAGTTTCAATTCTTTGATACAACTATTTGGCTTGTTAAACTCTTTCAGAGGGCGTTTAGAGTCTGCCACATTGCTGTTAGGCTGGAGTCATTAACATGTTGCCCAGACCAGGTAAGAAAGGCAGATTTCTTACTTAAAGGGGCATTAGTTAACAGATGGTTCTCTATGACAGTCGGTAATGGTGACCCAATGGTAACTTTGCCAAGACTTGATCACATTTTAATTCCATATTTGTTAGCTGAATTTAAATTCCACCACCTGCCATAGTGGGATTGAAACCCATGTCATTAGAGCATTAATCTGGGCTTCTGGATTTTTAATCTGGTAACATTATTGCTTCCCCATTTGATATGAAAGTGTTGTTTGGAACAGGTTCACTGTATTTGGCGCACTAGTTTTGTTATCTCCTTTCAAATTCCCCGGGGTCATGACAATGAGCTCGATTGGCTCTTCAAGATTGTGGGTGTTTTTTGAGATATATAAATGCCCATTTTCAAAATAAAAGCATTTGCAGCTAAAGATAACCAATGCCAGTTGTTTGTCTTCATTACTTAGGATTCATTGTAAGAAGTTTTATTTACCATAATTTTAATGTCGTACTTAGCTTGAACCATGAGGCTAATTTAAATCAGCTGCAAGATCATAAGGATAGTTCATCTCTGTTATGTATGCAATGAGTATATTTGTCCTATCCTGCTATGATGACAGTGCCAGCCATACCTAATGGCATAGTTATAAAAGCAAAATACTGTGGTTAGGTGAAATCTAAAATTAAAAACAGTGCTAAAAAAACTCAGCTAGCCTTGCAGCATCTGAAGAGAGAGAAACAGAGTTAATGTTTTAAGTCCAATCTGATTCTTCTTTGGAATCAAGAAACATTAACTGTGCTTCCCTTTCCACAAACCTCCAGAATTTACCTAGCACTTACTGCTTTTGTTACTAGTGGCATAGTTTTTGTCCACTGATCATGCATAATATCAGTTTCTTTTAGCTGCATCATTTTTCAGTATTGTGACACAATTGCAATAAATTTATAGAAGAGAAAACTGAAATTAAAATGCTTTCAATTCTGAAATTAAATTGCTTTCAGTTCTTTTGTTCTGCATAATTTAAAGTATTAAAAAGTGCTAGCAGAGACAATCTGATAACCGATATCTGCGTAGTTAAAATTGAAATGGAACTTTTGACATAATAACATTTAAGCATTCATAGAACTTTCTCCTGGTTTAGATGAGCTTATCTAGAGTTACCAGTAAAACATTAGAAGTAGATGACAATTAAAATGGATATAATTTCCCTTTAAGTTAAAACATATTTGCCTAAATCTCTGTTTAATCATAAAATAGCATTTATAGTATGTAATTTCATAGATCCATAAATGACTTAATTTCATATAGTGATACCTTTTAATTAATCTGATCCATGTTGCAGGACATTCACTACTCATACTCATTGTATAATTTTCATGTTTTGTATCAATTCTATTTATTTTCTTCTTTTTCTTTAAAATTCAGTATGGTTTGCTTATTGTAATGATGTGGAGATGCTTGCGTTGGACTGAGGTAAACACAATAAGAAGTCTCACAACACCAGTTTAAAATCCAACAAGTTTATTTGGTAGCAAAAGTCGCTGTACACTTTGTTTTTGTACACTTCGTACTTCGTTTACTCTGAACAGGCTTCCATTGTGTTTCAAATTTTAATTTAGAATCACAATAAACTGATATATTCCATTAATACATTTTAACATGTTTTCTAGCCCTTTTTTGCGTTTCTTGAACAATATAAATTTGATCATAGTATTAGATTTAAGAAAATGTAAATAAACTGTTTCACATCAATCGAAGATAAATCTGTTCAAGCTAAAAATTCTATGTAATTCTTAGATCAGTTTTTCAACAGTTATATAACTAAGCGAATTATTGCAGATATCATTTTCTAATTTGAGCTTATCTATTCAGACTGAAGTTAGAAGTTCTAGCTGAATACGAACAGCTGTCATGAATTGTACAGTTCAGTTAATAAGACCGAATTCCAGATGTTCACAATGGGATGTGAAATGTGATTTATAATTTTATCAGCGGGAAGTGGATGTCTATAGACTGCCAACATTCATTGTAAATTGGAACAAACTCTACGTTGTCAGTTTTGCATTCTACTGGTTATGTTTTTCTTTTAAACCGTCTCAGCCATATGGTCATGCAATAGTTTCCTCCTGTACTCTCTATTGCAAATATGACTTTTCACAACTGAGCATTTCCATTTATTTTGCAGACAGCGTTTGGTCAAGAGCAGTGTTGGTGCAAAACTTTGGCCAGGATTCACACACAAGTCCTGTAACCTCCCAAGAACTTTGGGGAACCCCAAATAATATCATAATGTCCATACTCCTTTGTTTGCCTGAAAAAGATGCAAACACACAAATGAAGTGTAAACAAGTATTTTCTACCTATGTCAAGGCACGTATTAGAAATTAAGAGACACACAGTCACAAATATATTCGCCAGCTACATGGCACCCTGGCATTATTCCCTGGCCAAGACAGCTTTCTATGACCCTTAGCAATAACTGCTGGAAATAGTATCCTCTGCAGAAGTGGCTAACCTGATAATTACAAGGTTCTCTTGTTTAAAAAAAAGACTTTTAAGTCTTACCTTTTGTCATTTTCAATGGGAGGATTGATGCTGAAAATTTGATTCTTGCATCTCTCTCCCTCACACAAGTTATCCCTCTGTCTTCTCACTCACATTCACCTTCCACTTCACCACCTCTCTCTATCTTTCTATCTCTTGCTCTTACAGCCACTTTGCAAACACTCGCTCCAAGGTTGGACCACCCACCTGCTGTCTCCAAGCACTGCCTCCTTGCTATGACACCCTATCACACCACCTCTCTATCATGTCAGCTTGCTTAGAATAAATCAAGTAGACCAATTACAGCAAGGTCTCTTGGAGTATTGCGGATTGGTCAGCCTACCTGATTATTTTTAAATTTTACTCATTCAAACCGTTGTTTGTCAGTCACTGACAATTGTCAGTTTCATAAATCCCTGGAAACCCTTTGCAGACTCCAGTTTAGGAACCTCTGCCTTAATTTATTGTTTGATGTCTGTCTGCCACCTCTTGTTTCAGAAGAGAGCTCCATTAAAAATTATTTAGCTGAGTTTCCTGAATGCTGAAGAATGGTATCACTTTACATCATGGAATTTGTAAGTCAGGAGCCCATTCAACTAATCATGACAATGCCATCTTTCTCTTAATGCAATCAAAATTAATCACACTGAATCTTTATTGTTTCTGTATCTTCTGCTTAAATATATATTACAATTTCTCTTTCAAAGTGCAATATTGTTGCCTCTTGTCCAGCTGTCCTCTATGTAAAAACATTTCTCCCAACTTATCTGTTTGTTCTCCTATGAAGCATAGTAATTTGAAAATAACCGCATCCAACTCCCCAGCTAGAAGAAATTGGATTTCCTTTTTCACTTTATCCTGTTTATAATTATTTTTAAAAAGCTAACAAAGCCTTTGATCTGTTTTTTCACTGGAACTAATCCTGTTAACCTTTACAGAAGCAGGGAAAAATTTATAACACAGGAGGTCATTTGCCTGATCTCTCGTAATTGTATTTTCCCATCGGGGTATTATCCTTTGGTATCTACCTTGAATGCTTAAGTTAGGTAGTGATTGCAGGCCTGGTTCATGGTTGAGAAAATGTGACTGAGTAAGGGAGAATAAAGGTCTTTGTCCTTATCAAAAATTTTGTGTCACGTGGCACAATGATACTGGAAATGTGTCAACCAGACCACTTCAGAGAATGGCTAACAGTATTGAATCAAAGTATACATCAGCAGCAGACCCACATTTGTGATGCAATACAAAGTTACAAACATGAAGAATT
This sequence comes from Sphyrna mokarran, assembly GCA_024679065.1. Lineage (NCBI taxonomy): Eukaryota > Metazoa > Chordata > Chondrichthyes > Carcharhiniformes > Carcharhinidae > Sphyrna > Sphyrna mokarran. The sequence continues at coordinate 150,785,685 of JAGIQG010000001.1, forward strand.
TTTAAAAATTAAACATTTTGATACCAAACTTTCATGTTGTCCCAGAATTTTATCATAGCTTGTATACATTTTCTATTTTTTGCTGCTTTGAGTTCTAAGATTAACACTTTATGAAGAAATGCAGTTAACATAAATATTTTGATTACAGAATATAAAATCCCAGAAAGACCATTCTAACTTGCAGAGTTGCTTGGTTGTCACACAAAACAGTGCTGCATGGCTGGAGAATAGATAATTTAATACATCTGAGTCCAGTATGATCAGCCTCTCATTCTCCCTCGCCCACTCTCTCATTCCGTCTTTTTCTTTTTCTCTCTTGTTCCCTCGACTTGCCGTGCTTTCCCTCAAGCATCAATATAATTAAAGATTTAATGTTGTAAGTGATATTCGTGTAAGGTATTTTGTTAAATTTTGTATTTTCTTTGCGTGTTACAGGAGTGTAGCACGTGATAGCTTTTGTTGGCCTTTGCAAGTGATGTAAAAATGAAAGCAACATTGCTTTCCGTTGATTCTTTTTCATTAACACTCACATCATCTCTTCTGTTGACCTTTAAACACCATTAATTATACTAATCATTAAACACACAAGTTGTTTTTCCTCTCTATAATCTGCCAAGTTTCAAAAATTGCCCTTCCAGCGTTTTGACATTTGTCATTTTGTTTCAGCTGTTATTATTTATTTTTTCTGAAGCTGTTTGTCAATAAATTGCTGATGAATCTCACTTTCATATGAACTGTGAAATGATAAACTGAATCTAAAACCTACTCATGGTGCTGTCTGTTTACTGTTGTTTGAATATAGATCTAAATTAGTGGGAATTCATTACATGTTAAAAAGGGTTGCATAATTGATTTAAAAGCCAGTCACATGATTTGTCATTAGGGTGTTGCAGAGGCTGCTGTTCTACTTGCAGTTTGCACTGTGTATACTCAATGCCTCCTGGAATAAATTTGTTGTTGGTTGAATCTACATTTACCAATTACATACCTTTATGTTAAAACCCACAACCTCTCATGTAGTTAGAACAGAGAAAAGTGGCGACAAATTAGAATTTTGTTTTACTGAGAATATTGAGAAAAAAAACCTGAGTAGAGGGAAAAGATTTATGGGTTCTCACACTTCGAATATTCGAAGGCTGCGGAAAATCAACAACAGGATTAAAAATTGAACTGCCAGTGCCATGAAGACCAAATAAGAAAAATTTACTATATGGTTTTAAATAGTGAGGGTTTTTCTGATCAGAGAAGGGTGAAATTCCAGACAGTATCCAGCATATTTGAAAGAAAAATTTGAAGAAAAATCATCAAGTGAACTGTCTCCAGGGTAAAAAGGAGATTAATGGGAAGATAGTCGAATAAAATAAAATACTGGGCGGTCTCGAACCGCTAGTGCCTGCAAGAGAAATGGCAAGTCAATTAGAATCCTTGGGGTCTTTCAATGAAGAAACTGAGTCATGAAGTTCCTTTACAGTGCATGCATTTTCATTATACTTTACAAGCAAATAAAATTGCAAATGAGTTGCTCATACCAGCTTTTCTCAGTACAGTAGAAATAAAACTGACCATTTGCTCTGATGCTTAGTTTATTCAGCAAACACAGGATCCAGAACTTTCAGTGACTTGATATAGATCTTCGAAGAGCATTATGCTCCAAAGCCACTAGTCATCGCGGAACACTTCTGGTTCCATTGAAGGAATCAAATGGAAGGCGAAAGTATTGCTCTATTAGTGTCAAACTTATTAAAGCTGACACAGCATTGAGTTTGATGAGTCGTTAGAGGATTCTCTTCAAGATTGCTAAGTTTGTGGTCTCCAAAATGAGGCTATCCGAGGAAAATTGCTTACTTAAGAAGAGAATGCCCAGAAATTTGATGAAGAACACCAACTGAGCACATTATCAATATAGGGTCAATCTCATAAATTCTGGGTGATTCTGAAGCTAACTGGACAACATATTTCATGACAGATACAATGGGGGTAGCCCGTCGCTTATTGTAACCATCTCTAGCATACCAGTGTTAACGAATCATTCCCGTTCTTCTTCGACCTTGGATGAATTGCATATGACACCACTCTGGTGCTCCTGTATCTTTAATTCCTGAGTCTATATAGCAAGAGAAGTTGAAAGGTCTTTCTTTAAAACCAATAGATGTGCTTTTTATGACATATAAGGAAGAAATTGTGCCATTGAAAAGTTGCATCATGATAATCATAGAGTTGAGTGAACCACTAGCAGAATTGCCTCTCCATATGGCCTATGGTAATTTTCCAGCTATATTTAGGAGATCGTGGTTGGAGAAGGTAAAGTTGAACTGGAATACTGTCAACAGACTGATCAAAACAGTACCTTCTGGATAAATACAAGAGTGTACTCAAAGAGAAACTTGGCTCAATGAAGGGAGTTAAGTGAAATTCAAGATAAAGCCTGAAAGTCAACCAAAAATCTCAAAGCAAGAGTGGTGTCATATGCATTTCATCCCAAGGTCGAAGAAGAATAGAAATGACTCATTAACACTGGTGTGCTAGAGCCAGTTACAATAAGCGACGGGCTACCCCTGATGTATCTGTCATGAAATCAGATGTTGAAGTTAATATTTGTGGTGATTTTAAAAATCACAAATCCAGTGTCGTGTGCTGATGAATACCTGCTTCCTTGAATTAAAAATTTGTTTGCTAGATTACCAGGTGAGCAGAAATTCAGCAAGATTGATCTTTTACGCGCATATTTACAGATGCATGTGTCCATTGAATCGCAACCATTGCTTACCATCGTTACTCATAAAGTTTTTTTTGTTAGAAAATATTGTCTTTTGGAATAACATCTGTGCCAGTTCTATTCCAAGATCAATGGATCATATTTTAAGTGGTCTCTGTGGTGTATAGTGTTACCTGCATGATATTTTAATTACAGGGTCCAGTGAAGAAGTGTATTTGAATAATTTAGAAGCAACATTAGAATGCCTTCATGCATCTGATCTGCATTTCAAGAAAAGTATGACTTTTTTCTAATTCCCTGGTACTGCCATAAATATTTTGGTTAGGAAAGAAACAATTCTATTTTCTCTTTGTATCATGGAATTAAAAATGTCTGTAAAAATGGCTTCTAAAATGACCTGTGCCCTCATATTGCTCTTAAATGGAAGAGTTGAATTTTCAAATCATCCACATTCATTAAAAAAAGATAAATGCGAAAATTGTTTCCGATACAGAATGTTTGGTAGCAGTTAGAAAGAATTGCTGACTGAATTGTGGGATAAATATTTGGAAGGAGTCTTTGTTTAAGATTTAAAAATACTCACAGGGATTGGGATGTGCAGTTAATCAGTGAGCATTCGTAGCATTGCAACCATTCAAAGCATTGCAGGCAGCATGTTAAATTTATGCTCTTTTAAATTACTTCAGTGCGCAGCTAGTGCTGCTGCGTTCATTGGCTGCAAACATCAAAAGAGGGCCTAAGATCATGAGTGTCTACAATACTTGAAGGAAACCTGTACCTCATAAAGGGGGGGTGCATTGTGGTTTCAAGAAGTGATGGTTGGGCATTCAAGGGATTATACATTGATGATTTCATACTGGAAGCCTTGGTGAAAATGGTGGAAAGGAGAAAGAGGTCTGTATCTTGTGGTGGATGAATTCCTTGACATGTGCTCAGGACATAGGGAAGAAATGGCAATGGATTTCAATCTAGGGATATTGCTCGTTAAGCATAGAGTGCAGGAAGAAGTTTAACATGCATATTGGGTTTTTAAAGTAAGTGATGAACTTCAGCGTCATATTTTACCAACTGCATCTGTAATTTCATCCATTGCTCAATTCTCAACACCTCCATCACCTACCTATCAACAACCTCTAGCAATCAGGATTCAACTCATATGCTTTATCAGATCCACACACTAAGCACTATTATGAGCTTCATATGCAAAAGTCAAAATTGGTATATTGACAGCTATTGAACCATGACATCCATATCGCCCAAGCATATTGTATAACATTTCTTGATGCATTTCCCTCTTGCTTTCAGAAGGAAGTGACTCACAACAGCAAGCAGCAGCCAAAAATTGAAGAGGGCAAATGTGCCTACACTTCTTTTAACATTAATGGAGGAGATGGTGTTGGCATCATGGGAAATGGCTTTGTTGAGGCCATGTCAACTTGCAGTGCAAAAATAATTTATGATGTGGGTATTTACATCTGACTTCCTCTTTTTATCATACTTCTCCCTTGTTGGTCAATCATTTCTGCGATTGCAGAGGATATAAGCATGGACTTTTTACTTCCTGTTTTCCTGTCACTTCCAACCTGTCTCAGATACCCAAAAATTGGAACCTCCCCAGTCGATGGAAGAAGACAAATCAGATATTAAAGATGATGAGATACTTACCAACCCAGATACTGACAGTGCATATATTTGAGTGGTTTGGAAAGGAGAAAAATCTTCATGCAATGAGGCCTTGGGAAGGAGCCAAGGCATGAGAAAAGAGAGTGCAGGTGTCAGTTTGCGACCTTAAGAGGTCTTATGGTGGCATACTAGTTTGGCTGCAGAGGACTCAAATGAGCAAAACCACCAAGAATGACTAATAGGTGTACATAATCGAATGCTTGTTTACTGGAAAGCCTGCAAGAAAGCAAAATGTAACGATGTTATTAGAGCTTTACATAATACTGGAACCCACCTATAGTATCTAATGGCTGATATATTGGGTTTCATTGCAGCACAAATGACTTTCACCAAAGAGCTGAGTGATTAAATGGATATTCAGACGTTATCATCATGGCTCCAGGTATCAATGTCCAAAGAGGCTCCCAGGAGATTTTATCAATTTATCAATGTGTTCTCGAGCAGATTGCAAGGATTGCTGCAATGCCTGATGTCATGAAGCATGATCCTTTGTTAGGATATCAGCATTCATGCTCCCCATCCAGCCCAAGTTGCTGCAAAGCAAGCTGAGAAGATGCAGTCTGAAGCTGAACATACGAGTTCTAGAACAGCTCAAGGTTGCTGTCAAAGACCACGTGGAGTCTCCTTTCACCATTAATGTTACAGCCACTGTGGGGGTGCATTATAGGAGCATGAGGAGAACAAAGGCATATGATAGTGGCAATAAAGGAATGTGCTAGTATGATTATTTACATTTGTATGCATTATATCATGCTTTGATTTATGTATTTAGATTTTCTTTACTTGTTCCATTACCTCTTCCCTTTGACCTTGTAACACAAACACTCTCTGTCAAGTAATAGCTCCCATCTTCGGTCCTATTTACAGACTTACTGTTTTGTTCACTTTCCACTTATTGTCTTTTTGCTTGCTTAATATCTATTACACTTTTAACTTTTCCACAGTTCTGATAAAAGATTATCAATCTGCAACATTGGGTGGAATTTTATGGCTCCTCTCGCTGATCCCACTAAACTCAGACTTTTGAATGGCTTACTGCATTTTCTGGCTCCTCTGCCAGAGGCCTTAAAATTCTGCCCACTAACTTCTTTCTTCACAGATGCTGCCTGACCTGCTGAAATACTCATTTTCTGTCTTTATTCCTGCAGAAACTTTACTTCAGTCAATAGGAGCTGTTATGTTCACACTTGTACTGAATCTATTTTGGGAGAGTGAAGCAGTGCTGTTGCCTTTGCCTGGCACTCCCATCATGCTAACAGCCCATATGCTGTTTTAAGTGCTTATTGCATGTGCTCCAATCAGCCTGTGAAACAAGCCCAATTCAATTCTCCGTCCTTTTTCCTCACTTGCTGTCGTCAGTATTTCTCATCTACTCCAGGACCATCTGCATATTCTACTATGCCAATAATCACTCTCTCCTGCCATGACCTAGAAATGCACTTCCTCAAGTTATTCCTAGAGTAAGTGATTTTACCTCTCACATATCTTTGGAAACCCAAGAATTACAATTGACACAATCTTATACTATATCCTACACCTTTATTGAGAATTTAAAACAAAACCAGTTCAATTGGGATCAATCTGACATAATTATAGATTGTTTGGGAGCGATTTTTGATCAAGTTCTTCCTGCTTGATTCAGCAGGATGCTTCCCTTCAACACGTATCACCTGTCTTCTCAAGCACTGCTGCGTGAGTTTTGATTGTGAACAGATTATGCTTAATCCCTTTCTGGATGTGGACTAGTTAGTGTTTCATCTTGTGTTCAGGGTCTAGATGCAGTTAGTTAGAATAGAAAGACTGTAATTTATCAAAACAGTTCTTGGCAAGCATTTTTCGGTTGGGGGATGGAAGTGGCCACGTTGATCTTTTTCTAAACCGTAACTATGACTGTAACACGACATTCTGCACTCTCTTTAAGTGTGATATGCATTGTCTGTATAAACGAGAAGCAATACTTTTCACTTTATACTGATGGATGTGACAACAATCAAATCAAAAAAATCAAAAGTCTGAAAATGTTGGAAATTTATTTCTGCATACATTATTGAACTACTCATCCATTTTATCAACTCTGTAAATCAACGTAAATTGTAAGCATTTTTTCTTGCTCAATGATAATTCTTGACAGGCAAAGGGAGTTTCAATGATTCCTTTATCCTTTTATTTTAATCTTGTTATGTGTTGACCTATACTTTCAGTATAGTCCCTCCTGGAACTGGATGAATGATGGCTGTAAGCCACTTTATTTCATCAGATAAGCATGAAACACCGGTGTCTAATTTAAAGTCTCTGGGGAGTCCATCCATTTTCAGTTTAATGCTCCAGTAATTATTTTCTGTTCATTAACTTTTCCTAGGACAGTTTGTTTTTTTTTCCCTATGGCTTGTCCGTTCCTTGTATTTGATTTGGCCTTGTTATTTTCTCCTCTTGTGGGCGGCATGTGTTTTCAATCAGCAGACAACGTTATAATGTTTTTACCTTCAACGGTTGTGGCACTCTGCTCCCCCACTTGGCATTCTTCCTGCTTATGCAGGACTTTTCTGCCACAGCAATTTCAGATTGGGAGTTGGTGTACTTTTCCCTGACTTTGTAGACTTTGCTTCAATGTGGTTTCTCTTTTCCCAACTATTAACTGATCTTGTATTAATGAGTCTCTGACGATTCTGCAGTCACAATTTTCTTTTGGCCTGTACAAGCCTTTTATGAATGTCTCCATGCATTCACCCATTTTTTTGTTTTTTCTTTTTAAGTTTTGCACTTTTGGTGATTACATTTTTTCGAAAACTGAAGTACAATTTGAATATCTGGAGAACATCATCATAGGAGGTTGAAGCCTCATTGACTCCTCCTTATTGCTATTACATTATTTGCAATAGCTCCTACTACATAAGAGGAAAGTACTGACCCAATTGTTTCGTTCCTTTTTGTACAAATGTGAAGTTGTTCTGTATCTGCAAAATTTATTCTATCAATGATCCTAGTGTTGAGCGTGTTGTGAGCCTTCAGCACTTCAGTAAGACTCTGGGAATGGTAATATACACTCCCTGGTTGTCCTCAGCTCTGGATCTGTTGCTGCTTCAGTAGTTTGTCTTGTATATTGTGATCTGCATTGACTGCTGGGTTTGCACCTCAGACAGCATCTGCTGCACTCACAACGCTGTGGGTTCCCAGGTTAGTCTTCCTTTTTTTTAAATCTTTCTTCCAAGGATCTGTAGGTCAGTCAGGTCTGCAGTCTTCCATTGCGCTTTTCTGGATTTTTTTACTTCCTTGCTCCATGTTTATGGGTCTAAATGGGGTTCTTAACAGTTTGCCTGTTTCCCTAAGAAAACAACTTTAGACTGTTCATAAATGACATTTTTGTTTATTCACAGATCTATGTCCCTGTCAGTAATTCTACAAAGATTGGACTTCTTCTGCCCAGATCGCTATTATGTAATCATAATAGCGTCATAATTTCATCAGTATCAGATGCTTCTCATTTTAACCCTTGAGTAAATTGAGAGCATGATCAAGCGTTGGTTTGTTTATTGTATTCCAGGGTGAGGTAGATGATTGAGCAGATTAGTCGGTGATCAGTCCAGCAGTGGTTGGCTCCACTTGTGGCGCAAGTGACGTGGACCTCTTTCGGCCGCTTGCTCTGATGATAATTGTCTATTATCAGGATCCAGAATCTCCTTGACCACAAACACTAGGTGTTTCTGAACTGGAAGCTCTACGAAAACTGATGTGAGAAGAAAAATGTCTACAGGCAACTGAAGGCCGATGTTCAACAAAGAACCTGCACCCTAGAGAACAGATGGTGGGTGGAAAGAGCACAAGAGACCCAGTAACTCACCAGGAATCCTACATGAGCGGCTTCAGTGCAATTAAAACCATCTGTGATCCGAGCACTGAAGGATCCACCTCACTGAGAGCCAGAAATGGACAGGCGCTTATCAAAGACAGAGAGGCAGCCAATACCCGTTAGAGAGAGAGCACTTCAAACAGCTCCTCAACTAAGACATAGCCTTTGACGCCTTTGACGCAAGTGCCCTTGACATCATCCTGCCACATGCTATCTGCCACCACCTCAGTGCAGCACCAGCTCACCATGCAGTCAAAAAAGCCATCTGGCAGTTGAAAAACAAGGTGGCCTCTGGTACGGAAAGAATTCCCACGGAGGTATTAAAATGCAGCAGAGAGGCACTTTCGACTAGAATCTACAACATCATTACCCTTGTCTGGAAGGAAGAGAGCATGCTGAGAGATCTCAGAGACAGCCATAATTGTGACTAGGTCTGACTGTGGAAATTACAGAAGGATTCTCCATATTCCTCGCAGCAGTACTCCAACCCATCACTTTGAAGCTCCCCATTAGAGTGGAGCTAACCTACAGGGCAAGCAGAAAACTGATCAACTTCGATGCTTCTAGACCAAGACTATCCCAAATATTGTCATTGAGCAGCAGTACACAGACTATGATCTACTAACTATCATTGACATATTCACTGTGTCAAAGAAGAGAATGGGCCTCAGGGTAAACATTTGGAAAACAAAGCTCTACAGACGGCTCCTGCCACACAAAATTAGCCCCCGGTCATCAAGATCCATAGTGAGCCCCCAGTCAAAAGTGGATCGTTTCCCATATCTTGGAAGCCTCTTTTTGGCAGAGTAGAGATTGACAATGAAGTTCAGTATTGACTCCAATGTGCCAGTGCAGTCTTCAGATCCCTGAGAAGCAGGAAGTTCAAAGCTTGAGACCTCAGATCCAGCATAAGCTCATGGTCTACAAAGCAACCGTGATCCCTGGCCTCCTGCATCAGAAACATGTGCAATATACAGCAGACGCTTCAAATGCCTGGAGAGAGCATAAGAACTAGAGAGGAGTAGGCCATCTGGCTCCTCAAGCCTGCTCTGCCGTTCAGTAAGATCATGCTGAATTTTTTGTGGACTCAGCTCCACTTGCCTGCCCATTCATCATAACCCTTAATTCCTTTACTGTTCAAAATTTTCAACTGCATCACTGAGGAGGGAATTCCACAGATTCACAACCCTTTGTGTGAAGAAGTTCCTCCTAAATTCAGTCTTAAATCTGCTCCCCCTTCTTTTGAGGCCATGCTCCGTAGTTCTAGTTTTACCTGCCATTAGAAACAACTTCCCTGCTTCTAGCTTATCCATTCCCTTCATAATCTTACATGTTTCTGTAAGATCTCCCCTCATTCTTCTGAGTTCCAATGAGTATAACCCTAGTCTACTCTTCCCATAACCCAAACCTCTCCACTCCGAAATCAACCTAGTGAATATTCTCTGCACCCCCTCCAGTGCCACCGTATCCTTTCTCAAGTAAGGAGACCAAAATTGTATGCAGTACTCTAGGTGTGACTTAACCAGCACCTTATACAACTGCAACATAACCTTACTGTTTTTAAACTCCATCCATCTAACAATGAAGGACAAAATTCCATTTCCCTTCTTAATTACCTGCTGCACCTACAAACCAACTCTTTGTATGCTGCAATTTTTTACCATTTAAATAAGAGTCCATTTTGCTGTTATTCCTACCAAAATGGATGACCTCACATTTATCAACATTGTACTCCGTCTGCCAGACCCTTGCCCATTCACTTAGACTATCTGTGTCCCTTTATAGACTTTCAACATCCTCTGCTCACTTTGCTCTGCCATTCATCTTAGTGTCATCTGTGAATTATGACACACTACATTTAGTCCCCAATTTCAAATCATCTATGTAAATCATAAACAATTGTAGTCCCACTGATCCCTGAGGCACACCACCAGCCACTATCGCCAACTAGAAAAACACCCGTTTACTCCCACTCTTTGCTTTCTGTTAGTTAACCAATCCTCTATCCATGCTAATACGTTACTCGTAACACCATGCAACCTTATCTTATGCAGTAATCTTTGATGCGACACGTTGTCAAATGTCTTCTGGAAATCCAGATACACTACATCCACAGGTTCCCCATTATCCATTGCGCATGTAATGTTCTCAAAGAATTCCACCAAATTAGCCAAACATGAACTACCTTTTATGAACCCATGCTGTGTCTCATCAATGGGACAATTTATATCCAGATGTTTCACTATTTCTTCCTTGATGACAGATTCAAGCATTTTCCTTAGTACAGAAGTTAAACTAACCTGACTATAATTACCTACCTTTTGTATACCTCCTTTTTTAAAAGTGGTGTTACATTTGCTGTTTTGCTGATTGTGGGAATCACCCAGAGTCCAGTGAATTTTGGTATATTATCACTAATGCATTTGCTATTTCCCCAGCCATCTCTTTTAGTACCCTGGGATGCATTCCATCAAGACCAGGAGACTTATCTATCTTTAGCCCTATTAGTTTGTTTAACACTACCTCTTTCGTAATAATAGTTTCTAGTCCTCACCTTGAAGACTGGTCTTCTACTGTGAAGACCGACATACAGTATCTGTTTAGCGCCTCAGCCATTTTCTTATTTCTGGTTATTACATCTCCCTTCTCAACTTCTAAAGGACCAATATTTACTTTAGTCACTCTTTTTCATTTTATATATTTTGTAGAAACTTTTGCTATCTATTTTTATATTCTGAACTAGTTTGCTCTCACAGTGAACTAGTTTACTGTTTTTCTTTATAGCTTTCTTTTGTGCCTTTCTCTTGACCTTTAAAAATTTCCTAATTCTCTAGTTTCCCACTAATCTTTGCATTTGTATGCATTTATGTCAAGAGATATGACCAATGCTGCCATCACAAAACCCTGCAAATCTACTGGCAGGATAGATGTACCAATGTGAGCATCCTCTTCTAGACTCGTATCCCCACCATCGAGACCCTAGTCATATTTGACTAGCTACAATAGAGAGGCCACGTTGTCCACACGGCCAACACAATATTCCCAAAACAAGTGCTTTACTCCAAGCTCCGCAATGGCAAGTAATCACTAGGAGGATAGAGGAGAATAAATGCAACATCGCCATTGCCACATCAGAATTGATTGCCTTAGAAGCATACACGAAGGCGTCAATCATCTTAAGCATCATCGAGTTGAACAAGCAGAGGCCAAACATAAAGAGTGGAAAGAGAGCATAAAATCCAGAGTTCTACCCATACATCTCACCAGACCTCACTTATCAAGTCTGTGACAGAATCTGCTGCTCTAGGAGTGGACTATTCAATTACCACAGAATCCATCTCCCCAGAGTGGAAGCAAATCAACCTCAATCCTGCTCTGCCAAAGGAGAAGTGTGTAATCCCAAGTTGTGTTTCATTGGCTTATAGCCATATAAGGACTTCTTCCTGACCCGCTGTGATTATCTGTTTGGCTTTGATCATTTTTCTGCAATTAACTTTTATTTCGATGTAAATTGTCCTTTTGGTGAAATTTATTCTTTTCAACTCAGCTGATATCACATTATCATACGCATCTTGTTTTCACATAACAAAATTTGCTCTGAGCTTGTAGCTAGTCCCCTTGTTTTTACCAGTTTTTAGCCAAGTTTGACTTTGTCAATTGGTAACCACTAAGTACAGTAAGTATTTTCAACTGACCTAGAACCAGAAGCTTGGTTGGTTTCGGTGATAATTTTATGCAGCTTTACATGGCTGAAAATGGATTAACGTGAATAATGAACATTTTAGTCAGTGTTTAGTTCAAATAGCTAGAAGTGACTTAATGTTGGTGTACAATACTCAGCTTTCAGTGAATTAAAGCTCATAAAATGTGCCGATGGTGATCTTGCAACTTGAAAAAATTCCTTAAGTGTTCCCAGAAATTCTTGTAAATGACTACAAGTCATGTAAAACTGCAATGGTGATTCATTCAACCTTGCGCCTTTGTTGATGGCTTCTAACATAATGTTACTTAAACTAATGAAGAAGATTGAGAAATCTCAATTTGTGCTTGAAATTCTTGGGATTTTTCACTGATGAGTGTTAAAAGCTAAGAAAAATATTGCAGCAGTGTACCTGACATATTGATGTATCCTGAGAAATTAGCTATGATGGACATTTTCAGATATTGCAGTCCAAATTCAGTTTAGAATGATGTTACCCTTGCTTTTAGGTAGAGGCTTCGGTCTTCAGGTAAAACCTTTAATTCTGGTTTCGAAACCCTATCAGTGGGAGAACAGATGGAAGAGTTGGGGTCAATATTTGCTCTCAGAAAGGGATATAAGAGTTATAACTGTTGCCTTTTCTGTTGTCCTCCATAGAGTTGTAAACAGGGGTTTTACGGTTTGGAACGAAAAGATTCTAGTGACTAAATTTGCTTCAAGGTTCTTGTCGTATGACTGCTGCTTGATATTTTGCCTCAGTAGGAAATGAGGAGACACCTTTTTTCAATTTTTCATAGGCTTATCAAATTTAACATTACATTTATTTGATGTTTTTCCAGCATGTGATCTTTCTTTATAAGCCTTAAAAACCATTATCACATGAAAGTATTACTAGATTTGAATTAATCTTGTTGTTGTCTTTTCCTCCCTCTTTGTTTGATTGCCAATGTTTTACACTGTTTATCAATCTAGCATAGCGCTGACTGGTCTAAACGGTTAATGTTTGAGTTTAATCTATCTTTCACTTTTCAAATCATTGACTTAATGTACTTTTTCAGCATTTTCTACACTTCTGATTACTTGTATTTTATCTACACTTTCCAAACTTTTGTTTCAAACTTTAATTCTTTTAGCCCTGTTAGGAGGGGCTGAAACACTTTCTATGGTATAAATCTCTATGGATGTTAATATAATGGCCTACATGAAAAATATTTGTGTTCATCTACAAGAATTGAACTTTTGTGTCAGTAATATTGTCCATTATGCAGCAGTGAGCGTAAATGTTGCTGATCAACATCTCCACTAGATTGTGAGGCAGATTTTATCTCACTTTCTACTTTAAGTTTCCAATAGCTTTTAAGAGTTTTTCCTTGCTTTATTTTGTGGCACTGCTTCATGATGGGCTATTCAGCTTCTATACTCCAACCAACTCAAATCTGTGTCCCTGAAAATCAGCAGCTGGCTTTCTGAAATTACCAAGTCGAATATTTACATGCTGGAAACTGATTTTAGAAATCTCCCTGACAACATTTCCAAAGCTTCTTTCGTCACTTCTGAACACGCAGGGAAAGGCAAAATCTACTTTTATTTGTTGAAGTGTTTTTGAAGTCTTTATAGGAAGAGAGACAGACAAAAGTGTGATGAGAAGGGATGTGTTTTAGTAGTTGCAAAATGGACTGGGAAATATGCAAAAGAAAAAGGAGACAGGGTTGCAGAGACTTAAACAGGAAAAGAATGATTAAGAAAGCCAGTTGAATTCAGGCATATGTCAACAATGAAAATTCAAAAACTAAAAATAAAGAGGGGAACAGAGTATAAAGGAAAAACAGAAGGAAGTGTAAGTAGAAAACAGGCAAGAAAAATTGGTCTGCAAGCAAATTCACAGAAAATCAATGAGCTAAATTTTAATTTTCCTTATGAATTTTCAACATGGTTAATTTGATTAACTTGAGTATTTAAAATTTACTGTCTGACAAGAAAGCCAACTATTGTGTGTTAGTTTTGATTATCAGAAATATTGTAATGGAGTTGAATGTCCAAATGAAGAAAGAGCTGGAGTTGCTATGAATGTATATCCAAAGTTGACGATTTATATTATGATAAAAGCAAATTACTACAAATGCTGGAATCTGAAACAAAAACAGAAAATGCTGAAAGATCTCAGCAGATCTGACTGCATCTGGAGAGAGAACAGAGCTAACAAAGGGTCATTCAGACTCTAAATATTAGCTCTGTTCTCTCTCCACAAATACTGGCAGATCTGCTGAGATTTTCCAGCATTTTCTGTCCTCCTTTAGAGGGTTTAGAATAGAATAGAGTCCTACAGTGCAGAAAGAGGAAAAATGGATTGGCAAGAAAAGCAGATAACATGAGGAAAACCTTTTTACATCAGTGACTAGAAAGAAAATGTAGAGATGTGGAAGAAGAGGGGAATGGGATAACTGTGTTCTGTGGAAGAACCAACATAGGCTAGATAGAGTGAATGGCTCCCTTCCGTGCTGTGTTATCCTATGAGGAAGATATCAGAGTGTGTATAGAGTTGAAGTTTGTTATTAAAATATAGGTAACGATGAAAATTAAGTATATCCTTTATTGGAAACATAGTGAATAGTAGAAATGCAGCTGAACAATTAAATCTAATAATTCACCTGTTTCCTTGACATCAACGCTGATTCCAATATTGCTTTCTAACAGGTGAAGTTAACAATTGAAACCTTGAGCCCTGACCCAGAAGGAGCTGGTCTGCCTCCTACTAAACCAATTCCCCCTGATAGCAATCTGGTGAAACTCTTGTGGGGTGAAGACACCACGGATCTCCAAATGGGAATTGGCAACTTTCCTCATATTGTTATGTATCTAACTTTAATACTGGAATCTGAAAATTCAAAGGAAAAGGTACGTGGAAGTTGTCGTTACAAAGTATTTTAAAAAGTTGGTAAGGCTGATTTTATGAAATCATTTTACAGTTTATAGGTCACGTACCTTTTATCCATAAATGTAAAAGCCAAATGTATGTAAAAACCACATTTTTGGACCTGATCAATTGTGGAAAGACTAGTTTGTCCAGTTTACCACGCAATTTTTGCTGTGACCATGTCAAAAAGCAACTTATTACAGGCACCCTGTATTTGTTATTCAGTAGTACATCTTACTTTTGTAACCATTTTATTTATCTTAAACTATAACTATCCCAGAATGAGGCTATTGTCATATAAGTTTATGTGCACTATCCGAAAACTGAAATGATTTGAAATCCAATCAGCCCCAAGTGTTTTGGATTAAGAATGCTTAACGTGTACAGAAATACTTGGTAAAGGTAAGTCTGTCTACTATAACTAAGCCCCAACTAAATATTAATGCATTAGTGCATATGTAAAACAACATTGGTCACGTTTGAGCAGTACCTATGCAAAAACAATGCTCAATTATGTCTCTTTAGCATGTGAGTGGGAGAATAAAGTGCTCAAGTCATCTAATGATCTCTCTGGTAAGAGTTTCACCTCTATCACTGCAACTAATTGCAGTGTTCTTTAGAAGGTATTCCAAGGGTGGATTTGGAGTAATAGCATCAGGGCCTTCTAGCAGCCAATCACACTAAAGGATTTTTACAGACAAGGAACAAAAAAAACAATAAAATAAAATCATTAAATTTTTTTGCATAAAGCAAATTAAAGATTGAGACATACACGTGGGGTAAAAGTAGAAACTAAACATTGTGGAAAAACTTATTAAAAATTATTAATAACTAGAATTTTTTTAGTTTGTTTAATTTGATGACACTCCATTATTGTAAAATTATTTTTTCAGGACTAATTCTGTTATCTGTCAGATTTTCTTAAATGCAGTGCTTTTGAAAACTTACCTCATTTGAACAAGATCTAACATTTTATAGGGTTTCGAATAGCAATGTGAGAAGAGGATGGTTGCAATTCTGTTGATATACATGAATCACTGTGCTGTCATTTTGAATATTAAAGCTTATGCATTTTGATTGATTTATTGCCTACTCATCTGTTTATTTATTCTTTTATTATTACTGTAGTAATTAGGCCAAAGTATCACCATGCTCATCTTATCTATTAGACCCATCTTCTCTTCTCAACCCTATTTTCTCACAAAAGTATTGACAATCCAACTTCCCAACCTAGCTTAAGGTTAGCTGATATTGTTAACAGTTCTCACTCCTCAGGTACTGTCCATTTTTTCTTAATCCTCCATCATCAGCAGACAAAAGCCACTCAACTCAACTGTCCTTGCAAATTTACCACCATTTTCCACCACATTTTTCTCACTAAAGCCCTTGAGTGTGTTGTCACCACCCAAATTCCACACCTTTCCTGCAAATCGATGTTTCAATTCTGCCAAACAGGCTTCTGTCCCACTAATTTACAGAAGCAGCCTCACCAGTGTAATTATGGAAAACTATCCTTCCTGATTCTTCTTGACCTATTTGCAGTCTTCCGCACCGTCTTCCTTTAACATCTTTCCTCCATTATCTAGCTGGGTGGAACTGCCTTTTTGGCATTCCATGTTTATGTAGCTGATCATAGACAATGGTTGTAATGACTACTTTTCCAACTGAAGTCCCCCATGGACCTATCCTTGGGTTCCTTATTTCTCATCTTATATGCAGTCCTTTGGCGACATCATCTAAACCACACTATCGAGTTCTATTTGTACATGATGACAGTCAGGTCCATTTTACCATCACTTCTCTTGACAAGTGTTGCCATCATTCTTGTGCTTTCTTTTCACCTTCTTGTGTGCTTTTATCTTGGTGGGACCTTCCTTCACCTGTCTGGTTTTCCCATCGTTCCTGAGGAAGTTAGTGATACCCTCCATTAAATCTATTTCCCGGGTATGACTATCAGATCATTCCTCACGTTTAAAAACCTCTCGGTCTGTGTAAGTTGATCATCCACCTCCCTATGTTTAGGGATTAGAGCCGGGGGTCGGCTGATGAATCCTGCATGCGGGATTGAGTCCATGACGTCTGCCTCGTCCAGATCCTGGTCTTGTTCGAAGTTCGGGAGTTTTTCCGCAACAGCTGCCAGTGCTACAGCCTGTGCCTTACGTTTATTTTCCAACAGTCAGCTTATCAGATTTGTTATACTGTTTGGATGAGCAGAAATTTCCTTCAATTAAATACTGAGAACTATGTGATCATTGCCTTTGGCCACTGCCACAAATTCAGTTCCACCCTCTGCTCCCATCTGTCCCTGATAACTGTGCAAAGTTGAACCAAACAGTTTACAACCATTGATGTTTGATTGTGAAATAAGCTTGTGACCATATATCCAATTCTCTACTAGGACTGTCTACTTTGACTTCAGTAACATCAACTTTGGAATTCGTTTGCTTACAGTCCTCACTCCCAACTATGCGACTCCCAGCAATGCTGTCCTTTTCTGTAAATACTCACTGCCCCAGCCCTCTCTGCATGTCTCTGGGGATGAGCCTTGGCAGGGAAAACATTGTGGAATGAGGGAGGGTATGAACAATGTCAGAGCATGAGGCTGTGCTGTTTGGAGGTTGACAGCTCAGTTTAAAACAGAATAAATGAATGAACTGAAGGCAGACCTTTATGTTACTGCCTAATGCCACTCACTCTTTATTGTCTTCAAAATTAATATTTTGAAATGCTGAATTAGATTCTACAAATTCAAACAAAAACAGGATTAGTAAACTTATCTATGAAACTATTTTCAAAATTTTAATGCATCAGATCCCCAACCGCTTGCATGGGATTTGCAAGCATCGCCCCACCATATCACTAACCCAGCTGCAGTCTTGCTATCTATCTGCTCATAGCCTGCAACCTCCTGCAGAGTGTTTTGCATTCAATGGGGAGCGAAACCAGCTTGTTAGACAAAATAATGGCAACTTTTGCATTAAAATAGCGCAGCACATAGCCCCCCAAGCAAAATCTCTTTCCACTCACCCCCAGCTTACAAAACCCACTGCAGTCAAGATCGAGGCCAATGTGCCTGTAACCTTGCACAAGAACCATAGTTAGGAAACCTTCAATGGATCTTGTGAAGTTTGCACTTTTCAGTGGTAACCCTGTTTGTTTCCTAAGATAGTAAAAGCAGTTTCTTCCTCGAGTGCAATGTTTGTTGAATTCTAAAACCTTCCTTAGTCTTAGAAGCATTCTGGAAGTATGATCATTTGCCAGAGGATTGTTTAGTATAAAACCTCAGCCAAAATTCTGCTGTATTCAAGCAACGACTTCCAATGGCATTGTTTGGCTTAATGTTAAAATGCAAACTTGAAGGATAATAATGGGGGAAAGATGAACTGTACAGGCTTGAAGATAAGCTTCAAATTCTGCTTTGACTGTAATGCTTTCTTTTAGATTTCTTGAAGTAGAATTAAATGTTTTATGCTTTGGGAGAGTGCCCTTGCTTCTGCACTTTTCTTTCTTGTGCACGAAACCATCAGGCTTTTTGTTTGTTTAGGGCAAAATGACAAGTGAAAGCTAGAGTTGAATAACTGCTTTCTCATCATTGAGATGTGCAGAACAGGAAGACAAGGGAGAATGAAGGACCTTTGACACAGTTTGTCTCCAGTCTCTCTGGGAAAATAGTTATTCCTTTGAACTATGTTCCTAGTGACAGAGATGCAAAAACATTTTCCTTCACTGTTGTGGGATTTGTAATGATAACTACTCATTGATAAATAGTAGGAGTTGGGGCTAATGGGAAGTTCTGTGAAAGAAACTTTGGCAATTTAGTTTGTTAGTTCCTTTCCATAATTTTTAAAGTTTGTTGCATTGTTCTAAATCTTTGCAATCCCCTCCTACCCCTTTCCTCCCTTCCCCACCACTAGTGGGATATTCCCTTGTGTTAAGAGCTAAAGGTGGAACGTAGTGATGGGGGAAAAGATAGTGATTCTGTAACTTGGAAATTTTCTTTTCAAACCATTTCACTAGAACATTTTTCTAATATAGAGATGTAAGTGATTCAAACCAGACTTTGTATTGGGTCATTTTTATTGCTTCCATTGAAAAATACTGTGTAGATATTTCTGTTTTGAGTAACTTATAACAGTTTCAGGCTTGAAAGTTATTGAAAGATTATTTTTGAAACACAAAGAATAATGTATGATAATCTTTCCTACTAAATAAAGTCAGCTCTATGAAAGCCATCTTCAAAGGCTTTATCAGTGTGTGATTATAAATCTGCAAAGTACAGTATTTACTTTAAGATATGTTGCCATAGAAAACCTTTCAAGTAACAGTATTAGCCTCTTTCCATGTTAGAGCTAGGTAAATAAGATTTTAAAAGTGTTTTTGAGTAGTTTTTAAAAAGTTTCTTTATTCTAGTGTTCTCTCTGCAAATTGGCTGTTAAAGATTTTTTAAAATTTTTTTTTAGAATATAACCATGAACTAGATAGCTTTAATTTGAAAATTACTTAATGTGATACAATGAAAATTACAGTGTATAATTGATTATTATGTAATTGATTTATAAAATATTTTTTGTCTCAACTGTAGTCCTTGCCCTGTCTGCCCTGTGCCATCATATCATTACAATTTTTACTTTTAATTGTATCAATTACTATCCTAATTTCTGGACTAACGAAGCAAAAGTGTTGATTGAACCAATTCCTTCTAAACACTACAGAATTTATCTGTTGGGCTCAATTTTCTAAATGTGACATTGAACAAAGCTAAATCTGAAATAGTTAATATCATAGAATCCTACAATGCAGAAGGAGGCCATGCAGCACATCAAATCTGCGCTGACCACAATCCCACCCAAGGCTCTATCCCCATAACCCCATACGTTTACCCTAGTTCATACCCCTGGCAGTAAGGGACAATTTAGCATGGTCAATTCACCTAACCTGCACTGAAGCACCCAGAAGAAACCCATGAAGACAGTGACCCAAGCCCTGGTGCTGTGAGGCAGCAGTGCCATCTTGTTGCTTTCAAGATGGCTTTTTCACCTTTTTAAAAAAAAGTGAAACCTCACTTTACAGTTTTTAGTGCTAAACAGTGACAAGTTGTATTAATCAGATGTCACAACAATCATCTTACAAATACGGGAACCATTGTTTTGTGGAACATTTGTTATTGGTGTCTATCCTGTTCTTGTTCTTTTCAGTCATATTCTTAAGAAGATCTTATGCATTTTATTTTTAATAACCAATCAACTAGGTGCTAACTGGAAGTATAGATATATATTTATGATGGCATAGAAGCTTAGAATATAGATACTGGTGACATATTAAGTATTGAAATTGTGATTAGAGTACTAAATTTAACATGGTGAAGTGTTTGAATTAACAAGATCTATATTTTGCCCATAAAATGGTGCTTGTGTTGACTTCAAAGCTTCTCACAAAGGTATTAGTGATCTCTGTGGCATTGTTTTCTCTTTTCTGACAGCAGTTTAAGTATAGCTGTAAGTCAAGGTAATGTCATGACATGCAACAGCAGTGTGTCAGCTTGCAGTAAATAGCCACTCAATGTTAAGACTATTTAAAATCCTTCACTTGCGGTTTACTTCCTTGGTCAAATAAATAATTATAATTGGATTAAGCTAAGAGTTAAAATAAAGATAAATTTCAAAATGACTATTTCAAAATGATATCTGACATTCCACAAACTCCCACATGCTGCAGCCTTGACACATCAGCTGACATGCTATACTTATGAGCTATGATCAGTTAATTCATTCATTCACTTATTTATTTTCTTTGGGATATTTATCAATTTGATTTCAAACAATATTAAACCTTTGGAAAATAGATCTTGAGCACTTACTGGATATTCACCAGATGCTCACTTCTTCCTCCATAGTAAAGAGAAACTTCAGCTTCTCATCAAACTCTGTTTGAAGTTGCACTCAGTTCAGAGATGTTCGACATCATCAATATTTATGTGGGACCTGATGTCATGGCTTTTGATTATGCTATCAAGTAACCTCTCTGTATTAATATCCATATATTTTATTATTTATTTTTTCTCAACTTAAAAATGTCTTTTCATCTGTATGAATTTGTTAGTACTGTGTGCCCCTCTGAAATTCGGAGCGCGTGTCTGTCGAGTAGGACTTCACTGTTCCTTTGTCTACTGCAGCCTTTTACATCATGCTTTTAGTGAAATTTAGATGTCCCAGTTTATACTTCATGATTGCAGTGCTTAGGGATGTTCCAACACTTAAAATATTCACTAATACCATTGACTAGCATCACTGACTAGATTTACATCATGCTGTTGATTTAAGTAACATTAAAAGGGGTTTATTTCCTGTGCATTACATATTTGTGTACTTTGAAAATTCAGACTTTTAAGTGCAAAAAAGACATTGACCTAGCTAATCTGCAAAACACAAACTTTTTTTAAATGTACTGGAAGTGGATGATGTACGGTGTGCTCATGTTGGCAGTTAGTTACATTTTGGGTTTAGCTATAATTATATGAAGCATTTCTTATTTTTCAACAGCAAGAAATTCTTTACCAGTATCCAGTGACTAACGTATCTCAAATGTTGAAAAATGTTCGAGGAATATTTCTTACACTATGTGACATGCTGGAGAATATAACTGGGGGACAAACTATCAGGTGACCATAACATGTTATTTCATTAGTGGAATTAAAGATGTTGAACTTCTGTTGATCAAAAATTGCTGTTATGTTAAAAAATAATTGTTTAAGTGATATGTAGTAAAACCCATGCTCTTTTCTGTCAGTGATTCTCCAATCAATCATTGAGTACAATGTGTTTTTCTACATTTTTTGCTAAAATGTAAACATTCTTTTTTTTCTAATTAACATGTTTCCTTTCTTCAATAATTTGCCTATTGAGTATTTTTCTATCCATGAGCTATGACTTTCTTCTTCTTCTTGTGTTCTTTGCCCAAAGACTGGTCTGACCCAGAGCTCTATGACTTCCACCCACAGGTAGGGCAGAGAGGCAAACCTCAAATGCACATCAACCAGAAAGGGAATCAAACCTGGTGCTGTTGTCACCAATCTGATCTACACCAACCATCCAGCAACTGTGCCAACCAGTCATCCCAAGGAGTCATATATTGCGAAAGCAACTTGAATTTTTCATGCATGTTGTAGCCTGGAGCAATGGTAGAGTGATGGTAGAGGCTCCAAATTATTTCCATCACATGGCTGACCAGGAATCGCTCCCATTCTTAGTGCTTGCCACTGGTGTATGTTTGAAGCATTTACAAGTTGATATCTTGATGGCTGCATTATGGACACAACTTCTTTAGCAATCAAGTCTTGGGAATGGAGCTTGAACCCAGAACTTCTGGCAAGGAGTCAAGGAACCTACGCACTGTTCCTCTATGAGATATGACAAGTAGCACATATAATGCATTGTCCACTCTAGATTTCCTGATTCTGTAGGGATCAGCTAAGAAACCAGAAGAATTCAAATGAATTTGTTTTAACTTGAGCATTTCTTCCTCTTCCCTCCCTCACCCCCTCTTCCAATCTCCTTACCCCTCTTTCCCTACATTCCCTCGCCATCAAACAGGGATTTGCTGTATGTAATCAAAAGAAAACCATAGAAAATCAGAAAGGAACATGATGGTTACTTAGTTTTTGTTATTGATTTATTTTTGTGCTATTCTTTTGGATAGTTCGTCGTTATTGCTGGATGGAAAACTTATTAATGTAGGCTATTGGAAGGAGGGTAGTAACTTGCTGCTCATAGGACTACCAGCTGAAAGGTAAATTAAAAAAAACTTTTGGTTAATATTATAAAAAATTCTTCGAAGAATAATTAATAGTTCTTACTGGCGTATGCAATTTTTTTATTTTGCTCAGCAAAAGAATACTTCTAATTCTTCAGAAATTTGGAAATCAGATTTTCAGATTAATGTGCAAATAAACAGATATGGTTTACAGGATTTGGATTGCAGACAAATATTGAATGATTTGTGACACATATGAAGGAAAAACTTGCTTTTATATAGTGCCTTTCGTGCCCCAAAACACTTTACAGTCAATGAAGTAATTTTGAATTGCAGTCACAGGTGGAATGTATGAAACAAATTCTTGTGTTTTTAAACTTTCAACTCCTGCCCCATTGCTTCTGGAATTCAGCGAGAATCTATCTGTGGCTCCTCCTTTTTCTCATATATTTATCATTTCTCAGCGACATCATCTGAAAACAGTGTTGGGTTCCACATTTACATGATGATGCTCAGCTCTGACTTACCACCACTTACACTGCCTCTGATTTGTCACGTTGCTAATCCAGCATCCAGGATGACATGAGCAGAAATGTCCTCAGGCTAAGTATTAAGAAAATTAAAGTCATTATCTAGTTTTATCTCCCACCAAACGCCTTCCATAAACTCAAGCTCATTGAAAATAAATCTCTGCTACTCGTATGCTAATTTGCACAAAGACCCTCCCTCCCCCCACACCTATCTGCTCTATGCTTAAAAAGGTCTGCCTTGGTTCCTGGTCCACCAATATTCCAATTTTTAAAATTATCAACCTTGTTTTCAACTGTGATCTCATATCTGCCTATCATGGTAACCTACTCCAGTCCTAAAATACTCTGTAGTTTCTTTATTTCTTCAATTCTGGCCTGATTGCACATTCCCAATTTTCATCATTCCACCAGTGATGACTGTGCCTTCAACTGCCTAAGCACTAAATTCTAGAAATTCTATCCTAAACATTCCAATTTCTACTCTCTGTCCAACTTTAAGGCATTTCTTAAACATTCTTCTTTGATTAAATTTTGATCATCTGTCTTTATACATCATTATGTGGCCCAGTGTCCAAATTTATTTGATATGCTGCTGTGAAATGCCTTGAGATGTTCTACCACTTTAAAGACACCATATCAATACCAGATATTATTGCCTGTTTTTCCTTTGCCCCCAATATATTTGATATATTTCATCCGGTATAAGAGCAATTATAATTCATTCAAGCATGTGCACATGCTAAATTAACAAGTTGTCCTCTCCTTCAAAGGGTACCTCTTCCACAGCTAGGGAACATGATCCAGAATGTTGTGAGGACTTTGAAGTATATGTACAACTCATTAGACAGGCAAGTACTAAAAAAAACATTGTTACAAGCACCAAATTCATAGTAAATTCCAACCATGATTAAAAATGTAAACTCACGAGGTATTAGTAAGCATACAAAATCTCAACCTTAATGGAAGATATTTTCATCTGTTTCAGTCAGGTATCTGAGCACCTTGTTATGCTGAGTCTTCTGGACACTAATGATTGTTTTAGTTATGTGTGGACACATGAATTTGGATTAAAGAAGCGTAGCTGATAATTAAGTACCTTGATGCGTATTGTGATATATTATTGATGCAGTTGAGTTAACAATTTAGCATGTTTGGAAAAACTAAATTTCAAAATTTTGTAGTAAGTGGATATCGCAGGTGTTAGATTTGAATCAACAATAGTGCTGTTGTCTCCCAGTCAGAACATTGTAGGTTCATTCACCTACTCTAGAGACTTGTGCATATCATCACTACAATTCTGAGGAGACATTATGCTGCCAGAGATGGCATTTTTGGATAAGATGTTAAACTAAGGCACTGTTCTGTCTCTGGTGCTCGTTTTCCCTTTGGTTCACAGATGCCCTGGCTAGACTTTGCCATCCATGCAGGGCAAACCCATGAAGAGCTAGAAGGAACTGGAATTTCTAAATTGCCACCTAATTTGGAATTTGGAATACTGTGTCCAGTTCTGGTCGCCTTACTACCGGAAGTGCTGTTTTGTTCTTTGTAATTTCCACTATTTTGGTCAGCTTGGGAAATATAGTAGGTCATGACTATATGTGCATGAGAAGAAATGTCACAATTTCCTTGTTGCTACCTACCTCGGTTTTGTATTTCCTGGAGTCTGAAATTTTCAGCAAGGTGAATGGGTTTCTGAAGTCTGTGTGCATCACCGTAGGTAAGAGTCTTTATGAAATATAGGGGAAGCCTTCTGGAATCAGAAATCTTTTGACAAGTAAATATAAAAATTATTGGCAACTTTGCATATCCTAATTAGATACTATATTAATTTAAGTGTATTTTTAATATAAATAAATAAAGTGCTCTTTTTTATTCAGTAATATTGAGTTTTTTTTTTGCCAAGTGCCTTAAGCTTTTCATCAAATCAGAGTTTAGCCTTTACAGATAAAAGGCCTTAATTAAACCAGCCAAGACACCTGTTCAGCCTTTGAAGATGTGTAACAGACAGCCATCTGTTCAGGATATTCCAAAAGTATTCAGCTCTGCAAGCTTTATTTATTCAGTTGGGCAATGGAATCCCTTTATTAATATTTGGCTGAGCTCCATATCCCATTCAGTTTCCTTCAGCAGGTATTGTTAACACAACTGTCAAGGAGACTGTGAGCTTTATTTTGATTGACAGTTTAATGAGCTGCAAATAAGATTATGTTCTTCTCAAAAATTTTACAAGGCTATTTGTTTATTTTGACAGTTTTGTGAGCATCTGAAAGACTCCTCAATATTATTGTAGAATTTGTGAATTCTTTCCACAGTGAATACTGGGTCAGTGAACATCAGGGTTGTAGAGGGATATCAGGGAAATGATGGGGAAATGGTGTTGGATGGAGAGGATGTATGTGAATGCAACTGAATCATTGTTCCAATGAATGGAGATGGACCTTCTAACCTGCCTGCTTTTGCCCACCTTTGTTCCCGCTTCTAGCCTGCTTCTGGAGACTGTAGACTTGACTCCAGCGCAACCCCACCATGAAGATACTGTGGGAGACACGGCCACTTGTGGGGGAGGGGGGGGTCAGTGGGATCACAGTGTTGGGAAGTGGTCCAGCTTATGATTCCCGCCTCAAAGGGGGAAAACCTGGCTCCAGTATCTATCGTGACTGTTTAAAAGCAAAGATTTCGAAATCGATATTACCTGTTCTATAAACAACTGCATATCGTTATATGAATTATATGTATAAAAACATGTTCAGGCATCAGAAAAATGGATGCCAAGGCATCAAAGTAGGAGACATTTGGAAGGGCAACTGAAAGCTTGTTAATAGTGAGATTTAAAGGAAGATCTTAAAGGATGAGCAAAGAGGAGTTTGGACAGGGAATTTTCAGAGAGTGAGATTGATATAATTGCAGTGAGAGTGCTGAGGGAGGGTGCAGGTGTGTGCAGAGAAGCTGAGTTTAATGGAATTCTGGAGGTGGAAGAAATCAGAGATAAAATCACACAACAAGATCTGAATTTTAGATTTGAAGCATTGTAAAAACCAAGAACAGTATAGGTCACTAAAGATGGGAGCAATGGGCAAAAAGGATCTTGGTGCAGGAAAAGAAATAAAAAGAAGTGTTAAGAGTCAATAGAGTTTCAGTACATGGTGGAGAATGCAGACTAGCCATAAGTCTGGAGGTGATAAAATGACTATCTAAATGTATAGGCTAAAGTAAAAATTAAGATAGCATTATAGATGAGTGCTCTTTCTGTAAGAGAGGATATGTATCAGACTCATTTTGAACTTGACAGGATGCAAAGATTGCAAACAGCCCTGAAAAAGTGGCTGGGGAAATAGTGGTAGTATCTCTTAAATTGTGTGTACCTTTCCATGTTCCAGCGTCAAGGCGTAATAACCCCTCTCACATTATGTAATTCTTCTTCAAATTATCATATCAACATTCAATATTCTGACAAGACAAATCAGAATTAGCTGGAAAAATAAATTGATGCTGAATTTACTACTAATTATAGTGATCTGTAAGAGGACATGGTAATGAAACTGTTGTATCTTGACAAAAGAGCAGATAGTGAGTGTTATTTATTTATAAAGCTTACACTAAGCTAGGGATGAAAGCGCCTGCTAAACATCTAATAAATAATATTACAGAAGTACTAGTTTATTGTATGATGCAATATTGTCATTTTGCTTGTTGATTTATTTTTGTCATTCTGCTTTTAAACAGTTAATGAAGTAATTTGTTATTCAGTTCTATTAATTTCTAAATATCTTGTCTTCCTTCAGTGCCTTTTGCAAGTCGGAGAATATTCCCCGATTAGACCATTTTTTTAATCTGTACTTCCAACGAGCTATCCAGCCAGCAAAGTTAAACTGCAGCGCAAGTCCCAGTTACCAGTGTTATAGTAATTTGAGCACATTGTTTTTAGATGGGCTCCCTGGAGTTCGCTGGCTTATGCTACCTCAGGATATCAAAGTAAGCTAATTTTATTTAAAGGACAGCTGCAACCATTGCGTGCAATGAATCTTTTTTAACCATTTTTTATTGTACACATTTTTACCATTTTTTTTATTGGACAACTTTTATCTTAGCTTCAAATACATATTAATTATTGCATTATTATGTGAAAAGATGATTTGTATCTGCCCTCATGAGAGAGGACACAAGTAACATTTCAGAATTTCCTGTAAATCAGGAAATGGAAGAGAGGATGGAACTCAGGAAAATTACTGGGAATAACCAGGGAAGTGGTATATGGCAAATTGTTGAGTCTGTGAGCTGACAATCACTGGGATTGGTGGATTTCACCCTAAGGTCTTGAAAGAATGTCTAATGAGATAATTGATGTTTTGGTTTTAATATTTCAAAATTCTCTAGATTCATGGAAGGTTATATCAAAGCAGGAAATAACAAACTTGTTAGTCCAACATCTATTATATGGAATATGTTAGAAGCTATTTTTAAAGATGTTATAGCAGGACAGTTGGAAAAATTCAAGGCAATCAGGCAAAATCAACATGGGTTTTATGAAAGGGAAGTCATGTTGCACTAATTTATTGGCGTTCTTTGAAGGAGTCACATGTAGTGTGGAGAAAGGAGAACTGGTGGACTTGGCATTTTGAGATTTTCAGAAAGCATTTGATAAGGTGCCATAGCAAAGATTATTGTGGAAGATGAATCTCATGGTGTAAGGGGTAACAGATTGGCATGAATTGAAGGGATCAATGCTGAGGCCTCAACGTTTTACAATTTATATAAATGATTTGGATGAAGGGACTGAAGGTAAGCTTGCTAAATTTGCTGACAACATAAAGATGGGTAAGAAAGTAAATTGTGAAGAGGATGTAAGGAAGCTACCTACATATGGACAGAGAAACAGCATTGGTGAGACCATATCTGGAGTTTTGTATACACTATTGGTTCCTTATTTAAGGAAAAATGTAAATGCATTTGAAACAGTTCAGAGGAGGTTTACTAGGCTAATGTCAGGAACAGATGGATTGCATGTTTTTCATATAACGTCTTTTTTTCCTTTTACTGACATTTCAATTTTTTTCTTTTAACATGTATGTTACTTGCATATCAACAATTAAATGTTCAAACAGCTACAGTAATATTGCAGCACCTCAGGATGAACATACAATAATATAAAATATTCTGAATCTCTATTATGCATTTGAAGGGAAATCAATATGCATCCTTTTATATATAAAGTTCCACAATTCTAATAAAAAGATAGAGCTGAATTTTACATGCTCCTATCTTTGCCATGGGGATGGCATATAAAATGGAGTGGGCACCCATTCTATCACTTTCCTGCTCACCCCCAATAATACAGGAGTTTTTGTGGGCTTTGAAATCATCAGCTGCTTTACTAGATTTAAATAAACAATTAATAGTCAATTGGGTTGCTATTAAGCCAGTTGACTCTAATAATTCACTGCCCTTAAAGCACGTGGCATTGTCAGCAGGATGGAAGCCAAAAGGCCAATTTTTGAAATCAAGTGGCTGAAGGGTGGGAAAGAAGGAGGGAAAGTCACTGCTCAGCAACTGCTCTTTGTGGGGTGATTACTTCCCCCGCTAAGGTTGAAGCCCATTTCCTATTTGCTCCTTCCCTTAAATCCTCATCCACTTCACCTCTTCCTAACCTGCTCAGCCTTGCTGGCCTAAGACCGTGACTTATCTGCTGGGGATCCAAGGCCTTGGAGTCCTTTCTTCATCAGCAGTCCTGCAGCAGACACAGTGACACTTTCCTGACACTGCCAGCTAATTGGTTTGTTCGGCAGCTCTAGAGGGCATGACCCCAATAAGGAACTCAAGTCCCAATCAGCAATTATTAATCGGCTCCACGTTGCTTTATGGCTACAGGGTGAGTGGGCATGGAGTGTGTCAGCACCTACCAGTATCATCCATCCCACTGTCTATGTGAAGCAAAAAAGAATGATGTGTTTTGGAATTTTTAAGAAAGTTTCAGTGCCACTCACTGGCCTCTTGCTGCTATTGCATATGATTTGTCTCAAGTCCTCTTATAAAGTACAATGAGGAATGAACATTTAATTAAAAGGGGATAACGCACTTGCAGCTTTTCAGTGCAAGCAGGATTAGTTAATAAAAGGAGGATTTCCATAGTTATTGAGGAAAAATTTGAACCTGACGTGTTTTTCACTTTGTTTTCATGCACGTCTTTTGTGAAAGTTATGTTTGAAATTAATTGCAGCCAGTGCACTTTAAATTTACGTTTGCTTCTTTTGTAATTTGTGTAGATTTTGATAGTCTGGCTTGTTGATGTTTTCTTTCACTTTGACCAGCCAATTTAGCAATTCTTAGTAAAGGCATAAGATGATACAGAATAAGAGAAAAAACTGCTATTCATCTTCTTAGACCACTTTTTCAAAAATCATATAACCCTGATATTGGACTTCATTGCAGCCAATCTCTTGAGAAAAAACTTTGTTAATTCTTTAATGATAAACTCCAGAATTGCTATCTATCTTACCTGAGCAACATCTTTGACATAATTTTTCAGATAATGATTGCCAATTGGAAGTT
This sequence comes from Sphyrna mokarran, assembly GCA_024679065.1. Lineage (NCBI taxonomy): Eukaryota > Metazoa > Chordata > Chondrichthyes > Carcharhiniformes > Carcharhinidae > Sphyrna > Sphyrna mokarran. Next base: position 150,815,370 of record JAGIQG010000001.1, read on the forward strand.
GGAAATCCTTTTGGTGCACATGTTCAACTTTTCTCTTTGTTGCCAACATAAATACTCTCATTAGTTTGCATATATCTCCAGTTTCTGATGCTAACTATCCCCCTGGTGTTAACTTAAGATTTATCAGTTAGTGAATCAGCAAAATTTAAAAATAATCCAAGTCATAGGCCTACAAAATCATATAAACGTTCGAATTAGGAGCAATTAGGCCACTCGGCACATTGAGCCTGCTCCAACGTTCAAGAAGATTATGGCTGATCCCACAATCTTCCCTATACCTGATAATATTTTATCCCCTTGCTGATCAAGAATCTATCTAGTTCCACCTTAAGAAGTCAAATCCAGCAGATAAAAAAGTGCAACTATGATAATTCCCTGGTAGAGGGGTGGATTCTTTGAAAATTTACCATGCTTTTCATAAATTAATTTTTACAAAGTTTCATGCAAGTGTTCTGTATGTCACTGTCTGTCAACTTGTTTCTTTCAAATCAACCCTTGTAACATGTGAGGCTTAGTGCTATTATTTATGACCATTTAAAGGATCTTTAGACCAATTGAAACCAAGCTAAAATCAATTTTGGATTACTCTTCTGGAGTATTTAGCTGTGCTTGTTTTTCTTTTTGCTTCCTCTTTTGTCAATTTTTTCAAAATGTTTTCATCTTCCACATTGCACGATAATGTAATTGAGACTTCTATTCACTTAATAAAATGGAAGAGTAGTCTATGGTGACCTGCACTGAATTTTCTCTCCCTATGGATTATATTATTCTTTTCCCTGGTGAAATGATAACCATTAGTAAATAGCTCCATTTTGGATCACACCATAGTTTGACTATTCTTAAAATCAAGATTTTTCCTCAGTTAACTAACTATACTCATGGCTTTACAAAGTAAGTTATCAGCATTCAATGAAACAACCAACCAGGCACACTATATCAATTGATTAGGTGAAATAGCATTACTGCACCTTACAAATGCGTATCCCATCTGAAGCATAGTTGAAAAACTATATGTCTTTTCCTATGACTAATTAAATCTTTGCCTGTAAAATTTATGAATCAAACAGCTATTATTGCTTTTCATGCACAAGCTGAAGTGATGACTCCAGAAGATGATTAATAAATTTGTTTAGTGATTCAGGTATTCATTTTCCTCATAGGATTGCATCCTAAATTCTATTTATTTCAATTTCAGATGGATATTGATACTGCGCTGAGTGGTCTAGAATCAGCAGACTTTGGAGAACTGGTAATAAAGCTACAATAATGTGCAACATCTGAACATCATCTCATGATACTTAAAACTAGTTGGTAATATTTCCATCATAGTTTAGCATATATATCTGTGGTCCTGTTTGGAGGAAACATAATTTATGATGGTGATGAAAGAGCTAAAAGAATTAAGAAAATATTTATATCAATGTCATGATCATATGCTATAGACATAGACACTTAACATATGTCTATATCTTATGGGAAATAGTACATTACTCATGTATAGTGTCCAGGTCATCCAGGAAACTCATAGCGAGATTGCAAAAATCCAGACAATAGCTACACTGTAAGACAAAGCACAAATTAAGAATTAGTAGTAGTTCCTAAGAAAAGTACAACAATAATCATGGGCAATTCTACTCTTAGTAGCTTGGACAAATGATATTGATAGCCTTGCAAATAAGTTCTTAGGTTGTATTTGAGCAGTTTTTTGGAACAATATATTCTGAAACTAACCAGGGAACAATAAATTTTAGACCAAGTAATGTATTAATAACCTCATAGCAAAGTATTACCTCAATAAGAATGACCATTTGATGATAGAATTTCACATTCAGTTTGGGAGTGAGTTGTAAAATTAGTATCTTTAACATAAATTGATGGTAATTACAAAGGTATGAGGCAAAAGTTGACTTAAGTGAACTGGGAAAATAGGTTCAACGTAAGAAGGTAGAGAATCAAAGGCAAGCATTTAAGGAGATATTTCATAATGTTCGACAAAAGTGTAATCTATTGAGAAAAGAAAGATTATGAGAAAGATGCATCATCCATGGCAAAAAAGGAAGTTATGCGTGGTATCAAATTGAAAGAAAAGATATACTGTGCTTTAAAGATTAGTGGAAGATTGGGAACATTTTGGAAACCAGCAAAGGATGATTTTAAAAATATATATAGATTGCGAAATTAGAATATGAGGGAAAAATAGCAAGAAATAGAAAAACAAACAATAAAAGCTGCTACTGGTATGTAAAATGGAAATGTGTAGTTGGTGAGTGTTGGTGCCTTCAAGGTTGTGACTGGGGAATTAATCATGGGAAATAAGGGAATTGCAGAAACATTGGACATTTATGTTGTATCTGTCTCCAGAATGGAAGAATCAACAAGCATTTCAAGAATAGTAGAAAATCAAGAGGCAAATCAGAGGAAGGAACTTAGAATAATCACTTAAAACAAGAAGTACTAAGAAAATCAATGCAACTAAAGGCTGACAATTCTCCTGGATCTGGTGACCTATGTCATATGGTCTTAAAAGAAGTGACTGCAATCTTCCACTTCAGAGATAGAGAGTGCATTGGTTGTAATCTTCCAAAGTTTCTTAGATTGGGAAACCATGTATGTGGTTTGTGAAGGGTGCAGACAGAAAGCAGGAAATTATAGTCCTGTTATTCTAATCTGTCATGATGTAGAGATGTCGGCGTTGGACTGGGGTAAACTCAGTAAAGTTTTACAACACCAATTTTAAATCCAACCAATTTATTTGATAGTAAATTCGCGAGCTTTTGATTTTATAGCCTTCGTCAGGCAAATGCAGTGTTCTGGTCTGCAATAGCACTCATATCCACACAGACAGTTACAGATTGCTGATTAGAATGCGAATCCTTACATCTAACCTGCTATTCAAGTGTTAAATTGGCTAACAATGTGTGTGAAGGGAATCCTGAGCATTGGTTAGAGAATTGTGTATTTTCTCCAGACAGCACAGTAAGTGAGGTTTTTTGCTAACCCAGGCAAGTTACGGGGGTTACAGATAGTGTGTCATGAAGCCAAGATCCCTATTAAGACCGTCCTCATGTGTGCGGAACTTGGCTATCAGTCTCTGCTCAGCAACTCTGCGCTGTTGTGTGTCACGAAGGCCCCCTTGAAGAACATTTACCCGCAGGTCGGAGGCCGAATGCCCATGACTGCTGAAGTGTTCGCCCACAGGAAGGGAACTGTTTTGCCTGGTGATTGTTGAGCGATGCTCATTCATCCGCTGTCGTAGTGTCTGCATGGTCTCCCCAATGTACCATGCTTCAGGACATCCTTTCTTGCAACGTATTAGGTAGACCTAATTTTGACAAATATTTGACAAATTTATCAGAAGTCTTTTAGGAATTAACAAGAAGGCTGGATAAAAGGGATACTAGTAGATGTAGTCTATTTGGATTTCCAAAAGTTTTCAATAAAGTCACATAATTCATGATATTGGAGAATATATGGATAGACAAGTGATTACTGAATGAGAAACAGGTTCAGAACAAAGGGACAGTATTCAGGTTGACAAACTATAACCAGTGGACTGTCACAAAAATCAGTGAAATGACCACAATTATTTATAATCTATATTAATGTCTTGGATGAATGAATCAAGCATATTATAGCCAAATATGCTGATCATATAAAGATAAACAAGAGAAGGATACAAAGGGTGGAATTTTCCTGCCCACAGCCCCGCCCACTGAAATTCCCATGGCAGGCTGGACAAAATTCGACAATGGACCATGCAAAGATCTGTTGACAGCAGGTGGGAATTTCCAGCCTTGGAGAAAGCATGGCTGGAAAATCCCACTGAAAGAGTCTGCAAAGAGATATAAATAGGTTAAGTAAAGGGAGAAAGATAGACTGTAATGTGGCAAAATGTGAGGTTGTCCAATTTAGCAAGTAAAAAAACAAAATATTATTTGAATGGAGGGAGACTGCCAAGTGCTGTGGTACAGAGGAATCTGGGTGTAATTTTACATGAATCACAGGAAGTTAGCACGCAGGTACCAGAACTAATGAAGCCAATTAGAACGTTGACCTTCATTGCATAAAAGTGAGGAAATCTTACTGCAATTGTAAAAGACTTTGCTGAGACCACACCTAATGTATACTTAAGAATGGACACAATTCAGAGAAAGTTCCCTAGGCTGGTTACTGAGATGAAGGGGTTGTCTTATGACTTATCTTATGGACCCTGTATATTTCTGCCCATTCATTTTGCCAAATAAAAAGTTGTCAGGAGCTTGTCCCCAAATATCTGACAAGTGCTCCTAGTGAGGAAAATCCTGTACTCCCAGCTCATATTCATATAATTAATTTATATATCAGCAGAAATCAATGTCATTGTAAGAAGAAAAGCAAAGAAGAGAAAATATTACTTGAATGTTAGATCGCTTTGAGTAAACAATTTGGCTGAATTTAAATTTAAATTGGAACAAGTTATGATCTGAATTGCATGACTTCTGCTGTTTTTAATGTAGCTTATTTGGAATTATGGTAAGATTTCAAACAAGTCCTGTGTTGTACTGTGGTGTCAAAGATGAAAGTTAATAAGGTGTGACCTGCTAGTAAGATGAGATATCTGAACAATATCTACAAAACAGCAGTTTGCCAAAATTATACTGCCTTCATTTACTTGGCTGCAATGGATCATTTGCTTACAGTTGCTCAAAATTTAATTTATTGATGACATCATTCTTCAAATAAAAGTAAACAAAATAAATGAATTCTTAGATTATCTGTTTGATATTTAATTGGCTAATTATCTTTTTTGTGTGATTTTAGTCTGAAGATTATTATGACATGCGGCGACTGTACGTGATACTGGGTTCCTGTCTGTTCTTCAAGGTGAGCCTGTTAATGGTTGGAAGTTGAGAGTTGATTGAAGGAATCAAACTGTAACTTGAATTCTGAGCAATGTAAATTTCAGTACTAATTGATCCATGAACTTCACTAACAAGTGAAATGTACTAACATTGCATCTGGTGTCAGGAGATTTAAGCAAAATATGACTTGAACAATGGAATGCAACTGAACTTTTTGAAATTATCAATAAAATACTAAATTGATGTTTCTGCTACAAGCTAAACGATTGAATTCTCAGTGGGTTAAGTATAGTAGATTCTAAGAGGTTGTTTCCCCTGTGGCAACATTAAGACCAGAGGGCATAATTTCAGAATACGGGGTTGCCCATTTAAATAGAGATGAGGAGGAATGTTCTTGTGTATTAAATCTCTGGAATTCTTTACCACAGAGGGCTTTAAAGATTGAGTCATTAAGTGTGGTCAAGAATGAGATAGATTTTTAATCAGTAAGGGGCTTAATGATATGGGGATAAGACAGGAAAATGGAGTTGAGGATTATTACATATCAGATTAGTCACTTTGTCACTGAGTAGCAGAGCAGACTTGATGGGTTGAATGACCTACTTCTGCTCCAGTGCCCTATGGTTTTATTATGCCATGGATCAATTATTAGGTTGTTATGTTTTTAAGACACCAATGCTGCAACACTGTGGAAAAACTCTGTGCCTAATTTCATGCTGAAATCTAATCAATTATTAAACACATGTCAGACTATACAACAGAATCGAGTGATGTTGAAAGATGTAAGTGGTTATTTTTAGATTTTAAACACAGTTATCATAGAATCCCTGCAGTGCAGAAAGAGGCTATTTGCCGATCAAGTCTGCATCAGCTCTCCAACAGAGCATCTTACCCAGGCTCAGGCCCACCCTATCCCTGTAGCCACTTGCATTTGTCGTGGCCAATCCATCTAACCTATATATCTAGGGACACTAAAGAATAATTTTAGCATAGCCAATCCACCTAACCTGCACATCTTTGCACTTTGGGAAGAAACTCACACAGACACAGGAAGAACGTGCAAGCTCCACACAGGTAGTAACCCAAGGCCAGAGTCAAACCTGGATTCCAGGTGCTGTGAGGCAAGAGTGCCACCCGCAGTGCCAGCATTTGGCTGCACAATGCAATAAAGTCCGTAATGAATCCATAATATTGAATTACAGCATCTAAAATTGCCGTTGGTATTTGAGCCTCAAATATATTATATTCTAGATCTCTGCTTCCATTCCAGTTTTACTTTTTAAAGTACCTGAGTGGAATTTTCTACTTGCTAGCTTGAAATCGTTGACTGTATTATAATATCACTTGTGTGTGTTGGATAAGTAAGCATCCAATAATGTGTCAACAGTTTTTAAAAAATGTTCAAAGTTATGTATACATAACAATGTAAAATTACTGAATAAATATTAAAAAGGTGAGCAAATTAGTTTGCACTGAATGTAATATTAGCTTAGGTTGTGATATTCAAGACATAAGACTATTTTTACAATGAAAGAATCTAGATATGATCATATTAAACTGTTTCTTATAAATTGAATTATATTCTTGGAGGTGTAGAATCCACTTTGCAGTCAGAGCTGTATGAAGGTGGAGAGGAAGACTTGAAACTGATGTTTAATAATGTCCAAATGACCAATAGTGCAGTGATTGCTTATGGTTGATTTGACACCTTAGCTGCACCTGGAAAAAGGGACGAAATAGTCAGAAGAGATTGCGAGACATTGTTTCAAGGAGGAAAATGAACCAAAAAAATACCTGGTGCCTTAATGTGAGATCAAAAGTTACGCAAATTCAGTAATTTTGAATTGCCACAGAATTGTCCATGGCCACAAATAAGAAATAGACAACTATTCATCGTTATGATCTGATTTTTTTGATACAAAATTGCACTGCAGTTACCGACAGGAAAGTTGGGAAGCGTATGACAGAGAAAGACAGTGAGGCTTTTAATGGAGCCCTGTAGGTCCCTAGTGAGGCTCATGGAGCCGCTGGGTGGAAAGCTGGCTATGTCCTGGCAGGGATGTGAACTGATGTCCCAATATACTGTATACAGCATGTGCCCGCTGGGCTCCTGAACGCACTGCTGACAGCCTCTCTAGTAGTTTTGCCCCTCCCCCACTCCCCAAAATGAATCAGCTGATGGCCTCTGTATTACACAGTAGTTTTGTGAAACTCAGCTCACCCAAAAAACGGGCATCGGGCACTGATTTGTTTTTTTTTAAGAATTTCATACTCCAATAAATCAACTTTCATTCTTCTAAGCCCAGGGAGATGCTGCTGAAGTAAATTTGGTAATTTACTGCGGTGTATGGTGTGACCATATATATAGCAGCCACATTGCATCAGCGGTGAAGCTGGATGGATATTCAATTTTGGTGTCAAGGGCATTGATGAAACAATTTGCTATATCCAGGATAGTATTGATCCTTTTAAGTGTTTATGGTTGCACTGATCCAGACAAGTGATGTCTATGTCATCTTATCCTCGTTTGAGTCATGTAGAGGTTGAATATGCTTTAAGAGGTAGGGATTGAGACATTCACCACTGAATACATAACTTACACCCTCCATTTGTAGTCATGTGTTAATGTGATTTATCCAATCAAACTTCTGATCAGTGCTGGAACACCAGGAAGTTGTTAATGATGCAGTTGAAAACAAGGAGAATTTTGCTGTTTAATTGAAGAATAAGGTTAAACAGATTTTTCACCTGTGTTTAAAAAGTGCAAGTATGCTGTTGATTCTTTGATTCTGACTAAAATCTGACACTCGAGGTGTGGCTTGAACAATGTTAGCAAATCTCAGTTGTGTAAGTTTGAATAGGTAGTGCTGTATGTGGTTAGAGTTTGCATTCAACTAGCCATGACTTTTTAATGTTGGTGTACAATCTGGACTAATAGGAAGACGAGTTATTTGTTGCATTGTGGCAAATAGCTAGAATTATTTTTCAGCTAGGTTGTAATCTTTACAGTTTATTTTCTTTACTTTTTATAGAAATACTTTACTAATTTTTGTTGATTTTCTTTAAATGTATTTTAAGGGTTACTTGATTGGCAATCATTTGCCCAAAGATGACCTCCTTGATATTGCACTTTACTGCCAGCATTATTGCTTACTACCCCTTGCAGCGGAGCAAAGGATTGGCCAGCTGATTATTTGGCGTGAGACATTTCCATATAGACACCTTTTATCAAGTCACAAACCAATCATCGAGGGTTACCAAGAACCAAAAGGAAGATATTTTTTGCTAATTGTTGGTTTGGTATGCATTAAATCATATTTATATTTTTTTTCTTGTATGTTATTTAACATAGTTCCAATTCAAGCAAGTAAACAAATTTTCATGTATTGTTAAGCTATAGATCTTCTTCTGTTATTCTCCTCTTCTTGAGTTCTCTATTGGAAGGCAAATTCGATTGACGGTGCCACAATCGTCAGTATGGGTAGTGCAAGGAGGCAGGTCTAGAATTCACTGCAGCCAGACAGTGGATCAAACCCAATGCTGTTAATACCAATTTGATCCGCATCAATTGTCCAGCAATTGAACCAAACAGTTCCCCCAATGAGTTAGAGTTGCTGTGGCACCATACACAATTATTTGTTGTAACCTGAAGCCATAGATAATGATGGAACAGGTGCCAATTTCTTTCCATCACATGGCTGACCAGGAATCTCTCCCTCTCTTGCCACCTGCTATTGACATATGTTGGAAGGATTGCCAGTTGATACTCAACTTTTTTTGGCTACATTAAGTCAGCAAGTGGATTCAAGCCTCATTTAGGAAATTTGAGCACAAATCTTAAGTTGTCACTCAGTGCAACACCTCCTCTACTACACTGAGTGACAACTTAAGATTTGTGCTCAAATTTCCAAAATGAGGCTTGAATTCAGAACCAAGGGTGCTAACACTGAGCCACAGCTGACTTTAACCCGTAGGTGGTCAGATTTTGTAACTGAAATGGGGTTTTATGAATAAAATAATAGGAACTATTTTTTTTTTACTGACTGTTGTATTTCAATAGAATCCAGAACTTTTGAGTGTTGTGTGATTCTGAACTTATAACAATTTTTCTAAGGAATGATCAAACAGCAGAAATAGAAAAGATCATGCTAGCATTTGGTGGAATAATTTATCACTGTTATCTGTGGAATTGATTTTGTATTGGCCAGAATACCACAGTCATTGATTACTTTTGATGACTATTGTATCATATGTATCAGTTCTAGATTTAAAAATTCAAAAAAAAATTGAGGAATTGTGGAATTATAGAGCACAAAAGGAGGCCTTATGGCCCATTGTATCTGTACCAATTCTTTGAAATACATCTGGTTAGTGTCACTCCTCTGCTCTTTGCCCAAAGTTCCTGAAGTCTCTTTTTGATCAATGGTATTTGAACCTTTTTATTAATAGTGCTTGACAAGATTGTGCAGTTTTTGAAATGCAAAAATTAACTAAGACTTGAATCTCTTCAGAGACATTTGATGATGTGTGTGCTGCTGGAAGCAGGAGGATGTGCATCCAAAGTAAATGGAAATCCAGGACCAGACAGTGTTTATGTTGATCAAGTTAAATCGACCTTACTTCATCTCGAGGGACTAGAAGCCAGTATACAAGATAGACTGGATAGCCCCTCCACCCTTTGCCTGTCATGTGCTGATTGGTTCCTTCCTTCTTCTCGTGACAAGTTTGAAAGTATTAGCAGCTCTCCTATCATCAGCAAGTTGCAAAGTACAACTAAATCAATTCAATATTCAACAAGCCGCAGGACACTATTTGGAGACTCCAGCCTAAGGATGCAGAAATCTAGTCCCCCAAGGAGCAACAGTGCCTCTGAAAGTGGTGGTGAAAGACACGGTGAAACGGGTTTCTTCAGTATGAACTTTAATCCATATTCCACATCTGACACAATCAAAAAGCAACCTCGAAGAGAATCACAAAGTTCTTGTGGATCTGAGGGTAGTGGAAGTATATTTAAGGTAAGAGAAGTAATTTGATGAGCTATATAATTCTGGATTTTAGGTATGAAATTTACATGTTCTCCAAATTTTCAATTATATTGAAAACAGACTAGAAATTGATGGCTTCTGATAGTGGAAAGTGAAGAGGAAATCAACGTAGAATCTGTCCACAGATAACATTTGTAACTACTGGATCCTTTCAAACAGTGCCATGTTGTACCTATTAAAATTTTGCAACCAGCATTGCACTGATGACTGGGTTGACTTCTGAAATTTCCAAGTAGAACACAACCCAAAAGAGCACAATTCTGTGTTCCTGGTTTACCTAAAATGCAGAGTATTATGACAGCAGAAGTGGGCACGTGGAACCAGACATCCCTCTCAACCCCTAGTTAAAGACTTTATTGACTAGAAGCTGAAACCCAATTAAAGACTTTCCTATTTAACACTAGTTGCAGAAAGGAAGATTATTATGGAAGGTTACAGTAAAAACTTTAATTTAGGAATTTCATTTGCTCTTGGATACAAGTAAACTTCTGAACAGCCTGAGAAGTAGTCCATGACGACCAAAGTTTCTTTAGGTTTTGTTATAATCTGGGTCAGAAACTGAGGTGCTTCATGAAGTCAGCCTAAACCAGGGGTCTCCAAACTACTGGCTGCATCCGGATCAGAGTTTGAAGACCGCTGGCCTAAACCATAAGTTTTGCACTTTGAATTTGGCATGGATAAGCGTAAGATGTTTCACTCAAATGACTCACTGGGGAGCTTTTATCAAACAAACTTTATTTAAGAATATAGTTAACACACAGTGAGAAAATTAGCAATAATCTTTACAAATTACAAAACCATAACTACAATATAGTATAAACCTGAACAGCTGAAAATACTATTCCAACACTACATCCCATTCTAGGCTTAGTACAGAAAGTAAGCATGCTAACGTAATGCTGGATTTTGCAGTTTACAATTGTTGCTGTGATTTAAAACCCTGAGGCCTTCTCAGTCCTGGAACTTTTTGTCCACCTTGAGACACACAGATACCACTTGCCTATAGCTTCTAGCTGCACTCTACAGACAGCAGAATTTTCAAAATCAGGGAGAGACACAAAAACACTGCTTTCAGCCTGGAGTCCAAACAGATTCTGCCGTACTGAAGGTAAAACACCTTTTGGATTTCTCTTGGGAGGAAACAAGCTATCCAAAACTATCTATGTTCAAAGGTATGACATGATCTGTCAATCAATTGCAAATCAATAATTCCCAAAATAGCGTCAAACTCCAGAACACTACATTGGGCCAAGATTAAAAGTAGACAAACGGCTCATTCGATGATTTCAGCAACTATACAAGGACATCAAAAGTTAGGCCTGCTTAAAACAGAGAAACATGATTAAAATACATTTCTTAAGTAGTGTTACATCCTTAATATCTGAGAGGTTATTGTATCATTTGCAAAGAAAATGTTGAAAATAGTATTATCTGCTTCCACATAAATTGTTTCCTTCACTAATGCCAGTCATGGTAAAATTATTTCCCATAGAGATGAACATTGACTAAATGTTGGAATCTTAAGAGGGCAAGATAAGCTTCATTGCTGCTTGTATGGATTTCATTGCTCAAACTTGGAGAGCGAGAACTGCTGTCAGTGGCTACTGCACTCCCTAATGGCCAAAGAATAAAGTAACCAACTAGATTATTGACTAAACACTTAGGACTTTCAGTGGATCAATGAATGATATTATGGCCAGTGCAGCTGGAGTTGTCGATCTCAGTTGACATTTCATTAACATTTCCTATGCTCTGGTTGGCAACAGACCATTTATTCTCAACATTGAAATTTTCTTCATAGATCTGAAAGACATTTGTAAATATCCTGATTACTCTGATAAGGTGCCTGTTTAGTTCAATACATTTTGTAACAGCAGCAATGGTTCTGCTTTGCTCAATGGTTCCATCTCCATGCCCAACGTAGAAACTGTCAGTGTTAGCTCAGTTATTCAATACTTACAGCAATACTAAACAATGCTAGTAATTTTTTTAATCGATTACATTTTACATAAAAATGTAGCCTTTAGAGTTGTTTAATCTTCAATAAGTTTACTGATAATGGCCTTGTTTAAAAAATATATAATTTCAGAGCAAGAAGAAACAAAACTTTCCTAATCCATTTTATCTGGGAAGTATGAAAAAAAGCCTTTCTGAGCCAGAGACTGAGGAAATGTTGAGTATAACAAGGTAAATTTAAAATTATTTATTTAAGATTTTAAATACACTTTCTTTTGCACTTTCATAAGTAAAAAGGAGCTGTGTTGTTTTCTTTTAATTTCCAGACTCGGTTTTAGTTTCTCTTTTCACTGTTTAAAGTTTTGTTTGTATCTGGAACAAGAGCCTAGTATGAACACTTTTTATGACACGCAATGGATATTACTCTTGTGCATTAAAAATAATGTTCAATACAAATGACAAAGATGCTAAATTTCAGGTTTTAACGTAATGCAAGTTTATGTATTTGTAGTGCTGCATTTTTTTCAAATCTTGTACCTTAAACATAGAATATAAATTTGATGTTAAAAAGTGAAAACTATTCCATGATGCTTTGAAGAGGATAATTGGATATCAAGCAATCATCAAAGACCTGAGAGAGATGATCAAAATTGCGATCAAAAGGAAAGATTTTGAAGCTGTTAAATATGGAAAGACAAGTAATAAGCTGTGGGAATTTAAAGAGAAACAGGGGGGGTGGTGTGGGAGGGAATGTAATTTTACTACCTTGTCCTGTCCTTCAGTGGTTGGGGAAAGCCAGTAAAACTGCAAGAGGGCCGAGAAATCGGCTTCATGCCCGATTTCCCGACTTTCGCGATCTTACTGGCACTGGATATCCAGCATATTCAGCCTCCCGCCCATTTCTGGTGAGAGGCTGAATAAGTTATTTTAATATATGTTAAACCTAATTTAAATGAAATTAGCAAGCCCGGGACGCAATCGTCTGACTTTTCATACCTTTGTGACCTCACCAGGAAAGGTTCTCTCTGACAAGGAAAACAGCTTTCCCATGAATGGAGATAGCCTTGCTAGTGGAACTGGAGGTCATTGAGGTTTTCCTTGGGAGTTTGAGGACAATGGATTTGCCCCTTAAGTAATACAGCTTGGCACTCTGGCACCCTGGGTACAGGGCCTACTGAGGGTGGGAGCAGATAGTTGACAAATCTCAGACCTGTCAGTTTTCTGCTAGTTCCCATTGAGCGTGTCCTCAACATACACGCAGTGGCGCCTTCTTTTATGTATTATAGGCCATCCAACAGCCTGCGGGTAGTTGAGGAAGGCATATGTAAAGACATTTTGGATAGGTGCAGAAAGAACAGAGTCGTTATAGTGAGAGATTTTAATCTCCCTAGGGTGGATTGGAAGGTACCTAGAGCTGGGGGTTTGGACGGGCAAGAATTTGTAAAATGTGTACTGGAAGGATCGTTGGAGCAGTATGTGGCTAGCCCGACTAGAGAAGGGGCGATATTGAATTTAGTTCTGAGTAATGAGCCAGGGCAGGTGGTTGATGTATCAGGGGAACATGTGGCTAACAGTGACCACAATTCTGTCTACTTTAGGATACAGATTGCAAAGGATGCTTGTTGCCCTAGAGGCAGGGTGCTGAATTGGGGGAGGGCTAACTACGGTTGGATTAGGCAGGAACTTATGGAAGCTGATCTGGAACGGTTGTTCGAGGGTAAGTCCACGCTAGGCATGTGAAGGCAATACTGAAAATGTTGCAAGATAGATATGTGCCAGCTAAGAGGAAAGATGGGAAAGGTAGGATTAGAGAGCTGTGGATTACTAGGAATATTGAGGACTTGGTTAGGAAGAAAAGAGAGGCATATGATAGGTCAAAGCAGCTGGGAACCGAGACAGCATTGGAGGAATATAGCGAGAGTAGGAGGGAGCTGAAACGGAGAGTTAGAAGGGCAAAAAGGGGGTATGAAATGATTTTGGTGGATAGAATTAAGGAAAATCCAAAGGCTTTTTACTCCTATGTTAGGAGTAAAAGGGTGGTTAGAGGAAAAATCAGACCTCTTAGGGACAGAAGAGGGAAACTGTGCTTAGAATACTGTGTGTCGGTATTCACGAAGGAGAGAGGCTTGTTGACAGCTCCTGTCTCTGAGGGAGCTGTGGACCAGTTGAGGGAAATATCCATACCGAGGGAGGAAGTGTTAGAGCTTTTAGGTAGCATTAAAACTGATAAATCTCCGGGGCCTGATGGCATTTATCCCAGGCTGCTTAGGAAGGCGCGAGGTGAAATTGCTGGGCCTCTGAGGCAAATCTTTCTCTCTTCTTTGGACACAGGTGAAGTCCCAGAGGACTGGAGAATAGCTAATGTTGTACCATTTTTTAAAAAGGGTAGTAGGGATAACCCTGGAAATTATAGGCCGGTGAGTTTGACGTCAATGGTAGGGAAGCTGTTGGAGGGGATTCTTAGAGATAGGATGTGTAGGCACTTAAGAGCGTTGCGATTTGATTAGGGATATGCAGCATGGATTTGTTAAGGGGAGGTCATGCCTTACAAATCTGGTAGAATTTTTTGAGGAGGTGACGAAAACGGTCGACGAAGGGTGAGCCGTTGATGTCGTCTATATGGATTTCAGTAAGGCATTTGACGAAGTCCCTCATGGGAGGTTAGTTGAGAAGGTCAAGGCTCGTGGGATACAAGGACAGGTAGCTAGATGGATAAGTAACTGGCTTAGTAATAAGAGACAAGGAGTAATAGTGGAAGGGTGTTTTTCTAGCTGGAGATTGGTCTCTAGTGGTGTGCCACAGGGCTCAGTATTGGGATCTCTTCTATTTGTAATATATATAAATGACTTGGAAGAGGGAGTAAGTGGAGTGATCAGCAAGTTTGCAGACGATACAAAGATGGCTGGACTTGCAAATAGTAAGGAGCTTTGTCAGGCGATGCAGCAGGACATAGGCTGGTAGCTTGGGCAGATAGATGGCAGATGGAATTCAATCCTGATAAATGTGAGGTGATGCATTTCAGGAGAAAGAATGTAGGTAGGAGGTATATGATAAAGGGTAGACCTATTAAGAGTATAGAAACGCAGAGGGACCTGGGAGTGCAGGTGCACAAGTCTCTGAAGGTGGCAGAGCAAGTGGAGAAGGTTGTGAAGAAAGCATAGGGTATGCTAGCCTTTATAGGAAGGGGTATAGAGTACAAGAGCTGGCCTTTAATGTTGCAGTTGTATAAAACGTTGGTTAGACCTCATTTGGAATACTGCATCCAGTTCTGGTCGCCTTACTACCAGAAGGACGTGGAGACTCTGGAGAGAGTGTAGAGGAGGTTTACCAGAATGCTGCCTGGTATGGAAGGTCTGAGTTACGAGGAGAGGTTAGGCAAATTGGGACTGTTTTCCTTAGAAAGACGTAAACTTAGAGGAGATCTGATAGAGGTGTACAAGATTATGAGGGGTATAGATAGAGTAAACAGGGTTAAGCTTTTTCCTAGTATGGATTTGAATAGCACGAGGGGTCACGGGCTTAGGGTGAAGAGGATAAGGTATAATTTGGATGCTAGAGGGAGTTTTTTCACACGGAGGGTGGTAGGGGTATGGAATGCACTACCAAGTAAAGTGGTGAAGGCAGGTACTCCGGAGATATTTAAGAAATATTTAGATGGGCACATGAACAGAATGGGAATGGAGGGGTATATAAAACTGATTTAAAATAGGGATCATGAGCCTTGGGAGTCCCTGGGAAGTGTGTAAATAGATGATGACATTGATGTACTTGGTTTTATCCTGCAGGTGCTTTGGTCCACCTTGTTGTCTAACGAGGGGCATACACGCGATGGGTCGTGAGAGGACTGCTCTTGGACCTTTTTCGAGAGCATCCTACTGCTTCACATCGTTAGTGTATGCTTGACCTGGACCATCTGATGGGAAACACGACAGCGCAGTGACTATAGCTGTGCTGTGCAGATACATGGATTTGGGCCTGTGTCTGTGGGAGTTTGCGCATTCTCCCCGTGCTTGCGTGGGTTTTCTCCAGGAGCTCCGGTTTCCCCCAATATCCCAAAGATGTGCTCTTAGGCTAATTGGCAAAACAAATTCTCCCTAAATTGTCTCAAATTTAGTTTTTAATCCATAGGTCTATAAACATAGACAGGGATCACGGGTAGAGGTGGGAACATCGGGGTGATGGCTCCTTGGGACGAAAGGCCTGTTTCCAGTGCTGTTTTGTTCTTTGTTCTTTGTTCAGTTGCTGCAGTCTTGCTGGTGAGTTCAGCCCCGAATGCACCCTATGCCACACGATTGTAGAATCAAAGAGCATGGGCTATAGTTTAAAGCTAGAAATAGCTGCTGAGCTAGAATTGATTGAGGTCATGAAGTAATTTATAGGTGAAATTAAGGATTTTTGAATTTAGTGCATTAGGAGGTGATGAATCAAGGAACATCTGCAATAAGACCCTGATGGCAGTTATGGAAGTCAAGTCAAGATGAGCTGTGTGTTCTCCCAGTTATGGAGATTAAAAACAATCATGATGATAAACCATGATTGTTTAAATGGGTTTTCACAGTTTGAGGCAAGAAAGGAGTAGAAGGTGTTGTTTTATTGTTGAGCCTGAGTTTTTTCTTGCCCTAGAGCACGCTCTTGAAGTGAAGGATCTGCTGGAAAGAGTGAAATACAGCACTTCCTGATGAAACCAACTTTGTCAACAGTTAATAGATCAATTATACAATAGGTGTACTCAAGTATTTGATGTTAAATATGAGAAAATTGTGATATTAGAAACAACCAGTAAAGGTTGGAAACCATTGTTGATTTGGTAAGGGTCAGCAGATCAAAAGCAGGATAAGAAAACTTGATTCAGTCAACATAGATAATGGTATCATAGCAAGTGGTGCATGAATTAGCATGATAATAAGAAAGTTTGGGCATAGTTATGTGGAGTTTATAAGTGAATAGGGAGATTTCTTATAGTCATCTATGGTGACAATGTTGAGTAAAACTTTGAAAACCTTGAAAACTTGTGAGGCTTTGACAAATACAAATGAGTGTCCTTAGGTCTGGGTTTCAGAAAATTAAACTAACTAGTTTGGAAGCTAAGCAAAGAGAATCTGTGTGATTAAAAATTCAGCATGAGACCTGAGAGGATAACGTGGAGTATTCTTGATGAACACACAGAGGTGATCCAAAAGTAAGTGCTTCATTATGGAGTTAGCAAGGATTATTTTGAGTTGGAATTGACAGTAGAGGGCCCACCAGCAGCACATTTTGGAAGTCTAGGTGGTTCACTATTTTCCAACCATTTGCTCAGAAAGTATGGACAGCATTTGTCTATATTCAGGATGAGCTTCGACAATATGTCAGTTCTCCACCAGCAGTATGAATTAGTAGTTATGAGTATCTGAGTATCCTCTTCAATTACATGACACAATTCTAAAGAATGTGGGTAATGATGAATATTTGTAAATACAATTATATAAATGGCATCCTTATCAATATTTTTTACATCATATTTTCTCAAAATTAAAATTTAGTATTGCTTATTTGGTAACTAAGTACCCAAAAAATTGTATTAACCTCTTATATTTTTCAGGTTGACATCAGGCTCAGAAAACACTCTATTTTATTACATTTTTTTAGAAACAATACAAGGAATATTTATAGCTCCCACACATACAGATGTTGCACAGCTCAATGGTTCTGTTCACTCACAGCTAATCAAAAACTTCCATCGTTGTTGCTTATCAATTCGATCAGTCTTCCAACAGACCTTGGACAAACAGGTGAGGTTGTTTAAATTATATGTGAATGGAACCGACTGCCGTCAGAGGTTGTTGAGGCAAACTCAGTGGGGTCTTTTAAAAAACTTCTGGATGAGTATATGGAAAAGAATAGGATAGGGGGTTATAGATAGGTCTGTGGATTGGTAGATGTGATCGGCGCAACTCGTGGGCCGAAGGGCCTGTTTGTGCTGTATTGTTCTATGTTCTATATAGTAATTAGGTTTTGTATTGATATTTGTATTATACCGACTGCATGAACATGAGCAAACTACCTGGAGATTCAAGCCACTGAGTGAAACAGTGGAATATCTAGCAAACAGCCTTGTTTAAGTTTGAATCAGGCCCAAATAAATTGAATAGATTTATCCTCGTTTTCTTGGTTGTGAATTTCCAAAATGATAAATCAGTTCAGTTCAGTTGGATGTTGGTCCAGGGCACAATACTGCCCATAATTCAATAATGATTAGCAACCTTAATCAATGAGACCATTTACAAAAGTACAAACAAGGAGTGGAAGTCAGTCTCTCAGCCCCTCGAGCCTGATACCATTTAATATGATTATGGATGATCTGATATTAACCTCAAATTTGCATCCCACCTGACCCTGATAACCTATCACCCCTTTGTTTACCAAGAATCTATCCATCTCTGCCTTAAAAATGTCTAAAGACTCTGCTTTTTCCAGCTTTCCAGCAAGAGAGTTCTAAAGACTCATGACCCTCAGTGAAAATATTTCACCTTATCTCCATCTTAAATGGGGCAACCCTTTATTTTTAAACAGTGGCCCATAGTCCTAGATTCTTCCGCAAAAGAAAACATCCACTCCACATCCACCCTGTCAAGATCTCTTAGGATCTTTATGTATGTTTCAAATAAGCCGCCTCTTACTCTTCTAAACTCCAGTGGATACAAGCCTAGCCTCATAAGACAACCCAACCATTCCAGGTGTTATTCTGGTAAAATGTTGATCATTGAATTGCAACTATTATTACCAACTAAAACGATCTTCCTTTATTTACTCTGTAAATATAAGTTACTGCTACAGTGCAAGAAATTATCATATGGTCTGGCAAACATTCAGTTAAGCTCACCTGGTATGGAGAATAGTGTGTGAGGCCAGTACCAGCATTTTAATTACATGTTTCTGAATTAAACAATTTACAGCTTCCGGCTGTGTATGCTTTATTTTTTTTCTCCTCATGGGTTTCTGATATATCCATCGAGGACTAAAACACTTATGCTACCCTTTGATAAGTCCATTGTCATCATTTAAGCCTTAGAACCAGGCATTGTGAAGAAGCTAAATTTGTTTTTTTCTTAAATCTTTTAGTATTTGAAGCTGTGCATTGTAATTTGCAGAAACAAACCTGATGGATAACTACTATGATTTTATAAACATGTTTTAATAGGAAAGAAAGTACCCAGACATTATCTACAATTCAAGTCAAATGAATCTCAGGAAAAGTAGCTCAGGATTTGGTCTAGTGAAGGAACATGGTGTCTTATTCCAGTGTAACCCTGAAAACTGGACTGATCAAAAGAAACCACCACCCATAATGTCCTACTGGGTTGTTGGGTGAGTTAGCATGACTTTGATCAATAGCCATTCTATTTGAAGTTCTAATTTTTCAGTTTGTTCTTTTTGTTGCTTAATTGTTTGGCTCCCAGTTGTAATGGAAACATCTACAATAACTAACCAAACTTCAAAAGGTACCTGAAATTTTGTTCAGAATGTATAGCAGAGAAACAGGCTTTTCAGTCCAACTGGCCTTCCCTACCCAGTAGACTTTGCCTGTGTGATCTCTCACCTTCACTTCATCTGTCTCATTTCACCTTTTTGATTAACCTTTCTTCCATTATTGCAGTTTTTGTTTTTGGAAATGTCTAAGCTATTTGCCTCAATTATTTCCTACATTTTAAAAACTCTTGAGTAAAGAAATTAGTATTTATTTTTCTATTGCTATTTATGGTTCTTAGTTTTGACTTGAATTCCTGTACCAGTATCTCAGTGTTGTATCAATATTTTCTTTAATCGACAATGCAACTCTCCCTTCCTTTCTGTCTATCCTTCCTAAATACTAAATATTTCTCAATGTTTAGTTCCCATACTTCAACACCTTGGAGTCATCATGTCTTTATAATCCCAGTTATATCATACCCCTTTATGTCTATGTGTGCAACTAATTCATCTATTTTATTTCAAATGCTCTGTACATTCAGGTACAAAAGCTCAAAGCTAATTCTTTTAACATTCCTTGTCCCATATCTACTATTTTTTTAATGTGTTCTTATCTGATTCTAGCTTTGATTTCTCTGCCTATCATTTTTTTTATTTTCCTTGCTCTCTTTTTTTCTTATGCTTGATTCTCCCTACTCTGAATCCTTGCAAAGATTCCCATTTCACTGCCATATTAGTTTAAACCCTCCCCAACCACTTCAGCAAGTTACGCCCAAGGACATTATTCTGGTCCAGCCCGGATGTAACCTGATCATTTGTACAGATCCCGTCCAGTTTGTACAAGCCCCATCTCCCTTGGAACAGTCCCAATGCCCCAGGAATATGAAACCATCCCCCTCACACTATCTTTTCAGACAAATATTCATTATATATATTCTGCTTGTTCTACTCTGACTAGCATATAGCACTAGTAATAATCCTGAAGTAAGCTACCTCCTACTTTTCAATTTGCATCCTAGATTCCTACATTCTGCTTTTAATATCTCGTCATTTCTTTTACCTAAGTCATTTGTGCTAATGTGTACCATGACAACTTTCTGTTTACCGTCCTCTTTCAGAATGTCATGCAATCTAAGACATTCTTGACCCCAGCACCAGGGAGACAATGTACCATCCTGGAGTTTCTTGCGGCCCCACAGAAATGTCTATTTTGCACATCACAATTGAATCCTCTATGACTATTGCATTTCTATGCCTTTTGCCCTTCCCTTGTGACGCATATTCACTAATGGTGCCACAGATTTGGCTGCTGCTGTTATCTTCTGAGAGGCCATTCCCCTCAAAAGTATCCAAAATGATATATCTGATTTGCAGGGGAAGAGCCACAGGTAATTTCTATACTGCCTGCCTAATGCTCTTATTCTCCCTGATGGTCACCCATTCCTTTCCTGCCTCTAGTGTCTGAACCTGTGTCTCATTGTTAGTTACTCACAGTTCTTGTATCATCTGCAAATTTTGATGTTGTGAAACTTGTAAATTATAGACGAAATTTTATTGTGCCGCCTCTGGTGGAATCTTCTATTCCCTCCAGAGTCAATGGAGTTTTGAATAGTTTGCTGGATTCCACACCCTGTCCTGCTCTGACTCAGTCTTAAAATTCCAATCTATGAATTTTAGTGTTCCCAGCACTAATCCTTGCGGAATATCACTTTTCCACCTTTTCCCAATTTGAGTAACTATATCCTTTAACTATTCATGAATTGTCTCTTCAAACTCTAATCTTTGTCATGAGCTTACAATTTGGTACCTTATCAAAGGCCATTTGGAAAATTTTCAAGTTTACGTTACACCTGAAAATGTTCTGATGTTCTAATGAAAATTCATCAATCTTGAAGACAAATGTAGATCCCCTATAGGCAGAAACGGGGGAAATGTATAATAGGGCCCAAAGAAATGGCCGAGCAACTGAATACAAAAGAGGGTACAAATCAGATAGCAGAAATGTTAGAGAATGTAAGATTTAGTGAGAGGGAAAAACTGAGGGAGATCAGTATTAGTAGAAAAATGGTGCTGGAATTGAATCACAGAAACCTACAGTGCAGAAAGAGGTCATTTTGCCCATCGAGTCTGCATCAACCACAATCCCACCAGGCCTTACACCCTCCCGCCCCATCCCTACATATTTATCCGCTAATCCCTCTAGAGGGTAAATTTTAGCATGACCAATCAACCTAACCTGCACATCTTTGGACTGTGGGAGGGAACCGAAGCACCTGGAGGAAACCCACACAGAAACGAGGAGAATGTGCAAACTCCCCACAGACAGTGACTCAAGCAGAGAATTGAACCCACATCCTTGGAGCTGTGAAGCAGCAGTGCTAACCACTGTGCTACTGTGCTGCCCTGGAAGTGGATAAATCCCTGGGCCTGGTAATCTACATCCCAGAGTATTTAAAGAAGTGGCTCTAGAAATAGTACATGCATTGGTGGTCATCTTCCTAGAACAGTCCCTGCATATTGGAGGATAGCTAATATCACTCCAATATTCAAAAAAGGAGTAGGGAGGAAACAGGGAATTTATAGACCCGCTTAACATTGATAGTGGGGAAAATTCTCAAATTCACTCTCAAGGACTTTACAGCAGAGCATTTAAAAAGCAGTGACAGGATCAGACGGAGTTAGCAAGTATTTATGAAGGGGAAATCATACTTGGCAAATCTGTTGGAATTCTTTGAAGATGTAACTAGTAAGAGTTGACAAGGGGGAGCCAGTCAATGTGCTATATTTGAACTTTCCAAAAGCATTTGACAAAGTCCTGCTCGAGATTATCGTGTAAGATTAAAGCGGGATTGGGGGAAATGTATTAAGATAAATGAAAACTAATTGGCAGAGAGGAAATAAAAAGTAGGAATTAATGGGTGCTTTACAAATTGGCAGGCAGTAACTAGTGGGATGCCACAGTGTCAATGCTGGGACCCCAGCTAATCACAATATATATTGTGATTTGGATGAGGGAACAAAATGTAACATCTGAAAGTTTGCAGATGATGCCAAGTTGAGTGGGAGGGTCTACTGTGACATGGATGCAGAGATCCTTCAGAATGATTTGAATAAGTTGGTGAGTGGGCAAATCAACGGCAGATGCAGCATAATTTGGATGAATGTGAGGTTATTCACTTTGGAAGCAAAAACAAGGCAGATTACCACCTGAATGGCTGTAAATTGGGAGAGGGGGGTAAACATGCAGATGCAGCAGGCAGTAAAATAGCGTGTTAGCCTTCATTGCGAGAGGTTTCAAGTACAAGAGTGAGGATGTGTTGTTGCAGTTATATCAGGTGACACTTTGATAAAGTCATACTTAAAGTATTGTGTGCAGTTTTCATTTCCTTTCCTAAGGAAGGATATTCTTGCTTTCAAAGGAGTGCAGCGAAGGTTTGCCAGACTGATTCTAGGGATGGGAGACTGATGTATGAGGAGAGATTAGGTTAGGATTGTTTTCACTGGAGTTCAGCTGAATAAGTGGATATCTCATAGAGACTTATAAAATTCTAACAAGACTAGACAGGGTAGATATAGGGAGAATATTCCCGATGGTGGGGGAGTCCAGAACCAGGGATCACAATCTGAGGATTCAGGGTTGACCATTTAGGAGGGAGATGAGGAGACATTTCTTTATCCAAAGAGTGGTGAGCCTATAGGATTCATTACCACAAGAAGTAGTTGATGCCAAACATTGAATATATTCAAGAGGCAACTAGATAAAGCACTTGGGACAAATGGGATCAAAGATTATGGAGAACAAGCAGGATTAGGCTATTGAAAGGACGGTCAACCATGATCGTAATGAATGGTGGGGCAGGCTGAAAGGGCCAGATGGTCTCCTATCTTCTATGTAACCTGAAATGTTACAGTATTATCTTCTCTCTTCATTGATCCTGTTTTTATTTCAGATTTCAACATCCATAGCATTCCACTTTAATATTTAACTTAAGATATTTTTTCCCCTCCTTTATATTATGCTTTCGTTTTTCACCCTTAAATTTATCCCTATTGTCTCCATTCACCTTTCTTCACTGAAGGTCAATCTAGAACTGTTCTTGGGTATTCCAATATCAGTCATTAGGAATTGCACAAAACTAATTGACCAGCCTTCCAACTTTCATTATCTTTCAGTGGGGAACATTTGGCCTTCACTTCTAGTTAGCAGCCTATTTTAGATTGTAATTCAATGTAAGAATTGTGAACATAACAATCTGTTTAAAATTAATGATTAGGCAGCTTTGAATTTGTAAATTCTGTTCATTGTTTTTTAGCTGCTAACTTGAAGTAATATTTGTAAGTGATTGAAAAGAAACCATGAAAGTATTGCAGATAAAACTTATATTCAAAAAATAAATTCTTTACAGTTTGACTCAGCAAATGTATCTGGTCAGTCACTTATCCAACATATTATGCAGATCTGCAATTCGATCCCAGATCTAATCCCATATCTGTACTGAGTTACTGACCTCAGCTAGGAAGATGGCAGTTTAGTTACAATCTGCCTCAGAGCTCCTAGATTGGAGATGACTAGAATTCTCACTCTTATTTCTGTTTAGCTACCTTGTTGGAATTATAAATGTCAGGTATCCATCATTTGACACTGAGACCTAAGTAAGGAAGCAATATTGACGTTCTACCAGAAAAAACCTGCTGAAAGCAGCAGCGAAGGCCATAAGAGATCCAACAAATATATAATGAATACAGATCATAAGTAGCTGTATAATTGGCTTAATATAGTCAGTAATGTTTGCCCATGAGTATAATGGAATTGAAATTCATCCAATTTTCTTTCTTTGTTGTGGGGTTAGTAAAAGGGAAGCTAGTGGAAAAATTTGAAAGAAGGCGGTCCACAACCGTATTTACTCATTATACTGCTGTCAGTGGGAAAAATAAGATGAATTAAAAACTTCCCTTCTTTACATTATAGTAATAAAACTTAGTACTATATATGTTTCAAGCTCCTTGTCCAATGTAACAGTACACTGCTGTGCATTTACTGCAATTTGATGCAATTTGTGTCTTCATACATTTATATATAATTTGTCATTATAAGTTTGTAAGCAAATGAAGAAGATATCAATTATTTTTAGAAATATGTGCCTTCAAAGAGTAAAATTATATTGAACCGCATAAACTTTATAATACAGGAATAAAATGTTGACTTTCTTTAAACTTATCAAGAGGACTCAGCCACATTTTTGTAAAATATTTTTGTCATTCCATTGCAGAAGACTTTTTATAGATCCTCATCCACAAGAGTTTTATGTGTGTTTCCATGATTCTGTGACGGAGATTGCTGTAGAGCTTGCTTTCAGACTCTCATTTGGTTTGATTACATAATGTAATTGTTGGTCTGCTTCAACAGCGGTTCATTGACACATTCCAAAATGTATGGAAGAGAAAGAACATGCTCCATTATTTTATTAATAAAACAAGTACTCTATATTTATACAATCACCTAGATTGCTAACTGAAATATTCATACAACAAAGCCACACATCTTTTTGGCTTGCTATGATCGTAATGTAATTGAAATTTAAATAAAGGGAATAGATTTGTAATGTGTTTATTTTTTACCAGCCTTTGTTTGTTATGACTGTATCTGTAAATGTGAAGTTTGTTTTGAACCATTATATAAAATGTGCCTTTGACAATTAATGCAAAAATTCAAATTTGCATAAAGAAACTGATTATAAATTGCCTGGTTTGGAAATGGTAATAAATGCAACAACTCAAACTTACTAAAAAAAAAAGTTGTATTTATTTATTTCTTATACAATGATACAAATCATTCATGCTCCCAGTAAAATTTGACAGCATCAGCGAGGTATAAAACATTTTTATCTAGATCAGTGGTCTCCAAACTACGATCTGCAGGCCACATCCGGTCCGCAGCAGGCCGCATTCAGATCAGAGTTTGGAGACCACTAATCTAGATTCTAAGTTTCTAATTTATAACAATTGGCATTCTCAGTTGTGCCTGACTTAACAAGCTATGAATGGCCAATATTAATGAATCAAGTAGAATTTATTATGCAAGATGTTAGAGATACTTAGCAAAAAAACAACAAAGACATTGTGGAAGTTTCACATCACAAGCAAAGTCTTTTTCGTTCCGTTTGTGGCATGACATTGAACTGAGTCACAGAAGAATCACAGAAGCAATGGTTGAACAACACCTATAAAGACTCTAGGTTTCAATGTTTATCTTTAATTCTGATTGACTTATTAGGAGTAGTACAAGATTTCAATTTTGTCTGTCTTTAATGTGCTATTCAGAATGCCATTATTTCACAGGAAGATGATTTAATCCAAAGGATGTTACTGAAGTGAAGTGGTTTTATTGAATCTAGGAACAAGACCATAAAAGAGAGACTTGGTATATTATGTATATGATTTTTGGATTATGTTTTATTTTTCAGATTAAATTTTGCACATGCAAACTGCGTACTTGCCTTTTAAAAATGTTTTTATGTGGAATATATGCCATCTCTGTGAATTCAATCCTATGCCACTACCATAAATATAAGACATAATAATTTTCTTATTTCTTGTTATCTGCCATTGCTTTGCTGTTTCTATAAACAACTCAATAGTTTTTTCAGTTAATTTCCAAGCACTTTGAAATTGGATCACATCTCCAAAGTTGCCTTTGTTCTTTTACTAGTTATGTTTTTGTATTTACTTAAGAAAATGTCAAGTGTTGTTTTCTGTTTGTTCATAGGATGTGAGTGTCATTGGCAAAGCTATCATTTATTGTTCATTCCTAGTTTTCTTTGATCCCCTAAACTGCTCCAGCCCTGTGTGTGTAGGGCACTGTTGGTGCTGTTAAGGGAGTTCCAGGATTTTGAAACAGCAAAGATAAAGTAAAAGTGAATACTTCCAAGTCAGAATGGTGTGTGAGACTTGGGAGAGAATTTACAGGTTCCCATGTGTTTCGCAGTCTTTGTATTTCTAGGTTACAGAGGTCAGATTTGAAAGATATTCATCAAAGGAACATACTGTTACATTCCTGACTGATGATTAGATGATTTGATGGTTTCAGGAATGAATTCCCAGCCTCTAGCTTGCTGTTGTAGGTACAATACTTACATGGCTTGTTAAATGGTGATGTCTGGGATGTTGATGCTGGGAAAGTCAGTACTGATAACATTGTAGACTGTCAAGGGGAGATAATCAAGAGTCTCTGTTTTTGAAGACAATTATTTTTTTTTAGAGCAACACAGCACGGGAAACAGGCCCTTCGGCCCAACGAGCCCGCGCCGCCGTCATAACTATATAGTAGCAATTCCATTATCCTATTATAGATTTAGGTTATTCCTAATATGGAAGACTCTCCCTATAGGGACAATTTGTTTCCCAATCAGCCTAAGAGCGAATTTTTGGGTTGTGGGAGGAAACCGGAGTGCCCGGAGAAAACCCACGCAACCCACGGGGAGAACGCGCAAACTCCCGCAGACACCGGCCCAATTCCAAGTGTCTGCACAGCCACATCGATAGTCTCTGAGCTGTCATGGTGCCTTTCAGATGGTCCACATAAAGCACTCATTTACGACATGAGGTACCAGGCAACCCATGAATCAACATCCAAGAGCTGTACTCGCACCACCTGCCGAATGTATGCTCAATGTTGGTCAAGTATGGACCGAATTACCTGTGGAAAAAAAGCCGTAGTTAAACAGTCCTACTATATCCCTCTATCTCGATACCGCTCATGTGGCTGTCCAAGAGACCCTTAAACAGCCCCAGCGTGCCTGCTCCCACCACCTTACTCGGCAGTGCATTCCACACCCCCACTACCCTTTGTGTGAAAAACTGCCCTCTAATATTCGTCCTATACATAGCCCTCCTCACCCTATGGCCATGACCTCTCGTCCTATCCATTTCTAAAGGTGGAAAAAGTTTACCTCCATTTACTCTATCTATACCCCGTATAATCTTATACACCTCTATGAGATCCCCTCTAAGCCGACGTCTTTCAAGGGAAAACAACCCCAGTCTATTTAATCGTTCCTCATAAGACAGTCCTTCCATACCAGGCAGCATCCTGGTAAACCTCCTCTGCACTCTCTCCAAGGACTCCACATCCTTCCGATAGTACGGCGACCAGAACTGGCCGCAGTATTCCAAGTGAGGCCTAACCAACGTTCTATACAACTGCAACATCAAACTCCTACTCTTGTATTCTATACCTTTTTCTATGAAAGCTAACATACTATACGCCTTCTTTATCACCTTCTCCACCTGTGAGGACACCTTCAGAGACTTGTGAACCTGCACCCCAAGTCTCTCTGCGTCTCTATGCTCCGTATAGTTTTACCTTTTATCCTATAACTCTCTTCTACATTTTTCCGGCCAAAATGCATCACCTCGCATTTATCCGGATTAAATTTCATTTGCCATCTATCTGCCCAGTCTACCAACCTGTCTATGTCCTGTTGTATTGCCTGACACTGCTCCTCTGTACCCGCCAATCCAAGCATCTTGGTTGCATCAGCAAATTTGCTGATCTCACCACCTACCCCAACTTCCAAGTCGTTTATGTAGACCACAAATAGAAGAGGACCTAGTACTGAGCCTTGTGGCACTCCACTAGTGACAGGCCTCCAGTCGGAAAAAGAGCCTTCCAATACTACCCTCTGTCTCCTCCTCCCGAGCCAGTTCTCGACCCATCTACATACCTGGCCCTGTATCCCATGCACCTTCACCTTCTCTATCAGTCTACCATGAGGAACCTTGTCAAACACCTTACTGAAATCCATGTAGACGACATCAACAGCATGTCCTTCATCAACTGTTTTTGTCACTTCTTCAAAAAATTCCACTAGATTTGTAAGACAAGACTTCCCCTTGACGAAGCCATGCTGCGTATCCCTGATCAGATCGCAGAGCTCCAGATGCTCATACATCCTGTCCCTAAGGATCCTCTCCATTAGCTTACCTATAACTGAAGTCAAGCTCACCGGCCTATAGTTCCCTGGGTGATCCCTCTGACCTTTTTTAAACAACGGTACTACGTTTGCGATCCTCCAGTCCTCTGGGACCTCACCTGTGTCCAAGGAAGAGACAAAGATTTGCGTCAGAGGCCTAGCCAAGTCTTCCCTCAACTCCCTTAGCAGCCTGGGGTAAATGCCATCAGGCCCCGGAGCTTTATATGTCTTTAAGCTGCCTAACAGCCCCAACACCTCTTTCCTCGTAATCCTTATTCCCTCAACCGATCCTCAACTTTGTCAACATCAGGCACAGACATCTGTCCAGTCTCCTGCGTGAATACCGACGCAAAGTATTCATTCAGGATCTCCCCCATTCCCTCAGGCTTTAAGCATAGATCCCCTCCTCTGTCCCTGAGAGGTCCAATCTTGCCTCTAACCATCCTTTTGCTCCTTACATAGGTGTAAAATGCCTTTGTATTTTCCTTAATCCTACCTGCCAGAGCCACCTCGTGGCCCCTTTTTGCCTTTCTAATACCCCTTTTAAGATCCCTCTATAAGCTACACTCTCTATAAGCTTCCAGCGCTGTCTCAGTCCCCAGTTGCCTAGATCTAATGTAAGCCTCTCGCTTCTTCCTGATCAAGTCCTCAATCTCCCTGGTGAGCCATGGTTCTCTAATCCTACCTTTCCCGTCCTTCCTCCTTGCCGGCACGTATCTTTCCTGCAGAGAGTTTAGTTTTCCCTGGCACCTGTGTGGCACAAATGTTACATGCCATTTATCAACGATGGATGAAGGTTGTCCAGACCTTGTTGAATGTGGGCATGGACTTATTATCTGAATTGTGAATAGAACTAAAGACTGTGCAATCATCAATGACAGATCTAAACTTTTGTCTTTTATGATGGAGGGAGAAGCAGCTCCTCTGAACAGCTGAAAAAAGTTGAGCCTAGAACATTGCCCTTAGGAACTTTAACACCAATGCACTGAGACTGATGATTGACTTCCAACAATTACAACCATCTTCTTTGTGTTTGCATAACTTAAGCCTGTGAAAAATTTCCCTAGTTTTCATTGTCCAATTTTGCTATAGTTTCTTTATGCCATACTTGTACAAATGATGCTAAGAACCTTCATTCAACTAATCTCTGGAAGTCAGTTCCATATCAGACAAAGGCTGTAATGAGATCTAGAACCAAGCGGTTCTAGCAAAACCCAAACTGGACATTGAGCAGGATATTGATAGGAAAGTGCCACCTGATATCACTATTGATGACATTTTCCACTACATTGCTAATGCGTGACAATAGGCAGGATAGAACTCTTGTAATATACATCAATAACAAAAACTGCTGGCAATACTCAGGAGTCTAGGCAACATATAGAATCCCTACAGTGCAAAAAAAAGGCCATTTAGCCCATCGAGTCTGCACCAACTCTCCAGAAAAGCATCCCATCCAGGTCCCCTCCTCTGCACTATCTCCGTAATCCTGCATGTTTACCATGGCTAATCCACCTACCTTTCTCTTTCAGTTAGGGTGATTTCTTCCCAAGAATCTGTCCCTACACTTGGATAAATGAATTAAGTTTTTAATATATGTAATACTGTGTAAGTTCTGGTTATCCTATTATAGAAAAGATATATTAGAAAGAGTGCAGAAGAGATGCTTTGTGGACTTGATGGTTTGAGTTATAAGAAGAGGCTAGATAGACTGGGTCCTTTTTCTCTGGAGTGTAGAAGACTGAGGGGTGATCTTACAGAGATCTATAAAATAATGAGGGACATAGATCAGTTAGATCGTCAATATCTTTTCCCAAAGGTAGGGGATGAACAAGATAAACCAGAGTTGACATTTTGTCAAAATTGGAAAATGTAAAATATAACATAGCATGCACCAAGGGAGAACTGAGGTAAAGGCATGGGAAAATTATGGGCCTCGAACTTAACATACTCTGAAGAGAATGCTACCTGATGTGCTGGGCACGTCCAGCTGTTTAGGTTTCAAAATTACAACATGCGGTTGATCTAACAATCTGTCTCTTGCTAAACTTGCTACACTACTGTAACGATCTCTTCCAGCCACAGTATTATCGAATAGATTTCCTATTCAGTTGTTCCAATGATGAGCCAGAGGGACTCAAAATGTTTAGTTTTCTCTTCCCGCCAAATCGACTGAATTTTTCCAGTATTTTTTATTTGTTTTAGATTGCACCCTCCGCAGTATTTGGCAGATGTAATGGCGCCATGGGAGGCGAGTTTCCCGCTTGTTTGCTGGTGATGTAGGCGGGAGGAATAGAAGGGCTGGTGTTAAGACTTCACTGTCCATGGCACGCGCGTTGAGGTTACAGTCAATTGGTCTCCACGTGACCTGAGGACGCTGTTGCCGGGAGGTCACGTGGCCGCAGTTGCTCTCGTGCTAGGAAGCCGGTTAACGGTTTTGGTTGCGTGCTTGTTGCATCTTCTCTCATCCATCTAATCGTTAGCGATGGCGGCTGGGGCGCAGAATATCTTTGACCTAACGTCCTTCATCAAAGATCTCCTGGCTGGTGGCGTCGCCGCCGCTGTGTCGAAGACAGCGGTGGCGCCCATCGAGAGGGTCAAATTGCTGCTGCAAGTTCAGGCGTCAAGCAAGCAGATCATGGTCGAACAGCGGTACAAAGGGATTATCGACTGTGTGATCCGGATACCGAGGGAGCAGGGTAAGTGGAAGGGAAGGGGAAATTAGAGAAAACATATCCCAAAAGGAAAAACATCACTCCAGTTGACATGTGTGGTCCTTTCTCCAATTTTATTTTTTTCGTATTGTCAGTGTGGGCGTTCGGCCGCCTGCAGCTTCGAGGCTTTCGCCCGTTCAGCGCCTAACGTATTTTAATGCCTGACGGTCCATGGGGAACGGTTTAAAATCGGTTCACCTTATACAGGAGTCGGAAGTTCGGCGGGAGCCGCATTCACCAAACACGTGGCCGTCAGCCAGCCGCGATCATCATCCCGGGCTTAACTTGCATTGGCAAAATCGGTTTGCAAGATGTCCAAGCTTACAAGTATAGACCTTGCGCTTTATTTCGATATCCCTTGCAAGTTTTTTTTTTAGTATCTTCATAGTACATAATTGGGCAGCCCGATAACGATAAGGGCTTCAATTGGAAGAACATGTAAGACATGTCTTAAGACATGTAAGACTATCTCCTGTCCAGCAAGGAGATAGATGTTTGGGTCAAACTATTCACCCTTATTTGTTAAATAACACGTAAGTTTGCCATTGGCATTGTAAGCAATGATAGATGAACTGAATGGGCAAAACTGTGGCAAATGGGTTTCAGTGTGGACAAAAATGATTAAAGGAGTCGAATGTAAGGGAAGTCATAATCTAACCATTACAAAGCCTGTAATGCCACACCTGGAGTACTGTGAACAGTTCTGGGCATCACATCTTTGGAACAATTTAGTAGCTTCAGATGCAGATTTACCATACTGAAACCTTGATTCCAGATGCAGGCTTCCAGAAATAATTTCTTGCTATTTCCTTCATGTGTATGACCCCACACTGGCCTTCAGGTAATTTCTCTAACATCACATTTCCTCATTGATGACAAAAGATCACTCACTCTGAGGCCCCATAAAAGGTACCCAGCCTGTACCTGCAGCTCCATTCTCCTGGAGTAGTGGGCTTTCACATTGGGTGATAATTCCAAAATCTATCTTCATAAAATTATATCCATCACTCCTAAGAGCACAGGATCACTGAGTATAGTTTCTCATTTGTCTGGAAGTGACAAGTGTGTTGTCTACTTGTTGAAAGCAGAAAATATTCCCTTCTGAGCAGTTTAACAAACTGGTAGTGACAAGCTTGAAAGTCTATTCACATTACAATTTAGACTTAGCCATCAGTACTTAATGTTGTATAAGCAGACAAGAGCAATGTCTATTTTTACATTTTATTTGCCATGAGTGACAAAAAATGCATGTGGTCCAAAAATGGTAGTGAGTGTTTGATAGTCATCAGCAATGTAGACTTTTTCCCGTACAGGAACTGATGGAATTTATTGACTCCAAAAATGATCCCTAGTGTTTTCTATTCAATCTGAGCATAGTTACTCTCAGCTTTGCTCAAGGTTCAAGAAGCAAAAACTATGGGTGGTTCTTCACCTGATAATATGATGGGGGAGACCACCACTTCCACACCATAAGAGGGGAGGGGGGAAGTATCACAAGCTAACAATTTTAAAAGGGGATCAAAGTTCTTAAGAGCTTCAGATTTAAATGCCAAAGAAATAATATTTGTTTTGGCTTATGTGAGAGTGCTAATACATTGATCTAACCACTTCTGCATCTTGTTCTAACACAAGATGGAATGGTTTCAGAATTATTGTTAAGTTCGGTAAGAATCTTCCATAATAATTCAATAGTCCCAGGAAGGAATGTAACTGACATATAATCTGCATTGCAGGCATTTCTATAATGGCCTTAACGTAAGAAGGAGATTTGTGAAGGCCAGTGGCATCAATCATGTAGCTCAATCATGAGCGCAAACTTTTCATTATGGATTTTTAAATCATAGTCTTCCAGTCTCTGGAATGTGAAATTCAAGTTTCAAAGGTCTTCCTCTCCATCTTTTCCAGTGACTAGAATGCATCCTTAGCATTTGACTCTGCTCAGGATGTGATCCATTACCCTTTGAAACAATGGAAGTGGCAGATGTGATACCAAATGGCAATTTTCCTTTCTAGCCAGCTCCATAGAAACAATGATTTCAAGAGCTTTCTGTAAAGTGAGGTTACTCTGTTAACAGAAGTTTTGTATTACTTCATTTCACAAATTAATCTCTCAGGAATGATATTCTCTTTTATGGAATATAAAGTGCTCTGCAATCACCAAGGATTTAGGTGAAAAATGCAAAATATCTACAAATTGCTTCTATGTTTTAGTGGCTGATTTCTCAGGTTGCACTAGACTGCAGAGGGGATTAAATTTTTTTCCCTCCATCATGCTAAATAGAGTGGGCACCATAGTGCAAATGCTTGGTATAAGAGCTGCATTACTCCACATTTTCATCAAAAGCTCTAACAATACTGAAACCTCCCTTCATTTTGCACTTAAGCAGGTTTTCTATTTGTACTTTGTAATCATGTTTCCAGCAGCTACTTTGGTTTTCTTTGGACACAAGATACTAATTTGGGCTTTGGCTATTCTTTTATTACAGCCAGCTCTATGATTTATTTGCAGAGTATCTTTTACTCAGATCGACACTAGTCTGTTATTTCTCCAGCATGTCCACGTGAAAGGTTTTCTTTTTCCAACTTTTCCTTGCTGAAACTTCTTTGACTGACTCAGCAAGTGTATGTCTGTAGTTCTTGTAGCTAGTTTTTGTTGTGTATTTGGAGACGTAACACTTGGAAGCACCATGTTTAAAAGCAAACAGTTTATTTAAGGCGCAATCTCTTCCATGCTAGTTGCTTCTCTCTGTGATTCCCACTGTATGGTTGTTCTGACATCCATCATTATGAAGTGGCATGAACCAATTCCAGCCTCCCGAATTACCTGGAACCACTACTGTTTGCCTACTGCTGCAGTAGATCCACAGCAGACACAATTTCCCTGTCCCTGCACTCAACTCTGGAACACCTAGCTAACAAGGACACCTATGTCAGATTCCTATTTATTGACTATAATTCAGCCTTCAACACTATTATTCTCACAAAACTCACCTCCTGTTTTGGCCTGGGACTTGGCACCTCCCTGTGCGACTGGATCCTGAACTTATTAACTCAGACCACAATCAGTAAGGATAGGCAACAACAGTCATAGGTGTATAAAGAGTACAGTAGGAGGTTGAGAACACAGCCTGTGGGGCATTGTATTGAAGATGATCATAGAAATGTCTACGATCATCTTCAATACAATGCCCCACAGGCTGTGTTCTCAACCTCCTACTGTACTCTTTATACACCTATGACTGGGCAAATTCCCCTCCAATTCGATTTTCAAGTTTGCTGACAACACTATCGTAGTGGCTCAGGTCTCAAACAATGACAAGACAGAGTACAGGAATGAGATAGAGATTCTGATGAACTGATGCAGCAACAATAACCTCTCCCTCAAATGTCAACAAAATGAAGGACATTGTCATTGATTTCAGGAAGTGTAAAAGAGAACATGTCCCTGTCTACATCAATGAGGACAAAGTAGAAAAGGTTGAGAGCTTCAAGTTTTTAAGTGTCCAGATCACCATCAACCTGTCCTAGTTCCCCCATGCCAACACTATATTTAGCCCATCAACGCCTCTACTTTCTTAGAAGACTAAGGAAATATGGCTTGTCAGCTACGACTCTCTCTGACTTTTACAGACACAACCAGAAAGAATGCTTTCTATGGTGCATTACAGCTTGGTATGACTCCTACTCTGCTCAAGACTGCAAGGAACTACAAAAGGTCATGAATGTAGCCCAATCCATTTCACAAACCAGCCTTCCATCCATTGACTCTGTCTACGTTTCCTGTTGCCTCGGCAAAGGGAAAGTACTTACCTTTGAGGTTTTGACTTCATTGTTCCACTGGAGCAGGCAGAGAGTGATTCTTGTGAGGAGAGCTGGAAGGTAAAAGTGGTTGATTCTTAAGTCTTTTTCAGAGTTTTTCTGGAGCAGCCAGAAGTAGAGAACTGGAAGTAGGCCATAGAGAGATCTGGAAAGGTTTTTGTTTTGTCCAATAAATTTGAACTGTGAGGAAACCCGAGACACTACACATTTAGTGTCTCCCATCTCTCCTCTTCTCTATCCTAACAAACTTTTTTTTCTCTTGCTTTACTTTCTTTTCTCTTTCATTTCTTAGTAAGGGAAGTTAGCAGGGATAGCACAGCAGTGTTCCTCTTGTAGGGTATTTGAGGTGAGAGACTCCATTAGTGTCCCAGCTGTGTACACGTGCAGGAAGTGCACCCAATTCCAGCTCCCTGAAGACCATGTTAGGGAACTGGAGCTGGAAGTGGAAGAACTCAGATCATTTGGGAGGCAGGGACAGTTATAGATAAAAGCTACAGGGAGGTAGTTACTCCTAGAAATGATACTTGGGTGACTGTTAGAAGAGTAAGAAAGTCAATGCAGCAATCCCCTGTAGCTGTTTCTCTGTATAATAAGTATAACATTTAGATATAATGGGGGCGGGGGTGAACAACTTACCAAGGGTAAGCCATGGGATACATGACTCTGGCACAGAGTCTGGCCCTGTTGCTCGGAAGGGAAGGGGGAGATGAGTAGAGCATTAGTCATTGAAGACTCCATAGTTAGGGGGACATATAGGAGATTCTGTGGGAACAAGAGAAACTTGCAGTTGTGTGTTGCCTCCCAGGTGCCGGGGCCCTTGATATCTCGGATCATTTTTTGTGATCTTTAAGGGGCAGGGGGTGCAGCCCCAAATTGTGGTCCACATAGGTACCAAGGACATAGGTAGGAAAAGGGATGGGGATGTAAGGCAGAAATTCAGAGAGTTAGGGTGAAGCTTAGAGCTAGAATAGAGTTGTTATCTCAAGTTTGTTAACCTTGTACATGCTAGTGAGGAGAGGAATACGGAAAGAGAGCAGTTGAACACGTGGCTACAGGGACAGTGCAGAATGAGGGATTCAGATACCTGGATAATTGAGGGTCATTCTGGGGTGGGTGGGACCTCTATAAACGGGAAAAATTACTAAATAGGTACATTGAGGACATAAGTTGATTCTAAACAGTATAAGCTTCTAACTTAAAACTCAATCCAACAGACTTAGCCCAACTTAATCTTTTTACTGTAACTTTCACTTTCACTGTGATTTTTTTTTACTGATGCCTTGGAAGGCAGTTCTCTTTTTTTCTTTGGGCCTGGCTGCACGGATCATGCACAGCTGAGGCCTATGGTATGTTCCTACCAATATGACTTCCTTATCCACATATAAATGTTGCTGACAGTTACATGCCATGATTCTGTGTACACCTATTTAATCCGTAGCTGGATTTATGTCTTCACAGAGCTATTCCCCAGGACTCTTCCTTAACCTTGCTAAATATACAAAACTGGTTCAATACAACAGACTGGATGTCTGCAACCTCCAGGTCACCTTATCTTAGACTAGCTTGTTTGACCTCAGAGCTTTCTTGCTTCTAACAGCCTCTCACCTAAGTGAAAGGTTCAAATGTTTTTGT
Organism: Sphyrna mokarran; assembly: GCA_024679065.1. NCBI lineage: Eukaryota > Metazoa > Chordata > Chondrichthyes > Carcharhiniformes > Carcharhinidae > Sphyrna > Sphyrna mokarran. Next base: position 150,851,798 of record JAGIQG010000001.1, read on the forward strand.
AAACGCATGGACATTCTAAATCAAAAACAAAATAACCATCCCCAGTTCTCCTTAAACTGAAACCAGAACTCTACATGCTTAATCCTCATACAGCACAGTACAGTCAGCTATATATCTGTACTCTTAAAATGGCTTGTTTTATTTATGAACTAATAAATGTAACGTATTATTTCTCCATACTTGTACCTTTTACACGAATGTTCTCTTCATAATACATTGAAACATAGGATTCTTCCAAACTTCTAGAGAAATCTGCAATGTTAGTGTCCCCACAGATAATTACTTGAACAATTGCAGTCTTGATAGAGCATCAGTGCTTTTTCTTCCCCTGCAACATGAACAATTTACAATTGTAGATTTGTAACATCAGATTCTAACAAAATAACCAAAGACTCTTGGTGTGGAATTTCTCCAAAAACACTCAAAAGATTATGATCCATATAAACTATCAGCTCTCCTTAGTTGCTTGAGATACAGATATTTCAAATTGTTGAAGAGCTAACACCAAACTTGTCTGTCCTTGACTCGCAACTACCCTTGGGGCAGTTACAAGTCAATCGCCATGTTGCTGGAATCACATTAGGTCAGATGGTACATTTCCTTCCCTGAAGAACAAGATGGGTTTTTAAAACATTTTAACTATGGCTTCATGGTCATCATTAGACTTTTAACTCCAGGTTTTTATAATTCGAATTTCACCATCTCCAGTGGTGAGATTTGAAGCTATGTCTCCAGAGAATTGTCCTGGATTTCCGGATTACCAGTCCAGTGACAATACCACAACTTCATTACCTCCTCTTCCTGCCTAATCTTTAGAAACTGAGATCCAATTATCTCACAGTCTGAAAACAATCCAGCAACTTCCTCCTGCAATATCATTGATCTCCATTGATTCTTCTTAATATTTGGAGAAGCCACAGTTCTTGAAGTTGGCAGATAATTTCCCAATACTAAATGGACAAGGTAGAAATCACTACAACTCCTTATTCACTAAATTACTCTGATTAAATTGATACAATGGAACAGATTCATAACTCTCACAAATACCTCCAGTTAATATTTTAATCAACTCCCTGGAAGACAGATTTTATCATCAGCCTCTATCAATAACTGAACTGCTGCAGAATTCCTTAAGATATTAATTTGCTAACCTACTTTCTTGGAAGAATCAGAAAATACCTTTCCCCTCAAAATAAATCTAACATTACCTTTCATCCCTTGTTTACTAGCATCTGTATTCTGAAGAATCCACCTGATTATCTTGAAGATCACCCTCAACGCTTTGGTTCATTCTGAGAATTAATTTTACATTTATGTTGTTGCCATTGTTTGATGACTCAATCCCTCCTTTAAACTGGTCTTTTCTGAATACAGTTAATGCATGTTCACCACTGCAACTACGTACCTCTTGGCTTCTAACAAGCCATTTGTTATGTTCAGGTTTTTTACAGTGGAAACAATACTATGTTTTGTACTTCACTTCCAGATTCTAAATGATCACTTTTGTTAAATTGACCACAAATGTCTTTTCCTGAACGCCCCAATATTTTCCCATTAACAAATTTTCTATTTCTATAGCATCCCTGTGGCTTCACAAATGGAGATCTATTACCCCTTAGTACCCCTTAGACTTTGATGTGTCTGCCAGAACTGCTGTTTCCTGCATTACAGAAATCCAAGTCTTCCAGGCATAACCTACTAGATAGTAAGACATTTTGAAATTCTTCTAGTATTATTTGCTGTCTTACATACTCTTAAGTTCATTGATCAAAACTGCCTGACAACCAAAACATCTTTCTTCCTTGCAAATTCTACAAACATTTCTTTGGTTTTATTTTTAAAAAGCAAAATTTAAATAATAGGCTTCCAGTGACAAGCTCAAATGTTAAGTATTGCAAATTTAAATATCTCATAACTAAGAATTGTCCTTCCAAAAGACTAGAACATAAATAGCCTTCTGCCCTAGGCATTCGCAAAATAAAAATTGATGTGTCCTTTGACCATTTAGCTACCTTACCAAGCAAGGTAAAATATCTCTCAATTCCATCTGCATAGATTTGGGCACAAAGAGAAGACTTGTATCAAAGCTTGGAATGGGGCTCAGAGATGTCAAATGCATAATGAGCCTCAAGCAGTGGACTTTGTAGAGCAACATCAAACTATTTAAGCATTAATTAAGTGAGAAAAATCAGAGAGAATGACCCCAGAACACACTTGAATTAAATTCCACCCCCACCACCACCCAAAACCCATAGCAATGATTAAGATACTCTGAACTGGAAGCCTATTGCTATTCTTTCTGCTGAGAAGTAGGGCATCTTATTTGACAATGCCCATACCACAGTTAGTATTTAGCAAGAGAAGACTAGATGGACTGCTGCAACCTCATTTCTGCACACAGCCAGGTCAAGGTTTGGCCTAGGGTCCAGAAGATCCAAGTAGAGCATCAGAATGTGGATGTTTTACTGTAGTCGGGTAGCACAGTCACATTGGCAATGGTTCCTGTCGATAAAATCAATCATAGAATAGAATCTACAATGCAGGTAGAGGCCATTTCGTCCATTGAGCCTGCACTGTCAACAACCCAGGTCCTATCCCCATAACTCCACACATTATCTTCTAATCTCTCTGATGCTAAAGGGAAATTTATCATGGTCAGTCAACCTAACCCACATATTTTTGGACTGTAGAATGAAACTGGAACACCCACACAACATCCATGTAGACATGGGGAGAATGTGCAAACTCCAACAGTCACCCAAGGCCGGAATTGAGTTCAGTTCCGTGCTGCTGTGAGGCAGCTGTGCTTGCCACTGTACCTCCCTGGAAAGTAAAATTATAAATGTGAACATTGTGATTTCCAGAGCTACCCAGTTGCTTTACTCCAGTTTGACACCCATAGAGGAAGTTATCCAGCCAGAGTGGGAGTTTTTGCAAGTCTTCCTTATCTGGTATTAGTGGGCCACTATTCCAGGAGCTATTAGAGCAAGAAGGATCCCAGTCTGTGTGGATAGAGCAAAGGATGGAGCCAAGCAGCTAGCGAAGAAGGTGTTGCAGCTGCTGCTTATCCAGATGAGTATAGCCAAGGAACAGTGCTTGAAGCTGGGATGGTAATGAGGAACCTGGAGAGGCAAGTTCTAACCTTGGAGAAACCCAAGAACTGGGCTCTGTGGCCACTATCGGAATTTATACATGATGTTATAGGATTGAGTACTGGTGCAGGTACTGGAGAGTTCCACGTCTACAGACACATCATTGAACAGAATATATGAGAAGTTCATCGAAAAGTAATCACCACAGTAGCATATAGAGGGTGAATTCCAGAGGAAATTAGATATATTTGGAGAGTGGTTAAAGAGAAGATAGAGAACCACAGAGGAGCTGGCAAAAACTGCAGAAAGATTTTTTAATGGTGCCTCAGCTGACAGGCATTCTAGTTTTGACATGGTCCATCAGCCAGGTGTCAAACAAGGCAGTGTGAAGCCCTATCAAGGAGGCACAACTTTCTGCTGGGTGTTTGCTTCAGCCTGGGAGGAGGGTATAGACCATGTGCTGGAGGGCAATATTTTGATACTCTTACCTCCATTTTCTAGATCTCATTCAACAAGGCTACTGAGTATCACAAGGCCTCATGATAGCTACTAGCAATCCTAGAAGAAACTGGCAAACTTCAACCCAGAAGCATTTCCATCTCAATTTTGGAGATGAGATTCAGATGCAAGCCCTTTTAAACTATATAAGATCACTGAACAAAAGTAATGTGATGGAAACCTAAGTGGAGGGAAACCTTGGTGAAAGTGAGGCGAGTGTCAGTTACTTGATTTTAGCAATTTGTGTGCTTTCTGGATTACGAATACAGCAGGACCACAAACCTGCTTTGAAATCTGATTACTGATTAAAAGAGAACCTGCCTCAATGGAACCTTTTTTCCATTTATATGACTACAATGACTGTAATACATGCCTTCACATGTATTAATCAATTAAATTGTTGAATAATTGACTTGGTCTTCTGGTTGCTTACTGTGTATCTGTATGCTCCACTGTTGATGACCAGATCAGAAACTACAAGTTAGCCGAGACCCCAATTTTTTCTTTAGATTTCGGTGTTAGGGTGAGCTCTAGGTATGATTCAATTGACCCATGAGGAAGCTTTTATCAAGACAAACTTTATTTAAGAACACAACATTTAACCAAAAGAAATAGCATACCTTTATCCCCATGAAGAAATCTTTTTTTAAAAACCAATTTAGCACCAAAAGTAGATATGTTTAGGTGGATGCTAGTTTTCTAGCCCTCTAACATATCTGGACAGAGATCCAGTCAGACACCTGTCTTCTGACTCTTACACATGAGTTCTCAAAGAAAAAGATACCCTCAAACAGCAGAACGTTAGGGAAATAAACCTAGTCTCTAGCAGATTGCAATTTCTAAACTTCAAGGAAAGAAAGGGCCACCTCTCTGCAACTTTCAAAAGCAACAAAGCTTGAGTTCTCTGTGTAAGCCTAGCTCCACCCAGTTGCTGTCAACCAATTTGCCAATCAAGCCCTACTTTGTAAAACCAAAGGGGAAAGAACAACAAAACAGCATTAGTCCAGCTAAAACAAACACTCTAGAATTAGGAACAATTATGCTGCTGCATTGACAATACAGTGTGCCAGTTATTGTCAAAGCAGCACCATTTAGAACAGATTGTTAAACCAAATCCTGAGCAATAAAACTTTCTTAAAGGTATGATATTGTCATACCACCTATATCGTCACCAACTCCTTTGTAACATCAGTGTGTGGAATATGACAATTTCAATATGAGTGTGTAATGGTTTCAATTATCTCCTTTTTAACAAATCAAACTTAACCACTAGATTCCATAATACTAAGAAGATATCTCTTGACACCAATTTTCAAACCTTGTGGAAATACCTTGATACATATTGGACTGAATTGGAGTGGTTTTCTGTTACAAGTCAAATTTCCACTGCATCTGTATACTGCTGCCTCGCATCGCCAGGGATCCAGATTCAGTTCTAGCCTTGGATGACTGTGCAAAGACATTCTCTCCATGTCTGCGTGGGTTTCCTCCCACAGTCCAAAGATGTCAGGTAGGTGGATTGGCAATGGAGAGTTACCCCTTTAATGTACCAAAACGTGGGGTTACAAGGATAGGGAGGGGAAGAAGTTCTGGGTAAGATACTCTGACAGAGAGTTGGTACAGACTAAATGAGCTAAATGGTTGCCTCCTGTACTGTAGAGATTCTATGCTTCTCTGTCTAATTCATCTGAATTTGTTCCTGGCACAATTTCTGTTGGAGTAACTATTGGTACCCATACTTGGTTGTATGATTTATCCAATTCATCTCATTTTTTTCCAGCTTTTTTATAAGCCTCTGCAAATAAAACATAATCTATATCTTCCCACTACTAAACCAAATACCTGAGGCAGTTTTCTCGGAAAAATACTAAGTGTCAATCTGGTGGTGATGTTTTCTTGCCTGTTTCTTATTCTTGGGTTCTTATTATGCATTGAGTGCGAAGACGACTAGGGGAATAGTTTGAACATAATTGAGAGAGGGGTTGTGCAGTGACTGGGGGGCGCAGTGGAGAAGAGTTTGAAATGTTTTAAGAAAGAAAGAGAGGGAATTTGTGACTTGGTCTTTGGACTTTAAATCTGTATGTTTCTTACGATGCAGCGCGTGAAGGGGAGGGAGGGAAGAGAGTTGGGAAATGTAGAGGGGGGGAGGGGGTGCAGTTAGCCCATTATTCGAAGCCTCCTCGTACACGGATTCACAGTTCTGGGGGTGGGGGGAAAGGGACAGTGAGTAATCTCAGATTTTTTTTATTTTTAGAAAAAAAAATTAAAAAGAAAAAAAAAACAGAGGCAGGTTCTTCACACAGAGGGTGGTGAGGGCGTGGAATGCCCTGCCTGCAGCAGTTGTGGACTGGCCTACTTTGGTCCACATCCTTCAGAGGACCAGGGGTAAGTGATTAAAGATGCCCTTGCTCCTCTGTCCATCAGGAGTTACAGTTGTTTCTAGGGCTGAAAAGTTGGTATGAAAAGTTGATATCAAACTGGATCACCATCTTCATTCCGCTACATCAACTGCTAAAAAAAGGCCAAACTCTGGAATGGTCTACCTATCAAGATCTGGTTTTTAAGAGAATAAAGCAACAGCCATCATCCTCGAATGTTTTAGCATGATCTTGGAAAAGAGTTAGTGCTAATCAGCGATGCATGTCCATTTGGCATCGGGGTGGTATTAGCACATAGCCAAAGGAAAAGAAACCCTCAATAGCATATGTCTCCAGGATCTTGGCCATAACAGAATGAAAGTATGCCTGCATACTTTCACTCTGGGTTGGTGGTAATATTTAGAGTTTTAAAAATTCCATGAATACCTTTATGGGCAGAAATTTGAGATGGTCATCGATCACAAGTCGCAACTGATGCTAATGAGCGGACAAAGTAGTGCCACAAAAAGCATCAGTTCATATCTGGCAGTGGTCATTATTATTGGCCACATGCAACTGTTATTTGGAACATTGGCTGGGAGGCTCTGTATTAAATGCAAATACCTTCAGTAAGCTGCCTTTGACAGACACTCCACTGATAGTGTCACAAGTAGAAGAGATGGTAATAACCATGAACTGTCAGGATACCCTTCCAGTGGTTGTATGTAATATAGTGCTAGCAAAAGTTAAACAACTAATCTTCACGGGAGAAACAAATATCTGTATGGGCTCAATTCCATCCTTATTGAAGCAGAAGAAAGCAGTTCACTATGGAAGATGACATATTGCTATGGGGGACATGAGTAGTTATTTGGCTTTAGGGTTGCTATCCCATCCTGGCTGAACTACATCACAGACACTTTGAAGTATCCAAAATGAAGATGTTGGCAAAAAGCTATGTATAATGGCCAGAATGGATGCAAACATAGTGGCGTTTGTGGGTAAGTGCCAGCAAGGACAAAAGTTGCCACCAGCAGCATCCCTATACTTGAGAATGGCCAGGTAGAACATGAACTAGGCTACATATGGATCATGCAAGCCCATTCATGGGCTTAATGTTCTTCGTCTTAGTGGATACTCAATCCTTGGGGTCATTCGATGACCACAACAATAACAGTAGAGAAACTTAATAATTCAGAGGTGCTGGTCCCTGACAATCAGACATCTTTTTGCCAACCAGGAGTTGACCAGATTCATGAAGTCAAATAGGATTTGACATATCAGGACAGCAGCATACCATCCATCATTGATCAGCCTTGCAGAAAGAGCGGTCCAGACGTTAAATGCTGATTTAGAGAAACAGCTGGCCTCAATGGCACCAAGCTCTCCTGTTGGTCATTTGCTTATAGGACAACCTCACCTATGCCACAATGGGAATAGTACTGGGAAAATTACTCATCGGCAGATAACTCTGCATTAGAATGAGTTTGATCTTCCCAAATCTGGGGGGGAAGGTGGAAAAGTAACAAGAAGCCTAATGCAGAGGCCACAACAGCAGCAGCAGGTAGGTATTTAGACTGATGGCTAACTCGTAACTTCTCTTGAGTCATGCTCCACCGTATTGATGACAATGATGTTTGAGAATCTGTGTCAAAAGTAGGCGGCAGGGTGGTTAACACTGCTGTATCATAGTGTCCGGGATCTGGGTTTGATTCCCAGCTTGGGTCACTGTGTGAATTTCCTTGGGTGTTCTGGTTTCCTCCCACAGTCTAAAAACTGCCATTAGCAACCTTTCCCTTGTTTTTATGGCTATGATTCATCTTTCATTCCCTCACCCTACAGTATAAACATCTTCCACTTTCTTCACCTTTTATCTTTGACAAAGGGTCATCTGGACTCAACGCCTGCTCATTTTTCTCCCAACAGATACTGCCTGACCTGCTGAGGATTTTCCAGCATTTTCTCTTTTGGTGATAGCTTTCTGCAATCTAGAAAAGTGTGGTATTATAGTGCAGCTAAAGTTTGAAATGTCTTTCAGCTTCATGTCCTTTGATTTTGCCAAGCCAAGCAAATTCTTGAGCATCTCACACCTCCAGGCTTGCTTCAGTAAAAAGTATTGCCCTTTTCCATTCCTGCACTGTCTCATTGACAGCTGGATTCTCAAGATCTTCAAGGATATTGTTAGTGGTGAAAAATATCTCTAGCTGCTCCACCAAAAGACTTAGTTGTCACTGTACTTTATCCCACAGGTCCAAAATATCCCATAGGTGCAAGCATCTTATTGTGCGTGGAGCCTGAGGAGATAGGAGAGACACTGAGTATTTTTCGTCAGTATTCACGCAGGAGAAAGACAATGTTGTCGGGGAGAATACTGCGATACCAGGTTGTAGACTGGGCAGGATTGAGGCTCATAAGGAGGAGGTGTTAGCGAATCTTGAGGGTATGAAAATTGATAAGTCCCCTGGGCCAGATGGGATTTACCCTAGGATTCTCTGGGAGGCTGGAGAGGAGATTGCAGAGCCTTTGGCTTTGATCTTCATGTCGTCATTGGCTACAGGTATAGTGCCGGAAGACTGGAGGATGGCAAATGTTGTCCCTTTGTTCAAAAAGGGGAGTACGGACCAAGCTGGAAATTATAGACCGGTGAGCCTGACTTCTGTTGTGGGCAAAGTCTTGGAAAGAATTATAAGGGATAGGATTTATAAGCATCTAGAGAGAAATAAATTGATTAGGGATAGTCAGCACGGTTTTGTGAAGGGTAGGTCGTGCCTCACAAACCTTATTGAGTTTTTTGAGGAGGTGACCAAAGAGGTAGATAAGGGTAAGGCAGTTGATGTAGTGTATATGGATTTTAGCAAAGCGTTTGATAAGGTTCCCCATGGTAGGCTACTGCAGAAAGTGCAGATGCATGGGATTGAAGGTGATTTAGCAGTTTGGATTAGGAATTGGCTAGCTGATAGAAGACAGAGGGTGGTGGTTGATGGGAAATATTCAACCTGGAGTGCAGTTACAAGTGGTGTACCTCAAGGATCTGTTTTAGGGCCACTGCTGTTTGTCATTTTTATAAATGACCTAGATGAGGGTGTAGAGGGTTGGATTAGTAAATTTGCTGACGATACCAAAGTGGGGGGAGTTGTAGACAGCGAGGATGGATGTTACAGTTTGCAGAGGGACATAGGTTGCAGAGCTGGGCCATGAGGTGGCAAATGGAATTCAATACGGATAAGTGTGAGGTGATTCACTTTGGTAGGAATAACAGGCATATGAAATATAGGGCTAATGGAAGGACCCTTAATAGTGTTGTCGAGCAGAGGGATCTTGGGGTACAAGTACATAGCTCTTTGAAAGTTGGCACCCAGGTTGATAAAGTTGTTAAGAAGGCGTACGGTGTGTTAGCTTTTATTGGTAGAGGGATTGAATTTAGGAGCCGTGAGGTTATGTTACAACTGTACAAAACTCTGGTGCGGCCGCACTTGGAGTATTGCGTACAGTTCTGGTCGCCGCATTATAAGAAAGATGTGGAAGCATTGGAAAGGGTGCAGAGGAGGTTTACCAGGATGTTGCCTGGTATGGTGGGAAGGCCTTATGAGGAAAGGCTGAGGGACCTGAGGTTATTTTCATTAGAGAGAAGAAGGTTATGCGGTGACCTAATTGAGGCGTATAAGATGATCAAGGGACTGGATAGGGTGGATAGTGAGAGCCTTTTTCCTCGGATGGTGATGACCAACACGAGGGGACATAACTTTAAATTAAGAGGTGGTAGTTATAGGACGGATGTCAGAGGCAGGTTCTTTACACAGAGGGTGGTGAGGGCGTGGAATGCCCTGCCTGCAGCAGTTGTGGACTCGCCTACTTTGGGGGCATTCAAATGTTCGGTGGATAGGCATATGGATGATATTGGAATAGTTTAGGTTAGAGGGTCCACTGGCCGGCGCAACATCGAGGGCCGAAGGGCCTGTACTGCGCTGTAATGTTCTACGTTCTTACTCAGTCCACATGCACAAACTGAATTTTTAGATTGGATTTTAAGTCTTTTTTTTCCTTAAGTTGACTCGCTGGAAACTTCTTTAACCACAAACCTTTTCAACTAGAAAATCTGGTATCCCATTCAAATTGCCAAACTCTCATGTCTTTTCTGCCAAAATCTCTCTCACACACAACATGAAGTGGAAGAGACTGGTTTAATCTGGATTTTTCTACACCTGAACATACACAATGGCCACAAGGTGGTGCTGTTATCCATTGCTGTTGCTGATTCTACCATCTGCTCTTTTCACTTGTAAAGTGTAAGTCACCACATTAAAACTAAGTTCTCTTAGTTCTCCCACCCAAGTGCAAGAATTTGTGCTGTGGCATGAATTGAGTATAGGACACTAGGGAGAGGCAAAAAACCATTTCTCAGTTACATCCACTGAAGACATGATGTTGAAGATCAAAGGAGCCTGAGAAAATCTGGTCTCTGAGATGGGAAGCTGGAATCCTGATCACTGCTTTGAGATTACAAATTAAATATCATGCAGTCACATGGCATGCAATACTCAGACATCTTAATTTGATGTCAATATCCACTGAAGTATGATTGCAGAATGATAGTGTGGAAAAAGAGAGTTGCTGAAACTTTTCATCTTGCTCTCGGAATGTCAATAATGTCAAATTTCAAATGTTCGTAACAGTTTATGCCATAGGAGAAAAGGAAGCTGGTTGATAGGTTGACTTTGGCTGAGATGTGATAGGTTGACTTTGGCTGAGATGTTGTTAAGCAGAAAACAACAAGGAACTATTGGATCCCCAAGCTCCCAGGTAAGTCAGAAAAAAGGCATGAGGCTTGAATCTGTCCTTTTGTTTGTAGAAAATGGGTCCTTGCATAATGTTATGATCCCTGTTGATTTTACTACTGAAGGGGAAGTCCCAGAATGGAATTCTGGTTTAAAAGACTACTTTTTATATTAGAAAATGTGAATGAACAATCACAGGACTACCAAATCAGCTTTTAACAACACATAAAAAATTAAAAATACGAAGTTTGACTATACTACAATACTCTTTCAGTTCCACTTAAAAGAATGACACAAGTTAGAAAATATATCATGCTTGTAATGTGCTCAGCAAGTATACAATCTCTGTAAACCAGGGTCAAACACACCTCCCCTTTGAAACCAAGTGGCAGATGCCGCCCTAATTGAACTTCTGTGGAGATATCCTCAAATCACCCCTGATAATTAATTTCACACAAGCATTTCCAAGCTCCACTCTTGACAAAATATGCCTTAGAATGTTCTTCCAAAAAACAATGGGTTGAATTTTACGGCCTCGCTTGTCCCCAGACTGTGAAATTCTCCCCACCCGAAGTCAACAGACCTTTCCATGGTTGCCTCTGGCCCACTCTGATTCTCCTGGTGGATGGGATGGTAAAATTTCAGCCTTTATCTCAGGTGCCTCACCATGGATCCATTTCCAGGATTTCAGTCTCTCAGTATTTGCCAGTATCAGCCTTGCATTGCCTGTGCACTCAAACTTCCACGCAATCTCTCAGATATCTAGCTTTGCCAACAGAACACAATTGTCTCAAAGACTGTATCAAGGAATAATTTGGGTGTCTGACTTATCACTAACCAATTTCACCAGGTCTACACCTTTCAGCTTTATCTGTAATTGGGAGCCTATGTCTGCCTGTTCAGAGTTCAGGATCTTCTTCAATTTCCAATCCATTTGCCCCATTGACTTCAATCTTCTTGGGACTTCTCTTTCCATCCCTGATTTTAGACTTACCTATTCTCGTGTCTTAGGTGTGTTTTTTTTTTGGGAAGTCTGCTTTATTAGCTCCCTTGTCCTTGTTGCCCTGCTCCTGGATCTAGCTTACAGCTAAACTCAAGAGATCTTTCTAAGCAACAAGCTAGTCTTTCTTCACATTTTTTTGTTTTCACATTGTAAACTCTAACGTTGATGAAGTGCAGCTCACCAAGCACATTCCACTTTATATAAAGTCAAGTCTGTCCTCATTATCTAATGGCAGGGCATTAATTTGATGCAGTAATGTGATTCTGGCAAGTTTGTCTTTTAATTAGCATTCGTGAGATGCAAATACGGTTTCCAGTATTAATCAGTGGAAAACTCAATTCGTCCTTAATCCTTCATCAAATTTGGGAAAACAAAATTCAAACTAATTTCCTTCCCTAGGAAATTTACTTTTGCCATCCCAATAAATTACGTGCATCTGTACACTTCTTGCTGCTGTTGAGAGCAGAAAATTCCATCCATAAATTAGACTAATTTTTTCCTTATAAATAGTAAACCTCAGGAATATGTTGCTGCCTGCTGTGATGGATGCAGACTCTCGGCTTACCTCAAGACAGAGCTGGGTCAACTCTTAATTGGGACAGAAATGGATCGTGTAGGAAAGGGAGTGCCTTTATAAATAATAGGTAGAGCTAATGTTTTGTGCTAGAGACTGTGGTGCAGTGGTGGATGGGAAACTTGGCATGACTCCCACTGCGTGATGAGGCAAGATTTCACGTTCGGTAGTCCGCATTTCAGCTCATTATTTGTGCGTCCCACAAAGAGTTCGTCGGGGAAGGAAGGGATTCGTCCACTCTACCATTAGCTCATGGGGATTGAGTATCCTGATACCATATACAAAATTCACCCACACATGAAATCACTGCAGGTCAAGTGGGCTGAGTATCTTCATCATAATCTGTCCAGCAGAACAATACCATCAGCACCAGGTTTTAGCAACACCACCTTGGAGAGACTCCAGGCCTATCCAAGATAAGTGGGAAGGAGAAGGAGGTTCTCAATTTAAGAGATGGGGCAACAGGTTGATCAACATCACTATGCTGAGAAGCAATTACTTGTGGCCCCTAAAGGAGAATGATCCTGCACTGCAAAAAGATGACGAATGGTCTTGTCTATTTTACCGGGATAAGTGAACCTTGCTCTCGCTGCAAACTCTCACTCTGATAAGGTCATCAAACAGTCTGAGTTACAATCCACAGGATATCACACTCTTAAAAGCAGATGGGACATTAGCACTGATTGTCTGACAGGTGTTTGAACAGCACCTCTTATATTACCTTTTCAGGGTAGCTCTCAGCAAACATGCACACAGGCATGTTTCTGAACTGTATTTTCATCCGTTGTGCTCACAGTCAATCCATTTGTCTTTATGCAAGATAAGATTTCGCACAACAAGTAGGGGCATGCTGGATTCAAGACACTTATCCCCATGGCAAATAGACAGCAGAGCTAGCAACAGGATCATTTCTGCATGGAAGGTGAGATTGGCCTCCTCCAAAAAGCCAATGAGGATTCATATATAGGATATCAGCCATCTGCAGATAATGAATGTGAGTGAGCTATAAAGAAGGTGATTGTGCAGGCAATGCAACCTCATAACTATGTTGGGGATTGTGGGTTTTAAACAAAAAGAAAAGAAAATAACACACAACACATCTATTCTAGGAGCTCTCACTGTACAAAGTACAAACTGATAGTAAAACAGCAGCCTTCCCAACATCCTAATGACAACACTCTCAACTCATGATCAGCTCATAAAGTAATCACATCTTTTAGATATATTACTTTCCTCCCCTTTACTTTTGTGGTCATGAGAACAAATTACTACGATATTATGCATAGGATTAATAATACTCTGGACATATATGCAACATTAATCATTATACACAATAAGAAAATCAATCAGAAAACATCTATTCCTCTTTGGTTGTTTACGACATTTTGGAATTTGATTATCCTTGACTTTAGAAGTATGATTTGGAATTTACCCGATATTGTAACAAAGACACAATCATCAGGCAATGCAGATTCAGTTATGTCTACCATAGTATTCAGAACACTGGGGACTAAAGAAGTTGGTATTTTTGGAGATGATACAAAGAAATTTTAAAATAACATTTGGTCAGCATGGCATTGCTAAACTAGATTATCTGCAATTTAAACTATTAAGAAATTGGACCCATTTTTACCATAAATATGGCTGCTACCCATTTCTCACTCATGGCATAATTACATATTAACACTCAAACTCCCTGTTGAAATGAGTGTTGTTTTGCCCTCCCTTCACGTCTAACAACTTCAGACTGTTATTGACGCTCTACTATCTCAGAAGTTCCTTGATGGGGGAGGTAATAACAAATCAAGTGTTGTTAAATTTCTCTTTACAATAGTAATGAAAGTAAATTTGAGTAGCCACATGAGTGTTTCTGTAGATGCCAGAGAGCTTTCCACAAGACTTGCTGTCTTGAAGTTTTTAAAGAATACTACAAGGATTATACAGATCTTTCATCAAATCCACTAGTTGAAGAATGCTAAGATGCAAATTTTATACTATGAATACAATTTGAGACAAATTTCAAACTCTTGTGAAGTAAACTATGAACCATTATTACTAACAATCTGTTCCAGTTTACTAAATCTTGCAAAAGTTTCATCAGGTTTTTCAGTAGTTTGTTTAATTGTGATAGATCTCATGATAACAACTTCTGGCCACTTGAGTGTGCAACAGTTGTAATTAAGAACATAACCCTCAAAAAGACCAACAAAATCTACATGCAATCATTGCTATGGCATTTTAGGGCATTCCCAAGACTGTAAAGGAGACAACAGTAATGTAGTTTTTTATTTGTGCACAGGGTTAACACTGTCCCAATTTTTCTTGAATCTGGACATCCAGACCCAGACATCAAAAAATAACTGTGCAAATTTCTTCTTTTGGACTACATTAGGATGTCCTTACAAATAATTCTTCAATAACTCTTCCATGCAGACTAGGAGAAATGATCAACCAGATTTCCTAAAATAAGTACTTGCCTTGGATAGTCAACTCTTGACACACATGGGCTACGATTCTCTCAAGAGTGCTGAATTGGTAGGAGAACTGTTCTAAATTCCAACTGTTCTGTCACTTCAGCTTCTCATCTGAATCTCTGTACTCTGTGCACTGAAGAAGTCCTAGTCATGAATATCAGTAACAATCCAGGGGGGTGGGCCTATTGGCGCTATAGTCTGACAATTCTGGAACTCTGCGCATGTGCAGTGGCCCCAAACTGTCAAGCTCCTGTTTGTTGGTCAGCTCAGAATCCCCGCGGTGCTGCCCCTCCAAGCCCCCCCCCCCCCCCCCAACTTCCCATGGCCCAATCGCAGCCCTCGCAGCAATTCCCAGGCCAGCCCTGACCACCATCCTGGAGCGCCCTGATGTACATCCCACCTCCTCAGGCCACAGCAGTGGCAATCCGCCCCATCACTGTCTTCCTCCATCCAAACCGATTCCAATGCGGAGTGACAGCAGGACCCTCCACCTATCGTCCCTAAGTCCTATCCCCTTGACACTATCCAATACCTAGTGGGCAGTGCCAAAGTGCCCCCTGGGCAAGAGCACTTTGGGGACACAGGCTGGCACTGCCATCTGACATCCCCAGGGAGCCCCAAGTTGCCTCCCTCTTCACTCCAGAGAGTGTCACACTAGTTCCCCGAATATGGGGAGCTAGTCTGAACCCTGCTGGAATGAAGCACTCCTAGCAGGGTGGAAGATTCAATCAGGACCTGAAAGTGCCTGATAATTACTAATAAACTTATTTAAAATAAGTGCAAACAAGATTTAAATTAATTACCTGCCTTCCCATTGGTTTCCAGTGTAGTCTAACTGGCAATTGTTTACCAATTCTGGGAGATATATAGTGTCACATATGCAAATCCCTGTTCAAGGCCCGAAACATGTGTCTTCCACCATGATCCCACAGAAAAGTTGCGGGTCGCAATGGGAGAATCATGGCCATGATTTGAAATCAGGATGCATATGATGCGTTCTATCAATCATTCCTTTCAATACTATATCCATCACCTTCCCCATCACAGGATCATTTCTGAGATGTCTTGGAACCTGAGAAGCTATCACAGGCGAATATTAGCAAGACTAGTTGGTGGCATTTGCTCAATAGGTAAAAGTATTCTAACAATAATAATGCATTAGCATGGCACTTTGAAAATACTTTATATTGTAGAAGTGTGCAGATAAAATCAGTGGCCATCTTTGCATTGGGCCAACAGCCAAAGGTATACTTTTATATGAACCAAAAATTTGGTTAAGGGTCGAGGATCAGTCGATAACGTGAAATGACAACATATAAATAATGATGAAACAAACCTTTACATGCCTAAAATTATATTAATGCCTCTATTTCTAGCTGAACATAATTAGATAAAGCTATTGGTCGTTCCTCCCTGAAGACATAATATGTGAAACTACTGCCTGACTTCATATGGTGAAGCATTGCAAGCGAGTAGTAATGGGGAATTTCACAGTAATTTCATTGCAGTGTTAATGTAAGCCTTACTTGTGACTAATAAGTAAACTTTAATGGTGACTTTGGATTAAAATAACCAATAATTCAGATTTCTGCAAAGCATTTTTGACATCCTTTGTATGCTTTCTCTTATTTGGTTCAGTCCCATTAATTTTTAACACATAATAAATTATACAATGGCACAGTGATGTAGCTAAGCTGGAACAAATTTCCCATAATAGTTTACTAATCCTAGAAAGGACTTCAATCATGTCATGTTTGTTAGACATGGTGCTTTTAAAATGGCATCCATCTTTTTAGGTGCTTTATGTAATCCATTCATATCAATAACATGATCAAATACTGGATTGATGTCTGGAAAAGTCGTACTTCTTTCATGATATGCAGGCAATGTGCTTGAAGACTTTCCACTGTTGCTTCTAAATTATTCAAGTACTCTTTTTCCTCTAATTAGAATATCATCCAGGTAACATTGTACAACAGAGAGACCATTTCAAATCTGATCCAGTAATCTTTCGAATGGGGCTGATGCAGATATTATTCCAAAAGGCAACATTTTATCATTTCCACATGACTTATCTTCGTAGAATATTGCACATCAGATGGCAAGATAAAGTACCAGACACCAAAGTTCTCTGTGGAGCAAGTCTACCATCAGTCCACACGTTGCTGATGAGAGCACAGACCCAATAGGCCAGTCATGTCATCCATATGCCAGATGAGCACATACCCAAGTAACTCTTTTTTGGAACTCTCTGCTGGAAGATGGTCACATAGAGGGCAGAAGAAACATTACAAAGACACACTCAAGGCCTCTCTGAAGTCGCTTGACATAAACATGACCACCCTACCTGGTGCTGCCTCATCCACAAGGGCTGTCAAAGCTTATGAAGCAAGGTGCATTGCTGAAGCATAACTTAAGCGAGAGCTGCGCAAGTCCAGAGCTACCAGCGCAACAACAGTGCCTACACAAGTCTGTCCAATATGTACCAGGACATTCTGTGTACAAATTGGCCTGATCAGTCATCTTCGGACATACCGCATCCAGCCTCAAAATGTCTGATGGTATTGAGGTACTCATCAAAGACGATGGACAAACAACAACAACAATTTTATCATAAGATCTTTTTATGAGTAATGATGATAAGCAATGCTGAAGTTTCAGCAGCTACATTTATCTGTAGGTATGCTTGTGAAAAATCAATTTTGCTGAATTTCTGCCCATTTGACAAGGCAGCAAATAAATCTTCCAACTCAAGGATTTGGATATTGATCTGTACACAACAGATCAATTTGTGGCTGTTTTAAAATCACAAACACAAACTGAACCATCTAGTTTCATGACTGATATAATGGGCATAGCCCAGTCACTCATTAATTTGTTAACACTGATGACACATTAATTCTTCTTCAGTGTTGGGACGAATTGCATATGGCACCACTCTTGTTTTGAGAATTCTTGATTGACAATTAAGTCTGTTCTTGAGCTCCACTTGATTTCCTATCATTGATCCAATTGTTTCTTCGCATACGCTCCTGTATTTATCCAAAAGATGCTGTAGATGTTTTTTGGCATTGCCTAATCTGTTGACAGCACTGCTTTATCTTCCCCAACAATGATCTTCCAAATAGAGTGGAAAGGTACCTTGGAACATATGAAGAGGCAACTCTTTTTTTATCCACTCAACTCGATATTGACATGATACTTTTTAACAGCATGATCTCACGTTTCAACTGACGCATGAACAGCTTCTTCCCTGCTGCCATCAGACTTTTGAATGTACCTACCTTGAGTTAAGTTGATCTTTCTCTACACCCTAGCTATGACTGTAACACTATATTCCGCAGTCTCTCATTTCTTCTTCTGTGAACGGTGTGCTTTGTATAGCACACAACTAACAATACCTTTTCATTGCATCTTCTGGACGACACTTTGCTTCAGGTGATCCAAACAATTAGTAAAAAATTAATCCTCAGTGAAGCTCAGAGAGAAATCAGAATGTCCAAATTGCATTAAGATCTGTGCCTAGGGCAAATCTACCATTCTGTTCCTGGATATACTGCATACATTCCTGGAAAAAAATACAATAGGCAGAGCAAACAACCAATGGAAATTCTTATTTGTTTTCTTCATTCAAGAATAAAATAATGAACTCAAAAAGAGGAAATAATTAAATATTTGTGTTAAACCTTAATTTTCCATTAGACAATTCCTTCCTCAATCTCTAGAGATAACTCATGCGCATCCTGTATTACGCATCCTGTACTACCAGTTTAGGAAGTGTTGGCATATAACAAAAAATAAATAACATATGCAAACACTACTTCTCTTGACACCTCATTTAAATCCTTTCCCAATTGCCTCATAATATAGACCCATTGGCTTGTCCCTTCAATTCTTGGGGCACAGCTACCATGGTGCCATTGCACCGCTGATAGCCGACTTTCTTTGTTGGCAGACTATAAGGTTCTATCATCAGGGCCAAAATCTGAAAAAGTCTCAGATCTCAATTATGGTTCAGCCTGCACAGGAACTTTTCAATTGCTTTGTGACTTTGCAATTTAAAAAGAACATTCCTGTTGAAAAAACAATTCACCGTGAACTGAAATTTGCAGTCATGATTGTAGAAGCTTAACCTTGCAGACAACCTCAGTTGGCTGCAATCTGAGCATCCACTGCAGCACTTGGCTGCTGCGTATGCTGTAATGGAATGGCTGATATTGACCATCAAATTCTCTATCCTGGTTTGATCCACGAGTGTCAAATGGAATTGGCCCTTTCTATTTCCTGCGCTGTGTGGTTCTATAATTCTAGAATGTTACCTGGTATAGTGAGTAAAAGGGTGGCACGGTAGCATAGTGGTTAGCACTGCTGCTTCACAGCTCCAGGCTCCTGGGTTCGATTCCCGGCTTGGGTCACTGTCTGTGTGAGGATTGCACATTCTCCTTGTGTCTGCAGTTTCCTCCCACAGTCCAAAGATGTGCGGGTTAGGTTGATGAGCAATTTCTTAGCATGGCCACTTAGTGTCCAGGAATGCATAGGTTAGAGGGATTAGTGGGTATAATATATAGGGATATGGGTGTAGGACCTGGGTGGGATTGTGTTCAGTGCAGACTCAGTGTGCCAAAGGACCTCTTTCTGCAGTAAAGGATTCTATGATTCCACGCTGGAGAAGATGAGCTCCAAATTCTGCAAGTTGGTGCTAGATTCCTTCATGCTCCTTGATATTAAATCAAATCTTCTGGCAAACCTTCCAATACGCCATGGATTTTAATGCATTCAGCCAGTGTTATTTTGCAATTGGCCCATTGTCCTCATCTGAGTTCTCTCAATATACAACAACTGACAATTGTGCTGTCCTAGCCTCCTGTCCTGGCTGTAGCACACTATGCCCACTACCTCAGAGTGTACAGATGCTACCTCATATATATCCTTAGTGTTGGTATTTAAAGTGGTGAGAATATGGAAAAAAATGATGGAGAAGAAATATTCACCCATACTGAATGAATCACGTAACTTCAGTGCACAATCCATTAGGATGAAGTTTATTAGGGGTGCTTTATTTCCTGAGATGTCATAACAACAAAGGCTGAAGCATCTTCCTTTAAAACCAGCTAGTGTGATTTTAAGGATTTCTTGGAGCAGATAGGGAATTCAGATTATTGTAAAGAGAGGTTGAAGATGTCTGAGTACCCTCACCAGCTGGTCTGTGCAGGACCTGAGTGCTTGTCTGCGTCCGCCTTCTGGGCCAGTTGCTTTCCTTGTGTTGACTTTTGAGGAAGCTGCTCTGACATCGACAGGGGTGATCTCAGATACAGGTTCGTCCAAGGCATCCGAGATAAAGGGTTGCTCTCATTAGCTTCTTGCTCAAAATGGGCATAAAATTCATGAGCTCACTGGGGAGGGGTACATTGGAGTTGGTGATCTTGTGGCTTGATATATCTTGCAGACCTTGCCATAGTTGGTGAGATTCTGTGTGGCTAGCCTGGGATTCTAGCTTAGTCCCATACAGTCTTCGGCATTTTTGATGGACCTCCGTAGATCACATCTAGCTTTTTTGTATAGATCAGGGTCACCTGAGTTGAATGCCTCAGACCTGGATTTCAGCAGGCAGTGGATATCCTTGTTCGTCCATGGTTTCCGATTGGGAAACTCTTAGATTTGCTTTTTTGGCACAGTTTTCTACACATTTACGAAGCCATTTACTGTAGTGATATACTCATTCAAACTGGTCGAGAGTTTTTAAATACAGGCCAGTTTACTGACAGTAAGCAGTAGGAAAGAGGAGATCATCCTATTTCCTCAGACCAACATTGCCCAACTTGCTTTGGTGGATTCTTCTGTTTAAGTTTTTGCTTGTAAGCTGGGAGTAGGAACACAACCTTCGGGGTCTGATTTACGAAAGTGTGGGTGAGCGATAGAGTGATAGGCATTTTTGATATTTGTTTAGCAATGGCCTAGGATTTTTAACCTATGATGGAACAGATGTGTGTTGTTGGTATCTGGGTAATACGTCCTTGAACTTGGCCTGATTTGAAGTCCCCGGACATGATAGACAAGGCCTCAGGATGTTTTGTCTCAAGGCTGGTGATGTATATTTCATCCAGTACAGTCTTCATATCTGCGTAGTGTGGGATGTAAACTACTGTCAGTACAACAGTTGAACTCATGCGGAAGGTAGTAAGGGTAAAATTCTAGGTCCGAGGAACAGAAACTTGCCAGTGTAGCTATGTCTAGGCACCATGAGGTACTGGTTAGAAGACAGATCCCACCTCCCCTAGTCTTGCCTGAGGCTGTTGTATGGTCCATTTGGTGGATTAAGAAACCTTCTGGTTGTAGAGCACAGTCTGGTGAAACAGGAGTGAGCCGTGTCTCCATGAAACAGAGCACACAGCAGTCCCTCAGTTTTCTTTGGAAAGTGAATCTGGCTTGTTTTCCAGAGATTGGACATTTGCTAGGAGTAAGCTAGGGAGTGGGTCCTTGGGACCGCATTATTTCACTCTGACCTGTACATTTTCCCCACGCTTCCTGGAGTGTTTTTTTTCAGGTCTGGGAAACATTGAAAGTAATATGTGGTGTTCAGGATATGTGTGCATTCAATGAGGTTGTTTGCTGTGTGGGTGGAGAATTTGTTGCTTTGTTTGCGGTTCTTGCGTCAGTTGACAGATCTGCAAGTTCAGACATTCCAGGTCACTGTCAAGCTGCGATTTTGCTTCGGAGATTGGAGGATGTCTCGACCATGCTCCAGTATAGATGGATCAAAGGCCAGTAAGTCGATGACGTCGTTGGGGTCACAGTCGCAGATGTGTTGATGTTTGGCTCCACGTATTGGAGTTTTCTGGGTCTCTGCCAAGTTACGGTTTTCCTTCGGAGGTCAGAGGATCTCCAGACCCGTGAGTAAATTTGAAAGAGTACTGTTAGTGACTTCTAGGTACAAGATGTTTAACAATGTGGGATGACTGTAGAAGGGAGGGGTTGAGGGAGTACTTGAGATCTGCAGAATGTCACAGCTCTCTGGGTCAGTGGGGTGGGGGGAGCTGGTGGAGTGGAAGTTCTGGCTGCAGACTTGCTGGTTCAGCTGTTGGGTTCACTGGGAGTTGGGGAGGAGAAGGTTCTCACCCTAAGGATGCAGGCCTGGCCAGTGAAGATCGACAGAGTGAAGGTCTCAGCTTCAGTGTTTTCCTAAGCTGTGAGAGCAAAGGGAATGCTGGCTAGAGTCTGGAGACTGAACACACTGACAGTATTTTCCTGGTCATTGGGGTCTGGCAGATTGAAGGCCCTGGCTTTTAGGGCATTTTCCTGTGCATTGAGAGTTGATGTAGAGAAATTCCCAGCCCTGGGACTGCAGTACCAGCAGAAGGTTCTACGAGGGTGGTTGGTCCAGGTCAGTTTCAGGTCAGGGTCCTAAGAATTGCCAAATCTGCAAGAGATTTAATTAAAGCATTGTTAGAATTTAAAGAGTTAGAATTAAGCCTTAGAAACGTAGAGAGTAAAAGATAGAATTAGAAGATATGCTGGGCACAGCTTGCAAGAAGTTCCCACGCTCCAGTGCCATCTTGATCTTTTTTATGAATGAATGGCTCCCACTTTTATCTATATTTAGCCCATAGCATGGTGTTCGGTGATAGTAGACAATGAGATAATAGTCCCATAGTCAGACAATTGATAATTTGAAAAACTGGCTGAAAGCTTTTAAAGAGCGGTGATTCTGAAGTAGGGTCATTGTCCACTTAACAGTAAAGTGCACAAAATATTGCTTTGGGGCAGCATGATAGTACAGTGAATTAGCATTGCTACCTCAGCACTAGGGACCCAGGTTTGATTTTCTCCTTGGGTGACACTTCGGAGTTGCACCTTCTCCCTGTGTCTTCCTCGGCTTCCTTCAGGTACTCTGGTTTCTTTGTACAGTCTAAAGATGTGCAAGTTAGGGGCATTGGCCATGCCAAATTGCCTTTTAATGCTCAAAGATTAAGAGATTAGGTGGTAAATGTTTGGGATTATGAGCATGGGGTGTATGCCTCGACAGGAAGATCTTTCGGAGAATCCATGCTCAATGATCCAAATGACCTTCATCTGCACTGTAAGGATCCTATGGTCCTGTGACTTCACTGACCAATTTAGTAACCAACTGACAACACCTATCATTCCAAATAGCATCTATGCTTGAATATCTCAATCTGCCATTTCAATAATGAATGATACTGTTTAGGGATTGTTCAAACTGTAAACATAAATTGTAGTTTGTACATTTTAACCAAGGTTTAGATATTAAAGGAATTAAGATGTGTAACCTGTATGCTGGTAGGGCTACATGGAGAGTTGATAGACCTGGGAACAATAATTAAACTTTGGGAAGCTCTTGTTGTAAGCAATCCTGAGGTTTATTTCACTGAGTACAGCCAAAGCTGACCACAAGGCAAATTATTCTTCGAGGGGAAGTATTATTTTTGCATATACCATGGTTTCATGTATCATTAAAGGACAGTAAGAAGTCTGACAACACCAGTTTTAAGTCCAACCAATTTACTTGATAGTAAACTCACAAGCGTTGGACTTAAATCTGGTGTTGTCAGTCTTTTTACTGTGTTTACCCCAGTCCAATGCCGGCATCTCCACGTCATTAAAGGACATCAGTTTTTTTTATATTTCCAAATGGAAGAGTGCATGTGTTTTTAGTTGCCAATTTAGAGACTTATGACACTTAGCAGCCCAATTCTGGTTATTAGTTATTTTGCAAAGCAACTGTTCAACTAACACTTATTTCCAAAATTACATTTTTGCACAGCCTTTTGAGATTTAGGCCCAAGGGGCATTCATTTGCCATTCTGCTCCTATTTTTCTGCAGATCACCAGAGCTCCACATTTCTGGCTGGGACTTCTGATCCTGGTTTTGCCAAAAGTGTGGAGAGTACATGAATTGGAACTGTTTCTTTGAAGTGCTGAATTGGTTGTAGGAAGATAAATCATAACTTGTTTTTATAGTACTAGTTACCTTATGCTAGTAGGTAAGTGTCCCAAGATTCTTTGAAAAGCTATTCAGAGAAGGTATCTGTAACGGGATAGGGTGGTATGATAGGCTGAAGCTGGGTGCGACGGGGAAATTAGGGGAGTGAGCTAGAGGGTCAGGCAGTGTGGTCTGTTGGTGAGGTCAGATCAGATTGGGTGGAAGTAATCAGGGGAAGTGTCAGGATGGGTCATGAAGAGTCAGGATGGAGTGGAGGGGGGAGTGGGATGAGTTATATAATTATCTAGGCATTAAGACGGTTTTAATCTATATGATGTTTCCACAAGAACCATCCAAGTTAGTACATTGAAGACTTATAGAAAGGATCCTTGGTGCAGGGGAATTGTCTGTCAGAAAATCACCTTCCTGGATAATTCCCATGGAGTCGCTTTTGAGAGGCCCCTTTGTGCAGCTTTGGAGTGCGTGTCCATTGATCTGAGCTTAATTTACACAATCTGCAAATCTTAATGATTTTATGTTCCATTTTTGCAAATAATTCTTACACAAGTTCTTTCCATTTAGGACTTCTGAGTTTTTGGCGTGGTAACTTAGCGAATGTTATTCGATATTTCCCAACCCAGGCTTTGAACTTTGCCTTCAAGGACAAGTACAAGCAAATATTTATGGGAGGAATTGACAAAGAGAAACAGGTATGATTAAATGTTAGCGTATTGTCACAAATATCTGGAATATTGCTTCATTAATGCTGAACACACTATAAATATTTCTGTCTTGGATTAAAGCAGTACTGTAATGATATGTGGATTTTAAAGGAAGAATCCAGGATACTTTTATTCATTAAATTTAAGGACTGGAACCATAAGCAGTGTCTTGTTTGAGGCAAATCTCAAAATTGTTGCAATATCTTGATTGATGCAAACATTGGTCTGCATTTGCATTTTGCACATAATGAATTATGAAAATCATGCCACAATGACAAGTCTGCAAATAAAGGCTTAATACTTGACCAGTTGAGTAATAAAGAGGATCCAAGGACAGATATATTTGGTTACAACTAAGAAATGTGTCATTGCACTACTAGGTGTATTCATTTTTTTGTAGAATCCCTACAATAGAAAAGGAGGCCATTCACCCCATCAAGTCTGTACTGACTACAATTCCTCTCAGATCCTGTTCCTGTAACTCGAGACATTTACTCTGCTAATCTCCTTGACATTGGAGTCAATTTAGTATTGCCAATCAACCTAACCTGCACATCTTTGGACTGTGGGAGGTAACTGGAATACTGAGAGGAAACCCACGCAGACATGGGGAAAATGTATAAATTGCACACAGACCATGACTTATGGCCAGAATTGAACCTGGGTCCCTGGCACTGAGGCAGCAGTGCTAACCACTGGTTCACCATGCTGCCCACTAGATCAGCAACAAATGGGAAAGATACAGAGGAGCAAATTTTTAGTGAAAGCAAAGAGAGATGCAAGGACTAAAGAATAATAACAATGAAGGGACTTCAGTTATCTCAATATGGACTCAGATACCAATAGTGAAAAGGGCCAGAGAGGGAGAAGAGTTTCTGAAAGGAGTTCATGAGAATTGTCTTGATTAGTGTGTTTCAAGCCAAAGAGAAAGGAAACACTGCTGGACGTAGTTCTTGGGAATGAGGAGAAAGATAGGGCAAACAAAACCAGAGATCCTTTGATGATGAACAAAATAGAGGAAAATGGTGTGTAAGACAGCTGCAAGTGACAAGCAAGCTGAAAATAGAAGCTTCATAGGAAATAAGAGAAGATGAGAAAAGATAGCAGCAAACATAACAAGGCTTCTACAAGTGTGTAAAAAGGAAAAAAGATACTAATAGGATGGTGGGATTGATTCAGATCAAAAATACAATCAATGTATGGAGACAGAGAACATGGCTATCCAGCTATGTAAGAAATATTTAAAAATTAGTTCTTGAGATTGGGGCATCACTGACAAGACCATGATTTATTGCCCATCCCTAATTGTCCTTGAGAAGATGATATTGAGTCACACTCCTGAACTGCTAGTCCATATAGTTACAAGGCTGTTAAGCAAAATCCAGTGATAGCGAAGGAACAGTAATATATTTACATGTCAGGATGGTATGTGACTTGGAGAGAAAACTGCAGTGGTAGCTACTCCTTGTCTTCTCAGTTGGCGTGATTATCCTTATGGGATGTCTTGGTGAATTGCTGCAGTATATCTTGTAGATCGTAGATATAGCTGCCACTTTGCCTTGGTGGTGAATGATGTGCTGATCAAGTGGATTGCTTTGCTCTGGATAGTGTCAGTCTTCTTGAATGTTGCTAAAGCTGCACTCATTCAGGCAAATGGAGAGTATTCTATCCCACTTTTGGCTTGTCACTTGTAGATAAAGTACAATTTTGGGGAATTGGAAGGTGTTACTTGCAGCAGAATTCCCAGCCTCTGACTTGCTTTTGTAGCCATAGTATTTATGTGGCTGGTCCAGATAAGTTGCTGGTCAGTGTTAACCCTCAGGATGTTGATGTGGGAAATCCAACACTAATAATGCCATTATTCAAGGGGCAATAGTTAGATTCACACTTGGCGTAAAAGGTCATTGCCTGGCACTAGTGTGACTTGAATGTTATTTGCCAGTTATCAGTCCAAGCCTAAGTATTGTCATGTCTAGCTGCATATAGAAATGGACTGCTTCAATGTTTAAGGAGTTGCAAATGATGGTGAATGCTGCAGTTATCAATGAATATCCTTACTCTGACTTTCTGTTGGAAGGAAGGTCATTGATGATGCAGCTGAAAATGATGAGCCAAGGTTGCTACTATTCTGGAGGATTCCTATAATCATATCTACAACTACATCTTCTTTGGGCTAGATCTGACTCAACCAGTAGATAAATTCTCCAGATTTCCACAACCTTAAATCTTGTTCAGATTCCTTGATGCCTGAGTTGGTCAAATACTGTCAAGGGCAATCACTCTCATTTCATCTCAGGAATTCAGTTTTTTTATTCATGCTTGGACCATGGCTGTAATGCGACAAACTTAGGTCTGTAATGTTGGAATCTCAGCTAGAAGTCCAATTGAATCATCCACTTCACCTTTCTGGGCAAAAAGTGGCTGCTAATGCTTCAATCTCGTCATTTGTACTGATTTGCTGGACTCCCCAATCCTTATGATTGGGGATATTTTCAAAGGTTCCTACTCCAGTTAGTTGCTTAATAGTTCATTATTCACAACTAGATGGCAGGATTGCATAGCTTTGATCTGATCCATTGGTTGTGGAGTCGCTTAGCCCTTTCTGCTGCATCTGCTATCTAGCTTGCAAGTAGTTTTGTGTTACATCTTTACCAGGTTGGCATCTCATTTTTCAGTATACCTAGTGCTGCTCTTGATATAAGTTTTGTAGTGTAAGGGTATCTGGCATAGCAAAGGTTAATGTAGGACGGGGAAACAATGCCACCCACAGTGTGATATAGGAAACACCTGTCAGTAGCATCAAGTGAAGACTGGACAGAGACCTAGAAGCAAGCATGGATTTAGGTCATGACTTAGACTGTGTGTGTGGGCAGGTGAGACGGTGACCACCTAAGATTATACCTCATTTGTGCACGTGAAGGAACTTGGTTGCCATTCCTGGGGGAAGATCATGCAATACATGACTTTCTGACCAGTTGTGGGCTGGTCAGAAATCAATATAGATGCAAGCATGGAAAGAGCTTATAGCTGGGGATATTGTGTATACATGCACACAGTTATATTAGCAATAAAAAGTTAATGTTCAGCTATACAAGACTCAGAACCTATTCATGAGATCTCTTGAAAATACAGCATTTTCCTGCACTCATTCAACCAGAGTTCCATAAGAACGTAAGAAATAGGAGCAGGAGTAGGCCATCTAGCCCCTTGAGCCTACCCCATCGTTCAGTAAGATCATGATTGATCTGAAAGTGGTTCAGTTCCACTTATCCACCTGTTCCCCATTACCCTCAATTCCCTTATTGATCAGAAATCTATCTATCTGTGACTTAAACATATTCAACGAGGTAATCTCCACTGCTTCAATGGGCAAAGAATTCCAGAGATTCACTAGCCTCTGAGAGAAGAAGTTCCTCCTCAACTCTGTTCTCAAATGTCTCCCCCTTATTTTGAGGCTGTGTTCTCTAGTTCTTCTTTCCTTTCTAATTGGAAAGAATCTCTCAGCTTCTACCCTGTCTAGCCCTTCATTATCTTGTATGTCTCCATAAGATCACCCCTCAGCCTTCTAAACTCCATTGAGTACAGGTCCAATCTACTCAATCTCTCCTCATAAACCATCCCTCTCATCTTCGGTATCAACCTGGTGAACCTTCTCTTCACTCCATCAAGGACAATATATTTTGCAAATAAGGGGACCAAAATTGCACACAGTACTCTAGTTGCAGTCTCACCAGTACCTTGTACAACTGCAGCAAGACCTCCCTGCTTTCATATTCCATCTTCCTCACGATAAAGCCCAACATTCCATTTGGCTTCTTGATCACCTGCCGCACCTTTTTTATGCACTTCATACACCCCAGGTCCCTCTGCACAGTACATGTTGTAATTTTTCACTACTTAAATAATAATCCATTTTACTATTATTCCTTCCAAAGTGGATAACCTCACACTTAGCAACATTATACTCCATCTGCCATATCCTCGCCCACTCACTTAGCCTATACAAATCTCTCTGCAGACTTTCCACGTCTTCCACACAATTCGTTTTTCCACTCAACTTTGTGTCATCAGCAAACTTTGTTCCCCAACATTTGGTCTCCAGATCATCTATGTATATAGTAAACAGTTGAAGCCTCAGCACTAATCTCTGCGGAATGCCACTAGTCACCAACTGCCAACCAGAAAAGCATCCATTTATTCCAACTCTGCTTCCTGTTAGATAGCCAATCCTCAATCCACGCTAACACTTTACCCCCAACTCTGTGTACCTTAAACTTCTGCAGCAATCTTTTGTGAGGCACCTTATTAAATGCCTTTTGAGGGGGGGGGGGAATCTAAAAACACCACATCCACTGGTTCCTCTCTGTCAACCATATTCGTTACATCTTCATAAAAATCCAGTAAATTCGTCAAACACGACTTTCCCTTCATGAATCCATGCTACGTCTGCTTGATCAAATCATTTTTTTTCCAGGTATCCTGATATTTCTTCTTTAATGATGGATTCCAGTATTTTCCCAACTACGGACATTAAACTAACCAGCCTGTAGTTACCGCGTTTTGTCTACTTCCTTTCTTAAACAGCAGCATAACATTAGCTGTTTTCCAATCAGCTGGCACTTCCCCAGAGTCCAGTGAATTTTGATAAATTACTACTAATCCATCTGCTATTACTTCTGCCATTTCTTTCAGTACCCTGGGATGCATTCAGTCCGGGCCCGGGGACTTGTCTACCTTTAGTCCATTAGTCTACCGAGCACTACACTTTAGTAATAGTAATCGTTTTAAGGACCTCACTCCCTACAGTCCCACAACCGTTAATATTGGGTAAGCTATTTGTGTCTTCTACTGTGAAGACTGACACAAAAAACTTGTTTAAGGCCTTGGCCATTTGTTCATTTCTCATTATTAAATCCCCCTTCTTGTCTTCTAAAGGTCCAACGTGTACTTTAGCCACTCTTTTCTTTTTTAGATATTTGAAAAAACTTTTACTTTCAATTTTTTTATTTTGCGCGAGTTTAGTTTCATAACTTATCTTTCCTTTCTTTATCACTTTCTTAGTCGTTCTTCATTTTTTAAAGCTTTCTCAATCTTCTAATTCCCTACTAGTTTTGGCCACTCTATATGTATGAGTTGATCTCTGGTTTGATGATAATGGTATGTTCTAGGCCATGAAGTTACAGGTTGTGGTTTATTTCTATTCTCTGTTGCTGTTGGCTCATCTCGCCTCACGGATGCCCATTTTTAAGTTGCTAGGTTTATTTCGCATTGTCATTGTGTCACGCAACATGATGAATGGTATCTTCATTGTGAAGGCAGAGCTTTGCCTCCACAAGAACTGTATCAATGCTGTCATGGCCTGCTGCATCAGAGACAGGTAGATTGGTGGCAATGAGGCCTTACATTTAACCGACTTGAGTTTAGTTTTATGACGAGGTAAAGAGAGATTTAATGAGTGTGATGTAATTCATGTTGCTTATGGGGATTTCCAAAATTAATTTGGTAAGGTGCCACATAATAGATTTGCCAACATAATTGAAGCCCATTGAATAAAAGGGACAGTTGCAGGAAACAAAGCAATGATGAATAGTAGTTTCAGAGACTGGAGGAAGGTATAGAATGGGGTTTTGCTGGACCACTGCTGTGTTTGTTATGTGTGTACAAATGCCAGACTTGGGTGTAAAGGGCAGAATTTCAAAATTTACAGATGATACAAAACTTGGTATATAATGAATAATGGGATGGATTGTGATAAACATTCAGAATAATTGAGAAATTGGTGGAATGGATAGACTGTTGGAATTTAATATAGAGACATGGCAAGAATGAGAAGGTCAATGTTAACCAAAGAATACAATTTTTTGTATGATTGCTGTAACAGAGAAACTTGAGATACAAGTTGAAGATGGCAGTTGGTTGAGAAAGTGGTTAAAAAGACTTCTGAGATTCTGTTTTTATAAATGGAGGCAAAGGTGTACAAAAACAAGGAAATTACAATGAACCTTTATTAAAACATTGGCTCAGTCTCATCTAGTGTATGGCATCTAATTCTGGGCACTGTGCTTCTGGAACGAAGTAAATACTTTAGAGGTTACAGAAAAGATTTAGAAAAATTGTTTCAGAGTTGAGGAATTTCAAGGAATTCAGAAGATAGATTGGAGAAGACGGGGTATTTTTCATAGACATGAGAAGGACTCCTTACTAGATGAAACTTGCATATCATGATCCCATGCAGGTAGCAACATGTCTGCTAAGCACCTTTTCGTGAAGATATATGAACTAGAAATGGACCTTGCCATTATTATGAAAATAACATGCCTGTCAAAATATGTCAGTCAAAGTACATTCCCAATCGGTTTCAGCAAAAATAAATATATTTGTATGCCTTATTGTTATAAAATTGTATCAATATTCTCATGCCATGAGAACTCATGTTTTCTCTTCTCAGTACTTCTCTGGTGATGTTGTTAATGGAAAGAAGCCGACTACATTTTAGTGTGACTTGTAATTTCTTGCAGGCAAACCTTTACTGGTCTGTACATAGCCATTTGATGCCATGAAAATAACCTTACAGTATATCCCTACATATTCCAATAGAATGTTGACTAAGTTTGGCTAGATCTAAGTTGGTCTCCTCAATACAGGGAGGAGGAAAATCTGGCAAATCTAGAAATGTAGAATGGCTAGATATAATTTTCATGGCAAAATTTATTCTCCAATGTTGTCGTCACCAATATACTCAGCAAAACAGGAACAGATTACTGAGTTGGATGATCAGCCATGATCATAATGAATAATGTAGCAGGCTTGAAAGGCTGAATGGTCTACTCCTATTTCCTATGTTTCTACTTTAATATGAATGTGTTTACTTTTCCAAGAATATCTCATGTTTGACTTGTCAAAGCTGTGGTTATAGTGATGGACCTCAAACAATGCAGTACAGTTTCATATTTTTGATGATTCTTCTGTTTTTCTTGCTTATGTAATTTTGCTTTGTATTACAGTTAAGTTTTAAACCATATACCAGATCTAGAATCTGAAAAAATATAAAATTGCAAGTAAAATCAGTGACTGAAGCAAGTATTGATTAGATAAATAGATGCACCATGTTCAGAAATCTTGACAACTGTTGACAAAACAAAATAGGTAGCTATAACTGAAAGTGTTAATGATCAATTCAAACAATCACAAATGCAATAATTTTTCCTTTTGTATTTTAGTTTGTTAAATGGTTCTTAGCAAATTTAGCATCTGGAGGAGCTGCAGGTGCCACATCGCTCTGTTTTGTATATCCCCTGGATTTTGCACGAACACGCTTGGCTGTTGACATCGGTAAAGGTAAGGACATTTAAAAGGAAATTTCCAGCCTATTACTGAAACAGAAGCATGCACAGTCAATACTCGGTGTACAAGAAACTCTCATTTTAAACTGTGTGAGAATTCAGCACTTTGGGTGGAATGGGAGGCTGGAAGAAGTGCTGATTGCAGTGGAATAGTTGAGATTCCAAAGATTTATCCGTGGGGAGGTGAGGGGGTGCGAGGTTTCTGGTGGCATTGTGAAAGCATGAAATAAAGTGGTTATTGGAGATATTTGCACTATGATTGTACCATTATTTGTGGAATCAAACAAAGCAGTCCCACTGACCTGGGCAGTAAAACAAAGGCACTCAGACAGTATGGTGTGGTCAACCATCTTGAAAAAGAAAGAGCAATTGAGGACAATGAATCCTGGTCTGGTCGCAGAAATTGTTACATCGGTTAGGGCTAAGGGGGAGATGGTAGCTTGCTGCAAATGTTACTGGGCTAGAAAGCAGGAGGCCCAGGCCAATTTTTTGGGAAGGTGGATTCAAATACCACCATGGCCCCTTGAACTTAATAAACTGTAATGTAAAGCGAGTAATGTCCTCTTTGTGATTGTCTAATCCTTCTTGGATATGGAAATGATTTTTCATTTGCAATGATTTTCCAATTTTCCAGATTGCAAAAATAATTGCAGATAATACACTGTTGTTCAAATTGCAGATAATACACTGTTGTTCAAATAATTATTTAACATCAAATACAGCAACTACAGGATAGTTAGGGTAACCTTGGTACAGTCATTGATTGATTGTGGTAAAACCAATCCTTAGGGGAGGAATCTGCCATCCTTACCTGGTCTGGTCTTATGACTCCAGAACCAAATCAATGTGAATAACTTTTAACTGTTTTGATTTGATGTATTGTCACTTGTATTATAATACAGTGAAAAGTATTGTTTCTTGTCTGCTATAGAAAGTACACCGTACGTAGGGAAGGAGAGGAGAGATTGCAGAATGTAATGTTACAGTCATAGCTAGGGTGTAGAGAAAGATCAGCTTAATGTGAGATAGGTCCATTCAAAAGTCTGATGACAACAAGAAAGAAGCTGTTTGAGTTGATTGTCATGCGATTTTCAGACTTCTGTTTCTTTTTCCTGACAGAAGAAGTGGAGAATATGTCCACGGTACATTGATTATGCTGGTTGCTTTTCTGAGGCAGCAGGAAGTGTAGTCAGTGTCAGTGGATTGGGGACTGATTTGTGTAATGGACTGGGCTTCATTCACAACTCTTTGTAGTTTCTTGCAGTCTTGGATAGAGCAGGAGCCACACCAAGCTGTCATACAACTGGAAAGAATGCTTTCTATGATGCATCTGTGGAAGTTGATGAAAGTTGGGGTGGAAATGCCAAATTTCCTTAGTCTCCTGAGAACATAGAAGTGGTGGTGGGTTTTCTTAACTATAGTGTCCACGTGGAGGAACTAGGGCAGTTTGTTCGTGATTGGATATGTAAAAACCTGATGCTCTCAACCATTGATATAGACAGAGGCATGCCCTCCACTACGCTACCTGAAATCAGTGACGGGCTCCTTCATTTTGTTGACATTGCGGGAGAGATTATAGTTGTTAGAACAGTTTAGATTTTTTTCTCTTCTGTACTATGTCTCATCATTGTTTGAGATCCGACCCAGTACACTGGTATCATCGGCAAATTTGAGAATCAAGTTGGAGAGGAATTTGGCCATACAGTCAAAAGTGTTTAAGGAGTTTAGAAAGGGGCCAAGGACACAGTTTTGCGGAGCACTGGTGTTGAGGATGATCACAGAGGAGATGTTGCCACCTATTCTTATGGTCTTTGGGTTAGGAAGTCTAGGATCCAATTGCAGAATGAGGAGCTAAGCCCTAGGCCATGAAGGTTGGAGATGAGTCTCACAGGAATCGTGGTTTTGAAGGCTGAACTGTGGTCTATGAATAGGAGTCTGACATAAGTGTCCTTGTTATCTAGATGTTCCAGCGTTGAGGGTAGGGCCGGGAAATGGCATCTGTTGTGACAATAGGCGAACTGCAATGAATCTAGGCAGTCTGGGAGGCAGGAGTTGATTTATACACTTCATAATGATGGATGTCAGAGCCACCAGATGATAGTCATTAAGTGATGCTGCCTGGCTTTTCATTGGTACCAGGATTATGATGTTATCTTGAAGCAGGTAAGGAACTCAGATTGGTGTAAAGAAAGGTTGGAGATGTCTGTGAATATCCCTGCCAGCTGGTGCGCACAGAACTTGAGTGCTGGTCTGAGTACCCCAACTAGGTAAGTTGCTTCGTTAGGTTGATTTTTAAGAAGGCTGCTCTGATGACCTTGGATACAGGTTCGTCCGAGGCTTCTGGGATGAAGGGTGTGCTGTCGCTGATCTCTTGCTCAAAACAGGCATAGAATGCCTTAAAGTCATTGGGAGGGATGCATCAGAGTAGGCGATTTTGCCTGCCTTCATCTTTTGTAGCCTGTTATTGACTTGCAGACCTTGCTATAGTTAATAGGAGTCTGTGTGACTAGCTTGGGATTTTAGCTTGGTCTGGTACTATCTTTTGGCATATTTGGATCTCCGTAACCATCTCTGGCTTTTTTTGTATAGGTCAGAGTTGCCTGACTTGTATGCCTCAGACCTGGACTTCAGTAGGCAGTGGATATCTCTGTTCATTGACCCATGGTTTGCAGTTGTGAAACAATAGAATTTGCTTCTTCAGCACTGAGTGATTGAAGTAGGAAAAGGGTTAATGGATTTTGTACCTAGAATGTGTCACAAACATAACCGTTCATCATGACTGATCTTCTCAAGCTTATATTGTTCCTGGCAATAATATAAGTTATTTGTTCGTGTCTTACATGCTTTAACTCTCATTTTTATAAAGACAGATAGTTTAATATGACTGTTATTTTGTAGACTTTGCAAATCTTACTTATTTGTGTTAGTTGGACATCATTACACAGATGGTAGTTTACGATACCGGCTTTTAACAGCTGCTGATGGTACATAGTGATACCAGCTTTTAACAGGAAGACCGGGACAGCCGCGATCACACAAGTAACTTCAGAGATAGAGATGCTCGTACTGCTGTACAAAGGTTTTGAATCGTGACCATGTGTCATGACTGCAGCTGCCAGTTGGACTGTGAATCGTGATTAAATCTGGGGCTGTATCATAACCAAGGAAGGAAGACCCGAAGTTCTAGCTGGAATGGGAAACTTGTGTCCTGATTGACACTAAGACTCGTGATGTACAAATGCCCACTCGTATTTATGTTCTTGGAGAAGTCTGTAGCCCTACTTCTCCCAGAATTCTGGAATAACCTCAGAGTTTTGAAATAAAAACCACAGTATTTTGACTCACTAACAGTCTGAGGATTATTTTACCTACAACAATGATCCTATATATGCTTAGCCCTGTTTGCTTCAGTTTATGCAAAGACTTCATTTTAAGATATTTCTGTAACTAATTCTGCTATGCTTAAAAAATTGAATGCTAACTTGATTACAGTTTAAAATGCGGAAGGCTAAAGGTTAGCTGACTGCATTCCTTAAGAGTACACAATTCAGGCAAATAACAGCAGCTGCAAGAATTGTTTTTCCAGAGATAGCCTGCAAATAATGAGAGAAGAATTGAAATGTAGTTTGGTACTGTGTTCAGTTTGTTCTTGAGATCCTGATTGGCTCAGTTCAGTTCTCAGATTTCACTTTTTTCAGTATATGTTTTGTACAAGGCCCTGGCTGTAAAGCCAGTCTCCAGGTTCACTCTTTCGCTCCTGTCATATTAATTGTTTTTTTTTAAGTTTTGTTCAATAAAAGAAAATCATTTTAAAAATCATATCAAGTGCTGTTGCTTTGTCTATTCGAACAAGTGAATTGACTCTACAGGCACACAGTCTTTTACACACTTACTAATGAAATCAGTCATCATAGTGGCGTACTCATTCAGACTGGTCGCAGAGACTGACCAGTCCACTGACTCCAAGAGTCATGTAGGAGGTCATCCGATTTGTCAGGCCAACATTGCACAACTTACATTAGATTCTCCGGTTTTAGTTTTTTGCTTGTGGTCTGATTTACCAGAGTGTGAGCAGACGATAGATTGGTAGACATTCTTGAACAGTGACCTAGAATGTTTGGGCCTTTGGTGGAACAGGGTGAGTGTCCTCTGAAATGTTCAGTTCAAGGGCAATTTGGGGTGAGCAGCAAATGCTGTCCCAGCCAGCAACACCCATAGAATAAAAAAAAAATCTATATTTACCAGGGCTGAAATTCTGAATGCAGAACTTCAAACAAGGAATTGCAGGACAGATTGACATTGATTTGGAAAGCAATTACAGTCAAGAAATTTAGAAAGGGAAGGGATATTGGAGATAGCATAGGAATTTTCAAAGACAAAAGAATGGCGGGTTGAACTTAAGGAAAATGACAAAACTGAGAGAGTTTACATCACAGCTCACCATTGAACTCCCATCTCTGTGAGCAGTTTTGGTCCCCTTATTTGCATAAGGATATATTGGCCTTGGAGGGAGTACAGAGAAGGTTCACCAGGTTGAGACTGGAGATGAGGGGGGTTAGCTTATGAGGAGAGATTAAGTAAATTGGGCCTGTACACGTTGGAGTTTAGAAGACTGAGGGGGGATCTTATAGAGACTTACAAGATAATGAAGGGGCTAGATAGGGTAGAGGTAGAGAGATTCACTCGGCTTAGAAAGGAAAACAGAACTAAAGGGCACTGCCTCAAAATAAGGGGGAGGGGCAGGTTAGAACGGAGTTGAGAAGGAACCTCTTCATTCAAAGAGTGATAAATCTCTGCAATTCTCTGCCCTTTGAAGTGGTGGAGGCTACCTTGTTGAACGTATGTAAATCACAGGTGGATAGATTTCTGATAGACAAGGGAATTAAGGGTTATGGGGAGAAAGCGGGAAAGTGGAACTGATCTATTTCAGATCAGCCATGATCTTATTGAATGGCGGGATAGGCTCGAAAGGCTAAATGGCCTATTCCTGCTCCTATTTCTTATGTTATGTTCAGTGCTTTTCTTAAGCCACCAACACTGCGACTTTGTGCATCCAACTTTATTACAACTAAAACATCTAAGGTTTCTTGTTTCTTTTCCAACTTCATATGTTTCCTTTGTAACCAGCAGTAAACTATTGTTACTATCTGAAATGAGACCTCCTTTGCTTTGAGGGTTTCTCTCTCCCCCAGTTTCTATTCTTCGCAAATTGAAATTAATGTCATAAACCAAGTCTTGACTTATCGATCAATTTAAATTCATCTCCCATTTTAACTGCTACACCCAAAAAAGAAGCATAAGGTCCTAAACACCCAATGCCTTTTAATCCCAGAAAACAGCCCTCAGGTCCTGTACCAGATCAGAAACCCCAAGATATATTATGAAACGAGACTAGATCAGAATTTTCCATTTTGTCATTAATGTAAGGATAGGATGTTTCATCCCACACGCGACTCGACTAACAAATTAGGGAGCTTTTATCATAACAAACTAACAATGCAATTTAATTACAACAAATGAATTAGCTTAACTTTTGACAATTGAACAATACTTAAGAATTATATCTTGTCTTGTTTAACTATCAAACTATTACAATTAATTCCAATCAATCAATATTTCTCTTATAGCAAAGTATAGGCATACGTGCTTTGATTTACATTAATAGTCTTACATCTCAGAGGGAGAAACAGATTGACCTTTCTTTCTTCCATTAGTTCCTGATGGCAACTGCTCCTTATTTTAAAGTGAAATAGTTCTTTTCTGCAAACTTAATTCCTCCCATTAACCACATGACTCTCAATCAACTTAATCAAAACTCCATGACTCTGCATACCTTCTCTAAAGGTCCATTGACAAAGTAACACATTCCTATCTAAAATCTCTGGATTCTCAATGCTTGCTGCATGTTTTTCCACACAAATCAATTCTTGTAACAAACATTGCCTTTTAAAGCAGTCCCACCTTAAACATAAAATATATCAAAATAGCACAAAGAACAAAACAGCATGGGAAACAGGCCCTTTGACCTAACGAGCCCACGCTGCCACCTCGATGTTCCCACTTCTACCCATGATCCCTGTTTATGTTAATAGATCTATGCATTGGAACCAAATTTTGCGAGACAATTTAGGGAGAATGTTTTGCCAGTCAGCCTAAGGGCACATCTTTGGGGTGTGGGAGGAAACCAGAGCCCCCAGAGAAAACCCACACAAGCACGGGGAGAACGTGCAAACTCCCACAGGCACAGTCCCAAATCCATGTATCCGCACAGCACAGCAATAGCCACTGAGCTTTCGTGTTGCCCATCAATTTGTCCAGTTCAAGCATACACTAACGATGTGAAGCACTAGGCTACTCTTGAAAAATACAAGGGCAGCCCCCTCATGATCCATTGCGTGTAAGCCCCTTGTCAGATAACAAGGCAGGCCAAAGTACCTGTAGGGTAAAACAGAAATACATCAATATCATTGACAATTTACACATTTCCCAGGGAACTCCCAAGGCTCATGATCCCTATTTTAAATCAGTTTTCTATATTCCTCCATTCCCATTCTGCTTATGTGTCCATCTAGGTATCTCTTAAATAACTCCAGAGTGCCTTCACTTGGCAGTGCATTCCATACCCCCCCCCCACCCTCTGTGTGAAAAAACTCCCTCTAGCATCCAAATTATGTCTTAACCCCCCCTCACCCTAAGCCTGTGACCCCTTGTGATATTTGAGTCCATTCTCGGAAAAAGCTTAACCCTGTTTACTCTATCTATGCCCCTCATAATCTTGTACATCTCTATTAGATCTCCTCTAAGTCTACGTCTTTCTCAGGAAAACAGCCCCAATTTGCCTAACCTCTCCTCATAACTCAGACCTTCCGTCACCAGGCAGCATCCTGGTAAACCTCCTCTGTACTCTCTCCAGAGTTTCCACGTCCTTCCCGTAGTAAGGCGACCAGAACTGGACGCAGTATTCCAAATGAGTCTAACCAACATTCTATACAACTGCAACATTAAAGGCCAACTCTTGTACTCTATACCCTTCCTGTAAAGGCTAGCATACCATATGTTTTCTTCACAACCTTCTCCACCTGCTCTACCACCTTCAGAGACTTGTGCACCTGCACCCCAGGTCCTTCTGCATTTCTATACGCTTAATAGATCTACTCTATTATATACTTCCCCCCCTACATTCTTTCTCCAGAAATGCTTCACCTCGCATTTATCAGGATTGAATTCCATCTGTCATCTATCTGCCCAAGCTACCAGCCTATCTATGTCCTGCTGCATCGCCTGACAATGCTCCTCACTATCCGCAAGTCCAGCCATCTTTGTATCGTCTGCAAACTTGCTGATCACGCCACTTACTCCCTTTTCCAAGTCATTTATATATATTACAAATAGAAGAGGTCCCAGTACTGAGCCCTGTGGCACACCACTAGTGACCGACCTCCAGCTAGAAAAACACCTTTCCACTAATACTCTCTGTCTCCTATTTCCAAGCCAGTTACTCATCCATCTAGCTACCTGTCTTTGTATTCCATCAGCCTTGACCTTTTCAACTAACCTCCATGAGGGACTTTGTCAAATGCCTTACTGAAACCCATATAGACGATATCAACCGTTTTCGCCACCTCCTCAAAAGATTCTACCAGATTCGTAAGGCACCACCTCCCCTTAACAAAGCCATG
Source organism: Sphyrna mokarran (assembly GCA_024679065.1). Taxonomy (NCBI): domain Eukaryota; kingdom Metazoa; phylum Chordata; class Chondrichthyes; order Carcharhiniformes; family Carcharhinidae; genus Sphyrna; species Sphyrna mokarran. Next base: position 150,891,256 of record JAGIQG010000001.1, read on the forward strand.
CTGTGTATCCCTAATCAGATGGTGGGAGCAGGCACGCTGGGGCTGTTTAAGGGTCTCTTGGACAGCCACATGAGCGGTATGCAGATAGAGGGATATATTAGGACTGTTTAACTACGGCTTTTTTCCACAGGTAATTCGGTCCATAATTTGAGCATGCATTCGGCAGGTGGTGCGGGTACAGCTCTTGGATTTTGATTCATGGGTTGCCTGGTACCTCATGTCGTATATGAGTGCTTTATGTGGACCATCTGAAGGGCACCATGACAGCTCAGAGACTATCGATGTGGCTGTGCAGACACTTGGAATTGGGCCGGTGTCTGCGGGAGTTGCGCGTTCTCCCCGTGGTTGCGTGGGTTTTCTCCGGGCGCTCCGGTTTCCTCCCACAACCCAAAAATTCGCTCTTAGGCTGATTGGGAAACAAATTGTCCCTATAGTGAGAGTCTTCCATATTAGGAATAATATATATTATTATATAGGAATATTAAAATAGGATAATGTATTTGCTACTATATAGTATGACGGCGGCGCGGGCTCGTTGGGCCGAAGAGCCTGTTTCCCGTGCTGTGTTGCTTAATAAAAAAAAAGAATGTAACGTTCTAAGTGCCTATACATCCTATCTCTAAGAATCCCCTCCAATAGCTTCCCTACCACTGATGTCAAACTCACCGGCCTATAATTTCCAGGGTTATTCCTACTACCCTTTTTAAACAACGGTACAACATTAGCTATTCTCCAGTCCTCTGGGACCTAACCTGCGTCCAAAGAAGAGACAAAGATTTGCGTCAGAGGCCCAGCAATTTCACTCGCGCCTCTCTGAACAGCCTGGGATAAATGCCATCAGGCCCAGGAGATTTATCAGTTTTAATGTTACCTAGAAGCTCTAACATTTACTCCCTTGGTATGGATATTTCCCTCAACTGGTCCACAGCTCCCTCAGTGACAGGACTAGTCAACAAGTCTCTCTCCTTCTGAATACTGATGCAAAGTATGCATTCAGGATCTCCCCCATTCCCTCGGGCTCTAAGCACAGTTCCCCTCCTCTGTCCCTAAGAGGTCCAATTTTTCGTCTAACCACCCTTTTATTCTTAACATATTTGACCTCATCCTTACCAATCCTTAACCCTATCTGCCAAAACCATTTCATGCCCCCTTTTTGCCCTTCTAACTTCCCATTTGTGCTCCCTCCTACTCTCTCTAAATTCCTCCAACATTCTGTCCGTTTCCAGCTGCTTTGACCTAACATATGCCTCTCTTTTCTTCCTAACCAAGTCCTCAATATCCTTCGTAATCCACGGCACAGTATCATCACATTGCACAGAGTGCTGGCTGAGACAAGAAAATCTGCAGGCAGGCTGTACAGCTTGATTTACTCTCCAAATCATCCAGCATTCCCCATGCAGAGAAAAGCAGGAGGCATGGCAGCCAGAAATACGAAGATCAAAGAGTGCCTCAATCTCTTGATAGGCAACACAGGAACATCCCCTCCCCCAACACACATACACACAAAGTGCTGGATATATTGTACTTAGATTTCCAGAAGACATTTAATGAGGTGTCACATCAAAAGGTATTGCAGAAAATTAATGTTTATGTTGTAACGGATGACATATTGGCATGGATTGAAGATTGACATAAATGGATCTTTTTCTGGTTGGCAGGGTATAACAAGTGGCATACCACAAGGATCAGTGCTGGGGTCTCAATATTTTGTAATTTATATAAATGATTTCGACAAAGGGACCAAAGGTATGGTTGCTAAATTTGCAGATGACTTAAAATAGGTGGGAAATGTGAAGAGGATGTAAAGAGACTACAAAGGGGACGCAATGGTTAAGAGGTATTGTTGCTGGACAGTTAATCCAGAAACCGAGATAATGTTTTAGCACTTGGGTTAAATCTTGCCACGGCAGATGGTGGAATTTGAATTCAATAAAAAAAATCTGGAATTAAGAGTCTACTGATGACCATGATCGAACCATTGTCGATTGTCAGAAAATCCCATCTGGTTTACTCATGTTCTTTAGGGAAGGAAATCTGCTGTCCTTACCTGGTCTAGCCTACATGTGACTCCAGAATCAGAGCAATGTGGTTGACTCTCAACTGCCCTCCAAAATGGCCTAGCAAACCATTCAGTTGTCTTAATCACTACACCGTCTTAATAAAGAAATGAAACTCATGGACTACCTGGCATCGACCTAGGCACCGGAAAAGATATTGGCAAAACAAACAGCCTTGTCCACCTGCAAAGTCCTCCTTACTAATATCTGGGGGCTAGTGCAAAAATTGGGAGAGCTGTCTTGTCGACTAGTCAAGTAACAGCCTGACGTGGTCATACTCACTGAATCATACCTTGCAGATAACACTCCAGACATTACCATTACCATCCCTGAATATGTCCTGTCCCACCAGCAGAGCAGACCCAGCGGAGTGTACCTTATACAGCCTTGGTTCAAACATGGATAAAAGAGCTGAATTCCAGAGGTGAGTAACTATCCTCAACATGAAGGCGATATTTGACCAAGTGTGGCTTCATGGAGACTTAGCAAAACTAGAATCAAAGTATATCAGGGGGCAAACTCTTTGCTGGTTGAAGTCATACCTGATACGTAGAAGTTGGTTGTGGCTGTGGATGGTCAGTCGTCTCAGCTCCAGGACATCTTGCAGAAGTCCCTCACGATAGTGTTCTGGGCCCAGCAATCTTCAGGTGTTCATCAATGACCTTACCTCTATCATAAGATACACTGTATACAATGGTATACAGTCAGAAGAGAGTTGCCTTGGGAGTCCTTAACATCGACTCCATACCCCATGAAGTCTCATGGCTTTAGGATAAACATGGGCAAGGAAACCTCTTACTGGTTACCACATACTGTCCTTCAGTTAGAACGTAGAAAAATTACAGCACAAACAGGCCCTTTAGCCCACAAGTTGTGCCAATGATATCCATACCTATTAGGCTTACCTATAACCCTCAATTCTGTTAAGTTGATGAATCAGTATTCCTCCACGTTGAACAACAGTTGGAGGAAGAACTGAGGAAGGCAAGGGTGCAAAATGTACTCTGAATGGGGGATTTCAATGTCCAGTGTCAAGAGTAGCTTGGCAGCAGCACTATTGATCGAGCTGGTCAGGTCCTAAAGGATATGACTGCTAGACTGTATCCGCAACAGGAGATGAAGGAATCAACAAGAAGGAATAAACATATTTGACCTCATCCTTACCAATTTGCCAACTGCAGATGCGTCAGTCCATGACAGTATCAGCAAGAGTGACCAGTGCACAGTCCTCATGGTCCTGCCTTCAAATTGAGAATAACCTTCATCACATTGTGTGGCACTGTCACTGTGCTAAGTGAGACAGACTTCGAACCAATCTAGTAACTCGACTGGGCATCCATGAAGCACTGTGGGCCATCAGCAGCAGCGAAACTGTACTCCAGTACAATCTGTGACCTCATGGTCCAGCATATCCCCCACTTAACCATTACCATCAAGTCGGGGGTCAACCCTGATTCAATGGAGAGTATAGGAGGCATGAAAGGAGCAGCATCAGGCATACCTAAAAATAAGGTGTCAACCTGGTGAAACGATTAAACAGGACTACTTACATGCCAAGTGGTAAAAACAGCAAGTAATAGAGCTAAGCAATCCCACAACCAACGGGTCAGATCTAAGCTTTTCAGTCTTTCCACATCCAGTCGGGAATATAATGGACAATTAAATAACTCACTGAAGGAAGCGGCTCCATAAATATCCCTATCCTGGATAATAGAGTAGCCCAGCACGTAAGTGCAAAAGATAAGGCTGAAGTATTTGCAGCAATCTTAGGCCAGAAGTGCCAAGTAGATGATCCATCACGGCCTCTCCAGTGGTCTCCAGCTTCTTGGATGCCAATCTCCAGCCAATTCGATTCACTCTACGTGATACCAAGAAACAGTTGGAGGCACTGAATGCTGCAAAGGTAATGGGCCCTAATAACATTCTGGCAATAGTACTGAAGACTTGTGCTCCAGAACTTGCTGCTCTCCCAGCCAAGTTCTTCCAGTACAGTACAGTGACATCTACCCAACGATGTGGAAAATTGCTCGGGTATTCTGTACACAGAAAGCAGGACAAATCAAACCCCGCCAATTACCATCCAATCAGCCTACACTCAATCATCAGTAAAGTGATGGAAGGGGTCATCAACAGTGCAATCAAGCAGCATCTGCTCAGCAATAATCTGTTCAGTAATGCCCAATTTGGGTTTCGCCAGGTTCACTGAGCTCCTGACCTCAGTACAGCCTTGGTTCAAACATGGATAAAAGAGCTGAATTCCAGAGATGAGTGACTATCCTCAACATGAAGGCGATATTTGACCAAGTGTGGCTTCATGGAGACTTAGCGAAACTAGAATCAAAGTATATCGGGAGGCAAACTCTTTGCTGGTTGAAGTCATACCTGATACGTAGAAGTTGGTTGTGGTTGTGGAGGATCAGTCGTCTCAGCTCCAGGACATCTTGCAGAAGTCCCTCACGATAGTGTTCTGGGCCCAGCAATCTTCAGGTGTTCATCAATGACCTTACCTCTATCATAAGGTCAAAAGTGGGAATGTTCGCTAATGATTACACAATGTTTAGCACCATTTGCAATTCCTTAAATACTGAAACAGTGCATGTTCAAATGCAACAAGATCTGGACAATATCCAGGCTTGGGCTGACAAATGGCAAGTAACATTTGCACCACACAAATGCCAGACAATGACTATTACTAATAAGAAACACATTAACTACTGCTCCTTGACATTCAATGGTGTAACCATCATTGAATACCTCATTATTAACATCCATGGGGTTACCATTGACTAAAAACTCAACTGGACTTGCCACATAAACACAGTGGTACAAGAGCAGGTCAGAGGCTAGGAATACAGCAGCAAGTAACTCACTTCCTGACTCCCCAGAGCTTGTCCACCATTACAAAGTGCAAGTCAGGAGGATGATGGACTACTCCCCACTTGCCTGGATGGGTGCAGCTGCAATAAGCTTGACACCATCCAGGACAAAGAGTCCACTTGATTGGCACCATTCAATCCATCCACCACCGACGCTCAGTAGTAGTATCTATAAAATGCACTGCAGCAATTCACCAAAGACTTTTAGACAGCACCTTCCAAACCCATAACCATTTCCACCTAGAAGGACAAGGGCAGTAAATACATGGGAACACCACCACCTGCAAGTTCCCCACCAACCTACTCGCCTTCCTGACTTGAAAATATATCACCCACTTCTTCGCAGTTACTGGGGCAAAATCCTGAAATTCTCTCCCTAGTGACATTGTGGGACAACCCACAGAACATGGACTGTAGCAATTGAAGAAAGCAGCTCACCACCATCTTCTCAAGGGCAATTAGGGATGGACAATAAATGCTGGCCGGCCAGCCAGCAATGCCCATGTCCTACGAATGAATTAAAAAAAAGTTGAGTGAACACAGACCTTTCAAATGGAATATAATGTGAACTACTATGAAATTGTCAATTCCGTCAGAGAGAATAAAAAGGAAGCATATTATCCAAATAGTGAGACATTGCCAAGCTCTGAGATTGAGAGAGATTTGGGTGCCCTAGTACATGAATCACAAAAGGCTAATAAGCAGGTACAGCAAGTAATTAGCAAAGCTAATGAAATGTTATTGTTTATTGCGAGGAGAACTGAATACAAAAGTAGGAAGGCGATCTTTCAGTTATATTACACAGTGGCAAAAGCACATTTGCTGTAATATATACAATATTGATCTCCTTATTTAAGGAAAATATAATTGCATCACTGTGTTCAACGCAGTTCAGAGAAGGTTTACTAGACTAATACAAAGAACCGTAATGGATTGTCTTATGAGGACTTGATTCAGGAACCTTTGATCCTAAAGTGTCTTGACAGGGTGAAATGAAGGCCATTGTTTAAAAATAATGGGTCCCTTGTTTAAGATAGTGACGAGGAGAATTTTTTTTAAAGAGTTATGAGTCTTTGGAATTCTCTTCTTCAAAGGGCTGTGGAAGCAAAGTGAATATTTTTACATCAGAGTCCAATAATTCTTGATGAGCAAAGGGGTGGATAATTAACAGGTTAGGTGGGAATGTAGAGTTGAGGTTATAATTGGCCGAGTGGACTATTCCTGCTCCTAATTTGTATGTTCATTCATTTCTTCAATTGAAGGAAATCCGACAATCATAGTTGAGGTGGTGCACTTGAAACATTCTCACCTTAGTTCCTTGAACACGTTGATATAGAAACTGTCTGGTCATGGGGATTTGTAAATCTTGAGTGCCTTTTTTTTTAATTCCAGTTATTTTGTCAATGTTAAATACTTTGTATTCCTGTTTGTGATTCAATCTTCATTTACTTGGTATGTCTGCCATACTGATTTCTTCTACTGTAAATAGTGCAAAATATTCATTCAGTATTTCTGCCATTTCCTTATTTTCATTGAAAGTGTCACTGTTATCTGTTTTAAGGGGGCCCACATTGTTCCTGACTACTCTTTATCCTAACGTGACTTTGTTTTGAATGTTGCTTTGATATCTCTTTCATGTTTCTTGTCATGCTCCCATTTTGTAGCTCTTACGATCAATTTACTCACCCTATTTGACGTTCTTTGCATTTGTCATGATCTCTGCTGCTTGGATTTTTGTATGCTTTTACTTGTAATTTTAAGGGCCAGGATTTTGTTGGGCCAAAGGAGTCTTGTCCGACTGGCTGAGAGCTGCAGTAAACACCAGTCAGTTCATCAGTTCTTAATTGGCTACCATCAGGTCTTCTCTGCAACTGAAGTGCCCAATTGCAGTGATCCCACTGGCCAAGAGCTACCAGCCTCTGATTGGCTAGCAGCTCCAGGCAGCAAAATGGCTACTGGCAGTACTACAACCAGCCAAGGTCCAAGAATCTTGGGGGGACCCAGACGATGAGTGAAATGGTACTAGGGTCACAGCAGGGGTTTTGGAGGCAAGACAGCATGGCTTTCACTAGTCACTCCACTTCCCAATGCTGAATCCCTCGATTGCTTCGTAGTGAGGAATCCAGCCTGGGAAGCTACTGGCAAACCCAATAGGTTTTGTTGGGCAGTGCTCTGGGGGTGCAGGAGAACAATACAACCTCCATTTAATTCATGAAGCACTAAACTGCAGTGGGCTGAGAGATAATGAGTGTCAGTGGCTGGGAATCTTGCATCAGCACAACCTTACCTCCTTCCCTCCAATTTAATCAGGTGATGTTTTCCCTCTGCCAGGTGACAGATGGCCTCTCACATGATTAAGTGGGCCTGGCTATCATGGTTCCTGTCATGACAGTTTGGACAACATCCAGCCCATGTTCTCTCATCAGTTATCCATGGCTGCCTTGTTTGCAATTCAAGCTCTGGGATATAAATGGTTTTTATATCATTTATATTTTGCTGGTATTCTATCATTTTACCCATTAGCAGATTTGCCCAGTTTTCCGTGGACATTATCCACCCCATCTCATCAAAGTAAGTGGAGAAAATAGGAGCAGAATGATATGGGGATGTAGAGGAGGAGAAAAGAGGGACAAAGTTTCTTGATAATAAACACTACCACCAGCATGAGAATTTGGTTGGGATTTGGGGATGAGCAGAAATACTCGAGTCATATAAACTCAGGGGAGCAATGGTGCCGTAGTATTGTCCCTGGAATAGTAATCTGGAGACTCAGTGTAACGCTCTGAGGATGTGGGTTTGAATCCCACCATGGTAGATGGTGAAATTTGAATTCAATAAAAACATGGAATTAGATGTCTAATGACCATGAAACCATTGTTGTAGGTTGTAAAAAAGTCATTGGGTTCATTTAATTCTTTTATGGAAGGGAATCTTGTCCTTACCTGGTCTGACCTACATGTGACTCCAGATCCACAGCAACGTAGTTGACTCTTAATTGCCTTCAAGTATGGGTGATAAATGCTAGCCTATCCAGCTACGCCCTACCATGAACGCCCTATTATTAATATCTCATCTGGCAAAAATAGCACCTGTATCAATGTGACAATTAACACTACTACATAGAAATTTTAGCCTAAGTTATGCGCTCAAGTCCTGGAGTAAGATTTAGAACCTGACTCAAATTGGAGTACAACTCTCTGCGCTAATGTAACACAATTATTGTAATAATTTGTGATGTGCAACCATGGTGGACCAACTTGTCTAGCATGTTTCTTCACAATTGTCTATTTCTAAATATACAGAAATTTTATTATAACTAAGATATCTTTCAGAGTAACATGTTCTTTTAAACTATAGGCCCCAAGGAGCGTCAATTTACAGGCCTTAGTGATTGCCTCACTAAAATTGTAAAGCAGGATGGACCTCGAGGACTTTATCGGGGATTTGTTGTTTCAGTGAATGGCATCATTGTATATCGAGCTTCTTATTTTGGGTGCTATGACACAATTAAGGTAAATCTTCAAAAGCATTTCAGACCAGAATATGTGAAAAATTACATGTTTGCTTATTAAGTAGCTTTGGCTCTTTCTCCTACTAGCTCTCAGCAGCTAATTACACTTTGAGATTTTTTTTTACCTGTTGCTTATATATTTTTGATTTGTGTTTCAAACTCCTCTCAGTCCTAGGATCTTAAGAGACAGCAAGGTGAATTCATAGCATACCCAGAGAACAAATACTTTAAGTATTTTATTAAATAAAATTGTTTTGTTTAGTTAAACAAGTTGTTTACTTTAGCTACTGATTTTATCATGTGGCCTGTCATGAAGTTCCTTGCCTTCTAAGAACAGAAGAAAGTCAAAGAAGACCCGCCCTAGATTTCCAGAAAGTCATGGAAACTCCAAGGAGCTTAAAAATGCTGGACAGGACATAGCTCCTGAAGCCCCTATTTCCATCTAATCCTATTTTTTGCAATAGGGGAAAGGGACAGAAAGTGACTCCCACATGTAGGAAAAGGTCAGCAATGTCCATGTTGAGTTCAAACAAACCCCATTTTCATTAGAGTAGGCTTTTAAGCCACATTGTGAGTTACTAATTTTTAGAGTAGATATAAATGTTCGTGAAGGCTGGATAATGCCTGTAGAATTGTTGACCTGTGGAGTTATTCACATAAAATGCCCTTTAAAATTAAAACAATGTCTGTTTCAGTATCTATTTGTTGATATAACCTTAAGTGCTATTATTATAGTATGATAACTGCTTGACTATGTTGCACATCTTTCATCACAATGGAGTGCTGTAAATTAACAAATTAATAGACAACTCAGATTATTAAAGCAATTAATTAATACAGATGTTTGTTTTTTATAAAGGATTATGGCATTTAAATGTATCAAGTTGTCTTTCGTTAATAAAAGTGATTTTTTTTTTAATAATGGTATCTACTAGATATTGAGAGCTTTGTCTCATCTCACCATGGTTCCTGAGGTCTGCATGTGGTGGATACTAGATGAGTTGGGATCTAGAGTATGAGGGCAAAAAGTGATAGGGACATAAATTGGCACTAAGTTAGCATAACTATAAGAGATCAGGATTGGGGAGGGTGGTGATTGGTGGCTGGAGGGCCTAGTTGTTATTGGGTCTATAAGGAACCAAGAGGTGGGAACGGGCATCAGTTGTAGTGATGCATGGGTTGAGGAGAGGTGAAATCTAGCAAGCATAGTGTTCAAAAAAACAAGGACAAAGTACCAGGAATGCAAGGTAGACATTTTAGCCAACATCGCTTGGCAGTTGACAGCTCCTGTGGCTACTTTCGATCTGCTTCCAGTGTGGCCGGCCTCATTCCATTCTCCACACGTTTTATATTTTGTCTCGAGCGAAAATTCAGGCCTTTATATTAAGCTTGAATGGACATATCATTTTCTGTTAATTTATTGAATGTGGAAGACCCTAACAAAGTCAGCATTTATTGACCTGGAGAAAGTGGTAGTGCCCTGCTTTCCTGAAATGCTGCAGTCCTTAGAATGTAGGTACACCCACAGCACTTTTAGATGTGCATTCTGGGACTTTGACCAAGGCACAGCAATATACTTCCAAGTCAGGACGGTGTGTGGTTTTGAGATGAACTTGCAAATGGCAGTGTTCCTATATGTTTGCTGCCCTTACCCTTCTAGTGGTAGAGGTCATGTGCTGTCAAAGGAGCATTGTTGAATTGCTGCCACATCTGTCTGGATGATGCCATTATGTGTTTGTGGGAATGAATGTTTAAAGTGAAAGTTGGGGTGCAAATCAAGTCGGTTGTTTTTCCTAGATTGTATCAAGCACCTTAAGTGTAGTTGGAACTACCTCATCGAGGCAAGTGAAGATTATTCCATAACAATTTTGACTTGTGCCTTATAGATGGTTGATAGGCTTTGGGGAGTCAGAAAGTGAGTCACTCACTCCGGAAATAGCAGTTTCTTGTCTTGTAATCATATTGTAGCTAGTCCAATTTAGTTTCTGGTCAATGCTAATCTGCAGAGCATTGATGGTGGAGTAGTTAGCAGTGATAATGCCACTGAATGTCAAGGAGAGATGATTATTGACTGATACTTATGGGACTTGAATGTTATTTGCCAAATACCATCCTAATTCTTGCTGCATATGGATGTGGATTGCTTCAGTCGAAAACGGTCGTGAACATTTGTGACCTTATGATGGAAGGCAATTCATTGATGAAAGAGCCAAAGATGTTTGCATTATCCCGAGGAACTCCTGGCGTATTGTCCTGAAATTGAAACAATTGGTGTTCAACGTCCACAATCATCTTCCTTTGTGCTAGGTGTCACTGCAAAGAGTAGAAAATATTTCCCTTGCTTCCCACTGAATCATGTTTTGCTAGGGGTCCTTGATGCTACATTCAGTCAAATGCTGCCTTACGTCAAATGCAGGAGCTCTTTTGGCAATGTTTCAACCAAAGCTATAATCAGGTAAGAAGCTCAGTGGCTCTGGCAGAACCAAAATTGAATGTCTTTGAACAGGTTATTGCTATGCTTTTTATAGAACTGAATAGTTGGTGCAATCTTCAGTTTCCAGCCTCTTCAGATTCCATCAGTGTGTATTCAGTGCCAGTAAGTCATACAGAATGTACTGTTAATAGTTCGGTTGCTATGCTCTAAGATTCTCATTTTGCCTTCAGTACCTGTTATTTTTCCATAGCACCACCAATATTTCTGTTCTCTTTTATAATAAGCCGTATTCCGAGGCTTAAAAATCATTTCTGATTACCTGTTTCAATACTTCAAAGCTCTCTTGATTTTTTTCTGAAACCTCTGCCATAATAAAAACTCTGCTCACTGTAGGCATGGCATCCAAATGGTCTACAAAAATTGAAATAATGGTAGCCTCCAAAGGCAGGGAATGGTCCCACATTACTAAACTTGGATACTTGCCATAAAATAATTGATAAGGACTGTAACTCCAATTATCTAGCATATGTTTTTGCATATACTGCCAGCATTAGAGTAGTTGTCAATTTACAATCCAGTTAATTAGCTAAAATTGTTTCGAGCATTTGTCAGTCATGCTGTGATTTCTTTCTCATTGGTAAAAAGACTTCCTGCTGATGTGCATTTTTATAGTGTTCAAATTTTCACACCTACTTCTGAATTCTTCATTGCTAAATTCTCCTCCATTGGCCATTAAGAATTTAACTCGTGCTCCCAGCACCATTCCTATTCATCTTTCCATTATTTTATCAATAATTACTTTTGTCTTCACTAAAAATTGCTAATGATGGACTAGATCTCGTCACTATATTTACAGGTGGGAGAAGAAAATTATTTTGTTGTTATTCCATACTTAGAATACTAGGGTTTCATTAGCAGTCTCCTGCCAGTGGAAGACTTACTACTGGTAATGGTGACATTCTCCTGTACTATATACGAATATCATATTTTTCACCAATATCCTCTCAAGTCTAATGTATTCCTCATCCAATATCTTGACATCCTTTAACAGAATCTTCATCCTATCACCAATGGGATGTGCAAATTAAAGGTTTACTTAACAGATAAAGTGACTCATACCAGTTGGTTTATAGGGAATTAATTTTTTTAATGATTTCAATGTTTTAACATCATTGAACATGAAACAAGTAGAACAGTCATATCCTTTGACTTTAGTCTTCCTGACTTAAAGGATCTGTGTAACACTAGCCAGTCCACTCATACCATGGATGTACACCATATCTGGAGCTGCACAACTGAATAAATCTGACTGGGATACTGTTAAAAGCCATGCTGATGTTAAATGGAAGGATATCCCAACACGCAGAAGGATAACTTAGAATGCTAATTGTTTTTTTTTTGCAAGTTAGTATAATGTAAGAAAAGATATATAAACCAGTAAGGAAAGATAATTTTTTTGTTATCTTTCAAATGCAAGAATAATTATTAAACTGTAAATTGCACAAAGGCAACAAGTCAGAACAAAATTACAGTTAAGACCCAGCCCAGAAACTCCAAGGTGTTTTTTGAAGATAGCCTAGACCATAAGTTTTACATTGATTTTGGGTTTGGTGAGTATTAGGTGTTTCACTTCAGATATGATTCAAGTGAACCCACTAAGAAGCTTTTATCAGAAAGTTTATTTAAGAAAACAGTTAAAATATTTTAACAAAAAAAATCAGCATAACTTTTATCAATTACAAAATTTAACATGTCACAGTATCATCCAAACAGCTAACTATCTGTTGTTCCAAGTTAAACAAAATCCCACAAACGTACACCTTTTTCAGGCATGACACAGAAACAAGTATGCTCATGTGATGTTGGATTTGCAGCTTTTTAATACCCGCTGTGAATTGGTCCTTTGAATATTGGATCAATTCCCTGAAGCTTCTGAGTCCTCAAACTTTCTAAAAAGTCTCTGGAGAGACATAGACACTGTCCTCTTTCAGAAACTTCAAGTAGCAACCGAGAAAATGAAACTAAAACTTTTTTTTGAAGCATAGCTGTCCCTAGCCACATGATGTAAACTGTCAATCAATCTCAAACTTCATTCTGCAATCTCGAAAGGACCATTAAACCACAGAATACTGCATTAGCCCAGGTTAAAATCAACATAGAATCCTTACGGTGCAGAAGGAAGCTATTCGGCCCATCAAGTCTACACCAAACATGATCCCACCCAGAGCTTGTTCCCATAATCCCTCATATTTACTCTGCTGATCTCCATGCCACTAGGATTAATTTACCATGGTCAATCAATCTAACCTGCACATCTCTGGACTGTGGGAGAAAAAATCAAAACACCCAGAGGAAACCCATGCAGAGATTGTGCGAACTCCACACAGACAGTAACCCAAGGCCAGAATTGAACCCAGGTCCCTGACACTGTGAGGTAGCAGTGCTAACTGCCATGCTACCCATTATGACATCCATTATATTGCTTTGTAACAAGTAGAGGACACTGGCTGCATATAACATGGTGCCAACAAAGTCCTACAGAGGAACATGATGGGCACATGAACAGAATGGGAATGGAGGGGTATAGAAAACTGATTTAAAATAGGGATCATGAGCCTTGGGAGGCCCTGGGAAGTGTGTAAATAGATGATGATATTGATGTACTTGTTTTTATCCTACAGGTGCTTTGGTCCAGCTTGTTGTCTAACGAGGGGCATACACGCAATGGGTTGTGAGAGGGCTGCTCTTGGATTTTTTTTTTCAAGAGTATCCTACAGAGGAACATGATGGGCACATGAACAGAATGGGAATGGAGGGGTATAGAAAACTGATTTAAAATAGGGATCATGAGCCTTGGGAGACCCTGGGAAGTGTGTAAAAAGATGATGATATTGATGTACTTGTTTTTATCCTATAGGTGCTTTGGTCCACCTTATTGTCTAACGAGGGGCATACACGCTATGGGTCATGAGAGAGCTGCTCTTGGTTTTTTTTTCGAGAGTATCCTAGTGCTTCACATCATTAGTGTACACTTGACCTGGACCATTTCATGGGCAACACAACAGCTCAATGACTATAGCTGTGCTGTGCAGATACTTGGATTTGGCCTGTACCTGTGAGAGTTTGTGCATTCTCCCCATGCTTGCGTGGATTTTCTCCGGGTGCTCCGGTTTCTTCCCACATCCCAAAGATGTGCTCTTAGGCTAATTGGCAAAACAAATTCTCCCTAAATTGTCTCAAATTTGGTTTTTAATCCATAGATCTATAAACATGGACAGGGGATCGCGGGTAGAGGTGGGAACATTGGGGTGGCAGCGCGGGCTCGTTGGGCCGAAGGGCCTGTTTTCCATGCTGTTTTGTTCTTTGTTCTAAAATGCATTTCTTAAAGGCACAGTACTATCACAATACAGTTAACTGCAACAATGACTGCACGCACAATATTCTTGAATTAATCCTGGTTCAAATCTATTTTATTTTCTTAAACTTTGAAAATATTATTTTCCCAAAACAGCATCCCAAAAGTTTTAACATTATAAGCCAAATCGAGCAAATAATTACTGAACACAATCTGTATTTTTATTTTGGGAATCTCTTGTTCCGATTCAATGCAGAATCTCTTGGGTCAGCAGGTTCTCAGCATAGATGTATTTTTCTTTAAATTCTGAAACCTTTTTTCAGTTTCTCAAAACTATCTTAATCCACTGGCAACCTTTGTCTGACTATTAGAAGAAAGATGTGATACAGCAATTAGCCTTGAGTGTATTGTATTTGAAGGGATGAAACCAGAATAAAACTAAGAACTTAAGAAAACATGACAAAATAACAGTAAGCAAACAAAGGCAGATATGAGAGATTATGGGTAAATGACAGAACATTTAATAGCCAACCAATCTGGGGTTGGTGGATCCTAAAGAAAATAGGGTTATTCTGTGGTGAGGTTGGACTGAATGGTTTCATGGTACTCTGTCTGCATTGTCTCTTTAAGTAATGCTGCAACATTCCAGAGGCATGTTTAAGTTATAATTGATAATATCATCAAATTGATAGATCTATGCTGCAAGTATCATTGCAGAAGATGGTATATCTCAGTTGACCCAGACCATAACAAAATAATTCTTCAAGACCATTGTCAGTAGATGAGCCTGGAGCTGGTGAAATGACAAATGTAGACAGTTTCTGATCAACATTGTACTTTGTCAAGGCATGGCATTATTGCTGTTTCTGAGGCTTCATCCAAGGTTGTGTTGCGCCAGGAATTCAGATGTCTTGGTAGTGTTGGATATTTTTCTTCTAGTTTTTTTGAGAAGAGTTTAATTCATCACTGAACGCAAAAGCATAGCATGAGTCTTTTGCCATCATATCTGTATCAGGTTCCAAAGGAAACTTCCCTCTTGTATTTCCCTCCAGGCTTTTTAATTGTTTTTGCAGGAAATATATTTGTTATTATTCACTTCGAGTGCCACATACAAAAGGCTACTGCATAAAGTCCATGAGATGATGCAAAATTTATAAAAATACATTATCTAATGATTATGGTTAGAAGCCAGTTAACAGTGGTGCATTACATCATTCAGAGTTGGGATTGTGTCACAAAATGTTAGAATACTGTTAAAATGAATGTATAGTTTATCTGCAAAAGTAAAAACAAATTCTAGTATTTTTGTAAACCATGTTTGGGCAGCGCCTAAGAGAAAGGAAAGGATAGGGAGCAATTGATATAATTAGTAGTCACAGTGCTGTGACCCAGCAAATAATTTAGTCATAGATGAGGTGTTGAAGAAGCAGCAGCAGCAGAGAGAAAAAGAGAACGTGGTCATCTTCAGGAAACAGCTTAACTAAAGATGATGTGTTGAAGGCAAAAACCAATTTGTGCAAAAGATTGTTTTCTTGGCTGAACTGAAAACCATTCCCAAGTCCTGGTCATTTAAGCTGTATGATGCTGTAATCCATGGCTAGATTTATGGTTGTTGTTTAGGAAATGGGATCTTGGCAAAGGTTAGGTACAGGGGAAACATTATTTTGGGTCTTCAGTCTTTGAGGGATTATGTGCTGACTGTTCATTTGCTGAAGTATAAGATTGTTTGTTGAGGTCTTTTATTATCTTTCTTCCATCTTAATAAATACTTCTATTTGTTAGTTTACCAGAAGAGAGATCTGGGTTCTGTTCCCACAAATATTTATCTCTAATGTACAAAAAAAACGCCATAGAAAATTAGTGATTCAGGTTGGAACACTCACGGGGTTTCATAAAATGACTATGTATAATCTTTTGAAATAATTTAGAAGAAATCATCTGAAGTATCTAAATTTGCAGACTGAAGCAATTTTGTACCAAATTAAATGATGAATATCAATGTACACTTACAAACTGGAAACGAATTTGATTAGCTTGATCAGTTAGTTGGCTTACAAATGGGAAATGTAATTTGACACAGAAAACTGTAATGTTATGAGATTGATAGGGGAAATATTGATGTGAATCCTGTACTAATATGAGATGTTGGAATCAAAGCCAATTCTTTGGAACTATAGTATACATGTTATTAAAATCATCAGCATAATGTTCACAGACTATTACGACAAAACAGAATGCTGGAAGTGCATAGCAAGGTAGGTAATAATATATAAATCCTGCAAGATCACTTCAAATCTGTAATTGTCCTTGTTGAGATCACATCTGATATTACTGCATGAGTTTTAGTTTCTCCATTTTAAAGAAAGGATATTGAGTTACTGGATGAGGGACAGGGAATGGCTCTTCAGTTGATCATAGAATGTAAAGGAATGGCAAATGATGGAAGACTGATTGCCTTGGACCCTCTCTTGAAGAAAAAAGCTTGGGAATGGAACTATTTAAAATTATTAAAGTTTGGACAAATAGGATCCATTTTGTGGCTTCACTACAATGTACAGAATTTAAGCAAAGGGGCAATATTTGCTTAAGAACAATAAAATAAAACAGGAAATGCAGGAAAAACTTCTAAATGAAATGGTGGTATGTCTATGGAACTGATTGGAATCATCCACGACTTTGATGATGGTGCATGCCAGGAATAGGACTTGAACTAAATGCTTCTAAAGAATCAAAATAATTATAGCATAGAAAGAGGCCATTCAAACTGTTGGGGCCATGCTGAATTTCTGCAAGAGCCGTATAGATAGTCCTGAACCATTTCCCTGGAGCTCTGTAAATTTTCCCTTCTTGGTATTTATCCAGTTATGTGTTGAAAGTCATGATTGAAATTGCCTTCACCATCCTTCCACTTATTCCAGATCATAATCATTTGCAGTTACTTTTGGCTCTAGTTCCCTTTGAAATTGTGCCCGGTTATACCCAAGTCTTACAATTTGACAATGGGGACAGTTTCTCTCTAATTACTTATGCCAAATTTCCTCTTAAGCTTCTTGAAGGAAAACAACTTCAGCTTCCTACTCTGTCCTTTAACTTAAATCCGTTATTTTGGAATCATTTGTGCATAATTTTACTGTACTCTCACTAAGGATTTCACATTCTTCCCAAAGTACGGTGCTCAGAATTGGACACACTTTTCTATTTGAGCCTGAATTGATATTTTATAAAGCTCAATGTAAATTCATTATTTTTGTATTCTATGCCCCTATTTATGAAAAGCAGAATCCCATATGCTACTCTTAACTTTCACTACCACTTTTAACAATTTCTGCACATAAATTTCTCATTGCCCTTTAGAATTGCATCATTTTTCCTTGTTATTTCCTATTAAGATTGTTTTTCCTTGTTATTTCCTACTAAGATGCATCACTTCACATTTATGTGTTTTAAATTTCATCTGCCCATGTGAATTCTTTCCACCAGCTTGTCCATGGCCTCTTGAAGTTGATCAGATGTAATCCTTAAATTCACTATAGTTCCAAGTTTTGTCTTATTTGTAAATTTTGAAATTATGGCCTGAATATCCAGGTTATATGCTGAAATCTTACTGGTGTTTATGCCTGTGGGATCTTGCATATCCATTAACGGTGCATCCCTGCAGCGAGTTTCCTGGTAACAACAGGAAATCCTGTTGACAATGAAGGGACCATAAGATTGGCACGCCACCTCCAAACATGCTGTGGAAAGAGAGAAAAATGCCATCCATAAGTTATTAACAACACTAATTATCCTTGTAATGATCCTGGGGAACATCATTGTTTACCTTCTCCAGCCCAAAAAATAACTCTTCACCTTAGAGCTTGTAGATCTTCAAGCATTAGCAATCGAGCAATGTACTGGTGAAAATTGAAAAGAATTTCTTACCTGTGAAAGAACCTGACTCATGTTCCTTCTGTTCAAATTATTTTACGAGTGTGCCTAAAATGATCCACTGTGCCTTGGGCCAGTTTGAAATCCCATGCCGAACATTTTATTTGAATATACTTGCCTACATATTTGTCAGGAGGAGAGTTGCGTTCTGTATCTAGAATCATTCTTGTGGAAAATACACTGGAAAATTGCAGCTCCTTTACCTGATTCCCAGAAATTAATCAAAAATGCACAGTGATTTGATGTAAAATCCAGACCTTTTAAGTTATTTTACCAGATTTTATTTGAAATTGTAGACCATATAAGGACAATAATTACGTAGGTGTTTTATAACTTAGTGCAGTGGCAAAGCTAAACTGTTGAATGATGAGACCTACTGAACTATTTAAAGACTGCAGCACTGAAAATATAAGTGTTAATAAAATAAGATTTCAAAGACCACTAGGTGAACTTCTCTAAAACAAGCCCCTCTTTGTTGTTTGTCCGTTGGAGTTAATAGCTGTCTATACTAGTAGGTCCCGTGATGAGATAGTACTCAACACAATTTGCTTAGATCTACTAGTTGGCAATCTTTTAATCCCAAACTGAAATGTCCATTCTACTGCAAATGATCCATAAGTTATATGAGTTCAAAGGGCTATTGGGCTAATGATACAGCTTCACATTCCAAGCTATATAGGTGATTCCTCCTTGGAAGTACCAGATGAAGTTTATTTTAAAAACACAACTGACACCTAGTTCGAATTTAATTTGAAAACATAAAATTCAAATTAATATATAATGCATCTCTGTGTCCATCGCCCACCATATTGAAGAGACCCATCACATTGAAGAACCAGCGAGAGCTTAAAGTGGTGCAAAGAGGAGACCTGCCGAGAGCGTACTGTGGCACAAAGAGGAAGAGACCCAATAAGAGCCTAAAGCAGCATGTTAGAAAGAGAATCTGCAAGAGCTTAAAATGGTTTGTGAACCAACTGTATTCGGAGAAAAACAAAAGTGTGACATCACAGGGAAATAGGTAATTGATTGGTTGGTAAGTATTTT
Source organism: Sphyrna mokarran (assembly GCA_024679065.1). Lineage (NCBI taxonomy): Eukaryota > Metazoa > Chordata > Chondrichthyes > Carcharhiniformes > Carcharhinidae > Sphyrna > Sphyrna mokarran. The sequence continues at coordinate 150,910,460 of JAGIQG010000001.1, forward strand.
GCTCATTTAGCTTTCAAAACTTTGGAAATTATAGGCTTTATTAATAGCTGTAATAGGAATAGTAAAGCTTATTGAGAGTATTCAAATTCATTAAGTGTAATTTTTTTTTCTTAATTTAGCAAAATAAAGATTGCAGGGCAGGTGACGTGTTGCTACTGTAGAATGTGCAAACTCCTGGACGCCAGTGTGATCCAGTGCACTCACACCTGTATATGTTTCTGCAGTTTGAGGAACTTACACGCAGTCACAAAACCATGGGCTGAGCTGCAGACAGTATGATGATCAAGAAGCGGAAAGTTTGCTCCAGGAGGCAGTCAGACACTTGGGTTAAGTACAATTGAATTGATCAGAGGCAAGAGGGTGTCACTGAGTCAGGGGATATGGGAAATCAATATGTAATAATAAAGGAGCCTCTCGGTTCTTGATTTTGTCCAACACAAGCAAGATAGAACTTCTGATCATGGCACCCTATTGGAGAGTGCAATTCAATTGTGGAGAGTGAAAAGGAATGTGGCAGTATTAGGATACAGAATTCAGCAGAATAGATACCCTTGCTGCAGTTGTAACCAGCAGCTCCATAAGTTGTGTTGCCCAGCTGATGCTAGGGTTCAGGACATCACTTTGTGCCTGGGAGGAGCTTGAAATGGGCAGCAAGGAAGTGGGGGGAGGATTCAGCTGTTGTGGTCCAAGTGAGAACAACATCGTAGGTAGATCCAGAAATGACATTCTGTGAAGAGAATTTGAGAAGTTCAGATCCAACTTAAAATGCTGAACATTAAAGGTCATCATCCCTGGATTGCTATTTGACCTATGCATTAATTGGCATGGCTCCAAGAGTGGCATTGGAAGAAGGAATTCTGATTCATGAGGCATTGGCATCGGTACTCAGGGAAGAATGAGCTATCCCATTGAGATGGACTCCATTTAAACCAGCCTGGAACCAACTTTATAACTTGCTGTGGAAATGAATTTAAACTAAACAAGAAAAGGGCTCAGAGTGAAGGGAGATTTAGAAATGCAAAGAGAAAAGTTGAGGCATTGGAAGAGAATAGCGATGTAGATAAAGGCAAATGGAAGTGAGAATTCAACAAAAATTATATATTGGTGAATAAGAACTTGCAGGGAACAGAAATAAAAAAAATAAAATCAGTGTTTTTTATTTGAATGCATAAAGCATCTGCAATAAGATCGATGCAATACTGTCACAACTAGATAAATTATTTGATCGCCATTACAGCAATACAGTGATCTGGTTGCAAAATAAATATTTCAGGGTGGGTGCATAATATTTTGAAAAGACAAGAATGACAAATGGGAAGGATAGCCCTGATAATAAAGGGTGACATAAGGACATAAATTAGGAAGGATCTGGCCTCAGAAGATCATTTAATTGAATCATTATAGGTGGAAATTAGCAATAGCAAGAGTTAGAAAACCCTAATGGGAGTAGTTTATAGGCCACCTAACAGTAGTTATACCATCAACTATAATTTACAAGCTCTAATAATTTCTTGTCTAAAGGCAATGCAATAATGTTAATCTTCATATCAACTGGGAAAATCAAATTGGTAGGAGTGGTCTAAAAGATAAGTTTGTAAACTTGTAATGAGGCAGGGTTAAGAAGTAGTTAAAAAGTTCATTGTAATACCATTGAATTCCATGTTAATTTTGAAAGTGGCTTATTGCCATCATAGGCAAAAATATTAAATTAATATAAAAACAAACTGTAAGAACTTCTATAAGTATGTAAAAAGAGAGTAGCCAAAGATTGGTCCATAAAAGCAGAGACAGGAGAAATTATCTTGGGGAATGAGGAAAGGGCAGAATCATTGAACAAATATTTTGGACAGACACCATCCTTCCCTCCTGCCATTGATGAGATTCGTGGCAGGCGAGGCTGAAGATATGGTCAATTCCCTCACATCTGGAATTTATAACAAAGAATAAAACAACAAGGGAAACAGGCCCTTCGGCCCAACGAGCCCATGCCACCACCTCTATGTTTCCATTTCTACACATGATCCCTGTCTATGTTTATAGATCTATGGATTGAAACCAAATTTGAGACAATTTAGGGAGAATTTGTTCTGCCAGTCAGCCTAAGAGCACATCTTTGGGATGTGGGAAGAAACTGCTGGAGCATCCGGAAAAAACCCATGCAAGTATGGGGAGAATACGCAAACTCCCACAGACACAGGCCTAAATCCAAGTATCTGCACAGCACAGCGATATTCAACTGAGCTGTCAACTTGACCCATCAAATGGTCCAGGTCAAGCGTCCTCTAACGACATGAAGCTCTAGGATATCTCTCAAAATCCAAGTGTAGCCCTCTCATGACCCATCGCGTTATGCCCCTTGTTAGACAACAAGGTGGACCAAAGTACCTGTAGGATAAAACAGAAATACATCAATATCATCGTCCATTGACACATTTCCCAGGGACTCCCAGGGCTCATGATCCCTATTTTAAATCAGTTTTCTATATCCCTTCATTTCCACTCTGTTCATGTGCCCATCTAAGTATCTCTTAAATAACTCCAGAGTGCCTGCCTCCACCACTTTACTTGGCAGCGCGTTCCATATCCCCATCACATTCTGTGTGAAAAAACTCCCTCTAACATCCAAATTATACCTCACCCTGAGCCTGTGCCCCCTTGTGCTATTTGAGTCCATTCTAGGAAAAAGCTTAACCTGTTTACTCTATCTATACCCCTCATAATCTTGTACACCTCTATTAGGTCTCCTCTAAGTCTACGTCTTTCTAAGGAAAACAGCCCCAATTTGCCGAACCTCTCCTCATAACTCAGACCTTCCATACCAGACAGCATCCTGGTAAACTTCCTCTGCGCTCTCTCCAGAGTCTCCACGTCCTTCCGGTAGTAAGGCGACCAGAACTGGACACAGTATTCCAAATGAGGTGTAACCAACATTTTATACAACTGCAACATTAAAGGCCAGCTCTGGTACTCTATACCCCTTCCTAAAAAGGCTAGCATACCATATATTTTCTTCACAACCTTCTCCGCCTGCTCAGCCACCTTCAGAGACTTGTGCATCTGCACCCCCAGGTCCCTCTGCATTTCTATACTCTTAATAGGTATATCCTTTATCATATGCGTCCCCCCTACATTCTTTCTCCCGAAATGCATCACCTCGCATTTATTAGGATTGAATTCCATCTATCTGCCCAAGCTACTAGCCTATTTATGTCCTGCTGCATCGCCTGACAATGCTCCTCACTATCCACAAGTCCAGCCATCTTTGTATTGTCTGCAAACTTGCTGATCACATAAGTTGGGATTTTCTTCTCTTGACGTTCGTGGCATGTTGACAGTCAGTTTTCCCACTGAAGCTCAATACAAATGCTTTTTGCATCTAATGTATGCTCATTAAAACCCCAACAGACCAGAATTGTGCACCCCTGTCAAATCTTCACCATGGGAATTTATGTTATTCACAACTTCACAAACATGTCATGCACCCAGACAAGGGAGAATTTTAAAACATTTACTTTATAGCCAATGCTGCCTGCACCTTTAAAGCTGATCACAGATTTGGTGTATACAGAAGACAAGATGGAGGGATGGTCCAGAGGATCTGGGGAAGAGTGGTTGCATGGGTGGAAAACACAAAAAGGCTGTATCTTTGGGAATTGAGGGGCGTGGAAGATGGAAACAGGTGGAGTTAGAAAGGAAGGGAGGAAGACTTGAAGAAGACTTGGGGAGGGGAGGAAAGGCATAAAAAGAGAGGGAGGAAAGGAGAGAGGCCAGAGTATTTCAAAGACGTTGTGTTAATATTAGAAACCTTCGGGAAGAATTGAGGATGTTGATGATAGGAAGGTATGGTGACTTGAGCATGGCAAGAGAGATATAAGAGAGATATTAGATTGTGGCAGGCGTAATTTTCATCCATCGGGTCATTGAAAGGGATGAGGATGGTGGCACAGATTACGGAGATATGCAGGATCAGCACAGTGATTGGTGTGGGCTCAGTAGGGAAGGACGTCATGTTGACGATAATAGGGTCCAGAGTGATGAGGGCAGGCTCAAGGGTTACCGAGGAGAGTGTGAAGGTGATATTAGAGAGTCAATGATGGTGGGAGTACTTGGGTGACAACAGGAGGTTAAAAATGACAGATGATAGCCCCACAGCAAATTCAAGTGCAAAACATTGAAGTTTGGGGGGTTGGCTGGGATCTTTTCGTGTGGGTTAAGCTGATGGTCAACACAACTGGATAACTAAACAGAAATCCGAATAATCGTGTAGAGAATGTGTAAATTTTTTACTTGGCAAATCATCAGTCTGGTGAAGGTCCCACAACAACAGTTCTGACCTAGAAGGTCATTATTACAATGAAATCCAATAAGGTGTAAGCTGCATTCATTCAGTCATTTGCCATTAGTTCCAGTCAGAGTTAGGGTGTAAGGAAAGTAGATACCTATAAGGGGCAGATGAATGGCAGCCAGGTTACAACTGCATGCCCCCTACAAATTTAGGGGGCATGGTTAGTAAGTGGTGGACAGTGAGGAAGGTTATTTCCAATTGCAGTGGGACCTTGATCAATTGGGCCAGTGAACTGATGAATGGCAGATTTAAACAAATGCAAAGTAATGCATTTTGGTAGATTGAACCAGAGCAGAATTTAGCCAGTTAATGGTAGGACGTTGGGGAGAGTTACAGAACAAAGAGATCTAGGGGTACATGTTCATAGCTCTTTGGAAGTGGAGTCACAGGCAGACAGAATGGTGAAGGTATTCAGCATACTTGATTTCATCAGTCAGAACACTGAATACCGGAGTTGGGAAGTCTTCTGAAGTTATACAAGACATTGGTACAGCCACATTTGGAATACTGTGTGCCATTCTGGTCACTGTACTGTAGAAAGGATATTATTAAACTAAAAAGAGTGCAGAAAAAATTTACTAGGATGCTGCCTGGACTTGATGGATTGAGTTTTAAGGAGAGGTTGAATAGACTGGGATTTTTTCTCTGGTGCATAGGAGGCTGAGGGATGACCTTAAAGAGATCTATAAAATAATGAGGGGCACAGATCAGATAGATACTCTATATAATTTTCCATAGGTAGGGGAGTCTAAACTAGAGGGCATATGTTTAAGGGGAGAGATACAAAAGTGGCCAAAGGGGCAATTTTTTCACACAGCAGGTGGTGAGTGTCTAGAGCAAGCTGCCAGAAGTAGTAGTAAAGGCGGGTATAATTTTATCTTTTAAAAAGCATTTAGATAGTTACATGGGTACGATGGGTATAGAGGGAAATGGGCCAAATGTGGGCAATTTGGATTAGTTTAGGGTTTTTTTTAAAAAAAAGGGTTGCATGGACAAGTTGGGTCGATGCTGTAAACCTCTAAGACTGTATAACTACAGACTTGCACCCTCCTGGGGAATATACTTGCCTAACAAGACTCGTTTCATTAGTCTTTCTTTTATAACAAGTTCCCTCCATAGACTCTTGAGGGCAAAATGGGCAAATGTAATAATGTACATAGGAGGCATGTTGTACAGGAGATGGTATCATTCTTGACAAGGAGCAATGTCTCCATGCGCAGCCATGCAATAGGGTAGAAAGGTCCATCTTTGTTTCCCCCTGGAAGTGGTGGAGTACATGCAACTATCACAACAACGAGCAGCAAGAATGAATCCTGGAGACTTCCAATCATTGCAAGTTAATATATCTATTACAAGTGTCAAAAATATGTATAACAATTGTACACTCATGCCTTCGGTACATATTCTTCCTCACTCTACCACTTGATCTGCATGCATTCCTGGCATCTGCATCTGGGGTGGAGACACCCTGCTGACTACCATTCTGTGATCATTCTATTTAAGTCTATAAGGAATACTGCTTAAATTGGAACTGATTTGAGATAGGATAGCAGTTGAGAATTGTATCTTGTCACGTTTAACTATTTCTCAATTAAAAATTAAGCTAAATTAAACTATATTGTTAAAATAAAGTCTGTTTTGATAAAAGCGTCCTGTGTCAACAGAATCATATCTTATCCTCACACTGCTGCCAAAAGATAAAAATAATTGGGTCTAATCTACCTTCATGAAACACCTTGGGATTTCTGATCTGATCCCTAACAATTCCCTCTTACCTGTGAAGATGTTTACTGGTGTCCTCTGGAAGTCCTGGGCCTGGAGAGCCTAGGCCTTCTTTGGGTGTTAAGAGCAGATTCACTTGCTGAAATCTCAGTTGTGGGGACTAATGCAGAGAGAATTAGGAATGCCAGGAAACCCTTGGGTATTCCTGTGTGGATGTCTCCAGGGTAAGCCCAACAGTCCTTCTACACTTTGAGTGTCCAAGGGCCTGGCTCATTCAGGAGAAACAGCACCCTAAGGCAGGTCAAAGTGCTCTGTCTGTTCCTCTGATCCACTCCTCCTCTCATAGCCACTGCAGAAACTCACCAATGGCTAGTGAAGTGCAGTTCTGAGCACATATCCAGCAAGAATCTGGACCGGGATCTCCATGACATCTATCCTTCCCAGGAATGTGCTTGCATCCCAGAGCCATAACGCCAGGTAGCACGTGGACCCAATTCTCCAGATCTTGTGTGTTCTGTTGAGCCTCTTGACATTGCCTTATGTCCCCTTATGTCTTTGATACTCTAGTATCTTTTCCATGGCCGTTTCCAGAGACTCATAGTCTGACTCAGACTTAGCAGGTGCTTCTTCTCCAGCAGTCTCCCAGATGCCAGAGACCTTGGTTCTCATAGCCTCACTGGTGTGGACACCTATCTGAGGTGACCATTTGAGTGTGAACCCAAGCAGGTATATAACCCACCAAGGTGCAAGCCTTTGAGCTAGTGGAGGGTACAAGTGAACTCTGGTTCTATGGTGTAAAGTGCTTCCAAAGTCTGCTGGAGACTTGGCCTTAGAGCCGATGTGGAAGCTGGTCTCCCCCTTCTGCAGGCACATGGATTGGAATTGAGTGAACTGTGGAAGTTGGCTCAAACATAGCACTCATGAGCCCTTTGATTTTTCATGCCTTTGAATTGCATACTTCTTTGCTCGATGATTGAGGAAGGCTGACCTCACTGTCGGCATGGTCATGATCTTTCCCTGACAATTCAGAGCCTGCTGTTCCAATTGATTGAGGAGCCTGAGGTCAGACATCTCTTCTTCGTCTTTTCCAACACAGGACTGTGTCTTTGCTGGCTAGGTCAAAATCTGCAATTGCCTCACTAACATAGAATTTCATAGAGCCCCTGTGGTGCTGAAGGAGGCCATTCGGCCCATCAGGTCTGCACCTACTTCTTAACCAGGCCCACCCCTGCGCCCCATCTTCGTAACTCCATGCATTTTACTCCTCTGATTCCCAGTATATATACTAAAGGGCAATTTAGCATGGCCAATCACCTAACCTGCACATCTTTGGACATTGGGAAGAAACTGGTGCACCCAAAGAAATTGATATGGGGAGAATGTGCAAACTCCACACACAGCCAAGGCCGGAATTGATCCCTGGCTGTGACGCTGCAGTGCTAACCACTGTGCACCATGCCACTCGTACACCATAATAGAATGTAGAAAAACTACAGCACAAACAGGTCCTTCAGCCCACAAGTTGCACAGATCATACCACTACCTACAAGGCTTACCTATAACCCTCAATCGTATTAAGTCCCATATACTCATCCAGAAGTCTCTTAAAAGACCCAGTCGAATTTGCCTCCACGACCACCGACGGCAGCCAATAAGACAACAGCCCACCATCTCAAGGGTATTTGGGGATGGGCAACAGAAATTCTGGTCTTGACAGGACATCTACATTCCATGACAAAAACACAAAGTTATTGATGATGTGAGTGGATTGATAAGAGGGTTCATTTACATTGGCAGGGAAGATGGGTTCATTTATCTGTTTCCTGCACTGTAGGACAGTCCTGCTGTGAACCCCAATGGCACTGACCATCCTGGTAATCTCTCAGGTTGCTGTTGACAGTCAGGTAGACCTCCTATTGCCATCACTTGGGAACAGGGCATTTCCTCAACAGCTAGAAGAGATGCTTTAGGAAGACATAGCTGAAGCATTGGGCAGAGGTTTGCCACTTTCTGTTGTTAATCTTTGTCCAGATTCCCAGCCCATTAATGATTAGCTGATGGGCAGTCATTTAAATGTGGCACACAAGACTCGACAAACCACACACATGCATTAATAATTAGGTGAGGATACAAAATTAGATGAATCCCTGGGACCTGGTGGTCTACACCCCTGAGTTCTAAAAGAGATAACTACAATTTTCCAAAATTTCTTTGATTTGGGAAGGGTCCCTTTAGATTGGAAGTTGAAAATGAAAAGAAAGAGAGAGAGAAAACAGAACAACAGGCTAGTTGAGCAAATGCTGAAATCTATTATTAAAGGAGGTGGTGTAACATTGCCCTTACATGAAGCATAATATGATTGGAGTAAGTCAACATGATTTTACTAAAAGGAAATCCTGTTTGATGAATTTATTAGTTTTGCAAGGATGTAGGAAAGTGGGGTAGAAAGGTAGAAAAGAGGAACCAGTAAATGTAATATGCTTAGATGTCCAGAACTTGTTTGATAAGATGCCACATAAAAACTTAATAGACAAGTACTTATGGAGCTGGGAGTAAATATATTAGCATGGGTAGGATATGGGTCAATGGATAGGAAGAGAGTGGGCATAAATAGGGAATTTTCAAGTTGACAGGCAGCAAAAAGTCGCAAGGATCATTGTTGGCTTCTCAGCTGTTTATAATTAATTACTTTGATGAAGAGACTAACAACATCTAAATGAAACAAAGCTGGATCAAAAGGTAGGGAGGACACAGACAAGTGAGTAGTCAACAAATTGGCTAATGGAGTAAAATGTAAGGAAGAGTGAATTTAGTACTTTGGTTGTAAGAATAGAAAAGCAAAATAATTTTTAAAAATGTGTGGAGCTTGATGTTCAAAGGGACTTGGGTGTATCCATACAAGGAATGCAGCAAATCAGCTGGCAGAAAGCAATTATGAAATGAAATGGCAGGTTGGCCTTTATAAAAAGATGGGAGTACAGGAATAAACTGTTGCTGCAATGGTACAGGATTTTGATGAAACTAAAGTTGGAGTAGCATGTGCAGTTTTGGTCTCCTCATTTAATAAAATATGTATTTGCATTGTAGATGTTACAGCGAAGGTTCTCTTGGAAATTCCCAAGATTGCAAAAATTGTCCTATGATGAGAGATTGAGTAAATTGTACCTATATTCTCTGGAGTTTAGAATAATGAGATGCTGTTTTATTTAAAGATGCATAATTCAGAAGATGCTTGATAGGGCAAATGTTCATAGATTGTGTTTACTGGTTGGAGAATTTCAAACATGGGATCGCAATCTTAACATAAGGGCATATCATTTAGGGCTGAGATGAGAAATTACTTCACTGATAGTTGTGAATCCTTGTAATGCTCTACTTTAAAAAGGCTGTGGTTGCTGCATCATTGAATACATTTAAAGCTGAGATAAACAGAGTTTTGGTATCTTGGAGATAGAGGGACATGGCGAGCAGGCAAGAAAGTGGAGTTGAAGGCCCAGCCATGATCGTATCGAATGGTAGAATAGCTTAACCAACTATATAGTCTATGCCTATTTCTTATATTCATGTATTGGAGATACGTAGAATTATTGGAACAAAGTCATGTTGATTGCGATATTTTGTTGAGCATGGCAGCATTTCATCTTTCCCCAGTAATTAAAGATAGTAATTGTTCTCTCCTTCCCTAATTGTGGTTTCTAATGATTTCTATGGGGCTGATTGTAGTGAAATTAATCCTAAATGGGCAGCTAGATCCAATTATCAAATTTGAGCAATATTGTGAAGTTTAAAGAAAAGGACCTGTATTTATATAGTGTTTTTCACTACCATAGGACAAACTAAAATGATTTACTGCCATTTCATTAATTTTGGAGTATAGTGCTGTGATAGAAAATGCAGTCATTGATTTGCACAGAGCAAACTCCCATAAAGAGCAACATGATAATATCCAGATAGTGTACTTCTATGATACTGATCTGAAGAATAAAAACTGGCCAGAATATGAGGGGTAACTCTCCTGCTCTTCAAAGTAGTGGCAATATATAATTTACATCCACCTGATAGGACGTTTATTTAATGATTCATCTGAAATACAGATAGCCAACAGCATCACATATCCTCAGAACTGCACTGGATTGTGAACTTTAATTTTTATGTTCAGACCAGAGAGCTCCCAATTGAACCACAAGTGATTCCGTAAATTGGGTCCAACCAACATCCTCTATTTGAAATGGCTTTGTTTGGTTCTGTTGTCCTCACGTGATTTAAAACACTGATTGGTATTGAAGTGTCTGTTTTGAATACACGAAGCATGACAATATCGCTGGAACACGTGCCAATGTATAGTACTTAAAAGATGGAAAAAGAGAGAGGTTGAGTAATATTCAATGCACTGAAGTAGATAATTGTGAATCCAGTCTTCACTCTGCTGATTTGATTTGAGCTTAAGATGGAACGGAATGAATACATACTGTAGAATCCATTCACAATGACTAAAGAAATTTGGCAACTCTCTGCTACAACTCTCACCAAATTTTATGTATGCACCGTTGAAAGCATTCTTTCTGATTGCTTCGTATGACTCCTGTTCTGTCCAAGACTGCAAGAAACTACGATGGGTCTGTTAATGAAGCGCAATCCATCATTTAAATCAGCCTCCCCTCCATTGATATTTCTACACTTCTCACTGCCTCAGAAAAGCACCGAGCATAATCAAAGACCACACACACTCAGAATCTACTCTCTTCCACTTTCTTCCATTGGGAAAAAGGTATAAAAGTCTGAAATCACATACCAACCAACTCAAAAACAGCTTGTTGTTCAGCCTTTTGAATGGACCTATCTCGCATTGAGCTGAGGTTTCTCTATACCCCAACTATGACTGTAACACTACATTTTCCACTCTCTCCTTTCTGTCTGAATGTATGTATGCTTTGTATGTTGTGTAAGAAACAATATTTTTCACTATACTAATACATATAATAATATTAAATTAAACATAGTTTGCTTGAGTGGTCCATGATGCTACCTGATAAAGGAGTATTTGCAGTGGCCTCAGAAAGCCTGACATTTGAAGCAAAATTGGATCAAAACACAAGCTGTTGAAAATTAGTCCTTGTATTCTTACATCTTCTCCACATTGCTGGTAAACTTTGAGAGTAGTTCACCTTCTTTTGTACTCAATTCCATAGAAAAGCAAAGGTTCTGTCCATATTATTGCTCATGCAGTGACAAAGAAAATTAACCCAGTGTTTTTAACATTCCTTGCTAAAATGTTTTGCTTTCTCTCACAGGGTGTGTTACCAAACCAGAAGAATACTCCTGTTTATGTGTCATTTCTGATTGCTCAATGTGTGACCTCGTTTTCTGGGGTATTATCTTATCCTTTTGATACTGTGAGAAGACGCATGATGATGCAGGTTTGTCCTGGAATTTGAAGTTTATTCTTGGATTCCAAGTTGTGTGGAATACAAACTGTATTCTCATTTGGGTTGAATTAATGAATACGGATGATAACATTCAACTTCCATCTATAATTGGAAGGTAGCAAAGATTTAATTTCAGTAGATATGCTATGCATTTTTGGACATCCCTCTGCATTCTGCTGTACCAAGTGTCATTTTGAGACAGGTTTTTGTTGATTTTTCATCAGTTTACTCAGACACATTTAGCTACCATTCTTGGAATCCTAAACCAGAAACTAAATACGAACTAACATAGTTAACATCAAGAGAGTTTCAGCAACTGTACACTGATTGTTTTGGACGTAGATGCTTGAATAGTAATCAGGAACTTACTCTACTGTTTACAATATCTGTAGATTTTCATCAAATAATATTTATTTATTATTTATAAATCAGAAATCTGATTTAATAAATCAGAGCTAGAAGAGATGATAATGAAAAACTTTAAGGAACAGTAGCATTGATTATAGACGGTATATACTTCATGCTGACAAGAATTCTGATTTAGCCTGTGCAGTATTCACTGCTGCCTCCCACCGCCAGACACCTGGGTTCGATCCCAGCCTTGGGTGACTGTGTGGAGTTTGCATATTCTCCCCTTGTGTGCATGGGTTTCGTCGTGGTGTTCCAGTTTCCTCCCACAGTTCAAAAATGTGCAGGTTAGGTGGATTGGCCGTACTAAATTGCTGCTTAGTGTCCCAATATGTGGAGGTTAGGGGAAATACACATAGGGTTATAAAAATGGGGCCTGGGTGGAATGCTTTGTCAGACAGATGGTGCAAGACTTGACGGGCCAAATGGCCTCATGTTGAGATTATATGAAAAAGTCCGACTTTAAGGGTGTTCAAATGGTCAGTGGATAGGCATATGGATAACATTGGAATAGTTTAGGTTAGAGGGTCATTAGATTGGTTCCACTGGTCAGCGCAACATCAAGGGCAGAAGGGCCTGTACTGCGCTGTAATGTTCTATGTTCTAAGTCGGTCATGTGATAGAGCCTATTGGTCAGAGAAGACAACAGCAACATGGAAATAAAACTCACCAGAGTTTCTGGGTGACATGAGTTGGTACATTTAATTGTTCCACTGAACAACCATGAAAATAAAAAATTGATTTGTCTTTCATCTTAGGGATATTCTCCTCAGACTTCACAATAGTTAGGTGAGGGCTATTTCAGTTTAGTTTCAGAAACTCACCTTGCAAAACAACCATTGACTGCCTCTAAGAGAGAATTAGAATGAATATAGGTCTTCTGAGAGGTAAACTATACCCAGATTTTGACCAAGTTAACAATTCAGGAGTCCTTTAATAATAGTTGGGACATGCTTCTGGGATTCCTGCCCTTATCCCTATTTCTGATAGTTTTGGCCAGTGCAGGATAAAGGTGAGGGCCCTCATGCAACATGCCCACCTTGGTCAACTCCATTGCAGGATGGGGTGGGCAGTTCAGACTTGTCTGCAATTTTTCAGGGGTCGGGCCACTTCTGTAAAATAGATATGGTTCACAACTTCTCAAGAGGAGTCATGAACCATGGGGAAAACCCACTCCCGAGTTATCAACCAAAAAAAAGGCGTTCAACATTCATACCTTTCACTGCAGGCTAATACATGTGACATTAATAAATCAAATTAAATCAAAATCATATTGGAATACATTGGCCTTCTTCCCTTCTCATAAAACTGCCAATCATCAATCACAGCCATTCATAGTAATGTATTCCAATAAGATTTTGATTTGATTTATTATTGTCAAAGTATCAATTTCAGAAAGCTTTTATCCACTTCGGACATCTCAATCTTAGGTCACTAACCACACAAACCACATCAAAGAAACAAATAATATTACAAGGTGTTAAAAATGTCAATCAAACCAAGCTTTCACTCACCTGCAATATGAACTTTGCCAACTGAGCGGAGTGCATAGAGTCATAGAGATTTACAGCATGGAAACAGGCCCTTTCGTCCAACTTTTCCATGCAGCTCTTTTTTTCAAAACCCCTAAGCTAATCCCAATTGCCCGCATTTGGCCCATATCACTCTATACCCATTTTATCTATATAACTATCTAAATACTTTTTAAAAGACAAAATTGTACCTCCTTCTACTACTTTCTCTGGCAGCTTTTTCCAGACATTCACCATCCTCTGTGTGAAATAATTGCTCCTCTGGATACTTTTGTATCTCTCTCCTTTCATCTTAAACCTATGCCCTCTAGTTTTAGACTCCCCTACCTTTGGGAAAAAATATTGAATATCTACTTGATCTATGTCCTTCATTATTTTATATACCTCTACAAGGTCACCCCTCAGCTTCCCACACTGCAGAGAAAAATGTCCCAGCCTATCCGACCATTTTTTATAATTCAAACCATCAAGTCCCGATAACATCCTAGTAAATCTTTTCTGAACTCTTTCTTGTTTAATAATACCCTTTCTATAATAGTGTGACCAGAATTGCACACAGCATTCCAAGTGTGGCCTTACCAATGTCTTGCACAACTTCAACAAAACATCCCAACTTCTGTATTCAATTTTCTGACAATGAAACCAAGCATGCTGAATGCCTTCTTCAGCACTCTGTCCACCTGTGGTTCTACTTTCAAGGAGCTATGAATATGTACCCCTAGATTTCTTTGTTCTGTAACTCTCCCCAGTGCCCTGCCATTAACTGGGTAAGTCCTGCCCTGATTCAATCTACCAAAATGCATCATTCGCATTTGCTTAAATTAAATTCCATTTGCCATTCGCCAGCCCACTGGCCCAATTGATGAAGATCCCGTTGCAATAACTTTCTTCACTGTCCATTATGCCACCAATCTTGGTGTCATCTACAAACTTATTAACCATGCTTCCTATATTCTTAACCAAATCATTAATATAAATGACAAATAACAGTAGACCCAGCACTGATCCCTGAGGCACACCGCTGGTCACAGGCCTCCAATTTGAAAAAACAACCCTGTATGCAACCACCTTCTGGCCTCTGTCAAGAAACCAATTTTGTATCCATTTAGGTACCTCATCCTGGATCTAGTCAGTCATTCATATTGAGGCGCATTGAGACCAAATTGGCCTGATGTAATAACCAAAATGTTAATGATTAACCTCAAGATTATGGCCTAAAGAAGCAATCAAATAGGAATGTACAACACAAATAACCATTTAGTCCCTTAAGCTTTTTGCACTGTTTAGTGAGATTGTAAATGATCTGCAACCTAACTCCATGTGCACCATAGCCCTTAATACCTTTGGTTCACAAAGATCTTAATATAAATTTAAAATCAAGTATTTACCGTAAAGTTTTGATTATCTGCAAAGACTCACATTCCAACCATTATCTTGTAATTGTGTCTCTGCTTATATAGACCATGTTTGAGAACCCATCTCTCCACTCATCTGATGAAGGAGTAGCACCCCAAAAACTCCTGATTCCAAATAAACCTGTTGGACTTTAACCTGGTGTTGTGAGACTTCTTACTTTGAATTTGGTTTGATGTTCACACCTAAAAGGTTTTGCTCTCAATGAAGATTAAAGAGTGAAGAGTATATTAGATACAAAATGTTAATTCTGTTTCTCCCTCCGCGGATACTGCCAAACCTGACTTTTTCCAGCATTTTCTGCTTCGACTGTATCTCATTTCCTAACTAGGTCAATAATTTGCATTCAATTCACGAGCTTCAACTTAAGCTGACAATCTTTTATGGGAAACCTTATTAAATTTCTGGGAGTTCATAGAAATAGCATCCATAGACATTCATTTCTTTACTCACCTTTTCAACAGCTTCACTTGCATTTGTCAGACATACCCTACTATTTACATATCCATACTGGCTTTCTATGATCAGCTGGAAATGTTCAAGATATTCACCTACTCTATCTTTAATTACATACTCTAGCAATTTCTATGTTGCAGAGAGTGATGTGAAGAGAGTAGCTGTAGAGATTTATGGAGTGAGTTACCTATTTCTACCTCGCCATTATTCTAACATATCCAGAAGGGTTTTCATGTTCCTTGTTAATACTTCGTTCAATTTCACCTTATGTATTGTGATCTGAGCATAATATCAAAGTTGCCAAAATGTTTACAAAAACAATTGATAATAATATTAATGCCAAAGCACAATATTACGCTAAATAAAGAAGTTCTTAAAACTTTTAAAGCAGTAAATATTTTAATTTTTTATCCTTCTGATCCAAACCCTGTATTTAAAGATGAAAACAAGTTTTTAAAAAAGTTTCTATTGTTTACAAATCAGCTTTTTAAAACAGTTAAAAGTTTTAACTTGGAAAATAGTTGCATTATATCAGAAATATCAAATTGTTCTTCTATTGTAAAATCTCAAACTTAAAATGTGTATTTGTAATAAGTTACTAAGATATCAAAGCAGTAAGTGACATGAATTGCAGTTCTTAAAACACCGTGGAACAGGAAGTATTGCGGGGCAGAAAAATCACTAAGTGGTGTTCGGTTACATGGTGGCACAGTGATTAGCACTGTTGCTTCACAGCACCAGGTGCCCAAGTTTGATTCCAGCCTTGGTTGACTGTGAGGAGTTTGCATATTCTCTCTGTGTCTGTGGGGGTTTCCTCTGGGTGCTCTGGTTTTCTCCCACAGTCCAAAGATTTGCAAGTTAGATGGAATTAGGCATGGAGGTACAGGGTGAGCCTGGTTATATGCTCTTCTGCACTGTAGGGATTCTAAGGTTCTAAGTAAAATAATTAGCCATATTTTTCTTTGTGGGAATGTTACTTGTAATGTAGACACCTGATACAGGATAAAACCAGGGATGGTGATGGGGCATTGTCTATAAGGTATTATTCTGAAGTTTCATTATGTCTTACTATTTGGCTGCTCTCCCAATTTTAGGCATAAATCCCTAGATGTTAGCAAGGAGGATTTTGCAAGGTCAGTTGCTGTCTGTTGTCGTTTCTGGTGCCTAGATTCATGCCAGGTTATCCACTCGGTTTCATTCATTTTTGACTTTTCTTAATAATTTTGATACGACCAAGTGGCTTGATAGGCTATTTCAGAGGATATTTTTAAGAGGGAATCAAATTATGAGAGTCTGGAGTCACAGTGACAACAAGCAAACCTGATGGGTTTTTGCAACAATCGACAATAATTTCATGGTCATCATTACAGAGATTAGCTTTTTTTAAATTCCAGACTTACAAATTTAAATTCCAACAGCTATCATTGTGAAATTTGAACCTGTGTCCTCCGTGCATTAACCTAGTGTGTTGACATTACTACTATGCTACCACATCTCCCAAGAAAACTTGCTGCTGGTTTTTACCTATTGCATTCTTATCCTGCACGTCACCATCCCAAAGCTGATGAATTAGTATTGCACTATGTTGAACACCATTTGGATGGGTGAGTGGAAAAGACATAGAATGTACTCTGCGTAAAGTACTTCAAAGTCCATCATCTAGACTGGAGCAATTGTACCAATACTGACCAAGTTAACCAAGTCAGTTAGAGTGGAACTGTGACAGCTAGTGAGTGAAGCAACAAAAGAAAAAGCCTCTTTGACAATTTACCTGTTACAGGTAATTTCTGCATGACAATTTTGACAGGAGTGTCCACCGCACAGTCCTTGTGATGACAAAGTCACTTTATTTGAAATCAATTCCATTTATTATACAGATAATGCTAAACGGAAGAGGATACCCTCAATTCAAAGAACTATTCTACTAACTCAAAACTGAGTATTCATGAGGTACTATGGGTCATCAGTGGCAGCAGATTTCTATTCAGCCACATACTAACCTCATAGCTCTGCATATAACTCACTGTACCGTTACCAATGATACGGGGATGCTGGCGTTGGGCTGGGGTAAGCACAGTAAGAAGTCTCACAACACCAGATTAAAGTCCAATAGGTAGCATGAGCCATAAACTTTCAGAGAACTGCACATCAATCAGATGATTGAGAGTTGTGTTCACAAAAAGGGCATATATAGACCCAAACTCAATTTATAAGATAATGGTTGGAATGTGAGTTTTTACAGGTAATCAAGTCTTAAGATACAGACAGTGTGCGTGGGGAGAAGGTTAAGCCCAGGTTAAAGAAATGTGTATTGTCTCCAGCCAGGACAGTTAGTGAGATTTTGCAAGCCCAGGCAAGTTGTGGGCATTACAGATAGTGTAACATGATCCCAGGATCTGGTTGAGGCCATCCTCATGTGGAACTTGGCTATCAGTTTCTGCTCAGCCACTCTGCATTGTCATGTGTCATAAAGGCTGCCTTGGAGAATGCTTACCCAAAGATCAGAGGCTGAATGCCCATGACTGCTGAAGTGTTACCCAACAGGAAGAGAACACTCCTGCTTGGTGATTGTTGAGCGATGTTCATTCATTCATTGTTGTAGCTGCTGCATGGTGTCCTCAATGTACCATGCCTTGGGACATCCTTTCCTGCAGGAAATCAGGTAGACTATGTTGGCCAAGTTGTAAGAGTGTATACCATGTACGTGGTGGATAGTGGCATCCATGTCAATGATCTGGCACGTCTTGCAGAAGTTGCTGTGGCAGTCTTGTGTGATGCTGTGGTCATTTGTTCTCCTGAAGGCCTGGTAATTTGCTGCAGACAGTGGTCTGTTTGAGATTGTGCGGTTGTTTGGCTTCATTGATGACATGTTGAAGGCTCTGAAGAAATTGCCATAGCTTCTCCACTCTAGGGAAATACTGGATGATGAAAAGTGCTCTGTCCGCCATGTCCTGTGTTTCTCTTCTGGGAAGGTCAGTGCAGTTTTTCGCTGTGGCGTGCCAGAACTGTTGGTCGATGAGTCAAGTGCTATACCCTGTTCTTATGAGAGCAACTTTCAGCATCTGAAAGTGTCTTGCTATCCTCCTTGACTGAGCAGATCCTGTGTATACAGAGGGCTTGTCCGCAGGAAGTGGCTTCTTTAACATGTTTAGAGTGGAAGCTGGAGAAGTGGAGCATTGTAAGGTTATCTGTGGGCTTGCGGTACAGTGAAGTGCTAAGGTGACTGGCCTTGATGGGGGTGCATGTGTCCAAGAATGCAACCAATTCCAGAGAGTAGTCCAAGATGAATGTAATGGTGGGATGGAACTTGTTGATGTTATCATATAGTTGTTCCAGTGATTGTTCGTCATGACTGCAAAGGAAGAAATGTTATCAATGTTTGTATTGTGTAGCAATGTTTGAAGGTCCTGTGCAGTGAAGAGGTCTTGTTTGAACCTGTGCATGAAGATGTTGGCATTTTGAGGTGCAAACATGATCCCCATGGTTGTTCCATATATCTGGAAGAAGGATTGGTTGTTGAAGGTGAAGATGTTGTGGTCCAGTATGAAGCAGATGCCTTGTAGAATTGCATTTGGAGATTGGCAGTTGTTGGTGTTGAATACTGAGGCAGTTGCAACATTGCCATCATCGTGGGGATGCTATGTATCCCCCACAAGACATCCATTGTGACGAAGAGTGCTCCTGGTTCAACTACTCCATGTGTGCTGAGTTTCTGTAAGAAATCTATAGTGTTGCAACAAAAGCTGGGGGTTCTTTGTACAATGTGTTTCAGGATATCCTCAACGTGGCTGAAGAGGTTTTCACACAAGGTCCCGTCATCTGATACAGTGGGACAGCCGGGTGTGTTGGCCTTGTGTATCTTCAAGAGGCAATAGAGATCTCCAATGCGGAGAGTATGTGGGATGAGAGGATAGATGGTGCTCTGAAGGTCCGGATCAAAAGGTCTTGATTAGTCTGTTAAGTTGACTGAGTTGAGATCTGATCTTTGGTCAGATCTGTGGGTAACTGTCTGTAGTGTTCCTCGTTGTTCAATTGTCAGTACACTTCTTTGTAGTAATCTTTCTGGCTAAGGCCATCCCCACACCTCCCCTTCAAACACCCACACAACCTCAAACAAACCATGGTCCGCGGCAAACTACCCAGCCTTCACAAGAAAGTGACTACAACACTACACAACCATGCCACAGCAATCTCTGCAAGATGTGCTGTATCATCATCACAGATGCCATCATCTCACATGAGAACACCGACCACCAGATACACGATATACACTCTTGCATCTCGGCCAATGTTGTCTCCTGACGCTGCAGGAAACAATGTCCCGAGGGATGGTACATTGGGAAAACCATGCAGAAGTTACGACAACAGATGAATGAACACCGTTCAATAATCACCAGGCAGGAGTGTTCTATTCCTGTTGGGGAACACTTGAATGGTCACAGGCATTCAGCTTCTGATCTTCCGGTAAGCTTCTCCAAGACAGCCTTCACGACACACAACAACACAGGATGGCTGAGCAGAAACTAATAGCCAAATTCCGCACATATGAGGACAACCTCAACTGGGATCTTGGTTCATGTCACACTACCTGTAACCCCTATGACTTGCCTGGGCTTGCAAAATCTTACTAACTGTCCTGTACAATGGTGTAGCTACATCCACAGTGCTGTTAGGGGTTTCTAAGATTTTGATACAGCAGAATTGAAGGAATGGTGATATACTTCCAAGTCAGGAAGGTGTATGCGTGCAGGTGATGATGTTCCTCTGCACTTGCTGCCGTGTTGGGGAGCACTTCAACAGTCACAGGCATTCAGCCTGTGATCTTCCGGTAAGCTTCTCCAAGGCAGCCTTCACGATACACGACAACACAGAATGGCTGAGCAGAAACTGATCGCCAAATTTTGCACGTATGAGGATAGCCTCAACTGGAATCTTAGTTCATGTCATACTATCTGTAACCCCCATGACTTGCCTGGGCTTGCAAAATCTTACTAACTGACCTGTCTGAAGACAATACACATCTCTTTAACCTGGGCTTAACCCTGCCTCTATGCACATTGTCTGTACCTTTAAGACTTGATTACCTGTAAAAGCTAGCATTCCAACCATTATCTAGTAAATTGAGTTTGTATCAATATGTGTCCTGTTTGTGAACATGAGTCCCACTCACTGATGAAGGAGCACTGCTCTGAAAGCTTGTGGCTTTCGCTATCAAATAAACTTGTTGAACTTTAACCTGTTCTGAGACTTCTTACTGCTGTTACCAACAAGCCAGGGATCCAAAACTGTGCAAATGTAGCACTAAGCCTACCTAAAAATGAAGCATCAACAGAGTGAAACTGAACACAGGACTTCTGGCATGCCAAACGCAGTAAGCTACATGAGATATATAGAGCTAAATGATTTTATCCTTAGGTGATAAAAGTTGCAGGTTTGGAAGATGCTGTTGAAGGAACCTTGATGCATTGCTGAAGTACATCCTATGGATCGTAAAACTGTTGTCTCAAAGTTGGTGGTGGTGGGAAGTGAATGTTTGAGGTGGTAGATGGGATGCTAGTCAAGTGTGAGTGGAACTACTTTTATACAGGTAAGTGGAGATTATTCCACCACATTCCTGATTTGGCAGACAGGGTTTGGGAAGTCAGGAAGTGAATTACTTACTCTTTACAGAATTCCATCCTCTTACCTGCTCTTGTAGCCACAGTATTTATATGAGTAATCCAGTTCAATTTCTGGTCAGTGGTAAACCCAGGAGTAAGTTATGTTGAAATGCTGAAATAAAAACAAGTGCCGGAAATACTCGGATCTGGCAGCATCTGTGGAGAGAGAAACAGAGTTAATATTCTGAGTCAATTACTAATCTTATTCTGAAGGTGTAATTTTTTACAATGTTAATTCTGTTTAGTAAAAGTAAAAATCTTTTTATTACAGCTGAATGAAAAGAACTAATCCAGACTGGAAATATAAATTTATAATCATACTGCATAATTCAAATTCCTTTCTTAAGTTGTGTGAGCAAAAAATCAAGTCTAAACCAAGGTTTTTGGAAAACACTCAAGATCTTGAATAAAATATGAATTGAAAATATTAAAGGACAATTCAGTGGATAAATTTAGTCATATTAGGAAGTATGTAATTACTTAAATCTGTTGAACAATTATTTCCCATTTAGATATTCCAGTTACTGAGGAGAAAAATGACACTTGAGAAAAAAAATCAACCTATGAAAACTTAAGAGTCTAGCTTGTGGAAGGGCGATGTACAATTGCAACTACTGCATGTCACTTTGTAGCATGTTTTAGATTGAGTCAACAGCACTTATTTGAAAGCATTAATAACAAGTTTTCAATTAAATGTGTATTCCACATAAATGTTTAAATAGTAGTTTGTGATACTAAAGAAGGTACCATAAATTTGAATCCTACATTCTTTTTAAACCACAGAGTGGTGAAGCAATTAGACAATACAGTGGAACAATTGATTGTTTCGTGAAGATCTTTAAGAATGAGGGATTTGCTGCTTTCTTCAGAGGAGCCTTTTCAAATATCTTGCGTGGCACTGGTGGTGCTTTAGTGCTTGTTTTCTATGACGAAATTAAGAAGCTGTTCATTCTGCTGGAAGAGAAATTTGTATAAGAAGTTAATTTCAGAATTCAAGTGTGCATGTTGAATATTGTTGTATATTTGTTTAAATGGATTTTCTTTGGGCAATGTATTTTTATAATGAGATAAAAATGAATTTAAAAATATTTACTTGCTTTTATTTTTAACTACTAGAATAGTTAAGTGCTTGCCCCTTAACTATGATCCATAACAAGAACCTTGAACTTAAATTTCCAGTGCTGTTTGTCACGAATTTACAAGATATTATGTTCGTGCTGTTTAATTGAGCATTGTAGATGATGAGAAATTCTAAAATGCTGACTGGTCATTGAAATTCATAGACCAGGCATGTTGCCCTTTAATTAAAGAATGGTGTATATTGGCAGTAATTTGGAAAAGGCCAATTTCTTCTAATGTTTATCCCTGTTGGTTGTGTTCCCTATCATCATTTATATAGGTGTTTGCCAAAACATTTTCTGATTATATACAACTTTGGTTTCTTGCTATTTTTAGGAAAGATTGTTTGAGGTTTCAGTAAAACATGCCTAAATATCATGCCAGGTCACCACTTTAATTTAGTAATCCACATGTGAGAATAGGTTTGGGGAGGACAACATTAAATCAGTAGTGTGGATCAACGTAGAATTCAGACAGATTCCATTATAATTACAAGATATCTGAACAAAAATGGGTTTTAATGCAAAAACAACTTCAATATAAAATGCACCAAGTCAGAATCATTGTTTCTGTTGACCCATAATTTCTAATATTCGTGGCTTTACACCTGGAAGGTATCCCAAAAACCGGGATGCAACCACCAAACTCCCGCCACCCTACCCCAACAGAAGGCCCCACATAAGGATTGCATGGCACTTACCAAAAAAGTTCAAACCTCCATTGGGAAATTACCTTGCACTGGGAACCATCTAAAACCCAGTTTAAATTGCAGACTTCTGACCCCTTCACAACCCCAACTATCTTCCCAAACTCATATTCAATCCCTTGACTACCCCCCAAACCCTTGATCACCTTCCTGTCCTCCCACAGGATCTCCCACTATCCCCTCAACCCATGGTACCACCGAACATTCCCATACTACCCACTAATCAATACACTTGCCTTCCTCCTGACTTCTCGTGGCTAGAACTTTAAACTTATCTGCTTTATAGCAGCTAGTGTTTCATTTTTAAAAACGTGTGTTCTTTTATCCAACTCTACTAGATCCAATAGAAATTCTTGGAAATTTACTGCACTATTCTCACCAAACCCAAGTCGGAAGTTTGGGCAAGAAAAGTGCTGCTGCATTTTTGCATAGGTAAAAAATGAGAGGGGTGGTCACTCTGTGGATGTTATGGCCGAAGTTATTTTTAAGCAGTTATTAGTTATTCAAGCCATAACTAATTATAAGATGCAAAATATTTCATTCCAACTGTACTAATGAAGACAGAATATAAATACTTTATATCATTCAAAAAATTGGATTTTTTTTTGTAGATTATTGACAATTTGGTACGAAAATAAAACAAATTCATATTGCTGTGTTAATCTAATAATTTTGGCCCTTTTGGTTTCAAACTAGAGTCTTTAGAGTTAAATTTTTGGCATTTATGACCCACAATTTTGTATATGTTTGAACTGTAAATGACTTTGGAATCTCTGTAAAGTGTAGATATACTGCATGGTCCAAAATTGAAATATATGGAAAGAGAAGATGCCAGATAAAATCTCTAATTTCTGTTTAGTTAGCTGATCTCTGGCTGGTTAGCAATGGGAACACTGAAATGAGCATAACGAACTAAGATAAGGAACAGTAAAATGAGGTATATTTACTCTAGTTTATTTGTATATTTGTATAGGTCACTGCATCAGGATACAATGTTGAGTCAAAAAACAAAATCAGGTCAAATGCAGCATAAAGGGAGCTACTTTGCCTTTCATATTAGCACACATCTAAAAAACTTTTCAGTAATTCGTATTGCTCTTTCCATTATTTAATTGATTTACTTTCAAATCATCATGCAGGTTTCTGATAGGACGTTCAGTATCTCCATGCAATACTTCTCAAACTATTTTCGAATTTGAACAAATTAAAATACTTGAAAATGAATGCAGGCCCAAATGGCATGATGAAACAAAACATCAAAAAGCAAAATAGTAACATTGAGTACATAATTACTAAAAGTTCTTGTAAATCAACACAAGATCAGAAACTCCAAGGTTTATTATGAAGTTAGTCCAGCCCCAACTTTACTTGATTTTGGCATCAGTGTGAACATAAGGTGTTTTGGTTCGATTGTGATTCTATTGACCCACTACATAGGTTTCAAAAAAAAGCATAACTTTTACCAATTAAAATTGATAAAGTATGACAAAGTATAATTTTTCACAACTATCTCTATAGTTCCAGTTTGAGTAATAGCCCCATAAACATAATCCTTCTTCAGCACCAATTGGCACTAAAAACAGATATTCTCACGTGGATGCTAGATTTCCAGACTTTTAATCGCTCTGAACAGATAGATAGACACCTGCCTTCTGACTTCGACACATAAGTATCTAGAGCACAGTTTGTAGATACTGTTTCTAGAGCACAGCAAAACTTCAGAGGAAGACCTATTTTCTGGCAGATCCTAGTCTTCAAATCCAGAGACGGAAAAATACTGAAAGTCCAATTTCCTCTCTCTAAATATTCTTTGATAAGTGGCTATATAGGGGGAAGTCACACAGGGAAGGGTGTAGTCATGATGCTGGAGGATGTCAGGGTTCCGTCAGAAGACCCATTGGGCATGATCTTATCAGTTTGCTGTGCCTATCGATCAGCGTGTCGAGCCATGAAAATAGTGTCAGAGGCCAAAAATCCAGTTCATGCCAGGGATTGCTATCTTCCCCCCACCCTCCGCCACTCCCCACCATGCCATTACATTGAAACACCACACCAGTGAGAACCATTACTGCAGACTATGCGCTATGGCCATGCTGGTTGGGTGGGGGGTGGGGTGGTTAGATTTGGAGGCAATTGAGGCAGACAGGTGGTTGGGGCCTGGGCAGGGCCCATGCCGATGTGGCACTGCCCATCTGGTACTGCCCAATTGGGGACTGCTATGCAGTGCTGGGGGTGGGGCTGTGACAGGTGAGCTATGCATCTGAATGGGGGGGGTGCATAGAGGTGGGGTTTTAGAGGGAGTCAAGATGGGGTGGGTCTTCATCAGGGAACTCATTGGAAGGACTCTGATACCCCGATGCCAGTGACTCATGTTAGTGTGGGCTGTAACAAAGCTGCCCATAAAGGGGATGGTTAGGAGGAGGTCTCCCAGTCCATCAGCAGGTCTTGGCGCTCGAGATGTGTAGGCACCACGCTCCACGCCCCCTCCCCCCCTTCGACTCTTAACCATGAAGGATTGTGGAACATCCTCAAATTCACGTACCTGCAGAAATTCGTCACATTGACATAAAGCAGCATTTTAAATAATTGACATCAAGGACCATAGTAATACTGAAGTCATTGCAAACCACAATGTAAAATGCTGGCTTGATTGGTACCTAACATAAGGAAAATGGTTTGACTTGTTTGAAGCCAATCATCTAAACCACAGGACATCACTGTAAGAATTTCTTACAGTAGGGTTCTCGGCCCAGCTAGCTTCTGTTGCTTGATCAATGACCATTGCTGAGTCATGAGGTCAAAATTGGATTGTTCGCTTACGATTGCACGATGCAGTT
This sequence comes from Sphyrna mokarran, assembly GCA_024679065.1. Classification (NCBI taxonomy): domain Eukaryota; kingdom Metazoa; phylum Chordata; class Chondrichthyes; order Carcharhiniformes; family Carcharhinidae; genus Sphyrna; species Sphyrna mokarran. Next base: position 150,936,084 of record JAGIQG010000001.1, read on the forward strand.
CCATTTGCAATTTATCAGAAAATAAACCAGTTGATGACCAGATAGGCAACATCCAGGCTTGGACTAATAAACCCAAATAGCTTTCAACCTTAACAGATGCCAAAAAATTACTATTTTCAAAAAGAAAGAATCTAACCATCTCCCTATGATATTCAATGGCATCACCATCACTGAATCCTCCACTATCAATTTCCTAAGGGATTAATAAAAAATTAAATTCGACCAGCCACGTAAGTGCTGTGGCTATGAGAGCAGTTCAGAAGCTGAGAATTTTGAATGAATAACTCAAATCATATCTGCAAAATCTGCTCTATGCAAGACACCAGCCAGGAGTGTGATAGCATACTTTCTACTTGTCTAGATGAGTGCAGCTCCTACAACATTCAGGAAGGTCAACACCATCCAAGACAAACCTGTTTGATCAGCACCATCCACCGTTTAAGTATTCCCTCCTTCCAAAACTGGTACAAATAACAATAATGTATGCTATCGGTAAGATTTGTTGCAATAAGTCACAAAAGTTATTTCAACAGCATTTTCCCAATCCAATTACTATCGAACAAGCAAGAAAACGGACAGATGTCTCTTTCTGCCAATGAACAAGAGAGAACAGGACTTTCCTTCTGAGAATTAAGGAGTGCACCATGGCTTAAAACACAGCGATAGTGGCATTTCTCTTCTGAGAACTGGTAAGACCAGCAGGACTTGACGCTGTAACCAGAAATCTGTCAGACCAGCCCTTGATATGAAAAATTTAGGAATAACATTACAGGGAAGCAGATAGATGTTAGGTTGATGAGTATTTCCTGTTTATCTTAATTAGGAAATTTCAATTGGGGTAACTAGAACATTGATTGAAACAATAAGAATACAAGCACATGCAGAACTAAAGCCATTAATTAAAATTTAAATAATTAAATGCTATAAGGACGGCAGGGCATGTGATGTGTTGCAGCTGCAGAATGCAAATGTTCCCCTTCAAGCTGCAGGGAACAGAATCAATTTCAGTACACGGCCTTCTTCAATCTTGCACTCTTAGCCATGAGGGATTGTGGAACAGAGCAAACATGTCTGTGCTAAGTGTCTGCAACTTAAGAAGTTTTGACCAGAATTGTTGGGCAGGACACCAAGCTGTAGGCACTGAGTCAGAGAGGGGCAAAATTACCTTAGACATTTTAGGCAATATAGAATTGATCCATGATCAGGAGAAGGGTGTGATTGTGAGTGAAGCAGATATGGAGTTTGAGAAGGTAGAAGTGGAGGAGCCTCAATCTTTGCAATTATCCAAAAGATTTCAGTTTCTCACAGCCTGTATGGCCAAAGGAGGGACTGCAGACTGGATGAGCAAACTCACCTGCATTTTTCCCATAGTCCTCCATATATTTCCTTTTCAAATAATAATCCAGTTTTCTTTTAAAAGCCTCAATAAGCCCTATCTTCACCAAACTATCAAGTTCATTCTAGATCCCAACTCCTCGCTCTTGAAAGGTTTCTCTTCATATTTCCATTGCTTCTTAATTTTCTTAAATTAGTGCTGTTTTCTCAATCTTTCCATCAATGAGAACAGTTTCTCCCTATCTATTCTGTCCAGACCTCTTATGAATTTGAATATCTCTATCTTCTCTTAACCTTTGATCCTCCAAGAATACTCCCAGCTTGTCCAATTTTTCTGTGTAACTGAAGTTCCTCATCCAAGAACCATTCTCATGAATCTTTTTTGCACCCTTTCAAATGCTTTCACACTTTCTTCAAGTATGATACCCACACACAGACACAATACACCAGCTGAAATCAAAGCAGTATTATGTTTAACATAATCTTGTCTTTGTACTTTATGCCCTTATTGATAAAGCCTGAGATTCTGTATGCTATTAACTGCTCTCTCAAAACTATTGTGTCACCTTGATGCTTTATGCTCATACATCCCCAGACCCTTCTGCTCCAACATTCGCTTTAGAATTGTGTCTTTTAGTTAGGGAGATAGACACAGACACAGTTCTCTTCAGCCAAGAACAAAAGTCCAGATAGCTCGATGTCAGGGCACAGGACATCTGCTCTGGGCTGGACAGAAACTTTCATAGGAGAGGAAGGAGGATCCAGTATCATGGTTTATGTTGGTATACAGAAAGATGTAATGGGAACTTGTGAAATAGATACAGTGATAATTGGTAATTTTAAGATTGGATGAATCAGATTGGCAGTGGTAAGATTGGTTCTATTAAAAGCATGATTTTTTAGATAAAATTCTGGAGTTCACTGTGGCATTCTGTAAAGCAAGATTGTGGGTTCTGTGTGTGTTAATCCACCTGGATGTGTGTATGACTAATTAAGCTGGGGATTGAGTGTCTGCAAAGTTGTGGACATCAAAAGGGGTTTGGTCTGAATGGCAGGCAGTTGAAATGAGCCTAGTTTGATGTTCCATGTGTAATTAAGACGTAGGTAGAAATTTGTATTAGGAAATAAAGAAGGTTTATTGTATTCATTTCCATTTCAAAGGGAAGTAAAAAGGAGTTTACAGCTGTGGCAACATAAGGAGGAACTGTTGCTTCAGGACACTAATGATTTGCTCCATGATGTTCTTTTTGGCTGCATTGCTTTTGTGTATCCTTGTGTGGTTGTGTGGAAGGGAGTCATGAAATGTGCACAGTGGGTGTCCCTCTCAGCAGTTAACCTTTGATTCGTTGTGGTGACCCAAGAATGGCAGGTGCACTAACTACTTTGGGACAAAGGTGATATGATTACTTCCAGGATAGCAAGCATTCTCCCACATGAAGTACTATACATGCTTACAAACCACTTGTGCATTTGATGGCATGGTATTTCTTTTGATTCTGGTATATATCCTTTTTGTTTACAGAAATATATTTGTTTCCACTGCACATAGCCTCTCCTCTACAGTTCCTTGACTTGTTGCAGCTTGAGAAGGACTGAAATTACAGCCCCCCTCCCCTCGAATTCTGACCGGCTTTCTGTTTGCTGACACAAGAAATTTCTCGCACCTCCCTCTCAGGATGCAGCAATTTTATCTTCAAAATCTAACAAGTCACCAAAATTCCTCAAACAGAAGTATTTCCACAACTGCGGTATTGCAGTTGCGTAAATATATTAAAAGTACTTCCCCTGCTGGTTGGGTGATTTACCTTTTACTTAAGATTAGTGCAGTGAATGATTATAAACCTACATTGTCCACATTTAGAGAGCATGCACCAAACCTGCTGCAGATGTAGTCTACTGTCACAAACTGCTCGCTTTGCGTCCTTTCGATGCACGTCCTTCCAGAAGCACTGTATGGCTAGTATTTGCAGCCTAATTCTCCACTTCCCCTTCCAGGCTAACTTACGTCCATATTCTAAAGCAATTGAAATAAACACAAACACACTAAAGTACGTGATGAAAGATTATGTACAAACATGCAAAATACTTTACAAGTAGTTGATTCCTTTTTGAACAGGAGTCACTGTCGCCATGCAGCCGCACACAACAGCCAATTTTCACAGTAAAATTCCACAAATTAACTAATAATCAAATAATCTTTTGTTTGGTAGTAGTCTTTGAACAAGGAATGTTAGTCAATGTACCAGGAACATCTCTCAGCTCCTCGAATATGTAATTTTAAAAGGCAGATGGGACCCCAAATTAATGACACATCCAAAAGACAACAGTTTCTATAAATAGTGCAACGCCAAGCAGGATTTTATGCTCAAGTTTGCAGCAAGGCCTAAACTCAACCAGGCTAGAAATGTATTCACATGGTTTTTGGGTGCGCGATTTGTGATTCATGAACTGCCTGTTGAGATGAATTTGAGGAACATGCTACAGAGCTTAGTGGAAACATTATTTGGAATTCAATGCCGATGAATGAGAGGTGATGTAGCAAAGAAATTGACACCAGTTATTATATTTGGAACGGAAGACTGTGCAGTGGAGTAGAGGGATTTGGAAGTTCTCAGAACATTAAAGGCACAATTCAGGCTGATAAGCCTGTTAATAAAAAAGGTAATAGAATTCTAGGTTTTATCTCAGGAGATATAGAATATAGAAGTCAGAGTAATGATGAGCCTATATAAAATCTTAATGAGACCTCTGGTTGATTGCTGCGTGCAGTATTTGGCTCCATGCTACAGGAAGTATTTCAAGGCTTTCCAGAGGGATGGTATCTGGTATGAGGCCACAGAAAAACATACTAAATAATTAATAAATTTCACAAGGTATTTACAGCACAGAAACAGAATATCCACAGATCCATGCTGATGTACAAGTCCCTCCCCTCCTTAATCGATTAACATTTCCTCTATTTCTTTCTCCATCATCTACTTAGCCAGATTTGCCTTAAATGAATATATTCTAAAGTAGTGTAAGTATTACAAATTAAATAGCAGTAATCATTTGAAACTTTTTTTAGAATCATATCATTTACCAAAAGATGTTAATGGGAATAAGACAAGATAGGACAAGGTGGCTAGAAGACCGGAGGGATTAAGATATAGGGACCATAGATTCAAACTTAAGTTCTATAATAAAGGAAAGAAAAAACATCTTCATGTAAGAGTTGTGAGTTTCTGGAATTCACTTCTAATCATGACAATTGAAGCAGAAACCATGTAAATGTTCCAGATGAAATTAGATAGGAAAGGATGTGAAGAGATATAGGAAGAAAACCATTAGAACTGTTTGTTCACATGTAGGGTGAATCTTGACAAGGAATGATCACTGAATGGCTTTTTTCTGTGTTATTTGATATGTTGCTAATTAACACAGGTGCTGCAGGTTTAACAAACTATATTCTGCACAGGATAAAAATAAAGAGGATGTACTTAATAGATTGGTATATCAGAGTAGAAAAGTCACTCAGCCTGGGTGTGATAAAACTGAGAGAATTATTTTTTTTTATGGAATGTGCATGTTGCTGACAAGGCCAACATTTATTGCCAATCTCTAAAATTTTGGAGGCTGTGGTCATAATATTCCAATCTTTCTTGAATATGAAGCTGGTGTCAGAACACTAGAGGATTGTGAAGCTCTGAAGAAGAATGACAACTGATAATTGACATATTAATTAAGCATATAAAAGCATGGGAAGTGACCTGAAAACCAGAAAGACCAAAGTCTTCTATCGAAACCTGCCCTGCATCAAATCCAAAGCCTTCGATGGAAATTCATGGTAAAGTGTGAAAAATGACCCTCACTTTCTATATCATGGAAATTATCTAGCCAAAAAGCTGATATTGGATTTGGTGATGTACTTCATCAATGTATCAGTTCAGCTGATGGTAAATACTTTACTTTTTGGAAGTTGTCATTTCAGAGCCAACATTAAACTCCATACTCTTATTAGATAGTAAACTGTCCATGCTGCTGAGAACTCATTGACACTACATCAAAAATCTTGAACATCATCAGTGCTTCTTAGGAGGCAAAAGAGAAAAGAACAAACATGCATGTTCTACACGAAGGCCTTCCTTTATTATGATTTTGATTGGCCTCTACAGGTGGCACGGTGGCACAATGGTCAGCACTACAAATAATTTTGTCCTTCATTGCTAGAGATGGAATTTAAAAACTGGGATTACATTGCAGATGTGTAAAGTGCTGGTGAGGCCATACCTGGAGTACTGTGTACGGCTTTGGTCTCTTGAGAAAGAATATACTGTCATTGGAGAAGATGCAGAGGAGGTTTGCTAGATTGATTCTGGAGTTGAAAGGGTTGACTTAGGAGGAGACACTGAGTAGACTGGGGCTATACTTATTGGAATTCAAAAGAATGATGTGAGATCTTATAGAAACATATAAGATTGTGAAGGGAATAGATAAGATAGAAGCAGGGAAGTTGTTTCCACTGGCGGATGAAACTAGAAATGGGGGGGCATAACCTCAAAATAAATAGAAATAGATTTAGGATAGAGTTGAAGAGGAACTTCTTCACACAAAGAGTTATGAATCTGTGGAATTCCCTGCCCAGCGAAGCAGTTGAGGCTACTTCATTGAATGTTTTTAAGGCAAAGATAGATAAATTTTTAAACGGTAAAGGAATTAAGGGTTAAGGTGAGTAGGCAGGTAAGTGGAGCTGAGTCTACAAAAAGATCAGCCATGATCTTATTGAATGGTGGAGCAGGGTCAAGGGACCAGATGGCTTACCCCTGCTCCTAGTTCTTATGTTCTCACAGCACCAAGGACCTGAGTCCAATTCCTGGCCTTGAATCACTGTCTACGTGGAATCTGTATGTTCTCCCCATGTTTCCATGGGTTTCTTCCAGATGCTCTGGTTTCCTCCCACAGTCCAAAGACGTGCTGGTTAGGTGCATTAGTCATGATAAATTCTCCCTCCGTGTATCCAAACAGAAGCCACAGTGTGACAACTAGAGAATTTTAACTTTATTGCAGTATTAAGATAAATCTACTTGTGACACTAATGAATAAACTTTAAACTTGAACTTTAAAACTATCGAATTCAGACAGAAAGAATATTGGTATTTAGGATGGGGGGGTGCACGGATATTGGTATTTTGGGTGGAGGGCTGCAGGGATGTTGGTATTTTCGGTGGGGAGGTGCAGGGATATTGGTATTTTGGGTGGGGGGGTGCAAGGATATTGTTATTTAGTGTGGGGGACATGGAGGTATTGTTATTTAGGGTGGAGTGTGCAGGGATATTGTTGTTTAGGGTGGGAGTGTACAGGAACAGTGTCGTTTAGGGTGTGGAGTGTAAAGCTGACTGATAGGGCTGCGCAATGTCGTTGAAATGTTGGGTCTATTCTCTTGCTATAGATGCTGTTGGCCTGCTGAGGTTTTCCAGCATTTTCTGTCTTGAATTCAGAGTCTAGCATCCGCAGTATTTTGCTTTTGCCATTCACTTGAATGAGCGTGACATTGGTCCCCAACGCCTGCTGCTGGGCTCTTTGTGACGCGCCGGCCAGTTCTACATCATGTGACTGACAGATTCCGGAGCGGAGCGCGCTGACTGGTGGCCAATCAGCACCGCCGGGGGCGGGACTCGGGGGTAGCGTGTTGCGTCGGGACTGCGGTGTTCTGGAGCCTTCTACCGGTGGCTGCTGAAGAGAGAGGTGGAGGAGTTGTTGCTCTCTTTCTCCGATCGTTAGCATAACCACGGTGCACTTTTAACGGTCTCTGGCCTTGTTTCAAACCGATTTAACGAGGAAGGGGTGGTCGTCGTCATCATCATTATCATCATCATGTCGGTGGTGGGCTTCGACGTGGGTTTTCAGAACTGTTATGTCGCGGTGGCGAGAAGCGGCGGCATCGAGACCATCGCCAATGAGTACAGCGACAGGTGTACACCGTGAGTACCGGCGGCCTGGAGCATTCCTCAGCCGGTTCTCCGGGGGTTTCGGTGTGCTGAAAACGGGAGAAGTGGGGAAGAGATTAAGCTTACTCCGGCTGGGGCAGTGTTGTGATCGGGGAAGGGAGATGATTCCGCTTTGATGCTGGGCCTGTTCTCCTCCCCCCTTCAATGAGGGGAGCGGGCGGCCTTAGGTTGGTGTAATGGGAGAGACACCGAGCCGATGAGAAGGGATCAGATCTCATTGCAGCAAGGTGTGGCGCTGACTGGCCCCCGTTTCATATCTTTCGCTGCTTCCCCTTCCCCCCCCCCGCCCCAAAGCTCTATAGAACCCCGTTTTATTGTTAAAATTAGCTTTATTTATACCGTGTATCCGTGGCCTCCTCGTGGACGTCGAATATCAGGTCAGCGGTTTGGATGTGTGTGAGGAGGGGGGGGGGGAAGGGGAACGGGCGGGGGGGCGGGGGGGGGGAACGGGCGGGGGGGCGGGGGGGGGGAACGGGCGGGGGGGCGGGGGGGGGAACGGGCGGGGGGGGGGGGGGGGGGGGAACCAGTTCATTTAGTCAGACAAGCAGTGCCTTGCGGTCAGTGCCAAATGGCAGGAGGAAGCATCCTACGCATCTCTCTCCCAATACATTTCTCAGTTCCATTGAGCGGCCGGGTGCGATTTGCGGACCGTTTCACTCTTTTTAAATGACGCCTTTGAGATTTATTCCCATCCGTTAAACGGCTCGCGTTCGCTTTGGCTTCTGCAGTTATGGTCCCGCTCCTCCTTCATTAACTTGTCCACTACCCGATTTTTCTGTATAAACTTGAGCGGTCCTTCATTGAATCCCTTACAGTGCAGGAAGAGAACACTCAGCCCGTTCAGTCTCCACCGACTGTACGAAAGTGTATCCCGTCCAGGTCCTTCCCCTATAATCCCTGTAATTTCCCATGATTAATCACCCTAAACTACACATCGAGACACTAAGGGGCAGTTTAGCATAGCCAGTCCACCTAACTGCATCTTTGGATTGTGATAGGAAATCAGAACACCTGGAGGGAACCCACGCAGACATGGGGAGAACATACAAACTCCACATAATGACCCAGGACTAGAAACGAACTTGGCTCTCTTGCGCTGAGAAGCAGCAGGGCTTATTATTGTCACTGTGCTGCCCTGTCCTCATTGTAACTGTTCGTATACGTAATCAGATCTTTGCAGCATATGAAAAAAAGATTGTACTTAGGCAGGAGGGTGAATGGCAGCTATCAAAATAATTCAATCTTAATGAATTTATTTTGCATATGCTTGAAAATCGGTACGTAGAGAAGGAATAAATCACAGTTCTTCAATTTTGTTCTCTTTATTTGATCTATACTGCACATGTCCTTAGCTGCCTGCTTTTTCGTTTTTTTACCTAGTAAAAATCTAATGTCAGTTTTATGTTTCAGTTGTCCTGATATCCTAGCCTTTCAGGGCACTGAATTCTTAATATCGACATTGCTTGGTTCTGAATTGCTACTTGGCAGTATCAAGATTTCGCCACCAGATGTCATAGTGTCTCAATCCAAGCTAAGGAAATCCTTACTTTAAAGTCTTTGATCACTAGAGTTGCTCACTTGGTTAAAATCACATTTAGGCAACTTGCCATCAAAATTGCATCATTGAAATCTTTTGAATATTGGAAAACAGGCTTTTGTAGCTAAAAACCAGTAGAGTTCAGTGTAAAGAAGTTTGATATAATTTTCTGCATCCACAAAGTGATGTTGTTATAGTTGTATGAAGCTATGGTTGGATCTAATCTAGAGAATTGCATCTGTACACTGTACATTGGCTTTGCAGAGTGATGCTGGGGCAAAAAAAAAACATTAAAATGACTGGTTATAGATCATGGGGTGATGTAATTAAGTTATTTAATATGCCTAAAAGATTATTCCTGCTTATGGTATACTTAGACATCAATTCAAGGAAACAATCTTTAAAATTGGAGCTAGAATGAATTTTAGAAAGTTTTTCAGGTGAAAGGAGGTGAAATCTGGAGCACTTTTTCTACCAAAAAGGTGAAGCTTGGTCAACTGAATTTTAGACATTGACAGCTTTATATCAAAACTGTCTTAATGGATATTTATTTTAGACTGGTGTTACATACTAATAAATCATTACCAAGTGTAATACCGATTTCTGTCATGACTTGCCAGACAGAAGCTTCTGAAGACTTGTTATATTGCTTTTGCAGTATTGTGCAATTTTGGGGCAAAACTGTAAAGTGGAGCATCTTAAATACTTCTGTTTATAGGTGGCTGCAGTTCCCATTGGGACTGAAAGGGATTAACTCAGCTATGAAGGGCAAGCAGCTGTTCCAATGAGAAGCAGAAAATTTAGCAACAAAGCACTTTGCGCAAACATCTCTAACATCAAAGGCTAACACCAGAAAAGCTGTAGTCCTTCAGATATGAAGAACGTGTGAAGTGAGACTTCAAGCAATTGAGTATAAATTTCTTTATAATGTAGCAATCATCTCTATAAGCAGCCAGAAGTGAGCTTATAAGTATAAGTAATATTTGTGCCAGAATGACTATACTGCAAAAATATAGTTTTTATTCACTATGTAAATACAACTTTGAAGTGAGTAGCTCACCTCTGGAATCCCCAAACCCCTTCAAACTAGGCATAAATTGGAAGTGCAATGGAGTATTTGACAACCTTTGTGGATGAACGCAGTTCAGAACAAACTGTGTCCCATATTCTGAATTTCAGTAAATTTGTTCTATATGCTTACTACCCTATATTGGTATGAACCCTGTAGCATCTTTTACATTTCATTCCCAAATGGCACCTTAAATTTTCTGTAGTTATGCATTTTAGGTTTCTATCACCTTTTTAATTCCCATCCCAGTTCTTCTCAGTGGAATTTTTGTATTTGGTTTCTGATTTAATGACCCAAAGGTCCTATTTATTTGGCTTAAATTTCCTGATTCCAGACATTGCAAACTCAGGCATTTGCATCTCAATGTTTTGGTTGTTTCCCAGTTTTAATTTTAAATCATTCAAGGGATGTATCCTTTGGTGTTGGGCTACCTTAAGTTACTTTGATTTCATTTATTTGGTTGGACACACAAAGATGTCCCTCGTTGTCTTTGAGAAGATAGTGAATTGCCTTCCTAAACTGTTACAGTTACATTCTGTGTTGCTGGATATGGAATTCCAGGATTTTGATCCAGTGGTGGTGAAGGAACATTGAGCCAATACAAATTAGTGAACGTAGATATGATTGGTGAACAGGAATTGGAAATATGGGCCAGAGTTTTGAATAAGCTTAAGTCCATGTAGGATGAAAGATGATGGGGGGGGGGGGGGGGCTGCAAGGAGTTCATTGAAGCAGTTGAGTCTACAAGTAACGAAGGTGGGGGATAAGAGTTTCAGTGACAGCTTTCCTGAGGCAGGCTGAGTGGAGCAATATTATGGAGGTGAAAGTAGATGGTCTTATTAATTGGGTAGATAGTGGAAAGAAGCTTGTCTGAGTCCAAAATACAGCAAGGATTGTAAGCAAACTAAGCAGTTCAGAGTTGAAATCTACAGATAAAACTGAGGACAGCGTATTCGAGCCACTTCACTGGTCAGATTACGTTGTTACTGCTAGCTATTTCTGGTTGCAGATGTATAATAAAGAGCCTAAGAGCGCGAAGTGCCACTAGAATGGTTCCCAGTTTTGAAATCTTTTGAGTAAAGACTAAAGAGAGTGACTTCCTTCAGTTTTGAAATACACTGGCTGACATTGATCTTTTTGGATGCTTTTGAAATTAAAAATATTAGGACAGAGGTCTGGTGTTAAACCAGAACGGCAAATTTTGGACTGATATTACAGTTTTGCTATGTAATCAATTTGTCAAATGAATAGGATTTACCAGTAGAATTATTCAGTTGGAATAGGTGACAGTTATGGTTCTGAATCAGAGCTAAGAAAAGCCAAATGGCATTTCCTTAGTCATTTTGTGTGCTCTTAATTGGTGGTCTATGAAATCAAAAGTGTCAATATATCTGCAGACACGAAACTTGGAACATAATAGAATCATCATATGTTATTGAAAGATCATTTGGCTGATCCTTCATGTGATTACTCTCTGAAGTACTACCAATTAGTTCCACTTTTGTTCTTTCTCCATATTTCTTTTGGGTATATTTACTGGTTGCTGTTGAACCTGCTTTCACCATATTGCATTCCAGAATTTTTGTTTTAATTCTTTATCTTTCCCCTTGGATATCTTGTCCTCTGATTACCTATCCTCCTGCTAGCAAAAATGGTTTTGTCTTTTTTTAAACTCCATTAAATGTCACTAGAGAACAATGCCCAATTGGTCCGATCTTTAGACAACAAACACACATTCCTGGTATTATTCTTTATCTTTGAAGGCCTTGAACTGATGTCCAGATTTGGTGCCATATGCTAAAGTGTACCTGGTGTATTTAGTATTGTTTCCTTGCTTTTGAATCTCATGCTCCAATTAAGATATCATTTTATTTTACTTGTCCTGCCATCTTCATAGAATAATGTGAAACTTCAGGTTTTCCTGTTCTTGACCCCTATCCTTTTTCTTCCAAAATGGTTTATACCACCATTCCACATCACTGTCTATTAAAGTGTATCTGTCCACTTTCCAGACTGTTCTTTGTTTCCTCCCTTTATATTTCCAAGGTGTGTGATCTGCAAGCATTGTAATTATGTCCATGTATTTAAACCCAGGTCATTATATCATCAAGGGTGGTGATCCAAACAAGAAAGCTGTTCGTTCCTGTTCTCGGCTTTCTCTCTCAGCTATTATTGAATCTACACTGTTCCATTAACCCTATGGATTTCAGATTTGTTAACTAATAGTAGAATCATAGAACCCCTACAGTGCTGAAGGAGGCCACTTGGCCTATTGAGACTGCACTGACTCTGTCAGTGTGCCATACCCAGGCCCTACCCCTTGTAATCCTGCACATTTATTATGGCTAATCCATTTAACTTAGACATCTTGGGACACTTGAGGAACCATTTAGCACGGCCAGTGCACCTAGTCTGCTCTTCTTTGGACTGGGAGAAGTCATGACGTAGAGATGCTGGTGTTGGACTGGGGTAAACTCAGTAAGAGGTCTGATAACACCAATTTTAAATCCAACCGATTTGTTTGATAGTAAACTTGCAAGCTTTCAGCCTTTGTCAGGCGAATGAGGTGTTCTGGTCTGCAATAGCACACATCAGCACAGACAGTTTACAGATTGCTGATTAGAATGCGAATCCTTACACCTAACCTGCTATTCAAGTCTTAAAGTGGCTAACAATGTGAGTGAAGGGAGCACTGAGCACAGGTTAGAGAGATGTGTATTGTCTCCACACAGCACAGTAAGTGCTAACCCAGGCAAGTCATGGGGGTTACAGATAGTGTGACATGAAGCCAAGATCCCTGTTAAGACTGTCCTCTTGTGCAGAACTTGGCTATCAGTCTCTGCTCAGCGGCTGTGTGCTGTCGTGTGTCGTGAAGGCCCCCTTGAAGAACGTTTATCCGACAGTCAGGCCGAATGCCTGTGACCGCTGAAGTGTTCACCCACAGGAAGGAAACTGTTTTGCCTGGTGGTTGTTAAGCGATGTTCATTCATCTGCTGTCGTAGTGTCTGCATGGTCTCCCCAATGTACCATGCTTCGGGACACCCTTTCTTGCAACGTATTATTAGGTAGACAACGTTGGCTGAATTGCAAGCATGTGTACCTGGTGAATGGTATTCTCACGTTTGCTGATGTCATCCATGTCAATGATCCGACATGTCTTGCAGAGGTTGCTGTGGCAGGGTTGTGTGGTATTGTGGTCACTGTTCTCCTGAAGGTTGGGTAGTTTGCTGCGAACAGTGGTCTGGTTGAGGTTGCGTGGTTGTCTGAAGGTCTTAACAGGGATCTTGGCTTCATGTCACACTACCTGTAACCCCCATGACTTGCCTGGGTTATCAAAAAACCTCACCTACTGTGCTGTCTGGAGACAATGCACATCTCTCTAACCTGTGCTCAGTGCTCCTTCCACTCACATTGTTAGCCACTTTAAGACTTGAATAGCGTGTTAGGTGTAAGGACTCGCATTCTTCTAATCAGCAATCTGTAAACTGTCTTGTGCTGATATGTGTGCTATCGCAGACCAGAACACACCATTCGCCTGACAAAGGCTACAAAGGCTGAAAGCTTGCAAGTTTACTATCAAATAAATCGGTTGGATTTAAAATTGATGTTGTTAGACCTCTTACTGGGAGAAAAAACCAGAGCATGCAGACATGGGAGAATGTTCAAACTCCACACAGAAGACATCCAAGGCAGGCACTGAACCTGGGTCCCTGGCGCTGAGACAGCAGTGCTGACCACTGTGCCACCATGCTGTCCATTGTAGTACTTTGAAAATCCAAGAAGGATTTAAAGATTGTAATTGTTTTCACCCCTGCTTTCCTGATATCCTATCTGGGCACGGTTGATTTTATACTGCCTTTAAATATCATGTTCATTTTCTTTTCCTTCACTACAACAGTGTTGTGGCATTTTGATTGATCTCTGAAAGTTGCTTGATTTTTCCAGTCTACCTTTGAAGAAAACAAAAGTTGCTGGCCAATGCCCAAGTTTAGTTTTGAGTTCTTCTACATTAGTGTTATGCCCCTGACTTGTCCATACATTTTAAGGCTTCTTGCTGGTGGAACTTAATAACATTCAGAATCTTAATATATTTAATTGGAGATTAAAAGTAATCAAGATGATGCTTAATGGGAAGTTTCTGTATGGACATGCTTCTGTCACACTTGAATTTGACCAGTTGTAATGTAGGGAGATGGAGCAACCATTTCTTGCACATGTGAGATGAATGATCAGAATGTATTTGTCATGTTGGATGAAGGTTAAATATTGCCTGTGACATTGGAAGAATTCCTCTCTTCAGTATTTCAAAAAACAGTTATGCTATTCTGTTGCAGTGTGTTTGCCCAAACATTGTTTCAGTACTACTTGGAAATGTCACTTTAGATTGTGCTGAGATCTCCGACGTAGGGCTTTAAAACGAGATCTTTGCACTAACCACCCACACACCAAATGAACAGAAATTAATGAAGTTTTCAAATAATTTAGGATGTGATTGAACATCTTTGTTATTAAGGTTATAAACAAATCTGGATTTAAGCTCCTTGCTATTGACATCAGCTCTTGCTACAGTGCCCAGGACTGGCATGTCAACATATTTGTTGCAATGAACAGCAGACTTGATTAACCAATAGAATGAATTAATTTTGTGCAGTTGATGCTGAGAATACAGACAGTAAGGAAAACAAACAAAGCCCAGGAAAAGTTGCATGTTGTTTCTTTGATCAGTGTTTGGAGTGCTCATGTAATTACTTACACAGTCATTTTTAGAATTTGGATATCTGAAATATATTCTGTTTAACCAAAGAAAAACAATAGATTAATGAATACCACATTTGCTTTTCTCCAGGGCTTGTATATCATTGGGAACCAAGAATCGGGCAATTGGAGCAGCTGCCAAAGCCCAGGTATAGTAAGGCTATATACTGCCTAGACAGTTTCATATCAAAACAGCTCAGCTGTTTTTTTAACTTGCAGTAAAATTGAACTAGTAACTTTCCTAGACTGCAGCATATTTTAAACTTGAGTCAAATATAGGTTTGTGAAAATATTTGGTGTGCTTAAGAGGCAAATATATAATACCATGTTATTTAATTGGAGTGCAGATTTAATACAAAACTATAAAATATATACACACACCTTTTCTTCAATGTAATTTAATGGAAATTTGAGTGGCTGTGCTGCATTTAATGTATGTGGTTAAAATCATAAATATTCCTTAAATATTAATTCCCCCACAGATTTTTAACATTAGTGAATGATTTTGGAAGCTATTCTAGAACAAACTGGCATTTCCCTGCTATCTACAACATCCAAATAAAAACACCATCTGTGTGACTAGGTGATGGCAAGCTTACAAGTCTGCTGACACCTGAAATTTGACAGTTGCACTTTTGTCATATGTGATGTCAATCCTCCATTATCTTGCATATGAATAAAGAGAAGTGATTTTCAGGTAATTGGCTCAGTAGTCATTTAAATATAGATACAGACTTCCCTCTAAATTATAGCAGCACAAACTTGAGCACAGAAGGAAGCCATTCAGTCTTGTCTAACTAGCTAATTGAGCCTTCCACCCTAATCGGGGTGGCTTGGTGGCAGAGTGGTTAGCACTGCTGCCTCAGTGCCAGGGACCTGAGCTCAATACCTGGCTTAAGTCACTATGCGGGATCTGCAAGCTCTCCCCATGTTTGCATGTATTTCCTCTTAGATTCGGGTTTCCTCCCACAGTCTGAAAGATGTGCTGATTAGGTATGTTGTCCGTTCTCCCCTAGTGTCCCTGAACAGGCGCCAGAGTATAGGGATTAGGGGATTTTTCACAATAACTTTGTTGCACTGTTGATGTAAGCCTACTTGTGACACTAATAAATAAACTAATCCCTCAGATCCATAGCCATATAGATTACAACTCTTTAGGTGCATTTTCAAGTTTCTTTCAGTTTAATGGGGATTTCTGTCTCTTCCACCATTTTCAAACAATGAGCTCCAGACCCTGGTTCTCCTCTTGGTGAGATCGTTTGTCTTCCAATGTCTTTAAATCTGTACCCTCATGGTTATTCTCTCCCCAAATGGGGAAAATGGGTCCTTCATAATTTTATATACCTCTGTTAACCCTGGCCACCCATCCTTGCATAATAGCTAAAATTCTCCATCCCTTGGTATTTCATTGTATTACTTAACTACAATGTCTGCATCTTTCTTCTCTTGAAGATGAGGGCAAAGTATTCAAGAGCCATACCTAAACCTTCCACGATACCCAGATTTCTTTTAAAAAGTTTTGAAGTTTGTTTATTTTGTCACAAGTAGGCTTACACTGCAATGAAGTTACTGTGAAGATCCTATGACTCCACTCTGCGTCACCTGTTTGGGTACACTGAGGGAGAATTTAGCATAGCCAATGCACCTAACCAGCGTGTCTTTCGGACTGTAGGAGAAACTGGAGCACCCAGCGGAAACCAATACAGATGTGGAGAACATGCAGACTCCGCCCAGACACTGACCTAAGCCTGGAATCAAATCCAGATCCCTGGTGCCAAGGCAGCAGTGCTAACCACTGTGTTGCCATCATTTTGGTCTCTGTTCAACCAAAAACATAGAACATTACAGCACAGAACAGGCCCTTCGGCCTTCAATGTTGTGCCGACCAAAATAAAAAGCAATGCCCCTCCAAACTAAACCATTCCCTTCTCTTCCATATACTTATCAATTAACCTCTTAAACGCCACCAAACTTGGCGCATCTACAACAGCTGCAGGCAGGGCATTCCACTCCCTAATCACTCTTTGAGTAAAGAACCTACCTCTGATATCCGTCCTATAACTCATACCCCTTAATTTAAAGCTGTGTCCCCTCGTGCTAGCTTTCTCCATCCTAGGAAAAAGGCTATCACTGTCCACCCTATCTAAACCTCTAATCATCTTATATGCTTCAATAAGATCCCCTCTTAGCCGCCTCCTTTCTAACGAAAACAACCTCAAATCCTTCAACCTCTCTTCATAGGACCTGCCCTCCATACCAGGCAACATCCTGGTAAACCTCCTCTGTACCCTCTCCAAAGCCTCCACATCTTTCTTATAATGTGGGGACCAGAACTGCACACAATACTCCAAGTGCGGCCGCACTAGAGTTTTGTACAGCTGCAACATGATGCTGCGGCTCCTAAATTCAATCCCCCTACCAATAAAAGCTAAGACTCCATAAGCCTTCTTAACAACTTTATCCACTTGACTGCCTACTTTCAGGGATCTATTGACACATACACCAAGATCCTTCTGTTCCTCAACACTATTAAGAGCCCTACCATTAGCCCTATACTCTACACATTTATTGTTCCTGCCAAAGTGCATTACCTCACACTTTTCCACATTAAACTCCATTTGCCACCTCTCGGCCCAGCTCTGCAACTTGTCCAAGTCACTCTGTAAACTAAAACACCCCTCTTCACTATCTACCACACCACCAACTTTAGTATCATCTGCAAATTTACTGATCCATCCTCAATACCCTCATCCAGATCATTTATAAAAATTACAAACAGCAGGGGCCCCAAAACAGACCCCTGAGGCACACCACTCGTCACCGAACTCCACGATGAATATCTCCCATCAACCACCACCCTCTGTCTTCTATCTGCCAGCCAATTCCTAATCCAATTAGCTAAATCACCCTCTATTCCACACATCTGCATTTTCTGTAGAAGTCTTCCATGGGCCACCTTATCAAAAGCCTTACTAAAGTCCATATATACTACATCAACCGCCTTACCCCCATCCACCTCTCTGGTCACTTTCTCAAAAAACTCAATGAGGTTAGTAAGGCATGACCTACCCTTCACGAAACCATGCTGACTATCCCCAATCAATTCATTTCTCTCTAAATAACTATAAATCCTATCCCTAATAATTCTCTCCAATACCTTGCCCACAACAGAAGTAAGACTCACTGGCCTATAATTCCCTGGAAGGTCTCTCTTCCCCTTCTTAAACAATGGGACCACATTCGCTATCCTCCAGTCCTCCGGAACCACACCGTAACCAACGAGGACCTGAAGATCAGAGCCAGAGGCTCTGCAATCTCCTCTCTTGCCTCCCAGAGAATCCTAGGGTAAATCCCGTCCGGCCCAGGGGACTTATCCAACTTCAAACCCTCGAGAATTTCTAACACATCCTCCCTAGCTACTACAATACTTCCCAATTTGCAACCCTGTACCTCAGTGCTCTCCATAGCTACATTTCCAGCACTCTGCGTGAATACCGAAGAGAAATATTTATTCAGTGCCTCACCAATCTCTTCAGGCTCCACGCACAACTTCCCACTGCTGTCTATGACTGGCCCTAATCTCGCCCTAACCAATCTTCTATTCTTAACATATCGAAAGAAAGCTTTAGGATTCTCCTTAATCCTATCAGCCAACATCTTCTCGTGTCCCCTCTTAGCTCTCCTCAATTCACTTTTTACCTCCTTCCTGGCTAATCTATAGCTATCCATTGCACTAACTGAGCCTTCAAGCCTCATCCTGACATAAGCCTCCTTTTTCTTCTTAACCAGCAAATCAACTTTTTTCGTACACCAAGGCTCTCTTACTCGACCATTTCCTCCCTGCCTGACAGGGACATACTTATCAAGGACTCGCAGCAGCTGCTCCTTGAATAAGCACCACATTCCAGATGTTCCCAGTCCCTGTAGTTTCCTAGTCCAATCTATGCACCCTAATTCTCTCCTGATGGCCTCATAATTACCCTTCCCCCAGCTATAACTACTGCCCCAGCTTCATGCCTATCCCTGTCCATCACTAAGGTGAACGTAACCGAATTGTGGTCACTATCACCAAAATGTTCACTAACTTCCAAGCCTAACACCTGGTCTGGCTCATTGCCCAGCACCAAATCCAATGTAGCCTCACCTCTAGTTGGCCTATCTACATACTGAGTCAAAAAACCTTCCTGCACACTCTGTACGAAAACTGACCCCTCTAACGAGCTAGAGCTATAGCTATTCCAATCAATATTAGCAAAGTTAAAGTCCCCCATCACAATTACCCTACTACTTTCACTCCTAATCAGAATTGACTTTGCAATCCTTTCCTCAACCTCTCTAGAACTATTAGGAGGTCTGTAAAAGACTCCCAACAGGGTGACCTCTCCTCTCCTGTTTCTAATCTCAGCCCATACTACCTCAACAGACAAGTCCTCATCAAACTTCTTTTCTATCACCGTGATACAGTCTTTGACCAATAATGCCACTCCTCCCCACCTTCTACCTCCTTCTCTACTCCGACTAAAGCATTTGTACCCCGGAACCTGCAACATCCATTCCTGTCCCTGCTCTACCCAAGTCTCTGAAATGGCCACAACATCGAAGTTCCAGGTACTGGTCCAAGCTGCAAGTTCCTCCCCCTTATTGCGAATACTCCTTGCATTAAAGTATACGCATTTCAAACCATGCCCCACCCCACCCATACGCCGCTGTGTTTTACAACTCTCTTCTATAACCCCCTTACTCTCATCCCTCTCAGCACCCCAACTACTTAGGATCCCACCCCCCCCCGAATCAGTTTAAAGCCCCCATCATAGCCTTAGCAAATTTTCCCCCCAAGATATTAGTCCCCCTCTGGTTCAGGTGTAGACCATCTCTCTTGAAGAGGTCCCACCTATCCCAGAATGAGTCCCAATTGTTAAGGAACCTGAACCCCTCCCTCCTGCACCATCCACGCAGCCATGAGTTCAAACTATCCCTTTCTCTGTTCATCTCTAAACTATCCCTTGGCACAGGCAAGAGTCCAGAGATAACCACTCTGCCTGTTATGGACCTAATCTTCCACCCTAACTCCATAAATTTCTGTTTAATATCCCCTTCCCTTGTCCTACCTACATCATGTGTCCCCACATGAACTATGACTTGGGGCTGACTCCCCTCACCCTTAAGAATCTTAAAAACCCGATCTGCGACATCCTGGACCCCAGCCCCTGGGAGGCAACACACCAGCCCTGAGTCCCGTTTATTACTATTTACCCTCCTATCTGTCCCTCTAACTATGGAGTCTCCTATAACTAGGCCTAATCTCTTATTCCCCCCACCCACCTGAGCATTCTCAGCAGGCTCACCCCCAGAGACCTGCTCCCTTTGGTCAGCTCCAGTTGATTCTTCCTCAACTGTAGCCTCCAAGACAGAAAATTTATTTTGGAGGGGAACAGCCCCAGGGGATTGTCTCCCCGATTGCTTCTTACCCCTCCTCCTAATAGTTACCCAATTATCACTTTTAGGAGTTACAATCTTTGTTACTCCTGCCTATATCCTCCTCAACCTCTCAAATTACCCTGAGTTCCTCTAATTCCAGCTCCAGCTCCTTAACACGATCCTCAAGGAGCTGCAAATGTGCACACTTCCTGCAGGTGTAATCAGCAGGAACACTACTGGTGTCCCTCACCTCATACATACTGCAGGAGGTGCAACGTACTACCTGCACTGCCATCACTGTTACTTTAATTTCCAGGAGAGGAAAAAAAAACTTCTCACACACTTTTATTATTAGGTTAGAGGAGGGGGGAGGGTGGGATACTCTACCTGTGTAGAGTATCGGGTTACCTCTCTGGACCAATTTATAGAGTCAGAGAGAAAAACTACAACTACCGGCAGCCCCTAGTGACGACTTCCGGTTACAAGTTAGTTTAAATAAAAAACGACAAAAACTACTCCCGCTCGCTGTTTTAAACAAAGAGAAAAGTTAAAAAACTACTTAACAATCGAACTTCTCGCTCTCCCAAATCGCTGCCTCTCCATGCTGCTCCAGTGGAACAAATATACTTTCCTTCATTCTGTTGTTCTTGATGTAGTTATCAAACCTTGCCTTCCTTAATTCTTCACTCTATTTGAATTTTTTTAGTTCCTCTCTTTGCTTTTGCAATTTTGCATTTGACTTTCTAGACCTGTAACAGTACTGAGTCTTCATTACCTGATGTGAACTTCCCTCTTCACTTTATCCTATTCAGTACATTCTTTAATATCTAATTGTTACTATATTTGGGAGTCCCAACTTTTTTCTTACCAAATATTTATTTTAAACTCTCTCTCCTGCTTGAATATCTCCAGCTCTGACACTGACTTACATTTGAATAACTTAAATCACCAGTTTAATAAAATTTAAAACTTGGTCCATCTTTCACCTTGCATACAAATTTGGAGCAGAAATAGACTGTTCAGTCCTTCAAACCTACTCCACCTTTCAGTAAGATAATGGCTGATCTAATTATAACTTCAACCCCACATTCCTGTCTATTCCTGAAAACTTTTCATCTCCATGTTGATCAATATTATATTTAGCTGAACCTTAAAAATATTCAGAATGCTTCCATTGCCTTTTAAGGAAGAGTCCCAGAAACACACGATCCTCAAAAATTCTTGTCTGTCTTAAATGAGCAACCCATTGTTTTTAATTAGTGACCCCTAGTTCCTGATTCTGTGACAAGAGAAAACATCTCAACATCTACCCTGTCAATATCTCTGAAGATCAAGATTTCAATCAAGTTGTGTCTTCGTCTTCCAAACTCTAATGAACAAAAAAAATTAACCTCTCCAAACTTTCTTCTTAAGACTGCCTGCCCATTTCTGAAATTAGTCTGGTAAATCTTCTCTGAACTGCTTGTAACACATTTGCACCTTTCCTTAAACAGAGATCTATCCTGTACACAATATTCCAAATGTGGTCTCACTGATACCCTGTGCAAATGAAGCATAAACTCTTTGTTTGTAATCAATTCCCAACACAATAAACAATAACATTATTAGCTTTCCTAATTACTTGCTGTTCCTCCTATTCTAACCTTTTATGATTTGTGCACCAAGACATTCTGCATCTTGGTTCTGCAGTCCTTCGGTGTTCAGATAATGAGCTTTTTCTATTCTTCCTGCCAAAGTGGACAATTTCATATCTGCCCACATTATATACTTCATTTGCCAGATTTTTACCCACTCACAACCTATGTCTCTTTGTAGCTATCTTACATTTTCACAATTTACGTTTTTTACATTTGGTAACTTAAATTTGCTAGACTCTGGGGTGGTTCCCACAGATTGGAAAACAGCAAATGTGACACCACTGTTTAAGAAAGGAGGTAGGCAAAAGGCAAGTAACTATAGGCCAATTAGCTTAAATTCAAGCATTTTCCCTTTTACAGAAGTTATCATCAAGGAAGAAATAACGAGACATTTGGATATAAATTGTCCCATTGGTAAGACGCAGCGTAGGTTCATGAAGGGCAGGTCCGTGTTGGACTAATTTGGTGGAATGTTTTGAGAACATTACATGTGCAGTGGATAATGGAAAACTTGTGAATGTGGTGCATGTGGATTTCCAGAAGGCATTTGACAAAGTGCCACACAGACAGCTACATAAGATAAAGGTGCACAATGTTGTGGGTAATCTGTTAGCATGGATTGGTAAAGTAACAAAGCAAAGAGTGGGGGTAAATGAGTGGTTTTTCTGGTTGGTGATCAGTGACTAGTGGTGTTATTTAGAGTCAGTGTTGGGACTGCAGTTGTTTATGATCTACATAGAAGATTTGGAGTTGGGAATCAAGTGTAGTGTCAAAAGTCACATGACACTAAAATGGGTGGAAGAGCAGTGTGTGCAGAGGATGCTGAAAGTCTGCAAAGGGATATAGATAATCTGAGGGAGGGTCTGGCAGATGGAGTACAATGTTGGTAAATGTGAGGTCATCCGTTTTGGTAGGAATATCAGCAAAATGGACTTTTATTTAAATAGTTAATTGCAGCATGCTGCTGTGTAGAGGGACCTGGGTGTCCTTGTGCAGGAATCTTGAGTTAGTTTGCAGGTGCAGCAGGTAATTAAGATGGCAAATGGAATTTTGTCCTTCATTGCTAGAGAGATGGAGTTTAAAAATAGCAAGATTATGAACTGTATAAGGTGTTGGTGAGGCCACACCTGGAGTAGTGTACAGTTTTGGTCTCCTTACTTGAGAAAGGATATATTGGTGCTGGAGGAGACGCAGAGGAGATTAACTAGGTTGATTCCAGGGTTGAGAGTGTTGGCTCATGAGTGTGACTGAGCAGACTGAGGCTATACTCATTGGTATTCAGAAAAAAGAGGGGAGAGCTTATAGAAACATAAGATTTGTGAATAGAATAGGTAAGATTGAAATGGGGAAGTTTTTTCAACTGGCATGTGAAACTAGAAATAGCGGTATAGCCTCAAAATAAGGGAAAGCAGATTTAGGACTGAGTTGAGGAACCCTTCATAACAAAGGGTTATGAATCTGTGGAATTCCTTGCCCACTGAAGCAGCTGAGGTTACCTCATTGAATGTTTTTAAGGCAAGGATAGATAAATTTTTAAACAGTAAAAAATTAAGGGTTATGGTGAGCGGACAGGTAAGTGGAGCTGAATCCACTAAAAGATCAGCCATGATCTTACTGAATGGTGGAGCAGGCTTGAGGGGCCAGATGGCCTGCTCCTTCTCAGTACATCATATGTACTCTTATGTACATAACTGTGGTGCAGCACATTTAGCAATCATACTTAGTCCATTCATTCAAATCGTTTGGATAAATTGTAAAAAGTTGGGTCTTCAGTAACGATTCCTGTGGCACAGCTATCGTCACATCCTAGCAAGACCATTTATGCCAACTCCATGCCTATGTTACCCTCCACACCATGAGCTTTAATTTTACACAACCTTTAATGTGGCACCTTAGCATGTCTTCTGGAAATCTAACTACAGTACTACCATCAGTTTCTTTATCCGTAGCGTGTAATGCCTTCAAAGCCCAGTAAATAGAAATCATGTTTAACCAATCAAAGCCATATTGACACTGATTACTTTGATTCTTTTCCATGTGATCTGCTATATCATCTTTGATAATGGCTTCTAACATCTTTCCTGTTACAAATGTTAGACTAATTGGTTGTTTATTTCCTGCTTTTCCTTTTTGAACAAAGGAGTTATATTTGCTATCCTTAATACAATATTTCCAGAATCTAGAGAATTTTGGAAAATTAAAACCAATACATCTATCCCGTACAGCCACTTCTTTCAATACTTTAGGGGTGAAGTCCATCCAGACCAAGGGAGTTGTCATCCTGCAAATCCAAGAATTTGCTCAGTACCACCAAAAAATTTTCCTGAGTTCCTCCCTCCTTTCTACTCCCTGATTTAAAGCTATTTCTGGAATGTTAACTTGTATCCTGAAGACAGATGCAAAATACCTGTTTAACTCATTGCTATAATCCTCCCTTCATTACCAATTCCCCAGATATACTTTTGATGAGAAATGTTTACTTTAACTCTTATTTAAATATCTATAGAAATTCATTTTCCATTTTTATATTAGTGGCTACCTTTCTTTTGTATTCTAGTTTTACTTTTATCTTTTATTGTTTTGACTTTTTAATCTATTTTTCCAATTTTTCTGACCTCCCACTTGCCCTTTCTCTAATAGTTTCTTTTATGTTTAATGTTGGCTTTAACTTATTTCATTAACCACAGATGATGGATGCTCTTGATTTTTCTTTCTCAGTGGAGTGCATCTATTCTATATATTCTGAAATATCCTTTAAAATGTCTGGCACTGAACATTTCCTCTATCCTTTAAGCACATTTGCTAGTTCAGTTTAGCTCTGCTTTGATAACTTTTTGTTTAAAAATACTTCTCTTAGACCCACTCTTCTCGTGTTATGATTGCTGCTACTTAGATGCTTCTACTGAAGTTATCAATCAATCATATCTCACTGCACAGTAACAGGCCTAGTATAGCCTGTCCTCTGGTTGATATCAGAATGTTTTCGTCTGAGAAACAAGCCCAAAAACCTTCTATGAACTCCTCACCTGTGCTATCTTTTCCCATTTGACTTTTACAATCTATATGTAGTAAAATCCCCCATGATTGTTGCAGTGGTTTCCTGACAAGCACCCATTATTTCCTTTTATACTCTGCCCTAATGCATAGTTACAATTAGGGGGCTTGTACTTCATTCCCATAACTGACTTGTCTTGCAATTTCTTGTCTCAAGTCAAATTGCTTCTACATTCTGGCTTCCTGAAATTGGATCATTCCTCTCTAGTGTGCTAATGCCATCATTAGTTAATAGAGGCACCACTTATTTTCTGTTCTTCCTAAATACCATATACACTCAAGTATTCAGGTCTCATCTATGCCATCATGTAGCCATGTTTCTATGATGCTATCTGATCATAATTATTTATTTTCAGAACATAAGAAATAGGAACAGGTATAGGCCATCCAGTCCCTTGAGCCTGCCCTGCCATTCAATAAGATCATGGCTGATCTGTAGTGGTTCAGTACCACTTTCCTGCTTTCTCCCCAGAACCCTTAATTCCCTTGTCAATCAAAAACCTATCCACTCTTGACTTGAACATGTTCAGTGAGGAAGCCTCCACCACTTCATCAGGTAGAGAATTCCAAAGATTCACCACCCTTTGCGTGAAGAAATTCCTCCTCAATTCTGATCTGAACACCCCCCCCTCCTAATCTTGAGGCTATGCCCTCTAGTCTTGTTATCTTCACTAAGTGAGAAGAATGTCTCAACCTCTACCCTATCTCCATCCTCTTCATTATCTTGTACATCTCTATAAGATCCCCTGTCAGCCTTCTAAACTCCAAAGAGTACAAACCTAGCCTATTTAGTCTCTCATCATAATCCAACATTGTCATCTCTGGTATCAGCCTAGTAAACCTTCTCTGCACCCCCTCCAAGGCCAATATATCCTTCCTCAAATGCGGTGACCAAAACTGCACACAGTACTTCAGCTGCGGCCTCATCAGTACTCTATACAGCTGCAAAAGTACCTCTCTACCTTTATAGTCTATTGCCTTAGCTATAAAGATCAACATTGCATTCGCCTTCTTAATCACCTGCATACTGTGTTTCTGTGATTCGTGCACAAGGACCCCTAGATCCCTCTGCACCATCACATGCTGTGCAGCTTTTCACCATTTAAATAATAATCCTTCCTACCGTTATTCCTACCAAAGTGGATAAACTCCACACTTGCTAACATCATACTCCATCTGCCAGGTCCTCGCCCACTCATTCAACCTATCCAGATCCCTCTGCAGGCTTTCCACACCCTCCATGCAATTTGCTTTTCCACTTATCTTCGTGTCATCAGCAAATTTTGTCACCCTGCACTCAGCCCCTTCCTTCAATCATCTATGTAAATGGTAAATAGTTGAGGCACCAGCACTGATCTCTGGGGCACTCCACTAGTCACCAGCTGCCAATCAGAATAGCACCCATTAATACCTACCCTCTGCTTACTATTAGACAATCAATCCTCTATTCAGTCTAACACCCTACCCCCAACTCCCTAGCAATCTTTTGAGGCATTTTATGACACGTCTTTTGGAAATCCAAAAACATCCACCGGTTCCCGTCTATCTACTGCACTAGTCACTTCCTCATAGAACTCCAATAAATTTGTCAAGCGCAACTTCCCCTTACGAATCTGTGCTCCGTCTGCTTGATCAAGTTTGTATCCAGGTGCCTCGTTATTTCCACTTTGATGACAGATTCAAGCATTTTGCACTAGCAATTCATCTTTCTTGTTTCAAATGCTATGTGCATTTTGATAGAGCTTTTAGTTTTTGTAGCCTCTACCCTTACGTGTTCATTTCCTCTTAGATTTGTACTCTGCATCTCTTCCTGTCATGGTCTGTTTATCATTTCCCACATTAGTACATATTTTACTTGCCTCATCACTGATCTTTGACTTGCCTCATCTTCACAAATTTGAACCCTTGCCCCCTATTTAGTTGAAAGCTCCCTACTTATGTGGCTTTCTGCAACATCAGCCCCAACATGGATCAGTTAGTCCCAATTGTACAGATTCCACTTCCCTGACAACTGAAGCACCCATGACCTGGAACTCACTTTCCCACGCCAGTCTTTGAACGTGTTTGTTTCATAATCTTATTTGTCATGTCAATTTTCACATGGCACCATAAATTGTCTTTGAGATTCTGTTTAACTTGGTGCCTAGCTCCTCTTACTGACTATGTAAAACCTCCTTCCTTGTCCTGCCTATATCACTGGTACCCACATGGACAGCAGTACTACACTCCTGGCCTTAGGTCCCTCTGCCTGCATCTGCTGCAGTCTCACTCTCCTTGACCACTTTCCAAACCAGAAAATCCTACCCTAAGGGATGAGTGCATCCTGAAACACAGCATCTGGTTAACTCAGCCCTCCCTGATGTGTTGGCATATCTGCACCTTAGTTTCCAATGCAATAGCTAAGCCAAAGTTTCTCAAGCTACAAACAATTACTGCTGAGGTGCTTTCCCTATAATAACACTGGTGTCTGAGATCCCACATGCCTTTACAAATTGCCTTTCTTGACATACTTGTTAGCTTCTGTTTTATGCAATTATTTTTTATGTATTTATTAATATCTCAAACTCCAGTATTTTAAACCTTCAGAAAATAGACCTTGTCCACTTAACTGATATTCGTTAGATACTCTCCAGCAGCTCACTTCCTCCCTGTAGTAGAGCAGAAACCAGTTCCAACAGGGTGTACTATATCACAAGCTGGATTTCACAAGTGCCTCCCCTATCACTGAGCTAAAAGGTCGATGGCAAAATCAGCTTCTTTTAGGTTGATTGCCTCTTGGTTAATTGTGTTAATTACTTCAAGGTAGATATCTTGCCCCTACCTTGGGAGGAGGTGCTGCCTTAAGAGCTGACAGCCAATCGGAAGCCAACATCTCTGGCACCAACAACATCAGGTGGGAGTAGTGATAACTGCTGGTATTGCAGGTAGTCCTGACTAAGAAGCAATGCTGATTTAATGCACTCCCTGGGGAGTGGAATGAGGGGTCTACAAGAATGATATTGAGACACCAGAGAATCAGGGCATGGGGAGCAATGAGAGGGGGTGCCTCAGAGGTATAGGAATCCTACAAAGGAGGTAACTTCACCAGTTACTGCTGCAGAAGCAGCCAGGCTTCTTCAATGTTGTGGAACTCTTCCAGTGGGTAAGATAGTGGTGGGAGCAGGATGAGACATTTAGCCACCAATGAACCTCAATAGGCTGAAAGACAAGTAGGATGCTCAATACCACCGTGCAGCTTTCTGTCTCTCTCTCTTCTCTTCCCCCCCCCCCCAAAAAAAAAAATCCCTCTGCACATTTGAGGCAGGGAGGGCAGGTATGTTGTGAGCATTTGCCTATTTTTCTGTACTTGCTACTACACTGCATCAGGAGTCACCCCCAAAGACTCATCCTTTTTAAAAAGAATTATTTCCTAGCTCCTTAAAATATTGTCTTCAGCAGCATTATTGATATCTCATTATGGATGCAACTAATTTGACATTAGAGAGTTCATACCAGTGGATACAATCTGTTGCAGGAATCCATTTTCTAAAATGGTGGTTGGGGGAATGGGTAAAAGATACAATTAACTCACTGGAACCATTGTTTATTAACCTACAATAATATCATCCAAGTATTTAAAGTGTCACTCATTAAATTTTCTCTGGTATGAATTCATTACAATGACTAATTTTGCAAGCATATCAACTAATTTCTTGTTTCGACAACTGAAGCAGATTTACAGAAACAACCTTATTTCAAATTATTGTTGAGAACATAATACCATTGGTTTGCCATATTTACCTGAGATTTGCATATTCTGAAGTACATTTATAGTGCTTGTGCGATGGTGTTGCATTGCAAATTGCAGTAATTGGAATATTTCTATTTACAGATTGTGACCAATGCAAAGAATACTGTGCATGGCTTTAAGCGGATGCATGGGAGAGTTTTTGATGACCCATTTGTGCAAGCAGAAAAGAACAAACTTCTATATGAGCTTCAAAAGATGCCGAGTGATAGTGTTGGAATCAAAGTAAGTTGCATTTGTAATGGAAATGTATTTTAAAGTGGAACTTTAAAAATTTTGAAGTATATTGCTAGTGTTTGTTGATAGCCAAGCTATCAGTATAGAGATGATGCTCCTTGCCCCTTGCCAATTTGTCACTGATGAAAAAACATGAGTGGGCTGAGGGATCTGTGTGACTGGCCATTGAACGACTGAGTTTTTGTTTTGAAATAAGGTAATTTTTAAATGTGTGCTTGAATAAATTAGATGTTTATTGTACTACCTGCTATACAATAATCACAATGTCTTTCATGTTTTCAGGATATCCCAAAGCACTTTGCAACTAAAATTATTTTTGAAATGTAGACGATTGTAGAAATTATTCCTTTTTTCAGAGGAAAATCCTTGAGAGTGAAAATCTTTGACTTTGAGCAATTTATTTAGAATATGTGGATTATAACTTTTAAATCTACGTAGTATTCATTTTAAGTAATCACGGTAAATGCATCTTGTATCTGTCTCCAGACAAATATGATGGACAATATTTTGATTGCTGAACTACAGTAATGTAATAAAACTATGTTGCCATTTCTGTCCTCTACAGTTTTTTAAAATTAAGTAACGTAGCTTAATTTTCTTACAGGTGCAATATATGAATGAAGAAAGAATTTTTGCTATTGAACAAATTACAGGGATGTTACTAACTAAACTTAAAGAAACTTCAGAAAATGCACTGAAGAAGCCAGTGACAGACTGTGTGATTTCGGTAGGTTGGATTGAAGTAACGCCAGCAAAATCTCAAAACTATCCTAGATTTAGTTTATAAAGATTGTACCAACAGTCAACTGCCAGGAAATTATTTACCCGCTGGATGGTAGTGAATAATTCTTCTTCAGAAGTAGCTTCCTCGGGGACATCCTTATATAAAGAACTGTTGCCTTAATCTAACTGCTCGAGATGATGAGCATTTTGACTTTTGCCAAGATGAAATTCAAGAAATTCTGTACTTTGCTCTAGTGCACTGTACATAGTTGAGGAAAAATGTTGGGTACCTCAAGTATTGTCTTCATTCTTTTGAAGGTATGTTGATTAACAAGCTTTTTGTATTTCCTGTCAAAGTTTTGAAGTGCAATCCCAGACTAAACTTGCGTACAACGTGGGTTAACAGATCATAGGAATTGTACTATTGCAAAGATGTTAAGGTCTAAATAGTAGGAACTTATCCCTTTTATCCTGTCACTTACAAGCTCAAGATTCTTCAAGTTTTATCTACCGTGAGTGCCAAATTGATTTTAGTTTTTGTAACATGTTACCATGGTGTTTGTAGTACTTGCCCAGTAACCAAAAGTTGAATTATGGCTAATTATAAATCTGTTTTAATATGTGGGCAAGCACCAGAAACTGTCAAAAAACTGCTTAACTGATTTACTTCTATCTGTAATGACCCCTGAATAAAAATCATACATTGTAGGTGCTTATTGCCACTACTGCAGTGGAATGGCAAACTATTCAATTGTAAAATACCTGCTCAAATGAGTTTTTTAAAAAAAAAGACTGGTTAGCCAGCATCTGTGGAGAGAATGAAACAGTTAACATTCAGTCAATGATTGATAAAGTTATTGAAATATTATTTCTCTCCCCACTGCGCCTGACCTGAGTATTTCCAACATTTTCTGTTGCAGTTTCCAGCATCCACAGAATTTTGCCTTTGCTGATCAATTGTAACTCCAATGCAATGATTCTCATTAAAACACAGCCCAGTCAACTGTTTAGTCGTCATCTTTGAACCAGTGCAACTTATCAGAAACTTTAGATGTTAACCTAAATTAGTTGTACTTGTAACCTCATTGATCACATTCTTAAGACTACTGCATATATCCTGTTCCATTGGAAGGGTCAAACCACCAGTGGTGGGGTGCAATTTGGGTTTCATGCATGGTCATGTGAGCCTAAAAAATTACAATCTATTGCACTTGACTCTTTCTCTCTCACCTCACCCTCTGTCTTCTCTCTGCTCTCTTGTGGTCCTCCTTGTCTCTTTCCTTGCTCTTCCCCTCTTCCTTGCCCACTTTTTTTTGTCTCATCTCTCTCTGGGAGCACTCTAATGCTTCCTTTTCCCAATCTGTTTAGATTTGGTTGTGCTTTTCTACTTGCTTTTACTCAAGTGGCTAACTCTTATTTTTCCACTTTTTTATTCATTTTCCATGTTCTTGCACATTTAACCAGTTTGAATAATTTTACTATTCCTCTCCAAGCTTAGTTTTCTAATCAACTTTTGTGATCTTGGTAAGCTTGGGTAGATCCAAAGTACTGATTCTTGCAGTATGCCACTAATTGAAACCCATCAACCTGAAAATAACCTGTTTATTCTATTTTTAAAAATCCTGAATCCATATATGCTGCAGACTCTACCATCACACTAGGTCAACCCTGGTTCATGGTTGGGGCATACCAAGAACAACACTAAACTTTTTAAAAATGTGGCTACCTGAATGCTAACCTCTTGTATAAAATATTAAATAGTCTCACCACCCAGAGTGCATCTCTGGTAACCATTATCACTCAGGCTAATAAAGAAAGATGGAAGCTTCATGAACTTCTCTCTAATGACTAGCAAAACCCAGAATTTGTTGGATGGAGTTTACAACTCTTTTTAGCCAAAGTACCAAGTGGACAATCCTACTTTACATCTTCCCAAAATTTCTGTCATCACAGATGCTAATATCCATTCATGCTTGGGGCATTCCACATATTAAGAATCAGCCAAGTACATTAAACACAATGAAGGCTATGGATCATGATGATGTTGGCTATGATGCTGAAGATCTGCACATGAGGTAGCCAGTTCTGATCAAAGTTAACTGACCTGAAACGGAATTGTTTCTCCAGAGATTCTGCTTTACCTGAATGTAATAAATACAAAATGCTGGCAATTAATAGTCAGTTCTGTAGCCAAGTTAGTCAATGCACTATGACACTTGTGGCTACCTCACAATATAGAACATCACTCACCTAATGTCCTATCCATAAAATTAGGACAAATCTGATCAGCTAATTAATAATTAGCCTGCTCCAATCATTGATATAAAGAGTGGAGTATCGATTGTCAACAGAAGCACTGGCTCACCAGTAAATTAAGGATCCTTGTTTTCGTTTGAATCACTTTGCTCCAGTCTACATTGTGGATGCAGCAGCTGATTACCATTGAAGAGTTCTGAGTAGCTGCTGCTAAGATCTAGAGACCACTTTACCAAATATGATTCCAAAAAATTCTAGGTAAGGATTAATGGGAAACCAAAATCCATTGCTAGGGTAATGGATATTGCATAAGAATATGGTTGGTTTTGGAGATTAGTGATCACAGCTCTGGGACACCACTACTAGGATCCCTTGTAATTACATCCTAGGCTGCTTCAACAATCTTCTTTCTTCCATAAGGTCAGGAGCGGGGCAATAAGCTGATAATTCTAATATTCAGCTCTGTTCACAACTCCTGATAATGAAGTGGCCTATGCAGACTACAAGATTTGGACAACCCGCATCCATACTTGAGCTGAAAAGAGGCAGGTAACAT
Organism: Sphyrna mokarran; assembly: GCA_024679065.1. Taxonomy (NCBI): domain Eukaryota; kingdom Metazoa; phylum Chordata; class Chondrichthyes; order Carcharhiniformes; family Carcharhinidae; genus Sphyrna; species Sphyrna mokarran. Next base: position 150,968,435 of record JAGIQG010000001.1, read on the forward strand.
TCAAGTGCTCCACAATGACTATTTCCAGCAATGAGGCTAACCACTTTTGGCTATAACAACATCATTGTGGTTAAAAAATAAAATAAATACAATTTAAATAAATAACAAATACAAATTACTGACGACCAACTGGTTAGAAACTGATTGTAATGGGTGGTTCGCCCCATGACCCCACAGATCCTTTCCTATTCGAACTAGGATTATTTGAATATTTGCCATGGCAATGCTCAGAGCTATTGAGGGCAAAGCAGACCATTTGGATGCCACTCAGTCCAGAATCCATGCTCCTTTAGTATTATGTAGCTGCAGTATGCACTAAAGCAGAAATACTGCTGTGGTTCTGCAAGCTTGCTTCAATAATACCTTCCAGTTGTATATCTTTACACAAAGGACAAGAAGCAACATCATGGGAACACGGTTTCTTCTGTTACATATTATCCTGACTTGAGTATGCATTATCGTTCCTTCCTTTATTGTTTGATCATTCTTGAATTTCTATCTAACACATATAATCACTAGGATTGCAGTTCAAGGACCATTTACTATCCAGAGGTAACTAGGGACTGCTAAGAAATTCTTTGTTGCTATTGCCCACATTCCAAGATCTCATTTTTAAAATTTCAGCTGCAGCTCTGTGTCCATTGATAAATCAACATTTTGAGCAAAAAGTTTTTAACCATATTTAATGTAGCTAGAGAGATCAAACATCCATTTACAGAATCATTGGCACACATTATACCAGCAAATCAGCACAAATTGTGCCATGCTTATGCATAACTTGGACTGTTGTTCTCATTGATAATCCGACAGGTTTTATGTAGCCCTGTGGCCATCTAGCTTTTTATTCTGTCTGGATTGTGGTCCAAACAAAACGCATGAGGATAACTTCCCTAGCTGTAACAATCTTGTGTTGAGTTAATGTGGCCAGTAACAACCCAGTTCATAGTTGATGAGGGTGCATTGTTTGGTACCACTGAATTATCCAGCCAAACAAATGGATCATGCAGAAAATAGGAATAATTCAACCTGAAACCAAAGTTCTCTTGTGGTTTCATTCAAATGGATTGTTTTACTTTCAACCATTATATATAATCTAGTTGATATTGGTATTGTATGCCCAAATTCATCTGTATGGAAATTACTCAGTTTGAGCATAAAAATTCATAAAGGGCTGAATTTGAATAACCCAAATTTTGCTGGAGTACTGCATCTGGTGTTTGGTGCTTTGAATCAGATTTTTCTTTCCCTTTACCTTTCAGCTCCAATTTGTGCCACAAGCTGCTGGAAGTGCAAGTTGATTGCACTTAAAGGGCCATCTGGGACCTTGGTGAATAATGGTCTACATTAACCAGTTTAAAAATAGAGAAAAAATCGAGCAATGGATGGACAAGAAAGTGGGTTGATTTAAAAGTCAAATGGGAAAGAGAAAGGCAAAGTAAGGTTATTTTTGAAAAACCTCCAAGAACAAATTATGACTTGCAAGCCTCTACACATTCAGTTGGCCTTTTTTCTGGTTAAATAGCATTTCCAAACTATAAATCATTTCATTAACAAGTGAAATAGCAGCTGTACCTGCTGAGTTATATGATCACTATAAAATCGATTTAAGTCCGTAACTCGTGGGAATGTTAATAATGAGCTCCTCTATTTGCGAGACTTATGACAGTGCAGTATAAATTAATCAGTTTGTGACTTTGCAACTCCCAACTCCTACCCCAAAATTGTTTTTTTTACACCTACAGTTGTACATGCTGATAAATTCTAGGGTATTGACTTGGTTATATCATTTCACTTTTTTTAAGCAGTTCCTTTTAAGATTACTGATCTGTATACAATCAGTGAAGATTCTAATGTTTGAATTTTGAAAACACAAGCATACTCTGAATTTAATTTAAGCCATGATTTTTGTCTTAGTTACTGTAAATGGTTAATCAAAATTTAAGTATTTACCTTAAGCTTTCTTGACCTGTACTTTGTAACTGCTGTTAGTTGATATGAAAATGGCATGTCAATACAGTACAGGATCCTGAATTGTATATTAAACAAAAAACTTAAATCTGTTGGCAGGTCCCTAGTTTTTTCACCGATGCAGAAAGAAGATCTGTGATTGCTGCTGCTGATATTGCAGGACTTAATTGCTTGCGGCTGATGAATGACACCACTGCAGGTAAAAACAAAGCACTACACCTTGGCCTGTTAAGGTGGTTAGGTTTTCCTAGATTTAAAACCATTTGTTAGTTGTTTCAATAATTACAAATGTATAATACTTTGAATAAAGCTTGATTGAACAATTAGTAGGAATGCATTTTTTAATGGAGAAGTACATTTTGTCAAATTAGGAGCTGATATAGGGGCTGTCCAAAGCATTAAGTTTTAAAAACCATAGTGAAAATATTGGTCATTAGTTTGTTGGCCTTGTTCTCTAATGTTTTTTGCCTTTTTGTGGCAATATAATGTTAAGCCAGCATCACTCCATTATGGCATAAACACTAATATGAACTTAAATGAATTCACATCTGGGATGTTTTTTTAGCTTGAATTATTCTAGTCCAGCAGCAGTAAAGATTTTGAATGACTTTATAAGAAAGCTTCATATCACAAATTTTTGTGACCAAGAAGCTCTAACGAGCGACACATTAACACATTGGTTAGCATTGCTGCCTTTCAGTGTCAAGAATCTGGGTTTGATTCCAGTCTCAGGTGACTGGTATAAAGTCTGCATGTTTTCCCTGTGTCTGCATGGGTTTCCTCTGGGTGCACTGGCTTCAGCCAACAGTCCAAAGATGTGCAAGTTAGGTGGATTGGCTATATCAAGTTGCCCCTTGGTATGCTAAAATGTGTAGGTTAGGAGGATAAATGTGTGGGACTATGGAGATAGGATGGGATGCTTTCAGAATCAGTTGAATTATAATTAGGATCAAATTTTTTAAAGTAGCAAAGAGCCATTTTCACATGCTTCAGTGCATTTATTTAATACAAAGTAGCATGGTTTTTACATGTTTTAACCAGTTGTATGGTGGTCATTTTTTTTCAATCTAGTAGAAGTAGTGCTTTTCAAATAGTTAAGCAATAACTACAATCTGGTGATTTGTCAATCAAAATTGATTGGAGCATCTGAAAATCTGAAATTTATAATGCTTGATTTCAAAACTAAAAAAACTACAGAAGAAATGAGTATTTTTGTGCACATTAAGAAAAATCAGAATGGGAATGGTGGTAAATGTACAAATTAAAATTGAATTCTGCAATTTCAATAAATAATTGCCTTGCTGCTATTTACCAGGGAAAATAATCATGATGAGTATAGTGTTAGAAAAAGTAGCAATTTGAGATAAAGACGATGTTAATTGTTCTGCTAATCACACTTGGATAAAAACCATTTCCAAATTAAGTTCAGTCATACTTGTTTAAAATTAGTGAAGGCACTATTGCTAAAGACGGGAGAGATAATACCTATTTCCTTAAAAAGGACCATAGTAAGCTTGTAGTGGAACAATACTGGAATCCTACTGAAAGATGTATTTATAAACTATAATATGGAAAAGGAAATAGCACTAGTTGATCAGTCATTTCATCCATTGGGCAAACATTTTTTGGTATGATTGGATCAGTGAGTAGGAGTGGCTCTTGAGATGGCTCTGACCTCCTCAAATAATCTGCATACTTCTTCACTAGCTTGTCCTGCACTTTCAACTTGATAGTGGTCCTGTTTCGGCCTCTGCAACTCCTGAAACCCAATTTGGTTTGCTTCCAAAATCTACCCAAAGACTGAATATTTGTTTCAAATGTTCTTTGCAGTTTTAACAAATCATGATTCCTTTTCTAATGACTACCACATCTCCACTCTCCCACTAAAAATTCAGAACTACCAGCCTCAACCTGGACCTAAGTGTCAACTCATTAGCAGCTCGACTAGTTATTTCAGTCGTAGTATGCCAGGTGGTGTTCTATAAGGTAGCAGAAAATGCATCACTTGTTGCAGTAGCCTTTCAATGTTTGCACTGTATTCAGCCAGCTCAATTGATGAAGGGTGATAAGCTGCCATATAGGTATGTTTTATTCCATTGACAGCCATGAACCTCTGGAACTCAGTACTTGTGAGCACTGTCACATTGTTTGAACCAGGTACTTCTGGTACACTGTGGGTGACAAAACACTGACACAGTTTCTCAAATGTGGTGACCTTATTTCAAATATGTCCATCTATTTTGAGTGTCCGCTAACAAAAGAAACATAGTGCCCATAATTGAGCCAGCATAATTCAAATGAACTTTTGTACTCAGCCAACCTGCCCATTTCCATGGGTATGGTGGAAGGTGGGGGTTGCTTTAACTGGAAAATTCTACTGGAACTGTCACTGGTCACACTGTTTGATAACCCTTTCTGTATCAACATTGGTGCAAGACCATTATATGTAACTTGTCACTAGTATTTTCATCTTTGACCCAGATGTGCACAATGCAATTTCTCAAGCAATAATACTGCTCCCATTCCAGGGAGAATCACTCCTTGGAATAGATAGAGGCCGTAAAGTTTAAAGCCACTGCAATCTCCTGCAAAATTAGAGGGGGTGGGCTTTTTTTTGGGTAATGGTAGGTGACTTGGAGCCTATGTGAGCCCCTGGTCAATCTTTGAAGATATAGTCACAAGATGATGAACAGTGCCCATTGCACATTCTTGCAAACTCAATTGGGGGAACCACCTTATCCTACTCCAGAACCCTTAGTAATGACTTAAAGTCTGTTATGATGGTAAAATGTATTGGTGAAACTTCTTAATTCTGAAGATAACAACAAAGCTTTTTCCATTTGGGAATATCTTTGTCCTACATCAGACAGTGTAGTGATGTGAGTGATACATATCCTGAGTGTCTCAGACCTATCTTCCATTGCATGGGATAATACAACTCCAACTTCATGTGATGGAGCATCACAGGCACTTGGAGATGTCAAGATGCATTAATAAACTTGAAGGTTGGAACGGATCCTTACCTTAAAAGCCTCTTTGTGGAGTCTTCCAGTATCAACTTCAGCTCATTAGAAAATTACAGCTCAGAAACAGGCCTTTTAACCCTTCTCGTCTGTACCGAACCCTTTTTTTTTTTGCCTACTCCTACTGACCTGCACTTGGACCATATCCCTTCACATCCCTCTCATTCAAGTACCTGTTCAAGTTTCCCTTAAATGTCAAAAGTATTTGTCTCTGTATTTACCTCTTCATCCAACAGTCCATTCCACACTCCCACCAGTCTCTGCATGAAGAAGCCCCCCCCCCCCTTAATATTCCCTTAAACTTTTCTCCTTTCACCCTTAACTCGTGCCCTTTAGTGGTTTTTCCTCCCCTAGTCTTAGTGGAAAAAGCCTGCTGGCATTCACTCTATCTATACCTATCAAAATCTTATACACCTCTATCAAATCTCCCCTCAATCTTCAATGCTCCAGGGAGTAAAGTCGTAACCTATTCAATCCCTCTAACTCAGCTTCTCAAATCCCAGCAACATCCTCATGAACCTTCTCTGCACTCTTTCAACCTTGTTTACATCCTTCATGTAACTAGGTGATCAAAACTGTACACAGTACTCTAAATTTGGCCTCACCAGTGCCTTATATAACCTTAACATAACACTCCAACTATTATACTGGCTGCACCAATTTATGAAGGTCAGTATACCAAAAGCACTCTATGACTCTATCCACTTGTGATGTCACTTTTAGGGAATTCTATACCTGTATTCCCAGATCCTTCTGTTTAAATGCATTCTTCAGAGTCCTACCATTTACCCTGTACATTCTACTTTGATTTGTTCTTCAAAAGTGCAATACCTCGCATTTATTGGCATTAAATTCCATTTGCTATTTTTCAGCCCATTTTTTCTAATTTTTCCACATGTAATGGAGCTAGCAATGTTAATAAATTTGGGAGGAACTGTCCATAATAATCCTTCCAAGGAAGAATCTGGAATTCTGAAGTTTTTTCCAGGAACCAGTCCTCTTTGCTCTCGCTTTGTCCTCCATTGAATGTAACTCTTGAGTATCAACCTGATAACCAAGATAAACCACCTTATCTGCTTGAGAAGTGCACTTATTTCTTTTGAATTGCACTCCCACTTTCTGGAAATGTTTTAAAACTTTGCCCAAATTTGCCAGATGTCCCTCCTTGGTATTATTAAGATGTCATTCAAATAAAAGACAACTCTGGGCAACCACTGCAGCAAATTCTTCGTAGTCGTGAAAGATGGCACAAACTGACAAAACACTAAACATTAGATGAATATTGTTTATTTGTAGTGACATAAATTCCTGTTGTTTTGTCCAGTTCTAACTGTTAAGTGTGCTACATGTCTGATTTGGTAAATGTCAGACTCCAGCCAACTTGGCATACAAATCTGTTTTGGGATGGGATATTTATTCAGTTTCACATCCTTGATTACTGTCAGCTTGTAATCCCAGGAGATATCATTGTCTGGTTTAACTACTCGTAAAATGGGTGCTGCCACTCGGAAAACAGTTTGGTTCTGAATGATGTCCAAGTCTTCCGGTCACTTTAGCTCCGTCTCTACGTTTTCTATTAATGTATCCTTTTCTCAGCATGTGCTGCCTGAGGGAATTGTAGAGGCGGGTGCAATTGTCTTTTTTAAAGTGCTTAGACCATTACATGGGTAAAATGGGTATAAAGGGATATGGACTGATTGCGGGCAATTGGATGAGCTTAGGGGTTTAAAAAATGTGGTACGGGCAAGTTGGACCAAAGGGTCTGTTTCCATGCTGTAAACCTCTGATTCTATGCTGACAATGGGCCATGGATTCTGTAGGCTGTTGATAAAAATGACATTCACTCGTCAAAATATGGAAATTTAACCCTATACTAAACTGGCCTTCCAATGTGGTCTATATATTTTGCAGATCCTTTAGCTCTTCTGTTAATCTTGACATTTTCAACTTTGTAGACTTTGCCTTCATTCTAAATAGGTAAATTTAACTTGTTTTCTTGCCTGGTTCAGATACATGAATCAAGGATCCAAAGCTCTGTACACTAAGATTTTGAATTCTGTAGTAAGTCAGTTGTTTCTGAATTCAAACTGGGGAATTTTGTGGAGATGTTTTGACAACATCTCTTTTGACCTTTCTTTCTTCTCCTACCCCTCAGATGAGTGTCACTGTGGCTGTTTTTGTGCTTTTCAAAAGTTTTTTTTTGGTGTATTACAATTGCTGTCCTCTCTGGTCCTTTTGATACTCGTGCACAATCCAGCCCATGCCCTAGTCAGTTGCCTTTCCCAAAGGAGCTAACGTGATGCTGGTTCCCTCTGTCTCAAAGCGTTTCTCCTCAGTCAAACATTGAGGGTTGTCTCATGCCATGTAGCATGATCTAAGACTATTCTTGTCATCCTGTACTGAATTACTGCTCCACGCCATGTCATCATTTTATAATGTAAAGGCACCAGTCACGTAAGGGATTCAATAAGCATGCTGTGGGTTTATTATTGAGACTAGGCACATGGACGCATTTATACGAAGGCATAAAGCTTTAAGACCCTAGCAGCAGAGCTGTGTGACTGTCTGCTCTAGCAAATTATCACGTTTCCATTCTACAATCCCTTTTTAAAAACCTATTTTATCTGGAGTGAGGATAGTGAAAGAGCTTGCCATGAATCTTTAAAATCTGAGATGGAAGTGCCAGTGTATTTGGAGAGTACAAAATGTGGCGCATTCATTCATAGCAAGAGTGGGGCAAGGATACTTCTAGTAATTACAGTTTTTAATATCAGTGATGGATAAGATTTTGGAAACAATCATGGCAAATGTTAACAAACACTTGAGATTTGTGTTAATTAAGGGGAGTTAGCATGCATTTGTGAAACATAGACTGCTTAAATGCAAGTTAGATGAAGGGAAAGCAATAGATGTTGTTTATATAAATTTTAAGAAAGCGTTTGACAAGGTATCTCCTGGTTGCCAAAATGAGTCATCTCAAATAGAAAAAGTCAGTATTAGCTTCGGAGCAAAAAGCTCCGAGGGTGGTGGTAAATGGTGGTTTTTCAAACAGCAAAATGTGCGGTGGGTTTCCTTGAGGGTCAGTTTTGGAGCCACTGATTTTTAAATCGTAGAATCCTACAGTGCTTAAGGAGATAATTTGGTCAGTCAAGTCTGCATCGTCCACAATCCCACCCAGGCCCTATCCCTGAAACCCAATGCATTTACCCAGGCTAATCCCACTCACACTAAGGGGCAATTTAGCATGGCCAATCCAACTTGTCTTTAGACTGTGGGAGAAAACCGAAGTACCTGGAGGAAACCCACATAGGGAAAATGTGCGAACTCCACACAGATATTGACCCAAGCTGGTAACTGAACCCACATCCCTGGCACTGAGGCATCAGTGCTAACCACTGTACCACCCTATAATATCTCAAAATTATTTGGATATTGGAAATTAGAAACTTTTTTGAAGGTGATGTCAAACTTAAGAGGTGTATGTGGCAAACAGAGGATGTTGGTTGACTACAAGATGATACAAATAGGCTATAGCACAATGGGAAAATACATCGGTGAAATGTTCTTGTAAAGTGAGGTGATGTATTTTGACTTGGGGGAAGACACACAAATGCATTCGAGGAGGAGGGTGAAAATATAACAAAAGCAATAAAATAGAATATTTTGTTGATGGGGTGAGATGAAACTTGCATGAACAGCTAAGCTGAATAGAATGTAAAACTTGAAATGATGTTTGGTTATTTTACCTAATCCTCATTTTGTCTGTTTTTATGCCTTGTAGTGTGCATGTTTTAGCCTGAAATTGGAGAGGCAACAACTTGTGACTTTTATTCCATTTTCCCATATAAAACTCAAATTATTGCAATGCCTGAAATGTTTTCCTTACCTGGGTTGTTCAAATTGCAAGGAAAAAAACACAATTTTAAAGATTGTGCTTGAGAAATGCAGACGTTCTTCTTGGGTATTTAGGAGGTGGTTTGTCATTCGTTTTCATTCAGGTTCCAGCATTGAAAAATAGCACTTGAATGTGAGATCTGTTTGTTGGAAATAATCAATGTATACCTAGCATTTTGCTCTAGCTGTAGTTTGCTTTCTTCAGTTCAGTGAATCTTGAAGTACATTGATGCAAGTGATAAAGGACAAATTTGTGACATTGAGCTAATGTGTTAAAAGAAATTCAACTTTTATTCAATATTTAATTGACTACACATTAAATTATAATACTTGACAGGCAGTTGGGCTTTTGGGAAAACTGGTGATGAAAAGGAAGACTGAATTGCTGTACAGTATCAAATTGCACTTTGAAATTTTACTGATCCTTGTACTCGGCAGCAATTCAGTCCAGCCCTTCTGTCCGCCAATTCTTTGGCTGAAGCTAAGTAATCTAATTCACCTAGCCTTTCCCCTTTTCTCTAACTTCTATATGTTTCTCTTTGTCCAGTTGATTGGAGATATCTCTTACGAGATCTACTCCCAAGCTGTCAAAAGTACATGCTTATCTACAGACAAGCTCTTAAAAGTTAGAGCACAGGAGGCAGAAACAGAGTGGCCTTTTTTTTCTGAGCAACTTTTACTTCATGTATTTCAGATTTAAATTAGCATGATAATGTTGCTTCATTTTAATGCTCAGCACCACTGGATAATTTATTGCTGCATTTTAACAGTAGTCTTACCAAACATGGTACAGAACCAGGCACATTATAGGATTCTTGGCTGATATTTTGTTTTCTGTTTTCTAGTTGCTCTTGCATATGGTATTTATAAACAGGATTTACCAGCCCCAGAAGAGAAACCAAGGAATGTGGTCTTTGTAGATATGGGACATTCAGCCTATCAGACCTCTATTTGTGCATTTAACAAGGGAAAGCTAAAGGTTAGTAGTTTTAAAAACTTTTTTAACAGAAGATACTGGAAAATCTCAGCAGCTGTGACAATCTGTGGAGAGATAATAGAGCCAACATTTCAAGTGTGGAATACCCTGCAGCAGAGCTCTGACAACGCGTCATCCAGATGTGAAACATTGGCTCTATTCTCTGCACAGATGCTGTTAGACCTGAGATTTTCCAGCATCCACAGCATTTTGCTTTTACTTTTTTTAAACCACTTTTCATTGTTAGATACTGATCCTCCTTTAAAAATAAAGACTTGCTTCTGCATAGCACTTTTCACAAAAACACTGTACAGCCCAATGAGCTACTTTTGAAATTTAGTAGCTATAATGTGGGAAACGCAGTAAACTCCCACAATCAGTGATGTGGTAATGGCAAAATCTTTTAATTGATGTTGATTGAAGGATAAACATTGGCCTTTTGGCTAGGTAGAATTCTCTTGCCCTGATTTGTAATTGTGCAGTGGTGTCTTTGATACATGCCCAAGCAAACAAATAGATCTTTGTTTAATGTTTAATCCTGAAGATGGATTCTTTGACAGTGCAATCTTCCCACAATAATGCACTGGAGTAACTTTGTGAAAATTTGCAGAAATTTGTTTGCACTTGCATAATTTCTAGACACTTTTTGCATTATTTCAGTACCATTGGAGTAAGGAATTTTAGGCACTCTGCTCATTTTACTTGTAAATTGATAAATACCAAATATGGAAGCTGCTTTTGAGAAGCTATGGACCAAATTTAATTAACGGTGTTCTTGGTGAACTGCAATACTGTGGTTATCTGCAGAGTGAACCTGTGTTCAATACACTATTTGAATGCTGGTGGAGTTTTTTCTTGGATGCTATTTTCAAATGCTAGAAGCAGTAAGACTGTCTCTTTTGAACCCACGTTGCACCCTGTGTATATATTTATGAAATCGTCAGTATTCAAAATAATTTTGAATATTATGTAACTATGTACAGATGTTAATGCAGAAAGCCAAGTAATGATGCATTTAGAACATTATCTTTGTGGTGATTAGATTTTTTTTCTCACAAATCATAGGTTCTGGGAACTTCATTTGATCCCTACTTGGGTGGAAAGAATTTTGATGAAGCCTTGGTGGATCACTTCTGTGAAGAATTCAAGACTAAATATAAACTAAATGTAAAGGCTAATGGTAGAGCTTTGCTCCGTCTGCACCAGGAGTGTGAGAAATTGAAGAAGCTAATGAGTGCAAATGCATCTGAACTCCCAATGAACGTAGAGTGTTTCATGAATGATATTGATGTTTCTGGTAGAATGAACAGGTAATGTATTTTATGTCCTTTCTTTGCAAATTGATTTTTGATTATTCAACTGTGAAGTGAAGGAAGGGCAAAATTGGAAGGCAATTTATAAAAAGCCTTTGAGGAATTTAGATCTTTCAAATGTCAACCTGAATGTAGTCTCTTTATAACTAACATAGAGTGCATCTTTAACAAAAGTTACTTTGTTAGGAGTTGATTGCTGTGGTGAGATCTTAGCCAGGTTCTGTTGTGTGCAAATTTAAAATTTGCATTATTCAGGTTCCAAAAGTGGCTGTATCAAATGTATAATAGAATCATATAACTATATTAGTTAGTTCCAGACAATTACATTGAATGTGTAAAGGTAATTTAGTATTAATTAGTTCCAGTTTAGATACAGTTTCCTTAAGTATCTTCCTAGTTTTTGTAATCTTGCTGAAAAAAGATGTCTGAGATATTGAGCTAATGGAGAGCATTACTGTTCTGATGGGTGGGGTAACACCCTTTAAAAATGCTCAAGGCCCTCAAGTCAGCAAAGTGGAAAAGAATAAGAGGGACAGTAACAACACTTGTGCTAAGAAAGGAAGGGCAAAGCAAATAGAAGTATTCAGAGCAACCAAACTGTTCCACAAAGAAGTTGATGGCACCTAGCTCAACAAATCATGGGGGTGCCAACTTCATACATGTGCCTTGATGCAAGTTTGCAAGAAATTCTGCAAATCGAACAAAGTGAACATTGGCTGCAAAGAGGGGGGAGAGGATATTTGCCAATGTAAGTAGTGCAATCAAGGGATTAGGTGAAAATAATGCAACCATGCCCAACAGCAAGAAACTAGCTGACATAACAAATAGCCATGAGATAGATGACAAATGTCTACTCCAACTCTTCTCTGATGATCCCAAAATCCTTGAAGTCGAAACATCTTGATTTCTAAGTGCGAGGATCAAGAATCCCTAAAAAAAAAAAGCATAGACAACTGGTGCCCAATCATCGTTGGTCTTATGCTGCCTACTTACTAAAATCAAAACAGCTGAGTGAAACAGTTTAGAAAAAATCCCTGGCAGAAAAGGCTCTTAGCAGCAACTCCCAGATGCAATGAAAATATTGCAGTCCGAGAGAAAGTCATAAAGGGAGCGAAAAATAATTGCATGGATCTTGCCATTGTCTTCATATTGATAAAGGCATTTGAGTTGGTTGGCAAATACTCATTAAGTCACTACAAAGACCAAAACTACCCAAAGCTTTCATATACATGGTCAAAAACTTGTATACAGGCAATACCATGATGGTTGAAGGGAGCAGAACTGTGACCACTGAAATGAACACTGTGGCATAAAGCAGGGTGACCTGCTCTCCAGTTTTATCCAACATTGTTCTGGATCACTAGTGTGTTCTCTAGAGAAGGCCAGTTAGGAGCTCTGGTGCTCTCAGGAGGCAGAAGAGTCAACTGCTCAGCTCCTTCACAGATGATGACATGTTGAGATGGAACAGAATCTGAAACTACTCCAATCATTCTGACTACGCAAGTCCAACAATCAGTATTGCTAAAAGGAAAAGTTTTTAGAAGGCCTTCTTATAAAATCATGGCAAAAACAGCAGGCTTCAGAATATCCTCCCCACGTGAGATGGAGAAACTGGGTGCATGAATAGATCCCTGGAAAATGGGAGGCAAAGCTTAAAGCAAAGGTATCATGCTTGCAGCCAACGGCTCTCTCTCCAAAACAAGTGGAGAGCTTGAAGGTACATGTCGTGTCCAGATTGTACTTCTACCTGATCCTTTCCAAAGAACACGCTAACCAAATTGGACCAGTTCACAATGCATAAGAATTCCAAATTCCTCCACCTCCAACTATTATTGGCATTCTGTATTCCCAACAACAGGAACAATGATGTACCAAGTATGTGGATCCCATCATGATTATACATAAATGCAAAGCACTCTATGTAATCATAGAGGCATCCTTTCCAATATGGAGGAAATCAGAAACAATTGAAGGATTGCACAAACTTGGTCCTGAGGAAATCTTTGATTTCTGTCCCCAATGCAGTTACAACAAAGGAATGGGCCTCACTGATCACATTCAGGCAGCAATGCCTATCTTTAGTAACCAAGACCCTGCACTCAAAAGCTGCCAAACGGGTAACCTGTGTGGCAACAGTGGAAATTCAAAAGGGGAGAAAGCTGAAAAACCAATGTGTTGGTATCCAGTCCTACAAAAATGACAATTTCACGCACTTCCATCAAACTAGCTTTCCAATCGAAATCACCACATCTCATCAATTTACTACTTCAAAATAACCTTTATCGGACAAGGTAAACCCTAACAAGGGGATGACAATGCCGTAAAACCATGTTGCTGGTGCAAAGCAGCACGTGGCTTCCCGTTTGTAAAAAGAATAAAATGCCTTAAGGTACTTGGCTAATTACACTTGTGGTCTGTGTGGTACAAAGGTGACTGCAAGGCAGTTAAGTTGGCATAGGAAGAGAGGGCAAAGGTGTAGCCATCTAGGATCAGATCAAGGAATTGATGGGAGGGTTCAAGCCTGAGTACTGTAGCTTTGTGCTGGACGCAAAGGAAAACGACTCAAGTTGAACAATGCCCTACTAAAATTCTTCAACATAAAGATACAAAAAGTTTGCCCAGCAAATATGAAGATTCAGAATATTTGTGACAGTGTTGCAAATTTCCAGCAACAGGTGAGTACTCTGAAATCCCATTCTAAAGCTCAGTCTTTGGCTGGGACGAAAGGCTGGCCCTAGGTGTCAAGGTGCAGGTCCAAAATGAGGGCAAGCATGGTGGGTACCATCACAGTGCAAAAATGGTGATGGTTAAAACAAAAGTATGACATGTATAAAAATATTTTTAAGCCAAAAATACAAATATTTTTAAAAGTTGGGTATTTATAGCTGTGCACACACCAAATGATGACTTCAAATGTTTGTTCTTTTAATTCTCCTTTCTAACCTGAAGTTCCCAGTCATGCACTTCTCTGAACTAGAAGATGACCACGGTAACTTGCAAGAGCTGGCTCAATATTAAGACCATGATGACAATCTAACTGGACCATCCAGTTAACTCCTGCTTTAATTAAGATTGGTATAGCCTTGCCCTAGGCTGTGTTAATGCTAAAGGTTTTGAAACAATGACAAGCAACAAAGACTCAGATGATGCACATGCAGAAATCTTTCAAAATATCTGCTGGAACAGGATATCTATATAAGATACTTGGCTATCTTTTTGGAATTGGTCATCTGTTGTTCATTCTATTTACTACCAAGAATCTTTGCAATATGATGTGTTAACAATATTGTTCTTTTTTCAGAGCACAGTTTGAAGAACTTTGTGCCTCATTTTTAAACAAAGTGGAGACCCCTTTAAGAACTGTTCTGGAACAAGCCAGTAAGTGACCTTCTTAAAGTTAGTAACCTTGTAACTTTGTACTTTAACTTTGAGTCACGAGCAGGTGTTCTCGCACATCAAGTGCAGTTGGAATACAAATAGTCATTTGGTAGTGCAGAATTGAATATTGCTTGGGAACAAAGCATTTTGTTGAAGTTTTTCATCTTGCACTTAAAACAATTGCAATTGTTTTGCCTCCTGATATAGGACAACGTTAAGTGTTTGTACCGGATGGCACGTAGCAGTGGCTGCTGCTTTGCAGCTCCAAGGTCCTGGATTTGCTTCCCGGCTTGGATCACTGTCTGTGTGGAGTTTGCATATTCTCCTCGTGTCTGCCTGAGTTTCCTCCAGATGCTCCGGCTTCCTCCTATAGTCCAAAGATGTGTGGGTTAGGTTGAGTGGCCATGCTAAGAAATTGTCCTTTAGTGTTCAGGGATGCAAAGGTTAGAGGGATTAGTGGGTATAATATATAGGGATATGGGGATAGGGCCTGGGTGGAATTGTTTGGTGCAAACTTGATGGGCCAAAGGACCTCTTTCTGCACTGTATGATTCTATGATCTATATAAGAGTATTGGTTGGCAACTGGACACTAGTAGAGGGGTTGCCTTAGAGAAAGCACCTGATAATAGTGACTGATAACTGCCAAGCATAGTTTGAAACATTTTAAATCAGGTGGCTTGATTCTGTCAAGGCATTGACATGAAACTTTTCAGCATACAAATTTGACATCTATTCATTCAAAGGGCCATGTTCTTTGCGCATTAAACATGTATGTACATAGCGCCTGTTTCAGCTAAACAAAATAAATGATCACTATTTGTTGTGTGCATTCTCCATGCAATGGTTGTTGCAGAGTCCACTTGCCAACCAATTAGTTGCCCCTCCTTTCATAGCATAAAACTGTTGTTACCCCTGATGTTGATATTCTTGAAATTGTCCTGATGAATGTAAGGGGACGCAATGGCCAAGAGGTATTATAGCTTGACTATTAATCCAGAAACCCAGATAATATTCTGGGGGCATGGGTTTGAATCCCGTCACAGCAGATGGTGGAATTTGAATTCAGTTTAAAAAAAAAAAAAAAATTTGGAATTAAGAATCTATTGATGACTGTCAATTGTTGGAAAATCCCAGTAGGGAAGGAAATCTGCCGTCTTTGTCTGATCTGGCCTACGTGTGATTCCAGAGCCATAGCAATGTGGTTGACTCTGTGATCTCTGAAATGGCCTAGCAAGCCATTCATTGTATCAAATTGCTACAAAGTCCCAACAAAGAAATTAAACCGGATAGACCACCTGGCATCGACTTAAGCACCAAAAAAGACGACGACAAAACAAAGCCCTGATGACCCTACAAAATACTCCTTATGAGCATCTGGGGGCTAGTGTCTAAATTAGGAGAGCTGTCTCAGACTATTCAAGCAACAGCCTAACAGTCATTCTCACAGGATCATCACTCCAGGCTTCACTGTCACCATCCTTGGATATATCCTGTCCCACTGGCAGGACAGACCCAACAGAGCCGGTGAGACAGTGGTATATAGTCAAGGAGTTGCCCTGGGAGTCCTCAACATTGACTTTGGACCCCATGAATGTTCATGGCTTCAGGTTGAACATGGGTATGGAAACCTCATACTGGTTAACACATAGTACCCTCCTTCAACTGATGAATCGGTATTCCTCCATGTTAAGCAACACTTGGAGGGAGCACTGGCATTAGCAAGGGTGCAAATTGTACTCTGGGTAGGGGACTTCGGTGTCTACCACCAAGAATATCTTGACGGCAGCATTACTGATTGAGCTGGTCAGATTCTAAAGGAATAACTGCTAGACTGGGTTTGCAGCAGTTGAAGTAACCAACGAGAGGAAAAAACATACTTGACTTCATCCTTATCAATCTGTTGGCTACAGATTCGGTGTTGAGTGACCACTGCACAGTTCTTGTGGAGACGAAGTCCCACCTTCACATTGAGAATAACCTCCATCCTGTTATGTGGTACTATTACCATGCTAAATGGGACAGACTTCAAACCAATCTAGCAGCTGAAGACTGGGCATCCAGGAGGCACTGTGGGCCTTCAACAGCAGCGGAATTATACTCCAGCACAATCTGCAACCTTGTTGCCCAATGTATCCTCCACTCAACTGTTACCACCTAGCCAGAGGATTGACCTGGTTCAGTGAAGAGTGCAGGAGGGGATGCCAGGAGCAGCATCAGGCATACCTGAAAATGAAGTGTTAGCTGGTGAAACTACCAAACAGCATTATTTGCATGCCAAACAGCAAGTGATAGAGCTAAGCAATCCCACAATCAAATGGTCAGCTGCCATGTGACCAATTCCCATTATCTTTTTGAAGTATCATTTACTTAAAGGGTTTCCAATCCTTTTGCCGCATTTCAAAATTTTTCTCAGGCCAGTGAGCAGATTGCAACAAGGTAAAGTTCAGTGCAACATTTTGGATTAATTTTAAAAAGGGGTGTAAAGGAGCAAGTTGTTGAGCAACGAAGAGTAATAAATTTGAGTATTTGTGTAATTGGATGAGTGTCCATGTCTCCGGTTCACTCCATCTCTAAGTACTTATGCACCCTCATCCAGAATGCATGATGGTGGTGTGTAGCTGACAGTGAATGATAATCCTGATATTCAGTGAGGTAAACTTGAAGACACTGTCCTTGGACACACAATCTTGCCCCTCAATCTTGTCTCTCCTTCTCTCTGCACTCCCTTCACACATGCCTCACTCACTGCAGTTTGTCTCTCTCTCTCTCTGCCACTCCATTCCTCTCTATTGCCTCGTGCTGCACCCTCCCCCCCCCCCCAAAAAAAATGTAATGCAGAAATTCTGAAATGAAGACTTTAAGTTACATGGTGCATGGAAGCTAGAAACTGAGACCCAAGGGGAAAATATCTTAATGGATTAGCTATGAAAGTGTTGCCCTTCAAACCAGAAAAATCCAAATTTAATACAGCCAGAATGAGCTAGAGAATTTTGTTTTACTGACATTAAAACTGAAGGCTGTTTGAGTCAGTTTGTGCCTTTTGGATTGACTGAGAAGGTGGCAAAAGGATGTTTGCAGATTATTGGTGGCACAGTGGTTAGCACTGCTATCTCAATGCCAGGTACCTGGGTTTGATTCTAACTTTGGCTGAGGGTGTGTGTGGAGTTTGCGCATTCTCCTTGTGTCAGCATGGGTATTCTCCAGGTGCTGAGACATCCTGTCTA
Source organism: Sphyrna mokarran (assembly GCA_024679065.1). Lineage (NCBI taxonomy): Eukaryota > Metazoa > Chordata > Chondrichthyes > Carcharhiniformes > Carcharhinidae > Sphyrna > Sphyrna mokarran. Next base: position 150,986,213 of record JAGIQG010000001.1, read on the forward strand.
GTTCCAAAGATGTACAGATTAGGTGGATTGGTCATGGTAACTGCACAAGGTTATGGGGATAGGGCAGGTGGTGTGGGTCTGGTTAAGATGCTCTTTTTTTTTTTTGGAGAGTCATTGTGGAGTAGATGGACTGAAAGGCTTCACTTTGCAGTGTCAGGATTCTATGAATCTGCTACATCAGCTGCATTCTAAATCCAACTTTTGTCATTGTTGCTACAGGTGTAATCTGACCTGGAATTTGCAACAATGAAGGTTTCTGGTTAAACAAAAAATATCAGAGTCCCAATTTCAGGAGGGAATCCTCCCCTTTAGAACTTACTTTATTCTTAGCAAGCATCCTGAGATTTGCCTATGGTGGATGCTCAGTGATTTGACATTGTTTTAAGGGCAACGGGACATGGCGTGGGAGGATTGGAATGAACAAGCATAACAGTATAAAGCATGGTGTGGGAAGAGGCATCAGTCAGCATTGGCATATGCTTGGCCATGGACATATTGATTGCCAGGGGAATGTGTGGGCCAGGTGGCCCATAGTTTTGTTTAGCTGGGACAAACAGCATACAGAAGCTGGCTTTTCGGACAACCTGCCTCTGTAACCAGCAGGCTCTGTGACTGCCTCTGCAATGTATTCGCGCGCTCTTTCGTGTCTGCACGTGCAGTCCGGTTTTGAAGATAGAAACTTCCCAACTTGGAAATAAAATTTCAGAGACTTGAGTTGCAAAATCAATGTCTCAAATACTGATGTGATAGTATCTAGTTAGACAGTTCAAACTTCATTTAGAATGTATTTGTTGTGCTTATCTGGATATTTTTAAACTTTCTATAAATTTGTATTTGTTTAAGTTTTAACTAGTTATATTGGCATGTTAAATCTCAAATGTGTACAATAATCTTAGTGAGCTTGACACAAACCCATGCTGAACAGTGTTGCTGCAATCACTAGTCAGTGTGCATTGCTCGAAAATAAATACCTTTTGAGCTAATCCATTGTGTATTGTGACATGTATCCTCTTGGTAGCAATTTGTTTTGTGTTTTAATTGTAGAATTGCAACTTGAAGATATCTATGCTGTTGAAATTTTGGGTGGGGCAACAAGAATTCCAGCTGTAAAGGAACGAATTGCAAAATTCTTTCACAAAGATTTAAGCACTACTCTTAATGCAGATGAAGCTGTAGCGCGAGGTTGTGCATTGCAGGTAAGTTACTGGCTAGTGTTTGACCATGTATAAATCCATGAAAAGGAATTTTTTTCTTTCGACTCTAAACATGTTTCAGGTCTTTTTGAGATTTAAATCCTTTTCATTACTGTATCATGTACGTGGCAGAAGGTGCAGTGAAAACATGAACTTTTTAATCAGAGGATGGTGGGTGGTCTGGAATTTGCTGCCCAAGTTGTAGTGGAGGCAGAGACGCTAACTTTTTTAAACACCAGGATCTGCACCTAAAGTGTTATAAGCTACGGGACTATGGGCCTGGTGTGAGAAGGTGAAATTAGAAAGGGGACCTGGATGTCCTCTGAACCATAGAAAAGTTGTAGTATGGAATTGCCCAGCTTTAATCATATCATTGGAGTGGCAGGGTAGCAAGTGGTTAGCACTGTTGCCTCGGCCAGGGACCCGGTTCAGTTTTGGCCTTGGGTGAGTGTGTGCAGTATGCACATTCTCCCATATCTACATGGGTTTCCCTTGGGTGCTCCAGTTTCCTCTCTATCCAAAGGTATACAGATGAGGTGGATTGGTCATACTAAATTACCCCTTGATGTCTCAAAATTGTAAGTTATGTAGATTATTGGGGTAAATTCATTGGGTTGTGGGAAAAGGCAAGACTTCTGACATCTGGACTAGAAACATTGGTTGTATTCTCTTTGCACAGATGCTGTCAGACCTTTTGAGATTTTCAAGCATTTTGTTTTTCCAGCACCTGCAATATTTTGCTTTCATTTTAAATCAGACTTTTTATTTGCCATGTTATCTGTTTTTCTTTAACTGTACTAAGAGATAATGATATCTTTTGCACTTCTGGTTAGTTTAAATTGTATGTTTTAACAGTTGAGAATTATTCTACAAACTTTTCATTTTTTTAATAAGATTGTAATAGATTTTGAATAGGTTAGACAAACTATCAAATACTAGGCTATCATGGTAGGAATTTTTGTAATACCACTTTTCTTTTTCTGTCTCCTCCCCCTCATACAGTGTGCAATTCTTTCACCAGCATTCAAAGTACGTGAGTTTTCTATCACCGATGTAGTTCCTTTTCCAATCACTTTGAAATGGAAATCTACAACTGAAGGATTAGGGTAAGTAAGTTGTATAGAAAGTACTTGCATGATATGTTTATCTCCTACATAAGTATCTTCTTGCATGGAAGGCAATATTTAAATGCAATATTGACATTTGAGGAACTCGCATCCTGTGTATGCAGTGTAGGGAAATCTATCTGATGGTATACTAGTTCAGTGACTGGAACTGTAGAGTTCTCTTTACAATCAGTGTCGATACTGCAAGGTGAAGTTAGTATACGAGTGGGTAAGTTCTACATGAATTAGGAAATCCTCAAGTAGATGCAGGCTTCGCAGAACAGACTATTGGCCTGAAATCCTATTTGGTATTTGCTAGTTAGATGTTAAACAGCAGACTGATGGTTTTCTCTGTTCTCAAAATGTAGCCATTTCAAAATATTATCAAGTGACGTGATCTCCTTTCTTCACTGTCTTCAAAAAGAATATCAATCTAATGCCTGACACTGGTTTTGGTTTCAAGAATGATAATGTCTCAACTATTAGCTTTTGAAAGGATTGCCATTCATGCTGAGGTTCTTATGTCAGGAAGCCATTGTGTAGGCAGACTACACAAGAGGGGTAAGCTGATGAAGATGCAGATTATTTCCATTGTTCTCTGAATTGGATCTCCTTTTGAAAGAGTCTTGGACAGTCCCAAGTGTGAGATGATCTCTGGCTCTGCACATATAGCAAGTCTTGATCTGCATATCCTGTGGTTTTGAGATAACCTTGCAATTAATATTCCACAATGATGAAAGAAGGGTTATTTTATTCTGGGTAGCTCTGAGAGCAAAGGGGAAATCGTGTGGTAATGTACTTGTAACATCCATCCTTCTGGATTCACCAGTAAATGCATTTTTAAAAAAGGCAAAACAAAGTTTTGAGTATAGTTTTTCATTTCTTGCTTCATTAATTTAGCATTTGCAGCAGCTTGCTGTTCTCTACCAAGATGCTTTAAATCTTTAATCAATTCTTCTGCCAACATGTGGGTTAAAGTCTCCAATTTCTCTAGTGGTATAGGTTAGAGAAACAACATCAAATACTAGGCTGTCTTAGTAGGAATTTTTGTTTCTTGATCAGGTTTCCAGGAAGCATTAATTAGCTCTTGCACATTATTTCTTAGAAAATAGGTTAGATATTGAAAAAATGTTAGTCAAATGGCAACACCATGACCAGCTCAATAATCTCTAAACTATGAAAACCAGCACATATGAACAAGTTTGACTTCTACACTGAAAAGGTTTGACCCAAAAAAATTGGGACATGGATCAGCTGTGTCACTCAGACATGAGATTTACCTGTAGCGCACACTTCTGTTTAATCCCAACAGTTAACTGTGTGGCATTAAAGATGCAGCTTTTCTTTCTGAATGTTTGAGTAGTTATACTGTTGGTGTATTTGATGCTATGTTAGAGACCTATACTATTTGAGTAAATTAATGCACCTAAATAGAGTGGTAGCTGGACTGAATGCAGAGTTTGCACAAACAGACTTCCAAGTTTCAGGATATGGATCGTTGTGTGCGCTGAGACTTTTTGTTTTCAGTTTTATGATTTGGAGTAAATATAAGGAAAGATTACATTTGTAGATAGCTAAACAGATCATAGTAAATTTTGAAAATTCAGTTTAAATAAAATATGCCCTGAGTGGTAAGCTTGAGTTTGAGAACCAGGATCTAAGCATGTGCATAATATATATCTACTGTAAAAAGTGCAGGTAAAGAATAATTATCAGAAAATGATTTGAGTATTAATACATTAAATGTAAAATCAGCTACATGCTTATTAACTTTAAAGTGGTCAGATTATAATTGAAGTAGTGCTTATAGTTCTGGCTGCCCATTGTGGGAAGGAGATTGGTTACGGAAAAAATACACCAAATGGCACATCAGGAACATGTAAGGCTATAGCAATGAAAGGCTTTTTTTTCACTAAATGTTTACACTAAAATAGCAAAGATTGAGGAATGATCTAGTTGGGATTTTTGTAATAAAATGATTACTGTCAAAGATTGTTTCTACTATTTTGTCAGATTAATACCTTATGGGAACACAAAAGCGAAAATAGGTCATTAAAAAAGCTTGAGCCTGTTAGACCAGTCATGAGATCATGACTTATCTATGACCTAACTCCATGCACTTGCCTTTGCCAGCCACTTCCCTATAACTTTATTTTTGTTCCTAAAGATTGTACATGTGCACCTTTTTATGAATTTTCCCATGCAAATCACTGCAATTCAGCCTTCAGGCATCCTTGTGTTAGGAGTATTTTGTAACTTCACTTTTAGAAATCTGAAAATTAGAATTGGACCTGTCTCCCTTAATTAAGTCTGCAACCAGCAGAACCCAGATTCTCGTGGGACACTAGTAGACACATCCTGTCAGTTGAGTTACTCTACTATCTTGTCTCCTGCTGTTTAGCTGATCTTTTTAGTTTACAAAATAAACAAATAAAAGTTAGGACAGATTTTCACTTAGTGTTTTGTCATCTTTAGCTACTGAGGCACTCTCTAACATTAACATTAATGGAGAATACAATGAGCAGCTTAAAAGAATTTCCCCATATGATTGATCACATGGCTTCAATGATGACCTCCAGTGGGGATAACGTTTGCTGTTTTCTGGTTCATATTACTCCATCTGATGTATTTAAGTACAACTATCTAAGCTTTGAGCATGGCCCTTTGAAATGTTTTGATTTCTTCCCTTTAATTTGTTCCATTGTCATAGAAATTTATAAATTTGCAGCCGCTAGGTTCAGGGTTTTGTTGGCTTTCATGAAGACTATGGAGGTAAATTTTTATAGTGAAATTCTGTGGTCTGGACTGAATCTAATTCCAAAGCATGTTTTCCTTTAATCTTTTCAAAGGTAGATGTAAATTAACACAAATTGAGCTATCTCTTATTCACTTTATAAATTGCTTTATATTCCATGTAATTTAAACATATGGTAATCTGTCTAACTCTTGTATAATTTTAAAAATAAAGAACATAACCCATCCATAAATGTACTATTTTGAATCATAGATTAGGAGGATAGTAGGATACAAGTTCTCAAACTGTGGAATTAAGTTAGATGTTGAATTGATTAGATGCAGAGAGTGGATTCCTTGTGAAACATAACTGTTTCTGTAGTGAAAATGTACATGAATTAGATTATTATATCACCAGTTTTTGCTCTCCATCTTTAAAGATCAGGGATGAATTTCCCTGTTTTCCACATATGGAACCATAGAATTCCTACATTTTGGCCCGTGGAATTTACATCAACTTTCTGACAGAGCATCTTCTGCAGAACGCCCCACCTTCCCGTAACCCAGCCCGTTTACCATGGCTAACTTAATTAATCTATACATCTCTGTATATAAAGGGCCATTTTTCCCAGCCTATACATTTTTTTTTGAACTGTGGGGGTGAGCTCTCACATTCACTGGGAGAATATACAAACTCCACACAGCCACCCAAAGTCAAATTGAATGCAGGTTTGTGAGAAAGTGCTAACTGTTTTTCTTGCTTCTAGGACATTGCATGATTTGAGGCAAGGGTGGGTTTTAGGTTAGTAAAAAGACACTTGTAAGCATGTTTAGGTAGAACAGGGTGAATGGATTAATTCTTTCCTGTTGTCTCACTTGTGTTATCTTCCCCTGTCCTCCAAATCACTTGAATAAAGTGGCTATGCTGGAGACTTTGTGCAGTGTAGAAGTGTGACTTTTGCATTAAAAGCTTTTCTTGACTAAATTGCAAGATTTAAAAAGACATTTGTACACATCCTCTGCCTTGGAGGTAATTTGTTCCTTTTTCTGAAACATGATGAAATTGATGACAGTATGAGCAAGCTGTTTACAAATGTAATAGCATCAGAAACCATTTGTGCAACAAAGTAATAGAGTGTTACATTGTTGGACATCTTAAGTTGTTTCTAAACGTTTAAATTCTTTCAGTGAGTGTGAAGTTTTCAACAAAAACCATCCAGCACCATTCTCCAAAGTCATCACCTTTTACAAAAAGGAACCTTTTGACCTGGACGCGAGTTACAGTAATCCACGGGAAATTTCATATCCTGATGCTAGAATAGGTAAGTTTTTTTGTTCAACAAAGAAAATGGTTTATAAAAGCAATTTCCATGCTTTTGTTAAATTAAGCACATCTGGTCATGATTTCGCAGAATCACGGAGGTCCTTCAGCTCATTGAGTCTACACTGACAGATAAAAAGGTCCTGACCTAATCCCATTTGCCAGCACTTGGCCCATAGTCTTGAATGTTAATGCATGCCAAGTACTCATCCAGATACTTCAAAGGATGAGAGGCATCCTGCCTCCACCACTCTCCCAGGCAGTGGTTCTAGACTGTCACTACCCTCTGGATAAACACATTTTCCCTCAAATCCCCTTAAACCTCCCACCTCTCACTTTAACTTGTGTCTCCTTGTAACTGATCCTTCAACTAAGGGAACAACTGCTCCCTGTCCACCCTGCCCATGCCCCTCATAATCTTGAATACCTCAATCAGGCCACCACTTTGTTTTCTCTCGAGCAGAGAAAACTATTCAAGCCTATCCAACGTCTCTCATAACCTAAGTGTTCCATCCCAGGCATCGTTCTGGTGAATCTCCACCACACCCCTTCCAGTGCGATCATATCCTTCCTATAATGTGGTAACCAGAACTGCACACAGTACTCCAGCTATGGCCTCACAATAATTCAGTACAACTCCATGACCTCAATGCTTTTATAATCTATATCCTGATTTGGTAAAGGCAAATATGCCTTTTTCACCACTCTATTAACCTGACTTTCCTCCTTCCAAGATCTATTGTCAAACACACCAAGGTCCCTTTCTTTCTTCTTCAATACTTCCCAGTGTCAGACCTTTCGTAGTATACTTCCTTGTCAAATCTCTCCTTCAAAAGTGTGTCCACCTTGCACTTTTCAGGGTTAAACTCCATCTGCCATTTATTTGTCCGTTTGACCATCTCATCTATATCTTCCTGTAACTCAAGACACTAAGCCTTACTGTTAACTCACCATCCAGCCAATCTTTTTGACTTGTTGATTCTACCTTCCACTGTTATCTGTCATTTATTTAAATGACCAACAATAGGGGGCTCAGCACAGATCCCTGTGGTTCATCACTGGCCTCCAGTCTGTGAAGCAGCTGTCTATCATCATCCTCTGTGTCTATTATCGTGAGATCAACTATGAATCCACCTTATCAGATCACCTTGTATTCCATGTGCATTTGCCACCTTAAATTTCCCATGTGGGGCTTTGTAAAAGGCTTTGCTGAAATCATGTAAACTACATCTACTGCATACTCTCATCTATACACTCAGTTATATACTCAAAAAATTCAGTCAGATTTGTTAGTTATGACCTCCTTCAGACACAACCATGCTGGCTATCTCTGATCAAATCTAGTCCCTCTAAATGGCAATGATTCTCTCATTCAGAATCTTCTCCAATAGTTTCCCACACACAGACATGACACTGGTCTGCAGTTCCCTGGCTTGTGTCTACAATGTTTCTTAAATAGTGAACCACATTAGCTGTTCTCTGGTCCTCTGGCACCTTCCTAATGGCTAGAGAGGAATTAGAAACTTGGGTCAGAATACCTGCTGACCCAAATGTTCTGCCCCAAATTTCTAATTCCTCTCTAGCCATCAGTAAAGTGCCAGAGGACTGGAGAACAGCTAATGTGGTCCACTATTTAAGAAACATTGTAAGACTAGCCAGGGAACTACAGACTAGTGAAGTATCACGTCGTCTCTCACTGGCCACAACAATCCAGGACATAATTCATTTGGACCTGGAAATTTGTTCACTTTTTAAGCCTGCTGATATCTTGTCATTCCCTATGACATTGTGCTCCAAAGCACCTCAATTCTCCAAATTCCATACCTAGTACTTCATTCCCTTGGGTGAAGACATATGAAATGTTCATTTAACACCCTACTAATGTCCTGCCTCCACTGACACATTTTTCCCTTGGTCTTTAATGACCCCAACTCTTTCTCTGGTTATCCTCTTCCCATTGATATACTCAATGAATATCTTAAAATTTTCCCTACTGTCACAAGCTAGAGTTTTCTTGTATCCCCTCTTTGCTCATCTACTTGATCTCTGAAGCTCCATCCTGCACTTTCTGTACTCCATTAATGCCTCCTTACTCTCCTTAGCTTTGCTAAAAGCCCCTCTTTCCTTCTTGTATCCTGAATGTCTCAGGTCATTCATGTTTCCCTGGGTTTGTTACATCTTTTTACTCAAGGGAAATGTTGAGCCTGTACCCTCTTTCCATTTCATCTTTGAATACCCACCCCCACACTGCGCCAGTCTACTTTAGCCAGATTCTGCCTTATTTTGTTAAAATCTACTCCCCTGCCCCCTCCAATTCAAAAGCCTTTTCTGCAACTTGGACAAAGAAATTGACATTAAAAAATTTGAATTGAACCATGTTGTTGCTATCACCAAAATGCTCCTCCACCAACACATCAACCATCTGTCTAGCTTCATTACCTAGAAGTAGGTCCAGCACTGCACCATTCCCTGCATGCATTTTTAAGAACTCTACTTCATCTAAGCCCTGAACATGATAGGTTTCCCAACAATGGAATAGCCAAGTGTGGCACACTGGTTAGTACTGCTGCCTCACAGCACCAGGGAGTTGAATTTGATTGTGGCTTCGGTTGTTCTCCCTGGGTCATTTGCTCGTTGTCTCTCTCTCTCTCTCTCTCTCCCTCTCTCCTCTCTCTCTCTCTCTCTCTTCTCTCCCCCCCCCCCCCCCCCCCCCCATGAGTGCAAAGATATGCAGATTAGGTGAATTGGATTGATTGCTGTTAGGTTGATTCATAGAATCCCTACAGTGCAGAAGATGGCCATTTGGCCCAATGAGTCAGCACCAATTAATCCCATCCAGGCCCTATTCCTGTAACCCCACATATTTACCCCCTGCTAATCTTCTGACACTAGAGTCAGTTTACCATGGCCAGTCAACCTAACCCACACCTCTTTGAACTGTGGGAGGAAACTGGAGCACCTGGAGGAAAAACATGCAGACAAAGAACAAATTGCAGCATAGGAACAGACCCTTAGAACCTCCAAGCCTGCATCAACCATGCTGCCTGACTTGACCCGACCTGTTTCCACCCCATTCACATACTTGTCAAGACGCCTCCTTAAAGGTCACTACTGTATCCATTTCCACGACCCCTCCCAGCAACGAGTTCCAGGAATTAGCCACATTAAATTGCCCCTTAATGTCAGGGAGACTGGCTAGAGTAAATGCATGGCTTTATGGGGCTAGGGTCTGAGTGGGATTGTGATTGGTGCAGACTCTGGGCCAAATGGCCTCATTCTATAAACAAAGAACAACACAGCACAGGAAACAGGCCCTTTGGCACAACAAGCCCAAGCAGCCATTTAACATTCAGTGAATGCCTCATCTGTCCCCTTCTACCTATGACTTTTCTGTTTGCCAGATTTGGTAAAGTCCAATTTAGGGACAATTTGTTAACACCAGTCAGCCTAAAAGCATGTTTTTGGGGTGAGAGAGGAAACCAGAGCATCCAGGGAAAACCCACGCAAGCACAGGGAGAATATGCAAACTCCTGCAGGTCCCACCCATGTCCATGTATCTGCACAGCAAACAGCAATAGTCACTGAGTCGCATTGCCTGTCAGTTGGTCCAGTTTAAGCGTACGCTAATGACATGAAACACCAGGCAGCGCTCAAAGCAACATCCAAGAGCAGCCCTTGCATGACCTGTGTGTATGCCCCTTGTCGGCCAACAAGATGGACCACAGATGGACCTGTGGATGTAAAAAAAAAAAAATCAGTAAACGTACACAGCTTATACAGACATTCACAGAAGATCCCCAGAAGTTCAAACATAAGACAGGAGAACCATAAAATATTTGGATGGCCCATAGGAATCTGACTCCCAGGAACATCCTGAGCCCTTGACCCTTAATTAGAACAGTTTTTTGTATCCCTCCATCTCTAGTCTCCTCATATGCCTATCTAGGTAAGCCTTAAACAACTTCAGCGTGCCTGCCTCCACCACCCTATTTGGCAGTGCGTTCCTAGCTCCCACAACCCTCTGTGAAAAACCTTCCTCTAACATCTGAATTGTACCCCCGCCCTAAGCCTGTGGCCCCTCGTGATTTTTGTATCCAACCTGGGAAAAAGCTTCCCACTGTTCACTGTATCTATACCTTTCATAATCTTGCACACTTCTATTAGATCTTGCCACATTCTCTGTCTTTCCAGGGAGAATAGCCTCAATTTGCCCAATCTTTCCTCATAACTAAGACCTTCCATACCAGGCAACATCCTGGTAAACCTCCTCTACACTCTGCCCAAGGTCTCCACGTCCTTCCGATAGTACGGTGAAAGGAACTGGACGCAGTACTTCAAATGCGATCTAACCAATGTTCTATACAACTGCAATATCAGACTCCAGTTTTTATACTCTATACCCCTGCCTATAAAGGCAAGCATACCATAAGCCGCCTTTGCTTCCTTCTCAACCTGTACTGCCACCTTCAAGAACTTGTGTACTTGCACACCTAGGTCCTTCTGTGTTTCTATACTCTTAATAGTCCTTCCATTTATTGTATAACTCTCCCCTACGTTATTTCTTGCAAAATGCGTCACCTCCCATTTATCTGCATTAAATTCCATCTGCCATTTCTCTGTCCAATTTACCAGCTTATCTGTATCCTGTTGTATTGTGTGACACTGCTCATCACTATCAGCAAGTCCAGCCATCTTTGTGTCATCTGCAAACTTGCTGATCACACCAATTACTCCCTCTTACAAATCATTTATGTATATTACAAATAGCAAAGGTCCCAGTACTAAGCCCTGTGGCATATCACTCGTCACAGACCTCCAGCTAGGAAAAAACTGCTCCACTACTATCCTATGTCTCCTGTAACCAAGTCAGTTCTCAATCCATATGGCCACCTGTCCTTGTATCCCACAAGCCTTGACCTTTTTCACCGATCTACCATGAGGGACTTTGTCAAGCGCCTTTACTAAAATTCATATAGATGACATCCATGGCTCGTCCCTTGTCAACCGTTTTTGTCACCTCAGAGTATTCTACCAGATTCGTAAGGCATGATCTCCTCTTTACAAATCCATGTTGCCTGTCATTAGTGAGATTGCCATATTCTAAACGCATATACATTCTATCTCCTAAGAATCCTCCCCAACAACTTCCCTACCATTGACGTCAAGCTCACCAGCCTGTAATTACCCAGGTTATGCCGACTACCTATTAAGAGTATAGAAACGCAGAGAGACCTGGGGCTGCGGATGAACAAGTCTCTGAAGGTAGCAGAGCAGGTTGAGAAGAAAGCATATGGTATGCTAGCCTTTATAGGAAGGGGTATAGAGTACGAAAGCTGGCCTTAAATGTTGCAGTCGTATAAAATGTTGGTTAGGTCTCATTTGGAATACTGCATCTAGTTCTGGTCGCCTTTCTATCAGAAGGATGTGAAGACTCTGGAGAGAGTGCAGAGGAAATTTACCAGGATGCTATCTGGTATGGAAGGTCTGAATTATGAGAGGTTAGGCAAATTGGGGCTCTTTTCTTTAGAAAGATCTAGATTTAGAGGAGATCTAATACAGGTGTACAAGATTGAGGGGTATAGATGGAGTAAACCGGGTTAAGCTTTTTCCTAGAATGGACTCAAATAGCATAAGGGATCACGGGCTTAGGGTGAGGGGGGTAAGGTATAATTTGGATGTGAGAGGGAGTTTCTTCAGAGAGTGGTAGGGGTATGGAATGTGCTGCCAAGTAAAGTGGTGAAGGCAGGCATTTGAGTTATTTGAGAAATACTTAGATGGGTACATGAACAGAATGGGAATGGAGGGGTATAGAAAACTGATTTAAAATAATGATCACAAGCCTTGGGAGTCCATGGGAAGTGTGTAAATAGATGATATTGATGTACTTGTTTTTATCCTACAGGTGCTTTGGTCCATCTTGTTGTCTAACAAGGGGCATACACACGATGGGTCATGAGGGCTGCTTTTGGATTTTTTGAGTATTCTTGTGCTTCACGTCATTAGTGTACACTTGACGTGGACCATTTGATGGGCAACACGACAGCTCAGTGACTATCGCTGTGCAGTGCAGATACATGGATTTGGGCCTGTGTCTGTGGGAGTTTGTGCGTTCTCCCCGTGCTTGCATGGTTTTCTCTGGGTGCTCTGGTTCCCTCCCACATCCCAAAGATGTGCTCTTAGGCTAATTGGCAGAACAAATTCTCCCTAAATTGTCTCAAATTTGGTTTTAATCCATAGATCTATAAACATAGACAGGGATTAAGGGTAGAAGTGGAAACATCGAGGTGGTGGTGCTGGCTATTGGACTGAAAGGCCTGTTTCCCATGCTGTTTTGTTCTTTATACACTTTTTAAACAACGGTACTGTGTTCTCTATCCTCTAGTCCTCTGGAACTTCACCTGTGTCCAAAGAAAAGACAAATATTTGCGTCAGAGGCCCAGCAATTTCATCTCTAATCCCTAAGCAAGCTAGGATAAATGCCATCAAGCCCCGGAGATTTATCAGTTTTGATAGTACCTAAAAACCCTAACACTTCCCTCATAATGGATATTTTCTCCAACGGATCAACAATTCCCTCCAAATCACTTCCAGACAAGTCCCTCTCCTTCGTGAATACTGACAAAGTATTCATTCAGGATCTCCCCATTCCCTCAGGCTGTGTCCCTAAGAGGACCAGGTTTTTTTTCTCTCTAATCACCCTTTTGTAACATGAGTAAAACGCCTTTAAGGAAAATCCAATCTTGTTTGCCAAGACCATTTCGTGCCCCCTTTTTGCCTTTCTGATTCCTCATTTGAGTTCTCTTCTACTGGTATGTATTCCTCCAAAGCTCTCTCCATTCCCAGTTGCTTGGACCTAACATTATCTACGGCTCTCTAACCTTACCTTTCCTATCCTTCCTCTTAACAGGCACATGTCTGTCCTGCAACCTTATCAGTTGCCCCTTAAGACTCCCACATGCCAGATGTGGATTTACCCTCAGCCACTGATTGGGAGAGGTTGTTTATCAGTTCCTGCCTAATCTGGCTATAGCTAGCTTTCCCCCAATTTAGCATCCTCCCCTTCAGACAACACATCATTTTCAAAGAACAAAACAGCACAGAAAACAGGCCCTTTGGCCCAACGAGCCCACGCCACCACCCCGATGTTCCCACCTCTACTCATGATCCCTGTCTGTTTATAGATCTGTGGATTAAATAACCAAATTTGAGACAATTTAGGGAGAATTTGTTTTGCCAATTAGTCTAAGAGCACATGTGGGAGGAAACCAGAGCACCCAGAGAAAAAACACAAGCATGGGGAGAATGTACAAACTCCCACAGACACAGGCCCAAATCCATGTATCTGCACAGCACAGTGATAGTCACTGAGCTGTTGTGTTGCCCATCAAATGGTCCAGGTCAAGTGTACACTAACGACGTGAAGCACAAGGATACTCTCAAAAAATCCAAGAGCAGCCCCCTCTCGACCCATCGCATGTATGTCCCTTGTTAGACAACAAGATGGACCAAAGCACCTGTAGGATAAAAACAAGTACATCAATATCATTGTCTATTTACACACTTCCCAGGAACACTCAAGGCTCATGATCCCTATTTTAAATCAGTTTTCTATACCCCTCCATTCCCATTCTGTTCATGTGCCCATCTAAGTATTTCTTAAATAACTCGAGTGCCCACCTCCATCACTTGGCAGTGCATTCCATACCTCCTCCACCCTCAAAAAACTCCCTCTAGCATCCAAATTATACCTTACCCCCTTCACCCTAAGCCCATGACCCCTCGTGCTATTCAAGTCCATCCGAGGGAAAAGCTTAACCCTGTTTATCTATACCCCTCAATCTTGTACTCCTCTATTAGATCTCCTCTAAATCTACGTCTTTCTAAAGAAAACAGCCCCAATTTGCCTAACTTCTCCTCGTAAATCAGACCTTCCATATCAGGTAGCATCCTGGTAAATTTCCTCTGCACTCTCTCCAGAGTCTCCACATCCTTCCGGTAGTAAGGTGACCAGAACTGTATGCAGTATTCCAAATGAGGTCTAACCAACGTTTTATACAACTGCAACATTAAAGGCCAGCTCTTGTACTCTATACCCCTTCCTATAAAGGCTAGCATACTATATGCTTTCTTCACAACCTTCTCCACTTGCTCTGCCACCTTCAGAGACTTGTTCATCTGCAGCCCCAGGTCCCTCTGCATTTCTATACTCTTAATAGGTCTACCCTTTATCATATACCTCCCCCTTACATTCTTTCTCCCGAAATGCATCACCTCACATTTATCAGGATTGAATTCCATCTGCCCAAGCTACCAGCCTATCTGCCCTGCTGCATTGCCTGACACTGTTCTTCACTATCCGCAAGTCCAGCAATCTTTGTATCGTCTGCAAACTTTCTGATCACTCCACTTATTCCCTCTTCCAAGTCATTTATATATATTACAAGTAGAAGAGGTCCCAGTACCAAGCCCTGTGGCACACTACTAGTGGCTGACCTCTAGCTAGAAAAACCCCTTTCCACTATTACTCTGTCTCCTATTACCAAGCCAGTTACTTATCCATCTAGCTACCTGTCCTTGTATCCCATGAGCCTTGGCTTTCTCAACTAACCTCCCATGAGGGACTTTGTCAAATGCCTTACTAAAATCCATATAGACGTCATCAACGGCTCGCCCTTCGTCGACTATTTTGGTCACCTCTTCAAAAAAATTCTACCAGATTTGTAAGGCATGACCTCCCCTTAACAAATCCATGCTGCGTATCCCTAATTAGATCACAACGTTCTAAGTGCCTATACATCCTATCTCTAAGAATCCCCTCCAACAGCTTCCGTACCACGGACGTCAAACTCACCAGCCTATTTTAATACACTCGAATGAGTGCCTTGTTCGAGTCTTTATGTTGCTCGTCGATGGTTTTGTCAACCTCTAGCGGAGTCTAGCCCAGTCAAGGGCCCACTTGATCTTGATTGAGGTACGTGCATTGGGTTTAAAGCTAAGATGTTCTAGCTGGGTAACGAGTTAAGTTCAGAGCTAAGGTGTTATAGCCAGGTTATTTACTGTTATCCCTGATAATGGACCTACTAGTGAGCCATTTGTCTGTACCAAGTGCACGAGTTACTCCAGTGGGAGGGTGGAAATTTGGGGAACAATTGGGCTGAATTAAAGGGAATCCAATTAGGTGACACTAGCCATTGCCAATTAGCCTAGTTGGAACGTTTTTGGGGGTGTGGGAGGAAACTGCCATGAGAGAACCCGGAGAAAACCCATGCAAGCATGGGGAAAATGTGCAAACTTGCACAAACATTAACCAAGGCTGGGAGTGCCATCCTGGGTCTCTGTAACTGCACAGCCAACAGTGCTACTCACTGGGCTGACATGCTGCCCATACATCAGTCCATGGTTAGCACGCACTGCTGGCAATGAAGTACTGGACAACTCTCAGATCGATACCCAAGAACCATCTAAGCACAACCCACTGAGCGCATACCCCTTGTCACTGGCAAGGTGGACTGTGGTACCTGTGGATAGAATAGGTGTCATTAGTAACATTTACACATGAAACACATGAAATAACACATACAAACAGTACAACAAACACCAGTGAATCCACCATATGCATCCATATGGTCTCCTTGTGGGCTGTGGGCTATGAGCCCTGATGTCTGACAAGTGGCCAGCTTGTCTTGCGGTCTTCTAACGTCTCTCACGTGTCGTTGAAGATCCCCAGTAGCTCCAACGCAAGCAACAGGGAGAGCCTTGAGATTTGTTGGGTGAATGAGCAGAATCTCTTTATGCCCAGGAAAGCCGTGAGGCTGTTGTTCTTTTCCAGCCACTTGCCCCTGGTGCCAACAACAAATCCAAAGTATTGGGGATTCAGGCATCCAGTCAGTTTTCCAGTCTCTGGTCCAAGGTGTTGGTGCTTCAGGCACTTCTCCTGCCACGCCCTCTCCAAACTGTCACAATTGTCTTCGAAACCGACTGTTACATCCACCACGGCAACCTGCTGATCTTTCTCCCTCTTGAAGATGTCTGAATTCCAGAGGGTGCCGTCTTTGGCAATGAGCCTCAGTTCCAGGTAGGATGTCCAGCCATACTTTCCAACGTAATTGTGCAGTTGTTCCAAGATCTTATTGTGGCACTTGATTCAGCAGTTCTTAGAAGCTAGAAATGTGTCAAGTGTTTCCCAACCTGCCTCATCTTCAGCAGGTTTTTGTAGCAGAGGGATTCCCTCTTGACAGGGTCACCCTCGTCGGATATAAGTTGCATCGAAGCAATGTGTTGATCAGGCAATGGGATTTCAGTTGATATGCAGCCTTCATCCAACTGTTGGATATTTTATCGGTGTGATAGTAATGGACTCCCACTTGATGTTAGCTGTCTCCATTTGTGGAATTCCCATTCCCTCCACCCTGCATATCTGTTCAGTGGCTTTCTGGGGCCTATCTCTTCTGCAGCCAGCATTGGTAATGCGGCTCTGATCATTGCCAATGACTCCGTCTCATCATTGCTGACGTCTTCGGTTGTTGGCATGAAGTCTTCGATTTCACTCAATGCCTTGAAAGACCTCACTTCTTCGATGTTCCTGCCAATGTTCTGCTCGCAGAACTGGAGAGGTGTAAATGACTCGGTCATTTGAGGCAGACAGTGATTCCCATTTTCGGATCACCGCAGATGGAATCTGGATCTCAAGCTTGGGAATTCCCAGACCGCCATTCCGAGTCCGTGAATAGAGGATGCCATCTGTTGTATGAGGTGAAAGGTGCAGGAATTGCTTGACAGCATTGCGAATGATTTGGTCCAGTTTATTAGTGTATTTTGAGATGCTTCTGACAGGATCAGATGATATAGTCTCGGGATGACATGTACTGTAAGCAACTCAACATGTTGTCTTGGGCGAAGAGCTGCTGCCTGTAGGCTGGAGATCCAGGTCTTCAGCCTCTCTTCCCATGCTCCTTCTTCCACACCAGCCCACGGGTCTATCTGGGCTCCCAGGTATTTCTCAGTCTCTCCTAGGAGGATGTAAGCGATATCTTCCTTCTGAATCTGCCAGTTTTTGCATTGGTTGTATATGAAGGTCTTCCTCTTGTAAGTAAAGTGGAATCCTTTGGTCTTGCTGGTGTTGACAGCAAGACCAGTCACTTTGCAAAAAGACTGGAGAATCTTCAGGTTTTGTGCCATCCCAGTGTGCGAGTCACTGAGCAGGGCGATGTCATCCGCAAATGCAAGGGCCGAGCAGTTGATTCTTGCTCAGTCTAGTGTCATGCTGACACCAGATTTTGCCGCTTCGAGACTACATAGCTGCGGATCCAAAGCAATATTGAATATTGGTGAGAATGGGTCTCCTTGTTTGACACCCCTCTCGATCTTTATTGGGATGGTTTTGGACTTCTCTCCTTCCACCACCGTTGTGTTTCCAGTGTAGAGGGGTCCTAGATGAGCTCCATAAAGGCTTTTGGGAGGTTGACTCTCTGCAGTGGTTTAATGAGTAATTTATGGCCGAGAGTCGAATGCTTTTGCCAAATCAACAAACACAACTGTGGTCCTTGTGGTTCTTCTTAGCTCCCTTAATGATCTGCAACACTGCCATGTTTTGGTTGCATCTGGGAGTAGCTGCCAAAAACCTTTTGTCTTCGGTTTATCTCAACTGTTTCGCTCAGTCTCTTTGCCATGATCTTGGTGAACAGGCGCAGCAGCATTGGACCAATCGTGATTGGTTGCCAGTTGTCTGTTTTTAAAGCGTTCTCTATCCTCACACTTTGGGATCAGGACTGTTCGACTCTGCTTCATACAGTTCGGGATCGTTTTTGGAGGCAAGGTATGCGGGTCTCATAAGGCTCATTGGATATCTTGGATGTCCTCCAATTTCTGACCATCCAGTCCAAGCACGCTGTCCTACTTAATGCCCTTGATAGCCTGGGTAACTTCTTCCTCTGATCGGCTTCATCAACTCGCCATTATCGGTTTTCCTGCTGTATGGTTGGAACTTGTTGATGTTTGCTTTCTTGTTTTGACTGGAGAGTTCCTCGAGCTTGCCTCCAGTTCCTTTATGGAAAGTGGACATTTCATCTGTGAAGGCGCATCCATGATCTGCTGGGCAAGTTAGCGCCTATTGTTCTTATAGAGCAGTTGCGTTGCTCTAAAAACGGATTTCTCTTTGCCCATAGTTTCCTCGCTCCGCTGTTAACCTTGTGCCTAGGCCTTCGGTTCTCCTTCGGACCATCCTTTCCTTGCCCATTAGTCGCACCGCCCATCAGAAGGTCAGTGATGCTCTCGATTATCCCTACTGCCAGGGCTCATTCCTCGCAGTTAGGAGCTTCTCGGCCTGGATAAGGTGTTCGTCCACATCCCTGTGTTTAGGGACTTGAGCCAGGGGCTGACTGGAGTTACTTACCTGCGGGACTGGCTCTCCGACCTCTGCCTCCTCCGGCTCCTGATCTTGCTTGGAGCCTGGGTTTTCAGAAACAACTGGGAGTGCGTTGTTTGCTGCTTTGCGCGCATTTGCAAGTAGCCTGCGCTTGTCAGATTTGTTTGGCTGTTTTGGATGTTAGAATACTCCCAATCTCTTTGATAAATCGTGCGCGAGCAAATCTCTTTTCAAGCTCTTCGAAGAGTGATTTCTCCTCCTCAGACCGTGCGCTCTTACTACTTTGCCGTTTGGCTGAAGGTTTGGGCAATGCCTTCTGCACGTGTTTTTCATTGTGAGCAGCTGGATGATGGTGTCACTCATGCTGGCTGAGTCCACTTTCTGTGGTAAAGGCCAACTCTCAGGTGCTGCACTTGTACTGCCCAACTGCCAGGGGCTTCTCGCCCTGACATTTCGGGTAGTGGCTGGCAATAAAGTGGAACTCCCCAGACTTAGCGCGTCGAGAACATTCGGTCACAATGTTCTTGGTCTTGTGCACTGTCCTGAAATGGTCTCTCAAATCTCCAACCGTGGGGAGTATGGAATCACAGGGCTTGCAATACAACGCATCAGTGGGATAATGGATCACCACCTCTAACCTCTGAACGGTCTTCTGTAGGTTTGATTATAACAGTCTCGATGAAGGTGCCTTAGTCCTGGGCACCCCCATCACTTGCGGTAGTTGATGTTTGCTTTAGCTCCCGTACCCTTATTCAGGGCTTGATCTGCCTTGTTATAGAAGGTGCATGTGGTTATCTCCACTTCCTCGGCTGGATGGGCTGTCCAGACTGACTCTTCTACAACAGGCTCTTCATCTTCACGTATTGGAGTAATAGATTCCTCAGGCCTGGGACCTGAGTCTACCACCCAATAGTGCCCAGCAACTTGACTTGGTCTCAAGATCAGCTCTTCCATTTGGGTTGAGACTGATCTTGTCACTAACTCTTGAGTTAGTTACTGTGTAACCTAGCCTTTGTAACTTTTCACAGAGTGGTTACTGACTCGTCTGTGGGGTTGTTTTGTCCGGTCTGCAACCCAGCCGGTCTCTTGCCTTCCAGGCAGACATTTGCTTTTTTGCTGATCCAGCTGCTGAGACAGCTGGATCACCCATTGCGTGGTTTTTGGAATTGGACATTTAGCCCTCAATCAAAATCGATCAAGGTTACCAGCGGGGCCCTGGGGAGGCAGAACCAACGTCTATGATCGTCAAAGCACGCAAATCCGATCACACAGCAACTACGCCGGATTACTCTCCGATGAGAGAACACCGTAAAGTCATGAGTCTTAGTCCCACCAGGGTTATCCCTACTACCCTTTTTAAACAACGGTACAACATTAGCTATTCTCCAGTCCTCTGGGACCTCACCTGTGTCCAAAGAAGAGACAAAGATTTGCGTCAGAGGCCCAGCAATTTCACCTCGCACCTCCCTAAGCAGCCTGGGATAAATGCCATCAGGCCCCGGAGATTTATCAGTTTTAATGCTACTTAGAAGCTCTAACACTTCCTCCCTCAGTATGGATATTTCCCTCAACTGGTCCACAGCTCCCTCAGAGACAGGAGCTGTCAACAAGCCCCTCTCCTTCGTGAATACCGACACAAAGTATTCATTCAGGATCTCCGCCATTCCCTCGGGCTGTAAGCACAGTTCCCCTCCTCTGTCCATAAGAGGTCCGATTTTTCCTCTAACCACCCTTTTATTCCTAACATAGGAGTAAAAAGCCTTTGGATTTTCCTTAATCCTATCTGCCAAAATCATTTCGTGCCCCCTTTTTGCCCTTCTAACTCCCCGTTTGAGCTCCCTCCTACTC
This sequence comes from Sphyrna mokarran, assembly GCA_024679065.1. Taxonomy (NCBI): domain Eukaryota; kingdom Metazoa; phylum Chordata; class Chondrichthyes; order Carcharhiniformes; family Carcharhinidae; genus Sphyrna; species Sphyrna mokarran. Next base: position 151,006,778 of record JAGIQG010000001.1, read on the forward strand.
TCTCTGTATTCCTTCAATGCTGTCTCTGTTCCCAGCTGCTATGTCCTATCATATGCTTCTCTCTTCTTCCTAACCAAGTCCTCAATATCCCTAGTAATCCTGCCTTTCCCATCTTTCCTCTTACTGGCACGCACTTATCTTGCAACATTTTCAGTACTCCCTTGAAAGAATCCCACATGCCTAGCATGGACTTACCCTTGAACAACCATTCCCAATCAGTTTCCATAAGTTCCTGCCTAATCCGACCGTAGTTACCCTTCCCCCAATTCAGCACCCTGCCCCTAGGGCAACAAGCATCCTTTTCCATCTGTACCCTAAAGTAGACAGAATTGTGGTCACTGTTAGCCACATGTTCCCCTACTACATCATCAACCACCTGCCCTGGCTTATTACTCAGAACTAAATCCAATATACCCCTTCTCTAGTCGGGCTAGCCACATACTGCTCCAACGATCCTTCCAGTACACATTTTACAAATTCTTGCCCGTCCAAACCCCCAGCTCTAGGTACTTTCCAATCCACCCTAGGGAGATTAAAATCTCCCACTATATCTGTTCTTTCTGCACCTATCCAAAATGTCTTTACACATGCCGCCTTCAACTACCCACGGGTGTCGGGTGGCCTATGATACACTCCTAGCATAGCAATCGCCCCCTTTCTATTCCTCAACTCCACCCACAGTGACTCCACTCCTAACTCCTCTGTATTGTCCTCCCTCTGCACCGCCGTGAATATAGAACATTACAGCACAGAACAGGGCCTTCGATGTTGCGCCGACCAATATAAAAAGCAATGCCCTTCCAAACTAAACCATTCCCTTCTCTTCCATGTACTTATCAACTAACCTCTTAAATGCCACCAAACTTGGCGCATCTACAACTGCTGCAGGCAGGGCATTCCACTCCCGAACCACCCTTTGGGTAAAGAACCTACCTCTGATATCCGTCCTATAACTATCACCCTTAATTTAAAGCTGTGTCCCCTCGTGCTAGCTTTCTCCATCCTAGGAAAAAGGCTATCACTGTCCACCCTATCTAAACCTCTAATCATATTATATGTTTCGATAAGGTCCCCTCTTAGCCGCCTCCTTTCTAACGAAAACAACCTCAAATCCCTCAGACTCTCTTCATAAGACCTGCCCTCCATACCAGGCAACATCCTGGTAAACCTCCTCTGTACCCTCTCCAATGCCTCCATATCTTTCTTATAATGTGGGGACCAGAACTGCACACAATACTCCAAGTCCGGCCGCACTAGAGTTTTGTACAGTTGCAACATGACGTTGCGGCTCCGAAATTCAATCCCCCTACCAATAAAAGCTAAGACTCCATATGCCTTCTTAACAACCTTCTCGACTTTACTGCCTACTTTCAGGGATCTATGCACATACACACCAAGATCCCTCTGTTCATCAAGACTACTAAGAATCCTACCATTAGCCCTATACTCTACACATGTATTATTTCTGCCATAGTGCATTACCTCACACTTTTCCACATTAAACTCCATTTGCCACCTCTCGGCCCAGCTCTGCAACTTGTCTAAGTCCCTCTGCAAACTATAACACCCCTCTTCATATCTACCACTCCACCGACTTTAGTGTCATCTGCAAATTTACTAATCCATCCTTCAATACCCTCATCCAGATCATTTATAAAAATTAAAAACAGCAGGGGCCCCAAAACAGACCCCTGAGGTACACCACTTGTAACCGAACTCCACGATGAATATCTCCCATCAACCACCACCCTCTGTCTTCTATCTGCTAGCCAATTCCTAATCCAATTAGCTAATCACCCTCAATCCCATACATCTGCATTTTCTGCAGAAGCCTTCCATGGGCCACCTTATCGAACACCTTACTAAAGTCCATATATACCACACCAACTGCCTTACCCCCATCCACCTCTTTGGTCACTTTTTCAAAAAACTCAATGAGGTTAGTAAGGCACGACCTGCCCTTCACAAAACCATGCTGACTATCCCCAATCAATTCATTTCTCTCTAAATAACTATAAATCCTATCCCTAATAATTCTCTCCAATACTTTGCCCACAACAGAAGTAAGACTCACTGGCCTATAATTCCCTGGAAGGTCTCTCTTCCCCTTCTTGAACAATGGGACCACATTCGCTATCCTCCAGTCCTCCGGAACCACACCCGTAACCAACGACGACCTGAAGATCAGAGCCAGAGGCTCTGCAATCTCCTCTCTTGCCTCCCAGAGAATCCTAGGGTAAATCCCGTCCGGCCCAGGGGACTTATCTAACTTCAAACCCTCAAGAATATCGAGCACATCCTCCTTATCTACTTCAATACTTTCCAGTTTGCAACCCTGTATCCCAGTGTTCTCCACAACTACATTTATATCTCCCTGCGTGAATACCGAAGAGAAATATTTGTTCAGTGCCTCTCCAATCTCTTTAGGCTCCACGCACAACTTCCCACTGCTGTCCATGACTGGCCCTAACCTTGCCCTAACCAATCTTCTATTCTTAACATATCTAAAGAAAGCTTTAGGATTCTCCTTAATCCTATCAGCCAAAGTCTTCTCGTGTCCCCTTTTAGCCCTCCTCAACTCACTCTTTAGCTCACTCCTGGCTAATCTATAGCTATCCATTGCACTAACTGAGCCTTCAAGCCTCATCCTGACATAAGCCTCCTTTTTCCTTTTAACCAGCGAATTAACTTTTTTAGTACACCAAGGTTCCCTTACTCGACCATTTCCTCCTTGCCTGACAGGGACATACTTATCAAGGACTCGCAGTAGCTGCTCCTTGAATAAGCTCCACATTTCAGATGTTCCCAGTCCCTGTAGTTTCCTAGTCCAACCTATGCACCCTAATTCCCTCCTATGGCCTCATAATTACCATTCCCCCAGCTATAACTACTGCCCCCAGCTTCATGCCTATCCCTATCCATCACTAAGGTGAACGTAACCGAATTGCGGTCACTATCACCAAAATGTTCACCAACTTCCAAGCCTAACACCTGGTCTGGCTCATTGCCCAGCACCAAATCCAATGTAGCCTCACCTCTGGTTGGCCTATCTACATACTGAGTCAAAAAACCTTCCTGCACACTTTGTACGAAAACTGACCCCTCTAACGAGCTAGAGCTATAGCTATTCCAATCAATATTAGTAAAGTTAAAGTCCCCCATAATAATTACCCTATTACTTTCACTCCTGTCCAGGATCGACTTTGCAATCCTTTCCTCTACCTCTCTAGAACTTTTAGGAGGTCTATAAAAGACTCCCAACAGGGTGACCTCTCCTCTCCTGTTTCTAACCTCAGCCCATACTACCTCAACAGACAAGTCCTCATCAAACTTCCTTTCTGTCACTGATACAGTCTTTAACTAATAATGCCACTCCTCCCCCCCTTCTACCTCCTTCTCTATTCCAACTGAAGCATTTGAACCCCGGAACCTGCAACAACCATTCCTGTCCCTGCTGTATCCATGTCTCTGAAATGGCCACAACATCGAAGTTCCAGGTACTGGTCCAAGCTGCAAGTTCCTCCACCTTATTGCGAATACTTGCATTAAAGTATACGCATTTCAAACCATGCCCTACTCCACCCGTACGCTGCTGTGTTTTACAGTTCTCATCTATGACCCCCCTGTTCTCGTCCCTCTTAACATCCAAACTACTCAGGATCCCACCCCTCCTCTGAATCAGTTTAAAGCCCCCTGCATAGCCTTTGCAAATTTTCCCCCCAAGATATTGGTTCCCCTCTGGTTCAGGTGTAGACCATCTCTCTTGTAGAGGTCCCACCTAAACCAGAATGAGTCCCAATTGTTCAGGAACCTGAACCCCTCCCTCCTGCACCAGGAGGTGCAGGAACCAGGTGTGTCCAGGAACTCCCACATCTCACATTTGAATACAACAAACTGGTCTCTCAAATGAACCTGCTGTTTATTTTTTGCCCTTGGAGATCAGACACTAAGAGGGGAAAAGAGAAGACAAACACAAAAGAACCTACCTCACCTAAGCCCAGTGAGCCAAAGCCCTTGCAGCTCCCACTCTGCTCCCTGCGCACTCCGCTGCCCGCTGTCTAATATTACCTTTGTTTTATATTCCACGCTCCCTTCCCGCCTACCCCTGCACTAAGCAGTGTAACTGTCCTCTTTTTCATATTCCTAAACTCTACCCACAGCTTCATTTGATGCCCTCCTCTAATAATGCAACGCGGCCTCCTCTTTTACCATCTCCTGTGTCATGCCTGAAGATTCTGTATTCCGGGATGTTGAGCTGCCAAGCCTACCCTCACTCAACCACATCTCTGTGGCTATTATATCATAATTATGTGTGTCAATCCTCATCCTTAACTCATTTTAATACTGTCGGTATTAGAGGCTCTCCATCCTGGTCTTACTCCCTTGAAACTTAATACTGCTGTATTCCCTCTGACCTGATTACTTTTCTGTTATACTGTGTCCCTGATAATCTGGGTCCTCTTGCCCTGCCAAATTAGTTTACTCTTCCTAACAGCACCAGCAAACTCTCTAGCAATGATGTTAGTCCTGTGGTTGAGATTAGACTGTCCTGCTTGTATAGGTCCCAACTTCCCCAAAAATAGTCCCAGTGGTCTAGGAATCTAAAACCCTCCTTCCTGCACCAACTCTTAAGCCACACATTCATGCATGCTATTCTATTTCTATATTCACTGACTCATGGCACTGGGAATAATCCAGAGATTACAATGAGATCCTGCCCCTTAACCTTTTGCCTAACTCCCTAAATTTTTGATGCAAGACCTCATCCCTGTTTCAACCCATGTCATTAGTACCACCATGACCTCTACTTTATCACCCTCCTCCTTCAGGATGCCTGCATTCATTTAGTGACACAAACGTCTATAACTATAACATCCTCATCAAACTTAAATGCCAGTAAAGCTCTCTATCCCAAATAATGCTATAATACTGCTGACACAGGCTGTGGTGTGGCTCCTGCTCCCAGAGTTGGTGATCACAAATGTAAGAATTTCAACTTCCCACCACCACATTATCTGCTGATACCCCTTTTAAAAAGTTGTACCTTATTCTGTCAAGTGTCATAGAGGGTCTAATGGTCATGTGATAACATTTGGACAGTGAAATTGACCAAAAAATGTCATCATTTGTTTGAGTAACATTTGTACCAGAAGTGCTAAGCAATAACCATATCCAAGAAGACATTCAACAGCATGACCATCACTGAATAATCCTCCACTATCTATCTGTTGACTAGAAACTGAGCTGCACCAGCCATGTAAAACCAGCCATAGGCTGGAAATTTTGTGGTGAGTAACTCCCAAAGGCTGGACAGCATCTACAAGGTGCAAGTCAGGAGTATGAAGATTACACTCCACTTGTCTGGGAATGTTGCTTTAAACAACACTCAAGCTTGTTACCGTACAATCCACTTGTTTGGTACCCCAAAGAGCACTTTCAATATTCACACCCTCTGCCATTAATGCACAGTGCGGCAGTGTTAACATTTACAAGATACACTGTAGATCTCACCAAGGCTCTTGAACAGCATATTCCAAATCTGGAATCTCTACCACTTAAGACCAGAGTAGTAGACCCATAGGAACACCATCACTTGCAAGTTCTCTTCAAAACCATATGCCTTCCCAATTTGGAACTATATCACTATGCCTTTACCGTTGAGTCAAAATCCAGAATTGTACCTTGCTGAATTATTGCCGTCTAGATGAAGACAACTGATCATCACCTGGAGGGCAGATAGCATAGACAGATGCTAGTCTAACCAGTGGCATCCATATCCTATAAACCAATAAACACATTAATGTACTTAAGTGGCAAAAGTAATTAATATTAGTGCCTGTGCAACAAATGGGAACCTTGCAAAATTATGTTGCTTTATTTTTCTATCGGTGAAGAAATATTTTAAGTGCAACCTTATGACAAAAGGGTTTTTAAGAGAAATTATTTCCTTTTTCCACCAGTCCCCTTATCTTTATGAAGTAATTTGATTTCTTAGTGGGTTATTTTACCACAGCTACTGAGTACTGCAGTAGCATGACCATTTTTCATTTAGTTCAAGGTAGTAAATGCCTGTGGGCTATTTGACCACAAAGTCATAAAGTTAAACTTATTTAACCAATACAAACAACAGGAACCACTGGATCATGTTGAAGGTTGGAAAACATTTATTTTCTTCCTTACCTGAACATGGTTGGCACTGTAGCTAACCTTGTATTTCCCCATCTCAGTTGCCTTCTTGGCTGAGATCTGCTCACCAGCACAGATCAGAAATGAAATCTAGAACTACCCTGATTTATAAGCCCTAGGTACTTGCTGTCTCAAGAAACTAACAGTATAAATTGCATAAAAGTTCTAGTTTGAATTTCTACTATTGATTTCAGTATTAATCCCCTCCAATTACATGAAGCTTGAAACTTCTTCAATAATTTGAAAGAGCAATCCTTATGAAAGATAATAAAATGCATTCAAATATTTCATTACCAATAGATTGGTATTGCATCATTTTTGTTTCGCTGTTAAGCTGTTTCATTTTGACTTTTTGTTATATAACTATTTGTAACTTTTCCAAACTATGAAATGATGCCTTATGACATTTACCCACTTCTATAACAGATATTTTGGAAAATTAATTATTATAAAAAATAACTTTGTGCTTCTTTATTAAATGCAATTTATGTTTTGAATCAGGTCGGTTTATTATTCAAAATGTGACTCCTCAAAATGATGGTGAAAGTTCAAAAGTAAAAGTCAAAGTTAGAGTCAATATCCATGGTATTTTCAATGTGTCCAGTGCTTCACTGATTGAGAAACCAAGACCAGAAGTTGGTCAGGTTGAAGATGTTCCAATGGAAACAGATCAACTATCTCGGGGCACAGCAAATGCAAAAGTAGATAATCAGGTATAGTATGCAAAATAGTTGATGCTTCAAGTCCAAAGATGTATTTTTGGAAGGCTTAATCAACTTTTCCAAATTCTAAAGCATTCTTTGCTGTCAAATTGGTGTTTTATTCCCAGAAATGTTTCAGTTGAGTAAAAACCCATTAAACAGAAATTGTTGATGTGACCCTTATAATTTTGTAGATAAAATTATCTGCACTAATGGATTACTCTGTCTATTAAATATGTCTCTTTCTCTAGATTATACTCCAGTTACTTCCGTTTGTATCAGGCTACTTCTCCCGGTGGGGATATCACTGCTGACATGATTCTGTTCAGCTGTATCATCACCTGAAGTGCATGTGCAGTTTTATACAGGTCTTTGCATGGTATTGGCTGTACATTACTCCTTTCCCTTATTCAGAAGCACTGAGTCCACTGGTAATACCCTTACCTCCAACTGCAGCACAGACCAGGGAATGTACTTAGTCCTCAAGTTGAGACATTTGGATATCTTTTGTAGTATATTATGCATGAAGCAAATAGCATCAGCTTGAACTAGTTGTGAAGAACTAATCCCACTTTAGTTGGTGCAACAAAATTTACTAATATAGAAAAATATAGCATATTCTGGAGAAATTAATCTACAAGATGATTAGTTACACATTTTGATTTTTCTGCTTTCCTGTTTTACTATTGTACTAACTTTAGTTCCATAATTTTGTGTTTCCTTTGCTGTATGCTAGCCTTGTTGTTCGCTAATAGATGACATCTTTAGTTCAGGGGTTTGTGTTGGTCATCTAACATTGAGGCTTGATTCAACTACTCTCATTGCTAAGTATGTGCAATTAAAATATTCTAAGCATCTTACCACAAAGTTTCTGATATGAGATCCTCACTCTGCAGCAGTTGCCTCCGCCAACCCATATATTTCACCAATTCACTGGACAGTAAGCATCTTTGTGCTATAAACCTAATCCATAGTACTACCGTGTTTACTTATTACTTTGTCCATGTTTCCCTATGGCACTATAGGTGTCTGAATGCCTCTGACAGTTAATAGGAGGCAATTCATTCTGATTTAGTTTGAACATATGATGTGCAACATAGATTTTTTGTTTTTTCATTGGAATTTCAAAAGCTCTTAACTGTCTTCTAAATGTAGCTGTCACTATTACCTGCACCTTGGTGAATTTAATACTTCAAATATTTGATATCCAGAAAAAAGAACAGGATGACTTAACAAATATCTGAATCCTGACTCTTGTCTACTCATGGTATCAGTGGCAGTATCTAGATTGGCATTTTAGTACCAATTGTTGGAAATGCTGTCCTTGCGATGAAACATTGTGGAATTTGGTTGTATACATATTGGCTACTATGCTTCATAGAAGCAGAAGTAGTCCATTCAGGCACATGAGCCTGTTAAATTAGATAATGACTGGTCTGTATCTCAATGTTTTTGTTCCATAATCTCTTTATACCCTTGCTAGATACATCCTATCTTGGTTTCATAATCCCTTAATACCTTTGGCAGATGCACAGGCGATACATGTTGTATCAGTGTTTTCAAAATTGACCCAGCTGTAGCAGCTTTTTGAGGGCATGGTCCAGAATTCCACAACAATTGACGATGGTTTCACGGTCATTAAAAATCTGGAATTAAAGTCGAGTTCAGATTCCACCATCTGCCATGGTGGGATTTGAACCTGGGCCTCGGGTATCATGCTGGGCCTCTAGATTACTAGTCCAGTGATGTTATCACTTGGTCACTGCCTCCTTTGTGTAAGTTGAAGGTTGTATCTCCTTGATCTGGATTCTCTGTGAAAGGAATAGTTTCTGGCCCCTATTAGCCTACAAATCATTAGTCATTGGAGCACCCCTAACTCTCCTATACTCAAAGGAACATGAGCCTTGTCTATGCAACCTGTTCATATTTTAATACAGTTGTTTAGCCTTCGTAGAATCCTGGTGCATCACTGCTGCAGTCTTAAATTCAATAAGGTTCCACACAAGATTTAAGAAAAAGGGAAGCATGTTGAATTAGAACTAATCTTCTAAGAAGGATAGATAATTGATTAGGAAGTAGAGCACACAGATGCTAGGCATGTATTGAAATGGAGATGTCTCTTTGGTATCTTTTTGTAAGTGGAAGATGAAGTAGACAGCTGTATATCCATGTTTGCTGACTTGTTTTTCCTCGTAACACTACCTATCAAATTCGAGAGAGAGTCTAACCTTTTTATACCAGTCTAAACAGCTTTAAACAAGTATAGCATACTTTCCTTTTTATATTTCAGTATCTTTTTGATAAGGGCCAACATTTGATTAACTTTAAATTCTGTTTAGTAATTTCTGTACATTGCCCCTCATTTCACTTTCTAGCTTCTTGCTATTTAGCTAATATTCTGATCTTTACTTCCAAAGGAGTCTATACATTTTCCTATCTTGAACTTTTATCCATTGCAATTTTGCCCATTCACTACAGAATCACTGAATTGTTGCGGTTTCAGGTAATGGTCTAATCCCTTTTCGAATGCTTCTTTTGAGCCTTCCTCAGGCAGTGTATTCAAACTCTAACTGTTCTTTTAACCTTCATTACTTTTTGCTGCTTTTACTAATGATTTTAAATCTGTGCTTCACACTTGTGAAAGAATCACGAACGTGAACAGTTTCTCCCTATCTGTTATGTCCAGATCCCGCAGGATTTTAAATGCCTGTAAGTTTTTTTTACTCAAAGGACAAACAGTCCTAACTTTTCCATTCTGTCGTCTTATCTGAAGTTTCTTGTCCCTGGAACCATTATAGTGAATCTTTTCTGCATCCATTACTTAATACCTTCACATCCTTAAATCTTAAATTAATCAATGTCAGTTTGTAAGTTTGTTCCCACCTGCATTAGTTGCTGTTATCAGCAAAATACAGCTGTTTATTTCATTTTCCATTTACAAAAAGCAAGATACCGAAGAGACATCTCCATTTCAGTACGTCAAGTATTTCTATTCTGTCCTCTACTTCCAATTATCTATTCTTGCCAGCAAGTTGGCTCCAATTCAGTGTTTCCTTTTTTTCTTAAATCTTGTGTAGAACCTTATTGAATACCTTCTGACATAGCTACACTTGAAAACACTCAGCATATTCTGAATTTGTGAAAGGTGTTTCATGAAAGCACATTCATTCAGGTGATGCAACTAACTCATGTCTAATTACATCATGATTTTTGTAAAAAAGTTACTGGAAGATTTAAATAAAGATGACCCAGTAGTTGCTAAGCAGGAAATGCCATTTTTCCTTTGAATTTATAACTTACTGGCAATTTATCCACTTAGAATTAAGGAGTTGGCTATTCCACTTTTTGAGGCAGAGAAAACAATTGAGATTTAGCAAATACCTATCTAGCACCCGGAAATATTCTATCTAATATAAAAATGATATAATTGAGAATCATCTTAAGTAGATAATTTGGAGGGATTGAGAAAGTGCCTTGAAAATCAAAAAAGATGACTCCATTTGAAATAGTATCAGAAGTTTAACTTGTATCATATCATGCTGTTTCCCAAAACCAATAATCTGAGATCTAGAAATTTGTGTTTTGTTTGGAGAAGAGGTCAACTTTTATTAAATCATTTACTTTTCAAAAGAACACTTTCTTGTTGAACTTTTGAATAGTTCAGTTGCCTGTGTGCGCAGAGTTGGCGTCTGCCACGTGATCAGATGTTCTTTGTACCACGTGGAAGTTAAAACAATCAAGTTTTAAGTTGAAATTATTAGCAGATGTTTTGTTGTTTTAGCAGTTTAAGTAGTGTAATCATTGAAATTCTGACTATGCTGATTCAGTATCTGTGGATATTTGTTGATATCATAATGCCTTTACATTGATATTTAGATTCAAGGCTTTTTTTTCTGTTTTGGGACTTTAAAACCAGTTATTAACTAAAGGAAGCAGATTGCAGGTTTCACAATGATGGAAATTTTTAAAATTTGAAGTAAAACATTTGAAGCTCTGTAGAAGAGATTAGATAGTGGAGAACAGAAATTGGAAATTAAGAAATGAAAAGGAAATATTTCTAAAATAAGATCCTCAATTGTGTGGTCTGATTACAATTGCTTTTTTAGTACACAAATTGAAAGTAACAGAAGGATCATGAGTAGATAATTTACGTTAAACTATCTGTGCTCATTTGCATCCAATCTTTGTTGCTAACAAGAAAATTTAATCCATCAAAATTTGAACAGCACGAAACGTCAATAACAGTTCTAATTAGCCCCCCTTTTTGTATTTTTCACACATGAAACTAAGACATGGTGCACATAATAAACAATTTGCAGAAACATTGGATAATTTTAGTTGGTATAATGAAAATTAAAAATTTCAGAGGATCATAATGTGTGCTGTCTCTTGTCTTTGTCGCGAGGTTAATATTTGGGTAGAATAGTTCATGTTAGTTTTGTTTCAAATTCTGTTTATTTCTACTATCTTACAATAATGAAAAGCTTGCCCCTTCACTAAAAGTACCTTTTTTACCAGTGTATTCAAGACCATTGAAATATTGTGTGTGCGTGCGCGCGCACGTGTGCATTACTTTGTGTTTTGCCATATTTTGAAAAAATCAAATTGATGCCTATTTCACATTTTAAGGGTAATATGCAAGTTGATCAAGAGGAAACACATTTGCAGCAAAAAGACCAAGCTGAAGAGCAGAATGATGTTTCTCAGGTATTGAACAAAGAACAAAACAGCACAGGAAACAGGCCCTTTGGCCCAATGAGCCCACGCTGCCACCCTGATGTTCCCACCTCTACCCGTGATCCCTGTCTATGTTTATAGATCTATAGATTAAAAACCAAATTTGAGACAATTTAGGGAGAATTTGTTTTGCCAGTTAGCCTAAGAGGACATCTTTGGGATGTGGGAGGAAACCGGAGCACCCAGAGAAAACCCACGCAAGCACGGGGAGAATGCGCAAACTCCCACATTCACAGGCCCAAATCCACGTATCTGCACAGCACAGCAATAGTCACTGAGCTGTCCTGTTGCCCATCAGATGGTCCAGGTCAAGCATACACTAACGACATGAAGCACTAGGATATCTCAAAATCCAAGAGCAGCCCTCATGACCCATTGCATATATGCCCCTTGTTAGACAACAAGGTGGACCAAAGCACTTGTAGGATAAAAACAAGTACATCAATATCATCTATTTACACACTTCCCAGGGACTCCCAAGGCTTATGATCACTATTTTAAATCAGTTTTCTATGCCCCTCCATTCCCATTCTGTTCATGTGCCCATCTAAGTATTTCTTAAACAACTCGAATGCTTGCCTCCACCACTTAACTTGGCAGCGCGTTCCATACCCCCACCACCCTCTGTGGGGGAAAAAAAACTCCCTCTAGCATCCAAATTATACCTTACCCCCTTCACCCTAAGCCCGTGACCCCTCGTGCTATTTGAGACCATTCCAGGAAAAAGCTTAACCCTGTTTACTCTATCTATACCCCTCATAATCTTGTACACTTCTATTAGGTCTCCTCTAAGTTTACGCCTTTCTAAGGAAAAAGGCCCCAATTTGCCTAACCTCTCCTCGTAACTTGGACCTTCCATACCAGGCAGCATCCTGGTAAACCTCCTCTGCAGACTCTCCACATCCTTCAGGTAGTAAGGCGACCAGAACTGGACGCAGTATTCCAAATGAGGTCTAACCATTGATACTGAAAATTGGTAAAACCATATATTTTGCCAAAGAAGCTTTAGTTTATGATTTGTATTTCATAACTTTAATTTTCTACAGAATGATTCTGCTGCAGAAAATAAAGAAGATAATACAAAACCCAAGATAAAAGTGAAGTGTGTGGATTTGGTGATTCAAAGTGATCTGCCCCAACAGCTTGGTCAGGATCTTCTCCACAGTTATGTTGAAAATGAGGTATGAGCCCTTGGGTATTCCACCATAATTAAGAAATGGATTATCCAGGTTCCTATATGATCCTTTTTATGACTTAGCATGTAGGTATTGTTTTTAATTTATTCTCTAGCTGTGGAACAACCATTTCTTAATTTTCATCTCCAGTTGCTCTGAAAGGTTGGTGTAGTGTTATCTTGAATTAAAGATCGGATTAAATTGAGTTTGTTGGGCCAGTTCAGAAGATGAATATGTGGCAACTATTTCAGTGTGAATTTGGAGTCACACATAGGCCAAATGAGTAAGAATAACAACTTTTTAAAGGAAATCTGAACTAATTTAGGTTTTATGACAATCTTAACAGTTCCACTCTTGACTCAGTATCTCTGGCCTCAACACAGAGCAGGTACGTATATTTGGGGACATGGTGTGGTGGAGAAAGCTGATTTCTTTCAGTATTGCCTCATGTAAACACAATTCCACTTGACATTTCACAGAATATTTTTATACAGGACATGCTTATTGATACTAATTTGAATAATAATATGAATACTAATGTTTTATTTCCCAGGGGAAAATGATTATGCAGGACAAGTTGGAAAAAGAGAGAAATGATGCCAAAAATGCTGTAGAAGAATATGTGTATGAGATCAGAGACCAGCTGTGCGGAACTTATGAAAAATTCATCAGTGAGGCAGTAAGTAGTTTATTCCAGTAGTCAGTAAGTTAATATGCAGCATTAATGCACTAAAGTGACAAGAACTAGTTTATGTTGCTTTACACAGAGCCGCAATATTGATCTTGATCAGAGAATCAGCTGACAAATAGTCACCGATTCAACACACACACATTTGAGTTGCTGCCAACAAAAACTAGCAGATATCTGGAAACAATTTGCCTTTTTCTCTGCAGTGTAATAGGTGATGACCTAAAACAAAAGACAGGATTAAAATGATTCGTAGAGGCTTTGGATTTCTTTTCTTTGATGTTTCTTGGCTTCCACAAGAGAGGCATTACTTCCTCTAAAGTTTCCCAAAAATAACAGCATCTTTCTGTCACATTCAAGTAGTCATTCTTGTGATGCAAGAGGCAACTGTCAAATTAATTTCATCCTTCCATGATTGACTTCCATGTGCAGCATTGATTAGCTGGGATGGTAAAAAGATGGTTCACTTCCTGTTTGATCATTATTCGTGATGTGGAGATGCCACCTTTGGATTGCGGTAAACACAGTAAGAAGTTAAAGCCCAACAGGCTTATTTGGTAGCAAAAGCCACTAGTTTTCAGAGCACTGCCCCTTCATCAGGTGAATGAAAGTCCTATTCACAAACAGGGCACATAAAGACACAAACTCAATTTACAAAATGATTGGAATGCAAATCTTTTCAGGTAATCAAATTTTAAAGGTACAGACAATGTGAGTGGAGTTAGCATTAAGCATAGGTTAGAGAGGTGTGTATTGAACAAAGAACAGCACAGCACGGGGAAACAGGCCCTTTGGTCCAATGAGCCTGTGCTGCCGTTTTAATGAAGTGCCCTCCTCTACCTGTGATCTTTGTCTATGCCTATTGGGGAAGATTGTCCCTAAATTAGTCTTCCCTCAATCTGTTACACTGATCAGCCTAAAAGCATGTTTTTGGGTGTGGGAGGAAATTGGAGCACCCAGAGAGAACCCACATAATCACAGGGAGAATGTGCAAACTCCTGCAGACACGGGCCCAAATCCATGTATCTGCACAGCAAACAGTGATAGTCACTGAGCTGTCATGTTGCCCATCAAATGGTCCAGTTTAAGTGTACACTAATGAAGCACCATCCAAGAGCAGCCTTCGCACTACCCACTGCATGTATGTCCCTTGTTGGACAACAAGGTGGACTGAATCACCTGTGAAGTAAAAGAAAAAAGACATCAATAAACATGCACAACTTAGACAGATGTTTACAGATTCTCCAGAAACTCAGAAGTAAGGCAGGTGAGCCATGAAGTATATTGGAAGGTCCATAGAATCAGTTGATTCCCAGGGACATCCCAAGGCTCCTGATCTTTATTTAGAACAGTCTCCTGCATCCATCCATCTCCTAATCTGTCATGTGCCTATCTAAGTAAACCTGTGCCTATCTACATTCCAGGCCCCACCATCCTCTGTGGAAAAACCTCCCTCTAACATCCAAAGTATACCTCGCCCCCCCACCCCTCACCCTAAGCTTGTGGCCCCTTGTAATTTTTGTATCCAACCTCGGAAAAAGCTTACCACTGTTCACTCTATCTATACCCTTCATAATCTTGTACAGCTCTGTTAGATCTCCCCTTGTTCTCTGCCTTTAAGGAGAACAACCCCAATTTGCTGAATCTCTCCTCATAGCTCAGTCCTTCCATACCAGGTAGCATCCTGGTAAACCTCCTCTGTACACTCTCTCCAGGGTCTCCATGTCCTTCTGGTGGTAAGGCGACCAGAACTGGACGCAGTACTCCAAATGCAGGCGAACCAACATTCTATTCATCTGAAAACTTGCTGATCACACCACTTACTCCCTCTTCAGTCATTTGTGTATATTACAAATAGCAAAGTTCCCAGGACTGAGTCCTGCAGCATACCACTAGTTACAGACCTCCCAGCTAGAAAAGGACTTTTCCACTACTACTGTCTCCTGTAACCAAGCCAGTTCTCAATCCATCTAGCCACTTGGCCTTGTATCCAATGAGCCTTAACCTTTTCCACCGACCTACCATGAGGGACTTTATCAAATGCCTTGCTGAAATCCATGTAGACGACATCCATGGCTCGTTCTTTGTTGACCGTTTTTGTCATCTCAAAAAAATTTACCAGATTCATAAGGCCTGACTTCCCTTTACAAAGCTGTGCTGCCTATCACTAATCAAATTTCCACCCTCTAAATACATATACATCCTATCCCTAAGAATCCTTTCCAGTATTTTCCCTACCACTGACATCAAACTCACTGGCCTGTAATTACTCTGGTTATCCTCCAGTTCTCTGGGGCCTCACCGTCAGAGGCCAACAACTTCAACTCTCGTCTCCCTAAGCAGCCTAGGATAAATACCATCAGCCCCTGAAGATTTATCAGTTTTAATACTACCTAAAAATGTAATATTTCCTCCAACAGGTCTACAACTCCCTCCAAGAAGGAGAGGGACTTGTTGCCTGGTATTGTCGTGAATACTGACGCAAAGTATTCATTCAGGATCTCCCCCATTCCCTTGGAGTCTAAGCATAGTTCCTATCCCTAAAAGGACTTTTTTTTCCTCTAACCGCTCTTTTATTCCTAACATAGAAGTAAAATGCCTTTGGATTTTCCTTAATCATGTCTGCCAAGACCATTTCATGCCCCCTTTTTGCCCTTCTAATTCCCCATTTGAGCTCCCTCCTACTCTCTGTATTCCTCCAATGTTCTGTCCATTTCCAATTGCTTTGACCTAACATACACCTCTTTTCTTCCTGATCAAGTCCTCAATATCCCTAGTTATCCGTGGCTCTCTAATCCTACCTTTCCCATCCTTCCTCTTAACCGGCACATGTCTTTCCTGCAACCTTTTTAGTTGATTCTTAAAAGACTCCCACATGTCAAACGTGGACTTGGCCTCAAACAGCTTCTCCCACTCAGTATCTTTAAGTTCCTGCCTAATCTGGCTGTATCTAGTCTTTCCCCAATATAGTACCCTCCCCTTCAGACAGCAGTCATCTTTTTCCATTAGTATCCTGAAATAGACAGAATTGTGGTCAGTGTTTGCCACATGTTCCTCTACTGCAACCTCGACCAGGTTCATTTCCAGAACTAAATCCAGTATAGCCTCTCTCTAGTCGGGCTAGCTACATACTGCTCCAAAGACTCTTCCAGTACACATTTTACAAATTCCTCCCTGTCTGGACCCCCAGCCCTAGACTCCTTCCAGTCCACCCCAGGGAGATTAAAGTCTCCCACTAAACAACCTATGTTTTCTGCACCTATCCAGAATTTCTTTACGTATACTTTCTTCCACTTCCCAATGGGCTATTGGGTGGCCTATAGTATACCCCCAGCATAGTGATTGCTCCCTTCCTGTTCCTAAACTCAATTCCCGAATCCTTTAAATTATCCTCCCTCTGCATCGCTGTAATGTGCTCCCTAACTAAATGCCACTCCCCCTCTTTTTGACCCTCCTCTGTCACACCTGAAACACTTATACCCAAGAATATTTAGATGCCAGTCCTGCCCTCCTTTTAAACATGTTTCTGTCACTGCAACCACATCTAAGTTTCTTGCAAACATTAGGCCTTCAGTTCATCCATTTTATCTGTTACGCTCCTTGCGTTAAAACAGACACATTCCAGATCTCCAGGCCCACTCAGATTCTCCTCCTCTCATCAAATCTTAGCCTGTTCCCCAACTTGCTCCCACTCCCTACTGAGCATCAGTTTCAACTCCACCCCCTTCCCCACATTAGTTTAAACCATGCCTAAACACTCCAGCTAAGATATTCTTGCCCTTCCCATTTGTGTTCCCCATCTCTCCTGTACAGGTGACCTTCTCTCATGAATACTTCCCAATGATTTACAAATGTAAAAACCCTCTACCTTGCACCAATCCTTCAGCCACGCAATTGGTTGAAGGATCTCAGTATTCCTAGCCCCACTGTCACTAGGCACTGGTAGCAGCCCAGAGATTGCCACTCTGGAGGCCCTGCTCTTCAGCCTGGCACCCAACTCCCTAAACTGCATACGAATTTCCCCATTATTCTTCCTTCCTACGTCCTTCTAACCTATATGCACAATCAGCTTGGTGCCCTTCACCCTTCAATATTCCTTCAACCCTCTCTGAAATATCCTGTACCCCTGCTCCAGGGAGGCAGACTACCATCATGGAGTCTTGCTTTTGATCCACAGAACCGCCTATCATTTCCTTTAACCCTCCCATCCCCCACCACTATCTCACTTGTCTCCTTCCTTCCTTCCTTCCCTCTAAGGTGTTTGGTCCTGCTGTCTTTCTAGAAGATTATCTTCCCCATTTGCTGCCCTTTCCTTGATGTTTTGGGAGACTACCACTGGGGTAGCCTTTAGATCATGACTCCTTTCTTAACCTTCCTAATGGTTACCCATCTGTTCCCTGCCCCTTAAGCCCAGGTGTCTTCACTTGACTATAGTTCCTATCCATTATTGCTTCATTCTCCCTTACAAGAAGTACATCCTCAAGCCTTGGCTCTAACTTCCTGCTCCGGTGTTTCAGCCGCTGCAGTTCCCAACACTTGACGCAGATGTAGACTTTTGGGAGAAGAGTTGTCCCATGAAACTCCCACATATGACACCAAATGCAGTAAAATCATCTCCCAGTTGAACCTGCCATTTACCCGAGTATCTTTTGGAGATCAAAACACAAAAAGGGAAAAGAAGGACAACAGCAGAAACACCCACCTCTCCTACGCCTGCTTTCGCCAAAGCCCTTACAGCTCTCACTCAGCTGCCCGTCCCAACACTGCCCACTGTCTACTATTACCTTTTAATATTCTGCGCTACTTTCCCGACTTCCCCTGTGCCTACCTCCGCTGCAGAGAGAAAAAGCAAACAAAAACCCCGCAAACTGGAAAAGAAGAAAAAAACTCTCAGGTATTCAGCCACTCTCCTCCAGCTGCCAGCACTTTCCAAATACACTGCTCCAAAGAACAGTTGTCTCCAGACAGGAGAGTTAATGAGATTTTACAAGTCCAGGCAAGTCGTGGGGGTTACAGATAATGTGACATGAATCCAAGGTCCCAGTTGAGGTCGTCCTCGTGTGCGGAACTTGGCTATCAGTCTGCTCAGCAACTCTGCTATCGTATGCTGTCTTAGAGAACACTTACCTGAAGATCAGAGGCCAAATGCCTGTGACCACCGAAGTGTTCCCCAACAGGAAGAGAATAATCTTACCTAGTGATTGTCGAGAAGTGTTCATTCATCCATTGTCATAGCATCTGCATGGTCTCCTCAATGTACCATGCCTCGGGACATTCTTTCCTGCAGCATATCAGGTAGACAATGTTGGCCGAGTTGCAAGAGTATGTTCTGTGTTCTGACATGAGATGAGGCATCCATGTTGATGATTCGGCATGTCTTGCTGAGGTTACTGAGGCAGGGTTGTGGTGTCATGGTCACTTCTTCTGAAGGCTGGGTAGTTTGCTGTGGATAATGGTCTGTTTGAGGTTGTGTGGTTGTTTGAAGGCAAGAAGTGCAGGCCTTGGTGAAATGTTTGTCTTCATCAATGATACGTTGAAGGCTCTGGAGAAAATGTCATCGCTTTTTCTACTCCAGGGAAGTACTGGAAGACTGAGTCCTGTGTCCATCGTGTTCCATGTTTGTCTTCGATGGCAGTCAGTGCAGTTTTTCACTGTGGTGCATCGGAATTATGGATCGATGTTCTTTTGAGGGCATCTTTCAGCGTCTGTTACGATTCTCTTCATTTGAGCAGATCTGTGTAAACTGAGGGCTTGCCCATAAGGGGTGGCTTAGTTAATGTGTTTGGGATGGGAGTTGGAGAAGTACAGCACCATGAGGTTATCTGTGGGCTTGCGGCAGAGTGAAGTGCTGAGATGACTGTCCTTAATGGAGATCGGGTGTCCAAGAATGCAACTGATTCATGTCATACTATCTGTAACTCTCACGGCTTGCCTGGACTTGCAAAATCTCACTAACTATCCTGTCAAGAGATGATACATATCTCTTTAACCTGTGCTTAACACACTTTCCGCTCATATATATTGTCTGACTTGATTATTTGTAAAGGCTTGCATTCTGATCATTATTTTGTAAATTGAGTTTGTCTCTTTATATGCCCAGTTTGTGAATAGAACTCCCACTCGTCTTATCAAAGGGCAGCACTCTGAAAGTTAGTGGCTTTTACCGCCAAATAAACCTATTGGACTTTTAACCTGGTGGTGTGAGACTTCTTGACCCACTCATATCTGCTAAATGGGTACTGATTTGGGAGTAAGTTAGGTTTCTTATTCTAAAGCTTTCTACTTGATTAAATCACTGAGCAGTAGGAATATGAGGAATAGTACAGAAATAAAGAATTGATCAATGAAGAAAGATTTTCGGTATGTAAAAAGCAGGCATGAGGGTGGCAGTTGTTAGCACTGCCATATCTCTTCCCCCCCCCCCCCCCCCCCCCCCCCCGTGCCAAGGATCCCCAAGTTCAGTTCTGGCCTTGGTTGTCTGTGGAAATGCACAGACAACCAACTCCACGTCTCTGTGGGTTTCCTCCCACGGTCCAAAGATGTGGAAGTTAGATGGATTGGCCATTGTAAATTGCCCTTAAGCATCCAAAGATGTGCATGTTATATGAATTAACCACAGTACATAAATCAGGTTACGGGAGTGCTGTTTCAGAGAGTTGGTGCAGACGGATGAGCTGAATGGCTGTCTCCTGCACTGAAGTGATTCTATGGTGAGTAAAGATATTCTACCTATTTGAATACAGGGATGAGTTTGGAATAAGATGAAGTGGAAAATATCTCAAGTATGAATCCTATATTTTTTAAATTTAACATTAAAACAACATTCCCCCCTCTCGCCATCTTTAAAATTTATTTTGATATTTTTCTCTTGCAATTTTTTTAAAGTGCAGTGAATATTGTACTGAATCTAAGTAGATATGAGGATGTTATGGTTAATGCTACCAGTATACCATATGTCTAATCTAGCATTTGTTTGGAATGCAAGTGTCTAATCATTATCTAAAGTGGTTGAATGAAAAAAAAGTTGCACTTTGTAACACCTTCCCAACCTTGACTTATGAAATGTTGTCATCTTGCAGTGCACAAGAAGTTTTTACAAATAACAATGAAATAATACATGACCAGATCATCAGTATTTGTTGCTGGTTGAGGGATAGACGTTGACCACTATGCCGCAAGCGCTTTAATGAATCAATGTTAATTTACAATCTATTGCTATTGCCATAGGGGCAGCAATACTGATTAGAATGCAGTTGTGTGTTGTATATTTAGACTTTGGAGCATGCTTTTCAAGAATTTTGAACTAAAGTTTATCAATTTGTAATGGCATCTCTAGGAAATATTAAAACATTTTCCCCATAGTTTTATTTCATTATCACTGTTGCAGAAATATTGCTTCAACATATGCACTTTTGGGAGGGGTTGGATGATCATTTTCCTGAACAACATGCGTAAAAGGCAGTGTGTCATGAAGTTGTATGCATCTTTGCCTTGCAGGACAAAAGTAAGTTCATACTGTTATTGGAAGAAACAGAAAACTGGTTGTATGAAGATGGAGAAGACCAGCCTAAACAAGTATATCTTGATAAACTGAATGACCTAAAGGTACAGCTCCTGTCCCTCCATTCAAAGTAATTCTGATAATTGCTTGTAAGATGTTTGCACTGGTTTTGACTGAATAAATTGTAACTCAAATGTGTTTAATTTTATGGACTGGTGATTATAAAGAGATCAGCATTCATGGTGATCCAAAATCTAAGGCATTCTTAAAGCAAATTGCTGTAGTACTTTGATATTGATCAATTTGTCAAGTGCTTATGTCGTCATTGACAATTGATAAGTGGCCTGTTCTGGAGCATTGCCAATAGTAATCAATTTTCATATTGTCTTAAGTTTAGAAATGGAAATGTTTACATCATGTAAACAAGACTTTCTTTCATGTTAAGTGCATTTTTAACACTGACCACACTTCACAATCTCATTCAGTTCAAAAAGGCACTATTTCTTTGGCATTTATATTTTATTCTTAACCACTCATTCAATATAGTTTATTAATTTGGAGAACTCTTAATGTAAAGATTTATTGTACTGTAGTAACCATTCTGCATAGATCTTTTGAAAATCCAATGCTAACTTCCCTTTCTATTTAAGAGACCATATTGGTTTCAGTCAGATCCAGCTAGGATTTATTTAGTGAAACACAAGTAAATGATCGTGACACTGAAGAAGAGCAATGGAATTTGCTATATTGTAACTGGAAGATTTTTGTAAATAAGGTGTAAGATGGTGTGAAACCATATAGGGATCAAAAGAAAGCAAGGATTTTTAAGTTGATTTCATTTGTGTGTCTGGGCCAGTGGAGCTGGCTGGGGTCTGGTATGATCCATGTGGCCACAAAGAATAAAGGCTGGATTCCTTTCCATAGACACTTGGGCAACCAGTTCAGAACCGATACAAGGAGCACGAGGAGAGACCAAAAGCATTTGATGAGCTGGGTAAAAAAATCCAGCTTTTCATGAAGACTGTAGAAGCATATAAAAATAAGGTATGGACCATATTTCCTAAAGTGATATTTTGTCCTAAATGTGCCACTCTAACCATTTTTTTTATTTTAAAATTAAGCAGCAGGAGGTAAATTTTACTTTTTTTTTTGTCTGGCATGTTTCATATCCCGTAGTTAAATATTCAGAAGTTCAAAATTCCTTGGATGACTTGATGGGTGGGGGCAGGAGATTAACCTTCCTTGTCAAGTCTAGCCGACTAAAAATGCATTTTGTGAATCCACTTTTACTAAAAGAAAACTAAGTCTGACAGCATTGCGGCTTTACTGTAGCAGTAATTCTGAGGCCTCATCTAATTGTTCAGAGACAATAAGCAATTCCCAAATCAGTTAAGAAATAAACCTAGAATAAAATATCAGAATCAGTAATGATTACTACATAACCATGTTTTTCCTAAAAACACACTTCGCTAATATCAAATGAAACGTAATCAACTGTTCTTACCCAGTCTTGCCTATGTGTGATTTTAGACACAGCAAAATCATTGTGTGTCAACTGCTTTCTGAAATGGCCTAGCAAGCCAATCAGCTGCATACATTTTTTTATACTGGTTTAGTATAAGAGTAAAACTAGATGGATGGATCACATGGCATTGGCCTAGGTATCAGATGTGGACATTACCAAGTACACAGTCTAATCAACACTGCAAATTCCTCCCACTGAGGCCTTGGAATTTGGAACAAAATTGGAAGAGCTGCTTCTCTGAGACTAATTAAGCAGGTAGTCGTACTTTTCAGCACTTCTGCAAGCCTGTTCCTGCTCTCCCCACCGCACGCACCCCCTACACATTCTCTCTAGAGGGACAGATCTATCAGAAGTGGTGGCATAGTGGTAAGCATTTGGGAAGGAGGCCTTGAACATGCTCAACTTTGAATCTATACCTGATGAAGTCTTTTAGTATCAGATTAAACATGAGCAAGAAAACATTCAAATTACCACTTTACTGCCCTTGATTAATCCATATTCTTTCATTTGAAATATTACTCGGAAGAAACAGTTGGGGTACAGAATGTAATTTGGATAGGGACTTAAATGCCCAGTGTCACTACTGACTGAACTGCTCGAATCCTGATGGTGATGCATGCAGTGAGAAAAGCCTCCTTGACCCAGTCTTCTCAAATCTCTGTCCGAAATGCATTTATCCATGGCAATATATTGGTTGGAGATAACACTGTTCTCCTTGTGAAGATATAGCTCTAGCTTAGCCACTACACAGCAAGGCAAATACAGTCTGGCCAATTACTGTCCTATTGGCCTGCCCTCAATCAACAAAGTAACGGCAGAGGCTGTTGTTAGTGTTATCACACTGAATCTCAAATTGACATCAATTCAGAATGTTCAGATTGGGATTTGCAAGCCAACTTGGCTTCAGACTTGATCAAAAAAACTGGTATGCATGTGAAATGAGGTGTGACTGCTGTTAACACATGGCAACATCTAACCAAGTGTGGAATCAAGGAGCTCCAATACAATCAGAGTCCCTGAAAATGAGGGGAAAGCTCACTACTGGTCATACTTAACACAGAAGATGATGGCTGCAGTTATTGGAACACAATTATCTCATACATGGGTTGTTGCTATAAATGTTCCTCAAACAAATAGAACATAGAACAGTACAGGCCCTTCGGCCCTCGATTTGTGCCGGCCAGTGGACCCTCTAACCTAAACTATTCCAATATCATCCATATGCCTATCCACCAACCATTTGAATGCCCCCAAAGTAGGCAAGTCCACAACTGCTGCAGGCAGGGCATTCCACGCCCTCACCACCCTCTCTGTAAAGAACCTGCCTCTGACATCCGTCCTATAACTACCACCTCTTAATTTAAAGTTATGTCCCCTCGTGTTGGTCATTTCCATCTGAGGAAAAAGGCTCTCACTATCCACCCTATTCAGTCCTTTGATTATCTTATACGCCTCAATTAGGTCACCGTGTAACCTTCTCTAATGAAAATAACCTCAGGTCCCTCAGCCTTTCCTCATAAGGCCTTCCCACCATACTAGGCAACATCCTGGTAAACCACCTCTGCACTCTTTCCAATGCTTCCACATCTTTCTTATAATGCGGCGACCAGAACTGTACGCAATACTCCAAGTGCGGCCTCACCAGAGTTTTGTACAGTTGTAACATAATCTCACGGCTCCTAAATTCAGTCCCTCTACCAATAAAAGCTGACACACCGTATGCCTTCTTAACAATTTTATCAACCTGGGTGCCAACTTTCAAAGAGCTATGTTAAGAATAGAAGATTGGTTAGGGCAAGATTAGGGCCAGTCATAGACAGCAGTGGGAAGTTGTGCGTGGAGCCTGAAGAGATTGGTGAGGCACTGAATAAATATTTCTCTTCGGTATTCACGCAGAGTGCTGGAAATGTAGCTATGGAGAACACTGAGGTACAGGGTTGCAAATTGGGAAGTATTGTAGTAGATAGGGAGGATGTGTTAGAAATTCTCGAGGTTTGAAGTTGGATAAGTCCCCTGGGC
Organism: Sphyrna mokarran; assembly: GCA_024679065.1. NCBI lineage: Eukaryota > Metazoa > Chordata > Chondrichthyes > Carcharhiniformes > Carcharhinidae > Sphyrna > Sphyrna mokarran. The sequence continues at coordinate 151,031,310 of JAGIQG010000001.1, forward strand.
CGGACGGGATTTACCCTAGGATTCTCTGGGAGGCAAGAGAGGAGATTGCAGAGCCTCTGGCTCTGATCTTCAGGTCCTCGTTGGTTACGGGTGTGGTTCCGGAGGACTGGAGGATAGCGAATGTGGTCCCATTGTTTAAGAAGGGAAGAGAGACCTTCCAGGGAATTATAGGCCAGTGAGTCTTACTTCTGTTGTGGGCAAGGTATTGGAGAGAATTATTAGGGATAGGATTTATAGTTATTTAGAGAGAAATGAATTGATTGGGGATAGTCAGCATGGTTTCGTGAAGGGTAGGTCATGCCTTACTAACCTCATTGAGTTTTTTGAGAAAGTGACCAGAGAGGTGGATGGGGGTAAGGCGGTTGATGTAGTATATATGGACTTTAGTAAGGCTTTTGATAAGGTGGCCCATGGAAGACTTCTACAGAAAATGCAGATGTGTGGAATAGAGGGTGATTTAGCTAATTGGATTAGGAATTGGCTGGCAGATAGAAGACAGAGGGTGGTGGTTGATGGGAGATATTCATCGTGGAGTTTGGTGACGAGTGGTGTGCCTCAGGGGTCTGTTTTGGGGCCCCTGCTGTTTGTAATTTTTATAAATGATCTGGATGAGGGTATTGAGGGATGGATCAGTAAATTTGCAGATGATACTAAAGTTGGTGGTGTGGTAGATAGTGAAGAGGGGTGTTTTAGTTTACAGAGTGACTTGGACAAGTTGCAGAGCTGGGCCGAGAGGTGGCAAATGGAGTTTAATGTGGAAAAGTGTGAGGTAATGCACTTTGGCAGGAACAATAAATGTGTAGAGTATAGGGCTAATGGTAGGGCTCTTAATAGTGTTGAGGAACAGAAGGATCTTGGTGTATGTGTCAATAGATCCCTGAAAGTAGGCAGTCAAGTGGATAAAGTTGTTAAGAAGGCATATGGAGTCTTAGCTTTTATTGGTAGGGGGATTGAATTTAGGAGCCGCAGCATCATGTTGCAACTGTACAAAACTCTAGTGCGGCCGCACTTGGAGTATTGTGTGCAGTTCTGGTCCCCACATTATAAGAAAGATGTGGAGGCATTGGAGAGGGTACAGAGGAGGTTTACCAGGATGTTGCCTGGTATGGAGGGCAGGTCCTATGAAGAGAGGTTGAAGGATTTGAGGTTGTTTTCGTTAGAAAGGAGGCGGCTAAGAGGGGATCTTATTGAAGCATATAAGATGATTAGAGGTTTAGATAGGGTGGACAGTGATAGCCTTTTTCCTAGGATGGAGAAAGCTAGCACGAGGGGACACAGCTTTAAATTAAGGGGTGATAGTTATAGGACGGATATCAGAGGTAGGTTCTTTACCCAAAGGGTGATTAGGGAGTGGAATGCCCTGCCTGCAGCTGTTGTAGATGCGCCAAGTTTGGTGGCGTTTAAGAGGTTAGTTGATAAGTATATGGAAGAGAAGGGAATGGTTTAGTTAGGAGGGGCATTGCTTTTTATTTTGGTCGGCACAACATCGAAGGCCGAAGGGCCTGTTCTGTGCTGTTATGTTCTATGTACTTGTACCCCAAGATTCCTCTGCTTGACAACATTATTAAGGGTCCTTCCATTAGCCCTTTATTTCATATGCCTGTTATTCCTACCAATGTTCTGAGCCCAAGACTAATTACTTTATCAGGTCAGAAATGAAGATTTTGACTGGTTAGTGTACAGTTCCATTCACTATTCTGCAGCAACCTTGGGCAATTGATGACTGGCAAGTAATAGTCACATGACACAGGTGCCAGGAAGTGACTACTTTCAAAAAGCAGCCTACCCACCTCAACATTCAGTGGCATAATCCCCCACAATCAACATTCTGGGGGCCCTCATTGAACAAACTTCCTTAACTGGACGTAGCACAGGAGATCATCAGCAATCAAAGATTTGGTATTTTGCTGAAAGTAATTTGCCCTCAGACCCCCAAAGTCTTTCCACTGTTTACAAGATGCAAGTCAGTGCTTGAATGTGGCAGCTACATCAATCAAATAATGACTCCTTTCAGGTCAAACAGCCTAGATTCCATTTGCTCTTAAGCAATCATTCTGCTGCCAGTAGCTACAGTGTTTAGTATTTGCAACATGTTTAACAGCAGCTTGGTAAGCTTTCTTTGCCAGAACTTCCCATACCCTTGATCTCTGCCACTTACAAGGATGAGCAGCAGGACCATGGGAATGCCCCCAACTCTAAATTATACATTTGTCTGATCTGTCTAATATTCCTCCATTTTCCCTCTGTCAGAATCCTGGAACTGTCTGTCAAACAGCACTAGGCATACCTTCACGATACAGACCACAGCAGTTCACGAAGGTGACTCGCCATCATTGCCTCTGGAAATTAGGAATAGACCACAAATGCTGGCCTCCATACTATTGCTCACATCATGTGAATTTTTTCCAAAGTCTCTGCAGAAAGGTGAACATTATTAAAGTAAGCAATATTAAGGGAGCATCAAGCATCACTTCTCAATATGCAGATCATCACAAACCTGTTTTAGAACATGCCAATTTTGGGGGGGGGGTTTGGGGAGGCTGCTGCAGCTAGTAGAATTTGAATTTGGTTAATAAATCTGGAATGTAAAGCTAGTCTTCCTGAAGATGATCATGAAATTATCACTTGTTGCAAAAACCAGCTGGTCCACTAACATACTTTAGAAAAGAAAATCTGCCATCCTTATCCATTCAAATGTGATTGAATTTTAACTGCCTTCTGAAATGGCATAGCAGATCACTCAGTTCAAGGATAATTAAAATTAACAAATGATCGTTCCAGTAATGCTGACATCCCATGAAAGAGAAAAAAATTCTGCAATTCCTTGAACTTTTCTGAGCTGGGTCATATGACATCAGAGTTCACTGGAGCATGGGGCGGGGGCAGAGATGTGACTGCCATCATATTCTAGATTGTCGAATTTAAGGTCATCTACCTGTGTAAACAAACTATACTGATAGAAAGCTAATACAATAAGTGATCACAAACAATTGTGTACAACAACATTCTCTAGTGATAATTGGATGCTTTTCATATCTCAAGATGAGAGGAAAATAACACCCATTAAAAAAATTCAAGGCCTTCGTGCCAAGAAAGGATGGATAAAAACTAAGCAAAAAAAAATAAACAAATGTATCACCTTGCTCTGGAATCTGGGAGCTATCAGATTGACATGGGACGTTTTGAGTTATCTAATAATTTGAAGTGGTATATAATAGTCAAAGTAATTTGAGTGGACTGTAATTCAATCCTGAAACTGATTTTTCTCAGGCATAACTAAAATTTATATTTAGGATGAAAATTATGAGCATATTGATGCAGCAGAGATGGCAAAAGTGGAAAAGAATGTCAGTGGTGCAATGGATTGGATGAACAGTAGAATGATTGCACAAAACAAGCAGATGCTATTCCAGGACCCTGTTGTGAAGGCTGCTGAGATAAAGAATAAGCTAAAGGTAAGCAGAAAGAAATCTACTTTTGATTGTAAAGTTTTGAAACTGCATGAAGCTTGAAGTATTAGCAAGTTTTACATTAGAAGAGCAGAGTTATTCAAAGAAATGATTTGTGTTTCAAGTGATAAATGTGGTTGGTCAGCTGCAGGCACAAATTACTACATCTATAAAACCATAGAAAAGTTAGCAGAAAGAGGCTATTCCATACATTATGGCAGTGCCAGACAAAAAATAAACTGGTTACACCTTTTTAATCCCATTTCCCAGCACCTGGTCTTTTGTTTTAAAGGTTACAGCACTTTTGATGCAGATCTAAGTGCCTCTTTAAATAAGTTGAACGTTTCAGCCTCTTACCAAATTTGGCAGTGAATTACAGATGTGCACCATCTCTAGGTAGAAAAGCTTTTCTACATGTCCTGGCTAATGTTTCTACCAATCACGTTAAATCTGTGGCCCTCCGGGAAAATATCTTCCTGGTTTAACCTGTCTCTGTCTCTCATCTGATTGGTCACCCCTTATCCTCATGTGCTCTAAGGAAAACAATCCTAATCTATCCAGTCTCTTAAAGCTGCAATTTTCAAGCCCCACATTGGTATGGTGGCAGTATCGTAAACCTGGCTAAAACAAGATGAAGATTGGGATCTTAATATTTCTGTTTGCAAAGTATTTAGGATAGAGATTGGAAGTGAGGCAAAATATAGTTTCAGCATTTTTAAAGGACATTTGTACATTTATAGTGCAATAACTCACATTGCTGGGTGTATATTGTAGGGCCCCAATTATTGGAAGGAAATGAGCAAATGTCAAAGCTGAAAAAACGATAGTGAAAAGGGAAAGGCTCAATTATTGGGAAAATAACAGTTAAGGAAAAAGGAAGGAATTCCTGAAATTTGTACAATTTCATTGAATGTTTCCACCCAAAAAGAGAAAGGAAGCAACACTGGATTTAGTTCTGGGAACTTAAATTGATCATTTATGTTTGGTTCTTTTAAAAAAAAAAAGGACAAGTAACAAACAAATTTGAAAAATACTCCAGTGGAGATGGCTAATTTTAAGATGAAAAAAAATTACAAGCCTAACTTTATCATGCACCTCTTTAGTGGTAAGCTTGAGTTACTGAGTAGAGAAGGTTAAATGGAAAGTTAATAGAAATTATCAAATTCATGAAAGATGTAGATAGAATAATGTGAAACTGTTTGTATTGCAAGACAGGCCACTAATTAGAGGAAACTAATTTTAAGGTAATTGACCAAAAAAAACCAATAATGAGAGAACTTGCAAAATGTAATTGAATATGTCCTCCAGTGGGGAACTCTGCAGGTTCTAGTCAAAACTGATTTTGGATAGCTGGTACAGGCACAATGGGCTGAATGATCACCAGTGCTATTACTCAATGATTTTGAACCATAATTCTCAATTCTTTTTAAAAAAAAAACTTGGAATTCATAAATGGTATTTTCTGGGTACAGAAAATTAAACATTAGTGAGCAGTATGAGAATCTCTTAATTGTAATTGTCCTAGTAACTTATTTGAAGTTTTTAAATTCACAATATACCCATTTATCTAGGAACTAGAGACTATTTGTGATCCAATTGTTAACCAAGCAAAGCCCAAAGTGGAGCAACTGTCTGAAAAAGAGAAAGCCAATGGTCCATTGGCTAAGGAAGGAACTGATCCAAAGTCTGAATCTAATGCTGCAGCTGGAGACAATACCAAACAACAAAAGCCAGTGGAAAACCAGGGCACGGAAATGGAAGTGGATTGAATACAACCTCTACTTTTATATAAATTTAAAAGTCCTTTGTGCCCATCATCTGAGACTGCAGTTTCTGTTGTATGTCTAGCTTACATGGCACATATTCAGTTATTTTCAAATGTACCTAGTTCAGTGTCATTAGTATTAAAATGGTGGAAACAAGAATCCTGCAAAATTGATTTAAATGTAGCAGTGCTGTTAGATGCAGATCTATATCTACAGTCTTTCTAGGAGTTTGTTTTTCTATCCAATTTGACTAGCACTTGAACAATCACTTGCTTCTGTAATTCCACTTCATGCCTTAAATTATTTCCTCTGAATTAGCATCACATGATGGGTCTTATGCACAATATTAAATGAAAAGCAACATAGCCAAGGAAATGTTTGAACATAGCTGTTATATTACAAAAGCACCAGGGAATGTTTTTGCAGTCCATGGCTTGATCTGTTTCATTTAATAACTCCCCCATCCAATATGCAGGTATCTGCAACCAAGCATTCTTTTCATGCTGCTGATTTTAATTATATTCTCCAATAAATGTATTATGTACAAGTCAGAATGTCTTCTCCCAGAAGAACTACTGGGAAATCCATACTCCTTACCCCTAAAAATGGTAAAACATTGAGCTGTAATAAAAAATACATGTAGCTGAGCCATTTTAGCTCAATTTAGCAATACTGATGCATAAAATGGCCAGAAGATATCAATGCAAGTTGAGAGCATTTTAAATGGTGATTTGTGTGGTCCATCTTGTCAAACATAGTTATTTAAAGGGAGAATGATAAATGTGTTTGTTCAAATGATGCTATTGTAAAATGTCTGACTTTGCAGAGGCAACACAAAAATCTTGACTGCTTATAAATCATCTTTTGCTCTTCAGATTTGTTATTTTCATAATAGAGAACATTGACATGATCTGTTAATAAGCCTGATACTTTTGCTAAATTGGTTGTGCTTTGAAGTTTGTGATAATTTAGCAGTTCTGGAATGCACTTGATTGATTACCCATAATAAATCCAAAGGGGCATTCTATGTGGTAACTATGATAATTGGTTTTGCTAATCCTGTGTCTGTAGCTGACAGTGTAACTAAGTAACGTCAATGGACAGTGTCCAAGACCAGTACGGCAGTTCTCAAATTGAATTCCTGAGACTCCCAATTTCAGCTTGGCAGTTATGAAACTGAAACACCTAAAGAGTATTAAACATTCAGAAAGGTATACTTTTGTTGGTCATTTTTATGATCGCAATTAGTGGTGGATGCGATATCTAAATGTTTGTCCAAGTATAAATGCAGCTGTTGTCCAAGTTGATTTAATCTGACTTTAAGTAGCTCCTGAGAAAACTATAGGTCAATGTTCTTGTTTAAAGTGCTTTCTTATTGAGCTTATGCAGGTTCTACACAAGTGTGTTGGGCTTGTGAAAATGTGACCCACTAATTCCATTCTATAAGCAATTAATAGCTGGTTACTGATGTAGCCACATACTGTAAAATTGCAATAGTTATGGCTGGGTATTATTTGAAGCAATATGCTGAACAAAAAAAGGCTAGATATAGCCCAGTACACATTTAGTTTGAAATATAAAATGCTTTTTGGATGCAATTTATTTATTGACCTTTTTGAAGGTCAATTTCAGCATTTGAAACTTTAAAACAAAAGTATCCTATGTAAAATTTAAATTATTCCAAATTCTGTTATGGAAAAAATTCAGTAGCTTATAATAGAAAAAAGCTTTCTCTTTTGCAGTAAAGTTTAGCAACTTTGACTTAGACCAACTGCACCTGGCAAACATGCTTCCTGTAATGTGTTGAAAGGGCAGGACTGTGGGTAAATATCTACAAACCAAATCCTAACCCCCTTGCATTAAAGGAAGTAAATGTACATTGTATGGAAATCCTCATTTCACCCCAAAAGTAGACCTTGATGCATTAGTCTTGGGTCCATGTAATTGTAACAAGAGGTGTGGTTCAGAACAAAATTTTTTAAAGTTAGCTGTGCTGGTCTTGAGCATAGTCATCATGAGGACTAATTTAATGTTCAAATATCTGACTTCCTGGAATGAAAATGAATAGCCTCCTTTGAGTTGTTCCTGTATTCTAGCAGCTAAAGTGCTGGATGTGTGGAAAGAGTTTAAGAATCAACAAAATATGGCATGCAGAACTTTTTTGAAGTTGTGATCAATAGCATAAGGCCAAATAAACAAAATTCCCTTTGATCACAGGATGCCATTTCTCCTCTTAAGGGATGGTGAGCAGAAACCAAAGTACGCAGGGGAAACCCATGCAAACTCCACACAGTCACCCAAGGCTGAAATCAAACCCTCGGCCTCTGGCATTGAGGCAGCAGTGTTAATCAGCCACCTAGCATTTTGGAACTTTGAGCATAATAAAGTTAAATCTAATATTATGGAAAAGGACAAAGAACAGGAGGAAAAGTTTTAAATTAGAAGGCAAATTTTACTAAGCTAAAGATGAGCTGGCAAGAGGGGACAGGTACAGTTGTTAAAAGGAAAAAGAGTGCCAAATCAATGAGAGAAATTCAGAGGTAAAATTCTACAGATAGACTAAGATAAACAGGATAAGAAAACTTGACAGTAACAAAATGACACTTTGAAAGCCTAGAATTGAGGAAAGGACTGGCATGCAGTAAAAATGGGAATTGGGAATTAGAAAAGCAAAATAGAATACAAAGTTTTTTTTAAAAAATCCTAACATCTACCAAGCATTGGGAGCAAAAGAATAATTAGGAAAAGAGGTTTTAATGGTTGATTCAACAGATGGGGGCAAGGTTTTTAGAAAAATATTAGATACAATAAGCATAGTAAGAAGAGGATATATCACCAAAACCAAATCAGTTGTATCTCAAGCTGTTGAAGGAAACAAGGCAGCAAATAGCAGATGCTCTGAGGATCATTTTCCAATTGTCACTAGATATCACATCATGGGAGATTTCAGCTGCTTCTAAGTAAACTGACAGGAGCGAAGGGAACTGAGTTTAATGCATACACAACTCCTTTCTTTGAAAGTCTAACAAGAATCACTGCTGGCTCATGTAATGGGTAGTGAGTCAGGAACCAAAATTAATAAATAGAACATCTTATATGATGTTACAATATGAGAATTAAGGCTATAGATTGAAAAGAGAATGAACTAAAGCTAATCTGGGAGAAAAGTTTAAAAACAAAATGGAAAATCTTTTCCATTTTGATAATCAGCGTTCACATAAAGCTAAAAAGAAACAAGCAAACTAATAGAGCAGCAGAAATAAAAGGGAAATGTTGAATCAAACTAGCAACTGCCTGAATACCAAAACAGATTTGGAAAAGCATTTAAAAAAACAGGATGCAAAGAAAAAATATGAAATCAAAGATTATAAATGCTCTATAGCAACATAAAAAATGGAAATTAAATGTATGGCTGGTAAAGGAAGATTAAGCCATAAACTTGATGTACTGAGTAATTTTAGTCAGTTTGCACTAAATATAGTGAAATGGACATTTTACTAGAGAAAGATATAAACTGAATATGGGAATAGAATGGGAAAAATAATTGACTAAAAAAAACCAAGGATAAAATTCCAGGTCCAAAATGATATACATTTCCAATGGGACTAAGAAGGAGACAGAAGATTCATTAGTTCATTTTTAATAACATACATACAAGGGCCAATTAATTATTGATAGAGAACATCAGTAAAAGATAGTATATGAATTAACACCAAATGAAACAGAAAAGCAACTGATCTCCATATTACATAGTGTAAAAGCAGTGGCGACATAGAAAGATTTACAAGAAGTAGTGAGTCCAGTTTGCAGGAAATTTTGAACATTGAGGCTTTTTTCTTTAGAATACTCAGTAATACCCTGATAGAAATCTTTAAAATCATGAATGGATTGGATGAGGTATATACAGAAAGAATGTGTCCACAATAACAGATGTATGAGACATGTTTGTTTCAGTCAAGTAATGATAAATATTCTACACATCAGCTTTCCTGGGTAAGGGAGGTAAAATGAAATAGAATCCCTTTAGCTGAACTAACAGCTAGGCAAACAGCAGGATGTAAGAAATAGCATATGTTGGTGGGAGGATGTTCATATGGAGCAACACCAACCAACATGGACCAATTGCTCAAATTATCTTCTTTTATGATGATGTATGTATTTTGAGGAAGAATCTAAAAAGAGGGCCCATAAATACTAAAAAAAAATCCAATAGAGAAATTAGTGTTGCTTTATTCAGTGGTCAGAATGAGGCTTGCCTCCAACTTCCTGTAGCAGCAAGTAGGTTACATTCTTCCATAAGAAAACTATATATGCCCTAGAGAAAAGAGAATATACTTAAACGCTGAGATAAAGTAAAAATAATGTGAAGTATAAACACAAGAAGTTGTGTTGAATGGCCTGTTTTTATAGCATATATTATACGTATCTATAAAGTGCTTTCACTGAGTCTTTTCAAAAACTCGTGATACACAGGGTGGTATAATGCATAATTATGGTATACAGTGTACATAAAGATGGACATCCCTCAGTTGAGCTAGGTACTAAATGTGAAGTGTGCTTACAAAAATGACTCTCTGACAGTCTTGTGCACAGTGGTAGTGGTGGACATAGTGTCCATGGACTTTAGTAAGGTGTTTGATAAGGTCCCACATGCAAGGCTTCTGGAGAAGGTGAGAGGGCATGGGATCCAAGGGGCTTTGGCCTCGTGGATCCAGAACTGGCGTGCCGGCAGAAGGCAGAGAGTGGTTGTGGATGGGTCTTGTTCTGCATGGAGGTCGGTAACCAATGGAGTGCCCCAGGGATCTGTTCTGGTACCCCTGCTGTTTGTCATTTTCATAAATGACTTGGATGAGGAAGTGGAGGGATGGGTTAGCAAGTTCGCCAACGATACAAAGATCGGTGGTGTTGTGGATGGTCTGGAGGGATGCCAAAAGTTGCAGCGGGACGTAGACAGGATGCAAGACTGGGCAGAAAAGTGGCAGATGAACTTCAACGCAGATGAATGTGTAGTGCCAATTTTGGCAGGAATAATGGGATGAAGGAGTACAATATAAAGGGTAGGAGTCTTAGCTGTGTTGTAGAACAGAAGGATCTCGGGGTCCGGGTCCATAAGGACTCTTAAATTGGCCTCGCAGGTGGAGGAAGTGGTCAAGAAGGCGTACGGTGTACTGGCCTTCATTAATCGAGGAATAGAGTTTAGGAGTCAGGAGCTAATGATGCAGCTCTATAAGACTCTTGTCAGACCCCAGTTGGAGTATTGTGCGCAGTTCTGGTCGCCTTATTATAGGAAAGATGTAGAGGCTATTGAGAGGATTCAGAGGAGATTTACAAGGATGCTGCCTGGATTGGGCGGCAGGCCTTATGAAGATAGGTTGAGGGAGCTGGGACTCTTCTCACTGGAGAGACGTAGGTTGAGAGGCGACCTGATAGAGGTTTATAAAATGTTGAGAGGAATAGATAGGGTGGACTCTCAGAGACTATTTCCCCGAGCTGAAATGGTCACTACGAGAGGACACAGATTTAAGGTGCAGGGAAGCAAATACAAAGGAGATGTCAGGGGTAGGTTTTTCACTCAGAGGGTGGTGAGTGAATGGAACCGACTGCCGTCGGAGGTTGTTGAGGCAAACTCACTGGGGTCTTTTAAGAGACTTCTGGATGAGTATATGGAAAAGAATAGGATAGGGGGTTATAGATAGGTCTGTGGATTGGTAGATGTGATCGGCGCAACTCGTGGGCCAAAGGGCCTGTTTGTACTGTATTGTTCTATGTTCTACCTCAGGACCAGAAGCTATGGGTTCAAGTCCAATGCCAGGACTCGCTGGCCATGGAAGAAACATTCATAACTTGTTTCAATAGGCTGATACTCAGATTGGGAATTGTTCCACCACTTAATCTCCTGTTCCACAAAGGAAGAAAGACAGTGTTAGTATGAAGATATGCTTAAAAGAATGACACGAGATGAGAGAATATCTAGCACAGACATAACATTCATGAAAAATCATCTTTCAGGATGAGGAAACTACAAAACTAAGGGAAGATGAAAATATCTGAGAATGATAAATCACTAACAGGACAAAAGTTGGACTGGTTGCATTCAATGAGCATTGAAGTGGTAAGAATTTCTTGCATATGGTCACAATCCTAGATGTTATAAAATATTTAAAATTCTTCTGAAACTCTAAATTATTCAAGCAGTAAATCTGAGAAACCACAATTAAAACTATTGAGGACTTGCAGTTTACAAATGCAGCTTTGGAGAGCAGCATTTTCCATTTTTGTTTCTGAACTCCTAAATGAAGTCAAATGGGTCATTGAGCTCGGCTGCTGGATCAGGCTTGCGGATGTTCAAGGAAGTGTCAGCCAATTCATGACAATGCAGTGATTGGTAAGCAGTCAGTTTTCCATAAATTTGTTGGTTTTTGATGTGTTTTAGTCTTTGTTCCTGTAACCTAAAAGAAAATCAGTTCACATTACACTTGCAACTTTTTAAAATAATGGGGGCGATCTGAAATGGCCATATTGATATTGGAAAAGAATGACGTTTGTGTATAATTACCTTATTTTCACAATTGAATCTAATTGTTCTAATTCCCTTGTAATTTCCTGATATTTCATTTTGAGTAGAAACAGTGCATCTTCAGCTTTACTTCTAAACTAGATCAGGTAAAAAGATAGTTTAAATCACTGGAATTAGTATGCAATTAGCAGTGTAGCTTCATACATATCTAACAGAGATATACAATTATTAGTATGTGATGTGCAAATTTCCTCTCTAAGGTTACTAATCAGCCACATTCATAGAATCTTACAATCCTACAGTGCAAAAGGAGACCATTCAGCACATCAAGTTTGCACCGACTACAATCCCATTCAGATCCTATACCCATGCATTTACCCTAGCTAGTCCCTTCATTCTGAGGGATAAGTTAGCATAGCCAATTCACTTAACCCACACATCTTCAGACTGAGGTGAAACTGGAGCACCCGGAGGAAACCCACACAGACGTGGGGAGAACGTGCAAGCTCTGCACACTGACCCAAGTTGGGAATCAAATCTGGGTCTCTGGCTTTGAGAGACAGCAATGCTAGCCATTGTGCCGCCATTTCCAAAAGAGATTATTATGTAGCTGTTTGAGTGACTGACATCAAGAAATTAAGTTGCTTAGCTGCACCTTTTGTGTTGCTAGTTTTACTCTATAATAGATTCTAATGTATTTCATTTGGTATAAAATTGATTGAAGTGATACATTGTCCACTTCAGCCTTCCAAGCCTGCACCGACCATGATTACCCGACTGAACTAAAACCCCATACCTTTCGGGGACAATATCCGTCTATTCCATCCTATTTGTGTATATGTCAAGACGTCCCTTAAAAGTCATTACAGTACCTGCTTCCACTACCTCCCCCGGCAATGGGTTCCAGGCATTTACTACTCTGTGTAAAAAATCTGCCTTAAGCATCTCTTTTAAACCTTGCCCCTCACACCTTAAACCTCTGCCCCCTAGTACCTGACTCTTCCACCCTGGGAAAAAGCTTTTGACTATCCACTCTGTCCATGTCTCTCATAATTTTGTAGACTGCTATTAGGTCGCCCCCTCAGCCAGCATTGTTGCAGTAAGAACAAATCAACTTTCTTCAACCTCTCCGAATAGCTAATGCCCTCCATACCAGACAACATCTTGGTAAATTTTTTCTCTACTCTCTCCAAAGCCTCCACATTCTTCTGCTAGTGTGACAACCAGAATTGAACACTGTATTTCAAGTGCAGCCTAAGGCTCTATAAAGCTGCAACGTGACTTGCCAATTTTTAAACTCAGTGCCCCAGCTGATGAAGGCAAGTATGCTGTATGTCTTCTTGACTATGTTTTCCTTCTGCATTGCAATTTCCAGTAACTAGGTGTACACCTAGATTCCTTTGCCTATCAATATTCTTAAGCGTTCTGCCATTTACTCTATATTTCCTAGTTGTATTAGACCTTTCAAAATGCATCACTTCACATTTGTCTGGATTAAACTCCATCTGCCATCTCTCCGCCCAAGTCTCCAACTGATCTATATCATGTTCTGATGGTCCTTATCACTACCCACAAATCCACCAACCTTTGTGTCGTCCACAAACTTACTAATCAAACGAGTTACATTCTCCTCCAAATCATTTATATATATTACAAACAGCAAAGGTCCCAGCACTGATCCAAGGAACGCCACTTGTCACAGCCCTCTATTCAGAAACGCATCCTTCTACTGCTACCCTCTGTCTTCTTTGACTGAGCCAGTTTTGTATCCATCTTGCCAGCTCACATCTGATCCCATGCGATTTCACCTTCTACATCAATCTGCCATGCAAAACCTTGTCAAAGGCCTTACTGAAAATCATGCAGACAACATCCACTGCCCTACCCTCATCAATCATCTTTGTCACTTGCTCAAAAAACTCAATCAAGTTCGTGAGACACAACCGCCCCTTTATAAAACCATGTTGCCTCTCACTAATACATCCACTTATTTCCAAGTGCGAATAAATCCTGTCTTGAAGAATCATCTCCAATAATTTCACTACCACTGATGTAAAGCTCACTGACCTGTAATTACCTGGATTATTCTTGTTACCCTTCTTAAACAAAGGAACAACATTGGCTATTCTCCAAACCTCTGGGACCTCCCCTGTAGCCGGTGAGGATGCAAATTTTACATTACATTTAAGATATATTTAATTAATTATTCAAGAAAAAAATAGATGTAATGCTATCCAGGGCAGAAACAGGAACATGGGCTGATTTTTCCACATTTGTTCTTGCCAAAACAGTGGAACCATTCACATATTTTGACTCCATTGACATGTGGCACTTTATTATGTGTCACAACATCAGCATCCTGTTCCCTGGCCAGTTAGGGAGGATGGACAGGATGACAAGTTGTACCTATCATTTAAGGACTTCTATTTAATGGGGCCCTGGCAGGTGTGACAAGATAAGAAGTCTCGCAAAGTCCAACAGGTTTATTTGGTAGCAAAAGCCACTAGCTTTTGGAGCACTTCTCCTTCATCAGATAAGTAGAGTTTGATTTACAAACAGTGCATATAAAGACACAAACTCAATTTACAAAGTAATGGTTGGAATGCAAGTCTCTACAGATAATCCAAGATACAGACAACGTGTGTGGAGACAGCATTAAGCACAGTTGTGATAGAAACAAAAAAGTTTTGAAACAGCTTCCTCCGCAATACAAGATGGGAACTACACATCAAAAAAAAAACTCTGCCTAGTTCTTGGACATGTCTTTGGAGATGATGCTGAAAGCAATGAGGATTAGGTGAGAAATCCTTATCCCTGTGGATAATGGAGAAAGCAGGCATGGCTGGATTGTTGAAGCTGTCGGTAGCTGAGCTACATGGCCTGTCTACAGTATCAAGGAAGGATTAATTACCCAATTAGATTGAACAACATAATCATACCAGCCATTACTCTCACTTCCCTAGAATTCTCTGTCACATCTCGCAGTTCCATATCTTTTTTTTGCAATCATTTCCTCAAATTTCCATCTCTATCATTGAGCATCTACAATGGAAAGAAGGCTATGGGCAGGAGTCATTGCTTGGTCTTCAGTGAGTAGCCCTTGTTCCCAGAAGCTAGCCACTGAGGCTATTTAGTTGATAGAACACCTTGCAGCAGGAGTGACTGACAAAAAAAATGAAGGAGTCATGACAGCTCTTTGGGGATCTGGAACAAACCTCTATGATTATTTTGTGGTGATTACAACTCAGTCCATCACAAACCAATTTCCCATCCATTGACTGTCTACACTTCCTGCAGCCTCAGGAAAGAGCCAACATAATCAAGGACCCCAGCACCCTAACTATGCTCCCACCTTATTCTATCGAGGAAAATACTCAAAGGTTTGAGATCATTTTTGAATGGACCTACCTTATATTAATACCTCTACACCCTAGTTGTGACTGCAATAGTATATTCTGCACTGTCTTCTTTCCTCCTCCATTTTTTTTGATTTTGATTTATTATTGACACGTATTGGTATACAGTTAAAAGTATTGTTTCTTGTACACCACACAAAGCATACCATTCATAGAGAAGAAAAGGAGAGAGTGCAGAATGTAGTGTTACAGTCATAGCAAGGCAGCAGAGAAAGACCAACATAACGCAAGAAAGATTCATTCAAAAGTCTGTTGACACAGGGAAACAGCTGTTTTTGAGTCAATTGGTATGTGTTCTCAGACTTTTGTATCTTTTTTCTGAAGGAATAAGGTAAAAGAGAATATGTCCAAAGTGCGTGGGATTCTTGATTATGCTAGCTGCTTTTACAATCAGTCATAGAGGTTTACAGCATGGAAACAAGCACTTAGGGGCAGTATGGACAAGTTGGGCCTTTTTTAACCCCTAAGCTAGTCCCAGTTGCCCACATTTGGCCCATGCCCTTCTATATCTATCTTACCCATGTAAGTATTGTAAGTATCTAAATGCTTTATAAAAGACAAAATTGTACCTGCCTCTATCACTATCTCTAGCAGCTTGTTTTAGACACTCACGCCTGTGTGTGAAAAAATTGCCCCTTTGGACCCTTAACTCCCCTCTCACCTTAAATCTATGTCCTCTAGTTTTAGATTCCTCTACCTTTGGGAGAAGATATTGACTTTCTAACTAACTGTGCCATTAACGTTGACATTATTCCCATCCATTGACATTGTCTACACTTCCCACTGATGTGGATCCAGGATGATGTAGCCAAATGGATACAAAATTGATTTGATGACAGATGATAGAGGGTGGTTGTGGAAGATTGTTTTTCAAACTGGAGGCCTGTAACCAGTGGTGTGCCTTAGGGATCAGTGCAGGGTGCACTGTTATTTGTCATTTATATTAATGATTTGGATGAGAATTTAGTAGACATGGTTAGTAAGTTTGTATATGACTCCAAGATTGATGGCATAATTGACAGTGAAGAAAGTTATCTAGGGTTGCAGTGGGATCTTGATCAATTAGGCCAGTGGGCTGACAAGTAGCAGATGGAGTTTAATTTAGCTAAATGCAAGGATTATAAAATCATTATTTTATAGATCTCTGTAAGATCACCCTTAAGCCTTCTAAGCTCCAGAGAAAGAAGTCCCACTCTATCTAGTTTCTCCTTATAACTCAATCCATCAAGTCCCAGTAGCATCTCAGTAAATCTTTTCTGCATTCTTTGTTTAATAATATCCTTTCTACAATAAGGTGACCAGAACTGTACACAGTATTCCAAATATGGCCTTACCAATGTATTGTACAACTTCAACACGACGTTCCAATTCCTGTATTAATTTCTGGCCAATAAAACCAAGCATGCCAAATGCCTTTGTCACCATTCTGTCCATCTGTAACTCCACTTTCAAGGAGCTATGAACTTGTACTCTTTGATTTATAACACTCCTCAATGCCTTACCATCAACTAGTCCTACCCTGGTTCGATCTACCAAAAAGCATCACCTCGCATTTAGCTAAATTAAACTCCATCTGCTACTTGTCGGCCCACTGGCCTAATTGATCAAGATCCCACCGCAACCCTAGATAACTTTCTTCACTGTCAATTATGCCACCAATCTTGGAGTCATATACAAACTTACTAACCCTGTCTACTAAATTCTCATCCAAATCATTAATATAAATGACAAATAACAGTGCACCCTGCACTGATCCCTGAGGCACACCACTGGTTACAGGCCTCCAGTTTGAAAAACAATCTTCCACAACCACCCTCTATCATCTGTCATCAAATCAATTTTGTATCCATTTGGCTACATCATCCTGAATCCACATCAGTGGGAAGTGTAGACAATGTCAATGGATGGGAAGCTGATTTGAGTGATGGATTGGGCTTCATTCATAACCGTTTGAAGTGTATTGCAGTCTTCGACAGAGCAGGAGCCATACCAAATTGTGGTACAACTAGAAAGAAAGCTTTCTATGGTGCAACCATAAAAGTTTGAGAGAGCCATAATGGACATGCCAAATTCCCTTAATCTCCTGTGAAAGTAGAAGCGTTGTTGGGCTTTCTTAACTATAATGTCGCCACACAGAGCAACCAGGATGGGTTGGTCTGGACACCTTAAAACTTGAAGTTCTCAGCCATTTCTTCTTTATTCCCATTGATGTAATGATGTAGAAATGCCAGCGTTGGACCAGGGTAAAACTCAGTAAGAGGTCTGGCAACACTAATTTTAAGTCCAACCGATTTATTTGATAGTAAACTTGCAAGCTTTCGGCCTTTGTAGCCTTTGTCAGGCGAATGAGGTGTTCTGGTCTGCAATAGCACACATATCAGCACAGACAGTTTACAGATTGCTGATTAGAATGCGAATCCTTGTATCTAACCTGCTATTCAAGTCTTAAAATGGCTAACAATGTGAGTAGAAGGACCACTGAGCACAAGTGAGAGAGATGTGTATTGTCTCCAGACAGCACAGTAAGTGAGTTTTTTTGCAAACCCAGGCAAGTCATGGGGGTTACAGATAGTGTGACATGAAGCCAAGATCCCTGTTAAGACCATCCTCATGTGTGCGGAACTTGGCTATCGATCGACAGTTCCGACATGCCACAGCGATAAACCGCACTGACCTCCTCAAAAGACAAACAAACACAGGACACAGTACCCTTTGTTGTCCAGTACTTCCCCAGAGCGGAGAAGCTATGACATCTTCTCCGGAGTCTTCAACATATCACTGATGATGATGAACATCTCGCTAGGGTCATCCCCATCCCCCCCACTTCTTCAGACAACTGCGCAACCTCAAACAGACCATTGTTGGCAACAAACTACCCAACCTTCAAGAGAACAGTGACCACAATACCACACAACCCTGCCACAGCAACCTCTGCAAGACATGTCGGATCATCGACATGAATGACATCAGCAAACGTGAGAATACCATTCACCAGGTACATGGTACATGGTACATACTCTTGCAACTCGGCCAACGTTGTCTACCTAATACGTTGCAAGAAAGGATGTCCCGAAGCATGGTACATTGGGGAGACCATGCAGACACTACGACAGCGGATGAACGAACATCGCTCGACAATCACCAGGCAAAACAGTTCCCTTCCTGTGGGCGAACACTTCAGCGGTCACGGGCATTCGGCCTCCGACCTTCGGGTAAACATTCTTCAAGGGGGCCTTCACGACACACGACAGTGCAGAGCCGCTCAGCAGAGACTGATAGCCAAGTTCCGCACACATGAGGATGGTCTTAACAGGGGTCTTAGCTTCATGTCACACTATCTGTAACCCCCACGACTTGCCTGGGTTTGCAAAAAAAACTCACTTACTGTGCTGTCTGGAGACAATACACATCTCTCTAACCTGTGCTCAGTGCTCCTTCCATTCACATTGTTAGCCACTTTAAGACTTGAATAGCAGGTTAGGTGTAAGGATTTGCATTCTAATCAGCAATCTGTAAACTGTCTGTGCTGATATGTGTGCTATTGCAGACCAGAACACCTCATTCACCTGATGAAGGCTACAAAGGCCGAAAGCTTGCAAGTTTACTATCAAATAAATCGGTTGGATTTAAAATTGGTGTTGCCAGACCTCCCATTGATGTAGACAGAGGCATGTTCTTCACTATGTTTTTCTGAAGTCGATTACTATCTCTTTCATTTTGTTGATGTTGAGGAAGAGATTATTGTCGTTGCACCAGTTCACCAGGTTCTCTGTCTCTTTCTCGTCATTGTTTGAGATTCAACCCACTATGGTGACGTTGTCAGCAAACTTGAAAATCGTGTTGGGGGGAATTTAGCCACACAGTCAAAGTCGTATAAGGAGTAATAGTAAGGGACTGAAAACACAATCTTGTGGGGCGGCGGTGTTGAGGAATTGGTGTTGCCTATCCTTATTATACTCTATAAACGTTATGTTTTGTCTGTGTAGCACAAAAACAATACTTTTCATTGTACCCAATACATGTGACAAATAATAATAGATCTATTCAAATTATATGCCCTGTTTCTGAACAGAACTCTCCACTCACCTGACGAAGGAATAGCGTGTTCCGAACGCTTGTGGCGTTTACTATCAAATAAACCTGTTGGACTTTAACCTGGTGTTGTGAGACTTCTTACTTTCTCTCCACCTTCATGGAACAAAATATTTTGCTTTCCAGCCTACCTGGCTAGTATCATTATTTAAATAATGAGCATGAGTTTTCAGGCCAGGTTTAATACTGTAATTAAATTATGTTTACGACATTCACATTTACCTTTTCATTTGTTCCAATGTCACTTTGCCTGGACTCCCCACTGATCGCTACAACTGAAGACTGTTCTCCTGATTTTTCCAGATTTTTTTCTGGTATTGTGCCATGAATATCCCATGGTTCATTTTGGCCAAAAATACCTACAGGAAAAATACACTTATTTTCTAGAATATAATAATCCAAACTACAGTAACTGGGTGTTACTGTCTAACAGGAGAAGGAGTAGAAAATTAATCTTTCTCCATGGAAATGTGTGATGCACCATCTGATTAATAATCAAGTAACTGGAAACGTCAATTTAGTTTAATTGGTAGTACTCTAAATCGATTCATAATGTGAACAAATAATGTAGGTGAACATGATTATTATTACTTAGTTTGAATTAAATTGAGGTTCAATTTGAGTAAATATTTAAGACTTCATGGCATTATTTTGAATAACAAAGTACCAACAGTCTGACGAAAACTCCCTCAACCAGCCATCACCAAGAATAAATTCAATCAGTCAGCCAGTCTGCTCTTCTTATAACGAAAGAGAAATAGTTCAGATGCTGGAAAATGAACAAAAAGTAACATATGCTATAAGTACTCAGCAGATCCAGCAGAATAAGTGGAGAAAAACAAAATTAATGGCTTGATCCCATTTCCCATTTTTAGTGGGATGGGATCAGCAACAGGAGTGAGAAATCCCACAAGAGTCCCAAAACACATTTTATGCCGGTGGGATTTCATGATCCTTGTCCTGGCCAATGGCGTAATGGAAAACCAAAGTTGAAAATCAGTATTCCCATTGGAATAAATTTAAAAATAATTATCAGCATTAATTTATCCATTCACATTGGCATGGCGACAGGTCATCTATATGGTAAGTAGAACCTGCCAGAGCCACATGGGGTAAGGGGCCGATCATGCCAGAGCAGTATCTTGCAATGCCCTGGCACTGTTATCGGGGTGTTCCTTGGTGAGAAGAGGAATGTTTGGTGGGAGGGGGCTCAATGAGTGGATAATTGTGATGCCTATTCTTATTTTCTAAATAGGTGCCCCGATCTTTTAAAAACCTAAGTATCTGGCCCTCCCAATATGGTTTTGTGGGACAGTGATCAGAAAAAAAAAATCAGAAAATTCCACCCAATGTTTCAGGAAATATTAACTTTGCTTCTTCACCGATGCTGCCTGACCTGCTGAATATTTCTAGTATTTTCTGTTTCTGTTCATTAATATTTATTGGTTTCCTACTCAAACTATAACAATTTTACCAATGTCCCAATTACCATTTCACTTAAGTTTGTTATGTGGAGTCAAAACATAGATGTAAGTTTTTGTTTTTGCTCACTGCAAATGAGTTGGCAGTTTGAAATATTCATAAACACGAGGCTGAGGATGAATGCAAAATAGTGTGGAACCAAAGGTTACTGACAAATAGCCTAATACAACAAAATGTAGACCAGTGTAAGCACAGTCTTGGCATACGTTGTATTACCAAACCCAAATTCTCATTCAACTCATTACATATTTTGATGAAACCTCAATGAGAATTATTAGTGCTATGAATAATGTCATAGCAATGGACTATATTTACTGGTGATGTATGTCTGGAATAAAAGATGGAAGTGTGTCAATCTCAGAAATGCTATAATTTCTCCTTTTAGCTGAATGAGATTAACTTCAAAGACTTTTTTTTGTATTTCCCTTGTTACCTAGGGGCCCTTTTAATTGACATTTAATGTAATGTTGTTTTGGACAATTTTGTCTTAGCTCCATAACAACTTACGTTTATGCAATGCAGTTCATGTGGTAAAACATCCTATGGTTCTTCCCAGAAGCATCAGCAGATAGAATTTAGCACCAGCTCACATCAGGAGATATTAAAGGAAATGACGAAAGCTTGTTTAAATAGGTAAGTTTTAAAGGCATTCTTAAAGGAGTCGAGAGATGGAGAAATTCAGAAAGGGAGTAGTCTAAGTAACTGAACACAATGATAGTTTTCTTTGCCCTATCTGAAGAGGAAGGCAAATGGGAGAAATTCAGAGATTTTAGAAGGTTGTAGAGCTTATAGAAATAGGAAGAGATGAGGGCAAAGGGAGATTGTAAAACTTGGATTTTTTTTAAAATGTAGGCAATGCCACACTGGAAGGCAATCTAGATCAGTAAGTATGAGGGCAATGAGTGAATAGCATGGGGTCCAAGTTAAGATATCAGAGTTTTGGCGAGATCATATTCATAGAATCATAGAAATCCTACAGTGCAGAAAGAGGCCATTCAGCTCATCGAGTCTGCACCGACCACAATCCCACCCAGCCCCTATCACTATATATTATCAACTAATCCCTCTAACTTACACAAACCATGACACTAAAGAGCAATTTAGCATGGCCAATTAACCTAACCCGCATATCTTTGGACTGTGGGAGGAAACCAGAGCACCTGGAGGAAACCACACAGACACAGGGAGAACATGCAAACTCCACACAGACAGTGACCCAAGCCAGGAATCGAACCCAGGTCCCTGGAGCTGTGAAGCAGCAGTGCTTCACGTGTAGCTGTGCTACCGTGCTGCTCAGATGAAGAATCTGAGAGGGGAGACCAGCCATTATAGCAATGGAATAATTGAGTGCTGGGGTAACAAGAGCATGGATATGAATTTAAACAGTAGATAATTCAGTTCCTTATTGTTATCTTTGAACTCAAATCAAATGGGGACCTTAATCTATGGAAGAGAATTTCATAAGGGTTCAATCTAAGGCAGATCCCAACATGAAAATAAATTAGAGGCAATTTTGCTTCTCCTTCACTACCTTTATCACCTGCAAATGTAACTATTGTGCTTTTAGCTTCTAGCTCCAGGTTATTTATAGAAGTATTAAACAAAAGATGTCCAAAAATGGACACCAGTGAGATCCCACTACAAATATACTTTCAGGCTAATGTCTTTGTAATCTTTGTGTCATTAATCTCTGGGTTCTACAGCAACTCATTGATTATAAGATGTTTCCACCGATTCCCATTATTATTTCAGCCACAGGCAAAGTATTACAATAACTTCTTGAAATCAAATTGCACTATATTGTTTTACCCCTATCAAGCTCCTTTGTCAAACACTCAAAGAAAATCAGTAAATTAAATCAAAATTCCACCCTTCATGAACACATATTGGATATAATTTATAACTTTTATCTAGATGTTTCAACTTTAGTAAAGGTTTCTATATCTTCACTGATTATAAATGAAAACTCACTGCTCTGTAGTTAAGTGGATCACTTCTGCTACCTTTCTAAAGCAAAAAGTGACATCTTTGAGTGTGTGACAAAAGAGTTCAATAGGGGTAAGACAACGTGGTATAATTGAATTTCATTAAGATATTTAATTTTTTATCTCTGGAAAGGCTGAAAATAATGCAGATATCAGTGAAAATATCTTACAATCAATATTAAAAATTACAGTAGAACACAAAGGTTTGTGGTACAAAGATTGTCATCAGCCTGGAATGTTTGCAATGGGATCACACTAGTATTCCTACAATATTCAATGATTTCAAAAGGTTTGTATTGGCATTTCTAGAATTTCATCCTCTCTTTCTTTAATTCTTGAATACATCTTATATGGCTCCTGAGATGCACTCCCATTATTCCTCCTTGCTAGCCAAACCTACTTTGCTGCATTTTCAAAATTTGCCAGCCCCAGGGATCCCTCCTATCCATTGGGATGTGCTCTCACAATGCTATTAGCTAGTAAGTTCCAGGGCTCATCAACAAAGAAGGAATGGTGATAATTTGCAAAGTTGGGATTGTGTGTGACTTGAAGGAACATGGTGTTTCCATGCACTTGTTGCTCTTGTTCTTCTAGGTGGTAGAGATCAAACTTAGGAGATACTATCAAAGAAATCTTAAGAGTTGCTGTAGCACATTTAGTAGGTGGTATACATTGTGGCAATGGTACGCAGAGTCATAAAATTTTGCAGCATAGAAAGAAGCCCTTTAGCCCATCATGCCTGCACCAGCCATCAAGTACCTATGTATTCCAATCCTACTTAGTCTGTAGTTTTGTATGCTATGGTGTTTCAAGTGTTCATCTAAATGCTTCTTAAATGTGCGAGTTCCTGCCCCTACCATTCTTTCAGGCAGTGAGTTCCAGATTTCCACCACCTCTGGGTGAGAAGGTGTTACCTCAAATCCCCTCTAAATCTTCTGCTCCTTCCCTTAAATCATATCCCCTGTTTATTGACTCATCTCCTGAAGGGAAAAGTTTCTTCTTATCTACTTCATAATTTTGTAGACCTCAATCAGGTCGTCCTCAGTCTTCTCCGTAATAAGGAAAATAAAGTAAGAAGTCGCACAACACCAGGATAAAGTCCAACAAGTTTATTTGATAGAAAACCCACAAGCTTTTGGAATGCTGTTCCTTTGTCAGGTGAGTGGAAAGTTCTGATCAAAAACAGGGCATATGAAAGCCCACACGGTTTACAGAATACTGATTAGAATGCAAGTCTTTACAGCTAATCTGCTATTCAAGTCTTAAAGATGCAAACAATGTGAGTGGAGATAGCATTAAGCATAGGTTAAAGAGATGTGTATTGTCTCCAGACAGGACAGTAAGAGAGATGTTGCAAGTTCAAGCAAGTCATGGAAGTTACAGATACTATGACATGAACCCAAGATCCTGGCTGAGGCCGTCCTCATGTGTGCGGAACTTGGCTATCAATTTCTGCTCAGCGACTCTGCACTGTCATGTGTTGTGAAGGTCCATCTGACCAGACCATCTATATTGTAGAATCATAGATCATAGAAACCCTATAGCACAGAAACAGGCCATTCAGCCCATCAAGTCTGCACCAACCAAAGTCCCACCCATGTCCTACCCCATATCCCTACATATTTACCCACTAATCCCTGTAATCTATACTTCTCAGGACGTTAAGGGCAATTTTTAGATGCACATCTTTGGACTGTGGGAGAAAATTGGAGCACTTGGAGAAAACCCATGCAGATGCAAGAAAAACGTGCAAATTCCACACAGACAGTGATCCAAGCCGGGAATCGAACTCCCTGGAGCTGTAAAACAGCACTGCTAACTACTGTGCTGTCATGCCGCTTTAAGGCTTTCCTCCTTGCTAGTTATCACATCACCAATTTTTGTGTGATCTACAAACTTATTGATCACACTTATTGATCATACCAATACCCCACCCCCAGATTCCCATCCAGATCATTAACATAAAGTGGAAACAGCAAGGGACCCAGCACCAACCCCTGCGGTACTGGACACAGGCTTCCAGTCACAAAAACAACCTTTGACCATCATCTACTGCTTCCCGCCACAAACCCAATTTTCAATCCAATTTTCCAAATTGCCCTGGATCCCAAGAGCACTTACTTTCTTGATCAATCTCCCATGCAGAACTTTCTCAAAAGCTTTACTGAAGTCCATGTGGACTTCATCAGCTACACTGCCTTCATCTATACACTTAGTCATTTCCACAAAAATGGAATCAAATTTGTTAGACATGATCTTCCTCTGACAAAGCCTTTTGACTATCTCTGATTATTCCTTGCTACTCAAATGGAAATGCAGAATTTTTTCCAATAATTTTCCTACCACTCATGTTAGACTCACTGGCCTGTAACTATTTGGTTTTTCCCTACTTCTTGAATAATGATACATTAGCTGTCCTCCAGTTCTTTGGCACCTTTCCTGAGAGTCAGTGGACTAGTCAATATTTGAGAACTCAGTGACCAATCTGAACAAGTAAGCCACTACATTAACAAATTTCATTAGTGTGTAGAAAATTGTGTGCCAAAAAAGCAAATCTGTGCGTTTCCCCCAGAAACTAAGGATGAACAGGGATATTCACTGATTGCTGAAGTCCATTTCAGAGGTGATTGTGACCTATACAAGAAATCCAGATTTGATTTATAGAGAACCATCAAAAAGACAGCACCAGACCAAACTAGAGTCCCAGGCTAGCCACACAGACTCTCACCAACTATGGCAATGTTCATAAGACATAACAGGCTACAAGATGAATGCACGTAGAATCGCCAGCACCAATGCAACCTCTCCCCTCCGATGAGCTCAATGCATTCTGACCCCTTTTGACAAGGGGTCAGCGAGAGCACACCTTCCTGAATGAGGATCTGGCCCATCACAGATATCAGATGAGCCTTCTCAAAAGCAACTGACCAGGACAGGGTACCCGGTTGAACACTCAGATCCTGGGCAAACCTGCTGGTAGAGGTATTTATAGACATCTTTAACCTTGCCTTACACTGGTTTGAGGTCCTGTCTGCTTCAAGAAGACGCCCATCATCCCTGCACCAAAGAAAAACTAGGCAACATGTCTTAATGACTATTGCCCGACATCCATCATTATGAAGTTCTTCAATAGGTTAGTTATGGAATAAATCAATTCCAGCTTCCCAGATTGCCTGGATCCATTACAGTTCGCCTATCATCACAACAGATCCACAGCAGACACCATCTCCTTACCCCTACACTCAGGCCTGAAACACCTGGATAACAAAGACACTTACATCAGACTCCTATTTATGGCCTGCAGTTGAGCCTTCAATACCATTGTTCCTGCAAAATTCATCTCCAAATTCTGTGGACTAGCACTCGACTCTTCCCTCTGTGACTGGATTCTAGACTTCCTAATCCACAAACCACAATCTGTAAGGATAGGCAACAATACGTCCTCTACGATCATCCTCAGAACTGGTGTCCGCAAAGCCTGTGTCCTGTCCACACTTACTATATATTCCTTATACACCTATGACTATGTGGTCAAATTCCTCTCCAACTGCCATCGGACTTTGGAATGGATCTACCTTGTATTAAGTTGATTTTTCTCTACAAACTAGCTATGACTGTAACACTAATGCTACACCCTCTCCTTTCCTTCTCTCTGAACAGTATTCTTTGTTTATGTAGCACATGGGAAACAATACTTTTCACTGTAACTAATACATGTGACAATAATAAATCAAATCAAATTAAATTCAAAGGATTTGAAAATTAGCGTCAATGCTGGTGTGAAAGGCATAAACATTTAAGAAAATGGTTGGAGTGTCAATCCCACCTTTGCCCTCATACCAAGCACAAATAATTTCTTCCATTGGCTAGCCAACACTTTCTATGAACGGATGTAACATTCTCTACACAAAATAATCTGGGACATGGGTATCCAAAGTAAATAATAAACCCCTTATATTGGTGATAAACTTATTGAATACAATATGTCATCCTAGCTCTTTGTGTGCACAGGCAAATAATGGTGTTACAGATCCAACATTCAAGGCTACACAGACTATACAGTCACTATTGTAATGTAGGAAACATAGACAAATCTTACAAACAGCAATGTGATAATGGCCAGATAATCTTTTTTTTAAATTACTTTTTATACCTGTGCACTAACCTTTCGTGATTTATGTACCTGAGTAGCTAAATTCCTTAATTATCTGCAGTTTCTAATCTCTTGTTATTTAGAAAAATTTTCAATGCCATTCTTAGATGCAAATTAAACTCGCACATTGAATTCCATTTACTAGTCTTATCTACACATTTTATTTGTGTATTCCTTTATAGCTACCTGCTTCCAAATACACGATTTAATGTTTCAACCAACTTAATGCACAGCATTGCTGTCTCACAGAACCAGGGACCCAGATTCGATTCCTAGCTTGGGTTACTGCCTGTACAGAGTCTGCACATTCTCCCCTTGTCTGCGTGGATTTCTTCCAGGTGCTCCGGTTTCTTCCCTCATTCCGAAAGACATGCCAGTTAGGCCATGCTAAATTCTCCTTAATGTACCCGAACAGATACTGGGATGTGGTGAACCAGTAGTGAGGAACTATGGCAGGGAATGTGATGAGAAGCAGTGGGAAGGAATGGGCAGTGATCAGGAGGAACACATAGTGGGGGCAACAAAGGTTTTGGAAAGGCAATAGCAAGCAATGGACACATCATAATGTGTAAAGCGCTGATGAAAGTGCATCTGTATCGACAGACAGATTGGGAGCTGACTTCATAATATCCTTTTCCAGTATGGTGGGGGGCAGGAAGGTCAGCATTTACTGCCTATCCTTAAAATGCCAGGTGTGGAATGTCATTGAAGACACAGTCACAGAACAGTATACCAATATCTTTTCTATGAAATCCAAACAGACAAAAAAAATGTCAAAATTTGTTTTGCAATTAGTGAAAAGCTACAGAAAAGGCAAGTCAATAAATCTAACCCATTGTAAGATAATTTGTAAGCAGAAATTCTCTAAGATTACATTTCATCCATTAAGAAACTATCAAGATGCCAGCTTCAAGTCATTCATCACTTTATTTTATAAAGTAAGAGTTCATCCTCCAGTTGAGTAAAATCCTGCAGATAAATTTCCTCATTTGAAATCAGAAAAGAAGTTCAAAGGAACCCAACTCTGTTGGGTTTAGAAATCCAAGACATGGCTATGAGTTTCACCAATGAATGTTGAAACGGGTCAATATACTCTCAGGCAAGGCAATTGAAGTGAACACAAACTCTTAACCGAATGTTACAATTATTAAGATGTCTAAAATGAAGTAATTCTCTCTTAACAAAATACATCTTACGAATAGAACATCTGTTACACACAAATATTGGTGGGAAATGCAGTTAATAAGTCAAATATTTAAACTTTGGATATTATAAATTGAAACTACCTTCTCCTGCCACCAGGCACCTCCCCCACCAAAAAAACAACACACACTCGTGAAAAATTGTAGGTGTCATCCATGCAATAACAGAAAAGCAAGGCTACACCAGTGCAACAAAACAGGTCTAGCTTATATGAACTTTACTACCTATAACTATTATATAAATACTATATAAATATAAATAAAAACTGTGCCTACCTATAAACTCTCCTTTGACATTCCAAAGCTTAACACTACAATCCACAGAAGATGTGAGCAGCAACTGATTCTCTTCTACCAGGGTAATGCTGTAAACGTAATAATAGAGAAGAACTGAGTATGATTGCTTAAATATATTTAGCCTCTGCTTAGATACATCACCCCTTGATGCAAGGAAACAGGCATTAGCAGTTACATGACTACTTTCAATAAATATCTGGTCAGAATTTATTCTTGAATAAATCAACAAAATTCCACAAATAACCAAATCTGAAAAACATTCCTTTAATGAATACTGTAGAAGTAATTTCCATATTGACGTTTTCAACATCTAGTGTTTCATCAAAGTCATAAAACAAAAAAAATCAATCAGGATATTTAAGTTATTTAGGTGCTTGTTTAAAGATCTATGGAACATAAGATGGCACCTTCACCTTTTAATCAAATGTAAAATTATTTTCATGCCTTCTGAAGAGAATTCAAGTAAACAAATGATTTCTTTTGCTTCAGATAAAATAGTCACAAAATGATTACTACAATTCACTTTGGGAAATGACAGAGGCAGCATGACTCTACTTCAGGAAGTACCAAGAGCTGAATGGGGCTAGCTACTATCAGCCTTTAAGTTTGGAACCCATGTTTAGAAAGAAAGATCGAGATGTGACATCAAAAGGAAGCAGGGAAGTGGCTTACATCCTCAGTTACATCCTCAAAGAATTCCAGTAGATTTGTCAAGCATGATTTCCCTTTTGTAATCCATGCTGACTCTGTCTGATTCTACCACTGTTTACCAAGTGCCCTGGTATAAAATCTTTGAATATTTCTCATTACTAACCTCAGGCTGACTGGTCTATAATTTCCTGTTTTCTCTCTATTTCCATTTTTAAATAGTAGGGGTTATATTAGTTATCCTCCAATCTGTAAGAACTGTTCCAGAGTGACAGTATTGATTCCAGGACAGCATTGCAATGCTGAACAGAGAAAAAATTAGAATCTATTTGGTTAGGACTAACGAATAAAAAGACGCAATCACATTGCTTGGTGTAATCTATAAACCACCAACTAATGGAAGGGATATAGAGAAACAAATATGAAAGCAAATTACAGCGAGGCAATGAAATTAGAGATTAGTGACAATGAGGGACCTTAGTTGTTTTAATATAGACTGTGATAGCAGTGGTATAAAGGAAGAAAGGGGTAAGAGTGTTTAGGAACATTTTTTACAACAGTATGTTTCCAATTTAGAGAGAGGAGAGCCCTGTTAGATTTAATTCTTCAGAATGGGCCAAGTGGGTCAAATTGAAATGGGAGAACATTTATAGGATAACAATAATCATATCACAAAATTTAAGTTAGCTATTGTAAAGGACAAAGAATGATCTAGTGTAAAAATAATTGGGGAAAGCCAATTTCAATGGTCTAAGAATGGATCTGAGTCAAATAGATTGGAATCAAAAGTTGGCAGGAAAAATGGTACAATGAGCTATTTTCAAAGAAGGGGTAGCTCAGGCACAGTGAAGGTATACTCCTCTAAAAAGGAAATGGTGGGGCAAACAAACCCAAGATGGTATGGTTGACAAAAGAGATACAGGTGAAGAGAAGGCTGAGAAGAAATCTGACAGAGATATTCAAAATCATGAGAAGTCTAACAGAGTAGATAGAAAGAAACTGTCCTTCCACTCGTGACAAATGAGTATCACAGGGCACAGATCGAAAGCGAGTGGATAAGATCTGGAATGCAATGCCTGAGAGTGTGATAAAGGCAGGTTCAATTGAAGCATTCAACAGGGATGAAGAAAAATAAGTGTTCTTATGACAAGGGTCAGGTGGATAATACAATGAAGGACCAGGCTGAATATAGAAAGCTCAGAGGAAAAATGATTAACAAAATAAGAGAAATAAAGAGGGAGTATGAAAAAACAGTAGCAGCTAAGGTTGCTGTGGCAGGGTTGTGTGGTATTGTGGTCCCTGTTCTCCTGAAGGTTGGGTAGTTTGCTGCAAACAATGATCTGTTTGAGGTTGCGCAGTTGTCTGAAAGCAAGAAGTCGTGGGGTGGGGATGGCCCTAGCGAGATGTTCATCATCATCAATGATATGTTGAAGACTCCGGAGAAGATGTCGTAGCTTCTCCGCTCCGGGGAAGTACTGGGCAACAAAGGGTACTCTGTCCACCATGTCCCGTGTTCGTCTTCTGAGGAGGTCAGTGCAGTTTATCGCTGTGGCACGTCAGAACTGTCGATCGATCAGTCAAGCGCCATATCCTGTTCTCACGAGGGCATCTTTCAGCGTCTGGAGGTGTCTGTCACGATCCTCCTCATCTGAGCAAATTCTGTGTATACGGAGGACTTGTCCATAGGGAATGGCTTCTTTAACGTGTCTAGGGTGGAAGTTGGAGAAGTGGAGCATTGTGAGGTTGTCTGTCAGCTTGCGGTACAGAGAGATGCTGAGGTGACCATCCTTGATGGAGATGCGAGTGTCCAAGAATGCAACTGATTCTGGAGAATAGTCCATGGTGACAAAAAACCTCACTTACTGTGCTGTCTGGAGACAATACACATCTCTCTAACCTCTGCTGTTAGCCACTTTAAGACTTGAATAGCAGGTTAAGTGTAAGGATTCGCATTCTAATCAGCAATCTGTAAACTGTCTGTGCTGATATGTGTGCTTTTGGAGACCAGAACACCTCATTCGCCTGACGAAGGCCACAGAGGCCGAAAGCTCGTGGATTTACTATCAAACAAATCAGTTGGATTTAAAATTGGTGTTGTCAAACTTTACTGAGTTTACCCCAGTCCAACGCCGGCATCTCTACATCGACACAAGAGTTATGTCAGAAGACTAGAGAATTGCAAATGTTCAAAAAAGCCTAATAAATAAATGCCAACCAGTTTAGCTTTGTGGTAGGGAAACTTCAAGAAACAATAATTTTAAAAAAACTAATTGTCATATGACAAAATTAAGAAAAGCAAGCATGAATTTGTTAAGGAAAAGAATCATGTTTAATTAATTTTCTGGAGTTTTTTGAAGAAGTAACAAAGAGGGTGATGAAGGCAATACTCTTGATGTGGTTTACATGGGCTTCCAAAAGATATCTGAATATAATTCCACCTAACATTCTGTGAGTAAAATTTATGAAATAAAAAGGGCAGTAGCAATTTGGATACAAAACTGTCTGAATGACAGGAAAGAAAGAGTACTGGTTAATGGATTTTTTTTGGGCTGGGGGTACGTTTGTAATGGAGCCCTGCTGGGGCCAGTACTAGGACCTTTGCTCTTCCTGATCGATTATAATGATCTGGACCTTGGTGCACAGGGCACAGTTTCAAAATTTGCAAAACTCAGAAGCATTTTGATGTGAGGTGGTTAGTTTGGAACTTCAAAAGGAATTAGACAAGTTGGTGGAATGAATGAGCAAGTGCCAGATGAATAAAAAGAAATGCGAAGTGATTATTTTTAGTAGGAGGAATTTGAAGAGAGTCAATGTAAAGCAAAGGGTTCAACTCTAAAGGGGCTGCAGAAGCAGAGAGTGTATATGAGCATAAGTTAGTGAAGACTGAGGGAGCAGTTAATAAAGGATACAGTATTCTAAGCTTTATTATTAGGGCATAAAGAATAAGAGCAAAAAGATTATATTAAATTTGTATAAGACACTGATGCAGCCTTAGCTTCAATATTATATCTCGTTCCAGGCACCACTCTTTTGGAAAAATGTGAAGGCAGTGGAAGGAAAGATTCATAAAAATTATTCGAGAGATGAGGAACCTCAATTATGAAGATAGATTAAAGAAGATAGGACTGCTTTGCTTGGTGAAAGAAAGGCTGAGAGGAGATTTGATAAAGATGTTCAAAGTGAAAAATGTGGACATAATAGATCGGGAGAAATTGTTTGTGCGCGTGAAAGGATCAAAAATGAGAGAGGGTACAGATTTAAAACAATTGGCAAAAGAAGCAAAAGCAACACAAGGAAAATGTTTTCAAGCAGCGACTCGTTAAGGTCTGGAATCCACTGCCCAAGAGTGTAACAGAAGCAGGTTCAATCAAGGCATTCACCAGAGAATTAGACTGTTATCTGAAAATGAAAGATGTGCAGGGTTATGGGGAGAAGGCAAAGGAATGGCACAAGATGAATTGCTCATTTGGAGAACTGATGCAGACACAATAGGTTGAATGGCCTCCTTCTGCACTGTAACAATTCTGTGGTTCAAATGTGAGTATTTATACACTATAACCTTTGCCATTCAGAAATGCCAATTGTCCAGAAGTCCTTTGAGCAGACCCAACCAACTCAGACTTACCACTCAACTGGTTGGATACTACAACAGATCAAAAAGCAAGGGCTAACTGATCCTGGGAAATGTTGGGTGATGGTAGGATGGCGAATGCAGTGACCATGTAGTACAATAAATTGGAAGGTTATCACACTACTCGATTTTTTCTCCACACTGTCCTTGTCTCCCTCTCTGTCTTCCTCTCAATCTTTCTCTATCCTTATTTCTCGGTCTTTCTCTCATTCTCTTTTTTCATCTCTCTCCATTGTTCTCTCTCAGTTTATTTCTCTGAGTTGCCTCAGAAGGAATTCTTCAAATACAGATAATAAAAACACAACAAACCTCACTCCAACTTGTAAATCAAAGAAAGGTTTAATAAAGAAACTTCATTACTCCAAATTGGGCCTGGCTCCCAGGCTTATCCAAATTCCCCCACAATTCCCAACAGATTGTTATTTATAGTGAATCAACTGACCATCACATCATTCTGTAATTGTTCCCATGGTTTACTGGGTCAGCTGATGCTTACAGCTTGTTACCCCGATCATATTACATCCAATACAAAATTGTCACTGGTTAATTTTAACATTCTATACCTCCCTCTCTCATGTATAGAAGCAGATGTTCCTCAACATCATCAGCATCATTTTAGTATAGGGAGTAAAAACATGGAAGGTACAGATTTTGGAAAAGTAAAATAATCTTATTTATTGCTTTGTAATATTTGAGTTTTACTGCTTTTTGTTCCACATCTCTTTGGTATTTTTTTCTGCTCACACACTTGTGGTTAAGCATTTTAACATGATTCTATAATCTAGAAAACTTGGTTCCAAGTGTTCCAAACTAGAAATGTTATCATGTATTAGGATTCCAGTAATGCATCCAAATACTTTGGAAGAGTATGAAATAAACAAAAATTCCTTTCTAGGGAATTCATAACAGGCTTTACTTTCAATACCTTCACATTCACATCAATTTCTAAAGCATCCAGCTTACCTTGTAACACTGCACTCATGAGCCCTCCAAAATGTCAATGCTTTGCAAGAAAAGAAATATATTCAAAAGATTAGTTACAATACATTCAATTTCAGCAATTTGTTCAAAATACATTAAATATTTGATTAAATTCCATCCTTACTTTTGGGAGTTTGTGTTTCAGGTCCATGAAGTGCATACTGAAGAATGTGGAAGATATAGATGTGCCCATGGTGATCAGCAGCACAAAGCAGTGAGCTGTCTTCACTAATTGCCATGCTGGTTACTGTAGCTTTATAAGTAGACTGATCAAAATATACAATCTGTTAAAATGTTTTACCACACTTTGCATTCAGCTGAAATTATGAACTAAATGTCAAATTCCAGCAATTGCAATTTTATTATTTTCTTATTACTATTACATCTTCCTTTCACTGAATAGCACTGATATGAATCCACCAATGTAAGAATCCACCAACATTTCAGTCCAACCCTGTGTGTGTGAATTTAAGCGATAAATATTAATGGGATATCCCAGAGACCATTGCTTTTGACCTTGATCCCATCCTCCCATCCTAATATCTAGCCAACATGGTAGCTGCATAATATTACAAAGAATACCTTAGTTAAAGAGCTTTCAGTCCAAGTTGTTCTGGTGTTTCTGCTTCACATAAACCTCTTCCCACTCTAGTTCAACTAACGCCAGCAACATATCCTTCTTTCTCAGCATTAATTTAGCTTCACCAGCAGCATGATAGCACAGTTTTAGCACTGCTGCCTCACAGCATGAGAGACCTGGTTTCAATTTCTGGCTTGACTCATTGTCTGTGCACAGTTTGCACTTTCTTTCCATGTGTGGATTTCCTCCAGATGCTCTAGTTTCCTCCCACAGTGTGAAACACTTGCTCCTTAGTCCCATGATGTACCCGAACAGTGCCAGTCCGTGGCGACTAAGGGAATTTCACAGTAACTTACTTGCAGTGTTAATGTAAGCCTACTTGTGACGCAACAAATTAACTTTAAACTTTAAATGGACTGTGCAAGGATAGTTGAGTGATCCTGGCTCATACAAACTCTGAATCCAGGGATGCTGATATCTTCACCAATACTGGCTAAAGCTAATAAACACTGCAAAAAAAAAAGTGATAGGGCAAAAGTACTTTGGATTTGTATGGTTGCACCAATTTATGCATTTAGCCAATGAGCAACCAGCAACATTATTAAATGTAACATTTGTTAGAAGAAAAGCTATTGACCAACTTTAACGTTATAGTGAGTTGATCCCATTAGATGAAGATGTATGAACAGAGTCTAACAGTAGCAATATCAGAGTTTGCATGAAACGTCACATCCACAATTGAAACTCCCGGCACATAAACTGTTTACACTGACTGCAATACAAACAGGTTATTTTACAGTTTAGATTCAAAAGTGGAGAGTTGGGCTCAGGCATAGCTGGAACTTGCCAAAATGGCAAGAGAAATATTAGAAATTTAATGAAAAGGTTATGGAGAATTTGTAGTCTTTCTCTTAGGAATAACACAGAAAACTCTATTTGTTCACAATTGTTCTGCAAACAGGTATTACCACATAATCAGATACATAGCCTGAAACAATAAATATTATTAGCACACAGATCATAAATCCCAGGAAGCAAGATCAGGGCCAAGCTTTTCTGGCCATTCCACAGCAGATTTTAACTTAACAGATAACCTCCATTAACTTTGACGGGACTAGAAGATCAGCTAGAAAATTCCACCCAGGAATTGAAAGAGCTAGCATAAACGAAAAATAAACTCTGGAGCAATTTCCTGCTGTTCTTTTTCTACAGCATGAACACACTGTAAGGTTCCACCTAGACAGTAAACCACAGAATTAATGTAGTGACAAAGTTTGACTATCTAGTCAGTATCCAATTTATTATAGATGCAACTATGACCTTTACTAAATGAATATAGGAAGGGTTACAGATTGCTACTTCTGAGGAATTAATTATTCTGAATGACCTTCATACAATGAATGAGATGTTACCGGACATCAGCTATCCTGCTAGCAGGGCATCACAGAACATACTTTTGTGTTTACCCCGACACATTTTTACTGACTTAATATCAGAAAGTGGTGAATTCAAATGTTAGGCATAGTGAGCAATATGCTCCAATACTAATGAATGCTACAGAGCTTTGGGAATGTGTACGAGACTAAGAAAGCACTGCTCTTTGAAAGAACCTGAACCCAAAAGAGGACTAAACTGCTCTGATGAAGGGTCCTCCAGTCTCAAAATGTTGGCTCTATTCTCTCTCCACAAATGCTGTTAAATCTGTTAAGATTTTCCAGCATTTTCTGTTTTTGATTCAGATTCCAGCATCCGCAATATTTTGTTTTTATTAGGGCTAAATTGGACAAGTCTCAAAAATAAGTGCTGGGATTGTGGTAACAGTATCTTCACACTTAGTTCTCCTTTTCACATCCTATTTTTCCTGCATTCACAATCTCTTCTTACTTAAAGGCTGCAAAAGCATACAATCCTTTTATTAAACAGGAAAAGATTGACTATAATACTATATAAAAATTGACTACTATATAAAGATTGACTATAAGACTCCTTCACCCCACTCATATCTCAACAGATTTTAGAACATAGAAAACTACAGCACAAACTGGCCCTTTGGCCCACAAGTTGCACTGATCATATCTCTACCTATTAGACCTATCTATAACCCTCAATCCCATTAAATCCCATGTACTCATATAGAAATCTCTTAAAAGTTCGCCTCCACCATCATAAACGGCAGCCAATTCCACTCACCCACCACCCTCTGAGTGAAAAACTTATCCCTGACATCTCCTCTCTATCTACTCCCCAGCATCTTAAACCTGTGTCTTCTCATAGCAACCATTTCAGCCCTGGAAATAGCCTCTGAGAATCCACCCGATTTATACGTCTCAAACTCTTATAAACCTCTGTCAGGTCACCTCTCATCCTTCGTCTCTCCAGGGAGAAAACACTGATCCCTCAACCTATCCTCATAAGGCATACTACTCAATCCAGGCAACATCCTTGTAAATCTCTTCTGCATCCTTTCAATGACTCCCACATCTTTCTTGTAATGAGGTGACCAGAACTGCGCACAGTACTCCAAGTGGGGTCTGACTAGGACAAGAACTGCACAAATGCTCCAAGTGGGGTCTGACTATTTTAAAGGATAACACAAATTACAAAGTGTATCTTATACTATTATGTTCTCAACAAGTACATAGTCCCTGTAAACCAACAGGCCAATTGTGGTGAGACACAATCAATTCTGCAACCAAGTGCCACTTTTGTGGATTTCTCATCAAATCCTCCCAGATGATTATCACACTGCGAGCCAGCTGGTCTCAGTGGAACTCTAACTTCCACATGAACGTTTTCAAATTCCACTCTCTAAAAGACACACATTTCCCTCCTTTACCACAATATTACATCTTGCCTCTTTTTTTCATAGATCCAAGAACTGCAACTTAGCTAGGTAGTGCAGGAAGATCGAGAAGGTAGTGGTGATAAAGATGCATAGTTACATGATTCATAGTTGCAGCCACCAACTCATTAACTGATTCTGCACACATCTTACAAGAGTGCATTTCAAAGATTTTCCCAAAATGTACTCCCATTTTGATGTTTGAAAATAGGCATAGCCAAAAAGTAAGTAGTGGGGGAAGGTGATGTGAGTTGCCAGAACAAAAGTGGAGAGGTAACAAGATATCAGAATTGGAGAAGGTGAGGATAGTTATCACAGATGGGCTTGGTGGGGAAGGAGTTAGTGGGAGAGAAGTCATCAAAGCAGATAAAGTGCTAGATGACAGCTGATGATTGTTTCATACCCCAAATATCTTGCAAGCTTCTGCTGGAAGATGCAATCTTAATGTTCAAGGGCACGATCTTAGCATGCGAGGCCTAAAATCAGATTCGTGCCCTGCTATTACCATAAAATTAACTATATTAACATTAAATTAGCGAGTTCAGCAAGACTACTTCCCTCTCCTGGATTCTTCCCCTTTACTGTCACAGCAGTGAAAATCATTACTGCTCTGCAGTCACAGGGACCAGACATCATGACAATCTCACTATCGCTGTGCTGTGCAGATATATGGATTTGGGCCTGTGTCTGTGGGAGTTTGCACATTCTCCCCGTGCTTGCGTGGGTTTTCTCCGGGTGCTCCGGTTTCCTCCCACATCCCAAAGATGTGCTCTTAGGCTAATTGGCAAAACAAATTCTCCCTAAATTGTCTCAAATTTGGTTTTTAAATCCACTGATCTATAAACATGGACAGGGATCGTGGGTAGAGATGGGAACATTGGGGTGGCGGCGTGGGCTCATTGGGCTGAAGGGCCTGTTTCCTGTGCTGTTTTGTTCTTTGTTTGTTCTTTGTCAGGAGGGATCAGAAGCCAACTGAAGCCCCTGGGTGGTCAAAGGCATGGTCTAGCCATGCCCATTGGGCAGTGCCAACTTGGCAGGCACCTTGGTAGTGCCCGGCTGGAAACAAAAAGTGTGTCGGGAAAATTCAAGGGGGTGGGGCCTGAGTGGAAATGGGATCTGAGAGCAGATTTGTTTGCACAATAATGAGGGCTTATGCTTATTAAAGGAAAAGTCCTAGGAAGACTGAAATCAAAAAGACAAAAGCAACTGCAAATTTAATAAGGTGCTTACTGAAGTTAAAGAGAATGGCAGAGAAAGGCTCCCTGGGAGACCTGCTGAAGTTGACAAGTAACAAGCCACGCATTTTAAGTAATCCTAGGATTGGTAATCTTATTATAACCTGTGAAGCGGCGGTGTTCTATTGATGTGGCTGATTACTTGAGAGATTGTGTGGAAACTTGAATGCATGCATGGGCAATTCAAGGCAGAGAAATATTGAAAGGAGAGATTGAAATCCTGGAAGTGGATCCATGGTGAAGGCATCCGAGAGAAAGTAGTGTTTGGAAGAAGATTCTAATGCATGTATTTTAGAGAGTGGAATTGAAAACATTCATGTGGAAGCTAGAGTTCCACTGAGATCAGCTGGCTCACAGTGTGATAATCATCTTGGAGGATTTGATGAGAAATCCACAAAAGTGGCACTTGGTTTCAGAGTTGAGTGCACCTAATCACAATTGACCTGTTGGGTTACAGGGACTATATACTTATTGAGAACATAATAGTATAAGATACACTTTGTAATTTGTGTTACTCTTTAAAATCTGTTAAAATATGGATGGGATGAAGGAGTATTGTATTATAGTCAATCTTTTCCTGCTTAATAAAGGTTTTAATCTTTTACATAAAGCTAACTGGCAGTCCTGTTACTCTGTTCATTTACATTTATAAAGGAAAAGCCACTACTTACAACTATTGAGCCAGGGTTCCATTCTGGGACCTAACTGTCCAGTAGTAACATCAAAGAAAAACATATGCAAAGAGGATACATAGCGCCTAGGAATCAAGCATGGACTCCCAGCTGCCTTAGAGCTGGAAGAGCTTAAGATCCAAAATGCTTATCTTGTGACCCTTGTCTTACAGGATAGATTAAAAGCCAGATCTATACAAGGTCAGACACTTAATTGCTCTGCAGCAAAGACAGAGGCAAGGATATAGGATGTGCCAGTTTGTCAGAGGGTAAAATCATACACTAATTATACTGGACCAAACTACTGAAGGAGGCTAATGGGTTAACACTCCAAAATACTAAATGCATTGAGAATCTTGCAGGAAAGCTTAAACTCAAGAGTCTGGCACCAACTTGTCAGAAGGTTTTGTGCAGAGTTTGGAGCTATCCTGGCCAGTATGGAACTGGTGGCCAAACATGATGCACCATCTGACAGCCAATACCCCAAGTATCTCATTGCAAAATAAGCAGCTTTTACAGTCAGTGCTGAAATGGAAATTCAGACTGAAATCATGCAAGGCCAGCTTAGTCATGGCTATAGATACTAACATTCAAACAGATGTGCAATGTGTCACAGCTGTCCAGTAATCTGTTTTCTACCAAGGTACTAGGATTGCTGAGATGCCACCCAATGGGAATTCTATTGTGTTTCTCAGGATGACAGCAATCATGTATCCATCCTACCACTCTGAAGACGCCTTTGTTCTTTGTTGACCAGCCAGCTCGACCACTGCAGCCCACGAGATAATGTAATCTGAAGCCAAGCCTCTTAAACTGAAATGTTAGCGTGGTAAACTTTCACACAAATTTCCAGTATTCGCCCCATAGTTTTTTCTTGTCCAAGTGGAAAATCATGGCAGAAAAGAAGAGTACAATTGGATAATATAAACATAAATTTAAATTTGAAACTTACACAAAGAAAGTGAGCTAGTAATTTTCCACCATGAAATATGTTCCAAAAGTGAATGTAACCTAAGATAGACAAAGCATAGTAATTAGAAACTGCTTTATTGACAAATGGTCCAGTAGCATTAAATGAAAAATTATTGGGAAACATAACAATGCAATTTCCTCATTCCTTTGGCACAAATACAGCAATGCATCATTTGCACACGGTATCACGTCAATGAAAATGACATATGGTTGCTTCAATTCTCCCTTCCCTTACCTCAAAGGAGAGTTTATTTCTCAGTGGTTCTACTTGATCACTTGTCATAATTTCAGTGGCAGATCAACAGAAATTTTTGAGAAATAATGTAAATGATTATTTAGGTCATTTGTTCAGAGCTCCCAGTGATATTCCAAGATTACATTGGGAAATCTAACCCTGTATACTTACGTGATAAGTTCAGAGATAGGGGGTGAAATTTTGAGGCCTCTCCTGCTGGCAGGATCTGCTGTCAATGGGCTTTTGAACAGTTTTCTCATTTACGGCCCCATCCCACCATCATGAGGCCATAAAATTCTGCCCATTATAACTAACTAAGCATGTCTATTTATGACATGATTGGCAGTAGCTGTAGCAAATTAAACAGGCAAGACTTAAGCATGAACAATAGCTGCATTAAATAAATGTGCACTGTGTACATTTCTCATGCATCATGTCCAGTAAGATTAGTTTATTATACTTTTAATGACTTACCTTAGGTATTTTTTGGCATTATTCACTTAGATTTTTTTCAAAATTATCTCTTTAAATTTATTCAATGTCCTGGAATGCACCGCACTGGGAGGTAATGAATTCCACCCTTTGAGACAAGTTATTTATTATCTCTTGTAAATCTGCTACCCCTTACCCTAAAACTAGGACCTTTTGTTCTTAATTGCCCCACAAAACCCAGTGTCAAGTGTGTATTATTTTATTGCTTCAATAAAATTTTGCTTCAATGAGTAAACGAAGTAAGAACATGCTCTAAGCATGTAGCAATAAAATAATACACACTTGACACTGGGTTTTGTGGGGCAATTAAGAACAAAAGGTCCTAGTTTTAGGGTAAGGGGTAGCAGATTTACAAGAGATAATAAATAACTTGTCTCAAAGGGTGGAATTCATTACCTCCCAGTGCGGTGCATTCCAGGACATTGAATAAATTTAAAGAGATAGATAGATTTTTAAATAGTAGTGGGTTGAAAAGTTATGGAGAACAGATAAGAAAGTAGAGTTGAGGCCGAGGCAGGATCAGTGATGGTAGTACTGAATGGTGGAACATGCGCGAGGCCTGAATTGCCTATTCCTGCTTCTAGTTCTTATATTCTTATTAAAAGCATAAATTTTCTAGAATTACTTTGCACTTGAGTTAGAACTGTTTTGTACAGTCATTGACAGATGACAGTTCTACATTATTATGAAGTACCTAATAATCTTAATTCAAAAGTGTAAATAGCAAACCTTCATGGACAAATACATTTTTTTCAAGAAATAGAATCCATACAATGCAGAAAGAGGCCATTTGATCCATCGAGCTTGCACTTACAATAATCCTACCCAGACACTATCCCTGTATCCCTGCAAATTTACTTTGTTAATCTCTCTTACACCAAGGATCAATTTAGCACGGCCAATCCACCTAACCTGCACATCTTTGCACTGTGAAAGGAAACCGAAGCACTGGAAGGAAACTCATGCAGGCACAAGGAGAATGTGCAAACTGCACACAGTTACCTGAGGCCGGAATTGAACGCGGGACCTGGCACTCTGTGGCAGCAGGGCTAACCATTGTGCCACCCCCCTCATCCTCAAATATATTCTGAAAAACTGCACCATTTCTACTGTTTATTTGTGCATTCAAATGCTGCCTAAGCTGAAACTATCAAAGTGGCATTAAGGACTAATAAAAGAACTATTACAAGATATGAAATACATGATAGATAGCTAAATAGAGGAAATAAAAATGCTGCAAGTAGTTTTAAAAATATGAAATAATGAAGTTTGAAATGCAAGAGGAGGGGACAACTAGGAAACAAAGACTATAACATATTTAGATTACAATGCCCAAAGTGAAGAGGAGAAAGTAAAAAAATAAGGGTACTTGGCAGGAACAAATTACATTCAATGAGAGAAAAAGGGAATGAGCAGTGATAAACATGAATCCCTCCAGCTTGTCACCCATCTTCCCTTAGCCTCTCCCAGTTCATCAAATTCCACAGATTCATAACCTTAGCCTCTGCCAGTTCATGAAATCTGTGAAACCCACCTTCAAGTCTTTCCATCCTAGCCCTATTAAACTTCATTATGGTGCAGATCTGGGGCAACACACTAAAGTTTGTAGAAAGTACAACATTTCAGAATATAAATTGAACGGGGTAGTATGTGACTTCAAGAAAATGTAGACAGATTAGCTAATTTGACAAAATGTTATCAGACTGAAATAATGGGTGGAATTTTACGACCTCGCCCCAGCGAGACCAGAAATTTCCACTGTTGATCCCTAGCCTATTCCAATTCAGTGGCAGGCAAGACAATAGAGTTCTTGCAATTAACTTTGCATTTCCAACATGTTCTGTTTTCTATTTTGGATTTCCAACATCTTAAATATTTTACTTATAATTTATTGCAGAATAATGTGAGGGTGATGCAGACTTGGAGAAAAAAGTGGTAATAAAATGTTAATATTTTAAAGGTATGGAAGAGCCCAGAAGCTTAGACATTCAGATATACAGATCATTAAGGGTAGGAGGACGAAGCAATAATGCTGAAGAATAAGTTAACAATGCTGCAAACAATTACTCAGATCTGCTAGATTTTATAAATATAGGCATATAGTGCAAAAATAAAGGTATTAATAACACAATAAAACTTGTTGGTTAGCTGCAGTATGATATTGTGACAAGTTGTGAGCAGCTTAATATTTCTGAAAATGGTGCAGAAAAGATTCCAGGAATACGTGTCTTCAGTTATGACAGAAATTGAAAGAAGCTGGCAATCATTTTATTCGCGTAGAAAAAGAATCAACAGAAGAACTGATCAAGTTGTTTGGAATCATTTAATGTCTTAATAAGGTGATAAGATACAGGAATAGAAGTAAACCATTTGCTCTATCAAGTCTGTTCTGCCATTCAGCGAGATCATGACTGATCTGAAATGATAATCCTCAACTCCACTTTCCCACATCATAAGACATAGGAGCAGAATTAGGCTACTCGGCCTGTCGAGTCTGCTCTGCCATTTAATTATGGTTGATATTTTTCTGATTCCCATTCTCCTGCCTTTTCCTCTTAACCTCCAATCATCCTTATTAATCAAGAACCTAACTACCTCTGTCTTAAAGATACTCAATGACCTGACCTCCATAGCTTTCTGCAATGAAGAGTTCCACAGATTCACCCCTCTCTGGCTGAAGAAATTCCTCCTCATCTCTGTTTTAAAGGATCGTCCCTTTAGCCTGAGGTTGTGCTCTTTGGTTCTAGTTTTTCCTGCTGGTGGAAATATTCTCTCCATATCGCTCTATCCAAGCCTCACAGTATCCTGTAAGTTTCAATAAGATCCCCCCTAATTTTTTTAAACTCCAACATGTACAGACCCAGAATCCTTAACCGTTCCTCATACAACAAGCTCTCATTCCAGGGATCATTCTTGTGAACTCCTTGGACCTTTCCAAGGCTCCTTCCTTAGATATAGAACATAGGACAAAGAACAGTATAGCACATTACAGGCCCTTCAGCTCTCGATGTTGTGCCGAGCTACGCCCAAACCCAAGATCAAGCTATACCACTCCCTATCATTCCGGGGGTTCCATGTGCCTA
This sequence comes from Sphyrna mokarran, assembly GCA_024679065.1. Classification (NCBI taxonomy): domain Eukaryota; kingdom Metazoa; phylum Chordata; class Chondrichthyes; order Carcharhiniformes; family Carcharhinidae; genus Sphyrna; species Sphyrna mokarran. The sequence continues at coordinate 151,075,039 of JAGIQG010000001.1, forward strand.
TCCAACAACCGCTTGAAAGTTCCTAAAGTGTCCAACTCCACTATCACAGCAGGTAGTGCATTCCACACCCGAACAACTCTCTGAGTAAAGAATCTACCTCAGACATCTCTCTTATATCTCCCACCATGAACCTTATAGTTATGCCTCCTAGTAACAGTTACATCCACCCAAGGAAATAGTCTCTGAACATCCACTCTATCTATCCCCCTCAGCATCTTACAAATTTCTATTAAGTCGCCTCTCATCCTCCTCCGCTCTGAAGAGAAAAGCCACAGCTCTCTCAACCTTTCCTAATAAGACCTACCCTCCAAACCAGGCAGCATCCTTATAAATCTCTTCTGCACTTTCTCCAACGCTTCCACATCTTCTTATAGCGAGGTGACCAGAACTGCACACAATATTCCAAATGTGGTCTCACCAAGGTCCTGTATAGGTGCAACATAACCCCATAGCTCTTAAACTCAAATCCCACTGTTAATAAACGCTAACACACTATAAGCCTTCTTCACAACTCTATCCATTTGAGTGGCAACCTTAGATATCTGTGGATATGAACTCCAACATCTCTCTGTTCCTCCACATTCTTCAAAACGCTGCCGTTGACTCAGTAATCCACGTTCAAGTTTGTCCTACCAAAATGAATCACCTCGCACTTATCAGGGTTAAACTCCATTTGCCACTTTTCAGCCCAGTTCTGCATCCTATCAATATCTCTTTGCAGCTTACAAGAGCCCTCCACCTCATTCACTACTTCAGCAATCTTGGTGTCTTAGCTAATTTATTAACCCACCCTCAGCCCCCTTTTTGAAGTCATTGATAAAAATCACAAATAGCAGAGGACCCAGCACTGATCCCTGTGATACACGCTGGTAACTGACCTCCACTCTGAAAATTTTCCCTCTACCATCACCCTCTGTCTCCTATAAGATAGTCAGTTACTTATCCAATCGGCCAAATTTCCTTCTATCCCACACTTCCTTACTTTCTTCACAGCCTATCTTGGGGAACCTTATCAAATGCCTTACTAAAATCCACATATACAACATCAACTGCTCTACCTTAGGAGCAGTAACTTAGTTACCTCCTCAAAGAATTCAATCAAATTTGTGAGGCAAGACTTACTTGTCACAAATCCATGCTGTCTATCTCTGATTAAGCTGCATCCTTCCAAATGGTCATAAATCCTATTTCTCAGGGCCTTTTCCATTAATTATGGCCACTAAAGTAAGACTAACTGGCCTATAATTACCAGGGTAATTCCTATTTCCTTTCTTGAAGAGAGGAACAAAATCGCCACTCTCCAGTCCTCTGGAGAGTTTATCAACCCTCAGCTTCTTCAAAATTGCTAACACATCTTCCCTCAGAACATCTACCTCCTCCATCCTGTCAGTTGTATCACACTTGCATCCTCAAAAACATGGCACCTCTCCTTAGTGAACCCTGAAGAAAAACATTTATTCAAAGTCTCACCTATCTCTTCTGACTCCATGCACAAGTTCCCATTACAATCCTTGGCCAGCCTTAACCTCACCCTGTCATTCTTTTATTTTTCACATAAGAGTAAACAGCCTTGGGGTTTTCCTCAATCCAACCCGCCAAGGGCTTCTCATGCCCCCCCTAGCTCTCCTAAGCCCTTTTTTTTTTAAACTCACTTGTAATCCTCAGCAACTCAACTGAACCTTTTTTCTCATCCTTTTCCTCTTGACAAGATATTCATCTTCCTTTGTGAACTATGGTTCCCTCACTTGACCATTTCCTCTCTGACTGACAGGGACATACCTATCAAAGACACGCAGCATTTGTTCCTTGAACAAGCTCCACTTTTCATTTGTGCCTTTACCTGACAGGTTTCTGTTCCCAGCTTATGCTCTCTAATCCTTGCCTAATCGCATCATAATTACCCCTTCCCCAATTATAAACCTTGTCCTGCCATGTGACATTATCCCTCTCCATTGCAATAATGAAAGACACTGAATTGTGGTCACTATCTCCAAAGTGCTCTCCCACAAACAAATCTAACACTTGGCCCAGTTTGTTACCCAGTATCAAGTCCAATGTGGCCCCACCTCTTGTCGGCTTATCCACATATTGTGTCAGGAAACCCTTCTGCACACACTGTACAAAAAGTGCCCCATCCGAACTATAAAGGTTCCAATCAATATTTGGAAAGTTAAAGTCACCTATGATAATTACCCCGTGACCTCCACGCCTATCCATAATCTGCTTTGTCATTTCCTCCTCCACATCTTTATTACTATTTGGGGGGCCTACAGAAAACTTTTAAAACGTGACCGCTCCTTTCCTATTTCTAACTTCAGCCCATATTACCTCAGTAAGCAGATCTCACTCAAAATGCCTTTCAGCAGCCATTAAACTATCCTTGATTAACAATGCTCCTCCTCCACTTTTTTTAACATCTTCCTACTCTTACTGAAACATGTATACTCCGGAACCTGTCCCTGTTCTAACCATGTCTCTGTAATGGCCGCTACAAGTATGGGGCTCAAAACTACTCACAATATTCCACATGGGGTCCAACCAGAGCCTTATACAGCCTCAGAAGTATAACCCTCCTCTTGTACTCTAGTTCTCTCGACATGAATGCTAACATTGCATTTGCCTCCCTAACTGTTGACTGAACTTACACGTTAACCTCAAGAGAATCTTGAATAATGACTCCCAAGATCCTTTGTGTTTCTGATTTCTTAAGCATTTTCCCATGTAGAAAATAGTCTATGCCGCCATTCATCCTGCCAAAATGCATAGCCTCACACACTTCCACATTGTATTCCATCTGCCACTTCTTTGCCCACTCTCCTAACCTGTCCAAGTTCTTCTGCAGCCCCCTTGCTTCCTCAATACTGATATGCATCATCCCCATAACCCTCGAGTCCCTTCCTGATTAAAAATTGCTCCATTTCAGCCTTGAGCATACTACACAGCCTTCTGTGGTAAAGAAGTCCGCAGTTTCACTACTCTCTGAAGGAAGAAATTCCCCCTCATTTTTATCTTAAATGGGCGACACCTTACTCTAATGTTGTGCCCTTTGGTCCTAGACTCTCCCTCAAGAGAAAATAACCTCTCAGCATCTATTCTGTTTGGTCCCCTGAGAATCCTATATGCATCAAAAAGATCCCCTCTCAATCTCCTAAACACCATAGAGTACAAGCACACAACCTACTCAACCTATCTTCATAAGAAAATCACTCCATACGCAAGATCAAACTAGCAAACTTTCTCTGGACAGCCTCTAATGCCAGTATATCTTTCCTTAGACATGGGAACTGGAACTGTTCATAGTATTCTAGGTGGGGATTGTTTAACTAATGGCTTAATTGGAGCTTTCAGAATCTCTACAGCAAGGCAAGGGGCCATTTGGCTCATCAAGTCTGCACCAACTCTCTGAAAGAGCATCTTATCCAGCCACAACCCTGTCCTAATCCTGTATCGATGTTGTAGAGATGCTGGCGTTGGACTGGGGTAAACTCAGTAAAGTCCTGTATCCCCAAGCATTCAGCATGGCCAATCCACCTAACCTGCACATCTTTGAACTGTGAGAGGAAACCGGAGCACCCAGAGGAAACCTATGCAGACACGGGAAAAACATGCAAATTCTACAGAGACAGTTACTCAAGGCCGGAATCAAATCCAGGTCCCAGGAACTGAGAAACAGCAGTGTTATAGTGTAGTCCTGTATAGTTTTAGCAAGAGCTCCCTATTTTTGATTTCATTTATTATTGTCACTTGTATTAACATATAGTGAAAATTATTATTTCTTGCATGCTATATAGACATATTATACATAGAGAAGGAAAGGAGACAGTATAGAATGTAGTATTACAGTCATGGCTAGAGAGTAGAGAAAGACCAGCTTAATACAAGTTCAAAAGTCTGATGGCAACAGGACAAAAACTGTCTTTGACTCAGTTGGTATGTGTCCGCAGACTTCTGTATTTTTTTCCAATGGAAGGTGTAAGAGAGTACATCCTGGTGCATGGAATCCTTGTTTATGCTGGCTGCTTTTCCGAAGTCTGTTTACATGATGCATTGGGCTTCATTCATAACACTATTTTTATACTCCATTCGAAATATAAAGCCTAACATTGCATTTGCCTTCCCTATTCTGGCTGAACTTCCTTGATAGCTTTTTGTGATTTATATATACAAGAGTCCCAAATCTCTCTTTCTCTATTTAAATAAGATTCAGCTCCCTTATTATTCCTATCAAAATACATATTTTCCTACATGACATTCCATCTGCCAAGTTTTTGTCCACTCACTTAACCTTCTATATCTTTCTTAAGCTCTTCATATTATATTCACCACTTGCCTTCCCACCTATTTTTATGTCATCTGCAAACCTGGCAGTAGTACATTCAGTTCCCTCATCCAAGTCATTAATATTTATTGTAAATAATTATGGCCCCAACACGGATCCCTGTGGCACTCCACTAGTTATAGATTGCCATGCTGAAAATGTCCCACTTATCCTAACTTTCTGTCTTCTACCAGTTGGCTAATTTTCTATCCATACTAATTCTTAACCGAATTACCACAGACTCTTATCTTATTATGTAGGCTTTTATGCAGCACCTTATCAAATTCTTTGTGAAAATCCAAACATATTGGGCCCAAATTTACCATCAAGTTGCACTCATTTTCCTTGCCTGCTTCCTTAATGGGCTGCACACCCAACCTTACCGGCACTTCCCCCTTTACCAGTGTGTTCGCCCATCCAGATTCAGTGCGAAACACACATTTGGTGGGTGGGGGGGTGGTTTCTGCTGCCATTCTGCCTGTGATCAGTGATGGGAAAGGGAGGAGGAGCCTGTGATCAGTCTGGATGGTAGGGTTTTCGGGGGATAAGGGAGTCACTAAAGTCTGTGGGAGCTAGGGGGAGGCATTATCCAGCCCTGGAGCACAGTGGCAGGGGAGGTACATCCTATCATTTTTCTTTCTGTGCATGTGCAGTTGGGTGTGCTGATCAGACCTTTAAGGGATTATATATCATGTTTGCATAAACAAACATTGAACAAATGTTATTTTGTTCAAGGAGCACATTTGGACCCCAAAAGATTGAATTGAAGTGTGACTTACGCTGAAACTTACATTGAAAAATTTATATATAAACTAAATAATCAGGTTAAATATGTGCAAACATCATGTAGTAACAACAGACAAAACAAATTCAATGGACAATGGAAATAGTGGGTAGGATATTGAAAGAAGGGTCATCTTTAATTAAACATATTAAAATTGCAAACCAACACACAGTTCCTACATTACAAGTTCTTAAGTATTTATGAATTTCATTATTTAACAGCTTCATTAAGAACTTAAACCATATAATAATAATGAACATAGAATGGAATAGAATAGAAGGGTTTCAGCATATGAAATAATTAATTGCAGGAAATAAGAATAAGTCACTATTGCAGATTTGTAGAATTATATACCATACCTCTAGGTCCACTAGCAACCACTGTTGCTGATGTTTTTGCACAAGAAATTCGAGATTTGATACATAGTACTTTATTGATACTCAATTCCTCGTCTGCCAGGGTAAAGGAAAATTGATTATACACATTATTTTCAATATATATTAAATCAATATCTTTATCCTTCTCTAATAAAAGATTAACAACCTGAAACATGTTTTCCCTCCACAGACCTACTGCATATTGCCAACATCTTCTGCTTTTATTTGTTTACTAATATCTTGTACTTCAGTAGAAAACACAAAAAATGTACCAGAAACATTCAATGAGAGTTAGGAACTTAAAGTAATTAATCTTAATAAAGAAAAAGTACTGCAGCAATTAATGGGTCCAAATGCCAAATAATCCCCTGGGTCTAATGGGCCATATTCTAGAATAATAAATGAGGTGGCTGCAGAGATAATGGATTTATTGTGAACATTTAAAAATATCTAGATTGAAGTTCTATGACCAGCTTGGAAGGTAGGAATTGTAAATCAAGAAAGAAAGGAGAGAGAAGACAGCAAACTACAGGCTAGTAATCAGTTAGCTTAACTTCAGTTATTAGAAAAATGCTGGAATCCATTATTAAAGAAGTGGTATGAGACCACCTGGGAAATTGTAATACCTCGAATCATTAGAGTTTTATCAAAGATAAATTGTGGTTTGGCCAAACAGTTTTTTTGAGAGTAGATAAAGGGAAAGCAATGGACTTAATATTTCTGGATTTTCAAAAGGTATTCAGTAAGATGTCGCACAAAAAATTGCTGAAGAAGATAAGGCCTCTCAAGGTGCGGGGTCATATTTTAGTATGGATTGGCAAAGAAACAGGAGTTTAAATAAATAGGTCATTTTTAGATTTGGCTGGCTGATAGTTGTAAGGATTAGTGCTTTACCACAGTTATTTGCAATCTATATTAATGTAATATAAACTAACTTCCAAACAATACAGCAGCAGGTGGAAAGTAAGCTGTAAAGAGTTACAAAAATCCACAAAGAGTAGTTAAGTAAATAGAAAAGGAGGTTATATATTATTCACTTTGGTAGGAAAAATAGCAAAACAGAATATTTTTGAAAGGTGAAAATATATTAAGTATTGGTGTTCAGAGGATTGATTGTTTTTGTATACGAGTTCAGTAGTCAATTAAGTAGGCAGATAATATATAGGCCTTTATTGTAATATGAGAGTGGGGAAGTCTTGTTGCAATTATTGATGGGCTTTGATGACACCACACTGTTAAGAATTGAGGAAAATCAAGACTAAAAAATGAAATTGTGATAAAATAAAGAAATGGGACAAAACAGAACTGATAAGCATAGCTGTCTCAATGGGTATTTTGATATGCAAATTATTGTTTACCTAAGTGACAATGGGAAAACAATGGTGTATATGAGAAGTGACTTTAAAGTGGAGAGAGGAGAATAATTTTCACCTAGATGCTAAATGTTTGGTCCATGGGATGAGATAACTATAATTTATCAGTGAGGTTCTTAACACCAGGAATACTGGGCGGAATTCTCCTACCCAAGCTGTGGTGGATTTACTGGCAGGCAGGAATGGAGAATCTAGCAAGAATCAAAAAGTAAGAAACCTGGCAATGTAAAAACACTGATTCTGCCAATGGTAGGTGGTCTTCCCACTGACTGATGGCATGAATGCCATCTGTATTCTTCTGCACCCCATGAATGTTCATTAAAACAACTGCCCACTTGCGTCCCATCAGGCCTTCCTGATTTTGTATCATGCCACCATGAAATGAAATCAGTCAAAAACTCAACTGATAAAGGGTACTATGCACAAAATTGTCCTCAGTTCACAAAAGACTTTGAGATCAGTGCTGCAATCTTTCTGCTAAAATACTTGCTGCTCCTGATGCACTGTTTATCATTCTGCCAGTTCCTGCTCTCCATCACCATGCCAAGCTGGTCCTTATGGACAGCACTATGCTACTGGACCCATGTAATCTCTTGTGTAACCTTTCCAGTTCAGTATTGTGAATGGGATTGGAAAGTACAGAGATCTTCTTGCCCCTGGTGCCACATACCAGTATCTATCTGGATAGTAAAGTGCTGTGAGACTAATGCAGCAACTGCAATAAAGGGTCTGAAGTTCAACTGTGGGTGGAGTGCAATGTGAGGCTGTGGCAAGAGGGGAGAGATGTGTGGCCTGACAAAAACAAATGGGGCAATATGGAAGGAGGTAGGGAAAGGATGAGGGCTCATAACAGTAAGTAGAAGTACAAGGAGATGGAAGAAAAAGATAAACAATAAAAGGCAGAGAGAAAAGATCAAGGAGAGAGAAGCTAGACCCAACAGAGCTCTTAAAAATCTCAAAACAAGGTCAAAGAGATACAACATCATTTACTGAAAGGGGATGCATAACGACTCCAGATGACACGGAGCTTAGATGCCTCGCAGACGAATGTTTCGGGGGAGGGTGAGTGAATCGAAGAGCAATCTTCTTCTTAAGGCTTCTAGCCTTTTTGTTCTGGGTGCTGACATCCCAGTGAAGACAGGTGAGCTGGAGGAAGTGATATGAGTCTGGACTGGTATTTAAATATGGTACTGAGACCTTCGAACCAGCCCACTGATGGCTGAGACCAATTGATTTTTGGACACTAAGGGGATCAAAGAACATGGGGATCAATAAAGTGGAGTTTAGGGTATAGGGAGCACAGTTTCAAAATGTATTGATTACGCAGTCAGTGGGTAGGTGAACAATGCAGAGACATCAAAAGACTTAGAAAGCGATAAAAAAGTAACAGATGCGATCCACATGAGATGATCCATTACAGTAAAAAGAAAATGAATGAAAAATGTGGATTAGTCGAGAGACCAAATGGTTCAAATACTCAACTCCCTGAAAATGCAAGTGAAGGTAAATAAAACTATAAAAACCAGAAGTATTATAAATAGAGGCAGAGGATAAAAATACAGTGTAACTGGTATAAATGAACCTCCCTAAAAATGGCCACAAACTGTGGACAGCTTTGGAAGCACCAAGCTCTTTTAGAACTTTTCACACAGTTGGCAGTATTTTGCAAGGCTACTGTAACTGTAGGCATCACTGACATTTCCCCCAACTTTCTTCATTCCTGCCTTCAAATTATCCTGGCTCTACTACTTTGGTGCAGCCACTGTATGCAGATCAGCATGAGGGCAAGCAGTATTATGAAAGTAAAAGCTTCGTGAAAGGGGAACTCATTATCCAACATCTGTAACGATGGAATAACCACTCTATCTCTGGGATTGAATGGATATGAGGAAAGCTGCCCCCCCATTCCCCATGGAGGAGGGCCATTTGGCACTGCCCACTTCAGTGTCCACTTGGCAGGGTTCAGGGGGCAATGGCCAACCTGGCCATTACCCTCGAACCACCGGGTCTTCCCAGCAACTTCGCACACTCCCCTCCCCTCCACTCTCTCTCTGGCATTGTTATCAGGAGTGGTTTTCGTTTTCAAACGCCAGAACTGATTTGTGGAGGGAGCAGGGAGCATTCAATGGGGCTGTGCTGTGGCATAAAGGTGTTTAATTATATTTAAATTTATTTAAATTCACGCAAATCAGTTTCATTCACTTTCTGGTCATGAACTTGATCATGTCATCGGTGAGATAGATCTCAAACCAATTTTTCATCAGCTCAAATCCCATCATGACCCTCTCACAAGGTATAGTGGCCAGAACAGGATTTGCTTCTTCAACGAATGGGCCTTCTAAATTTCACTAATGTCCCAGACACACCACCACAACCATCCTACGTATGTTCTATCATGGGCAAGGAAGTCTGCTGAATCAGTACACCAGTGCTTAACACCATGTGTAACATCACTGAGGGCAGCAAGGTCACAGAACATACACTGGGTGGGGGCTTCAATGTCCATCACCAACAGTGGCACTACTATTGACCAGGTTGGTTGAATCCTAAAGGACATAACTCAGGCTACAGCAGGTGGTGTGCCAACCAACAAGAAGGAAAATCCCACTTGACCTTGGCCTCATCAATCTACTTGTAACTGCATCTGGCCATGAGAGTATTAATTGGAGTGACCAACATACAGTTCTTTGGAAACAAAATCTTGTCTTCACATCGAGGATACCCTCCGTCAAGCTGTGTGGCACTACTACTGTGCCAAATGAGATAAATTTCAAACACTTTGGGCTATCAACAACAGCAGAATTGTATTCAACCACAATATGTAATGTTTCGGCCTTATATAGCCCTCCCTCTACCATTACTACCAAGCCAGAGGATCATCTTGGTTCAACAAAGAATGCAGGGGGCACTAATACAACCTAAAAATGAGGTGTCACCAGGTAAAGCTACAACATTGAACAATTTGCACGGCAAACAGGACAAACAACATGAGATAGACATTTCTATCTTCAAATATGGAGCAGCCCAACATATCAATGCAAGGATAAAGCATTTGCAGCCATTTTCAGCCAGAAGTGCCAGATGAAAAATTCATCACAGCCTCCTTCTGAAGTCCCCAGCGTCAGAAATGCCAATCTTCACCCTGTTGAAATAATTCAGTCCATGTGGTATCAAGAAAGTACTGGATATTGCAAAGGCAATGGGTTCCGAGAACACTCCAGCGATAGTATTGAATGTTTGTGCTCCAGAACTAGCTGCACCCCAAATCAAGCTTTTCTATTACAGATTCAACATGGTATGTACCTAGCAAAATGGAAAATTGCCCAGGTATGTCCTGTCCACAAATCTAACCCAGCCAACTACTACCCTGTCAGTCTACACAAGAACACAGTTTATAGCACTTAGGTGCAGAAATAAGTCATTTGGCCTTTACCTGCTCCACCATTCAAGAAAATCATGGTGGACCAAGTTGTGGACTTATCTCCACCTTTTTGTCTACATCTCACAATCCTTGACTCCCTTGTCTAACAAAAATCTATCTAACTCAGCCTTAAACAAATTAAAAGATCTACTTTCACTACCTTATGGGGAGGAAATTCCACATTCAGATTCAGAATAACAGGTTTTCCTTTTAAGGCAATATCCTCCAGTTTCTAGTTTTCCCTCCAATTGGTATCTATCATATCCAGTTCCATCAAGATTTTATAGATGGAATTTTCTGGCCATTCACACAAGTGGGATTCTCTCGTCCCACTGCAGAGAATGGCAATTTCACCGAACACCGAATTCTCCATCCTGATTTCCAGCAGAGATGTCAGAAAATTCAGGCTTACAAGTTTCAATAAGATCACTTCTCATTCTTTTCAACTCCATAGGGAATATGGGTCTGACATGTTCAATTTTTTTACCGTCAATTATCAGCAGACTGATAGGCAATATCACTGTCGGTGTGATACTTACTTAGTGATAATGTAGTCACTGATGCTTACCTCCAGAAGTGAGGTGAGAGTAACTGCCGTTGACATCAAACTACATTTGACCAAGTGTGGTATCAAGGATGCCTAGCAAATTTAGAATCAAAGGGGACCAGGTGGAAAACTCTCTAATAATTGGAGTCATACCTAGCACAAAGGAAGACACTTATAGTTATTGAAGGTCAAACCTCTCAGTCCTGGAACATCGCTACAGAAGTGTCTTAGGCCCAATCATTTTCAACTGCTTTATCAATGATCTTCTCTCCATCATAACATCGGAGTGGGAAGGTATGCTGATAATTGTGCTATAATGAGCATCATTCATGATTCCTCAGTCCATGTCTATATGCAACAAGACCTGGACACATTCAGACTTAGACTGATAAGTGACAAGTAATATTCACACCATACAAGTGTTAGGTAATGATTATTTCCAATAAGACAGAATCAAACCATCTTCCCTTCACACTTAATATTTCTCCTCTTCCTCCTCCTCTTTTGGAAGAAATTGGTGACCATAGCCTCTTGTAATTCCATGGTAAACTAAACTTACATTTTTTAAGTAAACTTACGTTTAGTTTACTGTGGAATTACAACAGGCCATGGTCACCAATTTCTTCCGTAGGAGGAGGAGGAATACTAAGTGTAAGTTCAGTTTACTTGAAGATATAGTATAGGACTACTAGCAGACAGATTTATTATAAATATTCAACAACCACTGTTAAGAGGAAAGGACGGCTGGAACTTCTTCACAGCATATGCCAAAGTGAAAGACACTCTGAACAATGTCTATTTGTCGTATGGTTTACATCCTGGTTATTTACTCACTAGCATATGCTCTCCTAAAGCAAATATCACAACTATTGGATTGGTCCTTGGTTATACTTGACAAATTATTACAATAGTTTGTCATTCTAAATACACAACATTCACTCAACATTGATCTTCCTCATTACATCCTCAAAAAAGATTAGTCAAATATTATTTCCCTGTCATGAATCTGTTTAATCATATTTTCTATTTCCCCTTTACCTAGTTCTAATAATAGATCCTAGCATTTTGCCCATTACTGATTGTAAGCTAAGAGGCCTGAAATTTTCTGTTTTCTCACAGCTTCTTTTCTTAATAGCATAATTTGTCTCTATCTTTCAAATCCTTGGGAACTGTTCTTGAACCTAAGAAATTCTGGAAGATTAAAACCATGTACCCACTATTTAAAAATTCTAGGATGCAAGTCTTTGAATTTAAAGAATTGATTACTATTTAATTACATTAATTCCTCCAGTACTATTTCTTTATTTACACTGCAATTTCATTCTTACATACATGACATATTATATTTTCCCTTCTATGTCAGAGGTTTGTTACCCAATTCAGTTTGTGAAAAAATGTTTTGCATCATTACATTTCTCATTAATTTGGGAGGAAAATGTTTTTTGTGTTCCCAAACATTAAAAAGTTGTCCAGCTCCCCAAATGAGTCAAAAAGTATTTGGACTGCTGAAACAGGAATAAAGTGCTCAATTCCCATAAATTACAACAAATGAGAAAATCAAACATGAGCTATCAAATTACTATAAAGTAATTCGAACATTACCTGACAATTCCTGAACCACTGCACTGGTTGGAGAATGAAGGCGACAGAAAATGAGACCGGATGTGAAATTCCAGATAATAATTTCACCATCATAACTTGAGGTGGCAAGCAGATTAGGGGCACACAGGGCAACAGACAAAATATCATCCTTGTGGCCATTTTCCTGTATTTATTTTAAAAATTGAATTTTTAAAATAATTTTTATTTTAAAATTAAAATAAAATATTGAATTATCAAAACGCTCATAGATTGGGAAAATAACAGTTAAAATTAAACATTAATACAGAATTGTGCAAACATAAAGAACATTTTGGCAAATGTAATCAGGGTATAACAACTGTCAACATAACTTATGCAGCACAAGTATCATGAGTGGTACATTAGCCCATCATAAAAATACAATACATCACAGCTCATCACCATAGAAAGCTGGCACAGACTGCACAAATAGCAGCCATTTTATTTGTGTGGCAAATCAAAATCTCTTAAAGTGATTGAATATAATGTTTAGGATATCTTTGATGTATATGTCATATTTATAAATGTTACCATTAGCTATGTTATAACTTACTGGTCTGTGTTATTCCCTTACATATAGCTAAATTAGTTCCTTTATAAGTGCCAAAGAATCTGAGGAGCACCCTAATGACCTGAACTGGATTTTTTTTTTCCAGATGTGCCTTTCTGTATAGTTTGTTCAAAAGCAGATTCAGAAACACAGAAGGTGAGATAGAAATTATTCAGCTACCTCATTTCAGACAAGACGTGAACATTCAGACTAACATTCAAAGCAAATTCCAGTTACATGATACAAAGTTCAAAAAACTAATCCATCTGTCTTTTTGTTTTCATATGTTCTCGTGGTTTTTTTTACATCTGTACAAATTCATTTTTTGCTAAAACACAACACTTCAATATGATTGAAGGGGAAGGGGTCAGAGCAGGTAGGATGATGGTCAACACAATCAAGAACGTATGTCTGAGAAGTGGTCCAGCAAAGTCCACATGAAGTCTCTACCATAGGCAGTCAGACAAACCCATAGACGCAATGGGGCAGGTGCAGAAGAGGACTTCATTCCTTGTCATGGAAGGCAGTCACTGACCATGCCTTTGATGTCTTTACCCGAGTGTGGCCGCCATATGGTAAACAGCTAATTATTTCATTTTGATGATTTCTATATGACTAAGGTGAAGTTCTTTTAACACTAGTGTTTGGAATTTTGGAGGAGTAATAACTCGGAGTCCCCATAACAAAGCCACCTTGCAGAGTCAGCTCAAATCTGTGCATGTGGTAAGGTCTAAGCTCAGTAGTCATTTTGAGGTGCACTCCAATTTTAATGTGTGTACAAATAAAATTTGAAGAGTATAGCATCCTTTTGCATTTCAAGTCATTTTTGATCCACTTTAATAGGTAACATGTCTCTTTGGTTTACATTCAAAGTAATGACTTCACTTCGGGTTGTGGACCTGTGATGTAACAGCAACCTGGAAGGTGTGTTCACATTTTCATGATTCTCAGCAGAGCCCTGAAATATAATTTCATTCTGGTAAGCAGATAACAACAGTGCCCAGCTTTGTAGGCGTGTAGTGACAAGAGTCGGGCTTTGTCACCTCAGGGTAATTAACCAGGTCAAAGGCCTGTGGTCTGTAATTAATGTGAATTTATGCCCATACAAACATTGGTGGAATTTCTTAATTGCACAGATTAATCCAAGGGCTTCCGTCTCAATTTGGACATAACTTTGTTCTGTCTTGGACAATGTGCATGAGGCATAATCAAAAGTCTTATACAGCCATCAGGAAATGTGTAGGAGATGACAGCCTCAATGACATATCCAGATGCATCATAAGCTAGGCTAACAGGCAACTTTTAACTGAAATGTGCCATAACTTTAATGGAAGAGATTTCTGGCTTGGGTTCCTTGAAACTTTCCTGACAGACTTGTGATCAATATTTTGCATTCTCCTTCAGCAGTGGTGCTGCCATGGTAGCCAAACTGGAAATCAACTTAACACAGTAATTCACAAAAACGAACAAAGCTCCTTAATATTTTTGGGTTGTGGTGCATTCATCACTGCATTCACTTTTCTGGGTGAGGTTGAGAGGCCAGTTTCATCATTCTCATGTCCGAGGATTTCAGGAGTGAACATTTGGATTTCTTACAGTGGATGCCATATTTTTCCAGCATATGCAGGACCCTGCCTAGATTTTCTAAATTAGTTGGTACATCTTTTTCCAATGAAGAGCATATTGTCTTGGAAACAGGTTACACCAGGGGGGCCCTGCAGCATTTTGTCCATTGAATAAGGCTTCTGATGTTATGATTCTGAATGGTAGTCATTTGCATTGATACAGACCACTGAATATCACATCTTTTTCTACTAACAATCTATGCTGTATTCTTCTATCAATTAATCCACAAATCAAATAATCACACAAAGCTTACTCCAGATAATCCTTAAGGCCACAATATTCTACTACTTTTCTCAAATCAGCAAGGAACTAGTAAACTAACTCACCCTCCTTCTCTTTGGTGAAACTTGAATCTCTCAGCAATAGCTACTGGTCTGGGATTAAAATGCTTTTTCCAAATGTCCATAAGCTTTTTAAAGCATTTATCTATTGACTTGTCAGGGCAATTGGATTTTTCAATACAGCAAAAGTTTTCATTCTAACGACTGTGGGAAAAGCTTTCCCTCTTCATTCTCATTCAAAAAATTGTTCCTTTTGCTTAACATAAATACAAATTCAATAGTAGCTTCATCAAAAGTCTCATCTTCATTGTCACTTCTAAATAATTAAGAATACAAACACACATATATGCATCTGCTTCTGAACTCAGCCTCCCATGAAAAACTGGAAGTCACTTTTATTATTTTCTCCTTAAAAAACATACATCTGGAACTTTGTTTTAGCAACCCTACTGGCAGGTTTCTTGTAAAGCATTTCTTTTAACTAAAATGTTCTTTTACAAAAGCATAAACATTCCACAAACATCATAATAACTCGATAACAGAAGTATGTCCCTGAAAGAAATTTAAAATGTAACTGTTGCATCTTGTAGCAGGTTTTTAAGGATATAATGATTGTAGCATCATTGAAACATTTGTAATGTGATTGTTCTAGAGGATTACCCAAGGTTTCTAATTCATTGTAATCTCTAACAAAATTATTCATCAGGTATTCTCGGCAACGTGCAATGATGTGCTATATTTCAAAATGTTCAATTTTTTTGTAAATGTGGGATCACAACTCACAAGATAAATTAAGTTAATTGGGTTATACAGTTTTAGCTTCTTGTAAGATTCCTTTTAATACTGCAAAATATTTCACAGGTGCTAGCAGAAGACAAAAATAAATAAAAACTGTTAACACTCTAACAAGCAGAATTATATAGAACAATTATTCAACCAGTTCTTACTGCATCATCTATCCAGTGGAGTGATGGATACAGGGTATCACACTGGTCATCCTGAATGTCCTGTAAAGAAAGTATCAACTGCATCAGAAAAGAAACTATTCAAACAACTTGTAAACAAAAGGCATGCTATAGCTTATATCAAGTCCACTGCAATCTCCTTTGTCACTTGATCATGCACTTTTGTTTGTTTATATATGTCTGCACTAATATATAGAAACATTAAAAAACACCATTACAACTCTGCCAGCATGGGATTGATAGATCCAATGGTCTTCTTTTGTGCCATAACTGATTCCATGATTCTTGGTTGCACGTACCGGGAAAATATTTATCCTTTTGTCCCAGCCAACAGATATGATATATCTTTAAAAATCAAAGAGATAAAGAAGTGAAGTATACTGGTTAGGAACTGAAGATTTTCCAAACTTTCCCAAACAGACTCAAACATGTAACAAGCACATACCCATTTTTGTATACTTCTGCATAAATGCAATCACTAACTTCTTCGGTTTTGTCCCCAGCTGAAAGATCAGATTATTAAATCAGTTAATTGCTTCCTGATACGTTAAATTAGATTAAAAAATACAGCATTCATTAGCCACTTCACCTTGTCTCAGAGTTTGTATACATTGCCTATCCTGATAGTTCCATTTCTTCACATAACCATCTCTGCCGCCCGTTATTAGCCTAGAAACAAAGCAGTTATGTGACTCTTAAAATATGTCAATGGCAATTCAAACACATCAACTAACTGATTTATTATCATAATTAAGATGGGCAATATATGAAACATTAAAATATGCTCACAAAAATTTAACTATGTTGACATCTCATTTTGAAAATGCTGAATGTGTTTGCATATAGCACCAGCCATCAAAGTAGCACCAGTGAGGGCATGCTTTATTACATCATTTGAAAATGACTGCAATACCTATTAATATTCTGCAGGAATTTCCACTTTTTTTCCTGTGCATTTATTACATGTTTATTACATTTAATGTACATCCTTTTAAGATATTATCATTTTCTTACAACATACATTTTTTGAATAATTCCTCAGAAATTTATTCCATTTAAACAGGAGTTGAAAACCATGAATGCTAAAGAAAGTCATGTAAAACACATTCACTATATCAAAAATATTACTATTAAGGGCTCATCGAGGAATGAGGGAAGGGCATTCCCCAACCCTGAACCAGCCAGAGGTTCAGCTTTGAAGAACAAGATCCATCAATACCACACTGTTTTCTCTCAGAATTCATTAAATGGCTTTTTAAGTAATACCATTTTCAGGAGAGGCTGTAAGTACAAATGTCAGAAACGAATAGGCCCACTCTTAGATTCTGCTCATAAAATTCCATCCCAGCTTCCTAAGTGAAGGAAAGTGAATGCAAATAGTGGCATGGACTATCTTTTCCTGTCCCACCCATTTAGCAAGCTTCACATATCATTTTTTCTTCTTTTTCATTTGATTTAATTTCAATTAATCATCTTTTTCTTTCTATATGAAACAACTTTATAAATTTAACACTTTCACATGAGAATCATAGAATGGCTACAGGACAGTAGAAAGCCATTCAACCTGTAATATTACTGCCAGTTCTAACATCTAAACTCATTACATTCCCCACCTCGTTCTTCTAGCTCTTGAAATCGTATGTCTTCAGGTGCTTATCTAGTTTTCTGTCGAAAGCCACCGTTGAATCTGCCTCAATCACATTTACAGGCAATACATTGTAATGCAAAAATATTTTCCCTGGGCCACCATTGGTTCATTTGCCAAGCACCTGAAATCAGTAGCCTCTGGTTATCAACTTAATTGCAATGGAAATAGTTTCTCTCCACTTACTCTGTCTAGACCCCTCATGATTTTGAGCATCTCCATCAAATCTCCTCTTAACCTTAAGTATTCTAAGGGATTAAGCCCAGCTTCTCCAATCCGTATAAGTATCTGAAGCCTCCCATCCTTAGAACCATTCTTGTAAATTGTTTTGCACTCTTTCTAAAGCATTCACATCCTTCCTGAAGTACAGTGCTTGGAATTGGAAATGATATTCTGATTGAGGCCAAATCAGTTTTAGAAAGATTCAAAATGCCTTGCCTTTGTAATCTGTGTCTCTGCTTATAAAGTCCAGAATTCCATATTCCTTTTAAACTACTCTCTCAACGTCTCCTGCCACATTCAAGGATATATGTATATACACTTACTTCTTTCTCTGTTCCTGCATCTCCTTTAGAATCATACAGTATGATTTTGGTGCCACCCTCATTCTTCCTATCAAAATAAATCTCTAAATGCTCATCATAGTGAAGGTATTACTCAATTCAGTTTTAAGTGAATCAATATAATGAGATTTTTCTAATAATTGTAATTATATCATACCCAAAATCTTATAACTAAGCAGCACTACTGCAACATTTAGATCCATCACACTGTACCTTTTTTCACTGGTGTCAAAAGTTATGCAAGTTATAGCAGCATCTCCATGTGCTCTAGTGAATTCAGATACAAGATGGCCAGTGTCCAGGTCCCACACTTTGACAACCTCATTGAACAAATAGAGGAACATTTAAATAACAGGAATTTGGAAAGTACTTCACTTTTCACGAAGGGTCATCCTGAATCGAAACGTTGACTATATTCTCAATCCACTAATGCTGTCAAGACCTGCTGAGAATTTTCAGCATTTTTTATTTTTGTTTCATTAATTACTAGCTTTGTTTGGTGTGGCACTGTATTGAATACCTTTTTAAGTCCATATATACCACATCGACAGTGGCAAAACAGATACAACCAACTACAAGCTATCTGCGCAGCATAACAAAATTGATTATCACAAATAAACTTGAAAACTTAATAAACAGCTGTAAATCTGGACCCCATATGTGAAGATTCTGCATGACTAAGTGTCTTTAAGGGAGTGTCAACTTAAATGGACTACTGAAAATCAGACAATAATGTAGTTAGATTTCCAAAACATAACCCTATAGGGATTCTGGGTAAACACTCGCAATTGCTAAGAAATTGGCTGAAAAATAAAAAACCATCAGTACTCATCAGAGAAGTTATTAGGGTTGTAGGGAGGCAGGGCATGAAAAAACACTGTTAAGGGTGTCTCAGGGCACAGCAATAAGATCACTACTGTTTCTAATTTTCAGAAATGACTTGAATTCAGAAACATACTGCAAAGTAGACAAATTTTCAGGTAATACCAATCTAGGAAAAGAAGTATGGAGTACAGTACAGAGGATAAAATACCAAAATACGCAGAATGATGGCAGAGAAAAGTAGATTCAGCTGGTAGAAAATACTGCACCTAAAGAAAAAAGTCTTGCAATTATCTAGCTCCTCTCATGACCAAAGGATGCTCATGTGTTTTACAGCCAGTGAGGTATTTTTAAAGTGTAGACATTGTTGTAATAGAGGAAAAACAGCATGAAGTTTATATACTGCAAGTTCCCACAACAGCAATGTCATAATGACTATATAATCTGTTTTTTCTACGTTGAATGAGAAATAAATGTTAAACAGACAATAAAGTTAACTCACAGTTATTTTTTGAATTAGTGGCATGGTGTCTATCTTTCACATCCATCTGAGAAGAAAGATAAGCCCAGAGTAAAGTGCTCTTTCAAAGAATCAGTGCAGACTCGATGGGCTGAATGGCCTCCTTCTGCACTTTAGGGATTCTAAATATATTCTATCTATTTGAATACAGGGATGAGTCTGGAATAAGATGAGGTGAAAAATATCTCAAATATGTATCTTATATTTAAGGGCGGCATGGTGGCATAGTGGTTAGCACTGCTGCCTCACAGTGCCAAGGATCCAGGTTCAATTCCAGCCTTAGGTGACTGTTTGTCTATGTGGGTTTTCTCCGAGTGCTCTGGTTTCCCCCATACTTCAAAGCTATATGAGATGGGTTGATTGGCATGCTTAGTGTAGGGGATTAGCAGAGCAAATACATGAGGTTACAGAGATAGGGTATGGATGCAATTGCTGTCAGTGCAGGCTCGATGGGTGGAACAGTGATTACACTGCTGCTTCACAGCACCAGGGACCCGGGTTCAATTCCAGGCTTGGGTCACATGGGGAGTTTGTATGTTCTCCCCATGTTTGAGGGTTTCCTTCGAGTGCTCCAGTTTCCACCCGCAGTCCAAAGACGTGCTGGTTAGGTGGATTGGCTATGCTAAGTTGCTTCTTCGTATCAGGGGGACTAGCTAGGGTGAATGTATGTGGTTATGGGGATAGGGCCTGGGTGAGATTCTGGTCAGGGAGACTCATTGGGCTGAACGGCCTCCTTCTGCACTGTAGATTCTATGATTCTATAGACCAAATCATCTCCTTCTCCACTGTTTGGATTCTATGATGCTAAGTCCTGGCTAAGGAACAGTGTGGTTAGTGCTGACTGAATAGTGTAGAATGCTTATCATCTTTTAGGTTCTGGTCAAAGTATCAGCCTATACCCTTTCTTTTTTCCACTGACACCTTCCCCTTCTCAATGAAAAGAGGAATTCACCATTGGAAAATTCTTAAAGGCAAACTTGAATCTCTGTTTGTGGCAGAGTTAGTAGTACATCACCAATCTCACTTAAATGTGTGAAGCACATTATTCTTAGACAAATGGCATCATAGAAGTTACTTTCAGGAAAATCAAGGGATCTAGTGCAAAGTAAATATGTGCTTCAAGGAATGGGAGATACATTTTTAATCTTGCTTTCAGTCAATCTTAGATCATCAATTGCAGGATCAAGTGAAAACATGCCATCAGGGCAAACAAGGAGTAGGAAAATCATGAAAGACAGGCCTACATGCACCAAAAAAGCACATCTATTAGCAGAACGAAGAACAGCAGCGTCAAGATTAAAGAGGTTAAATTATTCAATACTCCTGATAGGAAAGATTATTTAAAAGGCAGTTGCAGTCATGCCTGGCTGTGTGACTCATTAATGTTTAAAATAAACAAAAAATCATTGAATCTAGTTATAACTACAAGCATTGCAGCAACATCACTTTCTCATCAAAATTATTTTTCTTTGAACAGTTTGCTTACTTACTGATCCTTCACAACAAGTGACGACTTGTCTCATTAACTTATTGTATTGACAGCATAGAACAGGCTTCCTGTGTGTCAAGCCTCCATTCAGTATCTCTCTGCAAATAAAATACCATTGGATTCATTAACTTTCATCAATATTATCTTTTTTTATTCATTTATGGGATCTGGGCTTCACAGGCTAGAATAAAATTTATTGCCCTTTGCTAATTGCTTTTAAGAAGGTGGTGGTGCCTTCTGAACTGCTTCAGTCATGAGGTGTGATGTAGGTACACCTACAATGCTGTTTTGGTGGGGGTTCCAGGATTTTCACCAAGCTAAAATGAAGAAATGGTGATTCCCAAGTCAGGATATTGTCCTTACTACATTTGGACATGGACTGCTTCAGTATCTGAGGAGTTGTGAATGATGTTAAACGCTGTGCAGTCACCAGCGAACTCTGATCTTATAATGGAAGGAAGGTCATGGATGAAACAACTGAGGATGGTTACGCTGAGGAACTTCTGCAATGCTGTCTTGGATTGAGATAATTGACTTCTAATCATCACAACTCTCTTTCTTTCTGCCAGGTATGATTCCTACCATTGGAAGTTTTCCTGGATTCCCAAACAGCTAATCTTACTTCAAATATAAAACAGCTAGCTATCCACATCTTTATGCTTTTTGACTAAAATCACAAAACAAGTATTATCCCAAATAAACAAAATCTATATAACAGACCATACGAAATTATTCTGACTGGGGCCCTCAAATAGCAAAATTATTTTTATAAATGAAAACAGAAAATACTGCATTATATCAGTAAGTTGGGCAGCATCTGTGGAGAGAGAAACAAAATTAACATTTCAAGTCCATATGACTTCTTCTGAGCTAAAGGAAAGGGAAATATTATGGACTTCATATTGTTTAAGAAGGGTGGGGCAGGTGGTGCAAAGAAGTGATCGGTGGGAGCTAGGAGAAATTGTAAGAAAGATGTGTAGGGCACAAGACAGAGGAAGTGTTTAAGTTTTAAATTTATTTATTAGAGTCACAAGCAGGCTTACATTAACACTGGAATGAAGTTGTTGTGAAAATCCACTAGTTACTACACCCCGGCATCTATTTGGTACACTGAGGAAGAATTGTAGCACGGCCAACGCATCTAACCAGCACATCTTTCGGAATGTGGGAGGAAACTGGAGCACGCAGAAGAAACCCACGCAGATACAGGGAGAACGTGTAGACTCTGCACAGTCAATGACTTAAGCCGGAAATCGAACCTATGTCCCTAACACTGTGAGGCAGCAGTGCTAACCACTATTATATGTTATTGGCAGTGATAAGGACTAGGGAAAGTGCTAATAGTGGCATAAAGGTAAGATAGCAGAATGTGTTACTGGGAGAACAAAGGACAATGCCCCATGAAAAAAAAGCATAAGAACAAGAGACAGATGTTTCTGTGGTGAAGGCTTGCATTGGATCAAAAATACTTTGGATAAAAAAAGTGTTAACATGGAGGAGTCCAAAATTGTTGAACTCAGTGTTCAATCCCAAGGACTGAAATGTGCCTAATTGGAAGCTTTATCTCTTCTTTGTGACATTTTCTTATATCTGTTTGATTTCATGTGGTTGTAATTGATGCCATTAGTAAAAGCCACACTTGTGAAGCAAAATGCTTTTCACTGCTTACCTGCCCTGGAGCAGTAGTAGTGCTAGTGAATCAGTTGCAATATAGAGTGCTTTCATTTCTTGAGAATGATAACAAGCAGCCAGATCTCCATTGATTTGACTAGCTGTAGGTTTCACAGTGATGAGGCATGTTTGATCTTCAATATCCCAAATCTAAAAAACAGACTTCAATGTGATACCAATGATGAATTATCATTGCTACAAAGACAGGCATGCCACTTGATGATTTATAGGACAGAATAATGATGAGGAGAACAACTTCAGTATTCAGTAATTCCTATCTATACAACAATAAAGACAGCAGCACCTCTGTAATCCACACTCCCATCATCCATCAAAATCTCTGCAGGTATAAAACTTGCTCAAGAAATAACTCCATTGTACGTCTTTTCTAACTTGCAATTCATTTTCTTGTCTAATTGAAGACTAAACATATTTCTCATCACTTGTACCATATTTATATTCATTTTTGGATATAACAACTAAATCAGATCTGAATTTGGAAATACTAATTTAAAGGAATTCCATCCACTCTGATGGATAATAAAGGTCAGTCTGCAGATGTAAGAAAATCACATATTTTGTAGTACACACAGTATGATTTATGAATTTATTGCTTCACTGAAAAGGTATGGTTAAACTGTAAAACCTTTTATTGTCACCGTACGATTGCCTTTTTAATAAGGTTACCTTCAAATTATAAGACAATTGGGTTTTAATAGTCGAATTAATGTGTTCTAATTTGAAGAACTTAAATATTGAGTAGACTCAATTGCCCATTCTTTGCTCTTTTGCAATCAAATAAATTTACGTCCATATTTAAAATCATGTCTTCAGTTACCAATCAGTTAACCTGGGCCAACTTTTTCATCTCTTGAGTGTGCAAATTTAGTGGATCCAGAAGTGAGCATGAAATGCGTTCCCAGCTGCGGTTGGCCTCGGAGCACAATTTCATGCTGGTTAGTCAATTAACAGTCATCCAGCAAGAAACATACTTTGTGGAACGCTGCATAAGGTAGAAAGAGGGCAGATATATTGAGAAAAGGGAGACTGTGGGCTGATGTTTCCAATATGTTCCCTAAGGGGGAATAGCCACTGCAGAGCTATGAAAAACAAATATCAATGTTAAAGCTATGCCATGAGTATCTAGGTAGCACAATCATACATAAGCCACAATGCCCAGGCACATTTGTTCATTTTATTTAAGCCCTGACTTTTCACCCCACCCTAGATCAAGGTTGTAGGTTAAATGTAAAGGCCAATTGGCCTACCCACCAACTGTAAAGGGAGATGGGTAAATGTATCGCCAATCAATTGCTATTAACGCAGTGAAACTGGCTTCATCGTTGTTGACAGAGCACTTGGGATCTGCTTCCATGTTCGCCCACTGATGGAAATGTCACATAAGGTGCGGTAATGCTGGGATGCATGCCCGTGTCTTCTGGCATGATTTCACACTCTTCCAGGTTGGGCGTGCCTCCGAAGTATGTATGTAAAACTCTAGCCTAGAAAATCAGCCAAACTGTTGAGAAGGTTTTAACAAGCTGGTTTCAACAACCATCTTGATCATAGAATCATAGACTTCTAAAGTGCAGAAGACAGCCATTTGGCCCATCGAGTCTGCATCGGCCACAATCCCACCCAGACTCTATTCCCAAAATGCCATGCATTTATCCTAGCTAGTCCCCTGACATTAGGGGGCAATTTAGCATGACCAATCCACCTAACCCCCACATCTTTGGACAGTGGAAGGAAACCGGAGCACCTGCAGGAAACCTTAAGCAGCCCCACAGGGAGAATGTGCAAACTCCACTCAGACAGTGATCAGGAATCGAACCCGGATCCCTGGCGCTCTGAAGCAGCAGTGCTAACCATTATATGCCACCCCAGATCAATTTATCCCCATATAAAATTATGAAGGATTTTATCTTACCTTTGATCCAATAAAACAAATACACAGCAAGGAGACTTGTCCCTTCATTTCACCATCAAAATATGAGAATTACTGCTTACTGCAATATTCAATAAGGGTATGCTTTCCGCAAAGAGACTTGCTCATTATGATAAACTTTTAACCTGAGGTACAAGAGGTTGACTGGGTGAGGTACAATAACTGCAGTTTTTCACAATATTATTAATTTAACAATTAATAATATTTATTTTATTTATTTTCATTCCAGATCCAGTTAAAGGGTTTGGGAAGGGAGGGGAGGTAGGGGGGATTCCCTAAGTTTCAAATTGTGAAATTGTTTTGGTTTCAGGAAGCACTTAAACATAAGTGTGAGTTAAGTGTTTACATCACTATTTTATTGATTTATTTTGTTTCTGTATAAATGCTTGTTTAAAAAAAATTACAATCTGCAGTTTAACCTGAAGCGTATAGGCTTAGAATCTGAAACCAGAAGAGTCTTCTTTAAATATGATCATATTTGGGCCTGATCAGTGATTTTATCCTGAGGCCTGAAAAGTGTTTTCCATGTCAGTCCAAACAACCTAGAAATAAATGCCAAAACCAGAAGAGACTCAGTATGGGTTTCCTCTGGGTGCTTTGGTTGCCTCTCAGTCCAAAGATGTGAGAGTTAGGTTGATTAGACTTGGTAAATTATGTCAGAGGACTAGCAGGGGGTTACAGGGATAGTACCTGATTTGCATTGTTGTTGTTGCAGGCTTAATGGGCTAAATGGCCTTTTACTGCACTGTAGGGATTCTATGATTCTGTGAATAAGTAACTATTGTCATAAAATCTGATTTTCTGAGTAATAATTTCTGCTTAACATTTCAAGTACTTAAACAAACCTCTTGCTTTATGTGAGTTCTGTTTTTCATATTTCAGCAGATATTGTATGCATGCTATGAAATCTTAGAGTCACTTTTCCTAATTATTTCAACTGAAAATTTTGTCCTCTCGGAGTTTGTTCCTTAGTGTTCCAAAATGTGCAGATTAGATGGGATTAGCCATGGGAAATGTGTGGAATTACAGGGATAAGGCATGGGGAGAGGGTCTGTGTAAGATACTGTTACAGTCAGTACAATGGGCCTTTCTGCACTGTAGAGTTTCTATGATTCTATGGAAGTAAGTTTTTTTTTAGTTTTCTTGCAGGCAAGGAGCAGCAAGCAACACAAAGAGATCTTGGGTATTGCTTGCTTCAACGTTCTCTCCACCTCTTCGCCTATTCTTTTCGCCTATTCGCTTTCCTTACTACTGGGGCCAATTCCTTTGGTCCCCCAGCAGCTGCCTCTGGCCACACAATTTTAAAGGCTGAATAGCTGTTTTCTGCTGAAGTCCTGGAATCAGCCAGCAAATTGAAATCAACCCAATGGAATAGATGTGTTATATTCCTAAGCAAGACTAGAAGAGAAAGAAATGAGCTCTTAGGCTGTTATTTAGAGTTGGAAAGCAGTCAACATAATTCAAACTAAGTACGGGCACATCTCAGATTGAATTGCCAGTGCAAGAAAAGGCTTTGAAAACTTTTTATCTGCCAAATACATATTGCAACAAACCATAATAAAGCTTTTCAATCCATAATGAAAAGGCCATCATTTCACTGGTCTATGATATGATAATAATGAAAAGAATGCAACTATTGTCTCTCTTGTTGACATGTATGTTCTTTGTATATTTTCTATTCTTGCAGGATGTTTCCTAGAAGGGTTGAATAAAATTACACATTTATTAAAAAAAAAGAAAGAGTGAAAATGTGACTTTTCAAACCTTGATTATCTTGTCAACAGAGATGGAAAATATCCGACTATCTCCTGCAGCAATACTGAGGAAGATGATAGGTGAATTGTGTCCATTTAGTCTACCAGTAGGTCGGCGTCTGTATAAAAAGAGCATCAGCATAATATCAAATCATTCAGTAATGAGACATTCTGACTCATCTTGTACATAACCTGCAGCAGCTGTTAGAAAAGAGAAGACTTCCTTATAATTGATTTAGTCAGTCAGTATCATGAAAGCTGTCCTCTATAAATGCCTTCTGTTAAAGTGATTTCCATTTGATGGCTCGCTGTGCCTCCCAGTGGCGTTCCCTGATTCTGGCTATGATAAAAGAAGAATCAATTCAGCCTATAACACTATATAGCCAATTCATTGACACATGCTGGTGCCAGGAGCACAATCTGAGCAAATTGGCTCCATGACAAAAAATTTGAGAAGCAAAGATAAAAATAGCAAAATATATTTTTTATAATAATAAATGGACACACATGGAAACCCACTATCAAGTTTAAGCATCAAATCAAGCTACTAAGGAAACTATGCAATTGGAGTTTCTGTTTGCCTAGTAAAGCGTAAAGGGATGCACCACACTTACCCAAGTTCAGAGAGTTTAAACACAAGCTGCCAAGAACCAAAACTTCAGGGATGCAAACTCACTTGGATCAAATGCCAAAGTTTAACCAACTGAAACTTCACAACCTATCAGTACCAATTTAATAAACCTCCTGCCATTCCCAACCTTTAGGCTATAGACTTGCAGAGACATGCAAGTGTAAAGAATAGATTTACAAACTCAAAATGTTAACTCTGTTTCTTTTTCCACAGATCCTGCTAAGTCTGCCGAATTTTTTTTGGTATTTCCTGTTTTAATTCCAGCTCCAGTAACTATCCCTTCAATAGCTCTACTGATATCTGTCCTAACACATCCCAGGCACTTCCAGCATTGATCTCACCTTTAATTCTCAGATGGCCATCTCTGAATTAAAGCAAAATTCCAACTACATCTCTTCCTTTTCTTCATTCAAATGTTGCCCCTTTGTAATGTCATTAGTAGGCAAAGGGTTACCTTTTACATCTGTGGTGACAAGATCCAACTCTAGCAGTCCCTCAACGTCACAATTAATTTCATGCTGCCAAGCTGCCTACGATCAAATTTTGGAGGAGCCAGAATTTTTTCCAATTGATTATTGAGAAAATTGTAGAATTAAAAGTAGAGCTTCGAAGTCCACGGGGGACAGATTTCAATCATTTGTGCCTTTTATCAGGTGGTGTGAATGCTTTTAGGTCTCCTAGAATTCTCTTACAGTTTAAAATGATATCGATGGCTTGTATGCACACTTATGAGGCAAATTGCACTCAACGTAACACTAGTGAAAAAGTTGTTGTGAAGACAGTGAACAGCTGCCATACGTAGAAACATCCGGCAGATCATGACATCAATCAGCATACAATGTTTATTTCATGCCAGCAGTATCATTTTGCAGTTTAATGTTCCAGTTATGTACCTCCTCCTGCTTAATCTCTCACAAAATATTCAGCAGCACAAAGGTTTCCCCTGACCCTCACAACTCCTACCCACTCCACCAGCCATATTTAAAGAGATCATCAACTGCTCATGGTTTTCTAATTTTTTCTGGCTACTCCTTTAATTTTATGCATCTGATGCTTTCTACTGCCAACATTAAGGGCATTTAAATGGTCATTGGATAAACATATGTATGATATTGGAGTAGTGTAGGTTAGATGGGCTTTAAATTGGTTTCACAGTTCAGCGCAACATCGAGGATCAAAGGGTCTGTACTGCGCTGTAATGTTCTATAGTTATTAAAGTTACAAAGGTTTACATAAGGTGGTGTGGCAAGTGAAGAATTTTATACTAACTTCAGGTTTAAGTGCAATCTAGTTACTCCCAAAGAAGGGTGGACTAGTAGGCATTAGGAGAATGATTAGGAGAATGAACAGCATATATGCATTGGAGCTTAGAAGAATGAGGGTGATCTTATTGAAACATTTAAGTTTCTGAGGGTATTTCATAGCACACATACTGAGATGATGTTTTGAACATATTTAGAATCTAGAATTAGGAGAACACAGTTTAAAAATAAAGAGTCCATGTAAGATGAGGAGGAATTTTTCATACCAGAGTGTCATTAGTCTTTGGAATTTTCTTCCACAGAGACTAACTGACAATGTGTCACTGAATATAATGAAGATTGAGCTAGACAAATTTTCGATCGATAAGTGAGTCAAAGATTATGGGAGTAGGCGGGAAAGTGGAATTAAGACTAAAATTCAAATCTTGCCAAACTCCTTGTGTCTTAATTGGACAACAACTTCTATGTCTTCCTGTCTCTTGCTGTCTCTTCTCACTTTGGCTGCGCATCTCCCCTGATGAATCTTCTCTCAGCATCCCACAAGGTAGTTTAAACTTTTTCCAACTGTTATTTATGTGTGAAGAATGTATGTAAGGTTCTAAATGAATAATTTGTCTTTGTGTTTAACAGTGAGAGGGACAATGTGGGTATAAAAATCAGAGAAAAGGACTGTGATACAGTAAAAGACATTAACATAGACAGAGAGCAGGTTCTGTGTGGTATGGCAGTCTTAAAAGTACATAGATCTCCAGGGATGTTTGGCAATAATTTTCAATTTCTCTCTGGTCACAGAAGAGGTATTGGAGGACAACCATCATGGTACCATTATTCAGGAAAGGAGGAAGAGATAAACCAGGAAACTGTAGCCAATCTAACCTCAGTAGTGGGGAAACTGTTGGAAGCAGTTCTAAGAGACAAAATTAAAATGCAGTTGGAGAGGCAGGGATTATTTAAGCACAGTGTTAAGAAGATATCATGTCTGACCAACTTGACTGAAGTTTTCATGAGATGATCAGATGCATTTGACATAGTCTACTTGAACTTCCATAAGGCTTTTCAGAAAGTCCAACATAGGAGACTGATAGCAAAGGTAAAGACCTATAAGCGCCAAGGAAATTTGGCAAATTGGATCCTGAATTGGCTGAGTTGCAGGAAGTAGAGGGTGATGGTTGAGGAGTGTTTCCCTAACTAGAAGCCTGTCCCATGAACATCAGTGTTGGGCCCTTGCTGTTTGTGGTTTATAAGAATGATTTAGATTTGAATGTAGGAAGGTTGATTAGTAAGTTCATGGATGATCCAGAAATTGATGGAATAGCAAACAGTGTGGAAGATATAAATAGGCTGGTCAGATGGGTTGATCAGTGGCAAATGGGTTCAATCTGGATAAGTGTGAGGTGGTGCACTTGGGCAGGATAAACAAGGTAAGGAAACATTTGATGAATGGTAGGACCTTTGGAAGCACCAAGGATTGGAGGGCCCTGGTGTGCAGGAACACCAGTTCTTTAAGGTAGAAGGGCAAGAGGGTAGAGTGGTTAAGAAGGCATATGGCATACTTGTTTTTATTACAGAGCCATAGGCCGAAATTTTATCAACGTTCACACTAGCGGGGTTTTCCCATCCTCCTGCAGTGAACGGAGATTTGGCTGGCCGCCAATTTCTTCAATTTCGCTGCAGAGTATGGCATGAATGGCAGATAAGGACACGCCAATAGAATTTAAGAGCAAGGAGATTATACTGGAATTATATAAAATATTGGTTAGGCCACAGCTAGAATATTGTGTGCAATTTTGGAATCCACATTATACGAAGGATGTTATAGCACTGGAAAAAGGTGCAGGGGAGATTTACCAGGATGTTGCCTGGGCTGGAGAGTTTTAGTTATGAAAAAAGATTGAATAGATTGGGGTTGTTTTCCGTGGAGCAGAGGAAACTGAGGAGGAATATGACTGAGATGTATAAAATGATGAGAGCATTGATAGAGTAGACAGGAAGAAACTTTTCTCCTTGGTGCAGCACTGATTTAAGGTAAAGGACAGGAAGTTTAGAGGGTATGTGAGGAAAGCATTTTTTCACCAGAAATTGGTGGGAGTCTGGAACTCACTGTCTTAAAGAGTGCTACAGGTAGAGACCATTATAACATTTAAGAATTATTTAAGCGTACACTTGTGATGCAAAGGCATACAAAACTATAGATCAAGTGACAGAAAATGGGATTAGAACAGTTGGGAGGCTAACAGAAAAAGAGCATGGAATTCAAAATAGACCAAACTATGTCAAGGAAGTTGGTTTTTCTTTTCCATCCATTTAATCGCTTCAGGAAATGTAATCCATAAATAGTTTACAATACCCAACAGTTAAGTAAGACGTTTAAATAATCATGCATCCAGTTAGTTCCATTTCTTCCCATAATACAATAATATGAAATTCCATGAGAATTCTCTGAATCTCCCATCATAATTTTATTGGGAAATTGGTAAAAGCCAAGTAGATAGCACAGGACAGAAAAATGCTTGAAGAATTTTAAGGCCCATTTAATTAGACGAGGGCAGGTCTTATGAAGAGAGGCTGAGGGATTTGAGGTTGTTTTCGTTAGAAAGGAGGCGGCTAAGAGAGGACCTAATCGAAACATATAAGATGATTAGAGGTTTAGATAGGGTGGACAGTGATAGCCTTTTTCCTAGGATGGAGAAAGCTAGCACGAGGGGACACAGCTTTAAATTAAGGGGTGATAGTTATAGGACGGATATCAGAGGTAGGTTCTTTACCCAAAGGGTGGTTCGGGAGTGGAATGCCCTGCCTGCAGCAGTTGTAGATGCGCCAAGTTTGGTGGCGTTTAAGAGGTTAGTTGATAAGTATATGGAAGAGAAGGGAATGGTTTAGTTTGGAGGGGCATTGCTTTTTATATTGGTCGGCGCAACATCTAAGGCCGAAGGGCCTGTTCTGTGCTGTAATGTTCTATGTTCTATGTTCAAGCAACTTAGGTTTCCCTGGTTACTTCATAAGCTCTCTCTATTGAAGAGTACATCAGTAACTATCCATCCTCAGTTTAAAATTAATCAAATGTAGAATTTACCACTGATACATACGTAAACATGCAGTTAACAATTCTGACATAACACTCTCGAAGAATTACATCTCCCATGTGTTTTCTTACCGTGGAAGGTTAGGATTCCACAATCGAATTGTTCTGTCTAAACCCCCTGTGACAACCAGATTCTTTTCTTTACAGAAATCAAAAGTTTTTGCTCCTTTTGTGATTACAAAAACTGTTTCATCGCAACTTAATCTCCTCTGTAGAGCAATCACTCCTGGCTGGGATTGTCTATTCCTATTATGAACTGCATCTTGAATTTCTTTCATCTTTTGCTGAAAGGTCTTTGTGCCTGTGACACAACCTGTAATGGAAATTTGGAAGAATGTTAAGAAGGCATCTAAAAAACATAGATTTACATTTTTGTAACTGCTGTACAATAGGGATAGATTCATTGCCTATTCTTGAGAAAGTTGTGGACTCTATGTTTGAATCCCTACAAATTTTTTTGTACAGTTTTTGAAGCTTTAATAACTTTTAGATGTACATATGATAGAAGCAAACTGCAAGAGACATGTGAAATCACAATTCATAACATTTTAACACAATACAGTTCAAATTTTTAGGTTACAACTAACCACATACATTATTCAATCCACTTTTCCAATAGTTCACTGAAAGGTTAAAGTTTATTTATGAGTGTAGACTTATATTTGTAATGAAGTTACTGTGAGAATCCTCTGGTTGCCACACTCAGGCACCTGTTCGGGTACACTGAGGGAGAATTTAGCATGGCCAAAGCATCCAACCAACACGTCTTTTGGAATGTGGGCGAGATGTAGTACCCAAAAGAAACCCATGCAGACACAGGGATGTGGCTGCATGGGTTTCCTCTGTGTGCAGACTCCACACAGACAATGACCCAAGCTGGAAATCAAACTCGGGTCCCTGGCACTATGAAGCAGCAGTGCTAACCACTGTGCTGATGCAGTTAGTATTTTTATTTCCAGCATCATTAAGTCAGCATTAAATAATATTGGTGTTTAGAAACTTTACAAATTATGTTTTCAAACGTTACTTATAGTTTGCTTCTATCTCGTGTACATTCAAAATTAACATTAAACTAGTAAGGTTCCAATGAGGACTTTATAAAAAGTGGCAGGGTTACTGATCAAGCTTTGTTTGAAGATCATGGCTGATGGATGGGCTTTCTCTTGTTTAAGATGGTCAACATCTGACAATTGAGTGATACAAATGGTACGTACCATTTGTTAGCCCAAGCCTGGATGTTATTTAGGTCACAGCTGGCATGGGTTGCTTCATTATTTGAGAAGTGGTATGCAAAGTAAAACACAGCAGAAGAATCAGCAAACAGCTCCATTCCTGATTTTATGATGCACTCAGAATCATTGATGATGCAGTTGAAAATGATTGGATTGAGATGCTGCCCTAAGAAGTTTCTGCTTCTGCTACCAGGAAAGAAGTAATAATAATTGCTAGAACAAAATTAATGTGTCTTACCTATGACTAGTGCAGTGGTTTCCTCATTACAGCTTGATATAATCTTATTGATAGAGCGAATATATTTCAACTGTAAAAAAAAACAACAAAATCTAATTTTCAATTAATTAAAATTTCTTGACACAAATGAACCACAATCACTCTAACACTTTACCTCTGTCACCCAATCATTATGAACCTTCCAACGTATGTAGGTGATTTGCTCACTGTTTGCAAGTTTTTCAATAGTAATACTTGGAATTCCATCCACTGTCGGACCCTTTGTCCAGTTCCTGCAGATTAAAATATTCCAGGAATGAAAATGAATGACTTTATGAAACAAAAATAATATCTTTTTTCAGAAATACATATATGAGCTAGATTAATGTATTTTCACCTATGCACTCACTGCTCAGAAGCAAAACAATGCTAGAGCAATCTGACTGGTTAAATTTGACTCATTTTTAAAATTTTCTACCTTCTTCTGACTACAGAATTTATTGGGACCAAAACACTTTGTAAAACCATTGCTTTGATAGGTTGAGTTCCTTTTTTTGATTTTGATTTGATTTGGTTTATTATTGTCACATTTATTAACATATAGTGAAAAGTATAGTTTCTCGCATGCTACACAAACAAGGCATACTGTTCATAGACAAGGAAATGAGAGAGTGCAGAATGTAGTGTTACAGTCACCGGTGACGTAACGAGGTTCCTGTTCAGGAAGGTTGGGAACCTCATTTCAATAAATTTTAATGTAATTTGTGGGCTTCTCTGCCATCTCATCCACTTGCATTTAGAATTCCCCCTTGCTAACATATCAGCAAGATTTATAACTGCTTTTCAAAAATGGAAACCAGGTGCTGTTGGTACACAAGTATAACTACACCCCTCCTCCCCGAGGGATGTGCTGGTGGGAGGGAGACATAATCAGGCAGTACCCTGGCACTGCCCCTGGAACATTGCCACATGGCCTCTCTGCAGATCTCCATAGCGGGGGATGGTTGCCCTTATGAATGTGGCAGCACATTATCTGTGGGGAAGGTGTATTTTTTAATTAGGTTCTATCTTGCTAATGTGATGGTGTGAGTCATGCTGGGATTTTTTTGGAACAATTTCTGCAAAATATGGCAAGGAAAGCTGACCGTGCAGTCTGCAACTTGCACATTGATTTCTCATCTTAGTCAGCACTCAGCAAACAATGGAAAGCTCTGCCAATTGAATCATTTGGTTGCTAATGTATGTGTTCATTCTAGGCTCAACCTTCAGGAATGATTGATCAATAACTTGATACAGTTAACTGATTCATGAAAATGAGACTCAAGGCTCAAATTCCAGGACAGCTTGAGCCTCATTATTCAGGCACAAGAATTGTATCATCCACTCCTAAATTTCTAAGTTTGTAATTCTGAGGTGGCAGAAACTGGCTATATAAAAGAAAATAGCAGCAACTCATTATATTACACAATATAAGCATAAATACTGAGTCCACAGGCAGCGCCTAGTTATGTTGGTTCTGAAACAGAATTATTTCCCCTACCTCAGGCTTTCCCCCACCATTGATATGAGAAAGATATGGACACATCCCTGCAAAAAACAGAGCGTTACTTTCATTTACTGAAACATGCTAGCCTCTTCTTCTATTTTAACTTACTTAAATCATCAAACATGAGCAGTTATTTTACAATAACTTAGTCAACACAAAGAATTAATTTTCTTGGACAAGTTTTGGCTCAGAATCAGAAATTGCAGCGTGCACTGAACTGTTTTTGGTTACCAAGTGTTAAACAGCTTTCAACCTTATCTCCAAACACAATGAAAATTGCACAGCTTCAAGTTAGACATGGGCAAGGAAACCTGCAGATTACCACTTAATATCTTTCCTTAGCTGATGAATATACACTCCTTCAAGTTGAACCTTCAAGTTAAAGTCCAGAGTGATAGACGTTTACAGCATGGAAACAGGCCCTTCAGCCCAACTTGTCCATGCCACCCTTTTTTTTAAACTCCCTAAGCTAATTTCAATTGCCCGAATTTGGCCCATATCTCTCTATACCCATTTTATCCATGTAACTAAATTCTTTTTAAAAGACAAAATTGTCTCTACTACTACCTCTGGCAGCTTGCTCCAGACACTCACCATACTTTATGTGAAAAAATTGCCCCTCTGGATACTTCTTATCTTTCCTCTCTTACCTTAAACCTAAAATTCTAGTTTTAGACACCCTTATCTTTGGGAAAAGATATTAACTATGTAGCTTATCTCTGCCCCTCAATATTTTATAGACCTCTGTAAGATCACCCTTCAGCTTCCCATGCTCATGAGAAAAAAGTCCCAGTTATATTCAGCCTTTCCTTATAATTCAAACCATCAAGTCTTTGTAGCATCCTAGTAAATCTTTTCTACACTCTTTCTATTTAATAATATCTTTTCTATAATAAGGTGACCAGAACTGCACACAGTATTCCAAGTATGTCCTTACTAATGTCTTGTACAACTTTTACAAGACATTCCAATTCCTGTATTCAATATTCTGATCAATGACTTGGAGGAAGTACTGAAGATAGCAAGACACATATATTCTAGATGGGTTCTATTACCAGGATTGGCTTGGTCATAACAATACTGACTGAGTTTTGAGTTCTGAATTCTGAATCATATTGCTGTCAGGCTGAGCTTGCAACTGAGTGAGAGAATCAACATAAGGGCCCACTTGACTTGGGCCCGATTTTACCAAAACTTTGCCCGAATTTACTATGATTTTGGGTGCATCGGGCCTGTAATGCAATCTGCACCCGATTCCGAGCAGATCGCGCCTTTATTGACACCTGATTTGGGTGCAGATCTAGTCCGCTCCCCAATCGGGCAGCCCAACCATTTAAATGCATTAGCATGCATTTAAATCGACTTAATAAACTGTGTGCCCAACTCAACTGCCAGACCCCACTTTACCATCTTCAGATCTGTGCCATTACCAACCTGCAGAATAAAAATCCGAAGCAGATTCCTATTCTGCAGGGGAACCTCCAAAGCCCATCCTCCTCGAACACCCTTCACAGAACCCCCGCTACCCACTGCAGCAGACCCGCCCCCACGTGATCCAAACCCCTGGGAGACAGACCCCCTCCCCGCTCTCAGAAGCGGGCTCCCCTTGGCAGATCCACTTCCCCCATGATACACCCCCCACACTGCCCCCAGCGCGATCAAACCTCCCCCCCCCCCCAGGAGGCAGTCTTCCGGCAGACAGCCCTCGCCAACCCCTCCCAGAGGCAGAATCCCCCTGGGCCCTGAACCAGAGCTCTATCTGACCCTGCCAGCAGAAGGCCAGGAAGGTGCTGCAAGCTCTCCGCCAAGTGCAGTAAGTCTCAAAACACCAGGTTAAACTCCAACAGGACTTTAACCTGGTGTTGAGAGACTTCTTACCATGTTGACCCCAGTGCAACACCAGCATTTCACATCAATGAATGCAGATCAGAGGAAGGTGGAGGGACAGCAGCAATCCAGGTAGGTTGGAGTGTGTTCTGCGGAGGGGGAGCCTGCCTCCCAGGGCCGTCCAATCGGGTCTCATTCCCCCCCTCCCCCTTACCCCCGGTTTTGTCTTTCGTGCCTGGGCACACTGTTTCAGTTTTTAATCGACCTGTGCACACACAGTTCAGAGCCCCGATTGTTCCACTCAAACACACACACAAAAATTAAAAGTAAAAAGAAAATCATCATATCAAAAATTCACTTATTTTAAACAGCTCCTGCTCACTGGACCTTTCCTGATGTCTCAGTACCCTGAGCTAGGAAACTAGGATTAAAAAAAAACAAGCATTCCAGATGCTAAAGTCACTACATTTCAATGCTGGGCATGTACTACCAAACGAATGTTAGTTTCAGGATACTAATGGCCTGTGACATCCTTATGATCAAACAGTCCATCAAGGCAAATGACAAATTAACAATAACTATAAAAGAGAGGAACTGGAATCCTGCTTGAACCATATATCTGTACATCATCATGAGCTGGCATTTTCAGGAGAGGAGGAATAAGGGCAGGAAACTGGAGAAGTAAAAACATATGCTTTCAAAAGTATTAATAATGAAACATCTTGCAGAAGGATTTGTTTTACTTTCATGATTGAATAAAACTGAACTACACACATGCATTAAACCACTGGGGCCAAAAGTGTTTTGCTCCATTAGTTTCCGTGGATCCAGGTTGAGAGGTCTTTAATGGCCTGGTGGTATCCTTACAATCAAACAGTCCATCAAGGCTTAAATGACAAATTAACAACAGCCGTAAGGGACAGGATAATTCTGGTAAGCCCAAGGAACAAGCCCCCCATTCCAAATCCCATTGCTTTTCAATTTGTGATGAAGCGTTGTGCATCCATCCAATCAAACAACGATCCCATTATGAAAAGGAAGTGTAGTCAAGAGGAGGAAACTTCTACACAGAATTTTCATGGTTCTGCCTCCCTACTGAACTCAATGCAAAATTGAGATTGGTGTGCAGGACAGTTCAGCATTGGAAATGGGGCTGAACAGGATTTCCAGGCTGAAATCATAGCCCGAAAAATACTGCAATTCAGAGCATTTGTGCCTGAATATGCCTTGCTGTCAAGAAAAGATCCATCAGCCTAATTTCCTGGAATCAGGTGGGGCTCACTAATGGTCATCACAAATAACAAGATTCAAAATCTTCACATGCAAAATTTGGAAGATCAAAATGTTAAAGACATACCTGATCATCACCATAGAGGATCACACA
Source organism: Sphyrna mokarran (assembly GCA_024679065.1). Taxonomy (NCBI): domain Eukaryota; kingdom Metazoa; phylum Chordata; class Chondrichthyes; order Carcharhiniformes; family Carcharhinidae; genus Sphyrna; species Sphyrna mokarran. Next base: position 151,112,494 of record JAGIQG010000001.1, read on the forward strand.
CTCATCTTGTCCTGTGGAACTAAAGAAAACAAGATGCATAAAAAGACATTGACATCCATCTGTGAATCACAGAGCACTGTTACATTTAACTTGTTGAAAGTTAGTTCTTAGCTTTTCATGTGGCTGTGGTAAACTATTTCTCCTCATCCTTCTTGACATGTCTGCAGCCTTCAACTCTTCCAACATCTCTCTAAACAGGACTGCCTCACCTGGTTCCATTCTCACCTATCCAGTTGCAGCCACAGAAACATCTGAAATTATTTATTTTCCCCCCTCTTACATGGTTACCTTGGATACCTTAAGGATCTGCTCTTGACATTATCCAAAAACACCAAAGCTCACGAGTTGATGACACGTGCCTCCAACCTACTACCATTTCTCTCAATCCCTTCATGCTGCTTGTCAGATATCCTGCCCTAAGTGAACAGAAAATTCCTCCAAATAATTATTGGGAAAACCAAAACCCTTGCCTTTGGTTCTTGTCACAAACTTGGTTCACTAGTAAATAGATAGCTACCCAATAACTGCATCCCTCTTCATGATCACTGTCTGAGGCTTAGTTAGATTATTCACAAATATATTGGATTTTTATTCATTGATGAGCTGGGCAGGTAGCGCAAGAGCCAAATTTCCAATGAGGTCAGCCTCTTGCCAGAAATGAGTGAGAGGCTTAATAAATGATTTAAATATAATATAATGTTAACTTACATGGTATTAGCGAGCCCAGTGCTCGATTCTTTGCCGTAAGAATTTGCCAGTCTTCTGACATTATTCATCCGGAAATCTGAATACTACTCACATCATTCAAACATTTAACAGAAGTTTCACTTTGCCTATAAAGAATGGAATTCACTAAGCTCGTCCTCACTTACAGTTGCATAAGTATCAAAAAAAAACATTACCTGTAATCCAGCCGAAGTGGCACAGAATCAAGGCCAATTATTTGACAATAGGGTTCAAAGTTGGAGAGTTCATACATTCGGATTTCTCGATCACTAGGGATAAAATGTGATCATGGTTTATCAATGTTTATGCAGTGCTAACGTAACCCAATTTGCATTTTTTTAAATTATATTTCCTGAAATCACAGCACTGAGGACATTAGGGCTACTAATTAATATTCAGTGCAAAGAAAAAAATGAAACAAATTGATATTATTTCATCTAAATTAGCATTAATCTGATACTCTTTGGTCTTATCTATTTTCACTTTCCAAATATATATTTTATTGGTGCTGTAGTTCTTACATTCTTCATGTTACTTATGTTAAGACAGTGGACAGAAATTTCCTATTTCACTTGCCACAGCTTTCCTGGCAAATAGGAGGGGAGAATCCAAGTTGAAGTGAAGTTTATTTATTAGTCACAAATAGACTTACTGCACTGAGGTTATATGAAAATCCCCTACTTGCCACATGCTGGCACCTGTTCTGAAACACTGAGGGAGAATTTAGCATGGCCGATGTACCGAAGCAGTACGTCTTTCAGACTGTGGAGGAAACTGGAGCACCAGGAGAAAACTCATGCAGAATAAAGTCAATGGAAAAATAGTTTATAATTCTGCCGATGGCAGATTAATGATGGACTGATTATCCTGCTGTCTCATTACATGAATGCCAGTTGCAATCATTACCATCTCATGAATGTTCATTAAAAACAGCTGCATGCCAGAACCTGATAACGCCTTCCAATCTACCATCATGTGGCATGAAATCATACGGCCTGAAACACTTATGGCATGCAGATGTCAGACTTCAGTTCATTCATGATTTTAAGAGTACAACATACATAGCCTACCTGTCACAGACATGCATCATTCTTGTTGCAATGAACATTACACTGCTGGGACTGTATAATTGGCCTCCTTCTGATCTTTGCCTACATTTTCCAGAAATACACCACCATGCTGCAGTAGCCATGCAGGCCTCAACATTCATACACCAACCAGCTTTGTGCCCAGGGTTGGAGAGTGTAGGGGACTTCTGTTCCTACTGGCTAACATGACTGTCCCTAAGGACACTATTCCACGGCGTACTCAGGCAGAACGCTACTTTCAGGAAAAGCAGAGACGGGGGTGTGGAGGAAAGTGTGCACGATGAACACAAGATGGACGATGAAGAAGGAAGGCTATGCAAGGGCTGTGAGGGGGAAAGGCAATCATAAGGGGGACAATGAGGAAGCAAAGCTACGCAAGGGCTTTGGGGGGGGGGGGGGAAGAGGTATGATGCAAGGCAGAGGTTCAAGAAGGTGGAGAAGAATGGGGAACAATTGATGATAGAGACTGGGAAGCTGGAATCTGACAAGGATATATGAAAGGCTGACAACAAAAGGATCAAAGGAATAACACATATTTGAATAAAAAGGAATGCATGCAGATTCTGGAATAGGAAAGGTGGGTTGTACTGTGACACAAGAGGGATGGATCTCACAGAGGCACAGAAAAGGGGAATGGTTTGGGAATGACACTTATTATTAGTCATAATATTAGTCAGGTATAAATCATCCTCCCTCAGTGTATCCGAATAGGTGCTGTTGTTATTAGTCATCAGAACAATGGCTTGGAGTTTGCAATCAGAAGTCACTGCGAATGGAGACTTCTTTGGAGATGTAGAAGGGAGTCAGAGAGTAGAGGCAGTCCAAGATCTATGTAGAAACAAGTCAGAGAATACAGGCGCATTCAGGATGTGGCCCTTCTAGTCAGAAGTCAGAGCTGAGGGGCAGTCCAGGGTAGTAGTGGGCAAGGAGCAGGAGAAATCATTGGGAGCAGTGTGTGTTCTAGATGCAGGGAGGGCAATGTCTATGTGCTCCATGGAGAAAAAACAGCTTGGTGTGCAGTGTTGTCTCACAGTCCCTGGGCATGACTGGATCTGCAATGGGCTATAAATGGAATGGTGATAGTAACTGGAGGCATTTGCAGCTTATAAATTTGGAAGACACAATAAGGGGGCGGAACTATATGAAACTCTGTGGGGATAGGGGAGTAGGGGTTGTCACCTCCCATACACTTCTAAATGAGCTGGCTGGAGATCCATGTGGATCACATGTGGAGCATGTGATAGGCGCAGGGGAGGCTAGAAATGTCTACCACAATAACAATGGGATTCAGTAATTTTAGGAGAGGCTGGAGAGCAATATGAAATTCCAGATATAAATCTGGCACATGAACAGTGATAGAAAGAGTGGTGAATTCCATATCAAAGTATTATTGAAGAACCACCGTCTTTCTGTACCACAGTAATGGCTCTGTAACAAATTGAAAGTACCAGCAAATCTGATCAGGAGATGGCTGAGGCAGTGTGGGAGAAGCTCACTGCCGGGCTGAATGCTCTTTCTGGAGGCACTCTCTAACTTGTTTGTGCTGTAAGACTGAACAGAGTCTGCTTAAAGAGAGAGGAAGACTTTCTTGGGAAGAAAACCACTGAATTTACAAGCCTTCATTGGTGCTGTTAAAGGGCTATTCAGAAATCAGCAGCTTAACATCACAGTTGTTACATCTCAAAAGCAATACATAGAAATTATGAATATGGGATTGCAGTCAATAGGGAAAGAGGCACAGCATAATATATGGCATTCCATTAATGAACATCAGTCACTTGTTCAACAGAACTGGCATTCATAAGTGGCCAAAAAGTACCCACTCATTAATCATGAATAACTGATTGATCATTACTGGGCCACATCAGAGATAGGAACATAGAACTAGAATGGGTCTCTCGTCTCATTTACATCTAATCATTTCATGCAGAACTCCAGGTGCTACATATCTGGGATGCCATCTTGGTCACCATGATGTGTGTGCTAGCAACTTAGGATCAAGGTGCAATCACTATGTAGGTAGGGCAGGAAAACCTAAAGTTTCTTAGAATTGCCATAAGTTTCACATTCTGAACTTCACTCCCTTGACACTTTAATCCTTAATGTCTTCAATGTTTCATTTCAGAGACAAGGCAAAAACACAAATAGATCCAGGACTCAATGCTGCCTTCATCTGGGTCCTAATACAATAGAAGTGATGAAAGAGCTGCTTCAGCAGGAGACCCCATCTGTGGAACATGGTCAAAAGGAGCCAGAGCAGGAATAGGAGGGCCTGGAGGAGAGACCTAGACATTGAAGGTGAATTACCAGAACAAGGGTATACCACAGAAGAATCTTCTATTTAAAAACAAGTAAAACACAAAGCCAAATGCATCTGCACTTGTCCCTAGCTCTGGTAAGTCAAATGTTCCACATTCTTTATAATGCCATGTAGACAGGAGACTGACCCTGCCAGCAGCTTTGAAGGTGATAATAGTAGTCTTTTTTTTGCTTCTATGTTTTTCCAGGGATCAACAAGGGACTTATGTGACATTGCTGTCCACAACACATAGGTGCATACAGGAAGGCAGATCAGTAACATAGAACAGGCCCTTTGGCCCTTGATGTAGAGCTGATCTGTGAAACCAATCTAAAGCTCATCTAACCTACTCTATCCCAACATCATCCATATGTTTATCCAATGACCATTGAAATGTCCTGAACGTTGATGAGTCCACTACTGTTACAGGCAGGGCATTCCATGCCCTTACTATTCTGAGTAAAGAACCTACCTCTGACATCTGACCTATATCTATCACTCCTCAAATGTTAGATTTTCTCCACATGAAGATAGCCAGTCTGTGAGATTCAGGCTTTGTCACTATCTCAAGCTTCCCAAGGGATCAGGCTATGATAAATTGCACCATGAAGTTTATGGTCTCCATGAAAAAAGCCCCTTATGTGTCCAAAGATGTGTGGGTTAGGTTAATTGGCCATGCTAAGAAATTGCCCCTTAGTGTCCAGCGATGTGTAGGTTAGAGGGATTAGTGGGTATAATATGTAGGAATATGGGGGTAGGGCCTGGGTGGGATTGTGTTAGGTGCAGACTTGATGGACCGAAGGGCATCTTTCTGCACTGTAGTGTTCTATGGTTCTATGTGTATCAACCGCAAAGATTACCATTCATAAACGTACAACTGGTGTATAATCACTAGAAGCACATAATGCATATCCCAAAGATACTTTGGGAGTTTTCATAACTCCTACTTCCTGAATCATTAAAAGGTGCCTGAAATTTTCAAAGGATATATCTGCAGTAATGACTGCTTAGAGATAAGGGGTACCCACTGAAATGCTCACCTGTAATATCCCCAAGTATCCACCGGTGCATTGTCACCAGAGTCATTCCAAGGAGTGAGGTATTATGCTGCTCACAGCTTCACGTGCTCCCTTATAGAGCCTCTGAAGATGTGCTTTAGATATCTGGACCGCTCAGGTGACTCACTACAATACACTCCTGTTTGACTAATCATTACCCTTCAAAGTCTGGCAATGTAAAATGGAGGAGGATGAGAGCCGGAGGCCCAGCAACCTCAAGAGGCTGCTGAGAGTCAATATGAACATTGTGACAATGCCACGGAGGAATCACGATGTGGGAGATGTACCCGTGATATTTTAATTACCTCTTCACGCCAAATGAGGCTTGAGATCCAAAATCTAGATAACTGTGGGCTTTACTATTCAGGTGCACCCTTAAATAATTGTGACCAAATGTCCAGACCAATTTGTTCTTGGCACATGCTTGTTCTAACTGAGTATATCGTCAGTCTGTGAATATGTCACAGGGTCAATATTCCTATTTTTGCACAATATTTTCAAGCAGTCTTTTAATAAAACTAGTACACAAGCTAACCAGTAATTAATTTATACGTAACAATCAGCAATGAATGTACACATATAAAGCACACACTTACATTAGTAAGGTTCTGCTCCTGACAGTTCCATTATGTGAGAATTTCTATCAGTTAAAGAAAGGGTTGCACTCCAATCCACTGAAGATATATGCTGGTAGCAGTGGCAAATAAGTGAATATATTCACCATGCGTATTTTCAATAATTTAACCCAAGAGTTTCAGTTATGTCAACAAATTGACAGCACTACTCAAAATGATCATTATTCTAGTGTTGCTATATTACAGTATAACTGTTTTTTTATTTCTGGCTGGGATAAAGACCGGTTATATGCCAACTAACAGGGGGGAGGCATATTATCCTGTTTCCACTTCATTTTCATTCTTATAGAGACATCTAAGAGGCTTTGCACCTGGCTAAATGTAATGGAATGCTTTTTGGACAGCTCAGAGGTACAAACAACAATCCATTGAAGACATTTTTTATTTATTTTTCCTCCTCTATATTGAGGAGCAAAGAGGAAACCACTCCCTTACTCCACTAATGAGTGAGTAAGACCAAAGATTTGTGATGTAGGTAAGTTGGAAGAGAGTCACGAGAGATATCATATGAACACAAAGATAATTCTGAAATGTCGTTTACATTATATGTAATTGTTTCAGATGTTTATACCATGTTCCAATCACGAATTTGTTGAATTGATTAATTAGGATGAAATCAGCAATCCATTTGAACTTTCTGTTTTCTTCCTGTACCTGAAATACCATAATAGTTTTGTCATTAGTAAATCTGCATGTTTTTCACAATATTTATTATTACATTAGATGTATTATTTGGGCTGTTAGTAATTCATTGGATTCATTGTCTCGTAAGAAAGGACAAGGGAAACACAGGAATGAAAGCTATAATAGTCTCCTCCTCTCCCCATCTCTCTGACTGTGTTTAATTTTCCCTGACAGCATTTCTATTCAATTTATTTAATTTCTTCAGGGAGATTTGCCTGGTCTCTAAACAAATTAACCAAAGTTCAAGCTCATAACTCAAAAATGATCTAGCATATTTAAAATAATGTTTCAGTGCGAGGTGAATTTGTGATTCTGCAGCTCGACAATAGATGGAACTGCTTTATGAAGATAAGTTTTTCAATCTTAACAGAATATTAAATGAAAATAATTTGCATGAAAATCATATGTAGTATAGAAGGGTACTAATTCTGTTCAGGTAATATCTTCGGGTGACAGGTTTGTTCTGTCTGAAAGGGAACTCGTGGTGCTTCTTGTTTGTTGTATATCCTGTGCAACTGTGAAACAAAACCATCACTAATGTGATTTTATCCAAAGAAAAGTTAACATGTTAGCTAGTACAATATAACAAAACTATATTGCACTTATCCATCTCTAACAGGTTCCTCCACCCCCTGCCCCCATGAAATGTTTTACTGTAATTACTCACAAAGAGAGGTCTGTTTTTCACAAGCACCAGGTCTGATGACCAGAAGGAAATCAGACCATCTTGTCCCATGAGCATGAAGTTATTGTCTGCAGTGGGGCAAACGCGCAGGATTGATTCTCTGTGAGGGATTTCTTTGACAATGGCCGGAAGATGGAAAATAACATCTTTGGATTGCTGGTTTGGCTCATCGTTCTTTGAAAATTCCAGTTTTGCACCATTGTCATAATCACCCTGTGCAGGACATACAAAAACTTAAAGAAAAATGATTCTTTACTGATTAATGAACGTAAGTATGCAATATTATTCAATCTCACCTATTGTTAACAGACTTGGAATGGTAAGCAATACTCCATATGATATTTGACCATCTATCCCTATATTTTTCCCTACAAGTTTCATGTCTGTCCATCAAAATATTAGCCAATATTGGCAACATTTTACTGGCTCATGTCTCCTTTTTTGCATATATCGAATCAAGTGAGATCATTTCCAGCGCTCACTACAACTCCTGTACTTCAGAAACCGTTATAGCACATCACCTTGTCATTTCAATATTAAATATTAACAATTATTCATATGAAGCAATAATGTATGTATGGTGCCTTTAGCATAATTAAAACATCCCATGAACATTTTTAAAGAAAATTTGACATTGAGACACATCAAGAAATAATATAGCAAATGACCAAAAGCTAGATTAAAATGGGAACTTTTAAGCAGGGACTTAAAAAAAAAGGTAGAGAGGTACATACTTAAGGATTGAATTCCAAAGCTTTGAGCTTGAGGAATTGAAGGCCCAGTTACCAATGGTGCGGCAATAAAAAGAGAGAATGTGTAAGAGGCCAGAATTAACGTGGAGTCGAGACCTCAAGCTGGGGAACTGTAAATGTGAAAGCGTATACAGAGAAAGGGAGTACAGTTATCTTTCCAATTAATGTGTGCTTGTGGTTTTTGAACATGCTGCTCCTCCTGAAAACATGCTGTTTTCTCAAAGTATTTGACATCAATAACAAAGTTACTACAGATTCATTTAGACAACCCTCAGGGAACAAGTTCAGATCCTCAATCGCTTCAGGAAGAACTCCATACGCTCAGAGAGTTTTGTGAAACCACCAGAGACTTTCTCATTAAAAGTGGAGCTATAGAACAAAGGGTTAACTCTAACACTACTCAAATGCTGAGCATATGCGTAAGCATAATGATGCCACTCTGACAGAAGGACTTAAGTGGGATCCTGAGAGAGGATTAGTAGTTACCAATATACTGTCATCTTGTATATAGTTGGTTATGAATATAAATGTAGAGATCTTTGCCTCCAGCCAGGGATTCCACAATCCTCTCCCACTGTTAGCAGTCTCCACCCTACTCCTCACACTCGTATACAAAGCAAACCCTCTGAATGCTGCCATAACCATCAGTGGAAAAATTATCATGGAATCAATACATTGGTGATTCTATTGATCTCATTTGCCAAAATAAAATTGCCAATGATAACTATTCTCTTTCATAATGCTTATTCAATTATCTGGTTTAAATTTCCTCCCTTATCCCATACGTTTTGATTCTAACCACAACACTTATTTAAGCAATCTTATCAAAAATTTCAGAAATCAAACAACATAATCCCAATCACAGCAACTCACAAAATGTGCTGTCAATGAGACATTCCCATACAAAAAAACCTTGTATTTTACAATAACTTTCATGAACGTGGATGCCTCAGAGAACTTTACAGACAGTGAAGTAAAGCAGCTCTCTAAGACATGACTTATTCCTGCATTGGGGTGGAAATCTCACCTTTAAGCAATTTAACACCACTCCCAACATTAACTTGTGCAGGCAGTTGTCAGGATTGTAGGTGGGCTTTCCCTGCACCCCATTAACTTTTTAGTCAGAGTCTGGGACCATATCATTTGCAAAATTCAGCCCTTAGCAACAACTTAATGCTGGGATTGTGGCAGCCAATTCGGGCAGCAAGATCCCATAAACAGCAATATGGTAATGGCCAAATAATCTATTTTTGTGATGTTGCATAAGGGATAAATATTGGCCAGGGCATACAGAATAGTATGAAATGGAATAAATACAATAGCAAGACATTATCTTCGATCAGAAGATCTAGATTCCATATGGGTGGAGATAAGGTATAATAAAGGGGAAGAAGACACAGGTGGGAATAGTCGATAGGCCCCCTAACAGTAACTATACTGTAGGACAGAGGCTAAATCAGGAGATAATAAGGGCATGTAAAAAAAAGGCAATAGTCTAATCATGAGTGACTTTAATCTTCGTGTAGATTATGAAAACCAAATTGCCATGAGGAAGAATTCTTAGAGTGTATTCAGGACAGTTTCCTAGAAGAATAAGTTGTGATCCAATAAGGGATCAGATTATTTTGGATTTGGTAATGTGTAATGAGGCAGGTTTAGTAAACAATCTCAGAGTAAAAGATCCCCTAGAATGTAGTGACTATAATATGGTAGAATTTAGCATTCCACTTGAGAATGAGAAACTTAGATCAAAAACTACTGTGTTACATTTAAATGAGGGTAATTGTACAAAAGTGAGGATAGATTTGGCTGGAATGGAGTGGGAAAGGAGTTTAGAAGGAAAGATGGTTGTTCAGCAATGATGGACGTCTCTGAAATACTTCATAACTCACCAAAAAAAAATCCCATGATTAACAATGGAAGTTAAGGATAGTACTAAACTGAAAGAAAAAAAACATGTGGCAAAGATTAGTGATAAGTCAGAGGATTGGGAAAGTTTTAAGAACCAACAAAAGATAACCAAAAAAAGGAAGATAAACTATGAGGTTAAACTAGCAATTAATACAAAATTTATTTAAATATGTTAAAAGGAAGAGGACAAAGTGAACATACGCCCCTTAGAGAACGAGATTGGGGAAATAATAATGAGGAAAAAGGAAATAACAGGGCAGTTAAACAATACTTTGTGTCAGTCTTCACAGTGGAAGATGCTAATAACATTCCAAAAATACTAAATCAAGGGGCAGAAAATAAATAACAACTATCACTAAGGAAAATGTACCAGGAAAACTGTCGCAAGATTTGCAGGTTAGGTGGATTGGCCATGTTAAACTGCCCCTTTGTGTCCCAAGATATGTCAATTAGGGGGATTGACAAAGTAAATATGTAGGGTTGGAGGACAGGGTTCGGGTGGAATATTCTATTGGAGCAAAGGTGCAGACTCAATGGGCCAATGGCCCCTCTTGTACTGTGGGATTGTATGCAAGTATACCATATCACTAAGGCTGGATGAGCAGGTTGGAAGATGGGGAAGGTTTAAAAGATCAATAAAGCAATAAAAAAAAGTAATAAAAAGAGAAAAGATAAATTATTAAAGAAAACTAGCACAAAATATAAATAAGGATAGCAAAAGCTTCTCTAAGTATATAAAAGGGATGACAGTAATTAAAGTGAATGTTGGATCCTTGAAGAATGGGAATGGGATGCTAATAGTGAGGAACACAGAAATGGCAGATACTGAATCTGTCTTTTGCCCTTCATTTCTCTATTTTCAATTTTTTAATCTCCTGTCTTTTGCTCTTGTCCTTATTCACCCTGCTTTGATTCCTTGAACAGGTTTCCACTGCCATTTTAGTTTCAACGCTCCCCAACCACTCTAGCAAATACTCCCCCTAGGACATCAGTTCCCGTCCTACTCAGATGTAACCTGCCCAATTTGTACTGGTCCCATCTCCCCCAGAATTGGTCCTTATATCCCAGAAATCTGAAACTCTTCCCTTCACAACACCTTTTCAGCCATATATTCATCTGATATATCTCGCTATTTCTACTCTGACTAGCTCGTAGCACTGATAGTAATCCTGAGGCTACTACATCTGAAGTCCTACTTTTCAACTTAGTTCCTAACTCCCTAATTCCTATGACAAGATGAATGGATAAATTGCTGATATAATTTGCAAACGATTTGCTTTTTTTCCCCTTTCAGCTCCCATCCCCACTCCACCCTGAAGTCATCAACCCTGTTTTACCATGATAATTTGAAATTTAGGTCATGTTAATGGAATATAATAATATCCTTATTACATAAATTCTAAATCTACAGATTTCACAAAAACATTGCCATATTTTACAGTGCTGGCTAATTTTACTACTGGTTAAGTTAGATCTAGAGTGAAAAACGGCTTGATAAACCCCTAACCTTGTTTTTAGAAAACTATGCAGGAGAGATACTAATCAAAGTCACAGGACTCAGCTGATTAACTTCTAACACAACTAATAAAACACTTATTAAAGAAGAAAAAAAATTATATTCCACAAGACAAAAAGATTGAAAAGCTCTCAGCACAGATGCAGCAACATGATTCATTTTCCCAATATTCTTTTACCCAGCAATATTCTTACAGACACATTAACATGATACAAAGGCTCCTTGCTTGTGACTGGCACACATGCAAATGTTTTTCTTTTGGCAAACTCTTGAGTGTCTGTTCGATGCTTCTCATCCAACTCGTGAAAACTAAAACCCCACTCCTGAGGCATCCTAAACCATATTCTGAACTATTGTTTCAACTGCAGAACAAACATATGTTCCAGTGAGTCTCCTTTTAGTATATACATCCCAGAGAGCTAAAAATAACTGTCTTCACTCTTGATACACACTGAACTCTCTTCCCTGTTTTTCTCATGACCATTGTTGCTAGACAACAGCCAAGTTTTTTTCTACTTTGTGTTTTTCCCCAAAAATCACTAAACCTCTAACTCCTTCTTAACCCATCAGGGGCTGTAAAATCTCATCAAAAATGTTCTTAACAATATCTAATTTCATTCGAGCCTTTTTCAAAGATGGTTTACTCACTGAAAAGGAATTCACTAGTTTCTACATCAGTATTAATAAACGGTTTACTCTGGCAATGGAATCACCATTCTCTTTAGTGATTTTAATGTGTTATCACTCCCAAATCTGAAATAAATAGAACTTTCATATTCCTTAACCTTAGTTTGGTCTTTATTATTCAGAGAATCCAGTTAGCATTTTAAGTAATCCACTCAATATACTGTGCACGTACACAAACCATCTAGCACACTAGATTAAGCCTATTGCCAGAACACCGATCATCAGACTAAAACTTTTGGTCACAATTCCTCTGACTGATCAATATCATCATCTGCCACTTCTGATCCTTCCTTGTCAAGTGTCATTTTAAAAACGTTGTTCTTCTGTTTTGGACAATTTATCTTTGAGTCACATCTGGGGGGGGGGGGGGGGCAGTTTATAATGGAGTTGAGGAGGAACTTCTTCACTCAAATGGTGGTGAATCTATGAATTTTCTGCCCGTTGAAGTGGTGGAAACTACCTCGCTGAATATATCTAAGTCACAGGTAAATAGGTTTCTGACAGACAAGGGGATTGAGAGTTATGGGGAGAAAGCGGGAAAATGGAACTGATCCACTTCAGATCAGCCATGATCTTATTGAATGGCAGGGCAGGCTCGAAAGGCTAGATGGCCTACTCCTGCTCCTATTTTTTTATGTTCTTATCTAAAGAACCTGTTTACCATTCCTCTGTTATTCTTGGGATTTATTCTCCTGCCAGTTACCTAATGCCTGCTGTCTGTTACAGCCACCAAACAGATCTCTATCCTCATTCATTTTGTTTGTGATTCATCTCTTATATTGATGCTTTCTCCCCTTTTCTAAAAGGTTTAGAAATGCTGCCAGCATTGAATTCTCCATTATTTGTTACTGCAGAATATTCCATTGTTGCCAGGAAAGTGGCAGAAAATGTTTCCCAAAAAGTGTTTTGAAGCTTCAAACATCTGTTCCAAAAGTACATCTCTTTCTAAGAATGTAACTTCAATGAAGACTAAGAATCCAATTTCAATACTTTAGCAAAATCCAGCAATTTGAAAGTCAGCACTGAATTAGGAATCTCCAAAATAATTTCTGCAATCTGTAATTCCAATTCTCTTCCCATGCTTCGTGGTGCACTAAAGCAGACTTTTGTTTGTTGCCATAGCTACTAATTCACTAGTCTATCACCAAGTAATAGTGTGATGCTACTCCACATCGAGGATGGACGACCAGAAAGTTTCTCCTGCTCTTAGCACCATTTGCAGATTGACATACTCAACCTATTTGTCCATGTTATAATAACCTTCCTTGGCCATCAAATCCTGGGGTGAGATCTGAACCCAGGGCTTCTGGCTCAGAGGTAGAGATGTTATCAAATGCGCCACAAAACCTCTGCAATCTGTAACATGACCTATCAAATCCTATGATATCTTTCTATGGAATAACCATCCATTCTTCAAAGTTTATTTAAACTTGACCTTGACTCATATGCATTTAACAGATCATCCTTCTTAAAAATTTTGTCCATACATTTTACGAGATTACCTATACCTTCCTCAGTGTTTAAATGATTAGCCTCTAACTCTGAAAATATTTTGCTTGTGGTGGGAAGCAAAAGCACCTAAACAAAATGCTCTTTCTTTGGTAAGGATAAAGCCTGTGTCATTATAGCCACTGGGTTTTTCCATTGATAATAAAGTTCAGCTTCACAGGACAATGGGGAGGGAAATCATACCACAATATTTTACACTTGGTTTTAGCCATTCTTCCTCAAAATATTTCCGATCTTGGGCAGAATTTTCTGGCCGCACTTGCCCCAAAATCATAAAATCTGAGGTCAACAGACCTTTCCATATTCCACCCCCACCCCATCTTGCGACAATTGTCATGGCCAGCGGAATGGAAAAATTCTTCTGACTGAAAAGATGGCTGGAATTCTCCAGCCTTGCCTGTGGCTGCGATTCTTTGGTCCTGTTGCAGTGAATGGAATTTTGGCTAAACGTCAAATTGTCCATATGAGACTGGAAAATTCCAGCCAGTAACTTGGTTTCCAATCTTTACCTGTAGGTTAATCATCTTCTGCTGTCAATGTAATTGGATCCACAGCAGCTGATGAAGTTAATCCTAAGATACAGCTGTTTTCTTTGTTGAGTTTATGAACTTAGTTCATAGTCAACACAATTGCAACCATTCCGTCTGCGCCCCCCACCAACCCCACTGCCCCCTGCCTCCCCCCGCCCCTGCCTCCCAGCCCCCTTGTTCCCTGCCCCCCCCCCCTGCCCCCCGCCCTTGTTCCCTGCCCCCACCTCCCCTGCCCCACCCCCCCATCCTCCCCTGACCACTGCCTCCCCCACTCCCCCATTGGCCCGGCCCCATCCCCTGCTTTTCCCATTCCCCACCCCACCTCCCTGCCTCCCCATCACCCCTCCCTTCCCCCATACCCACCAGTCCCCTGCTCCCTATCCCCCACACACTCCCACCTGCCCCCATTCCGACATCCCCCTCCTCTCTATCCCACATCCGCTTCCCTGTATCCCCCCACCTACAGTTCCTACCCCCCCCACCTCACCCCCATACATCTTTACCACCCCAACCCACCTCCCCCAGCCTACCTTCCCCACACACCCCCTACCTCCCCACATTGCCCTTCCCACTCTACCTCCCCCACATTGCCCCCTACCTCTCCCACCTCACCCCCCACCCCAATTCAACCTCTCCTTTACACTGTGCCTCTCTCAATCCCCTGCCCTGCCCCATACCTCTACTTCCCCCATACCTCCACATCCCCCCTCCACCCTATCCGTCACATCCCTCTCTCCCTGCCCCCTATTTCCCACTTCGCCCGCCACCCTCCCACCTCACCCCCCCCACGCCCCCAACCTCCTACACAATGATAATAGAAATCTACATTTAAAAAAAATCACAAAAAATACATATATGTAATGATTATTTGAGGGATAGGATTTCCAGTACTTACCAGTTTATCTTGGTACGATTCATTTATGCAAGAAGCTCCATCTGACATTTCATCCATTGCAGAATTGACCAATTTTAGTGGTTAGGAGTGTAAAGAAACACGTCCAGAGTTGCTGGCACTTAAAATATCACTTGTAATAAGCCTTCTTGATAATTTACATGCAACTATGGCAACGTAACTCAGCAACAACCAAACTGAGAAAAATCCTGCTGAGCTCAATCATGAGTTTTAAGTTCCCTTTCAGGTTAAACACAGAACTAAAATCATGTTTTACCATGTGCAGATAACAACTTTGTTATGTGAAGCTAAGACCTATATAGAGTTACTCTGAAATATGATCCTATTTTGTTCTTTGACCTAATTATGAAGTTTTAAACTCCCTCAGCTAAATTTGCTGAAAGTATTTTTCCACAGTGCACTTATTTACTTTTTTAGTATAAAAGTAAGCTTCATATTGAACGACTCTGAAATGCATCATATTTTTACAGCTTCTTCAATCTCTCTCATATCCCAATGAATGTTTGCATTTTTGTTGATGCACGCACTGCAATTAAGTCAGTATGAACAGCCAATTAATTCACAAAGGGTGTGTGATTAAATCATCATATATTTTTAAAGAAAATGAATAATCTATCAATAATGTATTAGAAATTAGAAATCTTACATATGGTACACTCTTCTCATTATTATACTCTTTATTGTCACACTTTTAACATTTTATACCTTTAAAATACAATAGCAGGAAATTAAAGACATAATGTGCAACTTGAAAGCTAAGAAAGCAGCTGGAAAATTAGAAGCTATTAAATTTGTGCAAAAGAATGCCAATCCTGAAGAACCAATCAGGAGATTCCACCAATAAAGAGAAAAAAAGGACTAATCAAATCACAAATAACTGCTTTAGTTCTTCAACTTCTAAATTATTTGTTGTCTAAAATACAAAGTTAAACAAAATAAAATATATTACATAATATTATACACAATGTACCAATTGATTGACTGCTGAAAGGCTCCTCCATAACTTGGACATTTCCAGACTGGACTACTCTTCCATCTCCTTTTCATTATTTAGCTTGTAAGAAACTCCACAAGCTCCCTTTTATACCCTAAACAATTAGATTCAGCTCTTTAACATGTCCTAAATAATATGTAGACTCCTCATTATATGTGTGTGCAGCTGCAAATGATTTCATCATTTTCTGTGGGTCCTCTAATGTGAGATCAACATGGATGTCCACAGAATTGGCAATTCATGTTGTTGCTGTCAGCAGTTGGGGTAACTTACATAGTTGCACTACCTCTCACCTTCCTTTAGGTGCATTGGGTGTTGTGAGTTTACTGTAGATGATCCCTGATCCATACCAAACCAAATGTCAATGCCTACCTCCATGTTCACCAGTCAGCTACAGCGTTTTCTCATGAGTTAGTTCACAATGAAAATATTCATGAGGCTCTATTTAGGATATCCTTATATTGTTTTTACAGACCACTTTTATATTGTTTGCCTTGAGACATTTGGTCTTGGAGACAAAGAGAATATATAGTGGAAAGGTCAACTTAGGATCTAATAGAATGTCAAAATTTCAAACAATCTGTTTCGGCTACAGGCAGTAATCAGCAAATGAAATCAGAGGAATTAGGGTTTTGGATTTTTTTTTCCCAGAGAGCAGTGGAGGCTGGGTCATTAAATATTTTCAAAGATAAGTTACATTTTTGATCTACAATGAATCAAAGACTATAGTGGGAAGGCATGAAAGTGGAGGTACAGCAATGATCAGGTTAGCCATAATCTCATTGAATAGCGGAAATGGCTTAAGGAACCAAATGACCTACTCATGCTCCTAGTTCTTTTGATCTTATGTGAAATCTGACATTTTTGGCCTAGGAATCGTTTCTGGGTCAGAAAAAGATGAGCCAAGAAAAGATTTTTGGGGATGTCCAAAGGGAATGTTGCAAGAGCAGGAGAGAAATAACAGCAGTTGACTCTCTGGCTAGGATTGCATAAATAGGAATAGGGGCCATGTGAAGGCATACAAACCAGCTGAGTGACTGATAGATGGTAGAAAAAGAGGGTGTGGTCAACCATGGCAAAGAATGAAGGCAGGTCACAGTCACTAAGGATGATTTGTGGTTCTACCAAGAACTATTTCAATATTGTAAGCAGCAACAAAAACCTATGGAGGGATTCAAATTTGAAGCTGTGAAGAAAAAAGGCAAAGTTTTTTTTAAAAAACTCATTCATGTGGTGTAAGTCGCTGACAAGGCCAGCATTTATTGCCCATCCCTAACTGCGCTTGGAGAAGTAGTGGTGAACTGACCTCTTGAGCTGCAGCAGTCCGGATGATGCAGGTACACCCACTGCAGTGTCAAGGGGGAAGTTCCAGGATTTGACCCAGCAACAGCAAATTATAATACAGTTCAAGTCAAGATAGTGTATGACCTGGAGGGGTATAATAGGTGGTGGTCTGCTGCCCTTGTTCTTCTAGGTAATAGAGGCTGTGGGTTTTGAAGAAATAGCACTTTCAAGAGAAGGTTAGCAAGTTGCTGCAGTGCATCTCTTAGATGGCACATACTGCTGCTACTGTGCATTGGTGCTGGAAGAGGTGAATTTAAATGTGAAGATTGCCAATCACATGGGTTGCTTTGGCCTGAATAATGTTGTTGGAGTTGCACTCCCCCAGCCAACGTTACAGTATTCCATCACATTCCTGATCTGTGCCTTGTAGACGGTGTACAAGCTTTGGAGGGACAGGATGTGAACTACCTGCCACAGAATTCTATCCTTTGACCAGTTCTTGTAGTCACAATATTCAATGGCTGATTCAGATCAGTTTCTGATCAAATGGTAACCCCAGGATGATGAACATGGGGTACTCACCAATGGTAATATCATTGAATGTTAAGGGGAAATAGTTAAATTCTCTCTTGGTGTTGGTCATTGTTTGGGACTTAAGTGCTTGAACATTAGTTTCCATTATTTTGCCCAAGACTGAATATTGTCCAGGCCTTGCTGTATATGAATGTGAACTGCTTCTATATCAAAGGAGTTGGGAACAGTAATGAACATTGTAAAATCATCAGTAAACACTTCCACTTCTGTACTAATGATGGAGAGGAGGTCATTGGTAAATTAACTAAAAATGGCTGGGCTGAGAACTCTGCCCTAAGGAACTTCTGTAGCGACATCCCAGGACTAAGACGATTGGCTTCCAACAACCATAACAACCTTCCTTTGTGTTTGGTATAGCTCTAAACATGAAGCGTTTTCCCTGATTCCTATTGACTTCCTTTTTTTTTTAAGGCTCCTTAATGACGCATTTGCTGACCTCTTGTCAAGAGCAGTCATGCTCATCTGATATCTATAATTAAGCACGTTTGGACATGTTTGGACTAAGGCTGCAACAAGGTCTGCAGCTGAGCGGTCTCAGTGTAACTTAAACTATGCATCAGTGAGCAGGTTATTGATAAGTAAATGCCACTTATCAATGGCAACTTCTATTGGTGATGATTGAATGATGGATTGGTGACTGGCTGGATTCAATTCATTCTGTTTTTTATTCAAACAGAATATATACCTGAGTAATTTTCCACATTGTCAGGTAGATGTCAAGTATTGTAGCTGATCAGGGATAACTCAATTAGGAGTTCAGCCAGTTCTGGAGTATAAGTCTTCACTGCTATAGCCAGGATATCGTCAGGCCAACCTCATTGGCTTTGCTGAATCCAGTGCTTTCAGCTGTTTTCACATCAATTGGAGTGAATCAAATTGGCTAAAGACAGCTGGCTGTGCTGCTAAGGAAGACGCTGAGATGGATCATCCATTCTGCCTTCTGGCAGATGACTACAAATGGTTCGGCCTTTAGAACCAATGTGTTGGGCTCCCCTATTCCTCAGATAGAAACATTTATGGAACCTTATCTTCACGTTACTATGATCTGATCCATTGGTTATGAAATCGTTACACTTTGTCTATTATATGCTGTTTCTATGTTTAGCATTATTTGGTCTTGCTTTTAGTATCACAAGCTTTGAAAAACATTTTTACATTACCTTATACTGCTCTGGCATGCACTTTCACTCATCTCATTGAACCAGGGTTAATTCCTTGGTTTGATGATAGTGAGAGAGATATGTCAGGCCATGAGATTACAGATTCTGTTTGAATGTCTATTTAAAAAAAGACGTATTAATGGAACTTCTCCATTCCAAATTTAGCTGCTAATCCTTCCTACTCAATTTGAGAATACCTTTGCTGTACATCCAAATGGATCTTGGAAGCATATGTGATGGGCTTCTCCATCTTGTCTTTCTAGTGATGTGACAGCACTGCATCAACCTCATATGGGGAAGCATCAAAAGTTAAAATAATTCTTAAGGTAAAATGGGCCAGTAGTTTGGATAACAGAAATTGACTTTTAATCTTAGAAAAAAAACCACTGCCTGCGCAGCTTCCCAAGATTATCTGTAGTATTTCTGTAATAAAGCGTGCAAGAGGGCCAGCATGGGAGCCAAATCTGGGATAAATTTTCCATAATAATTAACTTCTTGGGCTTGGTGCCTCCTTGAAGCCTTTACTTTATACCTGTACTAGATGTAATCCTTTGCATCTACTCAATAGCCTAAATAGGTTATTTTGGCCACTTGGAAAACGCATTTCTCTACAAGAGAACTCTCACTCTGGAAATTCTCTGCAAAACTTCTTTTACATTGGCCAAGTGATCCTGTTCTGAAGCCCCTGTGACCAGATCATCATCTAAGTATACTGCTACCTTGGGTAGCCATTGAAGGATATTCACCATAACTTTGTGAGATGACACACACTGACAGGACACCAAAAGGTAAACAGGTATACACATAGAGTCCCTATTGTGTGTTGAATGTCACATATTTCTGGCAGGACTCATCCAATCCAAGATAGAAATAGGCTCATGTCCTACTTAGAGAACATCTTGCTAATTGTTAACTTGGTGTATGGATCTTCAATCTGGTGCATTGGATACCTATTTGAATTTGGAGATCTACTTGACCGTAAATTTATAATCCCCATAAAGACAAATTGATTTGTCAAACTTAAGAACAGGGACTACAGGTGTGACCCATTCTGCAAACTGCATAGGCCTTATTGTACTAGAACTCTCAAGGCTCCCTACTTCAGTTTTCACCATCTCCAGCATGGAGTAAAAGACCGGCCCAGCTCTGCAGAACTTAGGTATAGCATAATGGTCAACATATATCTTGCCTCTTTTTATTTTCCTCAACCCCACCCCCCAGCCCCCCCTGAAAAAATCCAGGATATTTATTGATAACTTCATATGCCTAACTTACAGATCTCCAACCGGTTGAGCCAAATCAGCTGGAGCTGATTTTTCCCCAGAAGACTTGACTTTTATCCCTGTTCGAGATTGAGTGAGAGCTGATTGCTGCCTATAAATTATGGGGTCCACTGTGGCACCTTTTATCTGTAAAGGTTCCCCCCCATGCCTCCATAGGTGGCTAATCTAACCTTTAAGTCTTCCAACCATTTGGATGTCCAATGGAGGTGTTTATAAATCTGATCTCTGAAAATGGAAACTGTGGCTTCTGCATCCTCCCCCATTTTCAAAAGATGACAATTTACTAGTCGTTCCACAATTACTGGGGCAATCTTTGTTGTTACAATATGTTGCAGTTATAGGGTCCCTGTCTCTGAAAGAGGGGATACGTAAATGCATGCTCAGGTACCAGCCTTGATTTTCTTTCTAAGTAGCAGGCATGTTGCCTGTTCCAGAAATATCACTATATTTCTGTCCTTTGATAGTGCTCACATCATCTGGCATGTTCTTGGAATTGGCACTGCCATTCCTTGAATGTCTGGTGGCGACAAGGAGGTCCCCATATTGAATGGGTCACTTTAATATCTGATTGACACAAACATTCCCTATTAAGGACCGGTTGTACAAAGTTTTTCCCCCTAGTTGGAGGCATTAATATTGTACATCCTGAGCCCCTTTATCTGCTTTCAAAAGTGACAAGGCCAACCCAACATCTTTTTTAAAATAAACTTCTTTTGGATGGTTGTTATTTATGTCTTGCAACATTTCATTAAAAGCCAGTTCAATTCCTAATAGCATATAGCAATCTCACTTTTTACTTTCTGTCTCCTCCAATGTTAGTAGCACAGAAGAATTAATGCATGTGTATTGGGCCCAGTCTTCCCCACTGATATCATAGGGCTCAAGTTTCCAGAAAAGAGGTGTATATTTTACCAGAGAAATTCAGAGGATACCTAGAGGGAACAGTAGAGGGAAATTGTTGCCTATGTACCAATTCAGCCAAATGCCAGTTTCCTGTCACCAACACCCTTTATTGTGCACAAAGAAAAAGGCTTACAGTCAGGTAGTCTTCACTATTGGATCTGCAATTCCGATGTGGACAAAGTTCCAGGTTTAAAAACCCCACTACTTCTCATTGGATGAGCCTTCACTCACTCAATATTGCAGTTTGTACTACATAAAGCCCATGGATTGATGATTCTGTGGCCGTTGTGATTATCATAACATTGCACAATATGATGGATGGCATTTAACGTGAAGACAGGATTTTGTCTCCACAAGGACTGTGCGGTTGTCCCTCATTCCAATACTTACATGAACAGATAGCTTTGTCACAGGTAGCATGAAGGTGAGGTCAAGTATATTTGGATCTACCACAGATCCAATCTGGCAGTTACACATTTCATAGGCTAGGTCATTAGCTTTTCTTTGTGTCATTCAGAGCACATTCAGTGTCCTTATTGCCTTTAGTGTTTAATTCTTCCAAGTAGTGTTCAAAATGTAGTATGTAACAGTGGGTGGTAATCACCAGAAGATCTTTAATTTGATGCCATTAGACTTCATGGAATCCAGAGTCACTATTAAATACTTCCTTGGCCACTCCCTCCCGAAGAAATACACAAATAGGAATGGTGACAGAGGAGTTCAGGTCATTAGTTGAAAGGTATGATTATAAATTGTGAATATGACTATGCTTTCTTCACAATCTTCTCCACTTGCTCTGCCACCTTCAGAGACTTGTTCACCTGCACCCCCAGGTCCCTCTGTGTTACTATACTCCTAATAGGTCTACCCTTTATCATACACCTCCCCCCTACATTCTTTCTCCTGAAATGCATCACCTTGCATTTATCAGGATTAAATTCCATCTGCCATCTATCTGCCCAAGCTACTAGTCTATGTCCTGCTGCATCGCCTGACAATGCTCCTCACTATCCGCAAGTCTAGCCATCTTTGTATCATCTGCAAACTTGCTGATCACTCCACTTACTCCCTCTTCCAAGTCATTTATATATATTACAAATAGAAGAGGTCCCAGTACTGAGCCCTGCGGCACACCACTAGTGACCGACCTCCAGCTAGAAAAACATCTTCCACTATTACTCTCTGTCTCCTATTACTAAGCCAGTTACTTATCCATCTAGCTACCTGTCCTTGTATCCCATGAGCCTTGACCTTCTCCACTAACCTCCCATGAGGGACTTTGTCAAATGCCTTACTAAAATCCATACAGACGACATCAACAGCTCACCCTTCGTCCACCGTTTTCATCATCTCGTCAAAAAATTCTACTAGATTTGTAAGACACGACCTCCCCTTAACAAATCCATGCTCGTATCCCTAATCAGATCGCAATGCTCTAAGTGCCTATACATCCTAAGAATCCCCTCCAACAGCTTCCCTACCACTGATGTCAAACTCACCATCAGTTTCATATCTCCCTACACTGCTGTTTCCCCCAAACTGAATTCTTTGTCGCAGTAATCATGCTTTTTAAAAAAACTGAAGATATCAACTGTGGACTTCAGGAGTACGATCAAGTATTTCATTTTGAAGGGACAGTCCAGCTTTTTCACTAAGCCTCTCAGTGTATCAAAGTTTTTCTCCAAATTTCTCAAATGCTCCAACTTTCAGCTCTGTTATGTCTCCTTCCCTTTACCATGTCCTATCACGTAACATTTACGTGTACATGGTTTGTTTTTCAGTACTCTGGTCAATTAACATTCTAACAATGGCAAATCAGGAATTCCATGGAGGAGGCCAGCATGGATAAGCAAAGCCTGCAAGGAAGCTGGCAGGCAGAAGAGGTAAGTTGGAGGCCAGCAAAGGTGAGCTAACTAGGTGCAATTTTATAAGATTTCTCAAAAGTTAGTGTTAATTGGCAAGCTTACTCACTACCCAAAAAGCATGGTTTTGTAGGAAGTGAAAATGTCACACTGATATAGCGTTGGTGCCTTCAATGGGCAGAATATATTGACAGATCATAATAGAATACAACTTGCCCTTTATTTAACCCTTATTGTACCTCATCTTTGCTTACAGTTCAGTTAGTGTACATCAGAAATAAATCATTGTGAAACACTAAGGAGATTTTGACCAAATAAAAGGTTATATGCGTACAATTTTTTTTGACTCAGACAGAAAGAAAACTCCTTTCCTTGATGTGCGTTGGAGTTTAAAGCACAATGCAGCATGATAGCAGTACATTGCAAATTAATCTTCTTTAATTTTTCTTTTGCCCAATGACCAAAGTAGGATATATTTAAATTAATTAATGGTACCAAGAGAACTCCTGGGGAAAATCCCATTGTAGATATTCTGGTTGTACCTGACTAAGCCAAATTATATTTTTATTTTGAGTGTCCAGGTTTTTAATCTTACCATGTAGATTAAAAGGTGTGGCAGCTGCAAGCATATTTGATATTCATATTGTGTTTAGCCTTTTCTGAATGGTAGCCTTTTTTCTATTCAGGTAGTTGAATGAACTAGAAGTTCCAGTTCTAACCAATTAGACCATGGAAGAGCCAACCAACTGGAGCAACTGCAGTGCTCTTTCAATCTTACGCTGGTGGGATATGCTAAAGTCAATGATAAGTGTACTGATGCCCAGGTGAGTAAAACAACAGCAGGGCAGGTACTGAATTTAGCAGTCATTTGGGCCAATGTTTAGGGCAGATGGACAATTCACCTGGGAGTTGGGAGGAAATCACCCTGAGTGACAACAGAAGATTGATAGCTGAGTTTGCCAACCACAAGCCAGTTTTGAAGAGGTTATTAGACAGAGTTTATTGGTAAACCACCATTCAGCACAGAGAAGATGGCAGGTGATTCAACCGAGCACATTCAATCAAATTGCTTACAGTTCTGGATACAAACAAAATCTCCCGTACAATGTATGGTTACCAATTTAAAGTCCAGCTTCTAGTTGATAACGTCTAATGTTGGAACCCAGTGCGTAAATGAACATTTGTGAAGGCTTTTACTGGAGATTAGTCTTTCCATTTTTTAACACAATTAATGGCAAGAATATGGAATTAATCCACGAAAGTGTGAAGATAATTCCACCACAGTTTCAGGCTACTTGTACAGAGTAATTATTAAGCAGTTGAAAAAAACCAAATTGAACCTCCATTATAAATTTTTCTGCTTTACACAGTTTTTAAATATTAAACAAAAATTATCTTTCCTCACACACGATTAACCCTGAGGTCAACGAGAATACGACAAGACTATACATATCATTTCAAAGCATTACCCGTTACATAAACGCCCTTTAAGCCACAAAGGTTCCACTACTCTCGTTTAGAGAGCCCGGTACGGATTCAATTAGATAAACAACCTCCCCCTCCACAATAGCTGTACAAGCAGAGGTCTACGCATGCGCTGTAGTCAGCGGAGTGCGTCACGTGATAAAATACGGTCAAGCAAATATTTTTCAAAGAGCTGAGTTTAAGCGTGCCTTTTTAACAAATACATCCTAATAGTGATTGCCGTCGCTTATAATGGTAGAAATGTAAAAATGATTATTATTGTGTTGTTTGTTGTTCTTTTTAGCTTCTCCGCCCCGTCGATGACGTCAGTGGAGCCTCGCTATGGATGTAAACGGCGGTTTTTTTTGAAAATGGGGAGGTTGAGTCGCGCGGAGCGAGTGAGGCAGCGCGCGGTGGGTCAGTGAGCCCGCGCTCTGCGGGCGACTTAACGGTATGGCGGCCGTCTCTATCGGCGACAAGATAAAGGTAGACTCCTTTGTTTGCTATAGATTTCTGTTAACGATCGGAGCCGTAGCTGTTTGGGATTGCTGCAGACGAGCATCCGCCCAGATCTCGGGCGGTTCACGTTGGCCTTCCGTCCCTATTCAAAGAACAAATCGTCTCATCACTTGTCTTCGGTGTCCTGAACTCGCTTGTGTGCGTGTGTTTTCTTTTACCTATATTGTCCCAATAATAAACTACCGGTAACATATGCTCTGACAAGACGCCAACGTGACCGGTTTTTATGAACACAGATACTCCCGGAAGCTAGGCCCCCACCCACCAAAACAAAAAAGAAATCCAAACAAGTTGCTCATTCAGTCCATCTGGGAGATAACCACTCCCTCAGTTAACTCCTCAGAGAACTTGTCCGAAGAATTGACAGTATTCATAGTTTCCTTGGAATCGTAATGTGATATTTCTTTCGCATCTGAATGCCTTGTTTAAAACTTCAATTCCAGGCGATGTTTTATTTCAAAAATTATTCTTTATTCATACATAATCTGGAAAAACTAGATCACTTTTGATCCCTACAACAGTAAAATGCGATTATTTTAAAGTTTATTTATTAATGTCGCAAATAGGCTTACGTTAACACTATAACGAAGTTACTGTGAAAAATCCCCTGGTTGCCAACCTCCAGCGCCTATTCGGGTCCACTGAGTCAGAATTAGCATGACCAACACATCTAATCAGTATGTCTTTCGGATTGTGGGAAGAAACCAGAGCACCTGGAGGAAACCCACACAGATATGGAGAGAACATGTAGACTGCACGGATAGTGACCCAAGTTGAGAATTGAACCTGATGCTGTGAGGTTACAGTGCCAACTGCTGTGCCACTGTTTGATTCTATTTGTGTTTCCCTGAGATCAAAATTTATCCTGTGTTTAGTCTAAGAATGTTACATATAGTTTAATGCATGTTCAAAATTCTTTCTGAAATGTACATTGGTCGAACTGCACTTTGTGATGCTTTTGTAGAGTTTAATTTGTGGACATAGTCAACCAGTTAGTGTGGGCCATTGACACAAATTCTTAAAGGATATTTATGAATGCTAATTTTTTATGACAGCAGTTTCTGAATATTTTCTTGAGCGCCAGCCCAGAAATTGTTCACCATGTTTACCTTTGTATGTTAATACATGTGACAATAAATCAGTGAAAAGTATTGTTTCTTGAGTGCCATACAGACAAAACATACCATTCATAGAAAAGGAAATAAGAGAGTGCAGAATGTAGTGTTACAATCATAGTTAAGGTGTAGAGAAAGATTAACTTAATGCAAGATAAGTCCATTCAAATACAGCAGGAAAGAAACTGTTGTTGAGTCGGTTGGTGTGGTGACTTTAGATTTTTGTATCTCTTTCCCGAAGGAAGAAGGTGGAAGAGAGAATGTTCGGGGTGTGTGGGATCTTTAATTATGCTGGATGCTTTGCCAAGGCAGCGGGAAGTGTAGACAGAGTCAATAGATGAGAGGATGGTTTGCATGATGAATTGGGCTACATTCATGATGTTTTGTAGTTCCTTGCAATCTTGGGTAGAGCAAGAGCCACACCAAGCTATGGTACAACCAGAAGGAATGCTTTCTTCTCTGCATCTGTAAAAGTTGGTGAGAGTCATAGCTGACATGCCAAATTTCCTTAGTCTTCTCAGAAAGTAGAGGCATTAGTGGGCTTTCTTAACTATAGTATCGGCATGGAGGGATCAGGACAGGTTGTTGGTGATCTGGATACCTAAAAATGTGAAGCTCTTGACCCTTTCTACTTCGTCCCCATTGATGTAGACAGGGGAATGTTCTCCATTCTAATTGATGACAATCTCCTTTGTTTTGTTGACGTTGATGAACAGATTATTGTTGCTGCACTAGTTTACCAGATTCTCTCTCATTCCTGTACTCTGATTAATTAACTATATGACTTGAACCTCTTGCTTATTGATGCAGTATCAAAACAAATACACTACCATATTGTGATAAACCTTTCATTGTCTGCCAGCCTGAACCTTAATACAACAAATTGCTCAACTTGTGGAGTCCCCGGGCCCACTCTTGTTTGTGTTTTCACCATAACCTTAATAGGGCCAGTGGCATTTTCTTTCTTACCTGCCTTTCAACCCTATCTCAATCCATGTAAACCATGAAAGTGTTAAGGTGCAGAAAGAGGCATTCAGCCCATTGTGTCTGTGATGGTGAAAAAAAAAAAGAAACTAGCTACTCATTTTAGTCCCATTTTCTAACACTTCGTCCATAGCCTTGCAGTTAATTGCACAAATTCAATACATTGAGCGTTTCACCCTCAACCATTTGTTTAAGCAGTGAATTCCAAACACCTGCTATCCTCTGGGTGAACAAGTTTTTCCTCGTGCCCCCTCAAATCCTCCTACCAATTGTTTTAAATCTATGCACTCTGTTAATTGACCTTTCAGCTCGGGGAAAACCCATTTTTCCCATCTTGGCCCCCCATAATTTTGTACACCTCAATTAGTGTTCTCTTGGCTACACTCTTCAAGCATTCACACATTTTTGTAAATCTTCTCTGCACTCTCTCCAGAGCAATTATGTCTTCCTTGTGTCGTGGTGATGGAGGTCTGCACATAATTTTGGCTGTGGCCTAACCAACGTTTTCTGCCATTTCATCATTAAGCCCCTACTCTTGTACTCAGTAACTTGCCCGTTAAAGGAAAGCTTCCCAAAGGGAGTGATTCTCCTATTTGGTTCCTTAGAGTAGCAAGATGGGAAACTCTCACTGGCTGATACCCAGCATAGATCTGGCATATCGGGCCTTGATTGTGTCTCCTGTGTTGGATTTTCAGTATCATCAGCTCTGTGCCAGAAATAAGTGCGGAGTTTTAATAGGCATGCAAAAACTCATTTCAATATTTAAATATGATAGTGGGCCTGAGACAGAAATCTCCAGGTCCACTAGCTTTATCCTCGCATTCCCCTCTCCCACCCCCATAGATGCTTCGGACAGGGAGGGGGGCAGTGTTATCTGGGCATTGGCATTTTGGCAGTGCCAGCCAGGATCCCTTGCACTGCCAAGGGGCAATGCTCAGGGGCACCTTGGCACTGCCAAGAGCTGGGATGAGAGAAGTGGCAGTGCAGGGGAAGTGTGGCTGGCCAATGATTGGGAGGCCAGCAATGCAGTGCTACTGTGTGTGCACTGATCTCAGTTCTGACAGATTGGCACGTGCGCAGTGGCCCACTCAGCATTATGCTGCCAGCCTCCTGGGTGGGAATAGGCCCTGTACACTCTTTTTTTTTTAATGTAATTTATGCTAATGCACTCAGCAGTGCAGTGTGGGAGATACTTCGCTGAACTCTCACAGAAAAACCAGCATGAATTACTCCAGTTTTCACATGAATTTTGTACTGAGATCCCCCCCTCCGCCCCGAAGTGTACTTTCTTGACCACATTGTTCACCCATACTGCCATGATCAAGGATTTGTGGCTATGCACTCCCACGATCTCACTTCTCAGTCCCTTTCAGTATCTTCTACTTGTTCAGTATTCCCTTGCTTTGTTTGTCCTCTCCAGATGCATTACCTCTCACTTTTCCTGATTGAATTCTATTTGCCACTGCTCTGCCTACTCAACCAAACCATTGATGATATTCTGGAGTCAACAGCTATCCTCTTCACTATCAACCACATAGCCAATTTTTGTGTATTTTGCAAATTTATTAATTATGCAAATCATATTTAAATATTTATAACTAAAATATGCAACAAACAACAAGGATCATAAAATTGAGCCCTGTGAAACATTACTAGAAATTGTTTTCCATTCGTAAAAACATCTATCAACTATCACCCTTTGTTTCCTGTCACTGAGCCAATTATGGATCCAGTCTGTCACCTTCCCATATCTCATGAGATCTCACTTTTCTGATCATTCTACCATATGGGATCTTACTGAATGTCTTACTGAAGTCCATGTTTACAATAGCCATTGCATTACCCTCATCTTGTTACTTCCTCAAAATATGCTACCAGGTTGGTAAGACATGACCTTCTAACAAACCATATTGACTGCCCCTAATCAATCTGCATTTTTCAGTGACAGTTTACCCTGTCTCACAAAATTGTTTCCAATAATTTGCCCTTCACTGAAGTCAGACTGAATGGCCTATAGTTTTCTGGCCTACCCTTTGCAACATTTTAAAATAATAGTAGAACATTTGGAGACTCCAATCTTTGGATCCTTGTCTATATCTAGTGAGATTTGGAAAATAATCCTCAGAGCATCCAATATTTCTTTCCCAGCTACCTTTAGCTTGGGACACAATCCATCTAGCCCTGATGATTAATCTACCTACAAGGATGCCTGCCCCTCCACTCCTCTCTCTTATACTTATTGTGTCTAATATTGTACACTCCTCTTAACTAGAATGTCTGAATCATTCCTCTCCTTAAAGAACACAGATGAAACCCTGTCCACATCTTATAAACCACTTCTTGTTCAGAAGTAACTGTGTATACCTCTGATAGGCCCTATCTTTTCCTTAATTATTTGCTTGCTCTTAGTGTATTGGTAAAACAGGTTAAGATTTTCTTTGATTTTTACCTGTCAATATTTTTTTCATATCCTCTCATTGTTTGCCTAGTTTCCATTTTTTCTTTGCCCTTGTACTTTCTATACTCCTGTAGGCTTTCTACAATCCTAACTCTTCTGTAACTTTCATAAGCTTTCTTTTTCTGCTTTATCTTGGCTGTGTGCATCTGGATAACTAGGTACTCTAGGTTTGCCAGTAGCACCCTTTTTCATTGTAGAAACATGTCTGCACTGTGCCCATAGAATTTTGCCTTTGTCTCCCACTGATTTGACAATTTATCCTTTTAATAGCTGTATCAATTCCACTCTTGCTAGTTCCTCTCTCATCTTTGTAAACATTGTTTTCCCGCAATTTATAACAGTCTACTTTCAGTGTTATGCACTATCTGATTTTTCTCCTTTCTTAGTTTTTATCCCTTAAATTCTCTTTTTCAGTTCTTCCTATGACAAGGCTTTTGTGTGTTTGTTTCCAATGTCTACTAGGCTCTCTCTACCTGTACTTGATGACCCCTTTGGTTCTTGATCTAGCCCACTTATTTGTCTTTCTATCCATCCAATTGATTTTGATAATCCTCTGCCACACCATATTTCAATAGCTGTTATCTGCCCCTCAGTCAGAGTTCGCCTGTTGCATTTATTGAGTGCAACACTCCACGCTAATGACTACGAGATTTTTTTCAGCTTCATGCTGATGCTTTTGCACCTAGAGATGCTGTTTAAGTCACTGGTCACTTCTCTTGATCTTGAGAGAGTGAACTTTGAGTAGAATGCTCTTTTGGAGACTCAGTGTAGAATCAATGGGCCAACTTGCCTCTTTCAGCATTAGAGATTCTTCAGTTGTCCATATTTCATCAATATTCCCTTTCATTTCTGATATTGAAGCCCTGGTCAAGAAGAAGAAGGAGGCACATGACATGCATAGGTAACTGGGATCAAGGTTTCACCTTCTCATTTCAGTGCTTCTGTTGGTATCTAACCTTATCCTTCTGCCTTTCCACTCTTGATTTTTTTTTTATCTTTTCCTGTTTGTTCATGCAGTACCGCAGGTTCTAATTCTTATTGGAACTTCCATTCTTTATTGCTTTTCTGGTTCTTCAGATAGCATCCTGCAATATCTTCCCCCTCTCTGATCTTGTACTTATCATACAAAAAGTATTTGTTTTCATCCTTGACTTTTATTCCTAGGTTTACATACTTTCCAGCATTAATTAATGAATATGCTTTCTTAGCATTAATATTCCTGAAAACTTCCTCTGACTCTTTAGCTCTTTTGATCGGCCAGTTTTTTTTTGCTTTTTAACAGACTTTCCTTACACAATTTTAAAGTATTTTCTGCTTTGTACAATGTTCGTCTTTGCATCATATCTTTTCTCTATCGGATCTAAACATTTTAGCGTCATTCATGACTGTTTTACGTTTTATTGTTTCAGGATATGTTTATCTAATGCAGTCAATATCTCTGTTTATAATGGCGGCCTTTTTTTTTTGCTCTGCATCTCTTGTTTCAAATTCCATTGAATTTTTTGGTTTGAGTTCTAGTTTTCTCGTGGGCCCTTTCCTGTTCTTTAGCAGATGATAGTAGATGTTAATTTCTTTCTTTTGATCTTTCTCCATACCAGTTGATGGTTCAAACCATTATCAGCACTAGAAAAGGTTCTGGAATCTAGCCTTACTCTTCTATTGACTACAATATCAATTTGATTCTTGTATCATTTATTAGGTGAAGTTGGCATATATCTATTTCTATGACAGAAATATGTATTTAGGGCAAGTAGCCTGTTGACTTTACACCAATTATGGGGCCCTCTTCATTGGTTGTACTAATTCCATATTTGCTTCCAACTTTCCAGTATCATCCCCCATAACTACCAGACTCTCTCTCTTTGGACATTCATCTATCGTCTCTTGGATCCTTTGGTACACTGCCAAAATTATGTAGTCATAAACCTGTGTGATCATAATATGTTTGGGCTTAATAAGTACTATCATATTATCCTGTCGCTGACTGGCTTCACTACTGTGGATAGTGAATTTTTTAACTCTTGATAACATCAGGTAACCCACTCTCTGACCATACTTTTCATCTCCACTGTTGGAGTCCAGCATTCTGACTTCTTCTGGCATTGCCTGTTCATCTGAACTCAAAGATACTTTTCCTTCTGCATCCCTGTTTACAGTTAGCTGACTTGCTATATTTTAATTTTCTTATGTTTAATATATCATATGAATTGAGTTGTAAGGACAAAACTGAATTGATCTTGAGCCATTACTGCTCAAAGTTTCAAGTTCATTCAAAGAAAGATAAATAATAAGTCTTAGGAAAATATATAAATGATGGTAAACTCGGGCTGCAGAAAATATATTGTGTATTAGCTTTCCGATTCAGAATATTTCGTCTGCTTAATCATTGGCATTTTCTTCTAGATCACTGACCTAATTAATGCAACGTTGAGACTATTACATCTGTTATGAGATATGAAGTCAGACTCCACTAATAGTTTGAATTTAATTTGACGTTCCATTCTTTAGTACAGATTCAAAATTTCAATGTTTGACACAAAAGCTTTTAAAATAGAAATGATTTAGAAATTGATGTGACGGTTGAAAACATATTTATCAGATGCAAAAGCAGAAAATGCTGGAAAATCTCAGCAGGTCTAACAGCATCTATGGAGGGAGATTAGAGCTAATGTTTGAAGTCTTTGTCAGATGAGTTTTGTTGAGGTCAGATTAGTGGGGTCTCTGAGTTTGGGGCATGGAGGTCAGGTATAACAATATGTCTTACCAGTTTAAGATGTATGTATCTTTGAGTGTGATTAAGTTAAGAAGGGCAGAAGAATGGGAAGAAATAACTGGAAATGAATGAATTGGATAGCAAATATTCACAGAGTAATAGGTGAAATTTAATCTGGACAAATGTAACATATGCACATAAACGCAAGTGATACATATATTTTGAGAATATTGAATTGAGTGAAGCTAAATAATACCAAGGAATTTCAATGAATCCAATGTTCAGACTGTCCAACCCATGCAGACATCACTGAATTAGGAGCCAATTAAAAAGTTTAACTAATAACAGAGTGGAATGCAAGTCTGAAGAAGAAATGACCAAATCTATTATGAGGGACAGATAATTATCTGTTCAAGAGGGACAAGTTGCATCTGAACTGGAGAGGGAGCTAAACACCCTAGTAGGGAGATTTGCTAGACCCACTTGGGAAGGTTTAAACTAGTTTGGCAGGGGAGTAGGACCCAAAGCATTGGGAGACAGACCAGAAAGTTGAGGATAGCACAGAAGTTAGAGAGAGCACATTAAGTAGTAAGAGCAGTGTTAGTAATCCTAGTACTAGACAGATTAGGCTAAAGCAAGACAGAATTCCAGATTAAATTGCATTTATGTCAACGCAAGAGACCTGATGGACAAGGCAAATGAACTCGGGGCATAGATAGGACTGGAATATTATAGCAATTACTGAAACATAGTTAAGGAAGAGACAGGATTGGCAGCTCAATGTTCCAATGTGCAGATGCTATAGGAAAGATAGAACAAGGAGGTAAGAGAGAGGGGGAATTGCACTTTTGTTTAGGGAAATCATCACAACAGCACTGAGACGGGATGTATCCAAGGGTTCGGTCACTGAGTCTATATGAGTGGAACAGAGAAATAAAAAGGGGGAAATCACTTTTATAGGGTTGTACTATAGGCCCCAAATAGTCAGTGGGAAATTGAGGAGCAACTATGTAAGGAGATGACAGGTAGCTCCAAGAAAAGTAGGATAGTAATCATAGGGGATGTTAACTTTCCCAACATTGACTGGGATAGCCATAATATTAGAGGGGTGGATGGAGAGAAGTTTATTGTATTTGGGAGGAATTTCTCATTCAGCATGTGGATGGCCTGACTAGAGAAAATGATAAATAACAGAATACGCAGGTGTTGTATATTCTGTTATTTGTCATTTATATCAATGATTTTGATGAGAATATAGAGCAAAGCTTGACCTCCTCTTGGGAAATAATGAAGGGCAGGTGACAGAAGTGTCAGTGAGGGATCTCTTTATGACCAGTGACCTTAATTCTATTAGTTTTAAGATAACTATGGAGAATGATAGGTCTGGCCCAAAAGTTAAAATTCTAAATTGGGGCAAGGCCAATTTTGATGGTATCAGGCAGGAGCTTACAACAGTTAATTGGTGGAGTCTGTGGGAAAACAAAGGGACATCTGGTAAGTGGGGGGGCTTTTAAAAATGTATTAACTACTGTTCAGGGTAAGCCCGTTCCCTTTAAAGTGAAAGGCAAGGCTGGTAGAAGTAGGGAACGCTGGATGACTCGGGATATTGAAGCCCTGGTCAAGAAGAAGAAGGAGGCATATGATATGCATAGGTAGCTGGGATCAAGTGAATCCCTTGAAGAGTACAGGGAATGTAGGAGTAGAGTTGAGAGAAATTAGAAGGGCAAATAGGGAACACAAGATTGTTTTGGCAGCTAAGGCAAAGGAGAATCCAAAAAGCTTCCATAATTATGTAAAGGCCAAAAGGAGTAACTAGGGAGAGAATAGGGCCTCTGAAGGATCGACAAGGTCATCTATGTAAGGATCCACAGAGATGAATGAGATCCTAAATGAATATTTCTCATTAGTATTTACTGTTGAGAAAAGTATGAATGTTAGAGAGCTTGCAGAAATAAACAGTGATGCCTTGAGCAGTTACAGAGAAGGAGGTGCTGGAAGTCTTAAAGTGCATCGAGATAGATTCTGGGGATTTATCTGATGAAGTGTATCCCAGGACCTTGTTGGAGGCTAGGGAAGAAATTGTTGGTCCTCTAGCAGAGATATTTGAATCATCGATAGTCAGAGGTGAGGTGTCTGAAGATTGGAGAGTGACAAATGTTGTGCCTTTCTTTAAGAAGAACTGTAGGAAAAAGCCTGGGAATTACAGGCCAGTGAGCCTCACATCTGTATAAAAGCAAATTACTGCAGATGCTGGAATCTTAAATCAAAAGAGAAAATGCTAGAAAATCTCAGATGTGGCAGCATCTTAAGGAGAGAAAAATGACGTTGAGTCCAGAGCTTTGACAAAAGATCATCTGGACTCAATGTCAGCTCTCTTCTTTCCCTACAGATGCTGCCAAAGCTGCTGTGACTTTTCCAGCATTTTCTCTCAGCCTCACATCTGGTGGGTAAGTTGTTGGAAGGTATTTTGAAAAACAGGATCTGCAGGCATTTAAAGACACAAAGACTGATCAGGGACAGTCAGCATGGCTCTGTAAATGGAAAATCATGTCTCTCAAATCTGATTAACCCTTCAAAAAATTCAATCAAGAAGGTAGATGAGGGCAGTGCGCTTGATGTTGTCTACATGGACTTTAGTAAGGCCTTTAACAAGGTACTGCATGGTAGCTTGTTGCATGAAGTTAAATCTCATGGGATCAGAGTGAGGTAGCTAAATGGATACAAAATTAGCTTGATGACAAAAGCCGGAGGGTGGTTGTAGAGAATTGTTTTTCAAACTGGAGGCCTGTGACCAGCAGTGTGCCTGAGGGATCTATCATTTGTCATTTATATCAATGATTTGGATGAGAATATAGGGGTATGATTAATAAGTTTGCAGATGACATCAAGATTGGTGGCACAGTGGACAGTGAAGAAAGTTTTCTCAGATTGCAACGGGATCTTGATCAATTGGCCCAGGGGGCTGATGAATAGCAGATGGAATTTAAATTAGTCAAATGTGAGGTGATGCATTTTGGTAGATTGAGCCAGGGCAGAGCTTACTCAGTTAATGGTAAGGCATTGGGAAGAGTTAGAGCAAAGAGATCTAGAGTTACGGGTTCATAGCTCCATAAAAGTGGAGTGACAAGTGCGCAGAGTGGTGAGTAGAAGGCTGAGGGTGATCTTATTGAGGTCTATAAAGTAATCAGGAGCATAGATCAGCTAGATAATCAATATCTTTTCCCATAGGTAGGGGAGTCTTAAACTAGAGTGCATAAGTTTGGGAGAAGAGGTACAAGATATCCAGAGGGGCAATTTTATCACTCACAGGGTGGTGAGTGTCTGGAACAAACTGCCAGTAGAGGCAAGTACAGTTTTGTCTTTTTAAGAAGCATTTAAACAGTCACTTGGATAAGTTGGTCATAGAGGGGTATGGGCTAAATGCGAGCAATTGGAACTAGCTTAGGGGTTTTATAAAAAAGAGTGGCATGGACACATTGGGCTGAAGGGCCTGTTTCCATTTGCAAACCTCAATGACTCTATTACTAAAATGATAGACAAGAAGACTTTTTAGACCAGTAAGCCAAGGAACCAATGGAAGATCATGCTATGTTATGTTTAGTATAGTGCAATGAAAAGGGATTGATAAATAATCCTAATGTGTGGGGTACTTTAGACCATAACCATAACGTGATTGAAAGTGAAGTAGTCTAATCCATAACTATGGCCTTAAATCTAAATAAAGAAAACCGCAAAGATATGAGACATGAGTTGGCTAAAATAGGTTGAGGGACTTCATTAAAAGGCACAGTGGTGAATCAACCATGGCTAATATTTAAAGCATGAATGAATGCATGCATTACAATTAGCCATTCCTTTCTAGCACAAAAACACAACTGGAAAAGCAACCCAACCATGGCTAACAAAATAAATAAACAAAAAAAAATTTGATCTAAAGTTGGTAGAAAAACCATGGGGATTGGAAGCAGGTTTGCATTCAGCAAAGAAGGACCAAGACATTAAGAGAGGAATAATAGAGCCTGAGAGTAAACTTGTAAGGCATATAAAAACAGACTGTAAAAGTGTCTATAAAAGAAAAAAGATTAATGAAGACAAATGTTTTCACAATCAAAAGGGAGAATTTGTAATAGGGAACAATGAAATGGTAGCACAATTAAGCAACTACTTGATGCAAATTTCCCAGAAATGCTAGAGAATGAAGTGCTTAATAAGAAGTAGGAATTAAAGTAAATTAGTATCACTGGAAAAATTAGTGGTACTGAAAGCTGATTAAAACTCGAGGTCTGATAATCTACACCTCGGGGTACTAAAGGAGAAGGCCTTGGAAATAGTGGATGATTTGTTTGTCATCTTCCAAAGTTCTGCAAATTCTGGAACATCTTAGCAGATTGAAGAGTAACAAATAACTCACTGTTTAAAAAAGGAAGGAGGGAGCAAATGGAATTACCGACTGATTAACCTAACATCCGTAGTCAGGAAAATATTGGAATTTGTTACAAAGGATATGATAATAGGACACTTACAAACTATGAGCAGAACAAAGTCAATATGGATTTATGAAAGAGAAATCTAGTTTAACACATGTAACAATTTTTGAGGACATAACTAGCAGAATATATAAGGAAGAGCCAGAAGATGTAGTGTATTTAGATTTTCAGCAAGTTTTTGTAAGGTCTAACATAAGTGGTTAGTGTACAAAATTTAAAAAAAATGGGATTAGGGTAATATATTGGCAAAGATTGGAAAATTAATTAGCAGACAGGAAACAAATAGGAATAAATGGGTCTTTTTCAGAGTGGCAAGCAGTGGCTACAATGGTACTGCAGGGAACTGTGCTTGGGGCCCCAGCTATTCACAGTATATATCAATGATTTGGACAAGGGAATCAAATGTAATATTTCCATGTTGCTGATGATACAAAACTTAGTGGGAATGTGAATGGTGCGGACGATGTTAAAGAGGCTTCAAGGTGATTTTAAACAAGTTGAATGAGTGCACAAATACATAGCAAATACATTATAATGTGGACAAATATGAAGTTATCCATTTTGACAGGAAAACAGAGTGGCAGAGTTATTTAAATAATAGATTGTGAAATATTGACATATAAAGTTATCTGTGTATCCTTTTTCATCAGTGTCTGAAAGTAAGTAGGTAGCAATGGCAAGCAATTCAGAAGGGAAATGATATGTTGGCTTTCGTAGCAAGAAGTTTGAATTCAGGGGCGAGGATTTTTTATTGCAGCTATACAGGGCCATGGTGAGACCACTCCTGGATTTGTTTTCTCCTGTTGATGAAGCACCTACTGCTACAATGGAGGTTAAAATTTATTTAATTTTTTTCAAAATTATTTTGCTGCTCCACGTTCCAGAATCACTTCTGACTCTGCCTCAAAAGCTCATTGACCTTTGCTAAATTATGTAGGAATTTGTCTACTTAGTTGACCAAATGAGGAGTCTGAAGCTCAGTTATGTTCCTGTGTTAGGAAATTCTCTGGTTGATTTTGGTTTTGTTTTTGTAGATTTCAGTGGCATATTCTTTCTATGTAACCTGGAATCTTGATCAGAGATTTGGTGAACTCACATCTTTCATTAATATTAGGTTTGAATCCTGTAAGATTCTTAGGACAGTTCTAATTCAGCAGTCATGCTCTTCTGTCATGGGGCCATGTATAAAGATATTGTCCATGTGGCAGATTATTCCTGCTTTGGTTTGAGACGTTGTTCTTGGAAAATTTCAGGAGTGGAACTATTCCATATTGTAATAATCTATTGAAACAATAATGAGTGATAATATAAATGTGATCCACAAAACTGATTCTTTGTCCTGATGCAACTGTCAAAATTAACTGTTATTTCTGGTTTGCTAAATAAAATACCCATGACTTGTTTGGCATCCAATGAGGCATTCAGGTGGATTCACTGATTTGTTTGGTTGAGTCAAGTCCACATAGATTCTTACAGAGCCATTTGGTGACTGTATTCATTCTTGAACACTATTTTGTTGACGTAGTGAGATAATCCTATATCATTACATCTTCTCAATTTGACTTTTAACTTTGCCCAAGAATGTGTCAGAGACTTTCCTCAGTGTAAAGAAGAAAATTGATTTAGCACCACCTCAGTACTTGAGCATAAGAACATAAATAGGAGCAGGAGTTGGCCATCTAGCCCTTCGAGCCTGCTGTGCCATTCAATAAGATAATGGCTGATCTGAAGTGGATCAGTTCCACTTTCCCACTTTTTCCCCATAACCCTTAATTCCCTTGTCTATCAGAAATCTATCTATCCGTGACTTAAGTATATTCAGTGGCCTCCACCACTTCAATGGGCAGAGAATTCCAGAGACTCACCACCCTTTGAGTGAAGAAATTCCTCCTCAACTCTGATCTAAACTGCCTCCTCCCCCCCCAACTTATTTTGAGGCCATGCCCTCCAGTTCTGCTATCTTTCTAAGCGGGAAGAACCTCTCTGCCTCTACCCTCTACCCTTCATATGTCTCTATAAGATCTCCCGTCAGCCTTCTAAACTCTCTAACAAGTACAGACCTAGACTATACAATCTCTCTTCATAGGCTAGCCCCCTTATCTCCAGTATCAGCCTAGCCAACCTTCTCTACACTCCCTCCAAGGTCAATATATCCTTTTGCAAATGGATGACTAAAACTGCACACAGTACTCCAGTTGCGGCCTCACCAGTGTCCTGTATAGTTGCAGCAAGATCTCTCTAACTTTATATTCTATTCCTCTCGCTGTGAAAGCCAACGTTCCATTC
Organism: Sphyrna mokarran; assembly: GCA_024679065.1. Lineage (NCBI taxonomy): Eukaryota > Metazoa > Chordata > Chondrichthyes > Carcharhiniformes > Carcharhinidae > Sphyrna > Sphyrna mokarran. Next base: position 151,151,593 of record JAGIQG010000001.1, read on the forward strand.
GCCTTCTTGATCACCTGCTGCACCTGCAGACTCTGTTTTTGCGATTCGTGCACAAGGACCCCAGGTCCCTCTGCACCTTAGCATGCTGGAAACATAACACTGTAGCATAACTTACCAGGAAAGGAGTGCAACAGAGTTCACCAGACTGATTTCTGGGGTGACAAAACTGTAGTATGAGGAGAGATTGGGTAACTAAGTCTGTATTCACTGGAATTTAGAAGAAAAATAATGCATTTCTGGCAGGATGAGCAGACAGGATGCAGGGGTAGTGTTTCCTCTGACTGGGGAGGTCTAGGAGAAGGAGTCATAGTCTCAGGTTATGGAAAAGACCATTTAGCACTGAGATGAACATACATAGAACATAGAACATTACAGCACAAACAGACCCTTCGGCCTATGAGTTGCACCAATCATATCTACTAATCCACAGACCTATCTATAACTCCCTATCCTATTCATTTCTATATACTCATCCAGAAGTCTCTTAAAAGACCCCAGCGAGTTTGCCTCCGACGGCAGCCGGTTCCATTCACTCACCACCCTCTGAGTGGAAAAACTTACCCCTAACATCCCCTCTATTTGCTTCCCTGCACCTTAAATCTGTGTCCTCTCGTAGTGACCATTTCAGCTCGGGGAAATAGTCTCAGAGTCCACCCTATCTTTTCCTCTCAACATTTTATAAAACTCTATCAGGTCGCCTCTCAACCTACGTTTCTCCAGTGAGAAGAGTCCCAGCTCCCTCAGCCGATCTTCATAAGGCCTGCCTCCCAATCCAGGGAGCATCCCTGCAGCATCCTTGTAAATCTCCCCTGCACTCTCTCAATAGTCTCCACATCCTTTCTATAGTGAGGTGACCAGAACTGCACACAATACTCCAAGTGGGGTCTGACAAGAGTCTTATAAAGCTGCATCATTACCTCCTGACTCCTAAACTCTATTCCTTGATTAATGAAGGCCAGTACACCATACGCCTTCTTGACCACTTCCTCCACCTGCAAGGCCAATTTAAGAATCCTAGGGACCCAGACCCTGAGATCCTTCTGTTCTACAACACAGCTAAGACTCCTACCCCTTATATTGTACTCCTAAAAGAATCTTCTTCATTCAGAGGGTGATGCAATAAAAAAACTGATGAAATTTAGGACTTTTAGCTTGGAAAGGTGAAGTTGGAGAGGTGATTCTTTAAGTATGTCAGGTAGTTAAAGGAATGGAGATAGCGATCTAGGACATTAATCTGTTACATCGTCTGTGTGTAAAATCAAACTAGTCAAAGAAAATTTACTATTGATGTCAGGGAAATTTTGTTTACATCAAGTGGTCAATTACGGAATATCTGATCAGAAAGATGCTTTTTTCTGCAAGTAATGAATGACGATTAATAAAGGATTTTTTTGTATACAAATTGCAAGTGTTGCGTTTGTACTATGGAGTTCATTAGATAACCGATAGAAACTAGGTGATTACAACAAGAAGCTTACTGTAATATAACTTGAGATATTCGGTTTACGGAAAACTTGTGTCACGTGACAATTGTATTGTGAACATTACTTAAGGCGGCAGTTTATATTTCATTGTAAATACCCAATAACGACTGTTGGTGTTTCACTTGATGAGTCCTTGGAGAACTCGCAACTAACTTGAGGTTGTTGCTTGGCGATGAGAAGCCGTTGATTTTGGTTCTAACGCGGGAATAAAGCCGGGCTTGTGTTCTAATGATTCAGTTATTTGCCTTCGGTTCCACTTGATCGTTAAGTCGCCTGGTAATGCATAGAAACGAGCCGTGTCTCTCTTTCTGCTAATTGTCTTAAAATGCTTGATCGAGTGTTGAATTATATTTTCTTAAAATGCAAGAGTGGGGTCTCTGGCGATGTGAGGATGTCAGTTACAGATGGCGAGAATACGATCGAGGTGAGCAGGACCGTTTAAACGAGCTATTTGCATGTAACTTAATCGTTACAACTGCAATCGCTGATGGAAAGGGGTCATTTTTTTCTAAAATCCACTTTAAACTATTATCTTTTGCAATGTTTATTTCACAGGACTTCAAGGTTTTAACGCTACTGGGGAAGGGTTCATTTGCATGCGTTTACAGAGCAAAGTCTGTGAGCACTGGCCTGGAGGTGGCGATAAAAATGGTAAGATCATAAATCTTTTTAAAGATACATTTTGACATGTAAATGCCATGACTTAAAATCCATAAAAGAACAACTAACAATGATTATATTTTGGCTCTGTTTGTAAAAAGAAAAAATTCCAATATTGTGTCAACAGAATCTATTTTAAATTTCAACTTGAAATTACCCAACCGTCATAAATTGATTGTCTTTTTCCTCGAGCAACATTGCATGCCTTAGAACTGCTATGATTACTTCTCAAGCAACTTAACCTGATCATCCTTCCAAGGACCCATTCCCTAACTACTTTTTTCTCTCTGAAGCCCTCTATCCTGACTTCCAGATCTGTGCTCATCCTTCCCAGAACTCTATCTTCTAGTTCATCTTCCTTTGGCACAAAACAATACTTAATAACAATTGGCATCGCCTCTGAGGGCAATTGTTATGAATCACCCTTCAGCCTTCTCACTCGTTGTACTGCATGTAACACAGTTAACCACACTAGTCTTTTTCAATATCCACCCTCTGGGCACATTTGTACATATCTGAATATAGCCAGTGCATTACCAATAATGCCTTCTATTTTCCCTTCTACACAATCATCAGAGGCTCACAAGAGATCCATTCTACGATGTTCTTTTGTGTGAATAGTAATAACATCAAGCTCCACTTCTTCCTCTTGTCCCAACTGTCAAAATGCCGTTGATCTGTTTGTATAGCATTAGTCTTAAATCCATCACAACTTTCACCAGTTCAATATTGGGGAAGCCATTGTCTGTAGCCCTTGCCATTAGCTGAATCTCCATCCTAGCAATCTTGAGATGAATGAGATCTGCCTGCACTAAATTCCCCTTTCATATCACGTCTGTTCTTTGATCAATATTGACTTTCCAAATTTGCATTTACGTTTCTCCTTGATATGATCTAACTCTGCAATTTCCTTTGGTCTTATGCTTCTTCCTAAGAGAGTAATAGTGGAAGGGTGTTTTTCTAGCTGGAGGTCGGTCACTAGTGGTGTGCCGCAGGGCTCGGTACTGGGACCTCTTCTATTTGTTATATATATAAATGACTTGGAAGAGGGAGTAAGTGGAGTGATCAGCATGTTTGCAGACGATACAAAGATTGCTGGACTTGCGGATAGTAAGAAGCAATGTCAGGCGATGCAGCAGGACATAGACAGGCTGGTAGCTTGGGCAGATAGATGGCAGATGAATTTCAATCCTGATAAATGTGAGGTGATGCATTTCAGGAGAAAGAATGTAGGGGGGAGGTATATGATAAAGGGTAGACCTATTAGGAGTATAGAAACGCAGAGGGACCTGGGGGTGCAGGTGAACAAGTCTCTGAAGGTGGCAGAGCAAGTGGAGAAGGTTGTGAAGAAAGCATATAATATGCTAGCCTTTATAGGAAGGGGTATAGAGTACAAGAGCTGGCCTTTAATGTTGCAGTTGTATAAAATGTTGGTTAGACCCCATTTGGAATACTGCGTCCAGTTCTGGTTGCCTTACTACCAGAAGGACATGGAGAGTGTGCAGAGGAGGTTTCTCAGGATGCTGCCTGGTATGGAAGGTCTGAGTTATGAGGAGAGGTTAGGCAAATTGGGACTGTTTTCCTTAGAAAGACGTAGACTAAGAGGCGATCTAGTAGAGGTGTACAAGATTATGAGGGGTATAGATAGAGTAAACAGGGTTAAGCTTTTTCCTAGGATGGACTCAAATAGCACGAGGGGTCATTGGCTTAGAGGGGGGTAAGGTATAATTTGGATACCAGAGGGCGTTTTTTCACACAAGGTGGTGGGGGTATGGAATGCGCTGCCAAGTAAAGTGGTGGAGGCAGGTACTCTGGGGTTATTTAAGAAATACTTAGATGGGCACATGAACAGAATGGGAATAGAGGGGTATAGAAAACTGATTTAAAATAGGGATCATGAGCCTTGGGAGTCCCTGGGAAGTGTGTAAATAGATGATGATATTGAGGTACTTGTTTTTATCCTACAGGTGCTTTGGTCCACCTTGTTGTCTAACAAGGGGCATACACGCGATGGGTCGTGAGAGGGCTGCTCTTGGATTTTTTTCGAGAGTATCCTAGTGCTTCACGTCGTTAGTGTACGCTTGACCTGGACCATTTGATGGGCAACACGACAGCTCAATGACTATCGCTGTGCTGTGCAGATACATGGATTTGGGCCTGTGTCTGTGGGAGTTTGCGCATTCTCCCCGTGCTTGCGTGGGTTTTCTCCAGGTGCTCCGGTTTCCTCCCACATCCCAAAGATGTGCTTTTAGGCTAATTGGCAAAACAAATGCTCCCTAAATTGTCTCAAATTTGGTTTTTAATCCATAGATCTATAAACATAGACAGGGATCATGGGTAGAGGTGGGAACATCGGGGTGGTGGCGTGGGCTCGTTGGGCCGAAGGGCCTGTTTCTCATGCTGTTTTGTTCTTTGTTCTTAAAGATTGAATTTCTTTGACTCTTATTTGTGTATTCCCTTTATCCTTTTATTGGAGACTGTACTCTCAATGTTTATCAAAAACCCTCTCAAAACTCTCCTCTTTGACCAAATTTTGATACTCTTTCCCTGGCACAATGTCTATCTATTTGTGAAATCTCTGGTATTTCCTTATGTCTATAGATAAATATTTTAACACTCTTTCTGTTATTTCAACATATGCAGAATTTTGTTTTTCCATATACATTTCCTTTTTTTCTGATAATTACAAACTGTGAACTCTGAATAATTTCCATGCTTTCCAACTGAATAGGACAACAGGGCCATGTTTATGAGAGAACTTGAATCTATTTGTAAGCTTTTCTGCTATATGGAATCACTGAAATTATAATTTAATTCTGGCAAAAAGAGTTTGTTGGAACTCTTGAATATTTTTAACTATTCTGGAGTTAATGAATATGTTTAACTATTGTGGGAATTGGTAATATTTATTTATAATTGCAAGGAATGGATCTGTGCAAAATGCACTCTTGATAAGAATAACGTAATTATGCTATCTGCCGAGAATCAACAATCCAGTTTAACTTTCGGACGCTTGAAAGGCCTAGTAACTGTTCATCAATGATGTTAAATTTTTTTTTGGAAACACAATTGTTGAAAAGTACTTGGATAAATTTCAAGCAAAATAGAACAGTGAACAAGAAGTAATACAATAGTTGACAAATGCCTTATAAAGTGGGAAAATATCTCACATCCGGTTGGCAATGTTTTGATGTGCGGGAGCATGAAGTAAAAATTGCAATTCCTGTGCTACTAATGCAAGTGCAGTCTTACCAAAAAAATTGTAAGTGTCAAAAAAGTCTGAAAATCAGGGTGTTACATTTTGTGTTTTTTGGATGAGTTTGCAATCTTCTGACGCTGACAATTTTTCTTTGGCCCCTTTCTGGCTTGCCATGTCAATCAACGGTAAATTCACACGCGTTATGTATGAAAAGAATGAATAATTACTTTCCCTAACAAGGTGTACAATTTTGCATTCCAGTAAAATGTTAAAATAGTTGTGAAGTACTCTTGGAATAAACAGCACTAACTTAGTTCATCTATTTATGTGTTATTGAAGTTGCATGTTATTACAATAATAACAAATTAAATAATTTATTAATAAATATGCAGTTAATAAATTTTATTTTCATAAGGCCAGTGCTTTAACAACCAATTACTCATTATAGGTAACCTTATAAGCATTGTTTATTAGCAATGCTGCATATCTTGATGCAAAGTGGTTTTCTTTCTCAGATTGACAAAAAGGCCATGCATAAAGTGGGAATGGTGCAGAGAGTCCGGAACGAAGTGGAGATCCATTGTCAGTTGAAGCATCCCTCTATATTGGAGGTAAATTGCTACTTTTTATTAACTGTTTTTGTTTAATCTGATCTGTTAAAATACTTAAATTCTTCTTGTTTTCTTTCAGCTCTACAATTATTTTGAAGACGATAATTACGTCTATTTAGTGTTGGAGATGTGTCACAATGGAGAGATGAGCAGATATTTAAAAAACAGGAAAGCCACTTTCTCTGAAGATGAAGGTAACTATCATCTGAAAATATTGAAGGGGGGCAGATGAAAGATTTTTTTAAGAAGTGATACTTTTCCTGAACCTCTGGATTACCCATTTGTTAAATAAAAAACTAATATGCAAAACTCTTTGACCTTCTGTTTTCTCCCATAAACTGACTTAAATACCTCTTGTGCCTCCTCTGCCTTCTTCCAATAACAAGTGTGAAGAATTCGTAGACTTTTTGGTCACAAAGATGGAGACTATGCATTCACTTGCCTCTACTGCTTTCTTTCCTTCCCCTAGCCCAAGGCACTAAGCTTCTCAGAATATTCTCCACTGATCAAATGCTGAATTTGCATCTTTTTCTGGACTTCTTCCCATCTTCTGCTGTGCTCATCTCATTTGTGCAACCTTTCCGGCCGCCTCCTCCCCATGTCCACCAAATTTTTGACACCCCACTTTCCTTTATGACCTATTGTTAGCTGATATTGCGTGGTTCCCTGTCCTCAGCTACCATTACCTTTCTCTTCAGTTCTGCCATTATCATCCCACCCCTGATTTTTGCAAAATACTATTCTTTTGCCAACCTAGTTGATAGAGAAACCTGAAGCTGTGGTATCCTGGGAATTCTAAACAACATTTGGTAAATTGCCATATCAAAAGTGAGTATAAAAATAAGAGTTCATGCTGTAGGAAGTATCTTTCTTGTATGGAAAGAGGATTGATTAGCTAATAGAGTGAAGGGATAATTGACAAGCTATAACCAGCTGTGTCAATGGGATTAGTGTTGGGGTGAAGGGACTGAATATACGGTAGTTAAGCTTGCTAATGATGCAATTCTTCCAAAAGTGCTGAATTGGTGAGAATGGTGTAAATCATGACTGGGTCTGTAGTTGAACTGCAAAAAAAACAATCTACACATTCTGCAATGCACAGATCATAATCATGAATCTCATTTAAAGGCTTAAGGAGGCAGGGTCTATTCATGCCGGAGTGCGACAGTTCTGGGTTTCAGTGCATGCGTGATGGCCCCCAGACTGTCAGATTGCACTCTGCTGAAAGAGGAGTTCAGGCTACAGTCATGTAAACACGTGAACTAGGAGCAGGAGTAAGCCATTTGACCCTTGATCCTGTCCCACCATTCAGTGAGAACATGACTTGTTATAATGTAACCAGTGGTAACTGGATGTGGTGATCAGATGACCTGGTATATCTAGAAAGCAGATGAGGATTATGCGGAGCATTTGTAGCCCAGGGTGTGGCCCAAGTGTGGTGTAATGAAGTTACCTTTTGATTTACTGAAGTTTGTTATTGTATTGCTTGTAACTGGAGTATTCTTACTGCTGGATCAACAAGCTGTTCTGACTGTAGCCCCAGTAACCTTTCACGTCTTTAGGGGCAGTATGGTTGCACAGTGATTATGACTGCTGCCTCACTGTGCCAGGGATCTGGGTTCAATTCCCAACTTGGGTCTGTGTCTGTGTGGAACCTACACATTCTCCTCATGTTTGCGTGGGTTTTCTTTGGGTGCTCTAGTTTTACTTCCACAGTTCAAAACTCAAGCTGGTTAGTTGCGTTGGCCATGTTATATTCCCCCTCCATGTACTCAACTGGCAGTTGAGCATAGCGACTAGGAGATTTTCAGAGTAACTTCGTTGCAGTGTTAATGTAAGTCTGTTCTTGATATTGTTAAACTTTTATTAATAATTATTAATTTAATAAAACATTATTAAACCAATTGTTTACCAAGAATCTATCTCTCTCTGCCTTGAAACATTCAAAGACTCTGCTTTAAATGGGGTCCCTCTAGTTCTAGATTCTCCCACAAGAGGAAACATAACCACCCTATCAAGATCCCCGGGGCTCTTATATGTTTGAACCAAGTCACCCCTTGCTCTTCTCAACTTCAGGTACATGTCTAGCCTGTCCAATCTTCCCTCGTAAGATAAACTGCATTTTTTTTAAACTTTTACTCGTAAACCTCTGAACTGCTTCTAATGCATTTACATCCGTTCTTAAATAATGAGACCAGTACTGTACACAATCAATATTCCAGATGTGATCTCACCAATGTTCAGTATAAACAAATCATAACCTCTATGTTTTTGGTTCCAATTCCCTTTGCAATAAACAAGAAAATTTTATTAGCTTTCCTAATGATTTGCGACACCCTGCAAATTAGCTTTTCATAATTTATGTACTGGGACATCCAGATCTCTCTGCAATCTCATTATTTAGATAATATGCTTTTTTAATATTTATGCCAAAATGGACAATTTCACATCTTGCACTCCATTCATGAGGTCTTTGTCCACTCTACTTGTAGCTTCCTCATATCCTCTTCACAACTTAATTACCTACATATCTTTGATCTTTCATTCATGTCATTTATCTAATACTTGGATAACTATTTATAAATATAAACATTTATATCCAGATCAACCATGATCTTACAAAATAGCCTACGCCTGTTTCTAATTCTTGTCTTCTGTTCCATGAGTCTGCCTAGGTGCATCTTCATACAAATTTCTTCCTGCCTGCTGAACTGTTTATGCGTGCCTTCATCTGGACTTGACTGTTCTGGTACTCACTTGGCTAGACTCTAGTGTTCCAGCTAAAATAAATTTCTAGTCCAGATCTCTGCCTATCTATTAGCTTGCACCATGTCCATTCACACTATCTCTATGCTTAATGACTACATTGGCTTCTGGTTAAACAACACTTCCATTTTAAAATTTTCCCCTTTGTTTTCAAATCCTGCAATCTTTGGTCCCTTCCTATTCTGTAATCTTCAACTGTACAACCCTCTGATACCTGTGCTCTAATTCTGCCCTCCAGAGCATCCCTGATTTTAATAATTCTTCTATTGATCACTATGCCTTCAGCATGAAAATTCTTTCCTTGAAACTCTTTATATACCTTCCTTGCTTTTTCTCCATTAAGACACTCCTTAAATCATAGAACTATAGAACTTTACAGCTCAGAAATAGGCCTTTTGGCCCTTGTCTGTGCCGAACCATTTTTTTGCCTCGTCCCACTGACCTGCTCTTGAACCAAATCCCTCCACAGCTCTCTCATCCAAGAACCTATCCCAAGTTTTTCTTAAATGTTGAAAGTGACCCCGCATTTATCATTTTATCTGGCAGCTCATTCAATTCTCCCATTGCTCTCTGCATGAAGAAGCCCCCCCTCAATATTCCCTTTAAACTTTTCTCCTTTCACCCTTAACCCATGCCCTCTAGCTTTTTTTTCCTCCCCTAGCCTCAGTGGAAAAAAATCTGATTGCATTCACTCTATCTATACTCATCAAAATCTTATGCATCTCTATCAGATTTCCCCTCATTCTCCTATGCTTCAGGGAATAAAGTCCTAACCTATTCAATCTCTCTCTGTAACTCAGCTTCTCAAGTCACAGCAACATCCTCATGAACCTTCTCTGCACTCTTTCAACTTTATTTGCATGCTTCCTGTAACTAAACTGTACACAATACTCTAAATTTGGCCTCACCAATGCCTTATATAACCTTACCATAACACTCCAACTTTTATACTTCGATTTATAAAGACCAACCTACCAAAAGCACTCTTTATGACTCTATCTACCTGTGATGTCACTTTTAGGGAATCCTGTACCTGTATTCCCAGATCCCTCTGTTCAACTGCACTCTTCAGAGTCCCACCGTTTAGCCTGTACGTTCTACTTTGGTTTGTCTTTCCAAAGTGCAATATCTCATACTTGTCTGCATTAAATTCTATTTGCCGTTTTTCAGCCCATTTTCCTAGTTGGTCAAAGTCCTTCTGCAAGCTTTGAAAACCTTCCTCACTGTCCACTGCACCTCCAATCTTTGTATCATTAGCAAATTTACTGATCCAATTTACTGCATTATCATCCAGATCATTGATATAGATGACAAACAACAATGGACTCAACACCCATCCCTGCGGCACTCCACTAGTCACAGGCCTCCACTCAGAGAAGCAGTCCTCCACAACCACTCTCTGGCTTCTTCTGTTGAGCCAGTGTCTAATCCAGTTTACAACCTCCCCATTTATACCTAAACTTACCTCTTTAAAGAGCTTTTGGTCATCAGTCCTGACATGATTTGGTATCTTATTTTGTTTTGATGCCTCTGTGAAGCATTTTTTAATGTTTATTACCTTAAAAATTTAATTCAAGTTGTTGTGGACTTGTAACATAGCACAGGTGTCAAATTTCATTTAGCAAATTAGCCTCTCCTATATTCCTTCAGACGTCAGGAACCTCTATACTGTCGAGAGATTCATGCATTACTTTGAGGTACTTTGTGAAAGCTAACTATTGCTTCCTTGGACTTGTACTCTTATCTGCTCAGCTCTAATTAAATGTTTTTGACCATTTTCTCCCTTGTAAATTGTGCTTGTATGTAGAGTCAATTCCCTCTCCTCCACATTTTCCCCATTGTTCTTTTATTGTTGTGTCCCTTGCTTAATGCCTTTGCATTTTTCTCCATTAAACACTTTTCTCTAGTCCAGTTTGCCAGCTAATCAACCAATGGATCCAATAGTTGCCGAAGCGAGCCAAAGTTGTATATCTGGGATGTGAAAAGATGAAACCTAATTTGTTAGAAATCAGAAATAAGGAAACAAATCTATTCAGAATTTAATATGAATTCAACAGTGGGAATGGAGGAAGAGCAGTGTAAACAAACTGGAGACTTGTGCAAAAATAGCAAAGCTATAATAATAGGTGACTTTAATTATTCAAAGATGAACTAAAGAAAGAAAGTAACTCGTAGCAAAGAAGGGAACTACTTCAATGTAAAATGTTTGAAATACTTATGTATGCACTTTTGTTTTTCCATAGCTCGACACTTCATGCATCACATTGTTACTGGCATGTTATACCTCCACTCACATGGTATTTTGCATCGAGACCTCACCCTTTCTAATCTTCTACTCACAAGTGATATGAACATAAAGATTGCTGATTTTGGATTAGCAGCACAGCTGAAAATGCCAAACGAAAAGCATTTCACCATGTGTGGTACCCCTAATTACATCGCACCAGAAATTGCAACCCATAGTGCTCATGGCCTTGAATCTGATGTGTGGTCGCTTGGGTGCATGTTTTATACCTTTCTGGTGGGAAAGCCACCCTTTGATACCGACACTGTTAAAAATACACTGAACAAGGTGATGCTAGCAGATTATGAAATGCCAACGTTTATTTCGAATGAGGCTCGGGATCTAATCTACCAGTTGCTTCGGAAAAATCCAGTAGATCGTATCAGTCTTTCTGGTGTGTTAGACCATTCGTTCATGATGAAGTGCCCTGCATCCAGAAGTAAAAATTCAGAAACTGTGGAGGACTCTATGGATAGTGGGCATGCCACAATTTCAACAGGATTTACCATTGGTACAGGATCCTCTAGTGCTAGTACAATGGGACGCTTGCATCAAAAGACTAAGCAAGTAATAGGACAGTTTCTCCCAAACAAAATGGCAGTAATTACCTCACACAATAGACTTATCAATGATACTTCATCCATGGAAGGTAGTACAGTCTTTAGTGAGAAAAGTGTACAAAATTCTGAAATTATCAGAGGTGGCAGAGGCAGAACTGTGCAACATTCAGAGGAAGAACGACCTCATTCTAGGTGGCTTCGCAGGGCACACTCCACTGATCGATCTGGTACTTTTCAAACCCAGAATCTAGAAAAACCCTCTAGTATTTTGGAGCGATGTCATTCTGTTGATGCACTGACAAAGTCCACTAGATCTGGAATGTACCATCCTGCAAATTCGTATGGCGATGATTATACAGATAGTCAGCAATTCAGTAGAGACATTTCAAATATTGTTGGCTTGCATGATAAACCCACAATATCTCCGCCTGTCAAGCATACAGCAAAGTAAGTACTTTTTATTTTGCCAAATATCAACTCTTTGTCCATTGTCATCTAACACTGGATGCTGTGAGTTAAAAAGGTAGCAAAGATTTGGATAAAATTGATGGCAGTAAATTATTTCTATAATTATCTTATAGAACATGTGTTTTAACAGGTAAATCTCTACCTGTCTGCTGTTGCATGAATTCAGTTTAACGTGGGTAAGTCATGGATTCCCAAGATTTTCATGCTGTAATGCAAACACCAGCCTTCCTCCACTACAAACACAGCAACCAATTTTAAGAAAAGAAAACTTAATTATTTTGTGACATTTTATGACATGTTTATTTTGGAATATGAGAACTAGAAACTGATAGAATATGAAATATTGATTTGACATTGGCGGATCAAAGCCAAAGCACTAGGCAGGAGCAAAAGACACAGCTATGAAATAATGTGGCCTTGAGATATGGTTCCAATAAATCACGTTATGTGGGAGTCCTGGATAGCTAAATGAAAGTTGGGAGCTTGAGGAAAAACCCTGTGTAACGTAAACCATATATTTACATTTTGTTGTTTCAATTAGTAATTTGGCAAGCTTAGAAACATGCTGGCCTCGAATTGTGCCAAAATAGTATGTTCAGCATGTTCAATGGTTTCGTGGCAGCAGTACCTTTTGAGTGAATGTTTTTCATTATTGAACAGCCTTGTGGAAATTTAAATGGCTTCTTCTCATTTATTAGCCTTAAATTCTTCAGTTAACTAGGAGCCAACCTGTCAAGTTGTTAATGAGGCACTTACCTATCTTAATTTTATTCACAGGTCAAATTTTGCTTATCAGTCTGTGTCCAGTGGGACATTCTTGGAGCAGATACCGCAGATTAGTACAACACAACACTGGTTTGAAAATGTTCAGGCACATAATGGTATGCAATTAAATTTTGTCATTTCAAAAGTTAATACAATGGCAAATATACTACTTTCATTTTAATTATTTTTCTGTTGTATATTTGTGCCGGGTATCTTTTTTAGATTGAGGTGATTATCTGGAGATTTGCCAGTATGCTTAATGTTTTTATTCTTTTGTGGGATGTTGGCATTGCTGGAAAGCATTTATTCCCATTCCTAATTGTTCTTGAGAATGTAGCAGTGAGGCACTTTCTTGAGCCACTAATGTACCTGTACCAGATATATCCACAGAGCTGCTGGAAAGGGAGTTCCAGGATTTTGATACCTCATCAGAGAGAATGGTGTTCCAAGTCAAGATGAGTCGTATAGCTTGGAGGAGAACTTTCAGGTGATGGTGTTTCATGCATCAGCTTGTTCTTCTAGATGGCAGAGCTGTTGTGGGTTTGGAAGATGCTTTCAAAGGAATCTTAGTGAGTTGTTGCAGTACATCTTGTAGGTGGTACACACTGCTGCCACTCTGTCAGTGGTAGAGGATCTAAATGTTTAAGGTGATGGATAGGATGCCAGTAAAGTGGGCTGTTTTGTCCTGGATGGTGCTGAGCTTCTTGAATGTTGAGGCTGCACTCACCCAGGCAAGCAGAGAATATACCATCATACTTCCACTTATAGCTTGTAAATGGTAGACCGACACTCACTATAGAATTTCCCTGACTTACTCTTGTAGTCCAGTTCAGTTCCTAGTCAGTAGTAACCCCAGAATGATGATAGCAGGATAATGAGAGTGACTTCAAATGTCATGGAGAGATGCTTGGATTTTCTCTTGTTGAAGTTGGTCATGCCTGTCACTTTTCAGCCCAAGTCCAAATGTTGCCCAAGTGTTATTGCATCTAGACACAATGTCTAAAAAATTGTGAATGGTACTCAGTGTTATGCAATCATTAGTGTACACCCCCATTTCTGACATTAACAATGGCAGAAAGGTTATTAATGACACAATTTAAGATAATTGGGCTGAGACACAACCCTGAGGAGCTTCAGTGATGCCTTGGAATTGAGATGATTTGACTCTCACCCATCACAGCCATTTTTGTTTTTGCTGGGTATGACTCCAACTATTGGAGAGTTTACCTCCAATTCCCATTGACTCGTTTTGTTATGCCATCTTGATGCCATACTCGATCAAATGTTATCTTGGTGGCCAGGGCAGATACTCTCACTCCACAATTCCCAATGGTCCCAGCAGACATCAGTGACATCATCAGAGCAATGGTCATTTCCAGGGTAACTGGTAGTCCCCCTAGTGGAGATTGGCACAGGAGCTGGACATCATTCTGAACTTGTGGAAAGGGGGAGGTGGAGTGCTGGTGGTGGTTGGAAATTTACCAGGGTTCAGTTTGGCTGTGATCTTTTTGGAGTGGGGTAAAGAGGAGTTCCCTTTCCTGCCCAATAGTGACCTATGCATCTGTAATTACCAGACTTAGGTTGTGGGCCTTTTCTGACTGCAAATAGGATAGAATCGGGAGTGGTAAGTTGGGGCCCTTAAGTGGTCATTAATTGGATGCTTAGTTTAAAGAGTTCTAAGCCCAAATATCTCATCTGCCACTTACAGGTGGTGGTGATAGAGATGTGTGCTCAATTTTGAGCCCTATGCCCAATCTTTAAACTTTGGCAGAATAGTGCAAATTCCAGCCTATTGTAATTTAAGGTTTTTCAACTGAAGTAGAACCCAATTTCCTGAAGAGAATTTCTGAAAGTGTCATATGGGTAGTGTACATAAATGTGTACAATAATTAGGCAAACTTTTGCCTAATTGTCAAGATTTGTTCATTTAAGTTAATGTGTATCATTTTGTACCTCCTAGCTCCTCTCAAAAGAACAGTGGATGTTAGTGCCACAAGTAGTCCTAGTGGAAGTTTCCACAGTGAAAGAAAGCAGCAGATTACCAAAGAAGTATCAACAAATACATGGGGAAAGAATCCCGTCAACAAAATAAAAAGTGATACTTTTTATGAAGAGAGCTGCTGCAAAAAACAGATAGGAATTCAGAAATATGATGGGGTTCCTTTACCAGCAGGGTGGAGCTCTGCAGAAGGAGACAACAGGCAAGCAGACGCACAGTATAGCTGTCAAGTGTTGAAACAGCACAGCTTTGTACAAGGAGAAAAACAGCCTGTTGAGAAGCAGATGAGAACGTTGCAAGAGTTGGTCTCACCGCTGAGGGCCCACAGACTGAAACCAATCCGTCAGAAAACCAAAAATGCGGTGGTAAGATTTACAACTTCAATATACTATTAACAAATGAATTAGTTGTAAAAATTGTATGGGAATTTCTTGATTTGATATTAAGTTGAAACATGAGTTAATAATAATAAAGGCAAGTGCTTAATACCATCAACATCAGGAAATTCTAGCCTTATTGACCTCAACAAAAATAATACTTGACATATAATAATTAGTCTCTGTTCTTGAGTTGGGTAGGATTGGCAATCTGTGGCAAGCCATGTATCAAGTGACTAGAGCATCACAGCCCTGGAGAATATAACTCAAAAAGTAGATGATGGTCAGTTGGCCATCTGTGCCAGAGAGTGCAAGCAAGACAAAGGTCAAGACCTTGGCCAAAGGAGTAAGTTTTATGACGAGCCTTAATGAAGACTAGGAGGATGGAAGAAGGAAATGTTTAAACAGTGAATTTCAGTGCATGAAGCTAGTTAGTGAAACATATGACAGCCAATGGAGTGGCAAAAAGAAGTGGAGAAGCACTGTCAGAGGAAAATAGAATGCGGGCAATTGTATAATTTGAGGCAGTTAGAGAAAAGAAGATGTAATGCCATGAAGGCATTTGAGCATCAGTTTTGGAATTTTAAATTTGAACTGTTGGATATTTTTATAGCACCTTACAGAATCTCTGAACTCCCAGAGTGTTTTGCACTTTATAGGCTGTACGCAGAAAGGTCCAACAAAAGCAATGTGAGCATACTTTGGTGATATTTATTGAGAAATGAATATTGGTGTGGACATCAAAAATAACTTGCTCTTCAAAATAGTACCATGGGATCTTTTGCATATATCTGAGAGGGCAAGCAGGGCCTTAATTAATTTTGCAATGGAAAGATGGTGTTTTTGACTATATAGCACAATGTCAGTACTCACTGGAGTGTCAGTATACGTTTCTGTGCCCATGTCTCTGCAGTAGGGCTTGAATTCACTGCCTGGGAGGAGAGTGCATGATATGAGTACTGATCCAAAGCTGATACTGTGCTTCAGCACTAGGTATTGAGGGAACCAGAAAGTAAAGTATGTTAGCAAGGAAAGGAATAATTGACAAGTGGGACTTAGTGCAGGATAATATAAAGGCAGCAAAGAATTGATGAGTTGAAGTTTATGCATTTGCAAGAAAGGGAAATCAGCCAGGATAGTATTAAAGTTTTGGAATAATAAAGACATGGATAAGCATTTTAGTAGATGTGAGTAAGATGATATGTTCAGAAGAAAAGCTTGCGTAAGGCACCAAGATCACGAAAAGGCTGCTTTGATTTGCATCAATGGCTAAGGAAGAAATCAGAATCTTTGACTTACAAATCGTGTAGCCTGGGTCTTCTCAAAGTTTAATGGGAGAAAATTGCACTTACTGATGACAACGAACCTGATGAGGGTTGAGACAGATAAAGAAGTAGAGCTGGATTCTGTTGGTCAAGAAATAAAAGCTAACACCTGTGGGTGGTCATCCAGGGGAAGCTTATAGGATAAATATGAAGAGCACCCTTATGGACTCGGGTAACTTTACAGTGGGATCACTGAAGATTTTCTGGATATGGTTAATTAGGTAAGAGCAAAATAAGTGAAGGCAATCCCAGTGAGCTGGACAGTGGAGGCAATCCCTCTCCATTAATACTCTCCCTCCACTTCGCTGAACTCATTCTATCAATTAACAATTTTTCCTTTAATTCATGTCACTTCCTGCAAATGGAAAGTGTAGCTATGGGTGTTTGTGTGGGTCCCATTTATGCTTGTCTTTTTGTGGGTTACATAGAACATTTCCTGTTCTAATCCTAATCAGGCCTTCACCCACACTTTTTGTCTATTATATTGATGCCACTTCATGCTCTTCTCTAGATATGGAAAAAAAATTGTAATTTCTTTTCTTTCCAATTTCCATCCCTCTGTTACCTTCACGTGGTCTGCCTCTGACGCCTCCTTTCCCTCTGCATCCATTTCTGGTGATAAACTGATCACCAATACTGATTATAAGCCCACTGACCTGTACAGCTACCTCAGCTACAGCTCCTGACGTCCTGCTTCCCCTAAGGACTGCCCCATGGTTGATAGGCTAGTCCAACTGGATTTGATTCACATCCCTTTGCCTCTGTGCAAGAACCATAATAGCATCCCTCTTGTCCTCAGTTCTCACCCCATCAGTGCTGTATTATTTTCTGCCACTTCCTACAATTCCAGCATGATGCCACCATGAAACCAATTTTCCACATATCCCATCAGCATTCTGTAGAGACTGCTTCCTCCATGGCACTCTGATTCACTCCTCTGCACCTGCAATACCTCATTGCTTTCCCTTGTATTTGCAGAATATAATGCAGCACCTGCTCCTTTAATTCCTCCCTCCTCATCCTTCACCCTTACAGGTGAAGCAACATTTCATTTGTACTTCAGTTTGGTCTACTGTATTCTTTGCTCCCATTGCTGTCTCCTGAGCACCCTCCAGATTGGGTGACTGTTGAACACCTGCAAGCATAACTTCAACATTCCCGTTTCTTGTCATTTCAACTCAGCATCATCTTTTCATGTCCACATGTCTGTCCTTGCCTACTGCAATGCTCCAGTGAAGCTCAATGCAATCTGGAGGAGCAGCACCTCACTTTCTGATTAGACATGTTACAGTCCTCACAGTTCAAGAGCCATTATACTCTGACCTTTCTCTTCTATCATGACTTTTTTTATATCCCAAATATTCTTTGTTCCAACGCAAATTTCCCCCACTCTAATTGGACCATCTGTCACCCATTATTTAAATTTTGCTTTCACCTGAGAATTAACCTTTACTTTCTCATTAGCACATTCTGATATTTTATGTCTATGCAACTGCTAGCACCTTTTCCTGCCATTATTAACACTTCCTCTGTCTTGTGACCTATACATCATGATTACAATCTCTCAACTTCCACCACTCACTGACCTCTACTTCAGCTGCTACACCCACTCTTAAACAGTATGTAATCTATCACATTCCTCCTCCTCTTAACTCTGAAAAAGAGTCATGGATTCAAAATGTTTGCACTATTTTCTCTCTCCACGTGTTTGCTGGACCTGTTGAGTTTTTCCATCATTTTCAGTTTGTTTCAGATTCCAGCAAAATGTAGATCAAAAATTGTTTCATGACTGTATTGAAGTCCATAGCAAGATGTAAAGCAGTTTAGTCAGAAAGAATGTCATTTGTATGTATATTTCAGATATTTTATATTGTGGCATGAGTAGAAACCTATTTGGTGAGATTCAGACGTGAGTTACAAGCAAGTACACATTTGGTAGGTAAAAACATGTTTTGGAGTTTTGAATAGGACAGGGAGGTTGGTGATGCGGTTTTGATTTCTGAAGGCATAAAAGTTGAGCAGAGTTTTTCAAGAGGGACAACTGGTTTTGAAAATGAATGAGAGAGGAAACATTCCCAATTAACTTGAATAGGGGCAGAGGAGAAAGTTGAGTGGTCAGCAGTTTCATAAAGTGGTGAAAGATCTTTGGTTTTGAGACCACAGATACCTGAAGTAAGTAGTCAACTATTTGTAAGTAATGTTAGGATAACTTATTACGAAGTGAGGGACTACAGTTATCTAGAAAGATTCAACAGATCAGAGCTTTTTACTCTGCAATGATATCCTGGAGAACTTTATAAATGGGCTGGACAGGGCTGAGATGAGGAGCATGATTACACTTGTTGCAAAATCCAAAACCAAGGGTCATAAGTACAAGGTAGTACCATTAAATCTACTATGGAAATAAGGAGAGAATTCTCCAGTTAGTGGAAGGTTAGAATGTGAAGCAGCCACTACAGGAAGTGGTTGAGGCAAATAATATTGATGCTGTCAAAATGAAACAAAACTAGTACATGAGAATAAGGAAGATATGCTTAATAAGTGGAAATTGGCTAAGTAAAATGGGAAGAGACTTGCCTCTTCATTTGATTTTGTTGAATTGACGATTGATTATTTTAAAAAGATGTATAAATACCCGCACAGGCCAATTGGTCTGAATATCTTGTTCCTGTGCAATAGATTATTCTGTTTGAATATGTCAATTTTTGACATACAGCTGTACATAATTAAACTTCTTGTTCAGGTGAGTATTCTCGACTCAGAAGAAGTGTGTATGGAACTTCTGAAAGGGAGTGGAACTCAAGAGCGTGTGAAAGAAGTACTTAGAATATCTTCTGATGGAAGCACGGTAAGTTATTTAAAAAATGTTGATAATTTGATTCAGTGACTTGGATTATCTATATCTATATGCAGGGGTAGGAGGATTTCTTCTAAACATGTTGTTCTGATAATTCTGCCCGTAGTTTAGTTTCTGTATGTCATACTTTAATACATTGCAGTAACTACATTCAAGTTGGTTTAAGCTAAAGGAAAGATATTTTGTAAATCATTTACATTGTTTTATTAATGATATCTCAATTTCGATCTGGGTTTCATTGATGTACAGCTAATGCTATGATGCATTTCATCAGATGTTGCCAACAAAATCTGTGTTTCATGTGTTTGACGTTATTCTCTACAGGTCCATATATATCATCCAAATGAGGGAAGAGGCCTCCCACTGGATGACAGACCTCCATCTCCACCAGATGATGTATTTATTTACAGATTTGATAACTTGCCAGGTATCCACTATTAACAGACATTGTTGAAGCTGAGGTTTTCTTGCATTTTCATATACTTTTAAACTTTATAAAAGGCCAGATTATGTAGCTTTGATAGCAAGAAATTATTTACAGCATAATTTAATTGAATATTTTTGTCATATGATTATGTATATGTAGATGATGTATAAATAGTACACATTCCTAGTTATCCAATAAACAGACTTGTTAAATATGTCTGGCTAGTGTCGTAGTCTAAATTAATGTGTTTCCTTTTAAAACTACTGATTTTCATGATCAACCTTAAAAAGAAGAATAAGTAAGAATGTAACAATTTTTAGTGTTTTATTTTGGTTTCTATTCCAGTCTCTCTCATTTATATTGGCAAAATAACAAGTTTAAGAGTCCAGGTAATGAAAAATTTAGTGTTGTGTAAGGAGGAGGATTTAATTAATGATCTCATAGTTAAAGATCCTCTAGGGAAGAGTGATCACAGCATGATAAAACTTCAAATTCAGTTTGCGGGTGAGAAATTGGAGTCACATACTAGCATCTTGGATTTAAATAAAGGAAATTAGGCATGAGCACTGATTTGGCCCGAGTGGACAGGGCAGGAACATTACAAGTTAGAACAATTGGTGTTAAGTGGCAGGTATTTAAGGAACTAATCCAAGTCTTCACAACTAAAGCATATTTGAGAGAGGAGGACACGTGGTAAAAGGAGAGAAAGATTCATTTCACTAAGCAAGGAAGTTGAGAGAAAATATATAGACAAAAGCGAAGGCATGTTGTATTGCAAAGACCAGTGGCACACTAGAAGATTGGGAAACTTTTAAAGATCAGTAAAGGGTTGCGAAAGTAATAAAAACAACAAAGGCAAAATATGAAAGAAAACTAGTGCAAAATAAGAACAGATAACAAAAGCTTTTATAACTATATAAAGAGGAAGAGAGTAGGTAAAGTAAATGTTGATTCTCTGGAAGATGAGGCTGGGGAGTTAGTGAGGGATGCAAAAGTGGCTAAGGCACCAAATCAATATTTTGCCTCCATTTTCATAACAGAGGAAACACTATTATTCCAGCAGTAACAGAAATTGCAGATGTTATAGAAAGGAAGGAACATAGAAATATTGTTATCATTAGGGGAAAGGAACTAAGAGGGCCTGATGGCCTACATCCTAGGATGCTCCAGTTTCCACCCATAATCCGAAAGACATGCTGGATAGATACATTTGCCATGCTAAATTCCTCCTCAGTATATCCAAACAGGTACCAGAATTTGGCAACTAGGGAATTTTCACAGCAAATTCATTGCAGTGTTAATGTAAGCCTACTTGTGACACTAATAAAATAAATTTAAACTTAAGAAATTGTGTTGGAAATGATGGATCCATTTATTTCAATATTCCAAAATATCCTGCATATAAGTGATTCCAATAGATTGAAATAATGCAAATAAAATGCCCTTTTTCAAAAAAGGAAGGATGCAACATATAGGAAACCATAGTTCAATTAGTTAACATTTCCTGTTGTTAAATTGTTAAAATCCATTATAAAGGAAGTAATAACAGGATATTTAGAAAGTCAAAATGCAATCCATCAGAGTCAGCATGTGTTCTTTTTTGAAGGTTAAATCATGTTTAACTAATTTGCTTGAGTTTTTCGAAGACTTGACAAAGGGGGATTGTGTAGGTGTAATATATCTGGACTTCCAGAAGGCATTTGATAAGGTGCCACACAAAATACTAATACACAAAGTTAATTCACATAGGACTAGGAATAATGTATTAGCTTGAATAGAGGATTGGTTAAGCAGCAGAAGGTGCATATTTGGGATAAATGGGTCTTTCTGGGGTTGGCAAGATGTAACTAGTGGGGTGCCAAGGATTTTGGTCCTTGGGCCCCAGCTAGTTGAAATCTATATTAATAATTTAGATGCAGGGATAGTAGATGCCGTAGTCACATTCTATAGATTTATAGAAATAGGTGTATAGTAAGTTGTAAAAATGAAATAAATTTACAAATGGATATGGATAAGTGAATGGGGTAAAATGTAATAGATGGAGTTTAACATGGTTAAGTGTGAGCTTATCCATTTGATAGGAAAAATGTAAGGCAAAGCATTATCTAAATGGGCAGAAATTTTCTAGTGCTTCGGACAGAGAGATTTGGATGTTCTTGTGCATGAATCGCAATCTAGTATGCAAATGCAGCAGGTAATAAGGAAGGCCAATGAAATCTTGGCATTTATTGCTAAAAGAACGGAATATAAAAGTAAAGTGTTGCTGCTACTGTACAAAGCATTAGCAAGACTGTACTTAGAGTATTGTATGCAGTTTTGGTCCCCTTACTTGAAGGATCTAGTTGCATTGGAGGCAATTCAGAGGAGATTCAATAGATTGACTCCAGAATGAAGGGTTTGACTTGCGAAGAGAGATTGGGCAGTTTAAGCCTTTACTTCCTGGAGTTTAGAAAAATGAGAGGAAATCTAATTGAGATGTATAAGATAGTAAGAGGAATTGACAAAGTAAATGTGGAGGGGATGTTTCCTCTTGTAGGGCAATTTAGAAAAAGAGATCATGGTTTTAGGATTAGGGGTAGCAGATTTAAAACAAATGAGGAGAAATTACTACTTTCAAACGACATCAGTGTTTGGAATTCACTACCCTAGAATGTGGTTTACGCTGGGATTTTGAGTAAATTTAAGGAAGTGGTGGACAAATTTTTATTTAGTAAGGGGTTTGAAGGGCTAAGTGGAGTTGAGGCTGAGATGAGATGAGCCATGATCATATTAAATGGCAGATCAGGCCCAAGGGACTAAATTACCTCCTATTTCCAGTTCTTATGATACTTATGGAGCAGAATTTGTTTTCATCCACTTTAAAATCCAGTCATTAGGGTGAGGTAATGATTAGAAAGGTAATCTGACCAGAAATACACATTTGAACAAGTTTTTTTGATAATTTGGAAACCTGTCTTTCAATGCATGAATACTTCATATAGTATATGATTGACTTTTTTAAGCTTAGATTACTATAGAAAATTTATTAGAGAATCTTAAATTAGATGGGGGGGGGCAGCGGGAGGGGGTTGATTCTCCCTGCAGCAGTACAGTAGACCAGGAGACCTAAGTAGAGGCTGTGTAGTAGGCTTCCCGCTGGGCATCATGGCTTGTGTACATCTCTGGCTGCCAGAATTCCAACCAGAAATTGGCATGAACTGATTAAAATATTCGAATATTCATTAAATTCAGTACTCTCACTTGGAGTACTGTGCGCAGTTCCGGTTGCCTCACCACAGGAAGGATGTGGAAGCTTTTGAGAGGGTGCAGAGGAGATTTACAAGGATGTTGCCTGGATTGGAAGGCATGCCTTATGAAGATAGGTTGAGGGAGCTAGGTCTTTTCTCCCTGGAGAGACGAAGGTTGAGAGGTGACCTGATAGAGATTTATAAAATGTTGAGAGGAGTAGAGAGGGTGGATTCTCAGAGGCTATTTCCCAGGGCTGAAATGATCGCTACGAGAGGACACAAGTTTAAGGTGCTGGGGAGCAAGTACTGAGGAGATATTGGGATAAGCTTTTCACTCAGAGGCTGGTGAGTGAGTGGAATCGGCTGCTGTTGGTGGTGGTAGAGGCAAACTTGCTGAGGTCTTTTAAAAGACTTCTGGATGAGTACGTGTGATTTAATGAGATTGGGAGTTAGGTAGTTCTATGGCCTGGTAGATATGGTTATGATCGACGCAACTTGTGGGCCGAAGGGCCTGTTTGTGCTGTCGTGTTCTATGCGAGGCCCGCTAGCCTCCTCGCTGCCAGGAGTATTTCACTCCAGCGGGGTTTACAACAGCTCCCCACTAACGAGGAGTGGCAATCCAACCCTGCTGAAGTGAAGGAGCCATAGAGGGGGGTTGGCGCTTGGCCAGTGATGCAGGGTCGCAGGGCTGGCCAGTGATCGAGCTGGTCAGCAATCAGGAGGCCAGCAATGCAAGCTAATGTGAATGTGCTAATCTTGGCGTTAACAGACCAGCGCAGTGGCCCACTCAACACATGGTGCCAGCCTCTCTATTGGGAATAGGTCTCATCTCCAGCTTTTGATTGTGCTTCACACTGGGGCAATCTAATGCACTGAGTAAGGGAGATTCATTTTCAAAGTCCAGCTGAGGAAAAAAAGACAATGGGATTACTCTAGTTTTTATGCAAATTTGGCACTTGGAATTTTTTTGGGAAAATTCCACCTTGGGTTTTGAGAAATATTGAGAATTGCCTGGCCCTGCTCCTGGCCACCAGGGGGCTTCAATGGCCTCCAATTCCCCCCCCCCCCCCCCCCGCCCATCCCCCTCATTAGTATTAAAATCAGCCGATTTCACCCACTGGGGAGATGGAAAACCAGAACCTAATTTTTCACCTTCTGCCTGATCTTACTACCTCACCTTGCTGAAAGTTGGGTGGGATGAGGTCATAAGATTGCAATCTTAGATTCATTTTTGTATCACCTCACCAATGTGTGTTACAATTACTTTCCACGGATGTTTTCCTTCCATTTCTGCACAAAATCTATTTTTGCATATTCTTCTTTCTCACCTTGCAAGGGCTGAGATTACGTGACCCCCAAGGAGAGATGACGAGCTTTAAGGAGGCTTCTCCAGTAAGAGCCAAATTGTTGGCCATTGATACTGCATGCCTACTTGGTCCACTGGCAATGTCGCCTTGTTTCAGGAGCCTGTGTGTATTAACAATGACTTTTGCTTACAGCTGTGCTTACTGAAGCACTGCTGCTCGCACGACAAGAGTGGATCTTCATCCTGAATGCCCTGAAGGGCTTTTCCTCCTCCAATCTGCATTAGTGTCCATCCCCTCTATCATGTACCAGTCAGCGTCTGAGGAGAAGGCAGTTGCTGCTGGCATTGCTCCTGTTGTATCCCGTAAGCACAGATGCTCCCATACGGCAAAGAAACGCAGGTCAAAATAAATGAAATCCAAAGAGGGTGAAATAATTTCCAAGAAATTGGAAAACATCAGTCAAGCACTATTTTTACACTCTCCGAAGTGGTGTTAGCATCAGCCCCAAGACTACCTGTAGTCTTTCTCAGCCTGAGTTTAACTGTACAAGAACTCCCCATTGATTTGATTTATTATTGTCATAAGTATTAACTTATGAAAAGTATTGTTTCTTGCGCGTTGTACAGACAAAACATACCATTCATAGAGAAGGTAACAAGAGAGTGCAGAATGTAGTGTTACAGTCATAGCTGGGTATAGAGAAAGATCAACTTAATGCAAGGTAATCCATTCAAAAGTCTGACAGCAGGAGGAAAGAAGTTGTTTTTGAGTCAGTTGGTACATGACCTCAGACTTTTTTCCCCCCAGAGGAAGAAGGTGGAAGAGAGATGTTCAGGGTGCATGGCGTCCTTGATTATATTGACCACTTTGCTGAGGCAGCGGGAAGGGTAGACAAAGTCAATGTTCGGGAGGCTGGTTTGTGTGATGAAATGGGCTATATTCACAACTTTTTGTAGTTCCTTGAGGTGTTGGGCAGAGCAAGAGCCATACCAAGCCATATACAACCAGAAAGAATGCTTTCTATGGTGCATCCCTAACGTTGGTGAGAGTCATAGCTGACATGCCAAATTTATTTTGTCTTCTGAGAAAGTAGAGGCGTTGGTGAGCTTTCTTAACAATAGTATTGGCATGGGGGGTACCCAGGACAGGTTGCTGGTGATCTGGACACCTAAAAACTTGAAGCCCTTGCCCCTTTCTACTTTGTACCCATTGATGTATACAGGGGCATGTTCTCCTTTACACTTCCTGAAGTCGATGACAATCTCCTTTTTTGTTGATATTGAGAGAGATATTATTGTTGCCATACTAGTTCACCAGATTCTCTATCTCATTCCTGTACTCTGTTTGTCTCATTTTTGTTTGAGATCCTATCTCAAACAAAATTATTCTCTCCAACACTTTGCCCACCACAATTAGGGATAGGATTTATAGTTATTTAGAGAGTAATGAATTGATTGGAGATAGTCAGCATGGTTTTGTGAAGGGTAGGTCGTGCCTTACTAACCTCATTGAGTTTTTTGAAAAAGTGACTAAGGAGGTGGATGGGGGTAAGGCGGTTGATGTGGTATATATGGACTTTAGTAAGGCGTTTGATAAGGTGGCCCATGGAAGACTTCTGCAGAAAATGCAGATGTATGGGATAGAGGGTGATTTAGCTAATTGGGTTAGGAATTGGCTAGCAGATAGAAGACAGAGGGTGGTGGTTGATGGGAGATATTCATCTTGGAGTTCAGTGACAAGTGGTGTACCTCAGGGGTCTGTTTTGGGGCCCCTGCTGTTTGTAATTTTTATAAATGATCTGGATGAGGGTATTGAAGGATGGATTAGTAAATTTGCAGATGACACTAAAGTCGGTGGAGTGGTAGATAGTGAAGAGGGGTGTTATAGTTTGCAGAGGGACTTGGACAAGTTGCAGAGCTGGGCCGAGAGGTGGCAAATGGAGTTTAATGTGGAAAAGTGTGAGGTAATGCACTATGGCAGAAATAATAAATGTGTAGAGTATAGGGCTAATGGTAGGATTCTTAGTAGTCTAGATGAACAGAGGGATCTTGGTGTGTATGTGCATAGATCCCTGAAAGTAGGCAGTCAGGTTGAGAAGGTTGTTAGGAAGGCATATGGAGTCTTGGCTTTTATTGGTAGAGGGATTGAATTTCGGAGCCGCAACGTCATGTTGCAACTGTACAAGGCTCTGGTGCGGCCGCACTTGGAGTATTGTGTGCAGTTCTGGTCCCCACATTATAAGAAAGATGTGGAGGCATTGGAGAGGGTACAGAGGAGGTTTACCAGGATGTTGCCTGGTATGGAGGGCAGGTCTTATGAGGAGAGGCTGAGGGATTTGAGGTTGTTTTCGTTAGAAAGGAGGAGGCTAAGAGGGGACCTGATCGAAACATATAAGATGATTAGAGGTTTAGATAGGGTGGACAGTGATAGCCTTTTTCCTAGGATGGAAAAAGCTAGCACGAGGGGACACAGCTTTAAATTAAGGGGTGATAGTTATAGGACGGATATCAGAGGTAGGTTCTTTACCCAAAGGTGGTTCGGGAGTGGAATGCCCTGCCTGCAGCAGTTGTAGATGCGCCAAGTTTGGTGGCGTTTAAGAGGTTAGTTGATAAGTATATGGAAGAGAAGGGAATGGTTTAGTTTGGAGGGGCATTGCTTTTTATATTGGTCGACGCAACATCGAAGGCCGAAGGGCCTGTTCTGTGCTGTAATGTTCTATGTTCTATCTATTCCAGTGGTGTCGTCAGCAAATGTGAAAATTGAATTGGAGGACAATTTGGCTGCACAGTCATAAGTGTAAAAGGAGTATAGTAGCAGGCTGAGAACACAGCCTTATGGGGCACCGGTGTTGAGGATTATCATGGAGGAAGTGTTGTTGTCTATCCTTGCTCATTGTGACCTGAGAGTCAGGATCCAGTTGCAGAGGGAGGTGCCGAGGCCCAGCCCAAGGAGTTGGAGATGAGTTTGTGGGAATAATAGTGGTGAAGGCTGAGCTGTAGTTAATAAAAAGGAGTCTGACATAGGTGTTCTTGTTATATATGCACTGGCCAAATTAACCATTGGTGTAGGTGAGTCCTACACCAAATAATGGGTTAAAGCATGAGTAAATGTACATTTGATTATTTTAATTATTTACCCAATTGCTCAATAGGGTGTTTCTGTTCACCCGAAACACCAGCAATGGGGTGAGATCGTGATTCCAACCTGATGCCAAATTTCAGCATTTTAACCTTTTGCATGAATTTGCCTCCCCTTAGCAATTAAAATTGTGCCTATTAACTCCGTTTTCCTCCACAGATATTTCTGACTTGCTGAATGTTTGCTTATAGCATTTTCTGTTTTAGATTTATAGTACCTGCGGGTGTTTTGCTTTTATTTTGGATATGCTCTTGTATAAAGCAAGTATATTAAGTTTGGTTTAAAAACTAGCAGGTAGAATAATTGGCTTTGAGTTTCATTTGTATCTTACCATTACTGTTACAAATTTGATTTCAGAAAAATACTGGAAGAAATATCAATATGCATCTAAGTTTGCTCATTTGGTGAGATCCAAAACCCCAAAGATTACACTATACACAAAATATGCCAAATGCATGTTGATGGAGAATAGTCCACAAGCTGATGTTGAAGTCTGCTTTTACGATGGTGAGTCTTAAGTGCTTAAACATTGTGCACAATAAGCTGCTGACGCTGTTAGCATGTGAATTTTTTTTATTACTTTGATAACCTGTTAACAGGAGCCAAGATTAATAAGACATCAGAATTTCTTCGAATCATAGAGAAGTCTGGGAAGTCTCACACTCTCAAAGGAGCAAAAATGAATGGACCAACTGAAGAAGTAAATTCTTATGTGGAACATGCATGTGAGGTAAAAAAGCTATTTCTGATGTGGCCAATCTTTTTGCTTGCTGTTATTAAATATCCTCTATTTGTGTAATGCATGAAATATGCATAATTGTATTTTTAAATATTTGCATGGCATTCTTGCAGTTGACCTGATGTGATTCATATAAATTCTGACCTAGCTGGGATATTTGTAGTTGGGACAATCCACACAATGCATTTTGTGACCTGTAATTGTACAATTGGTTCTCCTAATTTGGTCTAAATGAATCAAAGCTTTGATTACAGTTTGAGATTTGTGGAAAAGCAATTTCAATACTGATAAGCATTAGAAAATGCAAGGTAATAATTGAACTACATCCCAAACAAATTAATATATAAATGTTTCATAAATAAATTGCAGTGTTGAAAATTAATTTAGCTCTAAATTATTAGGATTAAATGCTGCTCAAGTCCACAAAATTTATTTTCAACAGCTTGCAGGTAGAGATAGAAACCAAAGCCTTTACATAATGGAACAATAATAATTATAAAAATCTCTTGTCAACAAAACTAATCTACCAATTGAGAATCACTCTTGTTTAAATAATAAGACCTGTCACTTTCGGTATCTGCTCGTTTCCTCTCTCTATTCTTGAGATGCCTTAATTGATTTCTTGTGGGAATCTACATTTTGATGATCTATTCAGAAACCCTAACCCTGGGGAAAGAAAAATATCCATAGGGTTCCAATTTCCTAACATGCAATATAATGAGGATTGTTGAGAAAATTACTTGGAGATGTAAAGGAGGAATTTTTTGAATTTAGAAAACAAGTTTGACAAGTATGAAAGAGTAACACAATTGTACTTCAAAATTGAAATACAAATAACTCTCAATTCTAAATAGCTATTTGTATCTACTGTAGGCTCATCAGACTTGTCTTGATCTGGAATCTATTATTGCTGTACAAGAAGAAAGGATGGAAAATCAGATGTCATTTTTTCCAATAATCATTGGCAGGTAAAACATTGATTTATGAATTGTTGTGTATAATTTGGGGGAAAAAATGCAAATAATTTATAAGTACAATTGACAGTCAAACAGAACTTATTTACATGGTCATTATTTGAATGGTTTATTGCCTGACAATTCTATATTTTCTAATGTAGACGGCCATCCAACATAGATCCAATGCAATCTCCAACTCCTTTAGTGGACCCAAAATCTGCATCAGTGGAGCAGCCATTAATTCAACATATCTCTTCCAACCAGGCTGCAGGCAGTAGTCCGTCTGTAAGTAACCAATTTATATATTTTATACATCAAGCAAAATTTCATATGACCAACATTTTTTCCATGTAATTACAACAAGGAATAAGATTTCAGAAATAGGCTTTTTTGGATGTTTTTGATATCATTACTTTAGTGACATCAATTTGTTTTCCATTAATCCAAGTCTTAATAGGATAACATTTAAAATAGTTCACACCTGATTTCAAGTGGTAAATGCAGTGCTTTAGATCACTTACTATATCTGAAAGCCTGCCAAAATACATTTAGAGCATTTTTTTTTCCTGAGATGCAGCATAGATTATGCTCTGTTTTGCCAGAATCATGTACCTTAAATTCTTCAGAGTAAATGCATTGTTTTGTATTGCATTCAGGAAGAGCTGATATAAGTCACTTGCTGATAGATTGGTTAGCTTTATGGTAATCTTTTTCAAAAGATAAATTTCCCTTTTGTTAGAATCAGGTTGAGTTTCAGAAACAGCATCTACTCTGCTTCAGGCTAATGTCAAGACTTGTGTTCCATTGTGATTTTTTAAAAGTTGTATAGATGTGCTCCAAGCTCTCTCTTTTTGATATGTACAAATAGAATATACCATCTTGGTACCAATACCTATACATCTGACAATATTAAAGAGTTAGTGTGGTGAGTTTTTTGAATTTGTGGATTTTTTTGAATTTACTGCAGTCATGTAGCTTACTTGTTTACCTCTTCCCTCCATTCCCCTAAGCAGGATTTTGCTTTATTTGCAATTTTCTTTCCTTATTATAATTTTTTTTTTTCAGGCATGAAATTGAAGCAGGGCTGTTTAATAGAAATTGCATATTAAAATATGGCAACGACAGCACCATTTTAGCTATATAAATCCTAATTTAAGTAACAAATACCTTTTTTAGATTTAAAAAAAAATGCACATATTTATTCAATAGATATGTGACATTATTTAATACTAAACCATGCTTTCTTTCTCTATTGCCAAAGTTTGGAAATCTGGCCTGAATTTATCATATTCACCCCCTCATAATGCGGCTTCTAGATCTTGTCCATCAGTTGTCTGATATTTTGATTCATTTGAATGCCTGCATGTGAGCCAATTATTTGTCTAGAGTGCATTTAGATATGGTTTATTCTTTGGTATGACTTGCCCATTTGAAGCTGTTTGTTTTTTTTTGTTGGGTTTGCTTCCTTCTATCATGGAATGATTATTGTTAAGTTTGACATAACAAACATTATCGCTAAAGTCTAGCGATTTCACTTGTGCAAGATGCCATTTTAGCAGATGATTAATTAGCAGCAACCAAGGCATTATGGCACAGAGAATGACAAAGAGCCTAGGCATTCTCCAGATATTGTCTCACCATTTTGCCAACAAATGTGTAAAATGGTTGACATGTATGTAGATATGCAATGTGAATGAGCATTGAGGTAATTTGCCGAATAAAAGTATTACTCACATTGCCATTAATTGTTTTTTCACTGAGCAAAAAATGTAAAGGTCAGAACTGAATTTAGATGCTTGGCACTGTGAGGTAGCAGTGCCTCTTTTTCCATGTGCCTTCGTTTGTTTGCAAAAACCTTTGTGACATTTTATGAAATGGTTTCTAGAAATCTACAATGCAGTATGTCCACCAGTTCTTCTTTATCCACAGCATGTTATTTGCTCAAAAATTTTATTAAGCTGATTAAACATGATTTGCTTTTCACAAAATCATATTTTGGATTTAGTGGATTGGCCGTGGTAAATGTGCGGGATTATGGGGATCAATTGGGGAATGGGCTCGGATGAGATGCTGTGTCAGAGTTGGTGCAGATGTGAGGAGTTGAATGATCTCCTGTACTGAAGGGATTCTATATTTCTTAGAGTGGCATATTGAAATGAATCTGTGCAGAAGGAGTCCTTCAGCCCATCAAGTCTGCACCACAAACGAGAAACACCTGATGTTCCGCCTAATACTATTTACCAGCATTTGGCCCTGAACCTTGAATGTTAGGGCATTCCAAATACTCATTTTTTTTTAAAAAGATGTGAGGCAACCTACTTCTACCACCTTCCCAAGCAACACATTTCATTCAGTTCATCATCACCCCCCTCAGGGTAAAAACATTTTTCTACACATCCCCCTCCTAAATCCTCTGCCCCTCACCTTGAAACAATGTCCTCTCATGACTGGCCCTTCAGCTAAGGAGAATAGCTGCTTCTTATCCAAACTGTCCATGCCCCTCATTGTCTTGTACGTCTCAATCAGGTCATTCCTCAGACTTCTCTGCTCCAACAAAAATAAACCAAGCCTATCCAAGCTCTCTTCATAACTTGAATGTTCCATTCCATTAAAATGTCTGATGGCAGTAGGGAAGAAACTGTTCTTGTTGTTTGGCATGTGTCCTCAGACTTTTGTGTCTTTTTCCTGATGGAAGAAAGTGGAAAAGAGTTGTCTGGATGCATGAGGTCCTTAATTATGCCAGCTGCTTTTCTGAGGCAGCGAGAAGTGTAGGTGGAGTCAATAGATGAAAGGCTGGTTTGCTTGACGGACTGTGCTACACTCAACTTTTTGCAGTTTCTTGCAGCCTTGGTCAAAGGAGGAGCTATTGTGAAAGGACTTTTCTATGCTGCATCTGTAAATGTTGCTGAGAGGAATTAGGAGGTGGCACATAGTCCCAAATCCAGTTATATGGCTCTCTTGCAGCCCCTGGCAAAGTCATCCTCCCATGACCTCATAACATTAATCCTGAGCAGTATCCACTTTAGGAATTGTAGTGCGCTAAGTAATTAAAAAGTTACCTTATTAGAAGTCTTACCTTTTGTCATTTTTAATGTATGGGGTAATGCTGGAAATCTGATTCACATACCAGACACTGATTCCTTTATCCCCTCTCCCTCTCTCTCTCTCTCTCTCTCTCTTATCTATACTCTTGCCACTCTCTCTCTCTCTCGCCCCTCTCTCACCCACACTCTTGCCCCCTCTCTGCCTCTTAACTGTACTCTTGCCCTCTCTTGCCCTTCTTAAGAGCAACACAGCACGGGAAACAGACCCTTCGGCCCAACGAGCCCGCGCCGCCGTCATAACTATATAGTAGCAATTCCATTATCCTATTCTAAATTTAGGTTATTCCTAATATGGAAGACTCTCACTATAGGGACAATTTGTTTCCCAATCAGCCTAAGAGTGAATTTTTGGGTTGTGGGAGGAAACCGGAGTGCCCGGAGAAAACCCACGCAACCACGGGGAGAACGCGCAAACTCCCGCAGACACCGGCCCAATTCCAAGTGTCTGCACAGCCACATCGATAGTCTCTGAGCTGTCATGGTGCCCTTCAGATGGTCCACATGAAGCACTCATTTATGACATGAAGTACCAGGCAACCCATGAATCAACATCCAAGAGCTGTACTTGTACGACCTGCCGAATGCATGCTCAATGTTGGTCAAGTATGGACCGAATTACCTGTGGGGGAAAAAAAGCCGTAGTTAAAACAGTCCTACTATATCCCTCTATCTGCATACCGCTCATGTGGCTGTCCAAGAGACCCTTAAACAGCCCCAGCGTGCCTGCTCCCACACCTTACTCGGCAGTGCATTCCACACCCCCACTACCCTTTGTGTGAAAAACTGCCCTCTAATATTCGTCCTATACATAGCCCCCCTCACCCTATGGCCATGACCCCTCGTCCTATCCATTTCTGAAGGTGGAAAAAGTTTACCTCCATTTACACAACATGTCGGCACAACATCGAAGGCCGAAGGGCCTGTTCTGTGCTGTTATGTTCTATGTTCTACTCTATCTATACCCCTTATAATCTTATACACCTCTATGAGATCCTCTCTAAGCCAACGTCTTTCAAGGGAAAACAACCCCAGTCTATTTAATCGTTCCTCATAAGACATTCTTGCT
The DNA here is from genome assembly GCA_024679065.1 of Sphyrna mokarran. Lineage (NCBI taxonomy): Eukaryota > Metazoa > Chordata > Chondrichthyes > Carcharhiniformes > Carcharhinidae > Sphyrna > Sphyrna mokarran. The sequence continues at coordinate 151,184,912 of JAGIQG010000001.1, forward strand.
AATGTGCACATTGTAAACTCATTTTTCAAAAATATTTATAAAGTTTCTTGCTATCTATTTTTATATTTCTGGCTAGCTTTTCCCTTCTAGTCTTTTTGTTTGCTCCTAATTAATCTTTTAATCATTCTTGTATTCTAGCAAGTCTTCTAACAATGCAGCTTTGCACAATTATAAGCTTTTTCTTTAAGTTTTGTACTGTTGTTAACCTCTTGGTAACCATAGGTGGTGCATTTCTCCCTTGGACTTTTTCTTCCTCATTGGATGTATATGTTTCGTTTATTCTGAAGTAATCCCTCAAATGTTTGTCACTGCATCTCTATTGGCGTATCTCTTAATCTAATTTGCCAATTCACTTTAGCCAGCTCTGCTTTCATGCCCTTATACTTATTTAAATTCAACACATAGCCTTTGACCCATTTCTCTGCCCCTCAAACCGAATGTAAAATTCAATCAAAGAACAAAGGAAGTTACAACACAGGAACAAGCCCTTTGGCCCTCCAAGCCTACACTGACAATGCTGCCCAATTTAACTAAAACCTTCCCTACCCTTCTGGGGACCATATCCCCCTATTCCCATCCTATTCATGTGCTTGTCAAGACACCCTTACAAGTCACTACCATATCTGTTTTCACTACCTCTCCCGGCAACAAGTTCCAGGCACCCACTACTCTGTGTATATAAAAAAAAAAAAAAATTTCCTTTAAACTTTGCCCCTGGCACCTTAAACCTGTGCCCCCTAGTAATTGACTCTTCTATCCTCGGAAAAAGCTTCTGACTATCACTCTGTCTATGCCTCTCATGATCTGTAGACTTCTATCAGGTCTCCCTTCATCCGCCATCATTCCAGTGAAAACAAGTTTCTTCAACCTCTCCTTGTACTTGATGCCTTCCATACCAGGCAACATCTTGGTAAATCTTTTTCTGTACCCACTCCAAAGCCTTCACTTCCTTCTAGTAGTGTGGCAACCAAAATTGAACACTATTCCAAGTGTGGCCTAAGTAAGGTTCTATAAAGCTGCAACATGACTTGCCAATTTTTAAACTCAATACCCCGGCCAATATAGGCAAGCGTGCCGTATGCCTTCTTGAATATCTTCTCCGCCTGCATTGTCATTTTCAGTGATCTGTGTACCTGTACACCCAGATCTCTTTGCCTATCAATACTCTTAAGGGCTCTGCTATTTACTGTATATTTCCTATCTGTATTAGACCTTTCCAAAATGCATTGCCTCACGTTTGTGAAGTAATATTTATAATTGCTCCAATTGCCTTCACTATGAGACCATTAATACCATCTTGCTGCACAATACCAGGTCTAACATAGCTTACTATCTGGTTACCTCCAAAACCTGATGTTGTAGTGAACTATCCCAGAACATTCTTTGAACTCCTTATCTAGTCCACCTTTGCCCATCTGACTTTTCCGGTCTATATATAAAATAAAATCTCCCATGACTATCACTGTCTTTCTAACAATCTCCCATTATTTTTTGCACTTTTGCTCCACACTTTGTGGTTATTATTAGGGGCCCTGTACACAAATCCCGTATATAGCTTCTTGCCTTTACCACTTCTCATTTTTACCCAAACTGTTTCCACATCCAGGCTTCCTGAACTGGGGTCATCCTATTCTATTATGCTAATACTATTATTTAATGAATATTCCACCTTTTTTTTTCAGTTCTTGTCCTTCCTAAATCTCTTGTACTCTTCAGTATGCATCTCCCTATTTGTCTTCCTGCAGCCATGTTTCTGTAATTGCTATCAAATCCCATTTATTTCCATGTGTGCTCTGTTATGGCTCCAGATCTGAGATTTAAAAACTCATTAAGTCCATCTGCTGCAGATTGCTTTAATTATAATTGCTACTTCCAATAATTAAACTTGAATTTTCTCTCTACCTCTTGAGAAGTTGTTGCTTCATGCTGTATGGTACAGTTCTCTAAGTGCTTGAGTATCTTTTTTTCATATACGGTGTACATATTGTATATACTTAGTTGCAAAAGGAATGCTATTTTCAAATTGGAATAATGTGGACTTGGTTGCTTATTCTGTCCTTGCAGATTTGTTCATGTGAAAGTTCTAATTTAACGACGGCGACTGTTGTTAAAAATAAATCTGCACCTTCTGCACAGACTGTAGTATCTCCAAGTCCAGGACAGGTGCTGAAATCTGTATTTGTACCTAATGTTGGCTGGGCTTCCCAGGTATGCATTATCATTCATTCATCTCAAAATATTATAATAAACTTTTTACAATTATGCCCATCTCAAATGATTTGGTAATTGTTAGGCTAGTGGAATTCTATAATATGACTCAGTGCCACTCTGAAGTAGCAGGACTTCCTCTTTGAAAAGCAAATTCTCTGAAAGTGAAGGTGCAACCTTCAGTTTAATTTTATGCCATTTTCATTAAATTGAGAATGAGTTAAAATGAGAGAGCTGAAGCAAATAAAACCAGTAATTATGCAAGTTTAAGATTATTAGGCTTTCAAATCTGATCCATCCAAGGTGCAAAATTGATTATTCAATTGCAGGTTCTCTCTTCTCCCTTTTCTTTAAAAAAAACACTGATTTGCTTCCTCCTTTTGGAAAATAAAACTGCTTTCATATCTCCCTAACTGTGAGCCCTAATATTCCTAATTCTGAATATGCATTGATCATGCTAATAAATCTAGGCCTGGAGGAAAGTAACAGAAATCTAATCCTATCCTGTTTCCCATTTCTGCATTGAACTTATGACTTTAAAGAAGTTGGTGATTCCCATTGCTAAGAGTGGGCATTTTTTTGTTTCAAACAAGAATAGTAGATTATAATTTAAAAAAATGGATTGGACAGGTTCTTGAGAATAAGTAATGCACCAAAGTTGCAGATGAAACACAAGGATCTGGGAATAAGCATGTTTGTCCTTCAGGAATGTTATGATGAATGCCCTCCTATACCTTAAGTTTGGTGAAGGGGAGGGTGATGTTGTATTTATATTATTGAACTAGTAATCCCAAGATAATGTCCTGGAGGCACATGTTCAAATCCCATCACAGCAGCTGGTGGAATTTAAATTCATTGTAAAATCTGGCATTGAAAGCTAGTCTCACTATTGATGACCATGAAATTATCATTGTCATAAATACCCAAGTAGTTTGCTAGTGACCTTTTAGGGAATAATATCTGCCATTCTTACCTGGTATGGCCTACATGTGACTACAGGTCCACGTTGATTCTTAACTATACTCTGAAATAGCCTAGTAAGCCACTCAGTTCAAGAGTAAATAGTGATGGTCAACAAACCTGTTTACTGAATTCAAATTTCATCTGCTATGGTGGGGTTTGAACCCAGGATCACTGACCATTACTAGGTTACTAGTCTATTGACAGTACCATTACGCCACTGATTGTCCCTAAGAGATAAGAATAACTATACTGACCGGTGTCTTGGGAGAACAATTAAACCATTAGAAAGGATTTATATTAAAACAGGTGATACTATATTTTAAAATGTTTCTCAAAGTACTCTTGTTTTCAGCCCATCTTTCTGTTTGATACTCTTACACTCGGAAGAGAGAAATGTGTATTTTAGTACCAGGTATCAAAGGTGATTATGGTTTGAAACCAAAGTTGAGTGTTTCAGTTAAGATGGTGAATTTTGAAGTAATTGATGAAGTAGAGGTTAAACTACAAATAATGTTTATTACTGTTTGATAGCTAATCAGTGGTGAGGTGTGGGTTCAGTTTAATGATGGTTCGCAGCTCCTGGTGCAAGCTGGAGTCGTATCTGTTGTTTACACATCTCCTCAGGGCCAAGCAGTCAGGTAATTTTTTTTTAAAATATACTGTTCTACGTGCCAGTGTTCTACATGCCACTGTTGTTCAATACAAATTCATTTATATGGAATGCTGTTCTATCTAATCCATATTACAAAAACAGATGCAGATCAAAACTTCATTGATGTATTTATCCAATTACCTGCTGAGATGCTCCCTCAACATGATAACTAACTGGATTTAAATAACACACAATAAAATATTGATATATTTATTTCTGATCTTTGTTTTCTGTGGCACTTCAGAAATTACAGCAACAGTTCCCCTGTGTATGTGCTAGCTGATTTAAAATAACAAAAAAATCAACTGGGTATCTTAGTATTCATAGAGGTCTAATGTCTTTCATGAGGTACATTTTCAGAATACTTGAGGCATTCTCTTCAAAGGAATCCAGTTGCCATCTTGAAATTGTTTCCAAAGGGGAATTTGTGTGAAATCATTGCAACACAGTCCTAAATATTCAGTCTGCAAGTGATCATAAAACTGCTGAAAATGCAGCTGTAAATGAATAGAGATTCAAAGTTCTATAATGTAAAGAATTAGGGAAAGAGAAATCTTAGTGACAATCTGTAACAGAATTGTTATACATGGTGGACAAAATAATTTTAACTCAATTTTTCAGAAATTTTAAATTCTGTGCTAAATGGCAAAATTCTTTACATTTATATAAAGCGCTGGGAGGAAAATGTGGATTGAGAATTTTGTATTTAGAATTTTAAATCCAAGTTAAACAAGCTTGCTTGAATTCTAATTATCAATGAAAAGAGGTTTTGTTTTGGATGTGTACTTTCATTTCTGATTGTATTTCATATTTATAGTTTTATTATGCAGTTACGCTGCATTCATCTGTCTCTAAACTAATTATTGCTCTTGCACATTCCTGTTGGTACACTGCTGCATATTCCATTTTTGTATTGTTAGAAACTCCTACATGTTCTGTCTTGTCATCTCTATGCTGGGCTCCTTTGTTGAAGATGTTATTACAGAATGCCTACTGTTTTTCACTTGTTTCTAAAAGCTAATAATGATGCTGATCTTGTATAAGAATGTCCACTTCCTCATCTCCATGAAAAATGAAAATGTTTGTTTTGATAGGTATGGACAAAATGAGAAGATTCCTGACCATGTGAAGGAGAAGCTGCAATGCCTCTCTTCAATCCTAGGATTGCTGGCAAATCAAACTAACCAACATAGAATTCAGTGAAGTAAACTCATCTGTAATGTGAAGTCAGAAATTTGGTAACATTTTCTTCTGGTATTCTGCATAATGATGCTTTTAGAGAGAGGCTGATGTATTTCCTCTTTCCCTTTATCTAAAAATAGTTTGAAGCTTATGTTGTAACAATAACCAAATTCAAACTGGAAATTGTTGTAAAACAAAGCTAACATGTTTTGATGTAGCAATGTGTAAATATTGAACCCAGTATTGTAAATATTTTGTATATTTTGTAATGCATGTTAATGTAAATGAAAGATTTTTATTTTTTCTATGCTTATTTGAAAATGTATTTTTGAGTGAACATTAATGTATGTTAAAACAGTTGAAATGGCAGAATTCAGTTGTACTTATCTGCTTTATGTATAAAAAGGATTTATACAAATTATATAAAAAGCTTGTAAATGAACTTTGTTTTTGTAAGACATAATTTTATACAGATATTTTATATACTTCTGTAGTGGATGCATTCTGATTACAACAATTTTAGCAATTATCTACTTGTGACATGTTGGTTTTACGTTTTCATCCATTGTTAGTAGAATTTTCTTTCCCAAAATGTAACTGGGAACTTCACTTATACATGACATACCTCATTTATTTTGGATTTTTTTAAAACATACTTGTACAAATTGATAATCTTGAAACTGCAAATCTTCCTGTACAAATGTAAAGCAGGGTGCACTGATATTAGGGTGTACTGATTTTACATCAGCAATACAATATCATCATACCAGTGTCCAAAATTACAGAAGGCAAGGGGGTGTGGAAATCAATAGCCTGCCAGCCATTTTGAAATAATTTCAAGCTCAGCAGCTTGTTAGCAACCCAATTATCTGCCATTTTTCATTGCCCACTGCATCTTTTGGGCATCAAATGTGAGCATTTTACAGCAATTATAAGGTGATGAAAAGGAATAAGCTTTCCACCATGACCAGGTCTTGATACAACTGCAGATTCAGCTAATGAGTGGCAGAATCAATATGACTATAAACTAATTTTTAACTTTTTGTTATGATAGCAGGTTCCAATGGGGGGGGGGGAACCTTTTAAATTTATAGCCTTATACCATGGCTAGCTTATCACATGTCCTAGCTCAGACTTCAACTTGGGCATAGAGCTCTCCCCTTTGCAATTCCAGTTACCCTGCCAAATGGTCACTACTTGGCCATCCAATGCTTGATTGGATGGGCTGAGACAATGGAGACAGGAGCCAGCCAACCTCTTGGCTTCTGTTTTATTTCCCTCAAATTGTTGAGGGATCCAGCCTGATGTGTTTTGATATTTTGTTAATGTGCATAGCATGTTAAGAAAATTGACCATAGTTTGTCTGACTCATACTTCTGAATTTTTAAAAAAGCATTAAATATTAAATGTTTGCTTATTTGTTATTGATCTCTGGGGTTCAACCTTGGTCTGTAGCTGAGAAGCAATGATCAGCTGAAATTGAATTGCTGACATAGCATAAGTTGTTTTCTGTTTTGTGTGATATTGGTTATAATTGGTGTGGAAGGAAAGCAAAATGTGTACAGAAATTCTGTTGTGGGAACTGGAATCTACGTGGCTCATATTTTGCTTGTGAATTGTGTAACATATGTATCATATTTTCTGTTGTATATAGTTGACTATTTTAATACAACAATTGCTTTGTTTTGATGCTATTAGTCTAATTTACTTTCTCAACTCCCCTTCCTTTAGGGAGACATCACATTTCAGTGTTTGGACTTTAACACAAAAATTTGAAAAAAATAATATTATTAGGTATTCTGAGTCATACAATTTATTTCAATAGAGAGGCTAAGCTGAAAGATAATTCAAGTATATTTATTACTGTCACAAGTAGGCTTACAATAACACTGGAATGAAGTTGCTATGAAAATCCCCTAGTCGCCTTACTCTGGTGCCTGTTCAGTCATATTGAAGGTGAATTTAGCATAGCTAATGTGCCTAACCAGCACGTCTTTCTGATTGTGGAACAAAACCAAAGCACCTGGAGGAAACCCATGCAGACATGAAGAGAGTGTGCAAATTACACATAGCTGGGAATTGAACCCAGATCTGTGACACTGACACAGCAATGCTAACCACTGCCACCATGCTGCCCTTTAAAATGGTAATAAGTGGCATTGATGCTTTGTTTGTAACTGTAAAATTTGAACAATAAGATCTGTCATCTATTGTATTTGTCATCATTTCCCCTTTCTAGTTACGAATAGTGATATACAAAGCTTATAAAATTACGATGAGTCTAGGTAGTGAACGAAAGCAAGCTTTTTCCACAGAGGCTAGGTAGGGGGGAAAAAATTAGAGGACATGGATTAAGGGTGAAAAGTTTAACGGGAAAATTAGGGGGGCTTCACACAATACTGGGAATGTGGAATAAGCTGATAGATGAAGTCATAAATGTGGGTTCACTTTTAACATTTAAGAAAAACTTAATGGGATGGATGAGAGGGATATGGTCAGATGCAGGTCAGTGGGACTAGGCAAAAATAATTTGGTACAGCCAAGAAGGGCCAAAAGGCCTGTTTGTGCTGTAATGTTCTATGGTTCTATATATAATTGGGAAGGTTTAAAAAGAGTGTTTTGGGAAAAATTAACTTCCATGTAAGGGAATGTATTAGAAATGCTAGAGGATACTTTAAAAACTGTCTTGTTTCAGTCAACCAATGATAGCAGCAGTTTTTCCAAATTTTGTTTTCTATACACAATTAACTTCTATAAATTGGGCTTCTTAAATTCAATTATAATAGCTGTTCTATATGCTCACCTTGCTGTGAAATGAAGCACACTTAATTGTACCTGCATTTGTTTCACCAAAATTAAAAGCAAAATCCGGCAGCATTTGTAGAGAGGAAGAGTTCATCAGATTGAACTACTATTACTGCTTTTATTTAAGACTTTCAGCCTCTGCACTATTTTCATTTTATTTCCCCACATATTTCTATGGTTCATATTCAAAGAGATTGAAAAGACATATACAATACCCACAAATATCTAGTACAGATTATAGTGTTACTTTTGTCCAATATGCCATCAGGTAGATTGACTGACTATATGTGTAAAACTGCTAGTCAGCAAGGAAGTTATCTACAGCAGATCTAAAATTATAAATAGTAGCAGCTTTCTAATAGGAGGCTACACTAATGATATTACATTTAAAATTAAATTAACTAAATAGGTATTACATTTAAAAAAAAATCAAAGCAGAAATTGAAAGGTTGGAAGACAATTTAGTTAATAAAAATTAATGAAGAAGATGTCTAGAGTAAATGTAGACAGGAAGATAGCAAAAGCAGGAGCAAGGAAACCAAATGCCAGTTTGGAGGCCAAAAAGAAAGCACCTGATGTTGAGAAGAAATTTTCAACACTTTGAATCTAACACTGTCTGCTTCCTAATTAGGTTATGTTAATTGAGATGACTTAAAATATTTCCTCTCCAAGGGCATATTACTGTCATTATTTTCAGTAAGTTTCTAAACTCTCCCATTTGTAACCTGATCTTAAACGTGAAAATTACAAAGACACATTTTGTTTTATTAGTGTACGCTTATTGAGATTTTAGTAAATTAGATATTTTTAAAATCATGCCTAGTAATTCCTGAGTGCCAAAATAAACTATCATCCTTGAATGGGCACAATTGGCAGGTAGGAATTTGCTATGCATATAATTTCAATCTGGGTTGCAGCCAGTCTTTGGAGTGAGGAAGCTTCTTGCACAATGGTTTTTTTTTTAAAACTGGTGTTGAAAATTAGGCAACTGAATTAATTCTTGCTTCTTAAATTTGCTGTTTTGGTTGATTTCAGCTACACTAACCTGAAAATCCAGCCCAAACTAGCTCCACACCACTATATACACCTCCATTTCTCCAGATGCTTGTAAATATGGTTGTGCATAATGTAGTGAAACTTCTTAATCAGGTACAGCTGCAAGACTTGCATCTGTTATCATATGTCCTTGATTTCAGAATAGTTATTGTCTGTATAGTTAACTGAGCCAAATGTCCTAGGCTAGTATCATTTCCTGTAACATTCTTTCTTGTCATCCTGATCTGGCACTGCCTAATTCTGGAAGGATGAGATTTCAGTTAACTTTCTCTCCCTGGATTGTTAATTTCTAGCTTACGTATAATGGAAATATTTTTAACCAAGATCCATAGCAGCAGAGAATTTCCTCCATCCTTGTGATAGAATTGAATGCTTGCAGAACTCTAAGTTTATTTGCTGCTATGCATAATTGGAAGAGTTTGCAATTATGTAAGATTTTCATTCACTGATGCCTTGCAATTACCTATTTGACTCATGGTTTAAGTTGTAAACTGACAGATGTCAGTGGTTTCAGAAGGCACTTTTTATCTATTAAGTTTTTTGAGACTGGTAGGAGGTGCTTGTAGAGAGTGAGTTATTCACCAAAATGTGGACAAATAAAATGTACTTTAACCTTAATCCAGAGATAAATATGTGCTAATTACAATATTTCCTTTTAATGCCTCTATTAAGCTTTAGTATGATAAATTTTTGTTGTAGGTGTTGATGATGTGGAATGAAGTAAGGTGTTATGCAGATTGAATTAACTATTTCAGTTTTGAATGAAATGGGTTATTTCATAAAACTATCACTTGAAAATCTCCTTATGGTACACCAGTTTTAGTGTAAAAGCTTAACTTACTAATTAAACAATAACAAAAACAAAGATTACATCAAAATATAAAACAATGACAGTCGTTTCTCTGTAACATTTAATTTACAGCAGTATCAATATAAGATATAAAAGTGCAAATTAGTTAGGTTTTATCATTTGGTTTCAAGACTATATCTTTTTAGCCCACCATTACTGTACTCTTTGATACTGGATTAAGAATCCTATGAGTCTCTTGTACATCACACCTATTAATATTATAGCAGCCATCACTACCCCACAGATGGGGCCAAATGTCCATCGAGGTCCATAATGAGTGTAAATTTGGCTAACAAACACTGGTCCAAGCGTACGTGCTCCACTTCCTGAGGCTGTTAGCCAGCCCATATAAATACCCTAAGAGGATAAAAATAAGAAAGTTAGATGTCATACACACAAGGAAATAAAATATTTAAGTAACATCAGAATCTATTTCCAAAATTTACCTGGCCCTCATCCATCTAGTTCTAAACTAGCTATAATAATGGTCACATGGTAAGAAGAATTACTAATCTGCAGGGAATTATACTTTCTGATCAGTGGTGATGAGATTAAACACATTGTTCTTAATGTAAAGTATCTTTACAACTACCTATGAAACCATATTATTTAAGAGACAAATTTGCAGTTTTCAAAGTAATAGAGGGAGGTGTCTTGCTGAGGGAGGGAGAAATGCCTGTTTTGCCTAGTTTGGCAAGATAGTTTCTTTTTCAGCTGAAGCATTTATGTGCAGTTGCTGTTCAGTCCAAAATAAAGATATAGGTACACTGTTAGAAGTGAAAATTCATTGTAAAACATACTGTTACAATTAAGTTTCATATTCCCATCCTAGTCACTTAGTGTAAAGTTATCTCTGATATCTAAATTGTAATAGTATATCAATTTAACTCCTAAGATCCTGGCTGAGATCAGGAATCCACTATAGGGATGGCTGTTGTAGACATCAAATAATCTATAATACTACAGTACAATTTTTTTTATACATGGTATCATTCCATACCTACATTTCACCACCAGAGAAGAGGGGGGAGTTGTCATGCTGGAGATTTGGATCAATAAATTCTATCACTCCACTGGTGCATTAGTTTTGTAATATATAAACAATAGTACAGCTAAGAAAACTGACTTTAAAGTGAATGGGACATTTTCCAGATTGGGATCAAACCCTGTTTTTTTCATCCCGTGTTTTTCTGAGCATGAGTGGTCTGTCTCCCTCTGCTGGTTAGCAAATGAGGGAAATTTCCATCTAGTTCCTTTAAGAGTTGGTCTGGCAATAGGCCATCAGTTCCATTGTTTTAGTCTATGAAACACTGAGTAGAGTAACCTCAAAATCAAATAATCTTAAAACCAGGTCATCTATGTGCAGATCCACAAGAAATGGGTGAGATCCTAAAGAATATTTCTCATTGATGTTTACTGTTGAGAAAGGCATGGATGTTGGGGAAATAAATTGTGATGTTTTGAGGAGTGTATATATATCATAGAGAAGGAAGTGCTAGAAATCAAAGCATACTGAGGTAGATAAATCCCCAGGATGTTGTGGGAGGCTAGGGAGGAAATTGCAAGTCCTCTAGCAGAAATATTTGAATCATCACAGCTATAGGTGAAGTGCCGGAAGATTGGAGGGTAGCAAATGTTGTGCCTTTGTTTAAGGAGGGCTGCAAGGAAAAGCCTGGGAACTGCAGGCTGGTGAGCCTAACGTCTGTAGTAAGTAAGTTGCTAGAAGGAATTCTGAGAAATAGGATCTACAGACATTTAGAGAAACATGGACTGATTAGAGACAGTCAGCGTAGCTTTGTGAGTGGAAAATCATGTCTCACAAATTTGATTGAGTTTTTCGAAGGGGTTTCCAAGAAGGTAGATGGGGGCAGTATAGCTGACATTGCCAACATGGACTTTAGTAAGGCCTTTGACAAGGTACTGCATGACCGGGTGTTGCAAAAGTTAAATCTTACAGGATCCAAGGTGAGATAACTAATTGGAAGACAGAGGATGGTTATAAAGGGTTTTTTCAAAATGGAGGCCTGTGACCAGCAATGTACCTCAGAGTTCAGTGTTGTGTATTCTGTTATTTGTTATCAATATGAATGATTTGGATAAGAATTTATGGGGCATGGTTAGTAAGGTTGCAGATGATAAGATTTGTGGCATAGTGGACAGTGAAGGTTATCTAGGATTGCAATAGGATCTTGATCAATTGGGCCAATGGGCTGATGAATGGCAGATGGAATTTAGATAAATGTGAGGTGATTCATTTTGGTAGACTGAATCGGGGCAGGACGTACTCAGTTATGGTAGGGTGATGAGAGAGTTTTAAAACAAAGATCTAGGAGTACAGGTTCATTGTTCCTTGAAAGTGGAGTCATAGGTGGACAGGATGGTGAAGAAGGTATTTGACATGCTTGGTTTCATTGGTCAGAACATTGAATATAGGAGCTGGGATGTCTTGTTGATGTTGCACAAGACATTAGTAAGGCACACTTGGAATACTGTGTATAGTTCTGATCATTTTATTATAGAAAGGATATTAAACTAGAAAGAGTGCAGAAAAGATTTACTAAGATGTTACTGAGACTTGATGGTTCGAGTCATATAGGAGACGCTGGGTAAACTGGAACTTTTTTCCTCTGAAACAGAGGAGGCTTAAGGGTGATCTCAGAGATCAATAAAATAATAACAGGCATAGATGAAGTAAATAGTCAACATCTTTTTTCAAAGATCAGGAAGTCTAAAACTAAAGTGTAATCCAAGACCATAATTAGATTTAAGGTGAGAAGGGAGAGATACAGTAGAATCCAGAGGGGCAATTTTTTCACACAGAGTGGTGAGTGTCTGGAACAAGCCACCAGTGGCAGTAGTAGAGGTGGACACAATTTTTTCTTTAGAAAGCATTTAAACAGTTACATGGGTAAGCTGGGTATGGGCCAAACGTGAGACTATCTTAGTGGATAAAAACTGAGTGCATTGGACAGGCCGAAGGACTTGTTTCCATGCTGTAAACCTCTGAAGCTATATTAGTGATTTGATTTTCTTCACTCAGATTTTCACTTAGATTCTAATTTTAACAATGTTGAGTGGAGGTGCACACTTGCCAGTACAGTAATCAACTGGAAACTGCTTCAGTGTTATTTGGCTGAAGGAAGACAGAATATCACCCTTTCAACATAATGTTATTGGTTACAATTAAAGTGCTAGTGAAGTGTGGAATCTGAAAATTGCAGGTGTTTGTCACACCAAAGTATTTGTCCTAACTATGGTTTTGGATTACACCAAATTAAAATGGAAGAACATTTGTGGGAAACTGAAGGATCTAGGCTACAATCATAAAACAAAAAAAAATAATACAAATACCACCATACAGTTGCTGAAACACAGTATGTTATTGAATCTCTTCACGCTTCTGATCTTATTAAGATGTCTTTTGACATTTTACTATAATTAAGCATCTCTTACCTGGGGCTTTGGTCCAAGAATTTTTGAATACAATGTATAAGATATAACATTACAAACTGGATACCCCATTCCAATCAGGACAGCAGAAAGAATGTACTGACTTAGATGGATGATGGGAGTATACTGACACCACACTTGCTCCATAGGACAACCTGTTCTCTCAGCACTCAGACTGAGTGAAGATTGTATGAATAAATTCCAAGTAACTATGGATGCTTCACTGTACTTTATTTCAACAGAAGAGTAGTTGGAAGCATTCTTAATCCCTGTCAATGATAAAAAAAATTCTTGTTAATGCACAGAGTTGACTCTGCCATTATCTGCTTCAAGGGAAAAAGAATATAAATAAACGTAGTACCACATTCAAGTACCTTACAACTAATGTACAATCCAGCATTTTTCTCCATTATAAGTTACTATGTTTATCTTTATAAAACAACCCTTGTGCACTTGTAATGATACATTTCTGCCAAGAATGGTGCTGCAGCATTTACGTTTTTTATCTCCTAGCTACTCAGTCTGTACTATAGATAATCCCTATGCTCCTCTGCTTCTCATCTTAAATTTCCAGATGATTTAATGTTAAATAAAAAAACAAAGTATTAGGTCTGAGTTATGAGGCTGTTTTCCTTAGAAAGACGTAGACTTAGAGGAGATCTAATAGAGGTGTACAAGATTATGAGGGGTATAGATAAAGTGAACAGGGTTAAACTCTTTCCTAGGATGGACTCGTATAGCACGAGGGGTTGTGGGCTCAGGGTGAGGGGGGTAAGGTATAATTTGGATGCTAGAGGGAGTTTTTTCACACAGAGGGTGGTGGGGATATGGAATGTGCTGCCAAGTAAAGTGGTGGAGGCAGACACTCTGGAGTTATTTAAGAAATATTTAGATGGGCACATGAACTGAATGGGAATGGAGGGGTATAGAAAACTGATTTAAATAGGGATCATGAGCCTTGGGAGTTCCTGGGAAGTGTGTAAATAGATGATGTATTGATGTTCTTGTTTTTATCCTACAGGTGCTTTGGTCCACCTTGTCTAACAAGGGGCATACACGCAATGGTCATGAGAGGGCTGCTCTTGGATTTTTTTTTGAGAGTATCCTAGTGCTTCACGTCGTTAGTGTACATTGACCTGGACCATTTGATGGGCAACACGACAGCTCAGTGAATATCGCTGTGCTGTGCAGATACATGGATTTGGGCCTGTGTCTGTGGGAGTTTGCGCATTCTCCCCATGCTTATGTGGGTTTTCTCCAGGTGCTCTGGTTTCCTCCCACATTCCAAAGATGTGCTCTGAGGCTGATTGGCAAAACAAATTCTCCCTAAATTGTCTCAAATTTGGTTTTTAATCCATAGATCTATAAACATAGACAGGGATCACGGGTAGAGGTGAGAACATCGGGGTGGCGGCGCGGGCTCGTTGGGCCAAAGGGCCTGTTTCCCGTGCTGTTTTGTTCTTTGTACACAAAAATAAGGATCAAATAAATGGATTTTAAAATGGTGACAACATCATCTGAGCATCCTGGTCCAAAATCCTCCATCTTTTGGACTTCACCTTAAGTAGAATTACATTTGGCTATCATTCTTTATGCAAAATGCAATGTGAGCTTAAAATAATTAAAGTTAATAAGCACATCACTTAATCTGTCACTAGTAGTTTTCTTATGTAGCCAAAGCTGGAGTGTAGTTGGTGCAATCCATTGATTATTATGTTCAGATTTTTAAAAAAATCCTCTGCTAGTGTGGCCCATCTTGTAAATTCTCAGACATTTTTCTGAAGCTGTTCTTTTTAAAAATATGTACAATGTTACTAAAAAAAAGTGTAAATACAATTCTAACTCAGCTTAATTTTCTTTTCAGCGAAGTTTAATTAAAGGAATTAAAGACATGATTTTCATCCTGGATGTGCTGGCAATTTCTTGCGGGCATGTTGGCCTGCGGCTGTATTCTTGCCTATACCCTATTGTCAGGGAGGTGGCTTTTGGGAAATGCAGTTACCCATCCGTTCACTAATGGCAGGAAGCCAATTCTGACAAAGTGCCAGCTGAGGGCGCTCTTCACAGTGTCTGGATTTTTTTTTAAACTGGAATGGAATAGTTGAGAGTCCCCTGGCAGCAGACCAGAGGTGCATCCTGCAAAGCAATCCATCATGGATCTGCTGAGCCAGGGCCCAGCAATGGTGGTAGGGCAGCAATACCATCATTTACTATCCATTTTCACAGCCTAACATTTTGCACAATAATCAAAAGAGACTAAAATGAGTGAGACTGATATTGCTGGCAAATATAACTCACTACAAAATTCCTGCTTACCTTTAATCCATAATTATTGTAAACAAAAATCACCCACATTATTTAATAGTCTGAAGCATGACATATATTCTTGCAAGTTTTTTTTTGATATTTCAACATTGATTGTATAAGTCTGAAACCTTAATTCAATCAGTTCTACTAATGTCTTAAGTTCTTTCAAGGACAGAAACAGTGACAGACAAGGAAGTGAATATATTTATACTTTTGCTGAATAATATTTACCCCGGAAAATTAAGTTATGCTGCATTTCATATCTGTGAAAAATGGTGGCACTGGCATAGCTTCAGATTTTCTCTCCATAAACATCAGGGAAAGGTTTTGGGGTTGACTGTTTTAGGTTAACGCTGCAGACAGAGCAGCTGTATAGCATAATTATCCAAATCCTATCATTCTCACCAAAAACACAGTATTTGCATATTTTTATTTAAAATAACTTAATCCATCAATCTGCTCGGTGACTGCTAGTGATAGGAGGGGTGAGAGAGAAAATACATGGGAGCTTACGTTATACATTTTGTGTAACTTTTATTATTTGCATATAAATGCAAGTAATCTACTATCATCAGCTCACAGCACCAGTTAAAAGAATCAAATAATCTTTACTATGTTAGCATTTATAAACCACATCAATTTCAATACAGAATTGGACTCTATCAGACATGCTCAATGAGTCACTGCTTCATAACATGCTGCCAGTATTTTGTATCCATTATTTATTGAATCTGACTAATATCGTTGCCCATGTAATCAATATTTCAAATGCAGATATGCTAATGAACAAACACACAAAGGAAAACCAGAAATATCGCAGCAAACCTTTTAAACTCCTGCGATGTTTATAGTCCAAAATAGTATGTCTATATTCTGAATTGTAATCACTCTGATTTAATGATTATTGATACATCTCCCATGATATTGGTCATGAATAGTCTAGGAGCTGGAACAAACTTTTTGTACTTATGCCTTTACAGCAGCCACATAAAACTATGGTTCAATAATTTTAAAAATATATCAAAGGAATATCTATCATTACATGACTGATAGAAGATAAAAATATTCTACACATTACTGACACTAAATGATACAGGAATCACAGAATTAATATTTGTAATATTGTTTGCCTACCACTTTTTTCAGTTATTAGAATGATACCTTTACAAACTAACATAAAACATCAAAAATGCTGGTTTCCTCTGATCTAAAGCTAAATTTTACAAAGCATCTGTCTGTGTACAAAATTCTCTTCTTGAAGGTAGTGAACCTTTAATTATTCTAATGATCTATTAATAATAATGTTACACTCTTTGTAATTAAATGCACAATCCCTTGCAGTGAGGAAGATTCAGAGGTGATCTTATCGAAATATGGAAGATCCGGAGGGAACTGGACAGAATGGATGCTGAGAGGTTATTTCCCTTTGTAGGACATATAGAACTAAAGGACACAGTTTAAAAAAAATTAGGGATCCTATTTAAGACTGAAATCAGGAGAATTTTGTTCTCTCAGAGTTATATGGAATTCTCTTCTCCGGAGAGTACAAAGAATACAAAAAAACAAAGAACAGTACAGCACAGGAAGCAGTCCCTTCGGACCTCCAAGCGTATGCCGCTCATTGGTCCAACTAAATCATTCTTCTGTATCCCTCCATTCCCAGTCTGCTCATGTGACTATCCAGGTAAGTCTTAAACGATCCCAGTGTGTCCACCTCCATCACTCTGCTTGGCAGTGCATTCCAGGCCCCCACCACCTTCTGTATAAAATACGTCCCTCGGATATCAGAGTTAAATCTCGCCGCCCTCACCTTGAACCTGTGACCCATCATGTTTGTCATCTCTGACCTGGGAAAAAGCTTCCCACTGTTCACCCTATCCATACTCCTCAATTTTATATGCCTCTATTAGGTCTCCCCTCATTCTCCGTCTTTCCAGGGAGAACAACCTCAGTTTGCCCAATCTCTCCTCATAGCTAAGACTCACCATACCAGACAACATCCAGTAAACTTTCTCTGCACTCTCTCCAAAGCCTCCATGTCTTTCTGGTAATGCGGCAACCAGAACCGGACACAGTACTCCAAATGTGGCCTAACCAATGTTTTATACAACTGTGACATCAGATGCCAATTTTTATACTCCATACCCCATTCTATAAAGGCAAGCATGCCATATGCCTTCTTCACCACCTTCTCCACCTGTGCTGTCACCTTCAAGGATCTGTGGACTTTCACATCCAGATCCCTCTGTGCATCTATACTTTTGATGGTTGATTTTGATTGGAGGTTGGGTCACTGAATATATTCAGGCTAGGTTAGGTAGATGATTTTTGATTGACAAGGCAGTCATGGGTTACGGTTGTGCAGACAGGAAAATGGAATTAAGGCCACAATCATCAGCCATCATTTAACTGAATGGTAGAATGGGCTCAAAGGACAAAATGGCCCACTATTGCTTTCTATTTTGTGTGTTCAGTATATTATTTCACTGTACAATGCAATGGAATAAAGTCATCTAACATCTTAAGATTCCTGGTTTTGGCTACTTCCCATGGTACATGTTCTAAGGTGCAAATGCTTTATTTATAGTTCCCACCATGGTCAATTCAATATGCATAAATCTATTTTTTTTAAATTTCTCTTCTTGCAGTTAAAAGTTTTGGTAAAACAGTTGATAAAAACAAATTACCACAGGTCTGGCAGCATCTGTAAGGAGAGAAAAGATTTGACGTCAAGGTTTTTTCCTCAATCGTGGATTCCCATCTACAGTTGTCGTCAGGACCCTCAACAGCATGCAGTCCATTTCTCGTGCCACAACCCTCACCCCTTCCCTCCCTCCTAGAACAAGCATAGAGTCCTCTTGCTCTCACATTTCATTCCACTAACCTCTGCATGCAAAGCATAATCCTCTGCCATTTTCACCAACTCCAATGTGATGCTACATCAAACACATTTTCCCTTCACTGTCAGTATTCCCCAGAGAGCACTCCCTCCAGGATAACCTAGGCCATTCCTCCACTATACCTAACACCTCGCCTATCACTCATGGCACCTTCCCATGCAATAGCAGAAGGTGTAACTTGCCCCTTTACCTCTTCTATGCTTACCATCTGAGGTCCAAAACTTTCATTCTAGGTTAAGCAGCATTTCACTTCGGTCTGTGCGCAGTCAGGACCTTGACCTTCCCGTTTCTTGCATTTTAACACATAATCCTGTTCCCATGCCTACATGTCTGTCCTTGGGCTGCTGCGATGTTCCTGTGAATCTCAATGCAAAGTGGAGGAACAGTATCTCATCTTCCAACTAGGTACTTTTACGGCCTTCCGGTCTCAACATCAAATTCAACAACTTCTATCCTATCTCAACCCTTTTGTTTTCATTTTGCTTTATTTATTTCTTTACTGTCCTCTACCTTTTATTTCTTTACTGTCTTTCTTCATTTTTCTTTCCCTCCCCACTCTTACCCCCTACTTTATCCTCTTCCCTTTTCTAAATTTTACCTCTGTCTCATCCATTCCCCCCACCCGAACATCTTCCCCTCTGATTTTAGCTTCTCTCCTGTTTGGCCATTCACACCCTTTATTCTCTCTGTGGACATCCATTAGCAGTCTTTCCCCCTGGTTTCTATGCTATGACTCATCTTTCATTCCCCCACCCTGCAGTATAAGTATCTCCCACTTCTTATGCCTTTTAGCTTTGACAAAGAGTCATCTGGACTCGAAACATCAATTCTTTCCTTTCCCTTTCTCCAGATGCTGCCAGATCTGTTGAGATTTTCCAGCATTTTCTCTTTTGGTTGCTGAAACAGTTATTTGTGCAACAGGGTGCATGAGAATTTTCCCAAACGTCAATTCTCAGATGACTAAGCTTAAACAGGTGGCTATTTACTGCAGTCTGGTTCAAGCTCACTGAGTGACTCTAGACTAAGCCTTATAAACGATGCCTGCCAGCCCATTACAAATCAGGTCCTCACCCTAACAATGTTAGAAAATGTATCCTAAAATGCCTTTAGTTCAAAATTCAATTATATGAATACTTATTTCCCTCCACCATTTTGTAGACCAGCTTGGTTGGCATGCCGCATGATAGAAACTGTAGTTTCATAAAGGCAGAAAAATCTACAGCTCTCATGCACACATTCACACACCCAAAAAGTGTGAATGTGTGCAAGAGATTAGAATCCATTATGCCCAAGATTAACTGAGGCTTGAAGCAGACTTCATAAAAAGAAGGGCAGCCTCCGAGATCTCTTACATTTATTTGGGTGTATTTTATGATGCAAATTAAAATGAATAGATATTTTAAATTACATTTTAAATGATGGTCATATAACTACTCATCTAGTTCATTCAAAAATTCAAGATAGCAGCTGGAAGTATAATTGTACTAACAAAAAAAAGTTCTCCAAATTAATAATCCCTGGCTGTTTCAGCTTTACAGTTGTCCTAAACTCAGCATGCCCAAACAGTAATTGGAGCATCTCACCAGTAACAATTGAGTCGTGAAGAATTCAGCTGAAAATCAAGTGACCTCTTTCCATACAAATGAAATAACTGCTGTGAGCTGATTTCCTTAGCAATAGAGTAGGCAAGTTATTTTCAGTTCCCCTTCATACTTCTGTGAATTCAAATGTTGTGCCAAGTTACATGAATCTATTAATTCTTAGTCATTTTCAAAAGTAACACGACTTCATTCTTAAGTGGAATTTACCAAAAGATAATTAACTAATGCAAAAGCAAAATAATAATGTGAAACAAAACTCTGTTTACACTGCCGAAAATTTCCAGCAATTAACAAAATGTCTTACTGGGCCTATAGCCAAAAAAATTAAAATTCACAAAAAAATCTAAACAATCAGCATATTTTTAAGCAAAAGATAACAACTTATACACATTACATATGCACAAATAATAAAAAAAAAAAATCAATGAAAGCAAAGGTAGGAAAGGTGCTCGATGGCTGGCACAAAAGTGATGAATTGAACGTCTCTTTCTGTTATATATAGCTAACTGACTCTAAAAACACCACCAGTTCCTTCAGTTTTTGAAGATTAATCAAACCATACCTGTCCACTGGATTTGAGGGTACTGATCTCCCCATGGCAACAAAACAAAGAAGCCAAAGAAAAGAACAACAAATCCTCCAAGCAACAAAACACGATCCTCAAATCTATTAAGGAAACAAACCAAATGGAGACTGTAATCAATCTAAATTCAAAAATTTATGAAAATACATTTGAAAATCTTCATTTTGCAGTTACCTTTTGGAAAGAAGTTTTGTTGTCATAAAAACAATGATAGATTCTATACCAACACCCACAAGGAGAATCCCATTGTACAGAACTGCCTGCTTCCCAGTCCATGCGTACATGTCCATGGTTAACGGGGTAGCTATCCTGCAAAAAATTCCAACGAAATCATCTTTTAAAAACAGCCGTGCTAACAATTTAGCCATTGTAAAATCTGAAGTTACTTATTCTTTTAATATGAACGTTTCCAATTATACATTTACTTTATAAAATCATAGAATCCCTACAGGACAGAAGCAGGCCATTTGGCCCATCAAGTCTGCACCAACCACAATGCCACCAGACCCTATCCCCACAACCCCATACCTTTATCTTGCTAATCCCCTGACACTTGGGTCAATTTAACATGGCCGATCAACCTAACCTGCACATCTTTAGGAAACTGGAGCACCTGGAGGAAATCTATGTTGATACAGGGAGAACGTGCAAACTCCACGCAGATAATGATCTGAGGCTGGAATTGAACCTTGGTCCCTGATGCTGAGGGGCAGCAGTATTAATCACTGTGCCGCCCGTTTGTTGCCTATTGATCTTTGATTCCTTTGCCTTCAGATTCACAGTAGAGAGCTACAGAGTCATAAAGGTTTACAGCATGGGAACAAGTCGTTCGGCCCAACTTGTCCCACACCGCCCTTTTTTAAACCTCTAACCTGGTCCTAATTGCCTGCATTTGGCCCATAGCCTCTATACCCATCTTACCCATGTAATTACCTGAACACTTTTTAAAATACAAAATTGCACCCCCTCTACTACTACCTCAGACAGCTTGTTCCAGTCTCTCACCACCCTCTGTATGGAAAAATTATGAACTCTGAACTCTTTTGTGTCTCTTCCCTTCACCTTATACCTTTGCCCCCTAGTTTTAGATTCCCCTATCTTTTGGGAAAGATATTGATTATCTAACTGATTTATGCCCCTCATTATTTTATAGACCTCTATAAGGTCACCCTTCAGCCTTCAATGCCCTAGAGAAAAAAGTCCCAGTCTATCCAGCCTCTTCTTACAAGTCAAAACCATCAAGTCCCAGTAATGTCCTAGGAAATCTCTTCTGCACTCTTTCTCGTTTAATAATATCCTTCCCATAATAGGGTGATCAGAACTATACACATTATTCCAAGTGTGGCCTTACCAATGTCTTGCACAACGTCTGAATCTCTGTATTCAATGTTCTGACCAATAAAACCAAGCATGCTGACTGCTTTCTTCACCACTCTGTCCACCTGCAACTCCACTTTCAAAGCAGCCATGAATCCGTACCCCTAGATCTTTTTGTTCTGTAACTCTCTCCAATGCCCTACCATTAACTGAGTAAGTCCTGCCCTGGTTCAATTTACCAAAATGCATCAGCTCGCATTTACCTAAATTAAACGCCATTCATCAGCCCACTGACCCAATTGATCAAGATCCCTTTGCAATCTAAGATGACCCTCCTCACTGTCCACTATGCCACCAATCTTGGTGTCATCTGCAAACTTACTTACCATGCCTCCTATATTCTCATCCAAATCATTACAGTCAATTTTGATCAAACAAGTTCTATAAGTTTGTTATTACTATTTTGTTATTTTTGGCAGTCTATTATTTTTAGTGTTCTTCATATTGATAATCATTTTGCAGCTATAGACATAATTTTGCAGCTATAGACACAATGGGGAGAATTCATCATTTTGATTCTAAGGCTGAATCTGGGTGCAATTCAGATCTGACTTGTAGATCTGTTCCCATACAAACTAAGCCTGAAAAAAAAGTCACAAGTCTGAATCGTGCTATGAGCGGGGCTTATCGCGTCCGAAACCCTGCAGCTCCGATTGTAGCTTTGAACTGCGTATGCATAATAAAAAAAAATTCAAAAAACATGCCCCTGACACATCGCTCTCAGGCTGCAAAAAGCAGATAAAGCGGCCTGGAAGCAAAAGGCGGGAGCAATGCCTCCCCTCCCTCCCACCAGACACCGTCCCACCCTCATAACATAACTGTTCCCCTTCTCCACCCACACTGATTGCAATCCCTGTCCCCTTTCCCTTTACTGATCACCAGCAGAGTGGCAGTGGACACCCCCCTTTTCCCAGCGATCACCCGCAGAGTGGCAGCAGACCCTCTCTGTGCTCCCCCCACACACATACAGACACGCACACACACACAGATTTATCTGCCCTTTCTCCTCTCCCCTCCTCCCACAGAGAACAATCTGGCCTCCATTGCTTTTCAAACCCGAACACACAGTGAACTGTGAAAATCAAAAACCCAATCTTCCAGGGGATATGATATTGCAACCTTTAGCAATGAAATCACGATTAACGCTGTCACATTGAACTTAAACTATGTTTCTCGCTCCACTGATGCTGACAGACCTGCTGAGCTTTTCCAGCAATTTCTGTTATTACTTTAAAATTGAAGAAAAACCTAAGCTTTGTTCAATGCTGAGCATTGTAACATTGTGGATAGATTATTAGACTAGTCATTGAAATTCAACCAGTGTACATTCTGTGTCCTTGCTTTCTGCTTGCTAGTGGTGTTCAACATAGAGGAACATTGATACATCAGCCGAAGAAGGGAAGTTGGTGGTAATTATCAGGAACCTTCCTTGCCAGTGTTTGAGCTGATGCCATGAGACTTGATGGGACCCAGAGTCAATGTTGAGGGCTCCCAAGGTCTCTCTCTCTCAACATGCTGACACCGGCTCTGTGGGACGATAGAAGAGCCTGGGATATTGGCACTAAGGTATGGTTCAGTGAGTATGTCTATGCCTGGCTATTGCTTGATTAGCCTGTGGCACGGTTCGTTCAATTTTGGCACAAGTTCCCAAAGGACTTTCCAGGGTCAACTGGGCAGGTGCATGTTTATGATCAATGCATAGCTCAATGATGGTTGGCCTATCCAGCTTGCTTCTTTTGAAATTTTTTGTAGCTGTTTGATGTAATTGAGTAGCTTGCAGAATCTTTTCAAAGGGCACTTACAAGTTAACCCCACTGCAATAAGTCTGGAATTGTGCATGGCTAGTCAGGGCAAGGATGGCAGATTTCCTTTCAACATTACAGGAGTTTCAATGACCTCATTTACAGATACAGTATTTTGTTCCAGATGTATTTAATTAACTGAATTTAAATGTCAAAGCTTCCATAGCCAGATGCAAATTCATGCCTCCTGAGCATATCGGGGTATCTAAAGTAAGATGCCAACCTGGTGTAGCTGCAGCTGAAGGTAATGTGCATGCTGAATGATGGAAGCAGCATGCTATAGACGGAACTCAGCCATCACATAAACATTGGATCAGATCTAAGCTCTGTAGTCCGACCACAATCAGTTGATGAATAATGGCAGACAATTAAAAAACTAACCAGCGGAAAAGACTCCACAAACATCCCCATTGATGCCAAAGCCCAACACATAAATGAGAAAGACAAGGCTGAAGCCTTCAACCACTTTCAACTAGAAGTGCCGAGATGATGATCCATCTCAATCTCTTCCAGAGGTCCTCACCATTATAGTCAGGCATAGCCTCCTCATTAAATCGTACTTACTTCCAAAGTGCCAGACTCTTAAATCACCATATCTGGGTAGAGATCACAGACATATCAGAGGTGGTGGCAGAGTGGTGTAGTCAGGAGGGGGTGACCCTGTCGTCAGCCAATTTTATTCACTCCCATTGATATCAAGAAGTTAAGGCACTGGATAGAATATGCCCGATGTAGTGTAAAGATCTGAACTAAGGGGCACACTTAGTCAAGCTGTTCCAGTACATTACAACATTGGTTCAAAACATTGACAAAAGAACTGAACTTCAGTGGTGTTTTTTTGAAAATAAACCTGACATTTACCTGATAACAGGGAAAATTGCCCTGATATATCCTGTCCACAATGAATGGGGTCATCAACAGTGCTATCCATTGGTACACACTCACCAATAGCTTACTCACTGCTGCTCAGGTTGTGTTTGACCAGGAGAACATAGCTCCAAACCATATTACCTTGTTCGAAATATGGATGAATGAGATGAGAGCACTTGCACTTACACTTAACATGAAAGCAGCATGTAACCACATGTGCCATCAAGAAGCCCTAGAAACACTGAAGTCAAAGAGATTCCAATGGAAAACTCTCCACTGGCTGGAGTCATACAAAAAAAGATTGTTGGGGTTATTGAATCCAATTATTCCCCAGGACTCTATTGAATGGCTTCTTCAAGGCACTGTCCAAGACCCCAACCCTGTTTAGTTGCTTCGGCAATGACATTGCCTTCATCATAAGATCAGAACTGAGGATGTTGGCTGACAATTGCAGAATTTTCAGTTTCATTTACAACTCCTCTGATAAAGAAGAATCTCCACGCCCACGTGCAGCAAGGCACAGACAACATTCAGACTTGTGCTTATTTAGCACGCACACAGTCACAGAACGAATCAATACTTCTCAATGACTGGACCGAGTTCCTCCAGCCTACCTTCAAATTCAGTCAGCGGGCACGCCTCAAGAACCTGAGTCATTGTTGGACTGCAAACTTGTGCTGATAAGAGGCTAGCACTTTCACCACACAATTATCAGGCAATGATCAGCGAGATTTTAACCACCTTCCCTTGACAATACCAAACCATTTTTTCAGCGAGCCATTTTGATCAAATGGCCGTCCCTTGCGGCTCCTGTCATGTGACATTAGTATGAGGTACAATCTTTTCACTTTGCACTAATATGAAATACATTAAATGTCAGGGGGACCGTTTCAGATCATTTTCCAATTTATTCTGGCACAAAGGAAATTAGTGTCAGTATTTTGAAAACTGCCTTATCCCACCATTTTTCAATGAGGTGAAGTCATAAGATCATTGTAAAATGGGAACCATGCCCATTTTCATGCTGATTCCTATCTTGCCATGTTGATTTCCCAGGCACGATGAGAAGCGTGCCCAGAATGGGCAAACCATCAAAGGTGGGAATGTGATGGAGAGCTTGGGGGTAAGGGAATGGTGGGGAGCTCAGGATTAAGGGAGGTGGCAGAGAGCCCAGGATGCAGGAAGTGGCTGGTGTATCACTCATTCCTCCGGCTGCTGAGTGATCACCTGAAGGCTCACGGTGACTCAAAGAGTGCAGACACCAACCCCAGTGCAGTCACCATGTCAATCTTCCATCTGGCAGCTATTAATGCTCTGTGGATGACTACTGACATTCCATCCCAGTAATGCCACTAGCAGAGGCAACAAGCAAATCTCAGAGCTGGTTCTCCAAGCCAGGGAGCACAGGTGTTGACATGGCTCCTCACATAGATGGACCCACCTGTCAGTGCTACCCTCCATGGGAACCCATCCAGTGATGGTCAGAAGGGTGCCCTCCCCTGTGTCCCTGGCACTGTGAGACAGCAGTGCTAACCACTGTGCCATCCTCACAGACTCAGCACTTCAGGACACAGGGGGGCACGCATTCCCGGTGGCAGTGAAGATTATGGTGGCCCTCAACTTTTATGCTACCAGACTGCCAATGGGAGCCTTTGTGGGATCTTTCAGTCCTCGGTCCACAAGGTGATGAATACCCTGTACGCACTGGTTGGCTATTACATTAACTTTGACCTGGGCCACCAGCAGGAAGTCCAGGCTGCTGTATTTGCCACTACAGTGGGAATGCCAAATCTGACCTGTTGGTTTTGCGGTGCATGGTCAATAGCATCCTCCAAGTTAAATAGTCAGCTTATCAGTGAATTTATACTCCCCAGCAGGAATCAGATTCTGCATCATTTTTTGTACTAAGTGGCATCAGATTTCATTTGTTGCCTCGCCAAAAAAAACAGATCGGAAGCTGTCCTATTTTCACGCTTGTTCACTACTTAGAATTTTTTTAGTGAGATCGCCCTCCTCCTCTCGTCAACATATATATTTAAAATAAATGCCTGAAATCAAGCCATAGACTCAATTACTGTGCAACAGCCATCGATAGAAAATTGACTGATATTTATTTGTGACAGATTTTTCTTTTAAGATGCACATTTGGAATGCAGAGCTCATTGGATCAACGTGTTATTTTTTTGTGAAAATTTAATAGAGCAGTCACCGATTATCTCTATCTGTTACCATCCCATCTATAATAACTAAAGGAATCAGCTGTGAAGGAACGTGCTTTTATTGCACACAATAAAAGTAAACAATAACCACAAGGCTGTGATGAACACAACAGGTCCCATCCAAGACTAAAATGTTAGTGGACCCTCTCGGGATCTCCTTTATACAGGGCTTGGTATACGAACTCCATTTGGTTGGTTAATTACCAATCCCCAGGGAGCTTATATTCAACGAGCCCAACCATGATGTTAATTATTGATTCCCCATGCAGATCGTGGGGGTTATCACATCATCCCATTAATAAACCTCCCTGGTAGATGGGATATATCACATCAATAACTACATTTTGCTACATTCATTAAAGGCTGTGATTATTGTGTTGATTATCTTTTCTCAGCCATAAGCTAAAAAGAAATAAAACATTTCAATAGTTTTCCTGTTTTTTTTTCAGAC
This sequence comes from Sphyrna mokarran, assembly GCA_024679065.1. Lineage (NCBI taxonomy): Eukaryota > Metazoa > Chordata > Chondrichthyes > Carcharhiniformes > Carcharhinidae > Sphyrna > Sphyrna mokarran. Next base: position 151,212,188 of record JAGIQG010000001.1, read on the forward strand.
ATTTTTAAATTGATTTAACAGCAAATATTTTTATGCATACAGGAGAATAATTATGAGTTGGATTGTGAGTCAATGACTATACTTGTCAAACTCTGAAGTTATAGCCTGCCTTCAGGGAAATTCAAGACTAAGGCAGAGTCCACTGACCAGGCAAGCTGCAGCACTGTTGCTACAGCAACAGTCTAAAGGGGATTTAACTGTGCATTTAAAAACACATCTCTGTCCTAATTCTTACCTTTTTCTTTCAGAAAGTGCAAGTAACTTGAACTGTATCAGGCAATACTAAGCTTTTCCTCCACATCAAAAGTCCTTATGCTGACTATGTCATCGTCTGAAGTCCTCATTGCCATATCGCCTTCTACAAAACGTGCGCTATAAATAGAACACCCTGTGTTTTTTTTTCAAAAGGATCACATTTTTGTAAGCAGATCACAGAACATCCCATGTTTTTTTGAACAAGATCAGTCTATAGGGCAGCAAGAATTTACCCGGTGACCTACTTTCAACATTCTGTGACCCATCTGCAGGTCACAATCCCCAGTTTGAAAAAGCCTTGTACAAAAGGAACTAAAATTCCCCTCCCCCCTCATCAACATCCTGGGTGGTCATAATTGACTTGAAACTTAAATGGACAGATGTGGCCATCACTGGCAAAACTTGCATTTATTGTCCATCTCTAGTTGCCCTTGAGAAGGTGGTAGTAAGTTGTATTCTTGAACTGCTGCAGTCCCTGTGGTTTAAGTATAGCCACAGTGCTATTTGGGAGTTTGAAGATTTTGACACAGTGACAGTGAAGGAACGGCAGTACATTTCCAAATCAGAATGGTGAGTGAATTGGAGGGGAATGCCCAGGTGGTGGTGATCCCATGTATCTGTTGCATATGTTCATCGAGATGGTGGTAATTGTGGTTTGGAAGGTACTGCCTAAGGAACCTTGGTGAGTTCCTGCAGTACGTCTAGTGGATTATATACACGGCTATCACTGTTCATCGGAGGTGAAGGGAGTGAATGTTTGTGGAAGGTAACAATCTAGTGGGCTGCTTTGTCCTGGTTGAAGCCAAATCATAAAAGCCCTATAGTGCAGTAGGAGGCCATTCAGCCCATCAAGTCTGCACCAACAACAATCCCACCTGGGCCCTACCCCCAAAAACCCACATATTTACCATGCTAATCCCTCTAACATACACATCCTGGACACTAAGGAGCAATTTGCCATGGCCAATCAACCTAACCTGCACATCTTAGGACTATGAGAGGAATTGGAAGAACCCAGAGGATGCAGATATAGTAAGAACATGCAAACTCCACACAGACCCAAGCTGGGAATTGAACCCAGGTCCCTGGAGTTGTGAAGGAGCAGTGCTAACCGCTTGAGTGTTGCTGGAGGTGCACTCATTCAGGCAAGTGGAGGGTATTCCATTACACCCCTGACTTGTGCCTTGTAGATGGTGGACAAGCATCGATGGGTCAGGAGATGCTGCAGGATTGCTAGCCTTTGACCTTCTCAAGTAGCTACAGTATTTTTATGGCTCACCCAGTTCAGTTTCTGGTTAATGGTAACATTCAGGATGTTGACAGTGGGGGAATTCTGCAATGGTAATGTCACTGATTGTCGAGGGACGATGGTTAGATTCTGTCTTGTTGAGAGGATCATTGCTTGGCATTTGTATGGTGCAAACGTTACTTTCAATATGTGCACAGGTTAAATATAGAAATACAGAAATTTTAAACTGATCCATTCAAACTTAAGTATTTTCCAAGCAATGCACTTCAAATTCAGTTTTACAGTTTCTGCAATGCTTGTAAGTAACAAAGGATTTCAGTTTTGATCTGCTGGAGAAAACAAGGATAGAACCGGAAAAGGAAAGTTACAGAACAATGTAGAAGTCACAGGATTCAGGAATCCTCAGGGATAAAAAAAGTGCAGTCTAATCAATTAAATACAGACAAAGAGGACAGGAAATGGCAATAATTCTTCTGATATATCAACTCTGATCTGCCAAGAAGTTCTCAAATAGCTGTTTAAAAGACAAAAGCCAATCCTGCCATACAATGTGGACAAAGGGTAAAGAAGCATAAGTTAAGAATGCCGCGTAACAGCTAAATAGCAAAATACTACACTGCCTCTGTTTTGGTAGACTGCAATAAATCCTTAAAAAAAAAACAGGAGCTCTGCTTGCTGTGGATGTGAATGGAAAAACATAGATGACAACAATTTGTAATCTGAGAGAACTACTGGAAGGAAGGGTTTTCAGAAAGAGAAATGATCAACTCCTTTCTGCATTCTCAGGAAATTTATATTGTTCTGCATTCAACCCTATAAAGACCTCTTTCCCCTACCGTCCTGCTAATTCTGAAGAACCATTCAAGGAACCTCAACCAACATTGTTGGACTTTTATTGTCTTAATCCAAAAAGTACAATCTCCTCATTAGCAAAAGCTGCTGTTACCACCGTGCCTGAATTATTTGTTTTATCATGTCTGTTATACCTTTTAAATGTAAATTATAGAGTCAGAACATATAAGCTATTCATTGCTGCCACGACAACCATGAGGGCTTTATCTATTTTTTAAACCTTAATATTATAATTTTATATATTTTCTTTAAATATGGGACCACTTTGCTATGGGCTTGTAGTTAATGCATTCAAACAAAGCTCAAGGATCCAATCTCTACAGTACAAAAAGAGGCCATTGGGTCCATCGGATCTGCACGAACTACAATCCCACCCAGGCCCTATTCCTATAACCTCTTATATTTACTCTGCTAATCCCCTTGACATTACAGTGAATTTTGCATGGCCAATCAACCTAATCTGCACAACTTTTAGACTGTGGGAGGAAACACGCGCAGACAAGTGGAGAAAGTGCAAACTATACATAGACAGTGACCCGAGCCCAGAATTGAACCTGTATCCGTGGAGCTGTAAGGCAGTAGTGCTAACCACTACGCCATTATTTTTGTTCGTATTTGATAAGTTAAAAAACAAATTCCGTGAATGGCTTATTCATTTGCATATTACTTATTCATGGCAAGAAGAGCTATCAACATGCTGGGGGTTACCATTGATCAGAAACCTAATTGGACCAGCCCTATAAGTACTGTGGCTATAACAGCAAGTCTGAAGCTAGGAAATCAGTGGTAAACAACTCATGTCATGACTCCCAAAAGCCTCCACCATTAACAAGGTGCAAGGAGATTGAATATTGTCCACATGCTTGGATGAGTTTATCTCCGATGATACTCAAGAAGTTCGATGCAATCCAGAACAAAGCAATTCCTTTCATCAGCACCCCATCCACCATCTTTTGTACTCACTCTCTACACCACTATGGTGCACAGTGTCCCATCTGAAAAATGTACTGCCCCAACTCGTCAAGCCTCTGTTGGCAGCACCTTCCAAATCTACAACCTTTACCATGTACTATAAACACAACAGATACAAGTTCCATGCTAAGTCACACACCATCCTGACCTGGAACTCATTGCTGCTCTTTCACTGACACGTATTAAACTTCCTAACACAACCCTGCACCAGATGGACTACAACGGTTTAAAGCAACTCATGAGCACATTCTCAAGGGCAGTTAGGAGGTGGACAATAAGTGCTGGCCTTTCTAGCCATACCCACATCCTGGAATTAAAAAAAAAACTCTAGGTCATACAGAATCAAGCTAGTTAATTGAGTACAGTGCAGAAACTTACGTTTCAAAAATAGCAAACACAAACAGGATAATGAAGAACACGATGTTGGATGTCACCACTGCAATCAGATCAATGCTGCCAGATGAATTTTCAAATGTTTCAGGAATATCTACACAGAAACACAAAATCAATGCATAAGACATTTGCCAAATCTTAATAATTTGATTCTGCAGAAATCTCAAGAACATGTGAATGAGTTACCTTGGATATTACCAATTTCATCTTTCATTCTATCCAATTCAATGCCACAATGTTCCCTTTGGGAGGAGGAAAAGAAACACATATTTAAGATTAACATCTGGGCCAGAAAACACTTGCCTTTCTTCTTGTAGAGATGCTTAAAATTATATTTCGGATATAAGTTACTTAATTTAAAATTTTAGAATGGTACATAAACTTTACAATAGTTGTCTGATGTGGCTCAATTCCTACAATGGTCTGGATTTTTCTCTCAGCAACAAAGGAATTGTGCTTGTCATTCACTTCGCTGACGGAGACCTTCATAGGCACTTTAGGAGAGAATAAATTTCATTGATCCAGCACTTCTTCCAGATTAGAATAATCTATAGGGTGTCTGCGACTTCTAGTAAACAGGGCAGACAACAACAAAGTTTGGCAACCAATCAAGTATCTTCACTAAATCACACAGCATCCAAACCAGGAAAAAGATAGAGGTTAAATTTAAATGGTGTAGTGAAAATGCAATAAAAATTAGGAAATACAAATCAAAGTAGATTAAAGAAGAGACAAAAGAGAAACCTGATAAAGTAAAAGGAAAACCTATAACACTAATCCTTTCCTGAAGGAATGAGACTTCACCATTATAACATTAATTTTGACGGGTCAGAGTGGTTGTTCAGCAGTAATTATCGTGCTGTCAAAAAAAAAAAATCATTTAGCCCCAAAGGGTTAACCTTAAGCTATTCAGCCATTTTTATCATGGTTCTCATGGATAAAAACCCTAAACTATTTGCAAAACACAATAACTTGAATGCCAATTCTATTGGCAAGGACTTCAACAGTACACCCTGTGGAATTATTCAGCTATCTCTAACAACAGTGTTTGGGTTTTCACATTTAACTGCACCCGTACATTACCTCAGACGTTGATGTCAAATTTCCGCTCTTTTCACAGTGAACAATGATAGTCTCACAACTCTTATTGCAAGTTCTAGGCCACAGGTAAAACAAGGGTTTATCCAAGACAATCATGTCTGAATGCCAATCCTGACTTATCGTCTATTAAGAACACCATCCTTTACAAGATGTCTTTGTTTGCAAATGTCACCTTCAACTTAAGGTCAGACAGAGAATTCTGGAAATACACCAGCTTGGAGACATGCTTATGTAATCTGGTTACCACAGGGAAGAAATGGATAAAGAAAACTATTGATATATCAAGTGATAGTTCTCACAATTGGAACAGCTACTTTTTGCAACACAGAGAAAGACACTACTGCTGTATAGGGAAGCAAAACAACTGTCGTGTGAGGGCAGCAAATATGTTCTGCATTAACAAACAAGTTAAATGCTTATCAGAGTTCATTTTATATTCAAAAAGGAAAGATATAAGTTAGATGGATTAGCCATAGAAATATGTGGGGGTTAGAAGGATAGGGTGAGGGAAAAGGGCTTGGATAAGATGCTCCGTCAGAGAGTCTGTGCAAACTTGATGGACCAAATGGCCTCCTTCTGCACTGCAGGGATTTTATGATTCTATGTATGGAGCCAATGGAACTTTTGGAGATTAAAAAGAACAAGGAGTCATTGAGGTGGACATTATTGGTGAAAGTCAGATCTAGAAAATGAACGATAAGACTTTCACAGGATTGTGGGAGTTTCAACCTAACATGGCATCTACATCTCTGATAGGCCCTACCTTTTCCTTAGTTATTCCCTTGCTCTCAGTGTATTGTTAAAACAAATTAGGATTTTCTTTGATTTTACATGTCAATATCTTTTCATGTCTCTCTTTGTTTTCTAATTTTCATGTTTACTTCAACTTTATACATTCTGTACTCTTCTGGGCTTTTAAGTATTTTGTGACTGTCATAAGTTTTCTTTTTCTGCTTTATCTTGGCCTTTATGCTTCTGGATAAACAGAGTCTCTAGATTTGGCAGTACCACCCTTCTTTTCTGTGGGGACATGTTTACATTCTCCTTCCAAAAGCTATACCCCAATCTACTCTCACCAATTCGCCTCTCCACTTTTTCAAATTTGTCTTGCTCCAAGTTAGAACATTCACTCCTGTTTCAACTTTGTCCTTTTCCTTAATGATGTTAAATATAAACTATATTATGTTCACTATCTCTAAAATGTCCGCTGCTACTTCATCCACTTGCCCAACTTCCTTTACTCAGACCAAATCTAGAATTGCACATCTTCTTGCTGTGCTTGTTATGTGCTTGCCACAAAGGTTTTCTTGAATGCAATTCAAGAATTTTGTGCTCTCCATGCCCATCCCATTGTTTGTATCCCAGTTGACATTATGGTAGTTGTGCTCCCAACAATCACTGTCAGACTGATTTTTTTCCTACCCTAACTTTAGGTTTATTAATCTTAGACTCTAAGAATTAGATCCAGGAACTTCTGCTCTGGATGAGTATCTTGATTAAATATATTGAAAATACAAATTTTAGGGTCAATTGAAAAAAGAAATTCATATAAAAATTGGCCTCTGATTTGAATGTTAAAATTAAATATGTAATTCTATAATGATCATAATACTTTGGGACAGATTTCAACATAATGTTGCTAAGAGTATAGTAAGCTATACTGAACATTAACTTTTCAGAATTTTTAAATGTTTTAATATTATGAAATCTCAACTTTTATGGAATAGACTTTTTTTGACAATTCAAGAACTGAATCTGCATGACTGCTGGTATGCAACTTCCATGTAATTCTTTTCAATTGTGAGTTTGTGAAATATTTATAATTATTAAACTGAGAAGTGTTAGTACTGGTAGACAGAATACCTTCCATTTCAGGCACTCTGCATTGATATTAGGCACTCATCACTCAGTTGCAGAGTAAAAAGTTTTTCTCTTCTGCTGATCAGACATTTGGTCTTCTGAATCAGATATACTTGTGAATGTGACTGCCAATTTGATGCCAATTTTGTGCTGCGGACTGATTTCCATTAGGAACAGAACTAGTTTGACCCAATAATTTTCTCCCACTAGCAAGAAGACAGAGGGAATCCTTTCACTCCTTCCCATTTGAACTAGATTTGCTCTAGGTTTTGTCTCAGCAATAACTAACTCAGCCACCAGCATTATGTCTAAATAGCTTTATTTTGTTTCATGTCATTTTCTTTGCGCTTGACCATTTCAGCATTTATTACCTCACCAAGGCAGTCAGTAGATTATTCATTCCAGTCAATGACCTTTAATCCAACTGCCAGGACACAAAACACAACCATTCCATTTGGTAACTCGCCCAAAAGGACACAAAATATGGGGAGTCCTGAATGCAATTTCACATTCTTTCTGATGGAATTTAGAAGTGTGGAAAGAGGGAGAAAAATAATTCCCATTATACATGTAAAATCCAGACAATTGGTCAGAGAGGAACACTGGTGGGAAATAACAACAGACCTCTCCCAAGACTGCTTGTGATGCTGAATTTCACCAACATAAGAACATAAGAAATAGGAGCAGGAGTAGGCCATCTAGCCCCTCAAGCCTGCCCCGCCATTCAATAAGATCATGGTTGATCTGAAGTTGATCAGTTCCACTTTCCCGCTTTCTCCCCATAACCCTTAATTCCCTTGTCTATCAGAAATCTATTTACCCATGACTCAAATATCTTCAACGAGGTAGCCTCCACCGCTTCAATGGATAGAGAATTCCAGGGATTCACCACGCTTTGAGTGAAGAAGTTCCTCCTCAACTCCGTTCTAATCTGTCCCCCCCCTTATTTTGAGGCCGTGCCCTCTAGTCCTGCTACCATTTCTAAGAGGGAAGAATTTCTCTGCCTCTACTCTATCCAACCCCTTCATTATCTTCTAAGTCTCTATAAGATCCCCCCTCAGCCTTCTAAACTCTAACAAGTACAGATCCAGTCTATTCAATCTCCTTTGATAAGCTAACCCCCTCATCTCCGGTATCAGCCTAGTGAACCTTCTCTTCACTCTCTCTAAGACCAATACATTCTTTCGCAAATGCGGTGACCAGAACTGCACACAGTACTCCAGTTTCCTCACCAGTGCCCTGTACAGTTGCAGCAAGACCTCTCTGCTTTTATATTCTATCCCCCTCGCTATAAAGGCCAACATTCCATTTGCCTTCTTGATCACCTGCTGAACCTGCAGACTGGGTTTTTGCGATTCATGCACAAAGACCCCCAGGTTCCTCAGCACAGTATCATGCTTTTCACCCTTTAAATAATAATCCCTCCTACTATTATTTCTACCAAAGTGGATAACCTCATATTTGCTAATGTTATACTCCATCTGCCAGGTCCTCACCCACTCACTTAGCCTATCCAGATCTCTCTGTGGACTTTCTGTGCCTTCCACGCACTTTGCTTTTCCACTCATCTTTGTATCATCAGCAAATTTTGTTACCCTACATTCAGTCCTCTTCTCCAGATCATCTATGTAAATGGTAAACATTTGAAGCCCCAGAACTGATTCCTGCGCCATTCCACTAGTCACCAACTGCCTACCAGAAAAGTGCCCATTGATTCCAACTTTCTGCTTCCTATTAGATAACCAATCCTCAATTCATGCTAACACCTTACCCCCAACTCCGTGCACCCTAACCTTTTGCAGCAACCTTTTATTAGGCATCTTATTGAATGCCTTCTGGAAATCTAAAAACACATCCACTGGTTCCCCCCTCTCTACCATACTAGTCACATCTTCATAGAAATCCAAGACAAGAAAACACCTAAAGAAAGGTATTTAAAAAAATAACAAGTTTTATTACAAAATCACTGTCAACAAAATCCCATTGCAGAATTTTAACAACTAGCAAAGAAAAGTTTTTTTTAATTTTAGAAACAACTGCAGAATTTAATTATTATGGAACTTGGTAAAATAAAGCATCCACTCGTACTTACCTGAATAATCCAATAATAAGCACAATATTTATAACTCCTAGCAAAGCTCCTAGGAAAGCTGGAGCAGTGTACATGTTCAACTGAAGGTCAATTAGCTTCCAAGAGACTCCAGTTTGTCCAATGCTTGTCAAAGCAGCCTGCAAAGCTGAACCAGAATAAATTTAGAAGGCAACATAACTACCTCTGAGACCATCAACGTTCAAAGTAATCAGTGCAATAGTTGTCCTGCTGGTGAATATCAATAAACTGTATTAATTCCAAATAGAGCGCAATGATTAAAAATAGAATTGCATAAGTGAACATAATTCTTTTCCTGGAAGTGAATATCCATCACAAATAAACAACAGACCACTTTTTGAGCCTCAAACAATATTCAAATTTTTACCAATGATGGCAAGCTAAATGAAATGTATCTCAATCCTTGAATCTCTAAATGAGTTGCGAGTGTTGGGAGTAGCTAATGTCACCCAAAGAATCAGTTCCTTACACTTTGTTCCTCATTTTGTTCTGATGGAATCATGTACCTTTTCAGGCTACCCTCATTATCTCCACTCATCACCAATACATCATTTGGAATTCCAATATTTGAACACTAACTCCTAGAAATTTGGCTTCATGTTTTATACCAAACATTTAACTTCTTCTCAAGAAGGGAGGAGTTAGAAAGGCTCCTCCTGATATTGCAGCAGTATTCAATCCTTGGAGGTTTAAATAAAAAATGATGACTTGTTGAGTCGAAATATAGGGCAGGGTTTTTCCACTCTTCTCTGCTGGTTGAATAGCGTAGCGGGGCAGGAAATATGAGCGAGAGATAAACACTGGATATGCCTCTCCTGATATTGCCAGCCTTGTTCTGCTGGCAAAATTACCTTCCGCTAATGACATGTTTTACATGTCATTAACGAGCCTGGGTTCACTTACCTTTCCAACCATACCAGTGGAGGTCTACCAGCAAGAATCACAGATGGTCCCCATCAACAGAGACCAGAAGTGATGGTCTTGCCGGTGGGATCAGAGGCCACCAAAGCACCCCTCCAGGTGGCCGGGATAGGGCCGGGCAGTGGCCACGAAGCAATGCTAGCCTGGTACCCTGGCACTGTCCACCGGGCGCTGGGGACAAGGCCAGACAGAAGGAGGCAGGATGGGAGGTCTGTAAGAGGGAAGGGGGAAACAATGCATCGAGGAGTGGGGGCTTGTTAATGGGGTCAGTAATCAGGAAGCCAGGGATCAAGAGGCCAGCGATCTGGAGGGCCGCTATCAGGGAGACGTCAAATGGATAGAGCCAGCGATCAGCAAGTTAGCAATCAGGGGGAGGTGTGGTGATCTGGGGAAGGGAAGTTGCGGAGAGGGGGAGGGGGAGGTGCAGGGAGCTGCAATCAGGAGGCAGGGAGATGTCGATGGGATTTGGCAGGGGTGAGTTGATAGATCTCCCAGTACATATCTGAATAATTCAATAAAAGACACAGGACCTCTACCAGTGAGGCTGGAAAGATTATTTAACCTGAACTATTATATTTCCAGGTACGTTAGTGACATGTAAAACATGTCATTAGCTTGAGGCTGATTTCACCAGCAGAACGGGACCGGTCATATTGGGAGAGCCCTGCCTGATTTTTCATCTTTCCCTCATATTTCCTGCACCGCTACACTACTCGACCAGCACAAAGGGATGAAAAAAATCCCAACTTATTTTTCTACTCAACAAGTTGTTGTTTTCTATTTAAACCAGGGTCATCCAAGGCTCGAATACTGTGCAATGGTACCCTTAGCAGTGTGCATTCAGCTTCCGAGCATGAATAGAGTTTGCCTCCCTTCATTCCCAGCCCCCACCCACCCCACTGTAGGAATCAGATTACAGCCTCTGTATTGCACAGAATGTTGTACCTCATGTTACTTACTTCATTGGAAAAACCAGACAGAAAACCTCTCGTCTCAAAATTCCAGCCACAAGGCTTGCCATGAAACTGAGTTAAGTTTCTTGGAAGTAAATTTAGCAAAAGCGTTGTTTTAGGAGTTCCAATCAAGATCAATGGAGATGAGGAGGGCTCAGGATGTACCCAAAGGCGAGTGATCATAGCTACAATTAATCTTGCAAAAGAAAGTAAAAACTTATGGTTCATCAGGTCATTAAAAGTTCTATGGTACTTTTTGATGAAATGTGAGGAATTCTCCCAGCAATTCTTCTTGACCAACACCACTACAATAGATTATTGGTCGTATTGGGATTTCCCAAAGATCTAATACACATTTCCCATGAAATGGCATAGAGGAGATCATGATGTAATGAGTCAGTCACTGATTCATGACAGGAATTTTAAATTGTACACACAAGAGATGTGAAATCTGGAAGAGTTGATTAATGTGAAATTATTAGTTAAGGAGTAAGTAATGAATAAGGAGCAGGAATCAGCATCTCGAGCCTGCTTGGCCATTTAGTAAAATCATGTTAATCAGACTGTAACCTCAAATTGACATCCTGCCTACCTCTGAAAACGTATCATCTCCCCGCCCTCCCTTGCTTACCAAGAATCTATCTTGATAAGATAATCTTAAAAAAAAAATCAAAGACTATTTGCCTCCACCACCTTTTCATGAAGAGAATTCCAAAGATTCATTACCCTCAGAGAAAGAAGTGCGTCTCTTCTCCATTTTAAATGGCCAACCTTTTATTTTTTTAAGCAGTGACCCTGGTTCTAGATTCTCCCACAAGAGAGAACATCATTTTCACATCAACTATGTCAACACTTCTCATGATCTTATATGTTTCAGTCAAATGCTGATCAATCGATAGATGTGTTATTTACATAGAGATGTGCATTAGATCTTTGGGAAATACCAATTTGATCAATAATCTATTGTGATGGTGCTGGTCAAGAAAAATTGTTGGGAGAATTCCTCATATTTTATCAAAAAGTACTATAAAACTTTTAATGAGTTGATGAAACATTAGTTAGATCTTTCTCTGAGAATTCAAAGTTAGTTGCTGTTTGGAAGTTGCAGAGGGAGGTGTCCCCTTCTGTCTTTAAAATCTGGAAACTGAATCTCTGTCCAGCAGTATTAAAAGGTTGAAAGTCCAGCATCATGTCGGCAAGCTTGATTTTGTACTAACTAATTCTTAAGAAGAGTGTATGTCTGTGGGGATATTGCTAAAATGGAGCAGTAGAGATAGCTAGCTGTTAAGAATTAAACTTGTCATTTTTAAGTATTTTAATAGGTAAAAGTTATGTTAATTCTTTTTATTATATTTTATTTTTATTATATTCTTAAATAAAGCTTGTTTTGATAAAGGTTTTCTAGTGAATCACTGGAATCATACCTCGAGTGAAACACTTTATGCTCACCAGTCAAATATAAAAGTTAGGGTCTAGGCTAATTTCATCAATAACTAGGAGTTTCTGATCTGATCCTTAACACCAAACCCAATTCTAACTTTTCCTTTTCTGTAGCAATGTGACTATCAGCAATATCAGAATGGTTCCTTTGTACTTACAGGTTCAATTCCCCAAAATATGGCGCAATTAACTCAGTAACTAAACAAGAACAAATTCAATAGTAGTAAAGAAATTAAAAGGCAAAAAAAGATGGAAAATAAAACAAATACTAGGAAACACACATGGAAGAGGAGAATGTAGTGAGAACAGGTAATGTGTCCACTTTTGAATCTCATCAGTACTGACTTGATAATGGCCAAAACATTATTAGAAATATAAAATATGTACCTGGCCCCAGTATAAAACCCAGTGCCTGACTAGCACTGATATTTGCCATTGCAGCGGTCCTTTCCTGAAGTGAAGTTGCTCCAGCAACATACGATCTTACAACAGCCACATTTCCTAAAGAAAAGCGATAGCAGTACATCAAGAAATAGAAGCATGCTCTTAATGTTTAGTTCAATCTGTATGCACAAGGGGTTTACCACAGATCTAACAATCACAAATGTATTCCTTACGCAAAAATGGCTTCACTTCATTGAGATGGCCCCTGTTTTTGAATTACAACTACAGCAGTAAATCTGATATGATTTCTAATTTTATCTTATCTTGATATTACACCACTCAAATGGCTGAGATAGATATTGAGCTCATTTAGCTATTAAGTTATCATATTAATGTTCCTGGAAAAGAGAAATTAAAATACTCATCTGGCATCATAAGTCTCATAATATAGATTAACACTCAAAGTTAAAAATTGGATAAGGCCTATTAACATGATGTTAGTCTGATTGCATAGCAGATGAACATTCAGGGAGTAAAACCCTTGTTGAAATGTGGTACCCACATTGAAACATGCTTGCAATCAGTAACACTTTGTATCATTGGTAATCCAACAAAACTATGTGCCCATTCCCCTTGCGTCTCTTTGCTTAGAGAAAAGACAATTAATTCCCCAGTAAAAACAAAATATCATGGATGCTGGAGTCTGAAACAAAAAAAAAACAGAAAATGCTGCAGGTCTAACAGCATCTGTGGGGAGAGAATAGAGCCAACATTTCTTGTCTGGATGATCCTTCATCAGAGGTTTATTAGCTCTGACCAAGGGTCATCCAAACTTGAAATTTTGACTTTATTCTCGATCCTCAGATGCTGTCAGACTTTTTTGAGATTTTCCTGTATTTACAATTAATTCCCCTCTCCTTACGTACTGGGACTCAGTTACCGCTTAGGTTTAGTAATACAGGGCAACAGCGAAAGTTTGTGATGTAGCCACCGTTGCATTGGAATGATTTCCTGATGTAGAAATTGAGGATCACAGCAATCTTGATGTCCACTGTCAGTGTTGTTCTTGCCTTGCTTTGTCACTCAGGTCCAGTTCGAGAAAGTGACACATTTCTATGACCACCTTCTTGCTGAAGCGTAGTCACTGCAGACACTGCTCCTAGCTGAGATGGAGGTAAGAGAAGCGTTCACCAAAGACTCTAAGGGAGAACCTTTCTCCTCCGTCGTGAACAACTTCTTCTCTCTATTGCCTCTTCTGGATGACTAAAGCAGCCAAAGAGGAACTAGAACTGAAATTGCCAAGAACAAGAGAATTTTCTGCTCAGAGGCTTTTCAAATCCACACCTTCCAAAGATCAAGTGCCACTACATTCTGGCTCAAAGAAAATTTTCAATTCCTCCAGCAATTTAGTATAGAGGAGCTCCACTAACTCCACAGCAGCAAAACAAACTCAAAATCATCTCACCCACCATTTGATGGGCAACATGACAGCTCAGTGACTATCGCTGTGTTGTGCAGATACATGGATTTGGGCCTGTGTCTGTGGGAGTTTGCGCATTCTCCCTGTGCTTGCATGTGTTTTCTCTGGGTGATCCGGTTTCTTCCCACATCCCAAAGATGTGCTCTTAGGCTGATTGGCAGAACAAATTCTCCCTAAATTGTCTCAAATTTGGCTTCAGTCCATACACCTATAAACACAGACATGGATCACGGGCAGAAGTGGGAACATCGGGGTGGCAGTGCGGGCGCGTTGGACCGAAGGGCCTGTTTCCCGTGCTGTTTTGTTCCTTGTTCTAAAAGTTCCATGGCAATTTCTTTAGTGTTAGCTGATCAGTTAAACACAAGATCAATTACACAAAATTAAGAGAAAGATTCAAAATGGCAGGTCATGGGCCAAATCAATGTTAGGTGTTAATGTTGCAAACTGTTTACTCTGTATGCTTCTATAGCATCTCCAAAAGATGCAGATTGGCATAGGGCATATTAGAGGTCATTAATAACGAGTCCCACATTATTATTTTGCTCATACAATAGCACTAAACAGCCACATTTTGCTGCCAAATGATATGAAATTAGACTTTGCTTCTCAGCAGTCTAAATGCCATTGTAATATAAAATGCGATTCTCATCAATTTCTTGAAATCAACAGACATATTCAAGCAACCTTATCATCAGTCCAACTTGTCTACTGCACAGTAAAAATCTTACATGTATTAATTCAACACTTGCTCTTTCACAAATCAGTTAAGTGGTATAAGAACTAGAGTGGCAAGGGACAGAACAGGAAATTAAATTGCTGTTGCTGTCTCTCCGACTACAATGTGTTCCTATATCACACAGGATGAAACTAATTGCTTCACAGCCTTGTCCAAAGCTGCTACTGGTAGCAGCCTACAATCAGAAAGCAAGAACTAAAATTATACAGAAAAGTACTGATCTAATTTCTGTGTACCCATTTCCCTTCCAACATTGAGCAATTGACTAAAAGGACGTCCATGTGGAGATAGCATTTAACTTGCATCTAGTAAAACCTATTTACTTGTTAAAAATGAATCAAGATGTAGTGGCAAATACAGGAACTCTAAATGGGTATACAGCCCACTACTGGCAGAGCTGCCAGACCACTTCTTCAAATATAAGAACTAAAAATAGCAGAAATAGGTCACATGGCCACTCAAGCCTGCTCCACTATTCAGCACAATCATAATCAGTCTTTTGCCTCAACTCCATTTCCTGCCCACTTTTCAATCCCTTCATTTCCCAAATGACCAAAAAAATGTCTTTCTCAGCCTTAATAATTCACTAATAGTAATGAATAATTAATAATTTGATAATGGAGCATCTACAATCTACTGAACTAAACAATTCCAAAGATTCACAACCTTTTGAATGAAAACATTTCGGCCCCTTATCCTAACATTGTACCTGGTGTTCTAGATTCTCCAGTCAAAGGGAGCCTCTCAATGTCTCCTTGACAAATCCTTCTCGAATCTTGCATGTTTTAATGAGATTGCCACTCATTCTCACATTCGCCCACATCTGCCATCTTGTTACCCACTCATGTGATTAATCTATGTCTCTACGCAGCCTCTTTGTGTTGTTCTCATAGCTCATATGCACACCTAGATTTCTATTGTTAGCAAACTTCCTTGAAAATCTCTATCAAGTTTGTGAGACATGACCCATCACAAAACCATGTTGCCACTTGCTAATATGTCTGCTTATTTCCAAGTGAAAGCAAATCCCGTCATGAAGAATCCTCTCCAATAATTTCCTAACCACTGACATAAGGCTCCGTGGCCTGTAATTACCTGGATTATTCTTGCTACCCTTCTTAAACAAAGGAACAACATTGGCTATTCTCCATTCTTCTGGAACCAGGATGCCTTTGTTCCAATATAGTGCACCACAATTAGATCTTCCTCTTCACATTCCAAATTTATCTCCAGCCACAAGCTAGGGCAAACAACACAACCTTGTCATATCTAGGCTATGGTCAGTTTGCTCATCACTCTGCATTCCTTGGTCTCATCCACAGAAGAAGCAAGTATATTATGCCTGTTAGTCAAAGTCCTCCAACTCTACATTCTGGATCCCCATACATGTCTGACTCACAATCCTTCGGTCCTTGAACCGACCAACTCTAAAGTTGTACTTAGATGACTTCCAATTAATCACGTTGTGTATTACCAAATTCCAAAATCAGCTTAAAAGATGAAAAATCAAAAAGTTCAGTTTTAAAATCCAGCAATAAATATTTCAGAGAATTTTGTTTCCAGTAAATCATGATGCCAATCATTAAGCTTTATTTAAACCCTAACTCAACAACCTTTGCAAAGTCTACAAATGAAAAATAGAATAATCTGCACTGATGTAACAAAAAACAGCTGTTCATTTCTAACAAAAAAAGAAAATGCCTCTGTGATAAAATGCACATGCTCAAATGGAAAGAAAAATTTTGCATTTATATAAAGCCTTTCACAGTCTCAGGATGTTCCAACTGTTTTTCAGTATTTTTTAAAGTGTAAAGTGTAATCGCTGTTGTAATGTAGCATATTTTATACATATTTAGCTCCTGCAAACAGCAAATAGAAACATAGAATGCTTACAACACAGGGGTAGGCATATGGCCTGCTGAATTTGTGCCAGCTGTCTGCAAAAGTCAATTAGCCAGTCCCATTCCTTGCCCCCTCCCTTTTTTCTTGGCAGATAATTGTCTAATTATCTTCTAAGAGCCACAATTGAATCTGCCTTCACCACAATCTCAGAAGTGCATTCCAGATCTTAACCGCATACGGCATAAAAATCTTTTCTCATGTTGCCTTTTGTCATGTTAATTGATGCCCTCTAGCTCTTGAATCAAAAGCCAATATTGCAACATATATTTATAAAGCACCTTTAACATAATGCAACATCTATGTGATAAACCCCATAATCTGCATGGGGTGTCACTAATTGACCTCCGAATTGGGCTCATTGAATACTCCCTGGGAATTGATAATTAACCAACCAGATGGAACTCATATACTGAGTCCTGTATAATGCAAGACCCTGAGAAGGCTCGTTAACTTTTTAGTCCCGATTGGAACATGTTGTTCACCACAGGTTTGTTGTTATTGTTTATTTTCATTTTGTGCAATAAAAGCACAATTCCTTCCCAGCCAACTGCTGCAGTTATTATAATCTCAGAGTGCTTCACAAGACCATCATAATGCAAAGTATGACATTGAGCCATTAGCTAGAGATATTAATTCAGATGACAAAAGGTTCGTCAAAGATGTAGAGTTTAATAAATGCCTTAAATGAAGGAAATGAGGGGAAAAAGAATGAGGTAATGCACTAAGGAAGGGTTAACAAGGCAACAGATTATACTGAAAATGGCTACTGTAAAAACCACAGATCCTTGAAGATGGCAGATAGACAAGATGGTTAAAAAAAAATCTTGAATACTTGCTTTTATCAGCCAAGGCATAAAATACAAGATAGGGGAGATTGTGCTAGAATTGTATAAAAAGCTGGTTAAGTCACAAATGCAGTGTTGCATGCAGTTCTGGTCACCACATTGTAGAAAGGATGTAATTGCACTAGACAGGGTGCAGAGGAGATTTACTAGGATGTTGCCTGGGCTAGAGGTTCTAAGTTATGAGGAAAGATTGGATAGAACATAGAACACTACAGCACAAACAGGCCCTTCGGCCCACGAGTTGCGCTGAGCACATCTATACCTACCAAGCCGCAGACTATCTATAATCCCTTATCCCATTAGTTCCCATATACTCATCCAGAAGTCTTTTAAAAGACCTCAGTGAGTTTGCCTCTACCACCACCAACGGCAGCCGATTCCATTCACTCACCACCCTCTGAGTGAAAAACTTACCCCTAACATCCCCTCTGTATTTGCTTCCCTGCACCTTAAATCTGTGTCCTCTCGTAGTGACCATTTCAGCCCGGGGGAAATAGCCTCTGAGAATCCACCCTATCTGTTCCTCTCAACATTTTATAAACCTCTATCAGGTCGCCTCTCAACCTACGTCTCTCCAGGGAGAAGAGTCCCAGTTCCCTCAACCTATCTTCATAAGGCATGCCTCCCAATCCAGGTAAATCTCTTCTGCACTCTTTCAATAGCTTCCACATCCTTCCTATAGTGAGGCGACCAGAACTGCGCACAGTACTCCAAGTGGGGTCTGACAAAGGTCTTATAAAGCTGTATCATTACCTCCTGACTCCTAAACTCAATCCCTCGATTAACGAAGGCGATAGGCTGGGGCTGTTTTCTTTGAAGCAGCAAAGATTGACAGGCGATCTGAGAGATGTACAAGATTATGAGGGGCATAGATAGGGAGGATGGGAAGGTACTTTTTCCATTGGTAGAAAAGTTAATAACCAGGAGGGGGGGCATAGATTTAAGGTAAGAGGTAGGAGGCTAAGAGGAGAGTTGAGGAGAAACTTTTTACCCAAACAGTGGTGGGAATCTGGAGCTCATTGCCTGAAAAGGTAGTTGAGTGAGACAGGAATTTTCCCATCCTGCTAGCCATAGGAATCATAGCCAACAGGGACGGACTATGCAAAGGTCCATTGACTTTGGCAGGATTTTCTGGTTTTGGGATGAGCACGGTGAGTTACTGTCTATGCGGAGTCTGTACGTTCTCCCCAGGTCTGTATGGGTTTCCTCTCACAGCCCAAAAGACATAGCGGTTAGCTGCATTGGCCATGCTAAATTCTCCCTCAGCGTACCCAAACATGCCCCGGAGTGTTGCAACTAGGAGATTTTCACAGTAACTTGATTGCAATATTAATGTAAGTCTATTTGTAACACTAATAAATGAACTTAAAACTTAACTTAAACTTAAGCATAACTTAAATGCAATGGCAACAGAGGGTAGGGAATGAAATAAACTGTTTGCTGAAGAAAAATAATTTCCCTAACAAAAACAGGAAATAACATATCAATGAAATCAACTAATGTTTCAGATGAATCCCAGCAAGAATAACTGTCTTGTTTAAAGACACACACAGAACCTTCATTCACACCAGGAACTTGTTACACTCTGCAAGAGAGCTACTAGAACAAAAATCTCAGCAGCACATTTCTAAGAGGTCTTTAATTTCAAAAATGATTCACAACACTTTAAGATCCAACTTGCAGAATTATTGCAGAAGATCATTGGCAAAGCAATTAATTAGTGGGGTAAATGACATTTGGAGCTGACTGGCACTGATGATAGCTAGCCCAGGGGCCATCTGAATTCAGAGTTCGTTCACAAGACATTTTGTTAACCGTTGCCCATGCACAGGGTTGCCACAATCTGCTGATTTCCATCCATGTAATTCTTTCCTACTGGTATGACCAAAGTGATATTGATGTAAAGCAAGGCCATGTGAAGTGAGGTAAATGTTGATTTGCACACATTGACTGTGAAAGCTGTGCGCTCCCTCCATATCCAAAGTGTAAATATTTATTTTGTTTTTACCATTTTAAGTTTTTTTTAATTTGTTCATGGAATGTTGTCAAAGCTGGCTGGCCAGCATTTGTTGCCCATCCCCAATTGCCCTTGAACTGGGTCTCTGCATTACTTATCCAGTGACAATATCATCACACCATTGCGAAGTTGATGATGGTTCTATTAATATATAATTGAATAAGCATTCTCTGTAACTTGTTGTGAAATATTTGGTGTATATTTAATGTATTTAATCTTATTCATAGGGTTGCGGTTAGTAATTAAGCCTGATTTCAATGTTGTCGTCTACCAAGATAAAAGAGGGCCACTCATACACCCGCTCACTAGCCTAGGTTGCCTTTCACTGATATAAAGAAAACTGAGTAAGACAAGTGAAGTGATAATCATTTCAGGAAAGATTTTAACAGAACAAAGCAAGTTTTGTTTTAATTATCCTGTTGTTCTATGTATTCAAGGTTACAATGTTATCAGAATTAGAATAAAGGGATAACCCAATAAACTTTTTACCCCAGAATTGTCCATTATATTAAAATACATAATTATGTAATTTGTGTTTCTTTCACATGAGCTTGGTCTTACCTGCTCCAAATCCAATAAAAGCACGACTCAGCAGCATATAGTACTTATTATGTGAAGGAAAGCTATGTACATAGCCATAAAGTATATTGGCTGCAACATTAATAAAAATTGATATAATAAGAGGCTCTCTTCTTGGTCTGTAATTTGACCATGCACCAAACAGTGGAGAAGCAACCATCTGGCCCAGGCTGTAAGCAGCAATGACCCATCCAAGAAAACTGGCATCTGCAGTCTTATCCACCTGCAGTAAGGAAGCATAGAACAATGTTATAATCAACTCTCTGTATGTAAACAATCTTAATCAGTGACTTTTAAGGGTGTCTAACATTTCCCATCATCTCTATCTGGAACTTCAGTATAACCTTTCTACTTAAAATTTAATGACATTCTTGTGATTGAAGCAGCAATAGGTTTTCAGTTTGTACTTAGTGTTAATATCTTTATTGTACCATCTGTGTGAGAGTGAACTACGTTCATTTTCAAGTAGCATTCTTCAATTATACTTGAATGGCAGTATGACATGCTGCAAAAAACATACATCCTCCAAATAATCACTGATATCAGTAAAAAGGAAGCAATGACATGGTACAACCTACTCTAGCATATAGATCTATATTAGAAAATGCCAGAAATTCTTTAGCGAAAAATAAGGGAATAGCTTGCATTCATACAGTGTCCTTGACAGGGCATTCTAAAGTATGTATGTTTTGAATTATAGCCACTATAGGAGTCTAGGAAAGCACAACAGCCAATTTGCACATGGTTTACTGTCTCATTCAACAGTGCAGCTCTCCTTCAGTATTGGAGGTGAGTTTGAACCTACAACTTTTGACTTAGAGGCAAAGGTGTGACCACATAACCAAGGCTGACAGCCGAAATAATCCTGATCTTAAATCAACCTGAAGTTATACATGCACTGGAAATTGTGATTCATACAAAACTATGCAATTCAAATTGAAATGACTCAGAAGAAAGTCACGAACCTTTAGAAGAAATGGCCATATTGAAGACATTACAATCGAGAAGCCTGCAGAAAAAAGATAATTTATTAGATACAGCCAATGCAATCTTCTTCTTAAATTATTTATGCTTCAGTCATTGTTATTTAAATACATAACAAATCAAATGAATATTGTAAATCTTATCTTTCACATATTAAGACCATGTAGCAGATTTCTTCTACCTAGATGGGTACTTAAGTTGAGAAATTTCCCAATTCGGCAGTCCTACCTTGGATGAAAAGAGCCCATTAAACCCAATTTTCACTCCAGGAAGATGGGGACAGGATCAAGTCTTACGCACCTGTTCTGGAAGCAAAGTGGTCATGGAGCAGATGAGTATCAAGGTAGGCTGGGGAGAAGGCCTGTCTAGGTCCTCTGGGACTTCATCCCAGTTGTTTTAGAAGTTTTTAGGCCCTCTATCTCTCATTCCTAACACTGGCTTGCCTATGTCCATGCACGCTCATTACCTCACAACCCCATGCCACCTCCACTACCACTCACCCAACTAATTATTTAATATCCTTTTAAATTGTCAATCAAACTGAACTCAGAGCTCCCTCTGAGATAAACGTGGTTTTCAAAATTCAGGTAAATCGCCATGACATAATAATAGCCCTTGAAAACGTTGAACAAGAACTCTGTTGAAACTACACAAACAGATGGCAAATCAGATAGCCTGTCAAACAGTCCGACAGATGGTTATTTTTAACTCACTGACAACTTACGTCAGTTTTTCTTCAAGTTTACCAAGCAAGGGATTTAAAGAAAACTTCAGATCATGTTACATTAACAGGCCTATCCACCCTTCAAGAGCTTTAATTCCATCAATTCATGACTTTCACACTGCAGGTTAAGACCTTCAGAACAGTCAACACGGGGGTCTGTTTGAACTCAGCATGAATTTCAAATGGCCCTGCCGAATTCAGGGTTCCTACCTGTCCAAGTCCTGCCCATCATTTTGAAAGCCTCATGGAATCTTTGCAAATGTGCAAAAATCCAGCCCTTTTTTTTTTTTTAAGTTACTCACTTTGAGCAAAACATATTTCTGATCTGATTCCTTCAAGTTCTGATCTTAGCAGCGACAGCTCTGCAACATACCTCCTGTACTTTAGCAATGCTGACTTGAATGAGTCCACCAGGAAATATGAGAGCAATCCACTAACAGCTTCCTGTCTGATATCTCTTGCCTCCAGTTACTACCTCACTACTTATGCTACTAAGATCACACTAATGCTCCTGTGTGTATTATTGTTCACTCACTCTACTGGTATGTCACAGTTAAGGAATATAGTAAAATCTACATGTTACAGAGCATCAACAATAATTCTTCATCGGTACAATTAGAGATTTATCCAAAAGCTGAGGACAGAGGAAGAGGAAATGCAATAAAATCCTTCCTTTCATTATGTCCTGACTCACGTATTCACTTACCCAAGCTAAAGTCTTTTTACACTACATCATGTACCACAAGCAATTATTCACTTATCATGTTTTCTTTCCCCTCTGTCTCCTTGCCCTGAGCCATGATAGAACAGAGGCCTCAATACATTTGAGCAGGGAAATGGCATCACAGTTTCTAGTAGCGGGTTCCTTCTTGGCCAGAGACATTTACTTCCCTTTTTTAGGCACCTTGTTGACAGGGGTGAGAAGCTGTGCCTGGAATGGTTGCAGCTGAAGTGCAGCCCAAATGGAGACATTAACCTGGAAATGTCTGAATCCCTCAGTCCAAAGCTGCATTAACAGCTCTTGTTCAATTCTGAAATGTTCACCAATTTCATCTGCCAGTATTGAAGTGATTACTTTTTCTCCTTAGATGATAATTGTTTATTTTTAACATTTTCAATACATTGCACTGTGGAGAGGCTCCCCCATCTCTTACTGTACCACAATTTGCTGTAGAGTAATTGCACAAATCAACGCTGTCCTCACACTGCCGGTACCTAATTGATTCCTATTGAAAAACAGGCTCATCATTCACAATTTCGCCATTTGTGAGATAATGTGGGAACGCAATCCTTGCAAACAGGACTTTATTGTAAGTGGCAGGCTTGCCTCAAACATCTCCATTTACACAGCAGCACTTCCTAGGTTGGCACAGGAACAGAATGTTTTAATAAAACAGGCAGGGCAGGGAGAGAATGAAAATGAAATGCTAAAAGAAAAATATTAATGGATTTTGAAAAGCAGATCTTTACCAGCTATCATGTAATACTTTAGGTGTAAAATAGGATGACTATACATATCAATACTTAAACGTGTTTGCTCTCCTCAAGTCAGACAGAAAAAAGGACTTGTATTTACATCACCTTTCACAACTTCAGGGCATCCCAAAGCACTTTACAGTCAATTATGTCCTTCTGAAGTGCAGGCTGAGGTTTTCCAGACCCACCTGCCACAGGAATCATCGCGGGCAGGACAGAAAATTTGATGGACCAGCAAAAGATCCTTTGACTTTGGGTAGGAATTTTTGGTCCTGTATTAGGTGGAGCCAAAAAATCCCTTCTGCAGGCACTGTTGTAGAGTAGGAAAAGCAATGATCAAATCACACACCATGGGCAAGATATTTCAGCCATGTTCTTCCCAAGTCCGAGCAACCTACCTGTGGTCAATGGACTTTGCATTGTCCATCCCTTTCCCACTTTGATTGTCGTGGCAGACGGGATAGGAAAATTCCACTGTATAACTGCCCACAGAATGACCAGATATACTGGGATTTTTTTTTTAGTGACATTGAAAAAGGATAAACATTGGTCAGGACACTAGTGATAATTCTCCTGTTATTTTTTAAGTATTTTTATGACAAGAGTGAGAAGCAGTGCCTGGAGTGGTCAACTCTTTTATGCCAATTAAGAAAACAGACAAGGGCTCAGTTTAATGAGTCACCAAAAGCATTCTGACAACACTTCAGTACTGCACTGGGGGAGATCAGTGTAGTTCTTTGCACTCACTCTGTAAGGTGGGACTCCACTGGAGTGGGGTTAAAAGATAATTCAACTCAAATATAGCTCAGTTACATCACAATGAATCTTTATGCCTAAAGTGAAGTTTTCACATTAAGTCTCACTGGTTAACCCTGAGTGCAATACTTACCTATACTACTGAAGAACATCGTGAGGTACATGATCCGGATTGATGTCCAGCGGTCCCGATTTTCCTGCAGTTTCTTGAACAATGCATCTTCACTGAAAAATAAACCAATTATGTGGAAATATTGTTTAATTTGTTACAATTTCCACAGACCACTGAAAAAAATAATATGCCCAGATTTCATGTTTTAAGATTTTTAATGTGACAAATGACTAAATGCTATTAAACATAATTGGTGTTTAGCTCATCACCTGTGAATAAAAGAATTTTAAATAATTAAATATGAATGTTAATAATAAATACAAAACGATTTATTCATTTCATTGGAATACAGTCAGCAATTTCTTGATAAATAAGAAACAGTTTTGGAACTTGCTTTAAGTCTAAAAAAAAACATAAACTTTAGAGTCTCCTCAAAGGCCTGAGAACAGAAGCAGTTATAGGAAACTCACAATGGTGATTAATCTGATATAGCAGTGTAGCCAGTTTTGTGGGTAAGCCAGCTTCTAACCTGTCATTTCTTAAGCAAGCACAAACGATCACAATTTGCACCTAAAATTTTGCAATCGTTTACACTGTTTTTGCCAATTTTGGCTTAATGGTGCTGAAAAGTCCAGCACAACTCAGCAGAAAGTCTACTTTACTTAAATGATGAGTTAAATAACTTCACCCTTTAATTTTCTTACATCAAAATCCCCCCAATTTACTATTGGAAAAATATAGTTTAACACTAAAAATCAGCTCTGGAGGAAAATTAAATGTAAAATTTTAAGAAACCCAATATATTTGCAGGAAATTTTAAATACTAAAGTTACATGGAGCAATTAATTTAACTAGGCCTTGTGTTAACACTGGTTCCTGTTACACTATGGTTCTGCTGTGGTTCAAAAATTGGAATCAGAATCAGCTGGATTGGCAATGACACACAGTAATATATTTAGCCCAAACTGTGCACAGCAAAGCAGCTTTGGTATCAACTGACACAACTCGACGAAAAGAATGTCAAACCACACTACCTACCACTGTCAGCTTCACTGCCAAGTAAACAGTCAGGGACAGGGGGGTCCCTGAGCTTCAGACACTGGACTTAATTGATATCTAGAAGGTGGTGAGAGTGACACAACTCATAACAGGAATTACTTTTAACCAAATAATAGTAACAACGGTACTATTGTATTTTAAAGCAGTTAACTATTTAATTGCTGTTAACTGCTATGACAGTTGTAGTCATATGCATGCAGACAAATTTCTATCTAACCAAATCTACTCTTGTTGAGTCAATATACTGAACCATTGGAACTATAGTAATTTATTATTTATTTAATGCTGAACTGGGAAATGTGTCAATAAGAAAATGTAGGGGTGATGCAAGATTAGTTACTATAGTTTATTCTCCTAGCCACAACCTTCTATGAAAAACATATACAAATATGCTGGATGTGCAGATTTGAGTGTAGTATTCAAGTCAACTAAGCTTTTTTTTTACTTCACAAATGTCGCGCAAGCTAGGAGGTCTTTAAAAGCTATTATTGTCATTGGGAAGCCTTTTGAAGGAAAATGCAGCTTCCACAGAATCAGTAAAATAAACAATACTCTATAGGAGCTCAAGAGTGTCCTGCCTGAAAGCAAAAAATGTACTGCATGAAGCACAATGCTCTACATTGTGATTGTGTTGGCAATATTCAGTTCTTTTAGCTCGAGTGTTATGAGATAGAAAATAGCTAAGTGGAAATACAACAAACATCAGGAGCTTTTAAAATGTGGATGACTTTTATAACCAAGTTTATTACATATATTTGTGTTAAATATTAATTGTGTTTAATTGTATGCAGGTGGGGGTGGGGGTGGGGGTGGATCTTAACTGGGGATTCACTCAAGCCCATATAAACAAGACTAAATTTGCGATTGCTGGGTTAGGAAGTAGATGCTTGTCATGTGTAATTTTCTATATATATATATATATATATATATATTTATACACGTGTAAAGATTAGTTCCAATTCTACACTTTACCGACCGGTCTTCTGGTATAGAAAACTTCAGACAGGCGTTCCAAACAGCAGCCTGTGGTACACGTATGGCACCCAAGCCCTGAGAATTCAGCCTTTGATGTCCAAGCAACTCAGCCTTACATGTCCTTGCATTTCTTGTTTCCTGGTTTGATCCTTTCAATTTTCAGAAAGGGTTGTTCTTAACATTTCTGTCTTTTTGGTGCATAAATCCTAGTTGAAGGGCTTCAACTTTACATATGGTCCACAATACACGTTTTCAACTCAATTCCTTCAAGTACATACCCAGACTTTTATTCAACAACAAAAATAGAAAATGCTGGAAAATCCTAGCAGGACTGAGAGCATCTGTGGAGAGAGAATAGAACCAACGTTTTGAGTTTGGATGAAGAGATTCCCATCTTTAGATTTACTTTGTACTCAATGCAATGCAGAGAACATCTCTTTCAATAAATCTGTTATTGTTCATAGCAATCTACACGTGCATACCATGTCCTTTTCTTTTTGTTCAAAACCTAAACCCCAACACAGTATTCAACTTTGAAAGAGTTAAAGGGTGGGAGAAATAAAGATGGTGAACAGAGAGATAGGATGGTGAAGTGATGGGTGAGGAGGATCAATGGTGAGGGATGACTGAGAGAGAAAAGAAAGAAATGATAGGAAGACTAAGAGGGATGGAAAAATGCCAATAGGAAGCTTTGTTTTTTTACCACTCCCTTTGCCTTTTGTTCTCTGACATCTTTGTAATTTAATCTCCCCCAATCTCTAACCCACCTCTGACCTTTCATTTTGTGACCTCTGCAACCTTTCAACAGCATAAAAATCCACGACTTTTCTATTCCTCTGCAGTTTCAAAGAGTCATAATCAACTCGAAATGTTGACACTACTCCTCTCACCATTGATGCTGACAGACCTGCTGAGTTTTTCCAGCACTTCTGTTTCAATTTAAAATCTCCAGCATTTTGCTTTTATTATACCAACAGGGAGGAGGTCCAGAAAGATGGAAGACGAAAGAGAAAATAGCAGACAGAGGGATTGGAGCGGGTTTGAAGATGGAAGAGATGGTTAGGAACATGGAATGGGAAGAGATAGATAGTGAGGGGGAAGAAAAGGGAATTACATGGAGGATGGATGGAAAGGGGAGAAGTACAAAGGAAAACTGGTGGAAGGGTCTAGGCTGGCAAGGCGGAAATAGTTGAGGCTGTAAGTCAGTAAGACTGGAGCTAGGATGAAGAAAGACAAATATGAGGGAGGTGAAGAGGGAAGAAGTAGCATAAGAGGGTGAAGCAGGTGGAAAGGGAAAACATAGAATTGAGGAAGTGAAGGATGTACAAGAGGGCAAAAAAGAAAGGAAAATGAGCAGAGAAGAAGGAGGGACATTGGAGAAAGTGCTGTTCAGCAAATTGCCTCTGCTTAGGAAAACTTCTCAGCAGGTGTAGCAAATGATCACAAAATTCTACTAAGGTGAAGGGATAGCGACATTGGGAAGATGGTTGCTGAGGAAGAGGAAACCTAGCTAACATGGTAACGAAGTGGTCCTAAAAGTGGGAAATCCAGCTGTGGGTGCTTTTAGCTACAAATGGAATTAAACAGTAGCTTGAATGAAAAGACCAGCTAGTGGAGGGAGGGGATTTTTGAATGAAAAATGAACCTGGCAGGTAAAGTGTAGGGCAAGTGTGTGAAAGGGATATATTTCTCTTTTTTTCATGGAATGTGAACATTGCTGTGTGGCCCAGCATTTGTTGTCCATCTTGGTTGCCCTTGAAAAGGTGATGGTGAGCTACCTGCTTGAAGCATTGTCATGTAGCTTGTGTAGGTACACCCAGAGTGCTGTTAGGAAGGGCATTTTGGGATATTGATTCAGTTCAATCCAAACTGAAGGAACAACAATATATTCAGAATAGTTGTGGCTTGGAATGGAACATACAGGTGGTGGTCTTTCATTGTGTCAGCAGTCTTTGTTCTTCTAGATGACAGAACTCACAGGACTGGGAGATGTTTTCAAAAAAGACTTGGGAAGTTGCTGCAGCGCATTTTGTCTATTCTTTATACTGCTAACACTATGTGTCAGTGGTGGACTGGATGAATATTTAAGGTGGCGGATTAGGTGCCAATCGAGCTGGCTACCTCATCTTGGATGGTGACAAGCTTCTTGTTGAAACTGCACTCATCCAAGAAAATGAAAAATATTCCATTACTCTCCTGATTTGGCTGATTCATTTAGGTTTCTGGTCAATGATAACATCCAGGATGTAGATGACTGGGTAATATCAGTAAGTGTCAAAGGGAAATAGTTAGATTATCTTTTGTTGGAGATGGACGTTGCTTGACACTTTTATGGCATGAATGTTACATCTATCATTCATATGGACATGAATTGCTTAGTATCTAAGAGTCACAAATGGTATTAAACACCATGCAATCATCAGCGAACATCGCCACTTCTGATCTTATGATGGAAAGAAGGTCACTGATGAAGCAGCTGAAAATGGCTAAGCCTAGGACACTACCCTGAGGAATTCCTGTAGGAATGTCTAGGAGAGAGATATTGGCCTCCAACAACCACAACCATCTTCCTTTTTGCTAGGTGTGACTCCTACCAGTGCAGTTTCCCCCACGATTCCCGTTAACCAGGTTTTTTCGAAAGCTCTTTGATGTCACACTCAATCTTATACTGCCTTGAAGTCAAGGG
Organism: Sphyrna mokarran; assembly: GCA_024679065.1. NCBI lineage: Eukaryota > Metazoa > Chordata > Chondrichthyes > Carcharhiniformes > Carcharhinidae > Sphyrna > Sphyrna mokarran. The sequence continues at coordinate 151,241,009 of JAGIQG010000001.1, forward strand.
CAGCTACACTCATCTCATCTCTGGTTCAATTTTTATCCATGTTTGGACCAAGTTTGTAATGAGATCAGGAGCTGAAGATTTCTGACAAAACCCAAATTGAGCATTGGGATCAAAGGGAGCCAAATGAAAATTATAACTGCTGGAATGGGAACAAGATATACCAGTCCAAATTGATGTAAGGCACAACAACCTCTAACTACCAAAAGATCAGAGAGTAACACATTCAGGTTAAGGTAAACATGAATGAATAATCTAAAAATAAGTTGCAATGTCCAGATAGGATGAAATGGTGAATCCATAGTTGGTGATTTCAACCGATAACTCAGACACTTACATTATCCTCTTTGAACATTAACAATATGATTTGTTTCAAATACAGTCAGATACAGAATATTCATTCTATATCAATGCTTTTGTACATGATAGTATTTCAATTTTCCCTGTCCAGACAAAATTATTTCAAAATAGGGTAATTTTCCAAACTCCAAAAATAAAAAAAGAATACCAACACATTACTTAATGTTTTCACAGTATTCCCATTACATCTGAAACAGAACCTACAAAGGTTCAAAGGTCAAAGATATGGAATATTTCAAAACTTTGCAGCACTTTTCTCATGCTGCAGCACATCATAGATTCTAATAGCATAAGAGATAATTAAATTGAAAATTGTGTGTTCATAATACTGACAACCAGATTGAGTGCATAAACCTGTAAATCCTAATGGTTAAATACGCGAGAGACTCCTGATCGGCTTGATGTGGAGTGGCGCCCCTCAATTTATAAACCCCAGCATCAGACTAGAATCACAGAATTCCTTCAGTGCAGAAGGAGACCATTCAGCCCAACAAGTCTACACTGTCTCTCCGAGTGAGTCTGACCTACACATCTTGGAACACTAAGGGGTGATTTAGCATGGCCAATTCTTCAGGCTGTAGAAGGAAACCAGAGCATCCAGAGGAAACTAGCAATCTCTTTCAGAAATTACCAGCTATGGAAATAGGCAAAAGTATTCCTTCATAGAAAACCAGGAGCAGGAAGACATAAAGAAAATGAGGTTCAAGCTTTAAAATTTTCTAAAGCAACATTTTAATTTCATTTATTTACGTATATAATGTGGAGACATTGCCTAGGATTTTAGATTGTCATGATCATAGTGACCCATTAATTTTATTCATTACTATTGGAAAATTTAAGCCATTTAAAGAAAATTGTTCTTTCCTTGTTAACAGCTCCTTTCTTAGCTGAGACTCTAATCAGGCATTTCAAAAAACCAACTGTTAAGAACGTATAGGATAATAGTGCACATTAAATCCAAGATAAGAGAATACTATGTACATTAGAGCTTTTTTTTTTAAACTACCCAGTTTGGAAGGCTGGGTGTTATGTATTTGGGGATTTAGCATGGGTTGATGGGTCAAAGAACAAAGAACAAAACAGCACAGGAAAAGGCCCTTCGGCCCATCGAGCCCACACCGCCACCTCAATGTTCTCACTTCTACCCGTGATCCCTGTCTATGTTACATAGACAGAGATAGGAGCATAGTCACATGATCACTCTGTAATGTCACTAGGCCTCCATTGCCAGCCAGCAGTTGGGGATTGAAACCTGTGCAGGCCAGAATTGGAAAAACACAGAGTTTGTGGAAAAGATAGGAGAGTCAGAGGAATTAAATATAAAGGTGAATTAAAAATAAAGGTAAGAATTTTGAGATTGTGCCACTGCTGGATTAGCAGGGGCAGCACAGTGGTTAACACTGCTGCCTCACAACATTAAGAACCTGGGTTTGATTCCCAGCTTGGATGACTGTGTGGAGCCTGTACATTCTCCCTGGGTCTGCTTGGGTTAAAGTCCAACAGATTATTTGATAGTAAACACCACTAGCTTTCAGGGTTTGCCCCTTCGTCGGGTGATCTGCTTGGGTTGTTGTGATGTGGAGATGCCGGTATTGGACTGGGGTAAACACAGAAGTTTCACAACACCAGGTGAATTCCCCACTCATCTGACAAAGGGGCAAAGACCCAAAAGCTAGTGGCATTTGCTACCAAATAAACCTGTTGGACCTTAACCTGGTGTTGTGAGACTTCTTACTCTTCTTGGGTTGGCTATGCTAGATTGTTCCTCAACATACCCAAGAAAGTGGCAGGCAGAGTGTAGCAACTAGGGGATTTTCACAGTAACTTCATTACAGTGTTAACGTAAGCCTACTTGTGACATAATAAATTAACTTTAAACTTAAAACAATGCAGACCACAATGAGTGCAAGTCAGGACATGGAGAGCTCCGGTTTGGGAGGGAGGAGAGACCGTAAAACGTCAGGGGATTATAGCGCCAACAAGTCACTTCTTCCTCAATCTTCTCTTTGCTATGCATTGCCATGTTTCTGATGTGACATCTAATGTACTGCTATTAAAGACGAAAAAGTACCAATAGCGAATGGTTATCTCTCTACCTGCTGCATATTTAGCTGCAGTTTCTCCACTCACTCACCTGCCCGACGCTGACTTTAAGAGTGGGCTGCTCTCGTCCACCTCAGCCTGAATCTCCGCCATTTTTCACAAAAATCTCCTGACTTTCATCAAATTTAATTCTTTATTCATGATCGGAAGTGACGGTCCCGGCACTGAAGCCGATGGGACAGCAGGATGTGTAACATCCCCACCAAGACGAAAGGAACTGCAGTCTTGATACAATGTTCCGGTCAAACCAAAATAACTTTACAGCTGAATTGCCAGGGAGGCTGATAAAATGTTACTGCTTGTTGTGTACAGGTCACTGATTTTTTTAAACTTTAACTTGAGAAGAAATCAGCCGAAGCAAACAGGTTTGAATCTAGCTCAGTAAAATTAGAAAAAAGGTTCTCTGAAATAAAACCTGTACGAATGTTTTATCGAAGGGAGGAGACCAAAATAGTAACCAAATCAATGTGCAGGGTTTTATTTTATTCGTATCCCTTTAAAATAGGTTACACATTAAAAATTAAAGAGATGTTCAAGTTTGAGAATGGAAGCTTGGTTAAACACCGATAGTTTTGTCACATGTATTAGTATATAGTGAAAAGTGTTATTTCTTGTGCACTTTATAGACAAAACATACTATTCATAGAATACATAGAAAAGAAGGAAAGTTTTTATTAGTGTCACAAGTAGGCTTACATTAACATTGCAATGAATTTACTGCGAAAACCCCTAATTGCTACACTCCGGCGCCTGTTTGGGGACAATGAGGGAGAATTTAGCCGGGTCAATACATCTAACCAGCACATCTTCTGGGGCGTTTGATAGTGTTACAGTCATAGCCAGGGTTAGAGAAAGTGCAACTTAATAGATGGTTAGGTCCATTCAAATGTCTGATGGCAGTAGAAAAGTGAGTCAATTGGTATGTGACTTGAGACTTTTAGATCTTTCTCCCATTGGAAGAAAGTGAAAGACAGCATGTCCGGGTGCGTGGGGGTCCTTGATTATGTTGGTTATTTTTCCAAGGCAGTGGGAAGCGTAGACAGACTCAATGGATGGGAGGTTAATCTATGTGATGGACTGGGCTACATTCATGACCCTTTGCAGTTTCTTGTAGTCTTAGTTGGAGTGGGAGCCATGCCAAGCTGTGATACATCCAGAAAGAATGCTGTCTGTGGTGCATCTGTAAAAGTTGGTGAGAATCATAGCAGACTTACTGAATTTTCTTAGCCACCTGAAAAATATAGGCTTGGTGGGCTTTCTTAATTATAGTGTTGGTGTGGTGGACCAGGACAAATTGTTGGTGATGTGAACATCTAGAAACTTGAAGTTCTCGACCATACAGAAAGCTGATTTAAAATAGGGATCATGAGCCTTGGGAGTCCCTGGGAAGTGTGTAAGTAGATGATGATATTGATGTACTTGTCTTTATCCTACAGGTGCTTTGGACCACCTTGTTGTCTAACGAGGAGCATACATGCGATGGGTCGTGAGAGGGCTGCTCTTGGATTTTTTTTGAGAGTATCCTAGTGCTTTACGTTGTTAGTGTACGCTTGACCTGGACCATTTGATGGGCAACACGACAGCTCAGTGACTATCGCTGTGCTGTGCAGATACATGATTTGGGCCTGTGTCTGTGGGAGTTTGCGCATTCTCCCTGTGCTTGCGTGGGTTTTCTCCGGGCGCTCCGGTTTCCTCCCACATCCCAAAGATGTGCTCTTAGGCTAAATGGCAAAACAAATTCTCCCTAAATTTTCTCAAATTTGGTTTTTAATCCATAGATCTATAAACATGGACAGGGATTGCGGGTAGAGGCGGGAACATCGGGGTGGCGGCGTGGGCTTGTTGGGTCGAAGGGCCTGTTTCCCGTGCTGTTTTGTTCTTTGTTCTTTATTTCCACTTCATCCCCATTAAAGAAGACAGGGACATGACCTCCACAATGTTTTCTGAAGTCTATAAGTATCTCCTTCATTCTCATCATTGTCAAGTATATTTGAGGCTGAATGAGATTTTTGATTGTTAAGTGGGTTTGCCGTGGGGGAGGTAGGGGGTGGTGAGGGGGGGATGGGGGGGTGGGGGTGGGGGGAGGTAGGGGTTGGTGAGGGGGGGTTGGGGTTGGCAAGGTGGGGCGGGGGGGCGAGGTGGGGTGAATTGGGCAGGTGGGGGGCGGGGTGGGTGTGGGGGGCGAGGTGGGTGGTTGGGGTGGGGGTGGCGGGGGAGTGTGCAGGGGGCTGGGGGGGAGCATGGAGGGGTGGGGGGAGCAGGGGTGTGGGGGGGAGCGCGGGGGTGGGGGGGGTGGAGGAGAGCGTGGGGGTGTGGGAAGCGGGGGATGGGGGGGAGCTTGGAGGTGGGGAAGCAGTGGGGGTGGGGGGGGAGCGGGGAGGGTGGGGGGGAGCGGGCGGGGTTGGGGGGGAGCGGGCGGGGAGGTGGGGGGAGAGGGGGTGGCGGGAACAGGGTGGTGGGGAGGAGTAGCGGGGGGTGGGGGAAGCGGTGGGGGGTCGGGGAAGCGGGGGAGGAACGAGGGTTGAGGAGCGGGGGTGGGGGGTGAGGGGTGGGGTGGAGGGAGCGTGGTGGGGTGGGGGGGATGAGCGGGGGGTGTGGCGGGGAGGAGCGGGGGGGTGCGGGGTGGTGGCGGGCGTTGGGGGGTGGCGGGTGGGAGCAGGCGGGTGGGCGTGTGGTGGGCAGTGGGCAGTGAGGGGTGGGCGATGGTGGGTGGTAGTTCAGGAAAGTAGAGTTAAGGCATCAATTCAATCAGCCAGACTAAGTTTATTTAATGGCAGAGTAGGCTCGAAGATCCACATGGCCCACTCCTGCTCCTATTTCTTATGTTAACAAGAAGATATGTGGATTTGAGGGCTTTTATCCTGGTCGTCACAATTTGTTCTGTTTGATATAAAATAGCTCTAAGTTTAAACAAAAGATTTATATATATTACTGCAGTTGTATATTAAAAGTCTGTTCAGTTATTTTTATTTTCTCATCAGATTTGGATGACCCAGTATATCATGGTCAGCCTTCATTGTGCTTGAGAAGATGATGGTGAGCTTTCTTCTTGTAACTCATGTAGCGTAGGCACTTCTTAACAGTACTGTTAAGGAGGAAATTCCAGGATTTTGATCCAGTGACAGTTAAGAAACAACTACATAGTTCCAAGTCAGAATAGTGTGTGACTTGGAGGACAGTGTGACTTGGAGGACAATGTGCTTGGAAGGGAAAAATAGTAGTGTTCTCATGCATTTGCTACCCTGTTTGAGGTGGCAAATGTTGCTGCTTTGGGAGATGCTTTTTTTTTCAGGGAGGTTTGGTGAGCTACTGAAAAGCATCTTGCAAGTAACGCACACTGCCACCATTATGGGTCAGTGTTAGAGCGAATGAATGTTTAAAGTGGTTGACAGGGTGCTAATTAAGTGCGCTGTTTCATCGTGGATGGTATCCATCTTCTTGGGCATTGGTGGAGTTTCAATTATTAGTCAAGCAGCAAATATTCCATCATATTCCTGACTTTTGTTTTGTAAACGATGGATAGGTTCTAGGGAGTCAGAAAGTGAAGCTTCTAAAATGTGTTCAGTAGTGTAATTGAGTCCAAAAGAACCAGCTCACAGTCCCCTCAAAGCAGCAACATTTGCCACCTTGAACAGGGTAGCAGATGGATGAGAACACCATCATTTTTCCCTTCCAAGCACATTGTCCTCCAAGTCACACACTATTCTGACTTGGAACTATGTAGTTGTTTCTTAACTGTCACTGGATCAAAATCCTGGAACTTCCTCCTCAACAGCACTGTTAAGGAGCGTCTACACCACATGAGTTACAAGAAGAAAGCTCACCATCATCTTCTCAAGCACAATGAAGGCTGACCATGATATACTGGGTCATCCAAATCTGATGAGCAAATAAAAATAACTGAACAAATGGGCATAATGAGTGGAAACTCATCAAGGTGATTAATTTGGTCAGGAGATGTAGCCATCTTTATGGGTGGGACTAGCTTGGAGCACCAAATTTTTTTAGACCAATACAAAGATCAAGGAAAATTAATTTGCATTAAACATAATTTGTGCTTAAAATTCCAATATGTTTTGCACTGCTTTAGCCAAGTCGTGCCACAGAATGACCAGCTTCTGACCTACTCTCAGAGTCATAGTATGCAAATGGTTAACCCAGTTCATTTTTGACTCTTCGGTTTAACACTTAGAATTTTAGCAATGGTAATGCTTTTGAATATCAAGAGGAAATGTTTAGATTCAAAACCTTAAGGTGAGTTTGAAACTCTAAGGAAAGGAAATTAAGTGCAGCTCATTCCTCATCTCATTGTTTACCAAAAACAACTTGCATTATATAGAGTCCTTTATGCCACCAACATTTTAAAGCACTTTATAGCCAATGGAGTGCAATATGTCCTCTTTATTTTAGAAACAATGAGTCTCTAAGACTAAATTTTTAACCCAAAAGTAGAGAGTTAACTCTTGCACAATTAATACTTTTGAAGAGTTTAACTTCTCCATTTCTCATCCTGCTATTATTGTAAATTTGTCAGTTTGGAAACTGTCCCTACTAACACCATTCCCAAAAATAGCACAATGGAGCCTAGGCTGTATAGAAAGCTTCCTCTAATTTTTAACATTTTTCTCTCATTTTATTTGCTGCACAATTAATTGTCTCCTCTGCAGTAAGTTTGAATTGGCCTGTGTGTTTTCCTTCTTGATACCAAATTGCCATATTAGAGGGTGAGTTTGGTGGGAATGCAGTGTGCACCAATGAGATGGTAACCTCAACATCACGTTGACATGCGCAGACACAAGGAGCTAAATAGCTATCTTCAATAATGTGACATTAGTGAGTAGGTCTGCACTATGGCAAGTTTGACTTCAGTGGCGAGTAGATGGTATGTATGGTCTTTGGATTTTTTGGCTAACAGTCAGGGGTCAAATTGTACACAAGATATAAGAAAAACATTTTTTTGGCTAATCATTACTTAAGTTTTTTTTTAAGTGTCACAAGTAGGCTTACTGAGAAAATCCCCTGGTTCCCACACTCTGGTGCCTATTTGGGTACACTGAGGGAGAAGTTAGCATGGCCAATGCACCTAACCAGCACATTGTTTTGACTGTAAGAGGAAACCGAAGCATCCGGAGGAAACCCAGGCAGACGTGGGAGAATGTGCAGACGTGGGAGAACGTGCAGACTCTGAACAGTAATCCAAGCCAGGAATCGAACCTGGATCCCTAGGCACTGTGAGGCAGCAGTGCTAACCATTGTACCACCCATATATGATACGTTGAAATGTAGTCACTGTTGTAATGTAGGAAATGCAACAGCCAATTTACACACAGCAAGCTCCCACAAACAACACTTTGTTAATGATCAGATATCTGTTTTTGTAATATTGTCTAAGAAATAAATATTAGCCTGGACACTAGGGATAATTTATCAAAGTCTCTTTTTGAAATCAGTAAGATTATGCAATTACCAGTCTCAACTAGGAATGATACTACTAAAATGGTAAGGATATGTTAGTACAATTTCATGTAGATTTTTGTAAATCTCCTTTCATAGGATGCAAGCATGGCTGGCAAGAACCCATTTCTGAGACTGATCATTAAAAATGTTTGGAACTAGTCAATCAGTCAAGCAATTGCATTCAATAGAAGTGTTCTATAAAGCTATTTACAGCTCATGTTTGTTTGGATCTTATTTGTGAGAAAATGTTGTACCCTGAAAAAAGCTATTATTGTTAAGATCTCAGGAATGATCATTTACTTTTGAAAAGGAAATTTGAACGACCAGCTAATCCTTATAGAACGAAACCATTGTTGGATTGTCACTCCATCCTCTTTTTTTTCCAGTAAGGTGGAACTCCATATTTCTGGCTTGAACTGCCAAACCAGACCTTGTCAAAACTGCAGAATCTGTTCTCAGAGTACTTCTTGTACTGCAGAATGGTTGGAAGACATCAAACACTGCCCTATTTTAAAGTACTAGCAGTCATGTTATTCACTAACATGCTTTTGGATATTTTAAGAAGTTTTTCAATGTGTTAGCAAATGAGTGTGGGTGGGTAGGTGGCAGTGTGGATAGGATGGTAGTTAGGATAGGTAATGTGGTCATGTGGAGAGGGTCAGATGTTCAAGGGGTGAGGCAGAATCTGGGGGAGGGGTTGCTGTGGGGTAGAGGGAGCAGGGGAGGCATGGGGAAGGGTGATGTTGCAGTTTTACAGTTATCTATATGTTACATTTTTCTGTCTAATAATTTCTGGAAAAATATTCGGGTAAGTAAGTGAGAACTCTTCTTTGGAGGGCAGAATATTTCACTACTGCTAGCAGCGGGAATCATGGTGAGTGAGGGCATCTAATTTGGTGTGAATCAAAAGATCAGGTTCTCAATGGGATGGGAAATATGTTGGAATCTTTCCATACTTCCTGATGAGTATAGTTCAGAATCCCATTCACATATATGAACATGTCATGAATGCACATTAAAAAAATCATCTCATTGGAACTCCAATCCCCTTCCAAATTAAGTTCCCCATCATTTATTTTGCAATAAATTTACTTTGCTCTACACCCTAGCTATGAGTGTAACACTACATTCTGCACTCTCCTTTCCTTCTCTATGAATGGTACTTTGTCTAGCATGCAAGAAACAAAACTTTTCACTACATACTAATACAACTGACAATAATAAATCAAATCAGAAATCAAATATTCTGTTTTGTGACTGCATATAAATGGTGTACACCTGATGAGGTTTAGTTAATCCATGACTGTGTAATCAATAAATCGGTGTGCTTTTGTTTTCCATATGGAGGGCTGATAGTACAATCTGTGCTAAGGCCTGGCATGTAGAAAGGCCAAGGGAAGGGGTGGGATGACTGTTGGAGGGAGGGACGAATGAAAGTTGAAGGCAAGGTTGAGATGGAGGACAAGGATAAAAGATTGTGAAAGTTTATGTTTAGAGACTGTGGGGAATGATTGTGGTTAGTCTCATGTCAGGGATGTCTAAAACTAAGGATGTAGTTGGCCTCAAGAATGAGAGGAGATCAGATTAATGAGGACTATAGTGGGTGGGCGGGGGGACATGAATAGGAATGCCAACAAATAATAATGGGGTCAGGTGTAATGGAGGAGGGCTACATATTTACAAGAGACTATTGGGATTAGGAGGTTCTGATTGGAGAAGAATGAGAGGAACCTGGTAGGTAATGGGGAGTTGGAATATGCTGGAAGCAATTACAAATTGAAGAAGGTTCTTGTGATATGTTGCCACCACTGACCACCATGTTGCATAATGAGTTCATGTGATAGCTCATAGATGAGATCTGTGTATGTTTAAATATAAACTATTTGTTAATCTTGACTGTGTTCAGATCCCAGTTAATATTATGATTGATGTCACTGCTCCCATGCAGGTTGCTTCTGAAATGTTCTTGCTGAGTCTATTACCATGTGACTCTACCCATCACACCATGGGTATGGCTATCTCCAGTCCTATGTTAAACCTTGCTTTGCTGAATATCTTTAAATGGCATGGAAACATATACAATAGAAGTGAATTGATTCATGGTGCACATCTGGTGGGTGGCAGCTTCACTAATGCTAGCATAAACTCTACGCTCATCAAGACAAACTAGAAATTGGCTGCTGGAGAGTTATTTCATATGGTGTAATTGTTCTGGTCATGATGTAATGTCTGCCTGCTCAGTCAATTACAAAGGGGAAGAGCATCTACTTGTGGTCCTCTTGGATTTCCTTCTCCTATGTGAGGTAGGCTGCGGATGGAGGATGGACTAAGGTCTTAGCACTGACTTGCTAGCTTGGTGGTGAAGGGAAACCTAGTAAAGAAAAGTTTAATAAAGTCGTCAAATCTACTCATTCACAAATACGAAGAGGCATGGAGAATTCAGGTTGCAAGTAACCCTACCTTAGTTATTTCTGTAATACAAATGAAGAGAAGAGCTCATTATCAATTGGCACAGTAACATGAACACCTTTGAGAGGACCTTGGATGTCTTGCTCTCAAAGATATGTAGATGCAATGAAAACCAGAGGTCTGACATGGGTATATTAAAGGTGCTGCTCTTGTGTGGAAATGAGTGAAAGGCAAAGCCACAGGCACCTTCTCTTGTCCAGGGAAGTGATAGCTCATTTTTCTAGATTCTGCATAGAACTGAGATTGTAAGGACTAGAAGGCATGCTATGCTTATTATATTGAATGTCAGCATCGCACTGAACCTTTTTGCCAGCATTTTACTGGAAGCCTTTGCGGCATCTTCCAGTCGTCAACATACAAATGCATTCAGTAAGTAACTGAAGTAGTACTCTCAGGTACCACAGGTATGTGAAGGAACTGAAAGAAAGAGATTTGCTGTTAAAGATTTTTGTCTTGCATTTTGGCTTTCAAGAATACCGGTTACAAAAGGAACAATTTATGCTACATGAGAAGAGAGTGCTAATTACTTGGCAAATGGGCCTTGATAATGGCAGCAGGGACAGTGCACCAGGAACAGTTAACTGCCAAGCCTTCATTTAAATTCAACCAGACAATGAATCAGGGAATGAGTGTCCCATAACCTTTGCTTAGTTGAAAAAGACACAATGCATGGAGATGCTCCTTTTGCTGAAAGTACAGGGTCCTGTCTGTGAACATTTGTAGCTTTTAGCGCATGTAAGTGAGACACACTCTAAGAGTCCAACTGATGATAAATAGGTTGTCAATATAATTCTTAGCTAAAGGGCTTCTCGTGAGTCCTCACCACCTAACGTCAGCCTTTTTCCTGATTTGACCCTCTCTCTGTTTCTCTTCCTTTTTCCTTAACTGCAATCTCGCTGCCTCCCTTTTTGAGACTTCCCTTTCTCCTCTCCCCTACCTCAGACACTCTGGACAATGATGCTCTGCTCATGATTTTTAAACTTTTTTTTTAATGCAGATGTACGTCTTTTAGCTCCAGTTTCAATACAGCTTTATTGCAAATGTGGACAAATGAATTGAACTCCAAATTTGACATCAAAACAGCATTTGACTAATTTGTGATATCAAGGAGCCTTTGCAAATCTGGAATCAATAGGCATCAGAGGAAAATTCTCCACTGGTTGGAATCATACCTAACATAAAGGAGGATGGTTGTGCTTGTTGGGGGTCAATCATTTCAGCTCAGGACATCACTGCAGGAGTTCCTAGGCCCTACTGTTTTCAGCTGCTTCATCTATCATAAGATCAGAAGTGGGGATGTTTGCTGATGATTGCACAATATCTGGCATAATCCATCACTCCTCAGATTTGGAAGCAGGCGTGTCCATATGCAGCAAGACCTGGATGACGTTCAGGCTTGGACTGCTAAGTGGCGTGTTGTACCTGCACCACATAAGTGCCAGTCAATAATCATCCCCAACGAGTGAAAATCTAATTTTCTCCCTTTGACATTCAATGACATGACCATCACTGAATTCCCCATTATCAATATCCTGGGGATAATCTTTGACCAGAAACAGAAGTGGACTAGCCATATAAACGCAGTAGTGAAAAGAGTAGGTCAGGGGCTGAGAATTGTATGCATACCTCATTACCCGATTCCCCAAAGCTTATCCACCATCTACAAGTCAAGAGTTGATTGAGTACAGTCCACATGCCTGGATGAGTGCAACTCTGACACTCAAAGCACAGCACCATCCAGGACAAAACAGTCTGCACGAAATGGCACCCCATCCACTATAATGAACATTCACTTCCTCCAACCCAGTGACAGCGGTATGTATCACTGCAAGAGCTCACTAAGACAGCTGCAATAGTACCTTCCAAATTTACAATTTCTGCCAACTAGAAGGATAATTGCGGCAGATGCATGGGAACATCATCACCTGGAAGTTCTCCTCCTAGCCACACAGCATCCTGACTTGGAACGATGTCACCGTTCCTTCACTGTTGTTGAGTCAAATTCCTTGAACTTCTTTCTTAACAGCGCCTACATGAAATGCATTGCAGTTGTTCAAGAAGGTGGCTCACTACCTTCCCTAAGGACAATTAGCGATCACATTAAATGCTGGCTTAACCAGTGATGCTTATATCCAGTGAAAGAATACAAAAACAGGGTGGTCAAATCCTTTAACTGCCACATTATATCTGTGCCACCAGCTTCAGTCTACAAATGCATGAAACTTCTGATGCCTGCTAGGAGTTCTCAGCCCCCTCTCCAGAAGACAGTAATTTGGATCTCATCATTGTATACATAATGATTGAGCCTCCACGGCACTCTGGGGTTGAGAATTCCAAAAATTCACTATCCTCAGAGTTAAGAAATTATGGAACTAAAAAAAAGTCACATTGTACTTGAAATGTTAGTTCCTTCTCAGTAGATGATGGTGCTGGGCCACCTACATTTTCCAACACTTTTTGTTTCATAAATCTAGCATTCATACTATTTTGCTTTTATTTTAGTGCAATATTTTACTACCATTTTTATCAAATTAACAGGACATTTTTTTAAAGTTTATTTATTAGTGTCACAAGTCAACTTACATTAACACTGCAATGAAGTTACTGTGAAAATTCCCTAGTCGCCATACTCCAAGCACCCATTCAGGTACACTGAGGGACAATTTTAGTATGGCCAATGCAACTAATCAGCATGTCATTTGGACTGTGGGAGAAAACCGAAGTACTGGAAGAAACACATGCAGAGACGGGGATAACGTGCAAACTCCACACAGACAGAGAGTTAAGCCGGGAATAAAATTGAGTCCCTGGCGCTGTGAGGAAGCAGTGCAAACCACTGTGCCACCATGCCGTAATTAGCTAATAAATAAAAAAAATTCTTTAATAATTTTTCAGAAAATATCATTTGGCTGCTGGGAAAATATTAAACCAAACTTTCATGAAACTGAAAAATTGAGCTTTGTTCAAATGCTAATTACTCTGATAAATTATTAGCTATGGTACAAAACTTTTCATTTTAGTCAAATGAATGCAATTTCATATTTTCAAAGTAATTACCTATTCTACAATTTTTTTTCATAATCTCTTGTCATACTACTGCAAAACTTATAAAGATTCCTTTCCCTGCAAAATGTAATAATTACAAAGGTTTAAATTTTTAAAAATTACATTTTATAGGCAATGTTCAGTGAGTAAACATTTTAATGCTTAACATAATGTTGGCAATCATCATTTATGTGCCTTCAAGCAAAATCAGAATAAAAACAACAGAATCCTTAAGACCTCTTCCAATTATTTAAATCTCTAGCTGAAAGCAGACAGATTTGGGTGTTTGCCTCTTTGATAACATTACCTCATTTTCCACCTAATTGACCTTGAACACATGTTGTAAATAGAGTATATTGTGGAGATCCATGGAATATTCCTCCCTGATGAACCAATAATAATTCCCCTCTGACCTTGTCCCTTATGAATTACCACATCAGCTAACTTGTAAAAATTAAAATCCAGCATTACTGTGAGTAGATTTACTACACTGGAATTAAGTGCTCCTGTTTTTAGAGATTAATCATATTTCACAGGTTACTGATACACACACACACACACACACACACACACAAAATACTTATTTTTACCTGTCACGTGTTGCACAGATGAGTCAGCCCTTTGCCTGGATGAGTGCAGCTCCAACAACATTCAAAAAGCTCAATGCCATCCAGTACAAAATCACTTTCTTGACTGGCGCTCCTTCCGCAAACATTCATTTCTGCACCACTGACAAACAGTGGCAGCAGTATGTACTGTCTACAAGATACACTGCAGGGACTCTTCAAGGCTCCCGAGACAGCATCTTCCAAAACCCATCACCGTCTACCATCTAGAAGGACAAGGGCAGCAGATATATAGAACACCACTACCTGAACGTTCCCCTCCAAGCCATTTGTGATCCTGGAAATATATTGCCGTTCCAAAATCCTATAACTCCCTCCCCAACAGCACTTTGACTGTATCTACCAAGGGCTGCAGTGGTTCAAGAAAGCAGCTCACCACCACTTCTCGAAGGCAGTTGGGGATGGGCAATGAATGTTTGACTAGCGAATAAGCCCATATCCATTGAATTAACATTTAAAAATCACGATGAAGCAGAAAGATTTAAAGGTGGATTAGATCAACTAAAATGACTTAATGTTTTATGTTGAAGAAAATACATTTAAACCCTTTTTCTTTGTACTTTTGATGCATGTTATTTCAGATTAAACAATCAACTAGAATGTTTTGAAAGGATAAATGTTCATATTTTTCAAAGAAACAGTTCATTTATACTTATGATTCCTTCGAAAATAAAATATGGTACGTATCGTGTTTCAAAATAAAACACTTGATTTAAACACAATGATAGTAGGTACAGTCAACCATTTGGTATGTGTCAGTAGCTGTGCTTAACATATCTTTCTGCCTAGCCCATCCCAGTCCGAATGAACTAGAATACGTGTTGCACTAAATTGCCAATTTTTCAGCAGTTCTGGTGCTCCCACGTGGGTAAATCTGAATGAAATACAGAGACATGAGGTAATTTGTTTGATTATCAGGTTTCAAGTGCCATTTTTGGAATTGCTATGCAATATTTGCGTATTTCATCCTCCTTTTCCACCAATGGTGAATCACTCTTCTTTTTTGAATTTACAAGTTTTTTTATTCATTTGTGGGACATGGGCATGGCTAGCCAGCATTAATTGACCATCCCTAGTTGCCCTTGAAAAAATGGTGGTGAGCTGTCACCTTGAATCATTACAGTCTATGTGTTGTGGGTTCATCCACAATACTATTAGGAAGGGAATTCCAGGATTTTGCCCTAGTGATTGCAAAGGATCAGTGACATATTTCCAAGTCAGGATGATGAGTGGTTTGGAGAGGAACTTGCAGGTGATCGTGTTCCCATGTATCAGCTGCCCTTGTCCTTCCAGATGGAAGAGGTCATGGATTTGGAAGGTGCTGTGTAAGGATCTTTGATGAATTGATGCAGTGCATCTTATAGATAGTACACACACCTGCTACTATGTGTCGGCGGTGGACGGAGTGGATATGTGTAAACGTGCCAGTCAAGCAGGCTGCTTTGTCCTGGATGGTGTCAAGCTTCTTGAATGTTGTTGGAGTTGCACCCCATTCCAGACAAATGGAGAGTTTCCATCTCACTTCCAACTTGTGCACTGTAGATGGAAGATATGCCTTGGGGAATCAGCAGATGAGTAACTCACCACAGTGTTTCTAGCCTCTGACCTGCCCTTGTAGCAATTGTGTTATGTGGTGAGTCCAGTTGAGTTTCTGGTCAATGGTAACCCCAAGGATGTTGACTTTTGCTTTGATTTGATTTATTATTATTGTCACATAATAATGTACAGTGAAAGGTAATGTTTCTTGCATACAATGTAGACAAAGCATACTGTATGTAGAAAAGGAAAGGAGCAAGTGCAGAATGTAGTGTTACAGTCATAGCTTTGGTGTAGAGAAAGATCAACTTAATGTGAAATTGGTCCATTCAGAAGTCTGATGGCAGAAGGGTAGAAACTGTTTTTGAGTTGGTTAGTATGTGTCCTCAGACTTTTGTATCTTTTTCCTAATGGAAGAAGGTGGAAGGGAATGTGTCCGAGATGCGTGAGGTCCTTAATTATGCTAGCTTCTTTACCGAGGCAGCAGGAAGTGTAGATAGTGTCAATGGGTGGGAGTCCGGTTTGAATAATGGACTGGGCTTCGTTCACAACCCTTTATAGTTTTTGTGGTCTTGGACAGAGCAGGAGCCATACCAAGTGTGATACAAACAGAAAAAATGCTTTCTATGGTGCATCTGTAAAGATTGGTGAGAGTCATCGTGCACATGCCAAATTTCCTTAGTCTTCTGAGAAAGTAGAGGCTGGGTGGGCTGAAGTCCGGGTCTGAGGCCTTCAAGAGGTGGTCTTGGTGAGTTTTCTTAACTATAGTGTCGGGATGGGGGGGGACCAGGATAGGTTGTTGGTAATCTGGACACTTAGAAACTTGAAACTTTCAACCATTTCTTCTTCATCGTCATTGATGTAGACAGAGTAGTCCTCCACTACACTTCCTGCTGTCGATGACTAACTCCTTTGTTTTGTTGACATTGAGGGGAAGATTATTGCCATCATACCAGTTCGTCAAATTCTCTATCTCATTCCTGTACTCTGTCTTGTCATTGTTTGAGATCTGACCCACTATGGTCATGTCATCAGCAAACTTGAAAATCGAGTTGCAGGAGAATTTGGCCACATAGCCATAGATGTATAAGGAGTATAGTAAGGAGCTGAGGAGGCAGCCTTGTGGGACACTGATGTGGAGGATGATTTTGGAAGAGGTGTTATTGCCTATTCTTACTGATTGCTATCTGTGGGTTAAGAAGTGAAGGCTCCAGTCACAGAGAGAGGAGCCAAGCCCCAGACCACGGAGTTTGAGATGTGTTTATAGGATTAATGTGTGTTGAAGACTAAACTGTAGTTGATAAATAGGAGTCTGACATAGGTATCTTTTTGTTGTCTAGGCGTTCCAGGTTTGAGTGCAGGGCCAGGGAGATGGCGTCTGCTGTGGACCTGTTGCGGCAATAAATTAACTGTAGTAGATCCAGGCAATCTGAGAGGTTGGAATTGATTCGTGTCATGACTAACCTTTCAAAGCACCTCATAATGATGGATATCAGAGCCACCAGGACAATAGTCATTAATGCACACTGCCTTGCTTTTCCTTGGTACTGGGATAATGGTCATCTCCTTGAAGCAAATGGGGACCTCAGATTGGTGCAAAGAGAGATTGAAGATGTTTGCAAATACCCTGCCAGCTGGTCTGCACAGGATCTGAATTCTTGTCCAGGTACCCAACCTGGGCCCGTCACTTTCCGTGGATTGACATTTTGAGAAGGCTGCTCTGTCATCTGCAGTGGTGACCTTAGATATCAGTTCGTCCAAGATTCCCAGGGTGGAGGACGTGCTCTCACTGACTTCTTGCTCAAAACAGGCATAGAATGCATTAGACTCATTGGGGAGGGGTGCATCAATGCAGGTGATTTTTACATGCCTTCATCTTGTAGCCTGTTATGTCTTGCAGACCTTACCATAGTCAACAAGGGTCTTTGTAGCTAGCCTGGGATTCTAGCTCTGGTACTGTCTTTTGGCATCTTTGATGGATCTCCTTAGATCATATCTGGCTTTCTGTATAAGTCAATGTTGCCTGACTTGAAGGTCTCAGACTTGGACTTCAGCAAGCAGTGGATATCCCTGTTCGTCCATGGTTTCTTGTTGGGAAACACATGGATTTGTTTCTTTGGCACACAGTCTTCTATACATTTATAATGAAGTCAATCATTGTAGCAGCATATTTGTTCAGGCAGTTATATAGTTTTTAAATACTGACCAGTCTACTGACTCTAAGTAATCCCGTAGGAGATCATCTGATTCCTCAAACTAACATTGCACAACTTTCTTTGAAGAATTCTCCAGTTTCAGTTTTTGCATATTAGCCGGGAGCAGGAGCACAGCCTTGTGACAGTAGATGATTCAGTGATGGTAACACCATTGAATGTTAAGCGGTGGTGGTCAGAATGTCTCTTATTGATGATGGTCATTCCTTGTCATTGTCATTGAATGTAGCAGGCCAAAAAAAAATCTCTCCAACCTTTTCCCATTTTGCAGTTCCTGTTCAGTAATCTTGTTGATTATGGGACTTTAAGTGAATATCCAAGTGTGCCTTTTTAATTGTGATATGAGTTTCTGCTTCTAGTATCCTTTCGATCAGTGAGTTGTAGCCCCCTACCAATCTCTGGGTAATTTAAAAAATTTCAACTCTCCTCGAATCGTTTTTCAATTTTTTTTAAAACAAATGCCACTGTTTTAAATTCACTGTTGCAAATCTATTAGACTGTTTAGCTGACAGTCAATGCTGGATGAGCAGAAGTTTTGACTAATTAAAAATGGGAACATGAAGCCATTGACTTTGGTTCTCAGTCCAAACTCCTTTCCCTAGCCACGGACTCCATCTCTCTCTCTGGCAACAGTTTGAGATTAAACCAGTCTGTTTACAATCTTGGTGTCATATCTGACCTCAGGATGAACCTCCAATCTCATATTCACCCTTGTCTCAGTTCAAAAAGATGCTTCATCAGCTTGCCTGTCAAATGAAGAAGTTGGTCTTTTAACAGTTTAAAGAGCAGGGGAATTTTTAAAAATCTTCAGATCATGACAGTCCAATTGTTACTCCACACTGCAGGTTAAAGCCCTTGTAGCAACCAAAATGTGGCATGTTTGAACTCAAATCTTGATTCAAATGGTCCTGCTGTGCTGAATTTGGGTTTCTTTCTTCTGTGATATATAGTAATTTTTGTATTTTTTTCCTTTAGAACTTGAGCTTTTTTCCTTCAGGATGCTGCTTGTAATCTTTTTATTTTGTTACTCTTTACGAACAGATCTGGAAAAGCTCATTGAAAATTTGCACGTCTGACTTTACCAGTTTTTTCAGAAATAAATAACTTCACAGAAAACCATTTGTCTCAGAACATTCAAACTATTTATTCCAGGCAAGTATCTAAATCCTTTCTATAATATAATAAATATGATATTGCAATGTAATACTGATACATTCTACATATTGTTATTGTTTTTGGAGAAGGGGAGGAGAAAAGGATGAGTACTGTGTGCAGTTACGGGCACTATACCTTAGTAAGAATATATTGGCCTTGAGGGGAGAACAGAATGATTCCTGGACTTCAAAAACTAAGGACTAAATTGCAAGAAGACATTATACAAACTAGGATTGATTTTAACAATTTGAGAGATGATATTAAAATTTAAGTCTGGATTTTACATTTTTATAATACAACAAACAAATTAATCAAAAATGACAGTGGCGACAACCCGTGGTGGGGAAGTGTAGCCAAAAGGAAACTGAATAAATGAAATCAAAATTCCTGGGGGTGGTGATGCACCACAATTCCCGGGGTATTCATCAATCACAGAATCTCTGAAGGTGCAGGCGGACGCTGGGTACTCTTGCTCTAAGGCCACCCAGTTGCAAATGTCGTCATGGTAAATGGGCAGCAAGCCAGTCAGCTGACCCCCTTGACCACCTGCTGTCTGGACTTGTTAATGGTCAACTTGGCCAGGTCATTTCTCCAATCTATAACATAAAAATTGACGAGAAGGACTTTGAATGGTGCTTGCTAGCCACCAGAGAGGAGGAAAATTACCAGAAATGTTGGGAAAAGATGATTTAAAAAAGAAGTTCTTCACATGTGCTCTGGACATAATGGATAGAATGGATGTCAGTAACAATACTTTGCAGAGCAATTAGACAGCAGATTGGCACTGCCAATGTGTACTGCCCAGCTGTGTCCCTCACCACCCAGGGGCTATACTCACCTCCAAGGCCCCTGGTAATAGTCATCATAACTGTTTCTCGTTTTTGGAAACCAGTAATGATTCCCATTGGCATGACATCATGGCAGAGGTGGTGGTAGCGGGGTCATACAGCAAACCTGGAAGATAATTTAAATATGCCATTTAGGCATATTTAAATTCATGGTAGTCACATACGTACTCTTGCTCAGTGTGAACCTGACTATGTCATTGGTGTGGGCAGGGCAGATCTCATTCTAAGATCTTCCCACTGTAAATCCCTCCAGTGGCCATAAGGGTATTTGCATCTGTGGTGAATGGGGCCAGAAAATCATTCCCACTAGGTCCTATTATGAACAGGCTAGCAGAACATTTTGTCCAAAGCATAAAGCATACATTGAGAGCAACCAGGGAACAAGATTCACTGATAAAATGTCTTAACCAATTCCTACTAATGTATTGGAATACCGCTCATTTACAATCAAGACTTCTCCTGAACTAATTAATTATGAAGAGACAACTATAATTGGCATTTGACTTGTTGAAACCTCCGAAAATAAAATAAATCATACAACAGCAACAACAAGGGCAGATAGAAATGCAGGAAAACAAAGTAAAATATTGTCTTTGACCAAGAACAAGGAGTTTTGGCCAGAAATTACTTCACAGGAGAGAAATTCCTGCCACGACCTTTGCTCAGGCTGGACCTCCATCTCATACCATCAAAACTAGAAATGATGTCATCTGGAGGAGAGATGTGGACCAGCTGTTGGCAGGGATAATTGATCCACTGGAAATGGAACCTGCTGAGTTGAACTGCGCAAAGTTCCAACCTAAACCTTCCTGCCACCCTGACACCAATAGAGGCTACTGTTGAAAGCAACACCTTGTCTGAAGACTAAACATAGAGTCAACCTCTGGTTACAATGTCAATTCCAGTCAAAACAACTACTGATAAAATTTATGCAAAGGTGAAAATGTCAGGTGTTACAACCAGCGTGAAGAAGAAGGTGTTAGATGTTCACTGTCAACCGTTTTGAGAGCGACAACCTGTAGACCATCTGATTTATTGATTATTGTTCATGTTGCACTTGTTTTAATTTGTTGGGCATGTTCAATTTAAAGAGGGCAGAAATGTTATGTATTAATATTGATTTTTGATAGCTCCACTGAATACATTATATTAATATATTCATGTATTCATGAATGTGATGTCACAGGTTGCTAACACAGGAAATTGCCAGAGTGAAGAAGCAGCCATGCAGCGAATACCACCCTGTAAATAAAGCTCCATTATTTTTAATCCTCTGTGTTTCCTGGTGTCAATTCTCCAATACTTTAGGGATTTGAAATGGAACTACGGTTTCTATTTTTGAGTTGCTGTCGTCTGGAAACAAATTATGTATAAAAGTAACAGATTAATTATATAGTTAGTTATTTATAAATCAGTCAATTCTACTTTCTCAAACTGATAAACACCACATTAAATTAAAATAGAAAAAATATAACTGCCAATGTCATGCATAAGATACTCTTGAAATCACATACCGCATGAATGTATTACAAGTAAGGCAGCTTTCCTTTAATAGTAACTTTGTTACAGGGCTTTATTACTATAGACTCAATCAGAACAGTAGTGACAACAAAAAAGACACTGTTCGTTTATTAATTACATTGTTGCCATTGTTGGGATGGAACCTCCTTTAACAACACAGCATTGATTTGCAAAACAAAGCTTAAGCTGTTTCACCAATATGCTATATGAATAAGCAGGGAAAAATTAAGGTAAGGAAACATCTGTAAAGAAAACAGAACTAATGTTTCAAATCACTGATTTGGAACATTTTGGAACTGATTTCAATGGAATTGACAGAACATGGAAATATAGAAATTTTAAGCCAGACTTTGGATGGGATGAGGTGTTGTCTAATGAATAACAAATGGGAAAGTCTGTGGTAGGATGGAGGGCAGAGGAGGTCAAATAACAAAATATTTCATGACACAACGAGCAGTGTGAGTGGAAATATTGTAAAGAAACAAAGCTTGTATCTAAATGATGCCTTAATTAGTACGTAAAAGGCATCTGACTGCAAAATGAAGAGATAAAGGAGACAAAGATCACTCAGTAAAACAAAAAAAGAGAAAAAAACCCAATAAAATGGAGACAGAGATTATTACCTAAAGCTGTTGAACACAACGTTGACTGGAGAAGGCTAGTAGGATCTGAGTCAAAAGATACGGGGACAAATATTCTTGTTCCACCCATCATAGAAATCGATATGGGCGAGAGGCGGATCATGGAAAGGTCCATTGCCTCGGGCAGGATTTTTCAGTTTTGAAGTGAGCATGGCTGGAAAATCCTGCCCAAGGTGTTGATTACTGAGTTTGTGTTGAGCTTCTTGTTTTTGATTTGATTTATTATTGTCACAGCGATATACAGTGAAAAGTGTTGTTTCTTGCACACTACATAGAAAAGGCATATCATTCATAGAGTACACTGGGGAGAAGGAAAGGAGACGGTGCAAAATATAGTATTATAGTCATAGCTAGGGTATAGCTTCATCAGATTACTGTAGCAGGCTGTGGACAGAAAGGTTAGCATGAAAGCATGGTGGAGAATTAAAATGACAAGTAACTGAAGCTCAGGATTGTGCTTGCAAATTGTATGGAGGTGTTCTGCAAAGCAGTCACCCAGTCCGTGTTTGATCTCCCCAGTATAGAGAAGGCCACATTGTGAGCAGTGAATACAGTAAACTAGATTGGAAGAAGTATAAGTAAATTGCTGCTTCACTTCAAAAGAATATTTGGAACATTTGACAGTGAGAAGGGCAAATATTGCATCTCTTTCACTTGAACATAAAGTGCCATAGAGAAGGACAGAGGTTCTGAGGGTGACTGAGGAGTGAACTTAGTTGTCACAAACATAACAATAAATTTGGAATGCTGATAAGGAAGGGCTGGCAAAGATGTGTTTGATGATTGTATCAAACTAGAGTTCACAGAAATGGTGGTGGATGATCCTTTGAATATGGAGTGGGTGGAAGGTGAGGTAAGAAACTCTATAATGGTTCTTGAAGAAAAGGGTAGATGTGAGAGTAGAGATGCATAAAATGGATTGGAAATATTGGAGTGCTCTGTCAACCATGTTCATTGGAAATCCTTGGTTGTGGAAAAGGAAGACATACCAGAAACACTGATGTGGAAGATCGTAGCATTGGAGCAGAAGTGACAGATAAAAAGAAACTGGGAGAATGGAATGGAGTAATTACAGGAACAAGCTGTGAAGAAGTGTAGTCGAGGTAGCTGTGGGAGTCTATAGATTTGTAATGAACATTAATAAATAGTCTATCCCCAGAAATGGAAACAGAGAAGATGAAGAACAGAAAAGTCAGAAATTGGCTAGGTGAGAAAGGGTTGAAATTGAAATTCAATGAAATTGAGAGATAGCTCTGAGACTGTCTTGGTGGAGGATGAAGGTATAGAGAGATTTGATGTGCAAAGCGAAGAGGAAGAGATTTAGACAAGAAACTGTAAAGTGTTGAGGTGATGTATGGCATTAGTAGAATCACTAACATGAATAGGAAGAGATTGCACAAGGGGAGAAAAAAAGTGTTGAGATCCGAAGAAATAAGTTTAGTGGAGCAGGAACTGACTGAAACAAAAGGTCAACTTGGATGTCTTGTATATGGATCTCGGGAAGAAGGTAGAAACAGACTGTTCAGGGCTGGGGAATTATGAGGTAATAGAAAATAGTAAAAGAAAATCTCTTGAGAATGTAAGGTCAGTATCAGTCCTGACACGATGGCTTAATATTTGATAGTGGTGTTATAGTCCAGGGGAAGTGGAAGTCTCACTATGCATCAATAGCATTTCCTGCAATGTTTGAAGGTATGCTTTATTTTGAATTTAACAGTCTACTTTGGCACGTGTAACTTGATTAATGACAACAGAGTACAGAATGGAATAGAAGGAAGTAGCAGGCAGATCAATTAAGGGAGCATTCTATTCATCAGAATGAGAATTCATACTTTATGTTGCCAAGGTCATCATTTCTGTAAAACACAAACACAAATAAATTTGTTCAACTTATATGAAATGTGTCTGGACTTGATGTTGAGGAGTTGTGAATGGTGCTGAATGTTGTGCAATTATTAGCCAATAATCCCCACTTCTGACCGTATGATGTAAAGAAAGTCATTGATGATGCAACTGAAGATGGTTGGGTCTGGGATATCTTCTGAGGAACTCCTGCAGTGATGCTCTGAAACTGAGATGACTGACCTCCAACAACCATAACCATCTTCATTTGTACCAGGTATGGCTCCAACTAATGGGGAGTTTCGCTCACCAATTCCTATTGACTCCAGCTTTGCACAGGCTCCTTGATGTCACACTTGTGTCTTGATATCAAGGACAGTCACTCTCATCTCACCTACTACCACTGTTAGGGCCCATAATCTTTGATATATCCATCAGCCTTGTTGATGGGAAGTGAACAAGTTGGCAGAATCTGTGATGTTGGGAACTCCTAGAGGAGGCTGAGATGGATCATCCACTCAGCACAGTATGGTAATATTTGAAGTTAATCTACAAGATTAAAATGGAGGGGTTGTAGGTTCAACAGGTAACTAGTGATGTGGGGAAAAATGCTTTACACAAAACTTTTCAACCATGTGTCATGGTGGCACAGTGGTTAACACTGCTGCCACATAGTGCCAGGGTGCTGAGTTTGAATCCAGCATTGAATGGCTGTGTCTGCATTAGCTTCCTCTGGGTGCTCTGATTTCCTCCCATAATCCAAAGATGGCAGGTTAGATAAAGTTCATTTATTAGTTACAAGTAGGCTTATATTAACACTGCAATAAAGTTATTGTGAAAATCCCGTAGTTGCCACACTCTAGTGCTTGTCTGGGTACACTGAGGGAGAATTTAGCATAGCCAATGCATCTAACCAGTACATCTTTCAGACAGTTGGAGGAAATGGTGTTAACCAATGCCATTATGATGAATTGGTCATGGTAAATGTGTGGGGTTATGGGGAATAGGGTGGAGGAGAGAACTCAATAGACAGAAGGGCCTCTTTTTTGGGGTTTATGGTTTTATATGCATTAGACTTTGATCCATTGTCACATATATTGGAATATGGTGAAAAGTATTGTTTATTGAGTGCTATAGATAAAACATACTGTTCATAGAGTACATAGGGGAGAAGGAAAGGAGAAGGTGCAGAAAATAGTGTTGCAGTCATAGTTAGGGTGTAGAAAAAGATCATAATATATGGTAGGTATATTCAAAAGGCCGATGGAATGTAGGGAAGAAGCTGTTCTTGAGTTGGTCAATACGTGGTCTCAGACTTTTGTATCTTTTTTTCAATGGAAGATGGTGGAAAAGAGTAACTCAGAGATGTATGGGGTCCTTAAATATGCTGGCTGTTTTTCCAAGGTAGTGAATGTGTAGACAGAGTCAGTGGATGAGAGATCAGTTTGTGAGATGGACTGAGCAACGTTTACAACCCTTTGTAGTTTCTTGTGGTCCTGTTCAGAGCAGGAGCCATATCAAGCTGTGATACAGACAGGATGCTTTCTAGGGTGTACCTGTAAAAATTAGTGAGAGTCCTTAGTTTCCTGAAAACGTAGAGGTGGGCTTTCTTCGATTTGAATTGATCCATTGACTGTCTATACTTCCTGCTGCCTCAGAAAAGCAGCCAGCATAATCAACGACCTCACGCATCCCGGACATAGTCTCTCTCCCATCACCTTCTGTCGGGAAAAAGATACAAAAGCCTGAGATCATGTACCAACTGACTCAAGAACAGCTTCTTCCCTGCTGCCATCAGAACTTTGAATGGATCTACCTTATTTTAAAATGATCTTTCTCTAGATCCTAGCTATGACTGTAACACTACATTTTGCACAGTCTCCTTTCCTTCTCTGTGAAATGTATGATTTGTTTGTATAGCATGCAAAAACAATACTTTTCAATGTATATATTGATACCTGTGACAATAATAAATCAAATCAAATACTTCATTTTACTGACATTGAGGAATAGATTATTGAAGCAAGGATGCTTTTGACTGTAAACATTCCTTCACGACTGGATTCACTATGTGGGACATTGAGATCTATCCAGAAGGAGAATGAATGCAAGCGATTTGATTTGATTTATTATTGTCACATGTATCAGTATACAGTGAAAAGTATTTTTTCTTGTGTGCTATACAGACAAAGCATTCTGTTCATAGCGAAGGAGAGGGCGCAGAATGTAGAGTCCATAACTAGAATGCAGAGAAAGATCAACTTGATTTATTGTTGTCACATGAATTGGGATACAGTGAAAACTATTGTTTTTTGTGTGCTATACAAAGCATACCATTCATAGAGAAGAAAAGGAGAGTGTGAGAATGTAGGTTCTTTCTCACCTGCAGCATATGAATAGCATTGTTGCACTGCTGCCTCACACGGCCAGGGACCCAGGTTCGATTTTTGTCTGTATAGAATTTGCACGTTCTCCCTGTGTCTGTGTGGGTTTCCTCCCATAGTCCGAAAGACGTGCTGGTTAAATGCGTCAGCTATGCTAAATTTTCCCTCACTATACCCAAACAGGCGCCGGAGTGTGGTGACTTAGGGATTTTCACAGTAACTTCAAGGCAGTATTAACGTAGGCCGACTTGTGACACTGATAAATAAACAAACTTTAAACTCTACTGAATGAATGAATATGTGAATGAATGGGTGGATGGACAGGCTGAGTTGCTGCACTGATTGGGCGCCTGCAGGCCAGCTCTCGCGACAGTCTGAGCGACCCTGGCGTCCTGAGTGCTGATTGGATGCAGTGGCTGCGAGGAGACGAGGCCTTGTCAAAGGCTGAAGGAGTGGCGGTTGGTGTTTGTTTGACGGACAAAAGGGTTCCGAGGAGGCGGCAAGCTGCCCCAGTCCGTCCACTTCATTTTGTTTCATTCTGAGGCGGCTGCTTGCGAGATACTCAGCGATGGCCGTTTGAATGGCAGTCCGCTAGCCAGATGGTCCGGCCTGCTCTAGCCCGCTCTGGGGTGATGGTGAACAACTCCTGGCGAAAAGAGAACAACAGTTTTAACCTCAGTTAGGGAGCTCCGTAGGGCCCGCCACAGATTTTTAATGAGTTTTGGTAATTGATTCTTTCTTTCTTTCTTTCTCTCTTAGTGAATAAATAACTGGTTGGATTTAAAGGGGGTTGCATTCCAAGGTTAGAGGCTGCCTTAATAAAAGCCAATGACTGCGGGTGCTGCAATCTGAAACCAAAAAAGAAAATGCTAGAACATTTCAGCAGGTCTGGCAGCAAAGCTTTGGCAAAGGGTTATCTGGACTCGAAACGTCAGCTCTTTTCTCACCTTACAGAGACTGCCAGACCTGCTGAGATTTTTCAGCATTTTTTTTTCTCAGAGGCTGCATTTGTTCTTGTGGTGTTTATTATAGCCATTGGAGGGTATCTTTTTCGATTGACGTAATCGGCCTTTTCCAGCTGCTCAAAAATGCTGTGGAACACTGGGGTTAATATTTTTTAAAAGCAACATATTCGTGGACACTTAGTTTTAGATTTTAGGAGGCGGAAATAGTAAAGAATTGCTGTTAAAGTGGTCGAGAGCAGATTCGTGTAAACCAGCTAATATGTAAGTTTACAAAGTGCATAATTCATGTAACTTGATGTAAGAGTTTTCTTAAAACTCCCATACGTGCACAGGACTTCAAACTTTCACAAAAGGAATCACTGTTAAGCTTGTTTCAAATATCAACACTTGCATCCAGCACTTGCATTGTGGGGTGATCTCAAATATTGAAGAATGTTTCCATGTAATATTTTTAATGGTGTCAGCAAAATTTACATGTGTTTTACTTGAATTATAATTTTCTAGGGCGATAGCAGTGTTTGAGTGGTGTTATTCTTGTTTCCTGGTTAGGAAGTTATAGGCTCAAGTTCCACTTCAGAGATTTGAGCATATAATCTAAGATAATATATCAGTGCAGCTTAAAAAAAAAAGCTGCACTGATGGAGTAGTTGTTTTTTGGGTTATTGTTAAAGCTGGGCACTGTCTATCCCCTCACTTGAATGCAAAAGAAAATACTCTTCAAAGAAGAGCAGTGATATCCAAAATAACTAAAATCCATTATTTCGTTGTTGTTTGTGGGACCTTTCTGTGCATAATTACAGTTTTCCTCATTACAAAAGTAACTACATGTTTTATGAAGTAATGTAAACATAAAACAGTACAGGCCCTTTGGCCCTCAATATTGTGCCGAGCTATGTCTAAACCCAAGATTGAGCTACCCTGCTCCCTATGATTCTGGTTTGCTCCATGTGCCTATCCAATACCTGCTTGAAGTTCCTAAAGTGTCCGGCTCCACTGTCATAGCAGGCAGTGCATTCCACACTGCGACTGCTGAGTGAAGAAGTGGAATGTCCTGAGAAGAAAGGAGGTACATAATTGCAAGTTTGGTTTTCTCTGTGAAAAGAATGAGTGAATACAAGCTGAAGTGTACCATTTTAAAGGGAGAAGGGGGGGTAGTTAGAGGACTGATATCTAGATAAATTTGTATTTACACAGATCTTTAAGATGGCAGGGCAGGATGAGAAAGCAGATGCAATCCTGAGCTTGAGGCACTGAGTACAAAATGCAGGGATTAAAACCTAGATCAAAATGGTAGTTCAACTCCAGTTAGAATATTTGGACGTTGTTTTATCTTCTTTGGGCTTTGCTTGGGCTTAGTTGGTGATGGAGTGTAGGTATTTAATTGGGCAGGATGATGAAATCCCCCATCTCTGTATCCCTGCACTTTTGTAAAGTTTTACAACACCAATTTTAAATCCAACCGATTTATTTGATAGTAAATCCACGAGCTTTTGGCCTTTGTGGCCTTCGTCAGGCGAATGAGGTGTTCTGGTCTCCAAAAATGCACATATCAGCACCAACAGTCTGTGCTGATGTGTGCTTTTGGAGACCAGAACACCTCATTCGTCTGACGAAGGCCACAAAGGCTGAAAGCTCATGGATTTACTATCAAATAAATTGGTGTTGTAAAACTTTACTGAGTTTACTCCAGTCCAACGCTGGCATCTCTACATCATCCCTGCACTTTTACACAGCTTTGGACATTAAGGATTTTAACATACTTGATCACCTACCCTGCATACCTCTGGGAAGAAACCCACACAGACACAGGGAGAATGTGCAAACTCCACATCGGTAGTCACTCAAGGCTAGAATCGAACCTTGGTGCTGTTTCACAATACTGTCCCACAGACTTCATAGCATGCTGCAAATTGAAGCACTGAAGGGGAAATTAATGACTACTGAAGAGCCTCATTCTGCCACTGCTAATATTAAACCAGTGAAATGCAGGCCTGTTGCCATGCAGACAGCATGACCAGAAAGCATGTGGTCTCTTGTGAGGTAAAGTGGATGATTTGTTGACAGGCACTGCTGAACAAAAGAACAGGCCAGTTTATGGCCAAAAACTGTCAACGTGACTTGCAATTCCTTAAATCTTAATGCAATGGAAGGCCTGGTGCTGCTCTGTTAATATCCTAATTGGCTAAAAATTGAATAAGCTCTCTCTAAAGGGGGCAAAGTGAATGTCTTCTTGGCTAAGAGCCTGATTTGCTTCTGTAAAATCCTGCCACGTCTATTCACACGTGTTGGGAAAGAGCTGAAGGTGTTGATGAGGGAAATAAATGATTTCCTAAATGGTGTGAGGAATGACAGGTTGCAGTTACTTCAATAGATTGGTGAATCTGAGGTTGCTGTCTTTAGAAGAGTGAAAACTAAGAGGAAATTTGATAGAGGTATTTAAAATTGTGATGGATTAGACAAAATAAATAACGAGAAACTGTTTCCAGTGGATTAAAGAGTTGATAACCAGAAGGCTCAGATTAGGATGGAAGAGCAAAGTATGCAGAGGATGCTGAAAGTCTGCAAAGACGTATAAATAACCTAAGTGAGTGGGCGAGGATCTGGCAGATAGAGTACAATGTTGGTAAACGTGAGGTCATCCATTTTGGTAGAAATAACAACAAAATGTACTATTATTTAAATGGTAAAAAGAAGAATGAGGGGAGATATTTTAGGAACATTATGAAGGGAATACATAATAGAAGCAGGGAAGTTGTTTCCACTGGTGGGTGAAACTAGAACTAGGGGGCTTCAAAATAAAGAGAAGTAGATTTAGGACTTAGTTGAGGAGGAACTTCCTCACACAAAGGGTTGTGAATCTGTAGAATTTTCGGTCCAGTGAAGCAGTTGGGGCTATCTCATTGAATGTTTTTAAGCAAGAATGGATAAATTTTTGAACAATAAAGGAATTAAGAGTTATGGTGAGCAGGTGGGTAAGAGGAGCTGAATCCACAAAAAGATCAGCCATCATCTTATTCAATGGCAGAGCAGGCTCGAGGGGCCAGATGGCCTACTCCTGCCCTAGTTTTTATGTTCTTATGTTTATTAAAATTGGCAAAAGAGGTTTTTAATGCAATGAGTGGTCAGGCTTTGGAATGGCCAGAGATAGAAACACAGAAGACAGGAGCAGGAGAGACCATTCGGCCCTTAAAACCTGCTTTGCTATTCATTACGGTCGCGGCTGATCATCCAACTTAATAGCTTAACCCTGCTTTTACACGGTAATCTTTGATCCCATTTGTCTGAAGAACTATATTCAGTGCCTCTTGAATGCATTCAGTGTTTTGGCATCAAAAGACTCACCACTCTTTGGATGAAGAAATGTCTCCTCACCTCCGTCCTAAATGGTCTACCCTGAATCATCAGACTGTGACATCTGGTTCTGGACTCCCCCTACCATCAGGAACATCCTTCCTGCATCTATCCTGTCAAGACCTGTTAGAATTTTATAAGTTTCTGAGAGTCTTCCCCCACTCCCTGTCCATTCCTCTAAACTCCAGAAAACAATCCTACCCTAGTCAATCACTCCTTATACAACAGTCCCATCATCCCCAGAATCAGCCTGGTAAACCTTTGCTGCACCCCTTCGAGAGCAAGAACATCCTCAGAAAAGAAGACCAAAACTGCATGCAATACTCTAGGTGTGGCCTCACCAAGGACCTATATTGTTGCAATAACAACTTCCCTGTGCTTATACTCAACCTCTCGCAATGAAAGCCAACGTGCCGCTTACCTTTTTACTGTCTGTTGCAGCTGCATGCTTACAAGGACACCTAAGTCCCACTACATACTCCTCTCTCCCTTGTTCCCTGTTAAATCGTTATTTTGTGTGAACAGTTTTTTCAATGTTCAGTAGCTTTAAATTTATTTATGGGTCTGCAAAGTGCCTATTTAACCCAGAACAAGGCCTGTGCATTTTGATGGCCTTTTTGTTTTCTCTTGCTGCTGGAAATTAGTTTTATTACACAATTATAAAATTGCAAAATTTTGAAGACATTAATAAATGTCTCATGCGCTACTGAGGGCGTGTCAAGGTCTGAAATCGGTTTTTAGATCATGCATTGTTTCCTACCATTATTTTCATGGCTCCAAGAAGATTGTGTGGTTAATAGATTGGAGGCAGGTAAGGATGATTGTGTGAAGGTGTTGCACTATACCAGTCTCTCATACGTCATCATTTTAATTTGACTTTGTAAATGGAGCGTTAGTTGAACCAAGCTTAAAGGGGAGGAGGCCAGGGTCAAGAAATGAATCGGGGAAGGGTGGGGTGAGAGAGGGAAGGGCAGTCTCAGATTCAAGTGAGAGAAGGGGAAAGAAATAAAAGAAGGAAGCACAGAAATGGGAACGAGGGAGTTGAGAGATTCTTTGGCTCACTAGGCATTTTGCTAATAGTTCTTCAAATGGATGGTGTCACCTAAGGTGGGTGGTATGTTCGTCAGCTAGTTATCATGTGAGGGAGGAGATTGGTGGTGTGCAAATGTTGCTTGAGCTTGTTGGAGTTGTTGATTAGGGTGGACCATTTCTCTTTAGGATGTAAAATGGATGGAAAAATGTAACTGGAAAACAGGGAGAGAGAGATGTAATTTTAAAACATGTTCTACTGTAGAAAGTGTAAGCAAAAAGGTTGCTGGTCGTTATAATTATGATTGTAGACCATTGCATACGTTAGAGACAGTTTTCATTAAAAAAGATAATTTCTTAAAAAAAAAAAGACAGTTTGCTAAATTAGACTTTCATGTAAGTTTCCTTTTGTGCTTGTACCTGAAAGGGAGATCATTTCCTGTCTTATGTGCTTGCTACTTAATCACAAGATTTAAAGTAATCTGCAAAAGAAGAAAAGGAAAGGTGGAATATTTTTATGCCACGCACAGTTTTTGTGCGTGGCATAAAAGTA
Source organism: Sphyrna mokarran (assembly GCA_024679065.1). NCBI lineage: Eukaryota > Metazoa > Chordata > Chondrichthyes > Carcharhiniformes > Carcharhinidae > Sphyrna > Sphyrna mokarran. The sequence continues at coordinate 151,273,104 of JAGIQG010000001.1, forward strand.
GTAACTTTTGAAAAGGAAATTGTATATGTACTTGAAAAAAATGCACAGATCTGTGGGAAAAGACCAGAGGATTGGGATTAGTTGGATTGTCCTCAAGGAGTCAGCACAGGCATGAGCGCCCAAATGACCTGTCTCTGTTGGAAAATTCTATTGGAGGGATGCATGTGGACTGAGGTAATGAGTTTCTCCATGGACAAATTATTATCGTGATTTTTAGGGTCCAGCAAGATTGCGAGCCATCCAGAATTTCTGTACTTTTGGGGTGAGAGAATTCTTGCAGTATTTTAATTAATGGTGGATAAATATAGTAGCCTACTGTAGGATATATATAACTTTGACTAAATAGTCATCTGAGAATAAAAGCAATTGGCCTTTGAGTTTAAAAAAATCTTAAATGTTTGAAAATATTTGTAGGCAATATTTTTCTCATCCTATTTATTTGTGATTTATATGTTTTAAAAAAAGTGTCTTTTTTTTAATTAGATGTGCTGTTAAGAGTAATTGCTCTTTCGGATGGGTGTCAGTAAGTTGGACGTTCTCTACAGGCGGTTCCTTCTTTCAAAACTTTTCATTCAAGGATGGGGAAAGCCGGATGATCTCAGAAGGTACTGTAGAATGATACTGTTTGTGTCATTTATTGATTTCATTGAAGCGTAGTTTTGGTGTTGCACTGTTGAGACATCCTTGTGATTCAGTTTTTAAGGAACTGATTCTGAAGCTAGTACATGTATTTAAATTCTAATTTTGTTTTTGTCGTGTGGGAAAATGATTCCATCTTTTTCAGCAACATTGATACATCTCACCTTTTAAGCTATTATAAGACTTAATTGGTGTCTGTGGACAGCTGTTGCTTTATAGACTAGCTGCTTATCTTAAAAGGATAGTAGAGGCGGAGATAGAATTTGCTGCTGATGATGGTAGGTGAAAATATTAGAAATACATTTTAATGTAACTTTAAATGTTTTCTTCCAATTATATGGTGAACTGATTTACTATGCTTGCTTCCTGACTTGATTCACTATCTGTGTGGAGATTGAATTAAATGCAAGTCCCCATATCATCCCATAACGTACAATGTTTTTATATAAACATGTTTTGAAAGTACTTTTGTATTGCAGGTTGTTTGAATTCAGGAAGACAATAGGAAATAGAGAAAAATGTCAACAGTTGGTTCCAAAAGACTACCCTATATTCATTGACAAGGTAACAATTTAGCGACCAGTGGCCTTTTATAAAGATGCAATATTTCTGTTTTTGGTTATGTTGTGGATTAGGTAAAACAACATTTAAATTTTATTTTGCCCTAACTTAACTTGCGTGTCCCAGTAAATCAAATTTTGGTCTCCACTGTGAAAGCAGACGAGCACTGAATTGGTTTCGCTCATGCAATATTTTTCATGAATGGTCAAATAGTGTGGATAACCATCGTAGGTTTAATGGATATTTTCTGTACCAATTGCATGTAGCTATATTTGCCTTCAGGTGAGTTTAATTGCACAGTGATTTTCACAAGATAATAGCTGACACTTTATATGAGCCTTTAATGTAAGAAACAGGGGCAGGTCAGATCAGGCACAGTGGTAATTTAAGAGAGGATAGCAGCAACCAGAAACATCATCAAAGATATTAGTTTTGAGACTCTTTTCTAATGTAGGGAGAAACGTAGCCAGAATAAGAGGTTTAGGGAAGAAAATGAATTCAAGAAGACTATAGTGCTGCTACTGATAGGATAGGGGGGAGGCGCGTGAGTCGTGGCTCAGATTTGAGCAGAAATTCTAAGCTGGGATTTAGACGTGGGAACGGATGGAGAACGGTATTGAGCGGTGAAAGGATTTGTCAGTTAAATCAAAATGGATACAAAGGTATCGTGGAGGTTACACTACTATTAGAGTACTAAGTGAATTTGAGTTAGTATGTTTGGATGGTGGGTGCTGCTGTTACTGATGAATTAGAACAATTTTGAGAGGGAGTGGATTGGGAGGATGTTAGAAAAGACAAGTCTGATGATGTGAAGGAAATGGTTGAGGACTTTGGTAGTAGAGATGAAGTAGGTGAAAATAAATTATGTTGAGGATAAGCCGAGTGTAGATTCTGAAACCCTACGTAGGGTCCAGCAGGGCATAGAAGTTGCATAATGTTGGGTTTAGTTTTGTGAGTCGCTAAGAAGAGGGTAGAATCCAGTTTCCAGCAAAAACTGAACAGTACTTACATTTGTGCCAGTGTTGAGGTGAGGAAAATTATGACTCAATCATGACTTCATGTCAGACAGCATAGCTAGTCAAGCGTGATTCATGACTGAATAACCTTATCCCTTGGAACAATATTTAGTCTCCCCTAGGCACTTGCCATTAATTTAAGGTGGTGGAGAAATAAAGCTGATTGTCACTTTACATATGCTTATACTCAATACAATTATTGGGTGATACTGACTAGTCACAGGATCATTGCAGAACTAAAAGTGTTAAGGAATTTGGATAGAGAGATTGAAGAAGAAGTTCCATTGATTTCATACACAAGAACCTAATAAAACCACTTACCCAATATTGGAATAAAGACTGGTTTCAGTTTTGGATGTTGTTTGTTGATTGTAATTCCTTTCACCATCTTCTCTATACACTGAACTGTTGTGCAGGAAGATGATACATAAGGTAATGAGAATGTGTGGTTGCTCAGTATTTTCATCTCTGGACCAATATTAAATCAACACCAGGCAATATGTGATATCGTATTTGAGATTTAGAGCTTGCTATGTAGAAAACTATACATGAACTTAGATGATAGGTCTTTTCTGAAATAGACCATGTATTAAAGTACCCTCTTTGTTTATATTGTTACTACACAAAGAGAATGCACTGTTATCGGAGATAATAGGAAAATGGTATACAAACTGTACAGTCTCCTTTTAGCTGAAATCCCCCAGTACGAAGTTTGGAAGCTCTTTTCAGAAAGGGTGAAATAAGGTAACTATAGATCAGTCAGTCCAATATTAGTAGGGACACTTCAAACAATAGAGCTGGATTAAAGGAAAAGGCTTAAGACACTGCCAAAATAATAATAAGTCTAAGGATTGGGAGGATTTTAAAATTAAGCAGAGGATTAACAAATTGATAGAGAAAATGGGATAGGAGAGTGAACTAGCTAGGGACAAAAAACAGACCATTAAAGCTCCTATAGTTATATAAATGAAGATGTTTGTGAGAGTAGGCATGGATCCTTTACAGGAAGAGACAGGGAAACTAATAATGAGGAACAAGGAAATAGAGGTATTGAACAAATACTTGATATCCATCTTCACTTTAAAGTAGAAGACACTAGAAGCATTCCAGAAATATCAGGGACCTGAAAGTTCTGCTTCCAATACCTTTTGAGGAAGAGAGTTCCAGCCACCCTCAGAAAAAAAAAATTCCCTCATCTCTATCTTAAATGACTGACTCCTTATGTTTTAAACACCGAACGATAGTTCTAGATTTGCCAACAAGAGAAACTATCCCCTTCACCCTGTCAATACCCCTCAGGATCTTAACAGTTTCAATCAAGTCACTTTTTACTGTTCTAAACTTGGGTGGACACAAACCTAACCTGTCCAACCTTTCCTCATAAGATAACCTACCCATTCATGGTATCTTCTTTGTTTCACCGACATTCAGGGAAAGATTGTTATTGTACCATTTCACCAGATTCTCTATCTCTTCCTTGTACTCCATCTTGTCATTGTTTGAGATCTGACCCACTACGGTAGTATCGTTAATAAACTTGAAAATGGAGTTGGAATTTGACCACGTAGTCATAAGTGTATGACACAGCCTTGTGGAGCGCCAGTGTTGAAGACAATCGTGAAGGGTGTGGCGTTGCTTATCCTTGCAGATTGCAGTCTGCAGGTAAGAAGTCCAGAATCCAGTCACAGAGGGAGGAGCTGAGTCCCAGCCACACAGTTTTGTTGGGGGTGATAGTATTGAAGGCTGAGTTGTAGTCAATAAATAGGAATCTGATATCTTGTTATCCAGCTGTTCTAGCGCTGAGTGTAGAGTCAAGAAGATGCTGCAATAAGTCCATAGCAGACAGCAATAGGCAAACTCTAGTGAGTCCAGGCAATCTGAGAGACCAGAGTTGATGCGTGCCGTGATTAACCAATGCTTTTTTGATCTTATCTTTGTGTCATTTTTGGTGCACTGGTGCTGAAGAATGTTTTGTATTAGTTTCTAGAAAAACTTTTAAGTACCATGTCAGTTGTTGATATCCATGAGAAGTGAGCCCAGCTTTGTGTTTCAATTCAGATTGAATGGCAAAGCCCACGCCTGACTGTCAAGGTTGGTCTTGGACTTGCTAGTCCAGTAGAATATCTGGCTTGTGTTTTGAAGATGAGGCGGCTCCGTAAATCATCTTGTTTCACATGGAGTAGCTATGTCAATATTTTATATGTCCCTAGTGTTCTGGCTGTGAGGCAGTCCTACATTCAGACCTTGTATTACTATCAAAACATGTTCTGACATTTCACAAGCTAAATGTCATATTTTCTTTGTTCAGACTACAGTGATTGGTGACCAACCAAGAGCAGAGAGGGAGATCAGACTGTGTTTATGGTTTCTTTTCCTTCACCAGATAGGGGAGCACATTATTGTAGCTAAAGATATCCTTTGTTACCTTAGAAAGGTACAAATTCTTCATCTGCTCTGTGTGGAGATTGACAATCACCCTAAGGCATCAAATGTGCTGGTTTATGACTATAGTCTCCCAGTATCGTCATCTGTTTGTCTCATTGCCACTTCTCCATTGCCTTGGGGCTTGGTAGCCTGATTTGCTGGTTGATTTGATTTACTTGATAATCTGTACATTGAGTATATTTGTGTATGAGGTTTTATGAAGAGCCACTCGCACCCTCTTATCTCAGGTAGCTAATGTGAGTTTTTTTTCTCTAATGTCCTTGCTAGCTGCAAAACAGACATGGCTCACTACTGTTTCAGTAGTTAAATGTGTCAGACATAACTTAGAAATTAGCAGCATTGCAATTGTATCCATGTTTCCAGTGGAAAAGTATGAGGAAAATCATGCGTGAACGAGTTAAGCCAATTTTCACATTATAATTTCCTGATAATGTCTGCACCATGTTGCCCAAATATTACCTGAAATCTAAGAAACTTCATTAACATAACTTAAATGCCATTCAAAACCTCTGCATGATTGAATTTGTGGATTTACTGGAGCTTTTTTATTACGTTCAATTTCACTTAAAACTTCAAACACTGGTGGGCGTGACATCATCTGCTTGCAGTTTATTTTGTAGCTCTGACAACTCTTAACTTGACAGCACAATTCAAATTTTGCAGCTTCACCTCTGCTATTTTAAACTGAGTTTTCTTTAGTATTTTTGTTTTTCTCTTCACCAATCAAAGTCCTGGGAGGGCCTGAAGAATTTATTTTTTTAGGATTTACTCCATATCATTCAGAAAGACAAGAAAGTTTCAATGGGCATTCCCCAACATGTTCCCTTAATCACTATAACCATCACAAAAGAAAAGCAGAGGCAGGAGTTGTAACGTATGAGGTGTCATAGCACCTCCTACGTTACAATTCCTGTTTTGAGATTTTCTTTTATGTTTTCACTCAAAATTCTTGGGATTTGCCTTTGGTATTGCCACTTCCTGTAGTCCAATGAATACCAGTATCTTTGCAGAGTATACAAAGTAGTTTCCCAGGTAATGCCAACTTTGCATCAGGGAGGACAGTGCAGAAATCAGTATGACAGAGGCATAATTTGCTGTTTTTTTTGCTATGCCATAAAATTCTTAACTATAAGTTTTTTATTATACCATTGAACCAACAATGTCTTTCACCAGTGCCAAGCTATGTAAAGTTAGGACAACAAGTGATCTCATTGCGTCAAGGATAATTTGTCTAGCATTCTTGTTACTTATAACTACAAATTAATATTCTATATAGAATATCTTTGTAGCAAATAGAGAAATTGAGGAAGGGCGACGTTTACAATGATATGAAGCTGCGAGAAGGGTGCAAGTTAGAAACAAAATTGTTGAAATTTGGTGTAAGAGAAGAAAATGGCAATGATAGTCTTCAATGGATTGAAACAAGAGTTGATTGAGGATTCTGAATAGAACTGGGCCAAAGCATGTTCCATGTATGTCATAAAAAGGAAGGCATAGCTAGGAGCCAAATGTGTTTCTGTATCACTACCTTTTGTTTGGAGGAAGTGAATGGCGTCAAAGAAAAAGTCGTTCACTGTAGACAGAGGAGGATGCTGGTGGATTGGGACTGCTCGCACTTCAGTTAGTGGGTGAAAGAGCCATTTGCTTTTGCTAGTTCGAGTTGAGGGTGTGTACAGGAACTAGATGTCTGTGATGAAAATGAAATCTTTCATGTAGGATCTCTGACTGCTTTCTTTGTTAAGAGATGTTTATTCCAAATTTTGCATTGTTAATATTGGTGATGTTTAAAATGCTCACAGTTACAAAGAATGAAATCTGACAGCACTTTGGAGTCAAAGAACAAAACAGCACGGGAAACAGGCCCTTTGGCCCAACGAGCCCGCACCGCCACCCCGATGTTCCCACCTCTACCCGTGATCCCTGTCTATGTTTATAGATCTATGGATTAAAAACCAAATTTGAGACCATTTAGGGAGAATTTGTTTTGCCAATTAATCTAAGAGCACATTTTTTGGGATGTGGGAGGAAACTGGAGCACCCGGAGAAAACCCACGCCAGCACAGGGAGAATGCGCAAACTCCCACAAAGACAGGCCCAAATCCATATATCTGCACGGCACAGCGATAGTCACTGAGCTGTCGTGTTGCCCATCAAATGGTCCAGGGCAAGCGTACACTAATGACGTGAAGCACTAGGATACTCTCAAAAAAAAATCCAAGAGCAGCCCTCTCACGACCCATTGCGTGTATGCGCCTTGTTAGACAACAAGGTGGACCAAAGCACCTGTAGGATAAAAACAAGTACATCAATATCATCATCTGTTTACACACTTCCCAGGGACTCCCAAGGCTCATGATCTCTATTTTAAATCAGTTTTCTATACCCCTCCATTCCCATTCTGTTCATGTGCCCATCTAAGTATTTCTTAAATAACTCCACCACTTTACTTGGCAGCGCATTCCATACCCCCACCACCCTCTGTGTGAAAAAACTCCCTCTAGCATCCAAATTATACCTTACCCCCCTCACCCTTAGTCATAGATGTTTACAGTATGAAACAGGCCTCTTCAGCCCAACTTGTTGATGAAACCCTTTTTTTGGAAAAATAACTCCTAAGCTAGTCACAATTACCCACATTTGGCCTAATCCCTCTATACGCATCTTACCCATGTAACTGTCTAAATGCTTTTTGAAAGACAAAATTGTACCCCCCTCTACTACTACCTCTGACAGCTTGTTCCAGGCACTCACTACCCTCTGTGACCATTGTGAAAAAATTGCCCCTCTGCACTCTTGTATCTCTCCCCTCTCACCTTAAACCTATGCCCTTTAGTTTTGGACTCCCCTATCTTTGGGAGAAGACACTGACTATTTAGCTGATCTGTGGCCCTCATTATTTTATAGGCCTCTATAAGATCACCCCTTAGCCTTCTACGCTAAGGGTGACCTTCCCAATATCTTGTACAACTTTAACAAGATATCCCAGTGTTCTGACCAGTGAAACCAAGCATGCTGAGTGTCTTCTTCACTACTCTGTCCAGTAGTGACTCCACTTTCAAGGAGCTATGAACCTGTACTCTTAGATCTCTTTGTTCTATAACTCTCCCCAACACCCTACATTAACTGAATAAGTCCTGCCCTGGTTCAGTCTACCAAAATGCATCACCTCGCATTTATCTAAATGAAACTCCATTTGCCATTCATCAGCCCACTGACCCAATTAATCAAAGATCACTTGCAATCTGAGATGACCCTTTTTGCTGTTCATTATGCCACCAATCTTGGTGTCATCTGCAAACTTACTAATCATGACTCCTATATTCTCATCCCATTCATTAACAAATGACAAATAACAATGGACCCAGCACCAATCCCTGAGGCATACTGCTGGTCACAGGCTTCCAGTTTGAAAAACAATCCTCTACAACACCATTTGGTTTCTGTCATCAAGCCAATTTTGTATCCATTTAGCTACCTCACCCTGGATCTTGAGGTATAACCTTATGCAACAATCTACCGTGCGGTACCTTGTCAAAGGCCTTGCTAAAGTCCACGTAGACAGATCAACTTCATTGCCCTCATCTATCTTCCTGGTTATCCCTTCAAAAAACTCAGTCAAATTTATGAAACATGATTTCTTCTGGCATCCATATTTGCAGTTAAATGTGGAAATCTGCAGATAACCCAGTAAAAGTTTGGCCAAAGACATTCAGGAATAATCTTCAGCGGCGTGTTAAGTGATAATTGCTGCCAAATCTTTATAGGCCTCAAGATTTAATTTCACAAGTGTTAAGTCTCATTTTTTCACAAGCTAATTAATGCTGGAGACATTTATAAAATTTACTTTTTCATTTCTTTACCTTAATTTTAATGTCTTTCCCAATCTATATTTCACTCTGTACGGAAATTAAATCAAATTTTTGTCCTGCTTAGACAACTTGTCTCGATGTGGATTGGTTGAAGAACCACGACCAACCATGGATGCCACAAATATCTTGTTAGTAGTGCTGTGCTGGATCAGATCCAGATTCAAGCAAGTCTACACTCCGAAGGCTAAGAAACCTTGTAGGCAGATGTTGAAGAGTTTAGCAGCAAATGCTGATCTTTCGCTACTGTCCACAACACCTGGGTCTGCATGTTTGGTGTGGCACTGTCTGAAGTGAGAAAATGTAAATCAAAAAATAAATTTTCTTTCTGTCTGCAAAGGAATAAATTGTAACTGAAAACTGTTTGTTACAGGTGGAAGAACAGGCTGATTGTCAGATCCTGGATGGGCATTTTGTGTCCCCACTAGATCATTATCTACCAGGGATAATGCCAGCTGAATCTGTCAAGGCTAGGTAAGAAAGTAAAGGCAGACAATTGAATTCTCACTTCTGCATTTTCAAGAAATATGAAATATTTTCTTATTTAAAATACTTGTTGAATCCATCTGTTTGGGATGTACAGATTCTCTGAATGATCGAAGTCTTTTCCAGTGAAATCTTTAATGGTAATTTATGTTCCCACTCATTTGTCCAGACAATTTAGTTCACACTTCTCCAGTACGAGACTATAGAAATGATCCCTAAAAGTATAGTATGACATAAATTATAAGAACGTAAGAAATGGGAGCAGGAGTAGGCTAACTAGCCGCTCGAGCCTGCCCTCTACTTCTGGTTTCCTTTCTAAGTAGAAAGAATCTCTACCTCTACCCTATCTAGTCCCTTCATTATCTTATAAGTCTCTATAAGATCATCCCTCAGCCTTCTAAACTCCAACGAGTACAGACCCAGTCTACTCAATCTCTCCTCGTAAGCTAATCCCCTCATCTATATTAACCTGGTGAACCTTCTCTGTACTCCCTCCAAGGCCAATATAGCCTTCCGCAAATAAGGGGACCAAAATTGCACACAGTTCTCCAGTTGTGGCCTCACCAGTACCTTGTTCAGTTGCAGCAAGACCGTCCTGCTTTTATATTCTATCCCCTTGCGATAAAAGCCAACATTCCATTTGCCTTTTTGATCACCTGCTGTACCTGCAGATTGAGTTTTTGTGATTCATGCACAAGGAGCCCCAGGTCCCTCTGTACAGTAGCATGTTGTAATTTTTATCATTTAAATAATATTCTACTTTACTATTTCTTCCAAAGTGGACAACCTCACATTTGCCAACGTTATACTTCATCTGCCAGATCCTTGTCCACTCACTGTATCCAAATCTCTCTGCAGACTTTCTGCATCCTCCACACAATTCGCTTTTCCAATTATCTTCATATCATCAGCAAACTTTGTTACCCTACACTTAGTCCCCTCCTCCAAATCGTCTATGTATATGGTAAACAGTTGAGGCCCCATCACTGATCCCTGCAGCACACCACTAGTCACCAACTGCCAACCAGAAAAGCACCCATTTATTTCCAACTCTCTGCTTCCTGTTAAATAGCGTGGATTGAGATTGGCTTACACTTTACTCCCAACTCCGTGTACTCTAATGTGACTGATGCCCTTAGATTTTCTGCTATTTTCTTGAGTTTTCTTTCCTTCTGCATACTTGGTCTTCATACTTCAGTCATGATCAAAAGTGTTAGCAGAAATTGCAAGATAATCTCCTTTCATCCTGACTAAGGGGTAGGACACTAATAAACTGTGTTGTCACTTGACTACTTTATGCCAGAATTCTTCAGCAGCTTTTTTTTAAGAAAGCTTCCAATTAACATTTAGTGCTGCTAAAGAATATGTTTTTATGAAGCAAAATATTTCCTTAATTAAACTTTTCAGATGAAATCTCTACCACATTTTATGACCCTGATGTTGGACAAAGCTAACATTTGTTCCATTTATTGAGATCACATTTTTGGTTCTCGGTTTTTACCATGGTTGATAGCCTTTAATTTAGACACAGTGTGTAGAGCAGTAATTAGCTAATATTAAGTTGATTGCTTTTGACCAATATCCAGAATCAATAAGGATGCTGATTTTACTGGAGGAATGCAGAAGTTAAACTGATAGAAGATGCTCAACAAGAAAGGAATAACTACTGCATTTAACATTGGGAAGCAAACCTGATCTTATTAGAGATATACACATATGGAGTAGGGGGAAGGTAAAAGGGAGGGATCATCTAGGAAATGATGATCACAACAAATTAAAATTTATCCTGAATGATTTATCATGAATGTGAACAATATAAGTATGACTGTAATTGGGAGAAAAAACTCATTACAAGAGAATGAAGTTGGACTGAAGAAAGATAAACTGAAAAAATATTGATGAAGAACAGCAGCAGGGAATATTTGAGAGGAATATTAGTACAGTTGAAAAGAAGTACATTTTCTAAACCTGTGGACAAATTAGCTAATAAAGACATGGATGAATACTAATGGGATAAGGATAACACTGAAAGGTAACACAAACTACATAAAATACATAAAGGAATGGATGATGAATGTGAACCTGAAGAAGTTGAATGATTAGGAAGGCAAAAAGGAATTATGAAATTAAATTTATCAAAATAATATATAAAAAATAGTAACAGTTTAGTACATATAAAGAAAAATTATGAAAATAAAATATACTTGCAGGTCATGGGTGTGAGATGCAAGAGGTATGGAATAGTTATTTTACCTGTTAACCAGGGAGAATAATAAGGTAGATTTAACTTTAGAGAAAAAGATCAAATGCTTATTAAGACATTTAAGATAGAAAGGAATGAGATAATAAACTAATCAAAAATAGTTTTATATAACACAGAAGCAGGCCATTGTCTGAGCTGGTTCTGTGAAACAACTATTGATTACCCATGTTGCCCTGCTTTCTCAATAGCCCTAAGTTTTTTATCTTTCCCATGTATTGTGTACACTGCTGAAGGTTATTATTGAATCTGCTTCCCCCATCTTTTTCAGGGAATGCATTACAGACCATCATATCCACCCCTGGCTTTTTTAATCTTAAATCTATGCTTTCGATTTCTGACCCTTGTACCAATGAAAGCAGTTTCTCTCTCCCAACACAAAATTATTCCTAATTTGAACACACATTGTGTGTTAAATCTCCCCTTAACCTTCTTTGCTCTGAGAAGAACAATCCTAGATTTTCTTGTTGCTCTGCAGTTGCACTCCACCTCCCTGGTAATAAACATTAAATCTATTTTGCATCTTGACATTTTCTGAGCTCCAGCTGCAATGTAGCATGTGGTTTAATAAAGATTCATTATAATCATGGATCCAGATGGATTGCATCCGCACTTAAATCTAAGGAAGTGATGAGAGATACTGGTACTTAATAGAAAAGGGGATATTGCCTGAGAACTGACAAATGGCTATGTTATTCCTATAATCAGAAGGGAGATGGAACTATAGACCTGTTAGCTTAATGTCCATGGCAAGAAATATAGTGGGAATGTCACTCAATGATGTAATAGAAAAGTTGTTGATACCCAATATATATAAAAAAAATTCAATGATTTTCAAAAGCTTGACTAGCATTTTTTTTAAGTGAATGTACACAATGCATATGGCTGGTCAGCTCAGATGGTTAGAGTGCAATATTTTAATTATGCTGACAGCATGGCTACGATAATGTTCGGGGCAGCACAGTGGTTAGCACTGCTACCTCACGGCGCCAGGGACCCAGGTTTGATTCCCGGCTTGAGTCACTGTCTGTATGGAGTTTGCACATTCTCCACATGTCTGCGTGGGTTTCCTCTGGATGCTCCAGTTTCTTCCCAGAGTCTGAAAGATATGCAGATTAGATGCATTGGCCATGCTAAATTCTCCTTCGGTATAACTGAACAACTGTTGGAATGTGGTGACTAGGGGATTTTTGCAGAAACTTCATTGCAATGTTAACGTAAGCTTACTTGTGACTAATAAATAAACTTTAACTTTAAAGTCTAATGTAGTTCTTGGGGTCTGCCACTTTTACTTGCCTCATGATTGTGTGATATCATTGAAAGATTGCTAGATATGGAGGTCTGTGGAGAACGATGATCAGTACCCTTCAAATAACAGAAGACATTACGTTATGAGTGAATGTGTGTAATAAACGTGGACTTCAAAAGTCTATTATATGGCATTGATTGATTGTGTCATGAGTGAAGTCAGGGCAAGTAGAATCTGGATATTCAGTATAATGAGTAGGAAACTGATATCAACACAGAAAATAGGTGTTAATAGTTCCTCAGCCTCACAGAAATTCCTATATATGCCTATATAAGCATTTATTTACAGGGATGCATTTTAGAAGAATAACCCAACAATCATTTTGTCTATTCCTTTTGTACTATTTTGGGGTGAATTAATTAAAGTAAATCTCTTGCTATTTATCGGGGTACAAGTAAATCCTTTGTCATTGCCCACGACCTGTTTAATTAAATACAATTAATGTGCAACTACTGGTGGTGTACCATAGGGATTTGTGCTGAACTCATTGTTTACCATTGGTATAAATTACTTGGTCTGTGAAGTACAATATCAATTTGCAGATGGCACAAGATTAAGGAGTATGGTTAATACTAAGGAAGACTACAACAGAACACGAGGACATTGATACAATTGCAAAAAGGATGTACAAGTGGTGATGAATCTCATTAAGGGGTCCACAGGGATCTGTGCTGTTATATAAATGATTTAAATGAAAACATAGATTGGTAAGCTTGTAAGTTTGCTGATAATGCAAAGATAGGTGGAGATGTGGATAGTGTAGAAGGTTGTCAAAGGATACAGTGGGATATAGATCATCTGCAGAAATGGGCAGAGATTTGGTAGATGGAGTTTAATCTGGACAAGGTTAAGGTGCTGCACTTTTAGAGATCAAACATTAAGTATACAATTAATGGCAGGACCGGAACAGTGTTGATGCATGGAGGGATCTTGGGGATCAAGTCCGTGGCTCCTGGAAAGTGGCGACAGCAAGTAGGGTGATAAAGAAGGCATATGCACGCTTGCTTTATTGGTCAGGACATTGAGTACAAGAGTCAGAATGTCATGTTGCAGCTTTATAAAAATTTGGTTAGGCCACACTTAGAGTATTGTGTTCAATTTTGCCATATTTTAGGAAGGATGTGGAGACTTTGGAGTGAGTGCAGAAGAGGTTTACTGGAATGTTGCCTGGATTAGAGGGTATGACTATAAGCAGAGATTGAACAAACTAGGGTTGTTTTCTCTGGAATGGTGGAGGCTGAGGGGAAACCTGTTGGAAATCTATAAAAATATGAGGGACCTGATAGGGTTGATGAAGTTGAAATATTTTTCCCAGAGTTGAAATATCTTTTACGAGGAGGCATAATCTTAAAGTGAGAGGGAGAAAGTTCAAAGGAGATGAGGAACAACGTTTTTTACATAGTGGGTAGGCATCTGGAATGTGCTACAAGAGATGATGCTACAGGCAGATAGAACCTTTTAGATAAGCACATGAGTATGCCATTAATAGATGGATATTGACCAACGTTAAGCAGAAGGGATTATTCCACATTTGGCACAACATGAGCTGAAGGGCCCGTTCCTATGTCATACTATGCTATGTAAGTATGAGGTCATGCATTTTGATAGGATGGGTCAGAATAGTGCCTACTCCTTTTGAAAATTTGAGTCTTCACGTGAGAGAGAGAGAGAGAGACACGTAAGGATCTAGGGATCAAATTCACATCATAAAGATACCAGTGTAGTTAGCAAAGCTATAAAGCATGCAAACAAAACACTGGGTTTCATTTCTAGGGCTATAGAATTTAAAAGTAGACAAGTTGCACTAAACATGCATGGAATCTTGGTTAAACAGCAATTAGAGTACTATCCATGTTACTTAAAGGAGTTAAAAGTACAGGAGAAAATGCCAGAAAAATTTACAGGAATGATACAGAACTCGGAAGGTTCAACATTTGGGAAAGTCTGAACTGACTGGCATTCTCTAGAAGGACTGAGAGATGACCAAGTAGAGGTCTAATTAAAATTATGGAGGGTTTGATGAGATAGACATGATGAGAATGTTTACACTTACGGAGAATCAAAAATTGAGGACCAAAAAGATACAAAAATCTGAGATTACGCAGACGCGTTGATGGGCTGTCTTTGATTTGATTTAATCTGTTGATTGTCGACACTTCGGGCTGCCTCAGAAAAACAGCCAGCATAATCAATGACCCCATGCATCCCAGACATACTCTCTCTCCCGTCACCTTCTGTTGAGGAAAAAGATAAAAAGCCTGAGGTTACGTACCAACTGACTCAAGAACAGCTTCTTTCCTGCTGTCATCAGACTTTTGAATGGATCTACCTTGCATTAAGTTGATCTTTCTCTACACTCTAGCTATGACTGTAACTCTACATTCTGCACTCTGTCCTTTCCTTCCCTAGGTACAGTATGTTTTGTCTGTATAGCATGCAATAGACAATACTTTTCACTGTGTACTAATACATGTGACAAATCAAATTATAATTGCCTATAGGTCTAGTAAGGAATTCAAGAAACCTTAAGAGTGATGAGAATATTGAACTCTCTATCACATTTACCTCTAGTGTTAAAGGCAACTAACATAGATGCATTCAAGGAGAAATGAAGTCTACGTTAAGTGATGGAAGGAGGCCTTTGTGGGAACGTTCAAATCGGATGCCAAATATGATTGCAATTTAAACATTTTCCTCTGTCCAGCCAAGTTTTGATACATTCAATATCGTTTAAAACAGTAGTCATACACAGAAATGATTATTCCATTTATATTTGTGTAAAGGCATAGCCTCATCAAACCTTTTGTTTGCATCTCCTAAAACAAAAGTTCAAGAATTTTATCAATCTCAAGCTGTGTATACTGTCTCAGATAATTCATTATAGCATGACAATAGTTATTGTGGGAAGACTCCAGAAACAAAGCAGTTCCTGTTAAAATACCCAAGTGCAAACTTATTTATCATATTGGACCCATGGTCCTGTTCATTGTTATTATCATAGATATCTCATTTCACCATGTTTGTATAACACCAAATCAACAGGCAGGGATGATGCATCCTTAGCTTGAAATAAACAGCATAGTCAGCTAAATTGTGAATCAATGCATTTGACCTTAGAGCATCCTGGAATGAACAGCCTTATCCATTTCATTATTCCTAGCCATGGTACAAAGCCATAAGCTCCCCACAAATGAAAGGAAAATAAATTAAACCAAATAATGATTCAAAGTATGTGTATGACAGAGTTTGTATAATGTGCAAGAGTGTGTGTGTGTGTCTGTCTGTACTTCTGCATGATATGTGTTCTCAAAGCACCATCTTTTGCCTGTTAAATCAGATGGCTTACTGTAAAATTCTATTAATGTGTCCAATCTTATCAGGCCATGTTTAATGGCTTTCACCCAATATTAAGCATCAGTTTCTGTAACAGTGGTGAATTGAAAGATTTCAATATGCCATTACATATTTAAGGGCCAAAAACAACTTTTTGCCCCAAAAATTAGTGGTGATAAGCTCACAGTCACTTGCTGAAATCCCTAACCTTTCTTTTGATCAGGATTATTTACAAATCACATGACAAATTTTCTGCCACTACATCAATTCTCAGCTCGAAGAGTTAAAGATCGTTCAATACAATGCAGACAACTTGTGTGTTTATTTTAGTTATATTTTATATCACAGTAGTCTTGGTTATGCAAAATGTAGCGCAGAAATTATTTTTTGAGTTGTTAAATGGAAATGTAGGATAAAAAGGCCTGAGCTCCCTAGATGACAAGAGAAAGGGAAATTAAAATGAAGAAAAATTATGCTTGTACCAGATGTCAGGTAGAAAATGCAACTGAGACCTAGGCTGAATGTAGACAGTTCAGAGGAAAGGTGATAAAGCAAATAAGAGAAGCAGAGAGGGGGTATGAATACAGACTTGCAGCTGACATAGAAAGGAATCCTACTCCAGGTATATAAATAGTAAAAGGGTGACAAAAGGTGGAGTATAGCTGATTAGAGACCAAAAAGGGCATTTGCAAATTGAGGCAGAGAGCATAAGGTATGAAATAAACATATGTCTTTACTGAGGAAGATGATGCTGTGCAAGCCATGGCAAAGGAGGAGATAATTCAGTCACCAGAGGAGAAGTTAACAAGGGGATAAGTATTGAATAGGACACCTGTACTTGAAGGCAATAGGATTAGACAAAGTGCATCCAAGGGTACTGCACGAGACATCGGTTATAATTTTCCAGTCTTCCTTAGATTTGGCATTGATGCAGAGGGCTGGAGCATTGCAAATTTGCACCCCTGTTCTTTGAAAGGGTCTAAAGATAAGCCCAGCAACTACAGGTCAGTCAGTTGAACTTTGGTGGGGAAACTTTTGAAAACAATAATTTGGAATAAAATTAATAGTCACATTGGCAAATGCAAGTTAATTAATGAAAGACATCACTGATTTCTTGGAGAAAACTATAATCAATTCTCTTGCTGGTCTTTTTTTCATGAAGTAATAAAGAGAGTTGGTGAGGGTCATGTAGTTGATGTGGCATACTTGGACTTCTAAAAAGATGTTTGATTCAGTGTCACACAACAGAACTGTGAGCAAAGTTATAGCTCACTGAATAAATGAGGTAGCAACTATGTGAATACAGAATTGGCTGGCTAATAGGAAGCAGAGTAGTTAATGCATACTTTTCCAGCTGTCGAAGATTTATAGTGAAGTTCCTTTGAGGTCAGTGTTGGAACCCTCACTTTTCCTGAAGTATACTAATGATCTGGAGCTTGGTGTGTAGGGCACAATTTCAAAGTTTGCAGATAATGTGAAACTTAGTATTATTGTGACTCTACACTAGAAACTCAAAAAAACATAGATAAGTTGGTGAAATGGATGGGCAAGTGGCAGATGAACCTCAATTTAGAGAAAGGTAAAGTGATTAATTTTAATAGAGATAAGATGGGGAGTCAGTGTAAATTAAGGGGGTAACTTTAAAGGTATGCAGGAAAGAGGGACTGTGTGTACATTTGCATAATAGGATAGAGATAGAGAGATCCTTTCCACTTGGAAAGGAAACCAATAAAAGGGGGGGGGGGGGACAGTTTAGAATAGTCGAGGAGGAACAACTTCTCTCAGAGGGTGGTGAATCTCTGGAATTCTCTGCCCCGTTGAAGTGGTGGAGGCTACTTCATTGAATGTGTTTAAGTAGATAGATTTCTGATTGATAAGGGAATTAAGAGGCAGGCTGGTAAGTGGCACTGATCCACTTCAGATCAGCCGTGATCTTATTGAATGGCAGGGCAGGCTCGAAGGGCTAGATGGCCTACTCCTGTTCCTATTTCTTACCTTAAGTCATTGAAGGTAATATGTTGAGAGTGTGACTGATCAAGCACAGCATCCTCGGCTTTATGAATAGGAGCATAGAATGTATGAGCAAGGAGGTTATGTTGAACTTGTATAACTCATTAATTCAGCCTCAGCTAGAGTACTACATCCAGTTCTGGGCATTTCACTTTAGGAAGGATGTGAGGGCATTGCAGCAAGTGTGTAGACGTTTTATGAG
This sequence comes from Sphyrna mokarran, assembly GCA_024679065.1. NCBI lineage: Eukaryota > Metazoa > Chordata > Chondrichthyes > Carcharhiniformes > Carcharhinidae > Sphyrna > Sphyrna mokarran. The sequence goes on from JAGIQG010000001.1 coordinate 151,291,231, forward strand.
AATGGCTCAGGAATGAGGAACTTCAGTCAAGAAGTTTTCTTTGCAGAAAAGTGGGCTAAGAGGATAATTGATTGAACTATTGAAATTTTGAGCAGCCAGGACAGAATTCCTACTCATGAGGACACAGGTTTATAATAATTGGCACAAGCAAAACCAATATGAAGAAACACTTGCTGTGCAGCAAGTAGTTAGGGTCTCAAAAGCACTGCCTGCTGATGTGGTGAAGGCAGTTCAATTAAAGCATTTAGAAGAGAATTGAACAATTATCTTAAAAGGAAGAATTGCCATTCTCCTGCCCTCTTACAGAAATGCAGCACAAAATCACTTGTTATCTATGAGAGCCAGTCCAGATGAATGACCACCTGCATTATAATTTTTGTAATGTATGAAATTTGAAAAGAACAGTTTGATTACTGAGGTAACTAATATGATGACATTACAGACCAACTAATAACTAAACTTTACATTTGTCAATAATCTGATGCATCATTTATGTGCAGCACCACAATCTGATAATATATTGGGTAAAAGCACTTATTGTATCGTACTGAGTAATACAAATCAGAAAACCTGCTTTTTGTGATCTTAGTGCTGAGTGATAAATTTAAGAAATGGTATTCTGTTTCTTTGGGGATGGAATGGAAACAGTGTCCCTTTTACGGTGATTTCTTGTTTTAAAAATGAATATATAGATTAAGCAGATATCTGTTCATGATTGTGATGAATGTGATGCTGTGAATTAATCAGGGGTAAGGAAGGTAAACTTTATGTCCACCATGCAAAAGTATAATCTATACAACTAATTTACATTAGACCTTTAATATTATTAAGTGTCTTAGAACATGTCACAAGAGCATCATAAGAGGAAAAACAATATTTGGAGGAAAAACAATATTGTTCCATCTAATAATAATAGAAGTATGTAAAGCATAATTAAGACCTTGCAGCATATCAGAAACACAGTGGTTGAAATTTAATTGGCATGCCTTGGGCCATACTGTTGGGTAGGTGAATGGTGGTACCGCGGAAGAGATTTTAGCAGTGATGGTGGTTGATACCCCCTTGAAGGGCTAGTGAGAATTTTCTATTAGTGCCCTGGCTAGTCAGATGCACCTTGGTGATCTGAGGAATGAATGTGGTGAAATCAAAAACCCTCTCTCTTTCTTCATCCAGAAGCTGCCTAAGGCCTTGCTCAATTGATGGCAATTGTGAAAGTGCAGAAGGAGGCTGTTCAACCCATCGAGTCTGTAGCGGAAACAATCCCACTTAAGCCATATCCTGTAACCCCACATATTTACCTCACTAATCCCTCTATCCTACGCATCTTGGGACATTAATGGGCAATTTAACCTGGCCAATGCACCTAACTTGCACATGTTGGACTGTGGGAAGAAACCAAAGCACCTGAAGGAAACCCACACAGACTCAAGGAGAATGTGCAAGCTTCATACAGACAGTGTCCTAAGCCAGGAATTAAACCCAGATCTCTGGAGCTGAGAAGCTAGAGTTGTTTGTTGCATTTCTTCATACCATGAACAGACTAAAAGTTTGCATGTTAGTTTGCTGAGATATTAATTATATATCACCTAACCACTGTGCCACTGTACTGCCCTACAGCCACATGTTGGTACAATGACAGTTATTAGGTGATCAGTTGGTTGCCCACCTTGGCTGTTGATTGGTCACCTTATGCCTTTCTAGCAGCTGATTGCCAGAGGGCTGGTAAAATCCTGGCCATTGTCATTATAGTTTCTGATTCAGCTCTGCTTGTTTGGATTAGAGCTGTTCATTGTATTTTTTCACACCATGAAGAGATTAAAAGTTTGCATGTTAGTTTGCTGTGATATTAATCATATATCAGCTGTTTTTTCAGTCTAGTTTTATGTGTTTAGGATTTATGATTATCACATCATTGTACAACTAGCAACGTGAAGTTACTCACACTGCCATTGCTGCAGGTTTCAGTTCATAGTTCCCAAAGAATGGAAGAGTAAATACCGACCTATATGTATTCATCTGGCTGGCACTGGAGACCATGTAAGTAAAGAGAATGGTAACATTGATTTGCATAAAGTAGTCTGATTTCTTAAATACATGAAAGATCATTGCTAAGACAGATATCAAATTGTGATTGTTATTCTTATATTCGCAGCATTATTTATTTACTTGTGCTTAAATATTTGCCCTCTTTTTAAAATGCGTTGATGTTTTGCTGGAATATAATTTCATGATCACCCAAGTAATTATTATTCATCTGTAAATCTTGATAAAGTACCAATAGGTTACTTGTCAGTGAGACACTATAGTTGAGCCTGGTCTACCCGTTTTAAAAAAAAAATTACTTCTCTCTCCTTTTATCTTTTGCTCTTTCCAGATGATGCCAAAATCCTTGAGTGTAATAATGTCTATTACTGCAAATGTCTGAAGATCAGATTGAATTATTTTTGATATCCCTCATGCAACACATTCATGGTAATTTGAGTGAGGTGTCTGGAAATGTATCCCAGCAATAAGTCAACGTTTTCAGAAAAAAATGATTGGTTTAGATGTTTTAACAAAAAAGGAAACATTTTCAATTCCCCAAATCTCCTCCAAAAAATGGTGAATGCATTACCTGAACCACAAAGACTCCATGTTTTATTACCAGTCAGTGCTAAATGAACTAATTGGCATCTGAACAGTGATCAAGTTTTTGCGATTGCTGCAAGCAGTAATATCTAGCAAGGAAGAGTCATAAAGGATTCCAACTCAAGATTGTTATTTTGTGATCCATTCCTTGAAAGTGCATGCATCTGTACAAGTAAAACATTTTTAGAAATTACCTCCATTATGTATTTCCCAGCTGGTATCCATTATTTTGACTCTGAGGATGGCTTGGCTGCTTCTGTGAGATGTAGGTGATTTGCCAGTATCCTTAGGAACTACACCTCAATTTGGGCTGTTGCTACTAAATATCTGCAAGGTTTTGTTGGTGACTAAGCTTGTAAAATATCTTAGCCAGTTAACAAAGCAGCAATTTGGAATATATCCCAGCCTTTGTAGAACAGTAAAATATGCTTGTTGTGGTCTTGTGTCTATAAGCTTCAAATCTCTTTTTTGCCAAAATCTTTGTGGGATATGGGGTTAAGGAGTATGAGGAGAATGCTGGAGTATCGTGTTGAGATATAGGATCGGCCATGATCCTGTTGAATGTTGGAGCAGGCTCAAAGGGCTGAATTGCCTACTTACGTTCTTATTTTCTACGTTGCTGTGCTATCTTCGAGAAATACCCTGCAGGATTGGAGAACAAACAAAAGCAACAGCAGCGCGCACACACCCCAAATGGTCGTACATGTAGATGATGTGGGGGTGGTGCTTCATGGAGAGAGGAATGTGAGGGGTAGCTCTTAGCAGAGACCCCAACTGCCACTTCCCAATGTCGATTCCCTCGGTCAGGGACTGAGTGCCTTTGACCAAGGCCCCCACCTTGTACAAACGATGCATGGTTTTGATGCTGTGCACGTCACACGGTGACAGGCCTTTTGCAGCTGAGTTAATGGTCATTAATTGACCACTTAAGTACTTCAATACACAGTTGAGTTCAAAAGTCATTCATAAAGGGTTGTCTTAGATTAATTCTGGCAGGGGCGCAATGGGTTTGCAGGACACTGTCGTTTCAGCCTGATTGCATACCATTCCCACCTCCAAACTCACCATCAGCAAGAGCAGAAGTATCTGCTCAACATTTCAAGTTGTATATGACTCTTTAATACTGAAGCAGGGTGAAAATGTGGTAAGTTAAATGCCATCAGAGTAGTGGGGGGGAGAACAAAAGAGAATGGTTCATGTGGACAAGATTATATGACAAAGATATGATGGAGCACAAAGTAAAGGGAGTGGTTGTAGTAAGGACACAAAGCATTTGTCCAGAGTGAATGTAAAATGCCAGCACAACAAAATCTCTGAATGCGAAAACATGAATAACAAGGTTCCAACTGGTAGAAGGCAAAAAAACAAATCAAAATGGGGACAGAGTTCATGGTCTGAAATTGCTGTAAAGTGCTGAATTGAGCTTGTGTTGAGCTTGACTGGAAAACTGCAGCAGCAGGGTGAGAATAGAAGTATGAGCATGAGAGACTCAGATGGTGAATTAAGATGACAAATAACTGGAACTTTGGGATCAAGCTTGTGGACAGACTGATCATCCTATCTGCATTTGGGTTTCCCAGTGTAGGGGAACCTTATTGTGAGCAGTGGGAGCAGCATACTAATTTGAAAGAAAGTTGGAAGTAAATCATTGCTTCACCTGAAATGAGTGTTTGGGGCCTTGGACAGTGGGGAGAGAGGACAAAATGGTGCCTTCAGAATGTTGCCAAGGGAGGGATGGAAATGATGTGTTCGGTGGTGGCATCACGCAGGAAGTGTCAGAAATGGCAGTGAGCCGTTAAATGTGAAGCTTCATGGGGTGAAAAATGAGGAAAAGGGGAACATTATCATAATTCTGGAAAGAAGGGAAAGGCATTGTCATATATAGTTAAGTTTTTGGGATCGGACAGAGAGAGGACGCCCCATCTTTTTGTGCTGTGCTACTTTTCTTTCAGCTTGTGTCCAACCCTGGTTGCTCTTATATTTTGGCGGCTTGTCGCCTTGCCTCCTGGGGGGAGGGTTGGGGGCCGGTGGGGGAGGGGGGGTGGGCAGGGGATGGTGGCGGTAGAAAACAGGGTGCTAATCTGGTTCTGCTGTACTTTAGCTGATTGGGGGGAGGTAGTTGTTGAGGTGGTGTGTGTTAGGGGAAGGGGCTGTTAGGTTGGGGATTTGTGTGTTTCTAGGGGTGGATGTCAAGGTAGTGTGTGTTGGAGAGTTTTCTTAGAGTATCCCTGCATGGGGAAATTTTATGTCTGTGGCTGAGTCAGACTCTTTTGTGAGAGGGGATTTAGCAGGTGGGCTACTGGAAGGAAGAGGAAGGGGTTGGATGTGATTGAAGACCTTGTTCCACAGTGAGGGGAATCCCTGATTGAAGGAAGAGGGAAGACTTTTCAGAAGTGCTCTTCTGGAAATTGTATCATTAGATCAAATGCACTGCAAACAAAGAAACTGGGAGAACAAAAATAGAAAATGCTGGAAAGTCTCAGCAGGTCTGACAGCATCTGTGGTGAGAGAACAGAGCTAACATTTCAAGTCTGCTGACTGCAAGAGAATAGAACTAACATTTTGAATCTGGGTCAAAGGCTCAAAAATTTCAGTTCTCTTCTTTCCCCACATATGTTGTCAGACTTACTGAGATTTTCCAGCATTTTCTGTTTTTGTTCCAGGTTGCAGCATTTGCAGTAATTTGCTTTTAAGAAACTGGGAGAATGCAATGGAGCACTTCCAGGAGGTGGAATGTGTGAAAATGGTTAGTTTATAACGAATATTGATAGTCTGTGGCCAGAAATGGAGATAGTGAAGTCATGAAAGGGAAGTGTCCAAGGTGAACTGTGTAAATGAGAGAGACAGATGGAAATTGGAAGGAAAATTGACAGTCCTTTAAGGACCCTTTTTTAAATGTGCATAATTTTGTTGCATGTGGATATGGCCTGATCAATTGAGCTCTGCCATAGGTTCACTGACATCAATAGAATTTGCAAAATGTTGGCATCTTTGATTTTTTGAGCCCACATCCCTGCTGTTGAACACCTATCCTATATTTGCATATCCAGCATTCCATTTAACTCGTTTTCATTCAAATCTATTCCTAGTTTTACTGGCGGAGACGTACACTGATGGCTCGTCCAATGATAAAGGAAGCATGCATTGGATCACTTCTACTGGAAAATCCCTACTATATCCTTTTGTACGTGTTTATCAATTTTGCTGTCTTACTAATTGTTGCAGTGCTATAGTAACTATTTTGTGAGAAAGCTTAGAATTGCATTTAATTTGGAAAAATTGCAATCAATAAACTGCTTTTTCTAAAACAACAATGGAAGTATAGCTTTTATTTTTAACACGAAAATGGTACAGCAATTCCTGAATGTCTTTTAAATTCTTTTTATAAAAAAAAATTCCTTTTATTGAGGGACCAGTTTATGTACTTTCCAGATTAAAGAATTTAATTGATTTTAAACATAATTTCAGAGGTGACTGCTGTCTTGTTTCTTTGAGCCTGTCCTGACTGAGGTCCTGATCCCTAATTTGTGAAGATAAGACTTTACATAAAAGGGAACTCATTTTACTCCTGTTTTCTTCACCTTGCTCGACCCTGAGCTAAACATGGCACACTAGCCATCAAGCCCTAGAAATCTGGGGCAATGAAATCAATCACTATTCTAGTTGAGATCAGATCATGCAGTACAATCCATGTTATTGAATCTAGTTCGTAATGGTAAAGTCACCATAGTCCCTGATGACCATAGCCTGACTGGGCCAAAATTCCCCCCAAAAAATTCTAAGTGTTGAATTTGCGGGAAAACTAATTCATGCTGTTTTTTTCAGTGGGGGTTCACACTAAATTCTCCCACGTTTTGTGCACTGCAGACATCACCAGCATGAATCTCATTATATTTTAGGGATCAGGGCTTATTCCCTCTCGGGAAGCTGAAACCAGTGGGCTTCTGCACATGTACAGCGGCCCTGAACTGTCAACCTTCCTGTTGGTTGGCCAGCCTTGGGTCCCTGCAGTGCTAATGCCCCCCCCCAACTGCCTGATTGCTGGTCTCCCACCTTCCCCAGCAGATCCATATGCAGAGTGGCAGTGGATTTCCTCCCATTCCCTCTAATTGCCCCCTATGCCCTGCTCCCTTAGTGCTGTCCTGTGTTTAGTGGGCAGTATCAAGGTATCCCCTGGGTATGGGCACATTGCTTCCTTGAACACAGGCTGGTACTGCTAGAATGCCCATGCCTGCAGGGCACCATCCCCCCCCAATTGCCTGACCCACTGATGGTCGCCCCTTTGCTCCAGTGGGGTTGTCCTGTGGGTCCCCGAAAATAGGGAGCTGCTATAAATCCAGCTGGAATTAAACATACTGGCGGGATGAGAGAGGTCAACAGGCCCAGAGAATTCAGTCTCGGGCCTGCAAATTACGTTTAAATTGTATCAAAAACAGATTTACATAACTTACCTGGTTTTCCTGTTGGTTTCCAGTACGGATCTGATAGCACCAGAAATCTGGTCCTGGGAGATGAGCTCGAGAATCGTCCCCATGGTGTCCTTAACCAAAGGATCACTATACCTCAGGTTGAGAAGGTGGAGCCTTCATAATAACCTTGGGCAGAACAAGAATTGAACCCGGGCTGATGGCTTCACTGTGCATCACAAACCACGTGGCAAACTGATCCCCACCAGAATCAGCCATTCACTACCATAATCAGCAGAGTCAATTACAGCTTACACATTTGTATCAAATAGTTAGTATACTGTATCGATTTATACAAATTCATCTCGTTCGGACTATTGTATTGAGCTTTTAAATCAGATCCTCTTGTCTAAATCAGTATTTGTTTCTCTAGGAATAACACGGGGAAAAATAAATAGGTGTACTAGGTTTGACTTTTTCTTCCAAAGAGTGTATGAGATTTGTACTGTGATGGATTCACCCTAATTTTATTTGTATTCTTTCTAGATTTTATTAACTTTTTGTTCGCTTAGTTTTCTTTCTGTATGAAACCTTCCCAGGCAAACAAATGTGCATTTGGCCACCTGACAGGACAAATAAAGGAGGCTTGAGTGATGGCTTCCCTCTGCTGAGTGTTTTTTTGCATCAACATGACTGCAATTTGTGTCTTCAATGAATGAATAAATGAGCCATTTTTGTAGGATGGCATTCAAGTGATCATGCCCTTGGCTCACCAGAACTCTTTACATTTATGTTTTGAATATGTCAGATTGTCAATGAGCAAAGCTTCTGAATGCGGGTTTCTTGGTAACCTTGAAAACAATTGACCAAAAATTCTGGGTTATCTAAATAATATTCAGTTCCAGCACATTTCATTCTGTTTTTCAGAGCAGAGTGGGAGCTGCAATGTTCCATAGAATATTTGATCATCTGTGTCTATACTTTCCAGTAACCTTCAGTCTGTTTATATTGGTGTGAAAGTTGGGTGAAGAGGCAGGTGCAATTTTTTCAAAATAATAAACAAGTTAATCTATATATAGTAGTGTTAGCTGTTTTTTGGTGATCCTAGTAGCTACTTTCTGCTAAGAGGTTAGAAGGATTAATTTTTCCACTGGCTAGATTTGAACCCTTGCCAGTTTCTTCCTTGTGTTTTTTAGGCCTGAGTACTTCATAAAAGAATTCCAGGTGGTCAAATTATCTGTTTAATTGTTATGTTCTTGCTATTTATAGCAAGAATAATGTGTATAGATGTATCCTTTGAGTATGCAGACGTAAGAATATGAGAGATAAGTGCAGGCATAGCTTCTGAATGCGGGTTTCTAGAGCTTGTTCTATCATTGAACAACGTCATGATTGATTCTTTACCTCAACTCCAGCTTCCCACGTTATTTTCTTATCTCCTAATTCTCAAAAGCCTATCAGTTTGTGCCATAAATGGGCTCAATGACCAAACAACTACAACTCTATATGGGATAAAGAATTTCAGAGATTCATACCCCTTTGAATGTAGAAATTTCTCTCCATTCAGTCCTAAATGACAATTTTCCCCCTTCTGCCAAGTTAGAATTTTACTGGCAACAATGAAGTCTACTCTCAGGATGGACCTGAAAATGCACTGATGGCAGCGGGACCACAATATCTTCTTACTGCTGGTGGCCAATTAAGGATAGTAGCCTGACTTGCCAAGCTATCAACCCAAACAAGAGGTTGGCAGTACCATTAATAAAGGAAGCCCCTGCTATGTAATGGTGCACTCAAAGGACAGCTAAGAATTTCTTTTAATATACTGTGGTAGGCCTAGGGAGAGGGGCCCAGAGATTGAATGGGTGAACTGTCTGGCAACAGAGTCTGGGCTGTTCTGGTAGCCACTGAAACCAGAAAGCTCATCTGGGGAACGTCTCTGTGGAGCATGGAGGTCTGGGAAGTAAGGCACCTCCTCCGTTATTGGGAAACAGCTGAGAAGCTGCTTCAGTGTTCTAGTGATCTCCCCTTCCAGTTGGGGACTGTTCTGACACCAATTAAAATGTGTGAGTTAGGTGTAGAATTGCTATTAATAGGCTGATTAATTGGCTGCCTGACTCTGGCTGATGATCGGCAGGACCACTACTATTTTGACTTTTGAAATATCCCATGGGAACTTACCTCCACCATCATTTTACCAGCCTTTCTGTCTCTCAGCCTGTCTTCGAAGTCTAGTAGAATCCTAAGCATGTGTTTTGGATGTCTCAGCCAAGAGAGAGCTTTTCTTGGCATTTACCTTACAAGGTCAATGAGTTTTCATTACACTCCTCCTTTGGTCAGGATGTCAAATGTGCATTTGGTATTCCACTTTTTAATTTTTATACTCCAATTCCTTTGCAATTAAAAACTAATTTGCCATTTCCCTTCCTAATTGCTTTCAGTATCTGTCTGTTAACTATCTTTGATTCACACACAAGGTCATTTATTCCCTCTGAATGTAAACATTCCCCAACCTTTTCCCGATTTTCAAAAAACATTTGTTTATTTTTATTTTTCCATCAAAATTGGTAATTTAAACTTCTCCGTATTGCATTTCATCTGCCATGTTTTTATTCAGCCAACTTGTCTGTTTCCCTTTGTTGCTTCTTTGGATCTTCCTAGCTGCTTATTTTTCCATCTCATTCTGTCATCACCAAGCTTCGATAGGTTACATTCGGTCTCCTCATTTAAATCATAATATAGATTGTGTGTAATATATAAAAATATATGTGTGTGTGTGTATAGTGTGTCTGTATATATATTGTGTGTATGTGTATTTATTTATATATTATGTGTATGTATGCGTGTATATGTATAAAAAATTGTACTTATGAAATTTCTTTAAATCTGTTTTCTTTTTATTTTAAATAGATTGTGAAATTAACTTTTTCCTTGACAATATTTTTACATGGCTATAGAAAACCTAAAGATCAAATGTAAGTATTGTAAGTGCTTCTGTGTTTGTTTAACTTCCCATGCTAAATCTCTCCCTCCCCTCCAAGAAAATTAATGTTTTCTTTTTCTGTCCAAATGTTGATAATTCTTAGAAATGCTAGATTGTTTATATAATGAACATAATTCTGAATCAGAATCTTTTATTCTTTGGTGTTAAGACATGCACACCTCAATTTTTTAATCCTCTTGGAATGCTTCTGAGGAATTGCATTGGAATATTTTGATACTTTATTGAATAATTTTAGAGAATGGAATGCTCCCAGCTCGTAGTCTGTTGTATCAAAGTACTCCTGATAAATCAATCTCCAGATTGCTTTTGATCTTGTTTGCTATTTCTGACTGTTTCAGCTAAAACGTAGGTCATCTTACAACATCAGGGTCCTGAAGGTGCATGTCAATTTACGCAGCAATCTCCATCATTATTTTTACTTCAGTTGCGAAGAGCCTCTTCTGTTTCTAGGAAGAGTGCATCTGAACTAAAGTCCTCTCCGAGCAGAATGCACCATTTGAAAGTTCCAACCAAGCTTAATGAATTTCACTTGACTAATTTGATTAGATCAAGTCCTTGTCTTCAAGGACCTTAATTTCAAACAAATATGCACTTAAAAGGCCAAGTGTAAAAATACTTGAACTGAAACATTTGTTTAATTCATTGTGGGCTTTGCTGGCTAGACTGGCATGTGTTGCCCATCCCTCATTCACCTTGAAAAGATGATGGTGAGCTGCCTTCTTGAACTGCTGCAGTCCACCTGGTGCAAATACATCCACAGTGATTTTAGAGAGGGAGTCGCAGCAACAATGAAAGAACAGCTAAAAATAGTTCTAGGTCAAGATGGTTGTAGATTGGACAGGGGAATGTCCAGGTGATGGTGTTCCCATATATCTGCTGCTCTTGTTCTTCTAGATGGTAGAGGTTATGAATTTGGAAGGTGCTGTCTAAGGAGCCTTGTTTAAATCTTGTGGTGCATCGTGTAAATGGTACACACTGCTGCCCCTGAGCATTAGTGGTGGAGGGAGAAGATGTTTGTGAATGGAGTGCCAATTAAGTGGGTTGCTTGGACTTGGATGGTAACAAGCTTCTTGAATATTGTTATAGCTGCATTTATCCAGGCACTCATCGAACTCCAGAATCATGGCTTTTAGATGGTGGACAATCTTTGGGGAATCAGGAGATGAGTTATTCGTTTCAGGTCCTTAGCATCAGCTAAGAATGTGAATTGACTTCAGTTTTTTCAGTGCCTTTTTAAATTTGACAAAGTGCACAAAGATACATATTCTGAAATGTTCTCTTTAATTTTTTGAAACAGTTTAATTTATAAATTGCAAAATAGTTTTTATTCCCTAAAATAGAAAGTAGCTGATTTCCACATTGTATCCTATGCTCAATGTACTACAGTGCATTGGGCATAGTAAGGGCGAAGAAAAGCAAGCAACACTAAGTTTGCCTTTAATTTTCAAGGGAAGCCCTCAAGTATTAGTCTGAAATTGAATTGCACAATAACTTTTCTAATCTGGTTATCATGTAAGAGCCGTGATTCTGCTTGACTTTGTGAAAGAAACCTGAAGTAACCAGCAAGTGGTATTTGTATACGTATTTAAGGTGGTAAAATGGCCCAAGATGTTTTACACACAAGTGTAGTCAGACAAAAATTGACAGCCAAAAGAGGAGACATCTGGGCAGTTGACTAAAAGCTTGGTTAGGGAAATGGTTTTCGGAAGCTTCTTGAAGGAAGAGAGAGGCAGAGATGTGGAAAAACTTAGGGAGGGAATTCCAGACTTAACAACTGTAGATGCAATTACCAGTTGAAGAATGACAACGAGGGACAAACAAGGTTTCAAAGATGGAGGAATGCATCCTTTTTGAAAGGGTTAGAGGAAATTGCAAAGATTAGGGCTGGGAGTAGGTGAGGCCATGGAAGTATTTGAATAAGAGGCTGACAATTTTACAATTGAAGCACCCGCGACTGGGAGTGATGAATGAATTGAACTATGTGGGAGTTACGATAGAGATAATGGGACATTTAGTTGAGATTAAACGTGTGGAGGCTTACCAGTTGAGCTGTATCTGGATAATGGAAGAGACTAGAACTTTCAAAGTAATAGGTAGTTTAAGAAACTTGGAAAAAAAAAGAATCCATTTTCTTATGGATGGGATGAACACAAATTAATTTTTGAGAAGGAATATGGAGCTCAAAATGTGCAATGAAGTTAAGATAGGAGGTACAAAGTGAAAATAGCAGGAACTATCCAAAGAATGGAGGATTCTGAGGAACCCGTGTGATGCTCAAATATTGCTGGCAAAATAAAATGATGTATTGATGATTTATTCTTATTAATACGCAAAGTCAGTCAGCAAATTCAGGAGATGAAGAGATACATCATGAGTAGCAAAGAACTTGTTAATTGATTTGGCCACTCTGCTGAATGGCAACCTGCCTTAAACCACCCTGTTATATTTAAGAGCTCACTAGATTGCAAATTCATGCCTGTTAAATTTGAAGTGAAAAGTTAGACCTAATACTTAAAAGCCCCTTTTTAAGTATATAACAGCTAATGCCATGCCAATCAACTTTTATCGGATAAAGCTTGGCACAACATCGAGAGCCGAAGGGCCTATACTGTGCTGTACTGTTTTATGTTCTATGTTCTTTCTCCCAGAAAAGGTAGTAAGCAAGCTATGGTATTCAATCTCATTCATACATGGAGTAGACTTCTCTTAAAATCTTTTTAAATATCCTTGTTTTCTGTTGTATCTTTTCTCCCTCAATCCAATCTTTCTTTCCACCTATTTCTTTCTCGTTACCTGATTTGACTAATTTGTCATCTTTCTTTGTCATTCCTTTGTGACTTGAAGTCACTGGGAAGCTCTCCTCTTGTTAGTCATGCCTAGCACAAAGTAAAATGATTGTATTTGTTGAGTCATCTCAGTCCTGGGACACCGCTACAGGAGTTTGTCAGGGTGGTATCATCAGCTGCTTCGTCAATGACATTCTGTCTGTCATGAGGTCAGAATTGGCGATGTATTATGATGATTGCAAAGTGTTTAGTACCATTTGTAATACCAAAAATTATAGCAAACCCTGGTCAGATATAGCAAGACCTGAACAAAATTCAAGCTTAAACTGATAAGTGGCAAATATCATTGGCATCTCACAACTGCCAGGTAATTGCTATCTCAAGGATAAATTGGGAGAATTGAACCACCTTTCATTGACATTCAATGACATTACTATTGTTGAATTCCCTGTCAACAACTGGGGATCAGAAATTTAAATGGATTGGTCACATTATATACTGTGGCTGCAGGAGCAGGTCAGAAACTGGATATTCTGTGGTATCTAACACATCTCACTTCCCAAAACACTTGCACCAATTGTAAGACAGGAATATAATGCCATTCTCTTCACTTACCTGATTAGGTATTTCTAAAGAAGCTCAGCATTATCCAGAATAAAACAGTCCACTCGAATGGCACCTCATTTCCCAGATTTAGTATTCAATCCCTCTGCGCATTGATAAATAAAAATCAGCATATTGAATTTTTTTGTATCTTAAGGGACTTGCTTTTGTGCTAAGATTTATAGAAAATATTTTCAATGCAGCATTTTATTCACAATCATAGAGTAGCAGTTTCCATGGCAACAGAAGTGGTAGTTACCTCCACATAATCTGATCTTGAGAGGGGAAGGTGAGCCAGCCAGCCCACCCATCATTGTTCACCATTCTTTAGCCCATGATGTTGGTTGGGAAAGAAGTGGATGCTTCCATATTTGCCTTCATTATGGTCAATTACCCTGGAGTTGCTTCATTTATGCTCGTATGTCAAACGTGGTTACTTGGGTGAGGCACTTGAATCATGCAACAAGATATTTTGGCAGCTCCAAGAAAGGGTTTTGCTTTTAAATAAAGGGTTGCAGTAACCTAAACTATTATTATTTATAATGATTAGATAGATGCATATAAATCACAAGTTGATTTGAAAGGGAAAGTGTTAAAGCTGTTGTTAACTTGTTTCTTGTTTTCTTGGGACAGGAGATCAAGTTTAAGAAATGTCTCTGATCTTTTTGTGATGGGAGGAGCCCTAGTCCTAGAATCTGCAGCCCTTCTTCACTGGCTGGAGAGAGGGGGTTATGGACCTCTAGGAATGACGGGAATATCGATGGGCGGTCATGTAAGTTTTGCCATTTTATGAAGTTGTTGAGTTATCCAAAATGAACAGATATTATATCTGAAGCAAAAACAGGTTGAAAATTCTGCAAATCTACTATGCTAAGTTATTCTCAAATTTAGGTTTAGTATTTTACTGAAATTAAGAATAGATTAATTACTATACCAATCCTCTTGTACTTGGCCTTTCCATTCTTGACTCTACATATCAGTTGTTAGGTTTGGAGATTCTGCTCTGGTGAGCCGAGCACCCTTCAGTCTGTTTCTTCCACTCTCTCATTGCTCCAGTTTTCTTCAGGTTACTTTCTCTTGAGTTTTAACATGGGATCTTTGCAGTCTTGGCTAGACTTCATCTGGCCTCCTGGCTTTACCATCAGGCCAAACTATTCTGCTTCTTTCCCTAGTATGGAGAAGACTGATTTTAATATTGATTTATCATTATTGCAGATTCTTTTTGAAATAATTGAATTGACAGAATTTTATAAAACTATGAATAGCATTTCAATGTACTATAAAAAATTGGTTTTTTCCTTGCATGTTATAGAATTTGTATTTTTAAATTACAGACGTAAAGGAATTAGACTTTTTGAAAGTTTCATCAAACTGAGGGTGAGGACTTGTGGAGTAGGTAAAGTCATGGGATTACTTGTAAAGGAATGAAGATAGGGGTTAAAGACAGAATAGTAGATAAGGACTAGACACAAATGGACAGAAACAGCCTGGAATGGATATTAGAGGGGTGGAGCAGGAATGCAATAGAGAGAAAGATAGTGGGATTGTGCTCGATGGATTGAATGGCCTCTTTCTGTACTGTAGGGTTTCTATGATTGTATTAAAGGTGGGAAGAATGATATGAAGACAAAGGGTTAACATATATTATAAAATCTGTAAGAATTCAAGAATTATGATGTTGGTAGAAACCAGTAACATTTTTATCATCAAACTCTGAAAAAATTCTTTTAGGTGTTTGCTAAAAGAATTAAGTCATAAGATTCACTGTTCAAAATAAAATAATTTGCTGTGTAAAATTCAAAGAACATAATTATAGCTTAAATTATAGCTTAGTTTCAGTAAAGATAATAAACTTTAATTGACACTTAAGTCAAGTTTCCTACTGAAAGCTCAAAAACTCAAATCGGAAAATTTTCAGAAATTGGAAAAACTAATTACTTGGTCTAAATACTGATTCAAACGTTCATATAATGGATTAACTCACTCTCTGTTTGGCTATACCAGAAGTGTCATGGTTAGCAGATACCTTCAATTATCAAAGTGTTTAAACCCTCTGAGCTAGCACATTTGAAAGAGATGTTTCCTGCAACTGGCTTGTTCTGAACTAAATGTTTGAAAATAAAATCACACGTACAATTGGCCAGCTCCATCCCCAACCTAGAATTAACTTCTTGTCAATCGCTTTTGTTTTGATATTATTTTTCTTGGGGCAGTCTGGTCACATGATTAGTTACTGGAAGCAAATTGAGTTTACAATAAAACATCTTCCAGATAAACCTAATTCTTAAGGAACCATGACCCATAAAACATGGGGTTTCCCAAAAACGAATAGGCCATCACAGAGTATTTGATTAAATGTTAGAACTTTAAAACAATTGCCTTTGAGTAAAATAAGCGAGTTAAGAGTTTTAACCTGCAGAAAATTTGACTTGTGGCTTCCAGAGAAAATTGCTTTCCATTAATTGCAGTGACAATCTAAATATTTTATTCATAGATGGCATCATTAGCTGCAAGTAACTGGCCCAAACCCATACCACTGGTACCCTGTCTATCTTGGTCTACAGCCTCAGGAGTTTTTACTACAGTAAGTAATTACTATTGGTTTCAGTTCTGTGATTTGCTGCTTTGCTGCCTCTGAAGAAATGTTTAAACATTTGAATGAAAACTTTTCTAAACTTCCTGAAAAAATGCCGCTAACTTTGAGTTTATTTGTTCCATTTAAACTTCTTGCTTTGTTGTGCTTGTACAATGGATTCTTCTTGAAGTCCATTTTGAACAGAATCAAAATCTTTGAAAATAGTGATGACTTTTGATCTCTGGTTTAAATTAGAAATGTGAAGCCCTGAGCTAAGTATTTTTAAAAAATAATTAAAAATAAAATAACCTATAATAGTTCTCACAACTTTGTATGCTGCACAAAATAAATTTTACATTAAATTGTCACTTGTTTGCATTTCCGCGTTACTACATCAATACCATGGAGAGGGTGAAAAGGCACCAATTTGTTCTGATACTGCTATTCATCATTCCTAAGTGCTAATACCTTTAATTGAAGGTGGATTATGCATCTGAAATATACTTGCTTCCCTCTGCGCCTCACAGCATTCGGTGAAAGGCTAATTGATGCGCTCGGAGCTGCGTTCTTACAAACTCCAATTTATCTTATGTTAATGGTTATGAACATTGGAGAGAAACAAACTGAAACTCTCTTAATTATTCTACCTTTTTATCCATAGTCATACTTAGGTAAGGCTGAGTGTTCCCGAACTCCCTCCATGTTTGTGTGTGGTCAGTTTTTACAAAATCATTAGCAGCAGACTTCCATGGATTTTTAAATCAGCAGGATTTATTTATTCTCGTACACTTTTCCTGGATAGAATTATTACTACTTCGTACACAGCACATACACAAGAAAAATCCAGTAAAAGAAGGGAGCTTCATTTCTATGAATATTAAAACCTAATAGTATAGTCAACAGTTCATGTGTTTGTAAGAATCCAGTGAGAGGGGCTTTTCTACTCGAGCTGAAGTTCAGATGAGTCCAGATATCTGAAGACAGGATTTTGTGGTTTTATTTCAGGATAAGAGATGTGGAGCAAGTAGAGTAGAGAGCACTAATAGCCTGAGAACTAGTTTCATTTTCCTGTCAAACTTGGGAGGGTTTAAAACATTAGGCCTTGTAGCTTTGTAACTTATAGCCTTGTAACTTGAAGCCTTGGCAGAAGGTTAGATGTTGTAGCTTGATTTCAGCAGGGATGTTCCTTCTAAGAGTCAACTGCTGCAAAAAGCAAGTAATATGGTTTACAAAATACTTTGTAAAGTGAAAGTTTTGATCAGTGTTACATGATGAAAAACAATTGATTTTCTACTCATGTTAACAAAGGAGTTTTCATTTCCCATGGTCAAAAACCATGGAAAGAAGTCTGACAACACCAGATTTAAGTCCAACCAATTTATTTGACAAACTCTCAAAGGTGTTTGCCCCTTTGTCAGGAGAATGGCAAGTTCTGGCTTCAGAGCATATAACAGCACAGATGTTTTACAGATTACTGATTAGACTGTGAGTCTTTACAACTAACCTGGTATTCAAGTCTTAAAGATGCCAACAATGAGTGGGAAAAGCATTATGCGTAAATTAAAGAGATGTGTATTGTTTCCAGACAGTACAGTAAGTCGCAGTAAAGCAAACCCAGGCAAGTCATAGGGGTTACAGAGAGTGCGATATGAACCCAAGATCCCTGTTGAGATAGTCCTCATGCGGAACTTGGCTATCAGTCTCTGCTCAGTGACTCTGTGCTGTCGTGTGTCGTGAAGGCCGCCTTGGAGAACGCTTACCCAAAGGTTAGAGGCTGAATGCCCGTGACGACCGAAGTGTTCGGCAACAGGAAGGGAACAGTCTTGCCTGGTGATTGTTGAGCAATGTTCATTCATCCATTATCGTAGTGTCTGCATGGTCTCCCCAAATTACTACGCTTTGGGACATTCTTTCCTGCAGCATATTAGATAGACGACGTTGGCCGAGTTGCAGGAGTATGTGCAATGTACCTAGTGGATGGTGTTCTCACGTGTGATTATGTCATCCATGTTGATCCGGCATGTTTTGCAGAGGTTGCTGTGGCAGGGTTGTGTTGTGTTGTGGTCATTGTTCTCCTGAAGGCTGGGGAGTTTGCTGCAAACAATGGTCTATTTAAGGTTATGCGGTTGTTTGAAGGCAAAAAGTGGGGGTGTGGGGATGGTCCTGGCGAGATGTTCGTTTTCATCAATGATATGTTGAAGATTCCGGAGAAGATGTCGTAGCTTCTCCACTCTAGGAAAGTACTGAGCAATGAAGAGTATTCTGTCCAGTGTGTCCCGTTCTCCTCTTCTGAGGAGGTAGGTGCAGATTTTCTTTGCGACATGTTGGAACTATTGATCAATGAGTCGAGCGCCATATCCTGTTCTTATGAGGGCATCTGACAGCATCTGGAGGTGTCTGTCACAATGCTCCTCATCTAAGCAGATCCTGTGCATTCGGGGAGCTTGTCTGTAGGGGATGGCTTCTTTAACGTGTTTAGGATGGAAGCTGGAGAAGTGGAGCATTGTAAGGTTGTCTGTGGGCTTGTGGTACAGTGAGGTGGTGAGATGACCATCCTTGATGGAGACATGCATATCTAAGAATGCAACAAATTCCGGAGAATAGTCCGTGGTGAGGTGGAACTCATTATATAGTTGTTTCAGTGATTGTTCACCACGAGTGCAAAGGAAGAAAATGTTATCGACGTATCGAGTGTATAGCATCGGTTGAAGTCACACGGTGGACAGAGTATCCTTTGTTGTCTAGTACTTTTCTGAAGCGGAGAAGCTACGACATCTTCTCCAGAGTCTTCAATGTATCATTCATGAAGACAAACATCTTAAACCTGGTGTTGTCAGACTTTTACTCTGTTTAACTCAGCCCAACGCCAGCATCTCCACATCAAAAACCATGGAGACAGACAGGAGTCCTTAGCACGTCCCTTGTGCATAATCAGTGAAAATTGGTGAATTTTCCTTTGTTACTGTCCAAGACTGTAGTCTTGGAGAGACAATTATTGTCCTTGTATTTTTAAGTCATTCCTGACAAAGGCAGATGTGACATTTCACAAGGGTCTAGCATAGTCACATTCGTTGTAATTCACCCTTTAGAAACTTGTGGTATCCCTTTTTAAAACAGCAATGCACTTTTCTAAAAGAAAAAGTAATGTCCTCAGGCCTGCACATCGTGAACTGACACTCCTATCCAGTGTGCCTCAAAGGGACTTGGATTACCAATTTCATCTTATCCCTCTGGCACATTGTTCTTCTCTCAGACTTCGCTTTGTTCCATCTCTCTTGTCAATCCTCATTCTCTACCGCCTTTCCAAACTTCTTGTTGAAATTTACTACTTTGCTTCCTTGAATGACTTCTGCACTTGAATGACTTCTTTCTCATGATTTAACTTTCATAATTTTACTCCCTATTTTGAATTTCTTGCTCCCTGTCCTCCTCTAATCTTTTCCATCACATAAACTCTCCTACCCATTCTTCTTGCCCTTTGCAAGGCCTCGTTTTCCATCAATTGAATCACAGATTAGGCCACCTCTGACCCTTTCTTATATTCCTCATCACTGAACATGCCATTTTCCCCCTTCCAACTCTACTTCTTCAAAGTCAACCTCTGGAAAAAGATCTCTCCAGAGTTACCGCAGTTTCAGACTTCTAACTATTCAGCCTTTGAGCTGTTATATTTGCACATGTCAATCCACTTAACCTTCACTTCTGATCCCTTCCCCAGTAAAATACTTGCTGTCTCACACTCTGGAACTTTCCCCAGTCCAGCCCCCATTTGTGCAGACTTGAACGTAATTCACACAATTGGACGAAACATTCATTGCCAGATCAGCTGGACCACATCATGCACTGCTCTGCTGCTGCAAATGCTCACTGTCCATGATCATCCTGGAATGCAATCCAATGCCTTAGATCTTGCTCCTGTGCCCCTTTCACCCTCCATCCATGAATGGACTTGTGAAGTGAGAAGCAAAAATTCAAACCACTTCTGGAGATTTTAAGTATTAAATTTATTTAAAAAGTAGAAAATTTAAACAAAGATTACATTTGCACAGTTAACAGTGGTTATATCAACATTTCCCAACAGAGTTTTTCTTGGGTTAAAATCAGAGCTAAATGTTCTTTTGAGCAACTGTAGATTTTCTTGATTTTTTTAAAAATCCAGTAGGATTACCACAAACATCCACTTTTGCTACAAGGGAAGTATTTCATCAGCATTTCACTTGATGCAAGCTTTTTTTCAGGATCAAAACGTTTCAGCCACAATACTTAACTTCTGAGTGGCTGCAGGAGCTTTCTTCAGGATCTCCTGACCACCTACCTATGCAGCCTTTTTCCTTTTTCATCTTTGAATCTATTGTTTTTACATGCCTTTTGAAGTTCCTTTCCCAGAATGCACAGATCTTTCATGTTTTTATGACTATTTTTGGTAAAACTAAACATAATACTTTGCTTTGTTCATTTACAACTTTGGCCAATTGTACATTTTTCTTTTGAAATACAATAGCCAAAAACTTAAGTCATACCGTATCCTCCTAATGCAAATTTCTAATCATGCTGCTGCATTCACTGTCCATCTTAATTTTGCTCATCTCCACTTCAAAATATTTTCTTTCACACCTAACTCCTTTTTGATGTTTTAACCTAGCAGTATAGCTGTCTTCAGTCTAATTAAATTAGTCACAACTACAAACACACACAAGTATACCACACTGATGTAGAGGGATGTGTTGAAAAATGATATTTTTGTTGCAAGTTGATCAATAAAGTAAACATAAAATGAGTAGTAGACATACACCGACTGTCTTAATGTAGTTAATATATAAGACTAATGTTGAGTCACAGTTGGATCCACCTTAAATATGGCTCCTATATAAAATGTGCTTTTGAAGTGTAAAAGATCAGTGTGGAACTCATTTGTTGAAGAACTTCATTTACAAAGCATTTTGTTATATAATCAATTGAGTTTCAAAACACGTTCTGGTGGCAAACAGTTTCATCTAACAGGAAAAGGAGGAATTTTGAATGTTAATGAATGAAAATTAAAGGCAATGTCAAGAATCCTCAAAGGCAAGGAATAAGATGGCAAGGTGGGATGGTTTCAGAATAGTCTTCAAAATAGAAGGTTTTAATGACTGGAAAATTGAACTGTTAACCAGAATCCATACCATGCAGAAAAAAGCCTTCCGCCCATCAAGTCTGCAGCGGCTGTCTAAAAGAGCATCCCATTTAGGCCCTGCCCTCTGCCCTATTCCCCATAACCCCACACATTTTACCATGGCCAACCCACCTAACCTACACATTTTGGACTGTGAAAGGAAACTAGAGCACCAACAAGAGACACACATAGACACTGGGAGAACATCCCATTCAGTTACACAAGCCTGCAATCAAACTCTGGTACTGAGACAGCAGTGTTAACTGTTATGCCACCATGCTGCCCATGTTATGTTTGACTGATGGAGTGGAGTGATACCATGAAGGGATATTCAATAACTGACCAGGAAGAGACCAAGAATGGAGGTGTCTTTGTAACAAAAGGCAAAAATTCCTTTTAAGGAGGCTTGACCGTTAGGATAATCAGGTGTGTAATTGCAAGAGAACAATGCTGCAGGCTTGATCTAGCAGAAATTATGCTGGAGAATGGAATTTATAATCTGTAATCCTCACTGCAAAACTTAAATATGTCTCAGAATTAGGAGAATATTTCACAGTGTGAAATTTTGAATATGGAACAACGCACAAGATTCATTTTTTAATAAAAAATCTTAATTACTTACAGTAATTAAAACAATTATTAATTCACATTATAACTTCTGTCATGTAATCAGGTTTACTTATTTATCCCAATCAATATTAAAGTTATTTACTTCTGTAAGGACTACTCATAAGTATGGCATAGTCCTCAAGTCAGTTTTCCTCAGTTTCAGCTATTCTGTGAGGTAAAATTTTCATTTACCATCCCTTCAATTTGGATGCCCCCAGACTTGTTCTGGTTACTTTTCAATACTTCTAAAATAATTCAGCTGATTCTTTTGCAATAAGACACTGTGAGAACAATTGTACACTTTCCCCCTCACTTCAAATTGGGTAATCTTCTAGCTTTTGTTCTCTATCAACACTCAAACTGAAATTAAGCCTCATCCACATTCCAAAGTCAGTGATGAAGTTAGAGTTTTACTTTACTTATGATGCAGATCTATCTAACTGTCATTTAAAATTCCTATAGAAGGCACTGACAACAATCCTGCTCAGCTCCTATCCACACGTGTTTACCCTATTAATCTCCCTAAACTACATGTCTTGTAACACTCGGTGATTTAACATGGCCAGTCAACCTAACTGGTTCATCTTTGAACTGTGGGAGGAAACCCACACAGACAAGGTAAGAATGTGCAAACTCCATTTCAGACAGTTACCTGAAGCCAGAATTGAACCTGGATCTCTGGTGCTGTAAGGCAGCAGTGTTGACTACCATGCTACCTAGCTATCTTTACTTGTTGAGATATAATCTGTATCCGATGCAAACTACAACTAACTTTTCCAGCAAACGCCCAGATAAATTGAAACCAAAGAATTTCCCTAAGTTCCAGCTATCGATCTCCTACCCACTCTAGGATATCTTCAAACTGACTTTTCGTTTAATGATTCCTCATTTACCATTTCTTCTTTGATCATTTGTTTTATTCATTCTTGGGATGTGGGCATCATTGGCTAGGCCAGCATTATAATGTTCATCCCAAATTGCCCTTGAGAAGGTGAGCTACCTTTTTAAACCACTGCAGTCCATCTCGTGTAGGTATGTCCACAGTGCTGTTGGGAAGGGAGTTCTAGAATTTTGCCCAGCAACATTGAAGGAATCCTGATGTAGTTCAAATTCAAATGATGTGTAGCTTGGAGGGAAACCTGCAGGATGCAGTTCCTATGTATTTGTTGCCCTTGTCCTTCTGGGTGGCAGAGATCAGAAGTTTTTTTTTGAAGGTGCTGTCAAAGGAGCCATAGTGAGTTGCTGCAGTGCATGTTTTAGATGGTACATGCACTTCTGCCACTTGGCTAGGGTGGTGGTGCAGTGGATGTTGAAGATATGGGTGAGGTGCCAGTCAAGCAAGCTGCTTTGTCCTGCAAGAGTGCTTCTTGCTGGCACCCGCGAAGCACATCATCTTGATGCCAGCAGATTTCATGGAATCCAGGGATGATGTTGAAAATTCCTAGGGCAACTTCCTCCTGACTGTATACCGCTGTCATGACTTCTGATGGGTTTAGCTGTATCTCTTCTATTCTGACTTGACTGAACTATTTTTCTTCCTTTTCTAGCTGTGAACCCCTCAGGGCAACATTGCATCAACTAAATATAAAGAGCTCCATGTTTGCTTTAATTGCACGTATCTATTTTCTACAATCAAACTTTAATTCCTACAACTAAAAATTTTTTTTTTTAGAGCAAATGAACCATGAACTAGATTTTCACAACACTATAGAATTTGATTCAGTTTTCAGTGTATAAAACTGATCTGGATTTGAGCCTAAGGAGCATAACGAAATTTGCTGATAATACAGATATGAGAGTTTTGGCAAACATCAGAGGAGTCTGAAAGACCTCTTGAGGACTTAATATATTATTGGAACAGGCAAATGTGTCAGATGATGTTTAGGGTGGAGCAGTATGCATTATTGCATTTTGGGAAGAAAATGAACAATCAAAACATTAATTCAAAAAATGCTAGCAGAAGTGAAACAGCAGATGTCCGAGAATACAAATAATAACTTTTGTGAAAATACAATTGTAGACAGATGATACAGCAGCCACAATTCTCTGTTCACACCCTGCCACTGCTGCCAGCAAGGATGGAGAATTTGGCATTAACAATTAGAGAATCCAGCCCAAAGTCTATGAAATCTATAAATTTATATCTGTAGATATATAGATATACATCTATAGATATCTTAGTCCTGTCGATGACACATGTGGGTTTTGTGACAGTGAGGGGCTCATTCAATGGGGAAACCCTGTTGACTACGACTGGGACTATAAGATCCCACCCTTCGAGAACCACACCAGCCCCCAAGTCATGAAACACACCATGGAAGAGGGAGAAAGTCTGCCCTATGAATTATTGGATTTTTAAAAAATTATGAAGCACTTTGAATCAATAGGGAAGAATGATTTTTTTCTAACTGGAGAATCAGTGATGGGTCATCATTAAAATAATAACTGTGGCAGAAAGGATTAAGAGATATGTCATGATGTGCATCATTTGAACATGGACTGCTTTGTCGCAGGGATTGGTGAAGGCAATCCTTGTGGAAAAACCTGGATAAATATTTGAAGCAAAGGAAGATACAGGGCCTGTGGAAGAGAACAAGACAAACTCTGGCAAAGAACTGACATATGATTAGCAGAAAGGCTTCTGCTGATTTAATTTTTTTCCCTGCTTTGGAAAGGAGATCTGCAAAAAAGACAAATTGGTAACCTTTCCATTTAAGTTAGTGGTTTTATTTCTTCCAAGATCACTTTGTGTAAATGTATTATTTGTCATGAATTACTTGCATTTTTCAATTCAAAAGTGCTTAATGTTTGATGATTTAATGCTGAATTTTGCAAATCATGCAAAGTTGGATAAATCTGTTTGGTCTGAGAACAGTGGAAAATTGATTTGTTTTGTTGAAATACAAAAATATAGCTTCAGCCTTCTAAAATATTATGCATATGTACACAAATTGTTTTACTTTATTACTAATACTATTCACAGGGTGTTTTAAGCAAAGCCGTGAATTGGAGAGAGCTGGAAAAGCAGTATGCTGCAGAAGCTGTTTATGAAGAAGAAATTATCACATTGCTTGAGTACTGTGGAGTAAGTTTGTTTCAGTTTGATAAGTGCTGCGTATCAACGCATTAAATCTGTTTGTTTCCATTATATCATGGTGTTATTTCAAGTTACATAAACTGCTTTAAAAGATTTTCCATGGTGGCATGTCATTTGAGGACTAAGATCCTAGAACAATACAGCCTCTTTGAAATCTGATTTTCTGATGTTCCATTGATCCTAAAGGCAGCAACAATTTAGGCCTCTATTTCCAGCATCAAATTGTGCCTATTTTATAAAATTATTTAGTCATTTTGTTAACAGTGTATCTCTTTATGATCAAGCCAACATAGTTAATCAATGAAACCTGGGATTTAATTTAAAACTGAATACTAAACGTCAAGACAACATTTATTCTTTCCATTCCCACCTCGTATGTCAGTTTAAAATCTTACAACGAGTGAAAGAATTAATGGTGTTTGGTACTGAAAAGAAATGGGTAAATGAATGATTGATTCTGTCACTCATCTAAGCCCCTGCCCCACCATCAAGTACAACATCTTTAAAAGGTATGTGATATGCAAACGTTTCATAGAGGTCAATCCTTTTATATCTTTCATAATGAATACATTTATTGAAATGTTGAGCTGTTCATTTATGATGATGTTGTATATTTTGCTTGTACATTCATGGTTTCCATATCATTGGACATTTCACTACTGAAGTTGGCAATTAAGGAAAGCCCTGATAACTTCAGGCTAATTGTTATCCCATGTTTGATGCTGAGTAGCAATTGTGCTGCATGAGAGTGTGTCACAAGGCATCTGCTAATGAAGCAGGAAAACTTTGATAGCTCAATCACACAAAAAGTGATTTTGGAAGAATGCTTATAATAATTCATCCTTATAGTACACTGTTCAAGTTTGTAAAATCACCTAGAAGCCAAGAAAGCTTTTGTGCTTTTTCCTCACTGTTGTGAAGAGAGAGAATTGTTTTCAAAATTATGAAAGGCTTTCTGGAGAAACTGTATCCAGAAGCCGAAGAGTCAGTAGTCAGAACACAGATTTAGAATAATTTGCAAAAATACCTGAGGCAAGATGAGAAAAGTCCTTAAGCAGTGAATTATTATGATCTGGCATATGTGAGAAAAAGGAATGGAAGGTTACGCTGATACGTTTAGAAGAAAAGGGAATTGAGGCTATTCGTGTGAAACATCAGCAAGGAACAGTTGGGCCAGATGGTTTGGTTTTGTGCTGTAAGTATAATGCATTGTGTATGAGACCATGCTCTGCATGAATTGGTTGCTGTGCCTTTCCAAACAAATTACTCCACTTCAAAATGCAATTTGTGTGGCCTTTGGGTTGATATTGCACTATATAAACACAGATTCATTATTTTGCTTTATGCATCTCATGATTCCTGCATTGTATCATAAAATTGTTTTGAGTAAAAATTTACTCGGGCAAATATATTCTAAATTGAAGTCTTTAAACTAAAATCTTAAATTATCTCTTTTACCTTGGACCTTGAGAGCCAAGAAATAAACAGTTTGTGGAGAATTATCATTAACTTTGGAGAGCATCGAATTGGGACATGGATGCAGTCTACAAATGAAACTAAATTTGATCTGTAGTTGGTTGCCACATTTACCTCCACAAAGGTGCGGAGCCTAATGTCTGAATGATCACAATCATTAAGGGGATGTTATGCCAGAAAGATCTTCCAAAAGCCCTTTTGTTTGATCTTGTAAATGTTGTTCCAGAAAGCTGGGAATTTTATCCACAACCCCATCAGCTTAAATAATGAAATATAATTTCTGTCCTATTAAGTACTATGTATTGATGTCTTTCAAATTAACTATTTTCAGAGGTAGAAGTGCTTTGTTCAGCTGCTGTACATGGATTTACTAAATTGAACTATTTATCTTCATAGTTAGTGTAGTTCGAGAGAGCTCTTTGGGTGTAGAGACATATCCTGTACGTGTTTGACTTACAGGTTCAATCAAATTATTTTAGTAATAGAAATCAGTTAAGGTAAACAGTAAATTATTACTATCAGTGTTGGCCTTGGCTCAGCAGGAGCATTCTCATCTCTGGGTCATAAAGTCAAGAATTCCAGCTACGTTGTAGAAACTTGAGGACATCATCTAGGCTGACATTTTAGTGTAGTACAAAAGAAATGCGAGTTTAAACCAAAGCCTCATGCATCCAGTCAGACTGTTGTCAAAGATTTCATCACATTATTTGTAGTGCAGAAAGGGAATTTTTCTGGTGAATGTTTATCCTTTGACCCAGATCACTAAG
Source organism: Sphyrna mokarran (assembly GCA_024679065.1). Classification (NCBI taxonomy): domain Eukaryota; kingdom Metazoa; phylum Chordata; class Chondrichthyes; order Carcharhiniformes; family Carcharhinidae; genus Sphyrna; species Sphyrna mokarran. The sequence continues at coordinate 151,318,334 of JAGIQG010000001.1, forward strand.
CAATACAATAGTCACTTTTATCTCATTGAGGTTAGTGGGACCTTAATGTATGTTGGTTGTGCATGTCTGTTAACTACAACAAAGATTATTAAATTTCCAGAAATACTTTAGGAAGTACTGAGGTAATCAAGTGCACAACGTAAATATGCGGTTCATGTTTCCTCTAATAATTTATTTAGTTTATGTATATATTTATTTCCTATATTGTATCCACATTGTAATTTTAGTGTGAATCATTTTGCCTGTTGTGCATTTTTCCTGATAGTGAACATCCCGTGTGAAATCACTTGCATAATCCAGTGATGCAAAGCTATGTTACTATGCTAGGGATCAGATCAGAAACTCCAAAGTATAGTATAAAGATAGACTAGACCCCAGTTTTTACTTTTGATTTTGGCATTAGGATGAGCATTAAGTGTTGTGGTCCAGGTATGATTATAATTGACCCACTAGGAAATTTTATTAAAACAAACTTTATTTAAGAATACAGTTAGAATATAGCAAAATGAATTAGCTTAACTTTTTCTGTTAACAATTTTAAATACAGCAAAGTATAATTCCAAACACTAGCAATCTCTATATTCCAACTTAAAACAATATCCCTACAGATATGCACTGTTCTTCAGATTTAATTGCCACAAAAAAAAAGTTCACATGGTGCTAAAATTTTAGCCTTTTAACATGTCTGGCCAGACAGCAGTTTGCAGTGAGAGATATATCCTCAAACCACGGAACTTCGGAGAAATAAACCTACTCTGGCAGTTCCCAGTCTTGAGACGTTGGGGGATACTTACCTCTGTAGCTTCCAGACAGCAATTCTCAGAAAAATCTTCTCTCGTACAGCACAATCTCAGAGAAGGAGACATCTGGCAGATTCCAGTCTCCAACTTCAGAGAGAGGAAAAGAGAGGCACAGCTTTCATCTCAACGCAGTAGCTAAACAGCAACTAAGCCTAGCTCCACCGGATCATATGACCTTCCCTGTCAATCAACCTAATCAAATTCTACTCTGCAAAACACTGGGGAAACCACTGAAAACAACAAAACAGCATTAGTCCAGATTAAAACAAACATTCTAGCGATTAGAAACAATTATCCTGCTGCAGTAATAATATACGATGCTGGTTATAGACAAAATGACACTGGTAATAAAAAGAAAATGCTAAAACAGATCTTCCACAAGAAATGTAACAAATACATTTCTTAAAGGCAGAGTATCATTACAGTCTGGGATATGTTGCTCCTGTTTGCTGTCACATTGTAAATTCCCATTTAGAGGGAATTCTTCATGCAAATTGCATTCTGCTGTGAATGCAAAAGCTGGAGAAAATTGGTCTGAATTACAATCAAGGGTTCATTGTATGATTTCATTCAGTGCAGCCCCGTACAGAACCATTAATATTTTTAAGCTGAGCAGTCACAGAAAAGTAATAAATAATATGCTGTCGATCCATGACTTATTTATCATAGAAAATATTGAATTGTGCATTGCCATGTTACAGTTCTGATCTTTAGTCTCATGAGATTGGAAATGTGACTTTTACTTTGAAGCAGGGCATTAGAATTCAAAGCTATAATTGTATTATCCAACATAGCTGTCAAAAACAAGTTCAAAATGTTTGATGTGATTTCCCCTTGATGTACATAGTTATTTTTACTGGCTATCTTTTCCTGACCAAGAATCTATAACATTATTTATGTGAACCAAAAGTTTTCTCTTCTCACTTGCAATTGCTACTTTACAACAGCAACTTACAATTATACAATGTCTTTATTGTAATGAAACATTCCAAGATGCTTCACAAGAGCATTATAAAGCAAGGTATAACACCAAACTTTGATATAAGATCAGATGACAGAAGCTTGATCAAAGGGAGAGGTTTTAGGTAGCTTCTTTAAGGAGGCAAGTAAAATTGGTTAGGTATTCCTGCGCTTGGGACTTAGACAATAAAGGCACCAACTGAATGATTAAAATGGAGGTGCACAAGAGACCAGAATTAGAGAAAAGCAGACATTTAGGAAGATTGTGGGGCTGGGAGAAGATTTATAGAAATGGAAGAGGCATGGCCATTGAAGAATTTGAAAACAATAATGTGAATTTAAAAATAAAGATATTACTTGATTCAGAGCCTGTGTAGATCATTGAGCAAAGGGCGATAGGAGCATAGGACGTGGTGCAAGTTATTCACTTGGGATGGTGTGGTGGCACAGTGGCTAGCATTGCTGCCTCACAGCACCCAGGGACCTGCGTTCGATTCCTGGCTTGGGTCGTTGTTTGGAGCCTGCACATTCTCCCTGGATCTGTGTGAATTTCCTTCAAGTGCTCTGGTTTCCTCCCACAGTCTGAAAAGATGTGGTGGTTAGGTGCATTGGTCATGCTAAATTCTTCCTCAGTGTACCCGGACAGGCGCCAGAGTGTGACAAGTAGGAGATTTTCACAGTAATTTCATTGACTTGTTAATGTGAGCCTGCTTAGAACAACAATAAACTTAAACTTGTTTATCGTCAGCAGAGTATTGGCTAACTTCAGGTTTACGGATCAAAACTAACCAGGACTCCATTGTTCTAGTTTGTCGTTACTTTGTTAGGTATATCCTTTCTCTAGATAATTATCCCAGATCCAGTATCTTAATTCCCCAGTTAAAATCCTGCTTTATCTAGGTCAACGATATTGTAATTTCCCTTCAAAGCACATTTCTAATTTTGTATTCCTAGCATTAGCAAAAAAGCAGTTGGTTTTTGGACCCTGCTTGTTTGAAATGCAGCTTATTTTCTATCCATCTCTGCTTTATTGTTAAAGCAATACTAATCATCTGCAAATCCTTCACTTTTCGAAAGACAGCATCCGCATAATCAAAAACCAGCTACTGGAAGAGTGGAGTCCAACATGATTTGCTACATTTATTTGTGGGGAAATAACTGATACATGTTTTTAAACCATTCAGCCACATAAGACAAGGGATTTGATCATAGTAAATCATTTGTGTGACTAATCGCATTTTGTCATGCTACAAGTTTCTCCTGCCACTGGATGAGGTTTGATTTTATATACTTATCAAAAAAATTATTTATTTCTGTTCAGCCTTAAACATTACAACCATGTCATTGGATTACTTAGTTGTCCTTGGGTGGCTTTCTAAATCAAGTAATTTTCACCATTGGATTTTCCTATTTAGGGACAGCTGAAACCAAAGAGGATTGATCTTGCCTTACTGGAGTACATCTTTTGGCAGCTGACCATAAATTTGGATTTATGTCCGCTGTTGAGAAGTTTCATGGCCTTTTGGCTACGATCAAAAGTAGTATTGACTTGCTTTGTTGAAGTTATGTGGTTACATTGTCTTCATTTGAAGCAGTTTTTTTAAAGTGGCATCTCAGCCTTTGATGCACCTCCTCCAAGGCTTGATCTCATTTGCAGTGCCTACTCCCAATCAGCTTGGATCATGTAGATCAAGCCCAAGACAGGAAGTGAGAGGCCTGTCTTGTCAGCTTGGGTCATAAATGTCTCACTTGATAAGATTCTGAATTGGACTTTGGATTAAATTGGATGTATAAACAAAAAGAACCTGATTATCCAAGCTCCCATTCTGTCCCATTACAGCTGCAAGAAAAACCCATGAGATTTGAGAAGTGAAGGAATGGGGAAAAATAAATTGTTGTGAACTCTAGCTGTAGAGCACTTTCATGTAATTTGGAGGGGGTTAAGTTTGAATCCCAACACAATTGTTTGATTTTCCTATTCTCTGAAAATGATCTTCAGAGGTTTTACTGGGCCTCGGTTGTTGCAGATTTTGATTAACCCAGTCTGTGGTTTACTTTTTGGCTGCCAGGCTGTTGTCTGTAGTAAAGATTGATTGTCTTTTGTAGGAAAGATATAAAATTGATATTCAAATGCAGAAAGGTTATTGGGTACTTTGTACATTAAAATATATAAATTACCACTTTACCATGTCTATGTACAGGTATGTGGAAATGACCTTTAGTTCCATTGAAACGTGTTATAATTATCTTCAGCATTCCTGAGAGAGAAATTTGATTTGGTATTGTTGACCACAGTCTAAGATTTGTGTTCAAACTGCGTATATGCAAGTATTGGGGTTGATGGAAGAAGTTTAAACAAATGCTTAGTTATTTGAATACTTACTGAAATATCTTTGAAATTATTTATAAACTTTAAGTATTTGATATTTAGACAGATTCCTTTAAAATGGGACAAAATTTTGTGAAGAATTCTGCGTCCAGTTTGGAAAACTTGCAACACCATGATCTTACCACAGACATAATAAATTTAAACGCCAAGAGAGATATGATGAGGACTTCGACAGTTTCTCAGTTTAGTACTGACACAGCTGCCTTAAATGCCTCTACTCAAGGAATTCTGCTTCAAAGTACCTCGAACACTGGTTGTCTGAATCACCAAATGTCCTCATCAAATATGAACAAGTATTCATCCAGAGTAAACTGTGAGCCGTTAAAGAGGAAAAACAGTCGGACGTCCCTTGCACGAGAATCTATACTCTTCATGAAAGGAGTCATGGATGAATGTACACATATTGGAAATTTCTCAGGTAATTTAAAACTTTCAATGAAATAGAGTGTATCCAAATTATGTACTAAAGTGATGCTTTTTACCTCATTGAAACTTTCTCTTATTTTTCATTTACTCGGCTTTTCTGATTCATCGAGTTAGCTTATCTGTGTGAGGACAGCAGTTAGACTTTAACAATTGTTCTTTGTACCCAGAAAGGAAGAAAAAAGATTCATACAATGGTTCAGTTGCTGATTTGGTCGGCTTGGATTATCAATAATGAATTCTATTTTGAAATAGTCTGCCAAATTCAATGTCTAGACTTGCATGTGGAGAATGGCAGCTTGGTTGAGGTACTTGGAAAACTGACAATGCATGGAAATCTGATCATCAGTTGGTGATGTAAAGAATTTGGAGAGAATTGATAAAAGGAATCTCGGCATCGGTCGATGTTGCAAAAATTGATAAAACAAGTTGCAAATGAAGTTAGTAAACATAGGAAATTGGATCAGGAATAGGCTGTTCAGCCTATTAAGTCTACTCCTCCATTCAAACAGATCATAACAGATCATTATTTTAATACTAGTTTGTTCTTTTACTGTTGGCAAAGGATTTTAGAAAATTGCATTTAAGCCTTTTTTATGTATTTCCCAACTTCATGAAATGTTGAAGTGTGTGCTATCTGAACAAGTGACTTATCTACTTTCATCGCACAACCTTTTTAATAGCTTCCTTTTGATTTTTTTTCTTAAATGTCATAAGTCTTCCCCACACTTATTTGGGTCCTTCTACAGTTACACCTTCATCTTTCTCTGAAAATTGATCTGTAAGTATTCCTGCCATTCTCTGACAACTATAAGATGACTTACTTCATTGCAAGTCTCCAAATGTTTTCTTTGAATATCCTTTTCCTTTCATGTTTATAATAACTGTTCATTGAATTTATTTTCTTAGCTGCCTTAATTTCCTTTTCCTTTTGTATGCTTTCAATACTTGAGTTCCTCAGTTTCCCCCTTCTGTTTTTCTAATTATCAGATTTTTAAAAATAATTTTTGTGGTAACTATTACCTTTGGAACCCTTTGTCCATCCTATCGAGTATAAAAGGAATTGAATCAAAGACAATGTTACTTTTTGATTTTTTTTTTCCAACCAGCTACCTGAACTAGCTTCTGCATTACGCCAACTAAAACAACTGTTCAGTATGTTTATCTTTGAATATCTTTGTTTGCAGATTTTGCTCATCATTTCTAACTGTACTTGGAAATTAATCTAGTTCTGTGTCCACATTATTCAGTGAAACAGTCTTGCTTGCGTTCTCAGGAAATCTCCCAATTTCATCATAAGTATATTACATGTCCCAAGGTAGATAAATATAAAGTTCCACATGATGTTATGGTAGATAGTTCTGGAAACATTCCATAATTTATTTCACACTGTTACTTGTAAATGTATTTCTGCTATGGTAATATCCCTTTTTTTGTCAATTTTAAATAAGACCACCATCATTCAACTTTCTTTATCTATTATTTCTGACACTTATACATTGATAGAAAATTGAAACTAATCTATTCACAAACTTTAAATTTCACTTCTTTTTCCTTAGTTAACTTTCTGTAAATGCCTGAAGATAATGTTTGTTTCCCTACCTTTGAATTGAATTATTATTATTGCAAGTATATAGTGAAAAATATTGTTTCTTGTGCACTGTATGTACAAAACATACCATTCATAGAGTACAGTGGGGAGAAGGAAAGGAGAGGGTGCAGAATATAATGTTACAATCATAATTAGGATGCAGAGAAAGATCAGAATATATAGTAGGTCCATTCAAAAGTCTGATGGCAGCAGGTAAGAAGCTGTTCTTGAGTCGGTTGGTATGTGATCTCAGATTTTTATATTTTCTCCTGATGAGAAGATGGAAGAGAAAATTTCAAGGGTGTATTGCAGCACCTTTTGAATTTGAGCTCACAGTAAACAATTGTTCCAGCTTAACACTATCTCAGCACATGTGCGTAGTGTGTGTGAAGCAATTTACAACATCTATTTTATACCCTAACATTCAGGATTAACATGAGGTAAATGTGAAAATATAAAGCAAATTGTGATTGAACACACATACTGTACAATAAATGGCAGATGCAACCATCTTGTGGAATTCTAAGCAGCCTACCCAGAAAGTCAGTAAACGTTGTGAGTTAACCAATCTCATTGGATCACTCTGATGAGAGATATCAGTATTCAACTTCAAAGATCTAATTTCTGAATCCCCTCTAAATGTAACTCTGTTCGGCCTACTGCTCATCCCCAGAATTTCAGTCTCATCTCCGGCTCACAAACACAATTTCAGCTCTTCAACCACTTTGAGCAGAAAACTACTGCTCCAAAGAGGTACCTACGTGCCAACATCCCACAGAACAGAATTACTGACTTCTGCTTTTTTTCTCAGATTTCCAAGGTTTCTTTCAAGTCCTGATTACTCAAAGCCTGAATGCAACTCTGACTATTTGGAACCTTTTTCTCTGTTGCTTTCCATGGTTCCTATAGGTGGTTTCCTCCTGGCACCTCCATCCCCAGTTCTTCCTGGCATCTCCATCCCTGGACTTATTGCTATTCTTCCTTTCTCCCTGTGTTCCTGTTCTGGGCTCCCTCTTTGGTAACTTTCCCTGTCCTGGAATTCACTTATATATGGCGTCTCACATCTGGGTCCCATGATTGAGTTTTGGTGTCTTTTTTTTTCATACAGGTGTCCTGAGAACCTGTCCCTGGCCCAAAGAAGTCTCAAATGTTGAACTGTGCATTTGTGCATGTGCAGAAACTCCTAAGGCCAATCGGGACTTGTAGTTCCTGACCTCCACTCAATGGCAAGAAAAGTTGTACTGATGCAAAATGATTGCTGTTCTGAAATTGCAAATACTTTGTTTCAAATATAGAAAATCCCCTATTTAGCACTAGCAATTCATAAGCATACAACAACAACCCCCCCCCCCCCCCCCCCCCCCCCCCAGCAGCAGCTGTTCCCACTACTCTGGTTGCTTGAAATCTGATGCTTTTAAAACTGGTACATGGCACTGTGCTTACTGGGAATTATGGGTAAGATATCGAAGACAGCTATTTATTGTTTTTGATTTCATCTGTGTTTTGTTTTGGTAATTGAAATTTTATGTTTGATTCAAAACCTCAATTTATGCTGAATATATTTGCAACATTCTCCCTCTTTATTCTTAGTCCAGGCTATTTTAAATCTTCAAAGAACAATTTTACTACTTAGATAATTTTCAATTAAAGTTAAAATGTCCAATAGAGTATTGGTAAATGGGATCCTTTCCGGATGCAAGAATTAACTCTTGGGGTGCCACAGAGTTCAGTTCGTGGACCTCAGCTATTTACAATGTTTACTAATGACTTGGATATAAGGATAAAAGACTCTATAGCGAGATTTGCAGATGACACAGAAATAGGTGGGACATTTGGTTGCAATGAGAAAATAAGAACCTTACCAATGGATATAGATAGGTTAGGAGAATGGGCCAAAATGTGGCAGATAGAGCTTAACATTGATAAGTGTGAGGTCAGAAAAATGTGAAGGTGACATATTTAAATGGAGATACACTTTGGGGTGCTCCGATGCAAAAGAATCTGGGTGTCCTCATTCATGAGTCACAGAAAACTAGTGTGCACGTACAGCAGATAATAAAGTGAATGGAATGTTGACATTTATAGCCAGAAGAATATAATATAAAGGTAAAGGAAGTATTGTCACAACTGTACAAGACATTGGTGAGACTGCACCTGGAATATTGTGCACTGTTTTGGTCCCCTTATTTAAGGAAAGATAGAGTGGCATCGGAGGCAGTTCAGAGGAGGGTTAGTAAATTGATTCCACTGAGGGTTTGTCATATGAAGACAGACTGAACAGTTTAGGCCTATACTTTCTGGAATTTAGAAGAAGGAGGGGAGATCAAATTGAGATATACAAGACGATAAAAGGTATGGATAAAGTAGACCTGGAGCGGATACTTCCTGTTGTGGCGTATTCTGGGACAAGAGGTCATCATCTTAGGATAAGGGATAGCAAATTTTCAACAGAGTTGAGGAGAAATGACTCCTCCCAAAGTGTTGTGAATCTGTGAAATTTGCTATCCCAAGTGCGGTAGATGCTTGGACAGTGAGTAAATTTATGGTGTTAGACAAATTTTTGGTAACGGGTGTAAGGGTTATGGGGAAAAGGCAGGAAAATAGGGATAAGGAGCATAACAGCCATGATCGAATGGCAGAGTGGACTTGATGGGCCAAATGGCTTAATTCTGTCCTATTTTTTTTTAATGTAGAATTGCTAAAGTGCAGGAGGAAACCATTTGACCCATTGATCCCACCCAGGCCCTATCTCCGTAAACCCACATTGACCTTGTTAATCTCCCTGACACTAAGGAGCAATTTAGTATGCCCAATCAACTTAGCCTGCACATCTCTGAAGTATGGGAGGAATGATGTAGAGATGCCGGCGTTGGACTGGGGTAGTAAGAACTCAGTAAGAATTTAGCAACACCAATTTTAAATCCAACCGATTTATTTGATAGTAAAATTGCAAGCTTTCGACACTGTGTCTTCGTCAGGCAAATGCAGTGTTCTGGTCTGCAATAGCACACATCAGCATAGACAGTCACAGATTGCTGATTAGAATGCGAATCCTTACATCTAACCTGCTATTGAAGTGTTAAAGTGGCTAACAACGTGTGTGAAGGGAATCCTGAGCATTGGTTAGAGAATTGTGTATTTTCTCCAGACAGCACAGTAAGTGAGGTTTTTTGCTAACCCGGGCAAGTTACGGGGGTTACAGATAGTGTCATGAAGCCAAGATCCCTATTAAGACCATCCTCGTGTGCGGAACTTGGCTATCAGTCTCTGCTCAGCGACTCTGCGCTGTCGTGTGTCACGAAGGCCTCCTTGAAGAACATTTACCTGAAGGTTGGAGGCCAAATGCCCATGACTGCTCAAGTGTTCGCCCACAGGAAGGGAACTGTTTTGCCTGGTGATTGTTGAGCGATGCTCATTCATCCGCTGTCGTAGTGTCTGCACGGTCTCGCCAATGTACCATGCTTCGGGACATCCTTTCTTGCAACGTATTAGGTAGACAACGTTGGCCGAGTTGCAAGAGTATGTACCGTGTACCTGGTGAATGGTATCTTCACGTTTGATGATGTCATCCATGTCTATGACCTGGCATGTCTTGCAGAGGTTGCTGTGGCAGGGTTGTGTGGTATTGTGGTCACTGTTCTCCTGAAGGTTGGGTAGTTTACTGCAAATAATGATCTGTTTGAGATTGTGCAGTTGTCTGAAAGCAAAAAGTGGGGGGGTGGGGATGGCCCTAGCGAGATGTTCATCGTCATCAATGATATGTTGAAGACTCCGGAGAAGAGGTCGTAGCTTCTCCGCTCCGGGAAAGTACTGGACAACAAAGGGTACTCTGTCCACCGTGTCCCGTGTTCGTCTTCTGAGGAGGTCAGTGCGGTTTATCGCTGTGGCACGTCGGAACTGTCAATTGATGAGTCGAGCGCCATATCCTGTTCTCATGAGGGCATCCTTCAGCGTCTGGAGGTGTCTGTCATGATCCTCCTCATCTGAGCAAATTCTGTGTACATGGAGGGCTTGTCCATAGGGAATGGCTTCTTTAACGTGTCTAGGGTGGAAGCTGGAGAAGTGGAGCATTGTGAGGTTGTCTGTCGGTGTGCGGTACAGTGAGGTGCTGAGGTGACCGTCCTTGATGGAGATGCGTGTGTCCAAGAATGCAACTGATTCTGGAGAATAGCCCATGGTGAGTCTGATGGTGGGATGGAACTTGTTGATATCATCATACAGTTGTTTCAATGATTGTTCACCATGAGTCCAAAGAAAAAAGATGTCATCAATGTATCTAGTATATAACCTTGGTTGAAGATCTCGTGTGGTGAAGAAGTCTTGTTCGAACCTGTGCATGAAGATGTTGGCATACTGAGGTGCGAATTTGGTCCCCGTGGCTGTTCCATGTGTCTGGATGAAAAGCTGATTGTTGAAGGTGAAGACATTGTGGTCCAAGATGAAGCGGATGAGTTGTAAAATTGCATCCAGAAACTGGCAGTTGTTGGCATTGAGTACTGAGGCAGTTGCAGCAATACCATCGTCGTGGGGGATGTTGGTGTAGAGGACCGAGACATCCATTGTGACAAGGAATGTCCCTGATTCAACTGCTCCATGGGTGCTGAGTTTCTGTAGGAAGTCCGTAGTGTCAAGACCAAAGCTGGGGGTTCTTTGTACAATGGGTTTCAGGATGCCCTCGATATAGCCAGAGAGGTTCTCACACAGGGTCCCATTGCCCGATACGATGGGACGGCCGGGTATGTTTGCCTTGTGTATCTTTGCCTTGAGTATCTTTGGGAGGCAGTAGAGATCTCCAATGCGGGGAGTACGTGGAATGAGAGTCCAGAGAGTGTTCTGAAGGTCTGGATCAAAGGTTTTGATCAGAGTGTTGAGTTGACGAGTGTTCTTTGGTTGGATCTGCTGGTAACTGTGTTTCACATTGTTTAGTTATCGGTACACTTCTTCACAGTAGTCCGTTCTGTTCAGTATGATGGTGGCGCCTCCTTTGTCTGCTGGTTTGATGACAATGTTGCGGTTGGTCTTGAGAGCATGGATGGCTTTGCTTTGTGCTTGGGTGATGTTCGGGACTGTCTTGTAAGTGCGGTTGATGAATCTGGTGTTCACGCACCTCCTGATGGCTTGGGCATACATGTCCAGTCGGGGGCAGCGGCCTTCCGGAGGAGTCCAATTGAATTCATTCCTCTTCGGTTGCTGCACTGCGGATCTCTCTGTCGGCTGTTCTGGTTCATTAGCTATCTCATTGAGTCCGCTATTGGCCTCTTGGGGTTTGTGGAAGAACTCATTCGCCTAATGAATTCCTCTGTGTCCGCTGCGAGACTGTTGGGGTCCATTTTGGTGGTGGGACAGAAATCGAGCCCTTGGCTGAGAACTTCGATTTCCTCTGATTGAAGTGTGTAGTCCGACAAGTTAACAATGGACCTCCCTGCGGTAGTGTTGTTTTCTACTGTGGTGCCAAGGGAGGTTTGGTTGTTGCTGGTGGCAATGCCGAGTTTTTTCAAGTTTCCTGTTCTTGGTGTGCATGTAAATGGTGTTGTTTCTTCGTCTCATCTGCTTGGCAAAGTTTCGCAGCTGGTCTGCGTCCTGTGCACAAGTTGAGAATATGCATTCCATTTTACTTTCCAGGGTGTGGCGTTTACTATACAGCTGGTGTATGAGGTGATTGAGGAGTGTCAGAGAGGTGCGACGGCAAAGCCTCTGTGTAGTCCGTGTTATAGGTTGACCTGAGTGGGTTCGTGATCTGTAGTCCACTTGGTATCCTGTCTGCTTTCTTGCATCTCTGTAGAAACTTGATGTCTGTGTCAATATGTGCAATCCTCTTGGAGATCCTCTCCACTTGGATCCGGCAGTATGTGGTGTCGATAGTAGTCATGATGTAGAGATGCCGGCGTTGGACTGGGGTAGTAAGAACTCAGTAAGAATCTAGCAACACCAATTTTAAATCCAACCGATTTATTTATTGGAGGAAACCAGAGCACCCAAAGGAAACCCATGCAAACACAGGGAGAATCTGCAAACTCCATGCAGATAGTACAAGGGACACAGGTCACTATGAGGCAGCAGTGCTAACCTACATCTATGTTGCATCTTAATATTTTTTCAAAGATTTTCTGGTGCTCCAGGTGGAATAATTACATATTGCGGTTGTCATTTTCTGCATCGTGTCCCATAGGTGCCAAAGTTCCATGAAATGCAGTGAGAAAAATGACCAGTTAATCTATTTTTTTAGAATTTCATGCAGAAACGAGGCTGTTAAACCAGGTTGAAGCCGAGACAGCTTTGGCCACGATTTTTATCTTAATGTAAATTGTGCTATGAGATTGGAGATTAAGTAGTGTTATTCAAGAAGCGTAATATCAGTAATCATAGACCAATTAGTCTAATAATAATTATAAATGAGCTGCTAGAAAAACAGCAGTTGTTATAGCTGCAGACAGTTAGAATCCATAATTTGAGATGAAATAATGAGCATTCAGAAACCAATGTTTAATTGAGAGCAGCCAGCAAGGATGTCATGTTTGACAAATCTGAGACTTTTTTAAAGAAATGACTGGACCAAGGAACGCTGTTAATGTAATGTAAATGGATTTTCCAAAGCTGTTCAGTAAAATATGTCACAGAGCATGAGTAGATATTTTGTTTATTGACATGAAACAAAAGGCTAGGTTAATAGGAGTCCGAGTTGGGCCCATTTTTGCTCTCTGAATAACGAGGTGATTTGGATTTTGGTGTAGTGAACAGAGTGCCAAAATGATGACACAAGTAGGATATTTGGCAAACTTTGTGGAGGACTGGATTAGTTTTCTTTAAGACAGGAGGTCCTTCATAGATTAGTATCATGGACAGACAGATGTAGTTCAATATGGAAAGTTAGTTAAACAATGGAGGCAATTTCATGGGAGGAACGTAGTTCTGAAATTGTGCAACTAATTTAAAGATGAGTGTGAATTAAGAAACAAAGGTATTTAATTACATCCAAAAAAATGAAGTACAAAGTGAAGTATAAAGCCATTAAAAAAAACTGAATGAAATTTTGGATTTGAGAAATAGGGGCATGTAGTAGAAGAGCAAAGAATTGTTTAACTCAAATGAGAGTGAGACTTGCAGCTTCTGCTGATCCATTTCAGAAAATATAGAAGTAACAGAGCACAAGATGATAGCAAGATTGGGAATAATGTTTTGAGTTGAAACTTTAAGAAATAGCATGATCTACAATGGCACAGATGAGGACAGGAGGAGATTTAATAATTTAGTTTTAATAATGTTCTTATTTTCATGAGAAGAATGAGAAGCCTTAAGTTGGGAAATAACTGGTCGATTTAAAATTATTACTTGAGACTGGCTTGGATACATTTGTTAGGATAGGGCTGAAGCAAACAACTGTTGCATCTTTTAATGGGTAAAATTCAATAAAGATTCAGTGTCAAGGACCTTCCAGGTTTTAAGACTCCAGTTGGCAGAGGGAGAGCATGGCTGCGTCTGGCTCTGATGCAGAAAAAGCTGTCAGATTACATGAAAGCTTTGATTAACCGGAAGGATCTTCTTAGGTTAGTGTTTTAATAGTGCTTGCTCAATAAAGGCAGGTCGTGCCTTACGAGCTTAATTGAGTTCTTTGAAAATGTGACTGAACGCATTGACGAAGGAAGAGCAGTGGACGTGGTGTACATGGACTTCAGCAAGGCATTTGACAAGGTCCCATATGCAAGACTTCTTGAGAAGGTGAGAGGCCATGGGATCCAAGGGGCTTTGGCCTTGTGGATCCAGAACTGGCTTGCCTGCAGAAGGCAGAGGGTGGTTGTGGATGGCTCTTTTTCTGCATGGAGGTCGGTCACCAGTGGAGTGCCCCAGGGATCTGTTCTAGGACCCTTGCTGTTTGTCATTTTCATAAATGACCTGGGTGAGGAAGTGGAGGGATGGGTGAGTAAGTTCGCCGATGACACGAAGGTCGGTGGTGTTGTGGATGGTCTGGAGGGATGTCAAAAGTTGCAGCAGGATATCGACAGGATGCAAGACTGGGCGGAGAAGTGGCAGATGGACTTCAACGCGGATAAATGTGTTGTGGTCCATTTTGGCAGATCCAACTGGATGAATGAGTACACTATCAAAGGTAGGAGTCTTAGCTGTGTGGAAGAGCAGAGGGATCTTGGGGTCCGGGTCCATAAGACTCTCAAATCGGCCTCCCAGGTGGAGGATGTGGTTAAGAAAGCTTACGGTGTACTGGCCTTCATTCATCGAGGGATTGAGTTCAGGAGTCAGGAGGTAATGCTGCAGCTTTATAGGAACCTTGTCAGACCACACTTGGAGTACTGTGCGCAGTTCTGGTCGCCTCACTATAGGAAGGACGTGGAAGCTATTGAAAGGGTGCAGAGGAGATTTACAAGGATGTTGCCTGGATTGGAGGCATGCCTTATGAAGACAGGTTGAGGGAGCTGGGACTGTTCTCCCTGGAGAGACGAAGGTTGAGAGGCGACCTGATAGAGGTTTACAAGATGTTGAGAGGAATAGATAGGGTGGACTCTCAGAGACTATTTCCCAGGGCTGAAATGGTCGCGACGAGAGGGCACAGATTTAAGGTGCAGGGAAGCAAGTACAGAGGGGATGCTAGGGGAAAGTTTTTCACTCAGAGGGTGGTGAGTGAATGGAATCGGCTGCCGTCGGTGGTGGTCGAGGCGAACTCGCTGGGGTCTTTTAAAAGACTTCTGGATGAGTATATGGGATCCAATGGGATTGGGGGTTATAGATAGGTCTATGGCTGGGTAGGTTTTGATGTGTTCGGCACAACTTGTGGGCCGAAGGGCCTGTTTGTGCTGTAGTGTTCTATGTTCTATTTGAAGCAGAAGTGGTTTACGTGCCCGAAAAGGAACAATTGTAAATTCCAACGTACACCTCTGCTATATTGCACTAAATTCTGTTTTTCTTCTGGTGAAGCAATTCATGGAAATGTTGATGTGTTTCTGGAAGTTGTAATCATCTTTTTGATTTAAATTGCAGTGCCAGTGGATCCTGGTCTCATCATAGTAGTCCAAGCAAAGGAAGATGCCTATATTCCCCGAGCTGGAGTACGCAGCCTTAATGAAATTTGGCCTGGGTGTGAAATCAGATACTTGGAAGGTGGCCACATTAGTGCTTACCTCTTCAAACAAGGCCTGTTCAGGTAAACAAGTGAAAAGTTACCGAACTGGTATTTATCTGCGGTCTGACAGGCAATACTTGTTGAGTATATAGATCTAAACACTTTTTTTCTGGTAGTTGATTGATTGGACTTTTCTTCCCACATCAAACATTGTCCCCAGGTGATGAGGTAAACAAGTATCTAGCCAACCACCTGTTGATATGCAAGTGAATGAAATTTCTGTCTTTCAATTTTTTCTGTTGCAGATGGAGAATGAGAAAGTAGGGTCCCAAACCTATGTCCTCTGTTTGAATGGAGGGGAGTATGATGAGATGAGGACGGAATTGGCAAATGTAGATTGGGGGCACAGATTAGTTGATAGGACAGCTGATGAACAGTGGAGGATTTTTAAGGAGATCTTTTTCGGTACTCAGCAGAAATATATTCTGATAATAAAGAAGGACTGAAAGAGAAGAGATAACCAGCCGTGATTATCGAAGGAAATAAAGGAGAGTATTAAAGCTGATGCGTTCAGAGTGGTTAAAAATAGTGGGCAATTAAAAGATTGGGAAAGATTTAAAAAAACAACAAAGAATGACTAAGAAAGCGATTAAAGAAGGAAAGATAGAGTATGAAGCTAAACTAGCTCTAAATATAAAAAATGATAGTAAGAGATTTTACCAATACATAAAGACGAGGAGACTGGCTAGAGTGAATGTTGGACCCTTGGAGGATGAGGGGGGTGTTTAGCGATGGGTAATGAGGAAATGGCTGAGGCTTTAAATATGTTTTTTTGTGTCAGCCTTCACAGAGGAGGACATTAATAGCTTGTCGAACATTAAAGATAGAAGGATCGTAGGAGATGAGGTCCTTAATGCAATTACTGTCACTAGAGAGATAGTCTATCAAGCACTAACAGGACTAAAGGTAGACAAGTTCCTGGGACTGGATGGTATGCTTCCCAGGGTTCTGAAAGAAATGGCAGAGGTGATAGCAGATGCCTTAGTAATTATTTATCAAAATTCGCTGGACTGTGGGGAAGTGCTAGAAGATTGGAAAAAGCTAATGTTATGTTGCTGTTTAAAAAGGGTAGCAGACAAAAGACAGGGAATTATAGGCTGGTTAGTTTAACGCCTATAGTTGGAAAAATGTTAGAATCCATCATCAAAGAAGAAATAGCACGATACCTAGAACAGTTTAATCAAGCAGATGCAGCACAGATTCGTGAAGGGGAAGTCATATTTAACAAATTTATTGGATTTCCATGAGGCTGTGACTAGTGCAGTAGACAGAAGGGAACTGGTGGATATGGTATTTTTAGATTTCCAGAAGGCGTTTGATAAGATACCTCACAAAAGATTGCTGCAAAAAGGTTAGGGTGCATGGATTTGGGGATAAGGAATGAGCCTGGATTGAGGATTTGTTGCCTAACAGGAAGCAGAGAGTTGGAATCAATGGGTGCTTTTCTGCTTGGCAGTTGGTGACTAGTGGAGGGATCGGTGGTGGGGCCTCAACTGTTTACCATTTACACAGACGATCTGGAGAAGGGGATTGAGTGTAGGGTAAGGAAATTTGCTGATGACACAAAGATGAGTGGAAAAGCAAATTGCATGGAGGGTGCAGAAAGTCTGCAGAGAGATCTGGATAGGCTAATTGAGTGGGCGAGGACCTGGCAGATGGAGTATAATGGTAGCAAATGTGAAGTTATCCACTTTGGTAGAAATAATACTAGAAGGATTATTATTTAAAGGGTGAAAAGCTGCAGCGTGCTACAGTGCAGAGGGACCTGGGGGTCCTTGTGCACAAATCACAAAAACCCAATCTGCAGATGCAGCAGGTGATCAAGAAGGCGAATGGATTGTTGGCCTTTATAGCGAGGGGGATAGAATATAAAAGCAGGGAGGTCTTGCTGCAACTGTACAGGGCACTGGTGAGGCTGCAACTGGAGCGCTGTATGCAGTTTTGGTCCCCGCATTTGAGAAAGGATATATTGGTCTTGGAGAGAGTACAGAGAAGTTCACCAGGCTGATACTGGAGATGAGGGGGTTAGCTTATGAAGAAAGATTGAATAGACTGGGTCTGTACTCGCTAGAGTTTAGAAGGCTGAGGGGGGTCTTATAGAGATTTACTAGATAGGGTAGAGGTAGAGTGGGGGGGTGGGGGGGGGGTTGATTCTCTGGAATTCTCTGTCCACTGAATTATGCGAGAAAGCAGGAAAGTGGAACTGATCCACTTCAGATCAGCCATGATCTTACTAAATGGCAGGGCAGGCTCAAAGGGCTAGATGGCTTACTTCTGCTCCTATTTCTTATGTTCTTAATTTTTGAACTCTACCCTATAGACACGTTCATAATGACTTTACCTGCTGGCATAGGTGATTGGGAAATGCATTATTTTGGGCCTCTTTTTTATTCCGATCTCGCTGTTGCAAACACTCACTATTCCTCCCACACCTCTTTCCACTCTAGTTGAGTTGTGCACCTATTTGTCTCTTGGCCTTTCACAATATCAAAACATTCACAACAGTTTACTGTCAATGGAGTACTTTTAAAATGTGATCACTTTTGCACAGCAAAGTCTCAACAACTATGGTGAAAGAAATCTAGTTTCGGTGTTGGTTGAGGGATAAGAGTTGGCCGTGATATCAGGGGGAAACTCCCCATATCTGTTCAAATAGTGCCTGGGCCCTTTTATGGACGAGGATAGGATCCTGATTTAACATTTTATCCTAAAGATGGCACTTCCAACTGCGCTAAACTCTCCAAGGACAATGCAAAAATATCAGCATGCTGAAGTCTCTGACTCTTGCATACAAAATGTCTCATGGCTTAAACCTGTGGCATACTGACTTAGAAGCTAGGATGTTACTGTGGTACAGTGCTTTGGGGAAACTACAAATTACCATTATGTACCTATGTTTGCAAGGAGAACAAAGCCATGTTCCCGCTTCTGATTGCGAGCATTCATCTATGTTTGAAAGTGTCACCTCCGTTTGAAATTGTGCACGTGAGCCAGGATGAATTCTTGGTTTGATAACTTATTACCCATAGAATTATAGACTGAGGGAGGCCATTCAACCCATTGTAACTTTTTTTTTCCCAAAAGCTATCCAATTAGTCCCATTCCCCTGCTATTTCACCATTTTGCAGAAACTTATTTCCTCTTCAGGTATTACCTATCTCTGTATTGAAAGATATTGTTGAAACTGTGGTCACCATGTCGTCGATTAGTGCTTTCTATATCATAACAATTCACAGTTTTAAATAACTTAATTTTACCTCAAGTTCTTTTATCATTCATCTTTTAAATCCATCATTGTAGCGATGATTATGATTTTAACTTTTAGCAGCAAATCACCAAGTTTATAAAGAATTGTTACAATGCAGAAGGAACCATCATGTTTGCTCTGGCTCTCCAAATCAGCATCATGACTTTGTGCTTAACATACACCATACTCCTGTGCATTGTTTTATTCAAGTAATCATCTATTGACCTCTTGAATGTGTCATTTGGGCCTGCCACTACCACACTTCCAGGCAGTGCATTCTAGATCCAAACCACTCAAGGAAAAGTTTTTTTCTCGCATCACATTTACTTATTTTGCAAATCATTTTCAATCTGTACCATATTTTTGCTCCTTTTTATAAGTGGGAACAATTTCCAACCCCATTCACGATTTTGAACATCCCTATCAAATCTCATCTAAACCACCTCTCTCAAAGAGAACAGTCCAGTTTCTCATACTGGAAACATTCTTATAAATCTCTTCTGCATTCTCTCCAGTACGTTCACACCTTCTTATTGTGTAGTATTCAGAACTGTCCAACATTCTAACTGGCCACGGTGACAGTGAGAAAATGGCCACAATTTTGCAGATAGGGTCTCTTTCAAATTAAACTGGTGAATTGCTTCAGACAGGTGGCTTGCTGATTTTGGGTAACAGGAATCTCTGCAGTTATGGGTAGATCCTTGAGGTAGTAGCAAGATCAAGGCACAAGCTGAAGACTGCCAGTCTTCAATGTATTTTCCAAGGCCCAGAGAAGTATTACAGCTCCAGGAAAAAAAGGGATTCTTTTCAGTAAATCTACCAGCTTCTAATAGATGAAGTATGTGTATATTTTCTTAGTGAGAAGTGGTTCCATCTGGTGAGGGCAAAATAATTATGGAAACCTTACAGTGCAGAGGGATGCCGTTCAGCCCATCAAGTCTGCACTGACCACAATCCCATCCAGGCCCTATTCCCATAACCGTACATATTTACCTTACTAATCCCCTGACACTAGGATCAACATAGAAATCATAAAAACCCCACAGCACAGAAAGAGGCTATTCGGCCCATCAAGTCTGCACTGACCACATCCCATCCAGGCCCTACCGCCATATCCCTACATATTTACCCACTAATCCCTCTAACCTAAGCATCTCAGGACACTAAGGGCAATTTTCGCATGGCCAATCAACCTAACCTGCACATCTTTGAGAGGAGACTGGAGCACCCAGAGGAAACCCACGCAGACATGGGGAGAATGTGCAGAATCCATGCAGATAGTGACCCAAGGTTGGAACTGAACCTGGGTCTCTGGCGCTGAGAGGCAGCACTGTAGCTACTATACCAGCCCCTTCTTAATTAAATTTAATTAAAAAGTTTAACCTAATTATTTAAATCAACAAGACTGTTTGCAGGATGTTTTCTAAAACAAATTTCAATTCAGGAAATGAATTGGGTGGGCATTAACCATGATAATTGCTTAATTTCAGGTTTCACATGGAAGCATATTTTAAATAGTGATTGTAACCCTATGCCATTTTCAACAGAAGCATTTCTTCATCCCAAAGTAAAGTTCTGGATTGCAGAGTACTGCTTCCCACTTTGCTGAGACAATTTCATCTTCCAGTGTATGGTGTGTTTGCATGAATTTAGTTTTCAATGAGACCAACACTTGCAGAGATCTTGATATAAATTATACGGTAGTTATCCATGTGCACCAATCTGTTTCTCTAAGTTCCTTTAGAGTATATGGGGAGTTTTTGTGTGTAGCCCCTTTAATTATTTTGCATATTTGCTCTCACACAATAATATAAGGAGGCTGAATTGTGTGCAGCTTGCACAAAGACATTTACATTACTGCACAGCTTAGAGGAAATGTTGATGCCAACACAATATCCTTGTGTTTAACTGTGCTGTTTCCTAATGTGCTTGCTGCATATCAGGCATTATTAACTGAATTTTGGTTGAGAAGATGCTAAAAATACCACAGGGATATGCATGTTCCCAGTTGGTCAGGGCAGTCTCTTCCATAACAACTCATGGATCACTCATGTTTGTGAGCCAGTGTGGCTGCAGCCCTCACCTCTGTGACCTTCTACTCCTATAGATGTGTTCTTACTGGAAAGAGTATCGAGTTTTTAAACTCTTCAAGGAGAATTATTTCATGGAGGTTTTTATAGATGGCTTATTTTAAATGCCCACATTCACTGGTCAAAAGCAAATTGTTTAAGCCTTTCAAATTCCAGGTATGTCTGGTTAGGCCATTTCCTGTGGTACAGAATTTCTGATGGAAATTGCCTCTTGCACTTAAAATAGCCCTTTTCACTGCCTCATCAGTGATGCTTCCTGTGAGAAAAGCAAGTAAATCTTTTGCGCTGTCACTGAAAATTTACAGTGCAGTAAGCTTAGAGTTCTGATCAAATGTGTCCTTTCTCTTTTTGTTGTATGGAATAAATGGGTATTAGTAAAGTAATAATTACGTCCCACTTTTTGTACATTTTCTCCAAAATTCAACAACTTTCTTTAATTTACAGGCAAGCCATTTATGATGCATTTGACCGCTTCCTTCAGAAGTACTCTATCCAGAACTGAGTCTTGGATGCCAGGGTGATTTTAATCCATTTGCAATATGATTTTTTCTGATTTACATTTGACAGCTTATACGGCTGATCCAAATTATTGCTGCAAGCAAAAAATTGTAAAAGCAACTTTGTACTGAAGAATGAGAACTCAATTGTCCTGTACTAGTTGAAAGCCTTTGTTATACAGTAACAAAAAATGATTTGACATTTCAAAATTTATTGAAACTGACTAACACTATTATATTGTCATAAGTGGTGCAACCGAGATACTCTTTGTAGCATTAACAATCAACCTGATTGAATAGTTTTAACATTTTCACTAGTAAACTATTGGACATGGAGTGTGCTTAATTTTATTTTTTGACTTGATATCAAGTGCAGGGAAGACAGATACAAATTGCATTTTACTCAAATAAATACGAAGTCATAAAAACTAAAATGTATGTATTACAAATTAAAACTGATTTGAATAAACATAATGGAAATCTGCACAAGATCATATAAAAAGAAGAAATTGTTACTATGTTGTGCTATATAATGCCTACAAAATTTAGAAACCACGACCCTGATGTAACTTTTATTTAATGAGTAATAAATTGCAAATACTATCGATCTGGAATAAAAACTGAAAATAACACTGACATTTTAATTCTAATTTATTAATTCTGCTTTGCTGAAAGTACACTGAAACTGAGATCGTACTATAGTATAATCTCTTGAACTTTGGATGCATGTGTGAAATCAATGATTTTTGTTTTAGCATAGTTTGCATGGACAACTTGTAACTAAAAATTGATGAAGTAGTTCAATGGTATCTGTGAATTTTGTAACTAAATTTAAATATTTAAATTTTTTGTTAAAACTTCTGAAAGATGGACTGCTCCTTTCTGTTTACAGACAATAAGAGAAATTTGTTCTTTCAAATACAACAAGGTTTGAGTTTTCTAGGTTGTGTTCATTGAGCAAAATGAAAAGGGTATTTTTTTGCAACCCAGAGCTGAAAGTAATCTAACTTTCCGTCTCTAATGTCCCTACCCCACAAGTATCTCCAAACCTTTGGAATGCTTTTGCTCCAGGGATTCCCACACTTCTTCCTAACTTGTCTTTTCACTGCTGCACAGTGTCGCAGAAAAAATTCTCTTAAATGGTGGTGTAAATGCTACTGAATTTTAGAATTTGTATTATTACCACATCAATTATGATATGCATATAGAACTTAGCTTCAAAAATTGCTGAATACTTTTCCTCAAAGTATATTCTGATCATGTTCTTCAAAGCTGAATATTCAAAGCCAAAGTTTGCTTACTTCCTTTCAAAATGGAAATGTCCTACATAAGTCTGAACCATTCATTAATGCAGAGGTATAATCAGAAATTGTTCTTGATCCTAAATACCATTTCAGAAAATATTTCTATGTTTATAATTGCCAGTTTGAAGTTTAATATGTTTCATATTTTCAAAGCTGCTGTTTATAAGTAGGCTGGTACCAGACATTCTGCATACTCTCCTGATATAAGGACACTGAGTTCTGTTACAATGACATGAATGAGGACAGTGAGTTATCAGTAATGTTTCTGCAAAGTTTTTGTCAATTCACCCCCAATTCCTCTTCATGTTTTGTAAATGACCTATAGCTAAACAGAATTTATAACACTTCTTGCATGATGTTTCTATATTTGCTCTCAGTTTAAAAATCATTGTATCAAAATTATATAAATGTTTTCTCAAGTCATCCATTTCCCATTAGGAAATTATACTAAATTAATAGGATCTTTAAGATTAGAATACTGCTACTGTATTTTTATTTCATAACACAGTTGGGGTATTGGGCTGAATGAGGAAGTGTTAAACTTTGGTAGCTCAAATGCCACTCCATAACCCATGCTTTCTGCCTTGGTAATGTAACTGTACTAGTAATCCAAAAGCTAGGGCATATGGTGGCATGGATTCAAATCCCAACATGGCAGCTGTTGGAAATTAAATTTAATTTATTGGAAAAAAAATCTAATTGAAAAAAGTCATGAAGTCGTTGTTGTAAAACCCATCTGATTTACTAATGTCCTTTAGAGAAAGAAATCTGCCATCCTTAATTGATCTGGTCTACATGTGGCTCCAGCAATGTGGTTGATTCTTATCTGGCTTCTGAAATGAGCCAAGAACTCAAAGGATGGGCAACACAAATTTTTAAAAATCTAATACATTCCTTTCTGGCCCTCCTAATGTCCAAGATCACTAACTCATGCAAAATACTTTGTGCTGTTATCACTCAACGGAGTTGTTGAACTTTGATCCCCATGCCCAATATATTGATTTCAGCAATTTTAGTCTATTGTTTTGTATTTGTCAGTGGAATTGTCGCCACTTAGCTGTAATCAGCTCCATCTCTATTTACACCTTGACTACCCTTTGTCCTAAAATCCCTAAAGTGCTAACCACCCAAAATGCCTCTTTGGTCTCATTCTAGCTAACATTGTAAATTGTTCCCTCTCTTTTGAAACAACATCATTATAAAAAACCTTTCAAATACTCCACTATGTTGAACCTCGTTATCCTTGACTTCCAGATCTGTACCAATCTCTGCAATCAAATTTCTCCCCTTTTTCATAGAACCTTAAACACCCTACTCAAAATCACAAATGACACTCCCTGTAGTCATCAGTGCAGTATCCTTCCAAGAAAACTTTGGGACAGATGTTCACAACATTTTCACAATTAAAGGACAGCTGCTTTGAGAGAAACCGAGGAAGAAAGGAACTACTGTGGAGAAGTAGCATGATTGCAAGAGTTCATTTTCTGATCAAAATGAAGTGAATGAAAATGACAGAACATTTGGAGATCCAAGAAAATGGAATTGTTAAGTTGGACCTTGGATCTGGAAGATTTAGATCAAGTAGAGTGGCCGTTGAAGGACACTGAAAGTTTTGCCCTCGTTTGACAGGGTGAGGTGAGCCTATTGGATAGTCAAGATTAACATTGGATTTGTTGTTGCAATGCTATACATCTGCCAGAAGTGTAGTACATAGCAAACAACATTATAAAATGTATCTCAATTAATTTGGTTGATGTTAAAGCACCTTTTCTTTAGCTCAATGTATTGGTTGTCTATTAAGTAGTGTTTGATTTATGATGATTTATTTAGTTAGTTCTAAAATGTGAAATTTTGACCTTTTCCATTTATGATTTGGAAATAAATCATTTTTTAAAATAAATTATTGGTCTCTAGGGGATCTTTGTCCTCTCAGTTTACCACCAAAGCCCTCACTGTTCATTATTTTACTCAAAGCAAAATGCTTAAGAAACCTTAAAATATATGCACAATGTTGGAGTATTGCAAATGATTGTTTACATTGTTGTATTTTCACATGTCCATGTACTTTTAGGCAAAAAACTTTGTTGAGATGAAGGTCCCTTTACGCACTCTGTTTCCTTGGGAAGTTATTTCTGGGAAAGCACCTTGCTTCCGGTGACTGATCAGATTACCATGTTGTCTGGGAGATAATAGAAAAATGGTCAACAAGAGGTTAATTATAGGGCAGTAGATCGTAGGGGTGGTTCTCATCTCAAATAGGATTTTCATTTTTAGTTTAGAACAAGAAACCTCTCTGTGAAGAAGAGTTTAGTTGAAGTTGTGTGTGCTGGTTAAAAGAGTATAGAAATATTTATAAATTAAGTAACTGATAATATGATGCCTTTAAAAAATGTATTTGTCATTCTTGTGAAAGATTTTTTCAGTACTATTTTCCCAGGGCAGATTTGTCTATAATCTGCAGCCCACATGTTGATACTGCAAAAACATAAATTATCCTAATTATTGGTGTGTTTGTTTTAACATGGGCTAATGTAGATCTGTTATTTTAGTGTTTTCTCCTGGGAGTTTTCAGAGTAGGGTTTGAATATGTGTACTGGGCAGGTTAGGCTTGCACTGAAATGAGCATATTTCCTGCCAAAAAAAATAGGGCTCTTTCTCTGAAGTTCTATTGTTTGAAGATAGATATTGCTCTGGGGGCTGTTGTATGGGAGTCAGAAGAGATGTCTTTTTGTATCTCTGTCCAGAGGTGTCAAAAGGCTGGAAGCCTAGCACCCACATAAGCTTTATATATGTGTTGTGCTATCTGATTCTGAAGAATGATTTATGTCTATGGTGATATTGTTTAAATTGGAACTAGCAGTTAAGAATTATACTTTGTCATGATTAAGTATTTCAATTGGTAAAAGTTGTTTTGATTTTTGTAATAGTTTAACTATGTTGTTAAATAAAGTCTGTTTTAATAAACGTTTTCTCGTGGGTCAATGGAATCCCATCCAGAGCAAAATACTTTGTTTGAATTAACACCAAAGTCAAAAGAAAGTTAATTTTACATTATACTTTGCAGTTTCTGATCTGGTCCCTAACAGAACTAAGACTGAATTGATTTCAAGTGATAGCCAGGCTGAGAAGTGAATGAATTTCATATGAAAGACTATGGAGTTTAAAAAGTGTAGAACCAGGGGAATTCTAACCTGAGGTGGCTATGCTTGAGATACTAGTGGGCACAGTGGTCAGCACTTTGCATTTCAGCACTAGGGACCCAGGTTCAATTCCAGTTTTGGGTGATTGTGTGTATTTCCTCTGGGTGTTCCTGTTTCCCCTTTTAAGTCCAAAGATGTGCATGTTAGGTGGATGAGCCAAGATAAATGTGCAGGGTTATTTGAGCTGGGGTAGTGGTTGTGTGTGTGTGTGGATTTCAGTAAGGTGTTCCCTTGGAGAGTCTGTGCAGATGGGGTTGAATGACCTTCTGCACTATAGTGATTCTATGGTTGGAAGAGATTTGAAGAGAAAACCTCATAGAAGTAAACAGAAGGCTGAATAAATCTCAGCCCTTGCATGAATCTTTGAAACACTATTTAAACCATAGTTTATCTTCCAATTTTTTATAAGTATCTGACATGAGTTATTGGGGATGTAAGCCAAATGATATAGAAGGAAAGCTAAATTTGTAAGTTTGGTTTAGAGTATAATTGTAAATATAAAATATTTAGTGTGATATTTAAGGTAGTAGTATTTTAGTATTCATCTTGGTTTTTAGTGTAACAAAATTATTTTGTTTAATGAGCCCTATTGCTTCATTCTTTACATAATACCTAGACTTGGATTCCATAAAAAATCTGCCAAGATTATAAAACTTGGGTATTCTGAAAAGTAAAGCCATTCCAATGGTTGGTAACTAGACAAAATAAGATCATCAAAAGAATGAAAGGAGAAATTAGAACTTTTTGCACTCGATTGTTATGGCATAGATTGTACCATCATAATAATGGGTTAAAGGTAATATCCTAGACCTGGAAATAGGCTTGAAATTTCCACTGTGGAAGCAAACTGGAGTTTAGACCCAAAGTCAAACTACACTCAAGTTTCTTGCCAACTTCATTAGAATATGCTTTCAATTAAAATTATTGAACATTAGGAGCCAAAGGATGATGCATAATCTGTTTTTTTTACATACTTTAGGTACTAATTTAACCATTAGGTATAGTTCCTGAGAATTCAAAAAATATTTTGAGTTAGTGTCATTAAAATGCATTTTTTAAAAGATGGAAAATAGTGCAGCTCTCAACAACAACTTATTGTGTGTGTGTATATATGTATGTATGTGTATATACATACACATACACTATCACCTTTCAAGTAATAAGGTGCTTTGTAGGAAACTTAAAAAGCAAACTTAGACACCATGCTTTTGAAAGCAACATTCAATCAGATGTCCAAAGGGTTGATCAAAAGAGATTAGTTTTAAGAAGTATTTGAAAGAGGAGAGGTGGAGTGGGTTTTAAGGAAGAAATACCAGAATTTGGCACTTTGGCTGTGTTTTCAGCTGCCAATGATGGACCATTTTGAGGAAGTTCAGGAGGCCATTAGATGAGGGCCATGATCCTGAAAAGTTGAGAATCTGAAAAATATAGGGAGGACAATGCAATAGACAAATTTGAAAAAGCATTCAGAATTTTCAACTGTTACCCAATTAGGAGCCAGTGTTTGCCAGAAGCATGTTTTTTGTGCACTAGGTGTAGCCAATCCAATCCAAGTCCAACCTATGTCAGCCAATAAACCATTACTTCCAGGAATTTTACTCTTCTGGCAGGGTCAACATCCTGGAATTCTCTCTCTAATGGCATTGTGGATCAACCTACAGCATGTGGACTGCAGTGGCTCAAGACACAGCTCACCATCACTTTCTTGATGACAACAAGGCATAGGTGATAAATGCTGGTCAGCCACTGGTACCTGTGCCCCATGTGAATAAAGGACTGGAGAGTACAGAATCTCAAAATTGTCATGGCTCAGATGGCCATTTTCCCCATTGTATCTGTATTGCAACTTAGTTGCATTTTCCTGCCTTGTTCCTGTACCCTTTAACTTTTCCTATTGAAGTAATCATTGGATACCCTCTTGAATCCTGTGATGAGCTGGAGCTTGTCAACTTGTTTGTTGGCATAATGGTTAGCATTGCTGCCTCAAGCACCAGCTATCTGGATTCAATTTTGGTTTCAGGTGACCATATGGGTGGAGTTTGCACGCTCTCAATAGCTGCAT
Organism: Sphyrna mokarran; assembly: GCA_024679065.1. Taxonomy (NCBI): domain Eukaryota; kingdom Metazoa; phylum Chordata; class Chondrichthyes; order Carcharhiniformes; family Carcharhinidae; genus Sphyrna; species Sphyrna mokarran. The sequence goes on from JAGIQG010000001.1 coordinate 151,346,027, forward strand.
CGGTTTGCTCTTGGTGCTCTGGTTTTCTTTCTACAGTACAGTACTTCGCTGGAGCGGACAACCTACGACATCTTCTCTGGAGTCTTCAACGTATCATTGATGACTATGAACATCTCGCTAGGGCCATCCCCACCCCCCTCACTTCTTACTTTCAGACAACTGCACAACCTCAAAGAGATCATTGTTTGCAACAAACTACCCAGCCTTCAGGAGAATAGTGACCACAATACCACACAACCCTACCACAGTAACCTCTGCAAGACATGCCAGATCATTGACATAGACAACATCATCAACTGTGAGAATACCATTCACCAACTCGGCCAACGTTGTCTACCTAATACGTTGCAAGAAAGGATATCCCAAAGCATGGTACATTGGGGAAACCATGCAGACACTACGACAGCAGATGAATGAATATCGCTCAACAATCACCAGGCAAAACAGTTCCCTTCCTGTGGGCGAACATTTCAGCAGTCACAGACATTTGGCCTTTGACCTTCGGGTAAATGTTCTTCAAGGGGGCCTTCACGACACACGACAGTGCAGAGTTGCTGAGCAGAGACTGATAGCCATCCGCACAATGTGAGGATGGTCTTAACAGGGATCTTGGCTTCATGTCATACTATCTGTAACCCCCATGACTTGCCTGCGTTAGCAAAAAAACCCAGGCAAGTCATAAAAAAACTGTGCTGGCTGGAGATAATATACATCTCTCTAACCTCTGCTGTTGGCCACTTTAAGACTTGAATAGTAGGTTAGGTGTAAGGATTTGCATTTTAATCAGCAATCTGTAAACTGTCTGCTGCTATGTGTGCTTTTAGAGACCAGAACACCTCATTTGCCTGACGAAGGTCACAAAGGCTGAAACTCGCTGATTTACTATCAAATAAATCGGTTGGATTTAAAGTTGTTGTTGTCAAACTTTACTGAGTCCAACGCCGGCATCTCTGCATCATTTCTTTCTATAGGCCAAAGATTGACCATGCTAAATTCCACCCCCCTCCCCCTCCCCGTGTCAGAGGGATTAGCAGGCATGGGGTTATGGAGATAGAGCCTGGATTGTTGTGGGTGATCGCTCCCAAACTGTAAGAATGCTATCTATGATTTCCCGGTAAGTGCTGGAGGCAGATGCTGTGTGGTGGACTACGCATGCGCTTTGCTGCTAACGTCAATCACATTTGAAAATGGACGCGCACTTCTGACGGCGTCTTTTGAACGGAAAGGTGACGCAAGGCTTGCCTCTGAGGGGGAACGTGGATGTGCGTGTTTGCGTAATCACGTTCTGCCACGCCCCCATGCCCGGGGAAGAGTGGAGGGAAGGGCGGGTTTAAAAAAAACAGCCCGAGGCAACAGTGCGCAGGCGTAAGTGCCCGCACCGAACCGTCGACGAGCATGGTGTGGGGGAAGCCGATGTCAACCTGAGCAAATGGCAGCGGGCAGTCGGGCGAAGGGCTGGCGGGCGCAGCAGTAAGTAGGAAGGTGAAGGATAGCTGGGAGGGGAACGTAGCTCGAAGTAAAGAGGGGCGACCAGTCGGTTTAAGGAGGCCGGTTGGGCGTGGTGGCGGCGGCGGCTGCGGTGGTGAGAGAGGCTGGCGTGGAACCACGTTTGTTGCAGTGCTCGAATTCGGAAAGGGGGGAGAGCACTTCCCCCACCCCCTTCTCCTCCCCCCAGTCCACCATATTGTACTGGTGCCGGTGCTGGCTCGACCTCTCCTGGCTCCTGCTTTCTATTCGCACTGTCGCTCCTTTCTGGGAATTGGAATTTCCAGCCGCAGAACTCTCTCCAATCCCTCCCAAAGAAATTCCGCTGAGACATTTTTCAACCTGAAAACGAAAACACGTTTTTCCCCCTAGGGGATTATATTTTTTTTCGACTTGTGAAGGAGAAAGGTTTCTTTTAAGGTGCTGAGCCAAGGTAAGGGGAGGTAGGACGTTGTTCTTTCTATATTGGTGGCCTGCTTGTGTGGCATTGAATTGACCCCTCGGCGGTCGCGTTCGCCCGCTGACCGTTATAGAATCCTCGGATTCAAATTTTTCACGTGATTTTTTTTTGGATTAAATTTTAAAATGTCAGGGGATCTAGGGAGTTTTTTTTGGGGGGAGGAAGATAAGCGAATAAACAAACAATAAACAAGGCCTGTTTCCACAGTAACAGCGGGCTGTCGTAACAATAGTGTGAAGTCAGGCCAGCCGTATGCCGGGGGCAGAGCTCCCGAAGTCTCGGAGAGGGGGGCCTGGGCCAGAGGCAAAGGCCTTAAGAAAGCGGGGGAAGGGAAGAGCTTCCGAGGGAGGCAGATGGAGGCCTGGGCCGATGGCTGGTGTAGAGCTTCTGATGCCCGAGGGCGGCTTGAGCAGAATTCCTGAAGCCCCGAGCACGGAGAGCACCCGGAGGCTGGACACGTCAGTATGAAGCACTCACTCACACGTGGTCCTGGGAGCCGGCAAGAAGGCTTTCAGCAGCGGACCACCCCCGCCATGGGGAGGTGAGCAATAGGACGCGTGGTCATTACAGCGCCTAGACCGAACGAACGCGTGTATTTGTTACCTTAAAATACAAGTACTGCAGCCCCCCACCCCACCTCCCATAACATCATGAGTCGCACACCAGGCTGACTCTGCATTTATTCCATGTTTCTTTCGCTTTCACCCCCTCCATTTTTAAATCGTCTTAACTTCGCCCTTGTTCTCGAAGGGGGGAAAAAGAGTCACTCGTTGCCTTTGCTTTTAATATCCTTACTATCATTAGAGTTTAAAAAATTAAGTGAACGCCTTTTAAATTGCCCCTCTTGTACTTTGATTTGACAGTAAATCGTGAATATTTTAAAGCGAGTTATTAGAGGGAGAGAGGAGCGGTGAATTTGGAGGGCGGCCCAGCTGTGCAGCGCATGATGGCCACCGAGGTTGAGTCTCCCCTACTTCAGTCCACGGATCACGACACGTCTCTCCAGCCGTCAGGTAGCAGCAGCGGAGGCAGCTCTCAAGACGAGCCGGTGAGCCACGATCGCACTACGTTGTCGTTGGCTTCAGGAGGAGGCGAGGAGAATGCGGGTAGCGGCCTCTCCGCGAGGTTGGAGTCTCAGTCCGAGCAGCGAAGCGGCGCACTGGAGGTGGGGACCGATGTCGAAAATAAAGAAAACGACCACCAGGCCCAGAGGGATTCAGCGGAGAAGTCGCAGAAAAAATTTACGGAAGCGCCTCCTCCTAAAATCAACCCCTGGACCAAGAAAAAAAACATGGTCACTGCCAACAGCATGAATGTCAGCAGCCAGGAGGCAGGTTTGTGCACGGGCCTATTTAAAGTCTGACTGGATTCATTTTGAAGGAAAGTTACGAGGTGACAACCAACTAACAACACCGTTTAATTTTTTAATCACCTTTAGTTTCTTAAACCCCACGAAGAAATCAGCGTTTTAAAAAAAGTGGCATGCATCTAAAATGAGCTTTAACAGTCTTGATCTGACTTACTGGTTTAAAATGTGTGGGCTATTTATCTTTCAGTTTGGTGAAGTAACTGATAACTGAATTAGTTTATGGCTCATGCGCCTATAAAAGTGTTAGTTTTAATCTGTATACAGTCCGTGTTTTCATGCTGAGTTGCCATATTGGTAAGTGTCATTCATCCGTTTTATTTACATAAATGGGCATCAGGTTAAGCCAATCTGTAAGAGGTGTGGTCTGTTTACACTAACAGTCTAGAGTGAAATCTATCCGTAAGCATCTAATTTTTAGATGAAGGAACTGCAACCTTGCCGAAATTTTCTGTACAGTTGCTGGCAAGGATGGAGGGTCGGTCGGGAAACTGAAATTTTATTCCTGATAAACTTGATTAAATTATCTTCAATTTGACAATTTACGTATATGACCGTTTTGACGATGCAACTCACTCTCTGCTACCGTCAGCAACTTTGTAATGATTTACACACGAATGTTAACAGTTTTAATGAGTTTTCTAGTATTGGATTCGTTGAGAATATCATTAACCGAAACGGCAAAGATTAAAGAGGCTTTACCCATAATCCTGATGGAAGGAAACGTGGTGTTTTTTCCTGATTTTTCTAAAATATATAAACCTTTAGAATATGTAAAACTTTAGAAAATTGGGGATTTGAGTTAGATTTCTTTCCTGTCAAATCATTTTGATTTCGTAGGGAATCTGCTGATAGAAGCGCATTTTGAATGACGCCCAACCCCCGCCCCCCGCGTTTCTGATCAAATTTCACTCTAGCACGTGTAATACGACTTCACGCAGACAGTGTTTCATGGGAGGAAATGAGGTTTCTAGTTGGAGGGGGGGTGAGTGAACAGCATTGGAGTGGAATACCGAACCAGATCGTGCCCGATCATTGCAAATAATATTTTATGTATTCGTAGACGTATGCTTAATTTTTAAATCTGGCTTGCTTCTTTCCAGCTGTTAGTGGCAGCTTTGCCTGTAACAACTATTAGTAGTAATTCTTTTGAAGAATATCACTTGTATCAGTGGACGCTGTACATTTTTAGTGTTTGTGTCTTGTTTATCGAATTCTTATCACGTTACTAAATAGTTTTGAAGTCACTGAAATATATAACGCCATATAATTGAATGTACTGTTAACATAGTTAATTACTGAGGAATTCTGATGGCATTGACTTTGATTTTCACTTTTTTGTGGCCCTGTATTAGTATATACTCATCTGGCAGCGTTACAAAAAGTTAGATTTTCTACCAGAGGCTTTAGTTCCCATATTTCTGGCATCCCTTTTCTCAATGAAATGCTCTCCTTCCCTGTCCTCTTACGGCATTAACCATTTGCTGGCATATAATTTAGTTTCTGACACATTGCCCAAAAGACCCATTATTGAACCTTCAGATGTGTATAATTTGATGGGAGATATTATAGCTAAGCCCAATCCTTTTGGGTATGAAATCTTTGTTTTTCTAATCTTGTTTAGGGCAAGTTTTTTTAAATCTGCTTTTTAATTTCTGGTTTAGGACCTGTTAAGCTGCAAAGACAAGTGTTCTATATTAGGGTTGCAACCAGTGGACTTTGTAATCAGCCACTAGTGACTATAAATGTCCAGATTTCCTCTTTTGCATCTGTATCATGATGTAAATCAGCCATTTCTGTTTGAAATCTAATGCTATGTTAACTAGCATAGGTGGCCTTTCAGACTTATATTTTTTTGTAAGTGCACAAATCTAGTAAAATATTTACATTCAGTGGTCATGTGTTTTTAGTGTAGTCTGGTCTGATAGCTTTGTTTAAAAGTTTGTGTTCGATTCCCAGTAGCTTAGCTGTTTAAACATTGAATAAAGAACATACAGACTTCATACTTACTTTAATTTCCAACTTGGTTGGAATAAATCTCAGTTCCAGTACTTGACTATAAGCAGGTTACCATTGCTGATCACAAAACCAGTGAGACAATTGAAGTGAATTAATTCTGAAGGAGTCGGGCCCTGAATAAAGTTATCCCAAACTCAGTGCCCTTTCAAAAACCCAACTATTGAGACTTTGACCTTTGCCACAAGATTTTTGTAGTGTCTGAATTCCTCAGCTGCACTTTTGAATACAACTTCAAAGTTGTATTCTTCAAAGTTGTAACTCCAAGTCCTAATATCATTATGCTGTTCCCCTAGCCCATTCCCCAGGCTCGGTCCTCGCCTTTGCTCACTGAAAGGTTATGGTGCACAACTTGTTTAACAATTCACTGCCATGTCTTATTAATCCACTCAAAATACAGTTGGATTCCACTTTTTCTGCTAATATTGCTCTCTATTCCTGGATTATCCTGGAATGCAATGATAACCTCAGCCTTATTTTCTCAACTATACACTATTGTCTTAAACTCCCCTCCCCTGTTCGATGTGCTGTCACCTATAACAAGTGCAAGGACTCCATGGACTACTTTGTCACTCTGAGAAAGTCAGATCAGTTGCTTCTGCCACATCCCTCCCTTGCTTGCCAGCCTGGCCACACTTCTTTTTGTACTCCTTGAGCTAACCCTGAATTCGCAATTTTCTTTAGCTTCCCTCTACCTCCTAAGTTCACCAGGATCATTAGGGCTGTCTCCTACTCCCTTGATTCTAATCCTACTAAATTGCTATTCAACCAACTTCTCCTCCCAGCCCCCATGTGAGCTGATATTATTAATAATTCTCTCTTCGCTTTTATCCTTCTTTTCAAATCTGCAGTCATCAACCCTCATCAGAAAATGAACACTTGACCCCCTCCCTCCTTACAAGCCACCCCTTCCATCTCCAAATTCTTTTATTGTATTCTCTCTCCCAAATCCATTTCCATTTTTGCTTGCGCTCCATATTTGAATTCTTGTCTGCCTTGGTTCCAGTTTTGAAACAGCTTATATAAAAGTCACAAACATTCCATGTGATCAAGATAAACTTTCCCTCCTCGTCCTTTTTGACCTGTTGGCAGTTTTTGATATGACTGACCATTCCATCCTCATCCAATGTCTCCACTGTGATTTAATTGCGTGGGACTCTTCTCACGTGGTTTCACTTTTAATTGTAGGCAAAGATTTTCTTCCTGCTTCTGCAATGTTGCTATTGTTATCTGCTATGGATCAATCCTTGGCTCCGTCTCATGTTTTATTTACAGACTGTTCCTTGGCGGCATCCAATGCATGACGTTAGTTTTCACAAACCTTGGTAACACTCCGCTCCATCTCAAACCAATGTACTTGCCTCCTTTGTTATTGCTAAACTGTCAGACTGCTTATCTTAATATGCAGTACTGAAAAAGCAGAAATTTCCTCCACTTTAAATATTCAGAAGGCTGGAGCCACTTGCCCCAAACTATGTTTCTGATCTACCAACTTCATCCCTCTCCCTTACAAACAGTTTGAGATTGCCAGTACATTCACAACCCTAGTGTCATATTTGATTTTGCGATGAGCATCTGATTTAATTTGTGCCATTTTTAAGACTACCTATTTCCACCTTTGCAACATCAGTTAGCTTCACCCCTGTCTCTGTTTATTTGCTGCTTAAAAGCCCTCATCTATGTCCTTTGTAGTTACAAGCTTGGCTATTGCAATGCATCCCTTATTGGTCTTCTGCATTCTACTCTCCATAAACTTGAAGTTATCCAAACCTCGGCTGCCCGTATCTTAACTCTGTGTGTACTTGCTGGTTCCTGGACAAACAATGTCTTGATTTTAAAAGTCTCATCTTTATTTTCAAATCCGTCCATGACCCTGTCCCTCCCTATATCTATATTCTTATGACATATGTACACTTCTAATTCTCACCTCATGCACAATCCCAATCATAACTGCTCCACTATTGGAGATTTATGTCATTTAGTGACATCATTTACTGTTTTTAGTTGTCTAGGCCTCAAGCTCTAGAAATCTACATTTTTCCATGCTTCACTTGCCTTTTTGGAGACAATTTTTAATACACTTCTTTGACCAAGCTTTTGGCTATCCTGCCTAATATTTCCTTATGTGTCATAAACTGTTGTACATGACTCCTGTCAAATACCTTGGGTTGTTTCATTATTTTAAAGATGATATGAAGTTATAAATTGTTATGACACTGCCATTGATTTGCCTCTCACATGCAGAATGACTGGCAAGCTGTCAAGCCACATTGGCACTGGAAGAACTGTTTCTCAGAAGATAATTAATGCTTTTAGAAGAAGTGGGTAAATTGGAAAGTTGGAAGAAGTGTGAATTTTTCTTCTTAGTGTTCCAAAAGTAACTTAAAATCTAGGAAGTTAAAGATTCATTGGGCTAAGACTTCTCATGCCATGGGATGAAATTTGGACTGGAGATTAAATTTCTCCATCACTATTTTTTAAAAATTTATTTTTCTTCCCCCCTCTTTAGGTCTCCCTGCACCACCCCCCTGCCGAGAGGGCGGGCAGGTGACCTGCTCCCAGGCCTCTGCCAAAGCTGCTCTAACCAGTTGCTAGGAGGTGTGCAAGAGCATCCCAGGGTGAGTTGCCCTAAGCTTTAATTTTTTTTCCCTTGTTGTTGGGAATTGGCTAACATTCGCTATGCCTTCACACCCATCCTCTTTGCCCCCTCTCCTCCCCAGTTTGACATTTCCCCTTCTGAATAGGAGTTTAACAACAACTTGTATTTATATAGCTTCTTTAATGAAAATTCAAAGGTGCTTCACAGATATTATAAAATAAAACACTGAGATATGGAAGTAAATTACCAAAAGCCTGGTCAAAAGAGGTAAGTTTCAAGGAATGTCTTAGAAAAGGAAATTAAATTTGAGAAGCTGAGGTTGAGGGAAAGAGTTCCAGAGCTTAGGACCAAGGCAACCAGATGAATTAAAATGTGAGATGCCGAGAGACTAAAATTCAAGGTTTGTGTTGTTGGGCTAGGGGGATTAGGGACGGGTTGGTGAGGCCATGTAGTGAGCTTATAACAAGCAGCAGAATTTTAAAATTAAGATATTGCTTAACTTGGAGCTAGTCTACATCAGTGAGCATAGAGATGAAGAGTGAAGAGGACGTGGTGTGACTTATGATATGGACAGTGGAGCTTTGGTTGACCTCCAGTTTATGGTGCTGGTAGGTTAAAATGAGACTGGCCAGCAGTGCAGAAAGACCAGTCTAGTATAGAGGTCGCAAAGGCATGCCATAATGGTTCAAGCAGTGTTAGAGCTGAAGCATAGGAGGCTGCTACAGAGGTGATGGAAGTAGATAGTCTTATTGGTGTGTATTTGTGATTTTATACTCATGTTTAGATCAAATATGATACTCACATTGTGAAATGTTCGTGTGACCATTTAGAGGCATGACCATCTGGTACATATTTCAACGTAGTTGTGCATGTAGTAAGAATGTAAGTCGAGTTGTCTTTTATCTTATTAATGGGATCTGCATTACAACGTTTTGTATTTGAGACAAAAACACTTCTGAGGAAAAACGCCAGTATAATTAAAATATGATTTAACTTTATTTCTGTAACTTTTTAAAAGGTTTGTGTAGGCCCATGTATGCTGTCCAAGAGTTTGTTTAACTAGATTTCAACAGCAAATGTCAGTGGCAGTTGACTACAGAGAGTATCACATTAAACTGAATTCGACAATCCCTAGTGCATCACCCTGCAATGAGGAAAGAATCCCCAGCTGTTTCTTTTCTCTCCACCCATTCTATGGTCCAGGCATGCCAAAGCTAGTTAAACCTGAAATGTTTTAACTGAGGTCAGCAAAAGAAAATTAAACCAAGGATCTCTCTGGTCTATGTGACTCTACTGGGTATTTATTCGCTTTAACCACTCAGTCAGCAGTGGCATGATATCAAAGTATTAATGCGCTGTAAATTTTATGGTCAGTGGTGACTGGATGTATATCAGGAAATGGTGACCTGGCCAAAAGATAACTGCTGTTATATTCTTTCTTACTTTAATGAACTTGATTTCAGACAAGTTTGTATATAAGAACTTTTGATCCGGATAATCAATTTAATTCCTGTCAAACTAAATTGCTGTGGCAGTCCAATGTGACTCCAATGTTTCCGTAGAATTGGATTTTGATTATTTGATATTATAAGTACTCAAAGGTAATTATGGGAAGGGGTATAGAGTACAAGAGCTGGCCTTTAATGTTGCAGTTGTATAAAACGTAAGTTAGACCTCATTTGGAATACTGCGTCCAGTTCTGGTCGCCTTACTACCGGAAGGATGTGGAGACTCTGGAGAGAGTGTAGAAGAGGTTAACCAGGATGCTGCCTGGTATGGAAAGTCTGAGTTACAAGGAGAGGTTAGGCAAATTGGGGCTGTTTTCCTCAAAGATGAAGACTTAGACGAGATCTAATAGAGGTGTACAAGATTGAGGGGTAGAGAGAGAGTAAACAACTTTTTCCTAGGATGGACTCAAATAGCACAAGGGGTCATGGGCTTAGGCTGAGAGGGATAAAGTATAATTTGGATGCCAGAGGGAGTTTTTTCACACAGGGTGGTGGGGGTATGGAATGCGCTGCCAAGTAAAGTGGTGGAGGCAGGCACTCTGGAGTTATTTAAGAAATAAACAGCACAGGAAACAGGCCCTTCGGCCCAATGAGCACACGCTGCCACCCTGATGTTCCCACCTCTACCCGTGATCCCTGTCTATGTTTATAGATCTACGGAATAAAAACCAAATTTGAGACAATTTAGGGAGAATTGTCAATTAGCCAGTTAGCCTAAGAGCACATCTTTAGGATGTGGGAGGAAACCAGAGCACCCGGAGAAAACCCACACAAGCACAGGGAGAATGTGCAAACTCCTACAGACACAGGCCCAAATCCATGTACCTGCACAGCACAGCGATAGTCACTGAGCTGTCATGTTGCCCATCAAATGGTCCAGGTCAAGCGTACACTAACAATGTGAAACACTGAGATACTTTCAGGAAAAAAAATCCAAGAGCAGTCCTCTCACGACCCATCACGTGTATGCCCCTTGTTAGACAACAAGGTGGACCAAAGCACTTGTAGGATAAAAACAAGTACATCAATATCATAATCTATTTACACACTTCCCAGGGACTCCCAAGGCTCATGATCCCTATTTTAAATCAGTTTTCTATACCCCTCCATTCCCATCCTGTTCATGTGCCCATCTAAGTATTTCTTAAATAACTCCACCACTTGGCAGCGCATTCCATACCCCCACCACCCTCTGTGTGGGGGGAAAAAAAACTCCCTCTAGCGTCCAAATTATATCTTATCCCCCTCACCTTAAGTCCATGACTCCTTATGCTATTCGAGTCCATCCTAGGAAAAAGCCTAATCCTGTTTACTCTATCTATAACCCTCATAATCTTGTCTTGGAGCTCTTGCATCCCACTCTTGACTTTAAGATAAGTCTAGCATTTTAATACTATCACCAAGGAAATGATCAAATAGTCCGTTTTGTTTTCTGTGATGGAGACTTTGTACATTACTGCTGCAGCTCTTGTTGTATGCCAATATGTTTGATTTCATCATCAAGTTGATGGTTGTGGACCTAGATGTATGAAATTATCCACAACCTCCACCATCACATTACTAATGCTCATTGATGGCAGGATAACAACGCCTTGGAATATAACATTTGCTTTTCTGATGCTAATGAACAAATCAAACACTTATCAGGTGCAAGAGAATCTGCCAGTTTGTTGCTGAAGGTGTTCATCAGAATGAAATGCTGTTCTGGCATCATCCGCGTAGAGCAACTCTCTGAAGGTTTGGGAGAGCCAAAAGAGATGTGTTAGTTACACCTACACTTAAGCACAGAAAATACTAACCATGAGAAAGCAGCAAAAGATCTGTCAGCAACCAAGGAATCCATAGTCATAAGGGGCAGGTTTTCTGCATCTGCAGTGTGTTTTGTGGTGGACTCAGTCTGCCATTGGTCAGAAGTGGGATGTTTTAATCCCACCACTATCAATGACGTTTCCTGTTCTTTGTATTCTCCAGTGCCAGGGAACTTACAACATTGGGTTGCCATCAGCGAAACCGGAAGATCCCAGTGGTAGAATGGCTGAAAAATTCCACTTAGTGGACTCTTAAATAAAGTTGGAAGGTCATTTAGTCAACAGCTACTGGAGCCCCTAACAAGGGGCATACATGCGATGGGTCATGAGAGGGCTGCTCTTGGATTTTTCGAGAGTATCCTAGTGCTTCACATTGTTAGTGTACGCTTGACCCGGACTATTTGATGGGCAACACGACAGCTCAGTGACTATCGCTGTGCTGTGCAGATACGTGGATTTGGGCTTGTGTCTGTGGGAGTTTGCGCATTCTCCCCATGCTTGCGTGGGTTTTCTCCGGGTGCTCCGGTTTCCTCCCACATCCCAAAAATGTGTTCTTAGGCTAATTGGCAGAACAAGTTCTCCCTAAATTGTCTCAAATTTGGTTTCAATCCATAGATCTACAAACATAGACAGGGATCACGGGTAGAGGTGGGAACATCGGGGTGGTGGCATGGGCTCATTGGGCCAAAGGGCCTGTTTTGTTTTTTTGTAAATATATTAATGTAGTTCTAAATTCTAGTAAAGAATATTGAAGGAATAGTGTATTCTGTATATTTTTTTCCAAGGCACTTCACAGAAGCTTGTCAAACAAAATTTAACATCATTTACTCCCTGAAGAGCTCTTGGAAAATCACTGGAATAAGTTTACAAAAGGGCAAAAAAGTGTGGCTTCTTGCCTGTTGTTTTGGAACTCTGCCAGTTTTAAGAGCTGCAGCTGTACCTTTTGTTCCCTGAAAGCAATGATTCCTGTTGTTCCTAATATTGTGTACTATTAAAAGATGTGAGATTTTGTTTAGCCATCCTAGATAACGAGACCTGAGGCCCAAGTATTTTCAGAAAGGCTATGCTTTTAATTTTTCTGATTATATAATTTGAATATGTAGACAACATTGGATTGAAATAATTTGTGAATTTAATCTGCAGTCCAATTCCTTTAAATGAGGCAAGGTCTTTTTGACATCCGTTCATGTAACTTGTATATTAACCACATTTCTTGTCTGAATATCCAAAGTTGATAATTCTGTGTCATTTAATAATTTTGCTGTGTGGTTTGTTACAGATCTTATTACTAACTATTGTCCTTTATTGTGCTGTTTGCTTGTAGGAACCATTTTGTGTTGAGACTAAATAGAATCCATAATTGCTACTAAGAGGAATTTGCATTATTTAATAGAGTTAAAAGCTCACGGCTCAAACGAAAAGATTATTTGAAGTTAATCAGCACGCATGTTACTGGTGAAATTGAGGCTGTGTGTTTTATACTGAGATTCAATCCATTAAATTCAGTTGGTTATTTGTGATGCAAAAACCATTTTTTAAATGAAACTTTGTTTATCAAATTCCCTTATCATATTGTGGTCCCATGGCTTCATTAATGTATTAGCCATTTAGCCTGTACTTTGTAAGGAGATTTAATCCCTGCACTTAATCTTGCCTGTATTTTTTTTGAACAAAACGAAGTGTGAAATGAAGAATTAAATTTACCCCAAGAAACTAATAGTACAGAGCCAAAGGACACATGGCAACATCTTTTCATGTCATACCTTTTAACCTGCTTTATAACAAAGCTGTGATAGTGTTCATAATTTAAACAAACTATAGGCCAAGATAAAATGTTCTAAAACATGAACTATTATTATTGACAGTTTGACACGTTTTCAAAAATATAAAGTATAAATTCATGCTCAAAATACAATAAACAAATGTATAAAAAGGAGTCTTTTTTCTGACAAAATTTCTGTAAAGGTAACGAAAAGAGTCTTTGAATATTTTTAAGGCTGAGCTAGACATGGGTGAGCAGTTTGGGGCATACAGGAGTGTGGGGTTGAAGTTATGATTGGATCAGCCATTATCTTATTGAATAGCAAAGCATGTTCAAGTGACCAACTCCTGCTTGTAATTCATTTATTTCTAAAAATCTACTTAAATCCTCCATTAATTTTAGCAAAAGAAACGTACAATTTGAACAACAATACTGGCATAAGAATAGTAAGGGTACAATACTGCTGAAAGATGTAATTCCTTGAAAGGCAAGTTATTCTTGATGCAGAAATATTCAATTCTTTTATGCCATGCAAGAAATTTGAAAATGAATGCTAGGTTTTGATTTAATGTTTTATCCAAAAATGCTGAGAATTTACTTTAGGCCCATAAAATTCAAATAGGACAGGTCAGCCAGAAAGAAAGTGAAACTGAATAGTGCGAACATCTCTGTGGACCAGATTACCAGGGCTGACGGGCAGCCCAACTCATACAAGATGTAGTTTGTGATTATGATTTGCCTGTCCAATTTCCGTTCTTGTATGTATGCAATCCCTAATGATTTGGTCACAATAAATCTCACTGCCATTATTTGTTATGACATGATTCTGGAAAAATTGCAATTGTGAGCTCTGTGCATTTTTTTTGAAAAAATTTTTATAAAGTTGTGGACTGTGGTAGAGTGATTTCTTTTAATGATGAGTGGTTTAACTGTTGAAAGGTCCAAAGATTGCCATGATTATGAAGAATTAACAACAGAAAATTTTGCCCATCACTTGGGTCCATCTAGACTTCTATAGATGGACTTCTAATCTGTCTATCTTCATTATTGAACCGCCATCAAGTTTCTTCCTATTGAATGTGCTTTCACTCTTTTTGTGATTGATGTGGCTAAGCAGATACTCTTGTTAGTGCAGGGTTAAAGTTACCTATCAAAATTAAGAACATAGAAAATCGCTTCATAATTGTAGAAACATGAATGTTAAACACTCAGATGCCTTGGGAATCATTGTAGCCTTGCAGAATTTTGATAAGGAAATAATATTTATTTGTCAGTTGTAGAATGAACTAGAATTAAGCATTAGTTAGTCATTCAATCTGTACTTTCCAACTCTATGTTGTCCAATAGCAAAAAACTCTTTTTCTGTCTGTTCTCCCCTTAACAATTTTCCTGCTGCTTGTTTCTGTACCACCTCCTGTATAAAGTCATCAAGCCTAAAATCCTTGTGAACTTGTATCTTATAAGCTTCCACCCATGTCCTGTGGTTTCATTGTTTTGTGGGAGTCTCAGGTGTACTATTGGGGTTCCTTTTGATCTAATTGCTTAAGGGCGTGCAATAAAACATTCACTAACCTTATTCCAGAGTAAATGGCCCTATCTTCTTCCATCGTGCCTCCATTGTTAACTATTTTCAACTAAGTACTGGTTTGTTTTCCCTTCGCTGCATTGTTTTAAATGCAGTACTATAGAATTTTCAGCATAGTTAATTGCCAGTTGAGAATGCAAGTTAACATATTCTTGCTTTGTTATTTCACACATTGAAGAAGTAGGTATTATAAAATCAACAGCTTGAATGTAAACTGCTTGATTTTTATTCTGAAATTCCTAGCTTCAATTTTGGAATGTAGAAATCTTTCACAAATAGATTACCTTGGTATCTGCAGCCTTTAATTTAGAAACCGCCATTTATCTGAGATCGTTGGAAAAACGCAAAAGTGCATTGGCAATCCATACATTTATGCTATGAATACTGATTTATAAAACTAGATACCCACCAGAATCAAGTAAATATTATTTGATCTTCACATTCTGATCTCAAGTAGCAGTTGACATTAAACCTCACCAAATTAAATTTATTTGAAATGTTTGTATACACTGATCACATTTTTAATTCGTATACAATTTCGATCTTCTCTCCTTTTTTGTCAACTGTGGTATCAGGACTCGTTATCCACAAAACGTTAAAAAAAATTTGCAATCCTGCTGCTCTTGTCCTGTGATCTATGCTGGGGCTCCCAAACAGAAGTCAGTGAAGGCTTTCTAAGGCGCCATTGATGCTGGTGGCAAGCACGTCATCAGCAAATGCTGGTTTCAACATTCTAAATTTTTAAAAAAACAGTGAGAAAAATAAACCAATCAGAACAAGACCTCTTAGAGCTCTGGAAACAGAACACCCATCAGCAGGCAGTGCTCTGAGAACCCTTGCTCTTTGATTTATTTGATCTTGATGGTGTTGGGCATAAAAGTCCAGGCCAACAGTGAAGATCAATGGTGAGCCAGTTGGAGCCAAGTCAGCAGGAGGCAAAGAAGCATCTGTGGCAGTTCAGACAACACAATGATGGCCCTTCACATAGGAAATTTAATTCAATGCAGAGAAGTATGGCGATGGTGTGAGTGAAGCAGGGTAGGAGGAGATGTGTAAGGGTGCACGGAGTGGGTACAGTGACTGGATGGAGGGGCGTGGGTGGGGGTGGGTGCAAGTTTCAGTTTTCCAATGTCAAAAGGTAAGAATTAATCTTTTTAAATAATAGAACTATTTAAATTATTCACACTTAGTCAATACTACTTCCAGCATTTAACATTAAGGGGCTATAGGAGAATGTCTTGACCAGGGGTTAATGGAGATGCACTAAAGTGTTACATAATAGACTAGGAGCAGTATCAGCCTAAGGCATTAAAGGGGTTGCCGCAAACTGTAAAGTGCTTATTTCCATTCTTAAAGTTACAAAGCCAATGCCCAGTGATTAGCACTGCTATCTCACAGTTCCATGGAATTAGGTTCAATTCAAGTCTCGGGTCACTCTGTGTGGAGTTTGCACATCTCCAAGTTTCTGTGGGAGTTTCCTCTGGGTGCTCTGTTTTCCTCCCACTGTCCAAAGATGTGTGGATTAGTTGATTGGCCATGCTAAATTGTCCCTTAGTGATTAGGGGATTAGCAGGGTAAGTATGTGGTGTTGTGGGAATAGTACCTGGGTGGGATTTTGGTCAGTGCAGATTCGGTGGGCTTCCTTCTGCACTGTAGTGATTGTATAATTGTGTGCATCTCTGATGTATACTAATGATAAAGATCTGCTCACAGAAGGTAGAATTGCAAATGGCACTGCTTGGAAATTTAGTAAATCGTGAAGAAAGTAATAAAAGACATAGGGAGGATAAATTGGAATGTTTCCTGTTTATTTTGTTCAGAGATGGGTGTGCGTGTCACTGGCAAAGCCAGAATTGCCCACTCCTACATGGTGTTAAGATGATGGTAGTGAACAGCTGCCTTGAAATGTTGTCCAAATAGTGTAGATACACCCACAGTGCTGTTAAGATTAGAAGACACATAGGAAATTTAATTCTATGTAGAGAAGAATGAGAAGTTATATGAATTAGAGGTACAGTTTCAAAATGGTTACAAACACTGCAGTATAGATCCTCCTTTTGTTATTTCAGCATTCTAATTTCCTTCTGGGCATCTCTTGATATATTTTATCTGGAAAATTCATTCAGTTTGAATAAAGATTTTGCCAAGCTGCTGCCTACTGAGTATTTTCAGTATTTTCTATCAATATAATAGATCTTGACTGTATGACATGACACAGGAGACCAGTCAGTCCATAATGACTCACTTGGTGTTAAAATATACGTGTCTTTAGAGATGGCAAGGCATGTTGTTATGATTTTTTAAAACAAAATCTACAGGTTTCTGGGTGTACAATGTAAAAGCAAGAAAGCTGTACCAAATAGTTTCACTACTTCAGCTGAATTATTGTATACAGATAAGGAAAAATGCCAAGGCCATGGAGAGAGTGCTTGGGAGATTTTTCGGAATTATGTTTTGGGAAGAGAATTTCCAATTGCATGGAGACACTAAAGAATCTAAGATTGTTCTCTTAGAGCAGGGAAGGTTAAGGCCAGATTTAATAGATTTTTTGATTGAGCAGTTGTAGAAAAATGGTTTCATATGGAAGAAGGTCTTGTAATTAGATGAGACAAATTTAAAATGATTAGCGAAAAGCTGGGGAGAAATAGAAGTTTTGTATCAGAAGGTTCAAGATGTACTAGAATACGCTGCCTGTAAGGATGGCGAAGCACACTTAATAATTTTCAAAAGGAATTGGAAGAATACTTGAAGAAAAATCATTAATGTGCTTTACAGAAAGAACAGGGAATGGCCAATTGGGGTAGCTTTTAGAGAGTTGCTGCAGATACAAGCCCCTTTAATTCTACAAAAAATTTGAAGGCAATATTTTTACCAAAATGTAAATAATTTGGGTAATCTGTACTGAATTTCCAATTCATTTAAGTACAAAACTTTGTGTAGTAGTTCCTGAATTACTATCTGGAACAGGTTTGTTGATCCTTCTCCTGACGCAATCTTGAAATGTGTTTTACTGAAGCTGGGTCTTAAATTCTGAGCATTGTGCACAGTTCAACTGTTGTATATGCCCTCATTCAGTGTACCTTTGAATTTGGAGCACGTAGCGATTTCCTTTATTATCCACTTTGTGTTGCAGTATCATGTTGCAATTTGAATCCTCCAGCACTGGCAACAGTGCAAAAATCACTGAATGCTTAATTTTGCTTTATTCGAAGTTAGGAATTGTGATCTTTGATCTTGGCTGTAGAATTTCTCTGTTGTTCCTAAAAGCCAACAAACAAAATACTTACTTTTTTGATGAATCTTCATTCAGCTGGCCAGAAAAGGCAATGTAGACATTGCTGTTTCAAAAAGCATGGTGAACACAATTTTTGAAGAGGCTTATTGCTTATCAAGGCAAATTGTGTAATTGTTGCTTTTGTATTAGTGCTGATTCAATGTCAGAACTGCAGAGCCAGCATTATTATATTTTAAACAAAACATGAGATTCTATTTTATAAGGCTGAAATGGTTGGAATGCAGCAGTACAGATCAATTTGAATTTTGGTGTGGTCAAAGTTGATTGTTTGATTCATCAATTCTTGGTCCTACTGTTATTTCTCGCTGATCAAGTGTTCATTTTTAGTGAATTCTCCTCTTCAATCCCATCACATTGTCTAGGTGAAGTCTCGCCTTATTCTGGGTCTAGTATAGATTGTTGATGGGGATAGTTTGCCATGATTATTCAACGACTCTCATTTTTATTCTATCATGCAACTACCAGTATGTGAACTAATTGGATTTTTTTTGTTTAAGCAGCTCCTCTATTTTCCCCTATACTCTGTACTCTTATTGAAACATCAGATTCTGAGGGGTTTTGACAGAAAAATGCTGAGAGGATTTTCTGCTTGTTGGGAAACCTTGTACTGGGGCACAGTTTAGAAATAAAGGGCCTTCAATTTAAAGCTGAAGGAAGAACAGATTCCTCTATGGAGGGTCAATCTTTGGGAATTCAAAGTCATTTAAACATATTCAAGACTGAGTTAAGCAGATTTTTGATTTCTAAGGAAATTGTGGGTCATAGAACAGCAGGTGAGAAAGTAGAATTACAGTCACAATCAGATCAGCCATGATCTTGAATGGTGGAGCAGGAATGATGGGCCAAATGGCCTACTCCTCCCATTTCTTATGAACTTAATATACTGTATCTGGTAACTTATTGCCCGATGCTAAACAACTGCTTTAATTTCTATTTTTGTCACTGAATTGCCAAGTGTACTTACTGCTGCCCTCTGCAGGAAAAGGGTTTCTATACTTGTCAAAAATTGAGACTGTCATATGACTGAACAATTATCCACAGTAATAATAAAATGGTCTATTTTTCAGGTAATTCTCCAGTTTTGCTCAGCCCATGACCAAAAAGTATGTGCGTTGGCAGATTTCCTGTTTTGCATGATGGCTATGCTTTAAGGAACATGATTGTAAATTAAATAATGCATTGGTTCTGTAAAGTATTGGCTTTGAGTGGCCTAATTGAAAGTGTAAGTCGCAGTGTGGGAAAATGCATTTTTCAGCTAAGTCTGATTTCTCTTTAATGTAGTGTTCATGATTCAGTGTTATATGTTACCATGCTGCCATCGTACAAACCCCCTCTAATTGTCTGCTTGTGGCTGAATCTAATGTGACATCACGCCCCTATTATAACATCTAACTATCTGCAATTGAAGTGAATTTTCATGTTAATAAATTTGACAAGTATTTATGTAAGATGCAACTGGACATTGGCATTGATTAGTGAAATAGTTTATTTTATAAACTGTAGGAAGTTTACTTTGAGTTTTTACTGTCACTGGGGATGGTTTTTGATGTAGGAAATTGGATTTCTGTGTTTTGAATTGGACTCAGTTTGTAAATTGCGGCTTTGAAACCATCATTGCAAATGATGATTGTAAGTACAATACCCAAAATACATCGGAAAAATAACAATCCTGGTTAATGATTTTGATATACAATTGAAAGAAGATGAATTGCTTTGAAAGATTCAATGAAAATCTTTGATTTTTTTTTGCTCTGGATATTTGTTAACACAGGAACCAAGTTAAGAGTGACAGTTTCTAAGAATGCCATCATTCAATGGGAGGAGTAAAGGAAGTATGAAAAATCAGTAGGGTTTTGATTTTAAATATGTAAGGGATGCAAAGAGAAGAAAAGTTCCATATTTTTGGGGTGTTCTGGGGAAGAATGAATTAAGATAGTGGTGGCTCATACTCTTAAGACATTGAGAATTTAAGGAAGCAGAAGGGTATGCTAAACTGCATATCTGCAATTTTGTAACCAAGGCTGCAAAGAATGTAGGACTACTGACCATTCTATTGTGCAAATAAGTGGAAGAAGTTGGAAGTTCAGATTGAGTTAGTAATCACATAAGCTGATGGATGAGCTTTTTCTTGCTGTATAGGAGTTCAAGCTTCTGTAAATTTGCCACGGCTTGGTCCGTACTCTTTAGTATTACCTCTGATCTCAACCGTGAATGTGGCGAGGCTGCTGCGACTGGTCTTGTGTTCTCAGGTTACGTAGGGAATGCTGGCCAGAGATCTCCTAACAATTCCCTCTTATATGGGGAAAGGTTTTTATTAGTTTTAGTGAATTATGTTTATTAAATGCATCAAAGCATTTAAAAACTGTATCAAAATAATTCACAATAAGTTTGTCTTTTTTTTTGCAAAAGGTCTTAAAAGTGATGAATGAGTGGTTTATTTTGGGATGAGGGAGAAATTTGATCAGGAGCTCGTGGCACTAATTAAAATAAGTGACTTGGAATCTATACAATCCACCAAAAACATTGGACAGAAAATCCAGTTAAATTGCTTGCATAACTTAAATTGGCTAAAGTTTAATAAAATTCATTTATTAGTGTCACAGACTTATAGTAACACTGCAATAAAGTTACTGTGAAAATCCCGTAGTCGCCACACTGCGCCTTTTCGGGTACACTGATGGAGAATTTAGCATAGGCCATGCACCTAACCAGCACGTCTCTTGGACTGTGGGAGGAAACTAGAGCATCCAGAGGAAACCCACTCAGAAATGGGGAGAACATGCAGACTCTGCACAGGCAGTGACCCAAGCTGGAAATTGAACATGAGTCCCAAGGACTGTGAGACAGCATTGCTTGCCACGTTCCCTCTAGCATTTTCTGGCAGTCTTGCCTGTGAGTAAGAAGTCTCATAATAACAGGTTAAAGTCCAACAGGTTTAATTGGTAGCACAAACTTTCGGAGTGTCGCTGCTTCAGGTGAGTGAGGCATTGTGTTCGTCTTGCCCGTTAAGCAGAGGCAGCAGAGCTTCTATTTGCACTTGTTGGTTTATTGTGTTTGAATTTTACAGGTCTGGGACAGGACTCTTTATTAAGAGTAGCAAGTTAATTATTCCAACTAAATTTGTTGATAATTGCTGCCTGAGGTGTATAGAAGCTAATGAGAATATTGATTTAAAATAAGGCCTGCAAATCTTTATTATATGGACCTAAGCAAGTGACAAACCATGAACATACCTGGGCCATTACAGTTTTTTTATAGCCTTTGGCTTTTTGTGTTTTGCCACACCCTGAACAAATTTTTGATATTGTTTCTCAATTGCCAATATGTTCATTCTTGTTTTGTAGGATGGGGGGTTGGTAAATGGATCAATCAAAAAGCTTTCACAAAATGTTAGAGAAAATTCAAATGATCAATCAACTCATAGAGGCTCTGATTAAATGAAGAGCCTTTCCAACTTTGGACTGGATGACCAATAGAATGACTTATCCCATTAAGTTTTGAAACTGTCTTGATACACTCAGAACAATGTATGTAACTAAGTGGTTATGTTACAAATATATAAAAGAGCAAGGAAAGTCCATCTCCCCAGGTGGCTTTATATTAGCTTTCTATCCAAATTAGAAGATGTCTAAAAAAGAAAAGTGACTTTCCAGTTCATTCTGAATACTTTGTGGATAGACATAATTATAAAATGAAGAACTGAAAAGATACTGTGTGGCATAGTAAATTGTGGAATATTAGGATGCATTGTAACATTGTAAGTCATTGATGGTGGTACTTCGTTTAGCCTCTTGGTACTTTAGATGAAAAAGACTTGAGGCAGAATTTTATCCTTTCTTTCAATTTGTTTGTGGCAATATTGACGACTTTTCTAGTCAAAGTTCTTGCACATAACTTGTAGTCATTGATTGTGCTATGCTTCCCTGTTGTATGTACTTTCTAAGTATGTTCCAATAGTGCATGAAGTTTATGAATGTGCTTCCCCTTTATTAGATACTGAGCTACTTTTTTTAAAAAAAAATAACAAACAGGTCATATCAGAATACTCTGATATGACCTGTAACACATTTCAGGACTTGCTCTGAATTGCAAAGCTATATCCATCTTGCCTTATTTTAAAGTAAATTATTTCATGGGATTTGCATAACTGGCAAGACCAGCCAGCATTTATTCCCTCTCCCCAAATGTCCTTGAAAAGGTGATGGTGAGCTGCTACCTTGAATGCCGCAGGGCGGGCTGTGTCGTTTAGCCGCCGCAGGGCGGGCTGTGTCGTTTAGCCGCCGTTTTGATTCAGTAATAGTGAAGAAAGTGATATCTTCTTACGTTAGGGATGATAGGAAAGGAACCTACACATGGCAGTATTGCCATGCATCTGCTACCCTTCTCCTTCAAGATGGTGGAAGTTGCGGATTTGGAAGCTTGAAGGAGGTTTGGTGAGTTGCTGTAGTGCATCTCGTATGTGGTATGTACCACTGCCACAATGCTTTGGTGTTGGAGTATTTGAATGCTGATTGGGTGCTTTGTTTTGGATGGTCTCAAGCTTTCAGTGTCTTTGAAGCTGTACTCACCCAAGCAAGTGGAGTGTGTTCCGGCTTATTCTTGTCTTGTAGATGGTTGACAGGCCTTGGAATTCCCAGTTCCTGACCTGTTCAGTACCGCAAGCCCACAGACAACCTCATGATGCACCACTTTTCCAGTTCCACCCTCAGTACTTTAAAGAAGCCATCCCCTACGGACAAGCCCTCCGTATACACCGAATTTGCTCAGATGAGGAGCATCGTGACAGACACCTCCAGATGCTGAAAGATGCCCTCGTGAGAACAGGATATGGCGCTTGACTCATCGATCGACAGTTCCAATGCGCCACAGCGAAAAACCACACCGACTTCCTCTGAAGACAAACATGGGACACGGTGGATAGAGTAAGCTATGACATCTTTTCTGGAGTCTTCAACGCATCATTGATGAAGACAAACATCTTGCCAGGGCCATTCCCACACCCCACTTCTTGCCTTCAGACAATCGCAAACCTCAAACAGACCATTGTACGCAGCAAACTACCCAGCCTTCAAGAGAACAGTGACCGCAACACCACACAACCCTGCCACAGCAACCTCTGCAAGGCATGCTGGATCATCGACATGGATGACATCATCACATGAGAATACCATCCACCAGGTACATGGTACGTACTCTTACAACTCAGCCAATGTTGTCTACTAATACGTTGCAAGAAAGAATGTCCCGAAGCATGGTACATTGGGGAGACCATGCAGATACTACGACAGTTGATGAATGAACATTGTTCGACAATCACCAAGCAAGACTGTTCCATTCCTGTTGGCGAACATTTCAATGGTTACGGGCTTTCGGTCTCCGATCTTCGGATAAGCATTCTCCAAGGTGGCCTTCGACACATGACAGCACAGAATCGCTGAGCAGAGACTGATAGCCAAGTTCTGCACAGTTGAGGACGGTCTCAACAGGGATCTTAGCTTCATGTCACACTATCAGTAACCCATGACTTGCCTGGGTTTTCAGAACCTCACTGTGCTGTCTGAAGGCAATACACATCTCTTTAAACATCTCTTTAATCTGTGCTCAGTGCTCAGCCACTCACATTGTCAGCCGCTTTAAGACTTGAATAACAGGTTAGGTGTAAAGATTCGCATTCTAATCAGTAATATGTAAACTGTCTGTGCTGTTATATGTGCTGTCTGAGACCAGAACACCTCATTCACCTGACAAAGGATAACCTTGAAAGCTTGAGTTCACTATCAAATAAATTGGTTGGATTTAAACCTGGTGTTGTCAGACTTCTTACTGGTCATGTAATCGCAGTATTTACATAGTTGATGCAGTTATGTTTACCTCCTGTTATGGTGATGCTATTAAAAGTCACGGGAGATTATGACTTGCTCTTGTTGGGGATGGTCATTGCTTGGAACTTGTGTGACACGGTTGATACTTGCCACTTATCAGTCCAAACTTGAATGTTATCCATATATCTCGGCATTTGAACATGCATTGCTTCAATATCGGGAATTATTCTTCCCTATTGGGTACATGCATTGTAGGTGAACATTAGCATGTCAACTTAAACTTAATATTCTATATTTTACCTCAGCTGTGGAAATTAAGGAATGAAATTACAAGTATTTTCACTTAATGTTTTCTGTAGCCAAATGTGCAAGTGCTGAAAAGAGGAAAAGCTCTACCGATTGCTATTGACTTTTCATGCTGAGAAGGCTACAGAAAAGTAAATCTTAAGAATAGTTCTAGTTAGCTATCCCAAGATTCTAGGGATTCACTCATACAATTTCTTCTGAAACAGAGGAGCTAATCCAAATTTTATTTTGGGAACAAAAGAGTTTTCATGTGTTCATTTAAATCAGATGCTTTATGTATTGTGGTATGTAATTCCATTGGATCATAAAATTTTAAGGAAAAAGAGCCATTCAGAACATTGTGAATGCACTGGCCAAAATGAGAAGGAAAAAAAGCTGCTCCTTTTCATCCCATTTTGCAGTACTTGGTCTGTAGGTTTGCAGATTTATAGCACTTGAGGTACAGATCCAGGAACTTTTTTAAATGAGTTGAGAGTTTCAACCTCAGCTACCAATACAGGCGTTGAATTCCAGACATCCATCACCCTCTGGGTGAAAGTTTTTCCTCATGTTCTCTCTAATCTTTCTAATAATTACCACAAATCTATGACCACTGTTAACAGACCCCTCCAATGCTGAGAACAAGTCTTTCCTATCTAAACTGTTCCACCTATATAGGCCATTCATAATGTTATACGCTCAGTAAGGTCACTTAGCCTCCTCTATTCTAAGGAAAACATTCTAGACTGTTCAGGCTTTTGTCATAGCTGCAATTTTCAAGCCCAAGCTACATTTTGAAAGTCTTCTCTGTACTGCTTCCAGAACTGAGCACAAAATTTCAGCTGTGGCTTAAATCAGTGTTGGGTAGCATTCTACATCTCTGCTTTTTCTATTCAGTGCCTTTGTCCAATAAAGGAAAGCATTCCATATCCATCTGTTCTGCCACCTTCAGGAACCTGTGAATATGCACTCAAGGCATTTTGGGGTGACATTGTGGTTAGCACTGCTGCCTTTCAGTGCTAGGGACCCAGGTTCGATTCCCAGCTTGGGCCACTGTTTTGGGGTTTGTGTTCTTCCCATGTCCTCATGGTCTTCCTCTGGGTGCCCCGGTTTCCTTACACAGTCTGAAAGATGTACTGGTTAGGTACCTGAACAGATGCTGAAATGTAGTGACTAGGGGAATTTTACAGTAGGTTCATTGCAGTGCTAATGCAAGCCTTACTTGTGATTAATAAATAAACTTAACTACGTCTTCTACCCCTCCCACTTACTATTTCCTTGTTTTGTTTGTCCTCCAAAATGCATTAGCTCACTTTTTCTAATTGAACCCCATTGCCACTTTTCTCACCCAGCCAAAGTATTAACAACAGTTGTGCTCTTCACTATTTTTATGGACAATTTTTGTGTTAACTGTAAATTTTCTGGTCTCTTTTTTAGCCTATGTTTATGGGCCCCAACGCAGCCCTGTGGAATGCCATTGGAAACTGCTTTCCACTTGTAAAAATATCCATCAACCATTACCCTTTATTTCCTGTCACTGAATCAATTTTGGATCGCTCTCACCACCCTTGTCTGCACCCCATGAGACCTCAGTCTGTCATATGCAATCTTGTTAAATGCCTTAGTAAAATGCAAGTAGACAACATCCATTCCACCACCTTCATCAATCCTCCTCGTTATGTCTTCAAAGATTTCTATCAAGTTGGTAAGATATGATCTTATCCTAATGAACTTCCCCTAATGAAACCATACAGACTATCCCTGATCAATCTGTGTATTTGTAAATGACAGTTATTCCATTCCCCTCAAAATGGAATAATAAACCCATTGCTGAAGTCAGACTGGCCTAAGCCTCTCATTCTTTTTGAATAATGGTATAATGTTTGTGCACCTCCAATCCTTTTGTCCCTCACACGAATCTAGAGAAGATTTGAAAAATGGTCCTTTTACCATTTGCTATTTCCTGTCTGGCTTATTTTTAACAGCCTGGGATATAATTCATCTGATCGTGGTGATTTGTGCCACATTCAGTCCCACCAGTATTATCATTATGCTTATTGTATCGAACATTTCACATTTCTCCTCTTCAACTAGAATGCCTCTCCTTGGCTTTAGCATTGAAGCATAAGTTACTGTGTACATCTTGGTAAACAGTAGAGCTCCATAGTGTGCACACATCTTTGGTCTGGACTGTTACATTAATGCCATTGTCTGTCTCTATCATAATTATTTCGCTTTCTATCTTTAGAAGCTGACCTTGTTTATCTTTTACCTTTTGAAAAAGAAAAGCCACTTGAAGATGCGTATCATGTTGTATAAGATTATTTGCTTTTGATTATCCATAGTTATGTTCTATAACAATAAATGATAGAATGTTTGTTTATTGCCTAAATAATCTACATAGAATGTTTAGGGCATTTCTTTGACTGGCATTGGAACATTGGCCAACCAGTTACACACTGTCGTTTTTTAAAAATTGACTTGTTCCTGTCGCAGCTCCATTTGCTCAAAGGTTGGTGTGAAAGAAAGCTGGCACTTTTGAGACAACAGCTGTTCTCAAACAAGGCTAAACGGTAGAAATAATGTAATACAGATTTTTGGCCGATTTTAGTAGCAGTGAAGGTTATAAAACTTTAAAACGTTTCAGAACTACAGTCTGAAGTGAAATCTAAATATTTCAGATCTGACTACTGGATTTAATTGTTGCATATATTATATTTTCAAACCATGTACATTTTTGTGTACCATTTAAAGTATAGTGAAGTTAGATTAGCCTCTTAAAATTCTGTAGTTCTAGAGCATCTGAAAAGCTGTGTATAAATACACAGCAAAAGTTTCAGATTTGAATCTCCTGTCAAAAGTTTTTGTGTTTTTAAGTCTGCTTTTGAAAGCTATGCCCTTACTTTTGAGTCAGAAGGTGCGTTTGCTCATGTGCTCTTCTCTCTCTCCCCACTGTCGCGCACCCCCACACCCCCCTCCCGGGACTTGATGGACATGGAAGGTTAAGATTTGATTTGCAGATTGAAATCATCCACTGATCAGCCAAATGCTAACGGAAAACCATCTTTCCTTACCAAATACAACTATGGGTCGAACTAAAGTCCATATTTGTCAATGTTCTTTTAGGCCATGGTACCTAAAGAGAAAAGGCGTACTTATGAAGTTAACATAAATGTTTTTAACGTTTTGGGAAAATTCTCTAACAGCTGTAGGGAATCATTTTGATTAATGGCATTAGTGATTCAACTACTCTTCTGATCACCTCTATCTCTTGTGCTCTGTCTCTTTGTGCCCTGGCTCTTTTTCCTCTATTCCCACCTGTAGTTGCTCTGCCATTCTTTCTAGAAGTCCATGGGAAATACCTCCACGTCCAAATCAAGTATGCTATTCTAACCAGGGAATAAATTACCATTTCTTTATTTGTTTCTGGGTCTAATTTTGGTCTCCCTTCCTAACATCACAGTGAGATTACCATCATAACATGGGTGGTGCAGTGATTCAAGCTGGCTGCTCACTGTTCTCTCGAGAGCAATTAGAGGTGGGCAGCATGTCAGTTTTGCCACTGCCCATATCCTGTAAATGTATCTTTTTTCCATACATTGTTTTAGATTTGTTTTTAGTGAACATTAGAGAGGACGTAGTATATACAGCACAAAATAGACCATTAAATGAATCGGATCCATGCCAGTGTTTTGTGTTCCACATCAGCTTCTCCCAATCTTCTAAATTAATCCCAGAGACATGATTTTTTTATTCATATTTGCACAGTGTTGCCCTACTGACATCTTTACCAGTCATCTCAGCTATTACTTGTCGGAGCAATTTCAACTCTCTGGGTTTTTTTAAACAAGTTTCTTCCAAATTCCTCCAATCTTCAATAGCTACTAGGTCACTTTTAACAGAGAATAGACCCATGTTCAATCTTTCTTAATAGTTCTAAACTCAGGTCTGATAGCATTGTAATAAATTAGTTTCACACCTTCTCAATGTTTCTGTAACTACTAGCTTAACATTAAATACTCTTTCTTTCCACTTCTTTAGAAATAAAGCTACACAATATAGGTTTTGTAGCCTGATTAACCTGCATTGATACTTTTCTATATTTGTACCCCAGATCCCTCTGCTCCTGTAACCCATTTAGATACATGCTTCTAAAGGAATGTGTACTGTCCTTTTTGTTCCTACCAAAAAATGTATCACGTATATTTTGAAGTTCATTTAGCAATTACATGCCCATTCTATAAGTTTATTAATCTATTTCTTTATTTTGTCACAGTCCTTCTCATCAACTATATCTTTAACTAAAGTTGATGTCATTCCCAAATTTTAACATACTTCTGATGTAGAAGTCCAAATTGTTTATGTAACTGATGAGTATGTATGTTCTGGCACCAGTCCTCGCAAAACAGTCCTTAGTATCTTATTTTTAATATTTCTTTGCATTTACTTGGCTCCATGGTTTTGTGGTGCATGAAGCCATATCTTTGACCACAGAGAATTGTAACTATTAATACATTCAGAACAACTTGAACAATTGAAAGGTAAGAAAATAATCTAAGAAATGGGAACAGAACTTGACCATTTGACTCCATCATTCAATACCATTGCAGCTTACCATCAACCTCAATTCCATCTTCTTGCATTATCCCTGTATTCCTTAGCCCTTTTAATATCCAAAAATCTAATATTTTAACTTGGATAAATCAATAATTGAGCATATGCAGTAGAAATTCTGAGAATCTACAAAGTTTTGAGTGAAAAAATTTCTCAGCTCAGTCCTAAATGGTCACACCCTTATTCTGGTATTGTGACCACTTGTTCCAGATTTCCCAACAAGTGGAATCAATCGTCCAGCATCTACCCTATCTGCCCTTTGTAGGAAATACATTCTTGGTCTAAATGATCTCATTCCCAGGTATCATCTAGTAGACCTTTTTATGGCTTCCCAAAGATGTGCAGGTTAGGTTGATTGGCCATGATAAATTGATCCTAGCGTCAGGGGATTACCAGAGTAAATATGTGGGTTATGGGAATGGGGCCCAGATGGGATTGTGGTTGGTGCAGACTTGATTGGCTGAATGCCTCCTTGTGCACTATAAGGCAAGAAAATCAAATCTACACGGCGTATTCCAAGTATGGTCTCTCAAAGGCTGTATACAATTATAGTGAGATTGCTCTGACACCGGAATAAAGACTACTTTATTTCCTTTCTTAATTGTTTCCTGCACCTACACATTGAATTTGAGTCTTCTGCAAAGTCATACACTTTCATCTGTCTTGAAAAATAATTTGCTGTTTTATTTTCGTTCCAGAGTTGGTAACTTAAACACTCAAGTGATATATTTATATATCACTTGATATATTGACATATTTCATCTGTCATGTTCTTGCCCAATTGCTGAATGTGTCTTTTGCAGCCAGATTGTGTTCTTCTCGCAGCTTACTTTCCTACCTAATTTTGGCAAACTTGTACATTACAATTGGTCTCCACTGAGTTATTGATGTACGTAGTTGAGCCAACTTACTATCTACATCCTCAAAATAACTCACTGGATTTATCAACACTTTCTTTTTTATAATTCATCATTGACTGCCTCATGATTCTCCAAGTATGCTTAGAAAATCAAAGGGATGAATCAATGAGGGTTTGGTATTCGTGTGTAGGCTTCAAAGTCAGGGTGAAAACCAGAAGCTTACTTGATTTGTATATAATATAAAGAAATCATTCCAAGACACAAAGAAGATGAAACTTAACAAAGTTTTGCATTTTGTGGGTTTGCTGTTAGCTAAATCCACGTGGCAATATTTCATTCTTGTTATAACGTTTTAATATATTGCATTTTGTTTGATATTTTTGGTTATGAGCAAAAGACTTAAACTGAATATTTTAATTTTCAGAGCAACAAAGTTTGACCAAAGTAATCAAGGCAAGCAAGCCCAAAACAAAAAAAACTGTGAAGGTATGTAAACTAAGCTATCTAATCCTTTAAAGGATTGTCCTTATGGCTATGTTAGAAAGTTTTGTTGATAACTCACCCAGTTGCCCAGATAAGTGGTTCTGCCTTTGGCCAAAAATAGTTTTATAATCTGCTGTACCTTTAGTTGTCAGGGCTAACCCTATTTTCTCCTTTTTACCCTTCCTCCACGCTCTTATTCCTCCTGCTGCACTCCTATCACCACCTGGAAAATATCTTGACACTATACGTTTCAGAGTTGATAGAATCAAGTTTGTACTAGTAATACATAAACATAGAACAATACAGTACAAACAGGCCCTTCGGCCCACGAGTTGCGCCGATCACATCTATATCTACCAATCCACAGACCTAACCCCCTATCCAAAGACCCCAGCGAGTTTGCCTCAACCACCTCTGACGGCAGCTGATTCCTTTCACTCACCACCCTCTGAGTGAAAAACTTACCCCTAACATCCCCTCTGTATTTGCTTCCCTGCACCTTAAATCTGTGTCCTCTCGTAGTGACCATTTCAGCTCGGGGAAATAGCTCTGAGACTCCACCCTATCTATTCCTCTCAACATTTTATAAACCTCTATCAGGTCGCCTCTCAACCTACGTCTCTCCAGTGAGAAGAGTCCCAGCTCCCTCAACCTATCTTCATAAGGCCTGCCTCCCAATCCATGCAGCTCCCTTGTAAATCTCCTCTGCACTCTCTCAATAGCCTCTACATCCTCCTTATAGTGAGGTGACCAGAACTGCGCACAATACTCCAAGTGGGGTCTGACAAGGGTCTTTATAGAGCTGCATCACTACCTCCTGACTCCTAAACTCAATTCCTTGATTAATGAAGGCCAGTACACCATACGCCTTCTTGACTACTTCCCCCACCTACGATGCCGATTTAAGAGTCCTGTGGACCCGGACCTCGAGATCCTTTTGCTCTACAACAAAGCTAAGACTCCTGCCCCTTATATTGTACTCCTTCATCCCATTATTCCTGCCAAAATGGACCACTTCACATTTATCCGCGTTGAAGTCTGTCTGCCACTTCTCTGCCCAGTCTTGCATCCTGTCTATGTCCCGCTGCAACTTTTGACACCCCTCCAGACCATCCACAACACCACCGACCTTTGTATCGTTGGTGAACTCACTAACGCATCCCTCTACTTCCTCATCCAGGTCATTTATGAAAATGACAAACAGCAGGGGTCCCAGAACAGATCCCTGGGGCATTCCACTGGTTACCGACCTCCATGCAGAACAAGACCCATCCACAACCACTCTCTGCCTTCTGCCGGCAAGCCAGTTCTGGATCCACGAGGCCAAAGCCCCTTAGATCCCATGCCCTCTCACCTTCTCCAGAAGCATTGCATGGGGGCATCATAGAAATATATATTTTGTTCCTTATCAGTGATTTTGAATTGTATAATCCATCATGATCTATTTTTCTGAATTCTAATTTCTTTTTACTTTTCTAATTTCTGATTTGTTTCATTTCTGAAGGTTATTTATTAGATCATTCTCTGTTTCCTAGATTTTGACCCCATCCTTCTCCTCTCTGAAATTAAGTTAGTCTGTTTGCAATAGTGGTGTCATATATTTTACACAGATGAACTTCCCTTCCACATCCATGCCATCGCTGAGACTACCTATTTACTTCTATAATATCATCAAATTTTGCCTCTTGTCTCATCTGACCTGCTGCTAAAACCTTTGTTCATGACTTTGTTACCTTACCTCTGGGGTTGATTATTCCAATGAGAATTCTGGCTCATTTCCCCACATTCTACTGTGCATAAACTGCTGTCTGTCTTCACTTGCAACCAAATCCTACTTGCCCATTATCCTTCTGTGCAGCCACCGGAATACACTCTCAATCAGGCAATGTTTTTTGATTTTAAAATTTTTACTCTTTCAAATCCCTTCAAGACCTTGGCTTTCAATATCATATCTCCTCCAGCCCCACAAATTTTCCATGTTATCTGCTGTTTTCTCATTCTGGCTCCTTGGAACATCCCTGATTTTGCTGGTTCTACCTTTGGCCATGCCTTCAGTAGGCCCCAACCTCTGGAATTCCCCCCTATACCTCTCTACCTTGTTTCTCTTTTGAGGACACTTCTGAAAACCTACCTCTTTGACAAACTCCTCCATATGTATTTCTCCTCTTTGACAAACTCCTCCATATGTATTTCTCCTCTTTGACAAACTCCTCCATATGTATTTCTCCTCTTTGACAAACTCCTCCATATGTATTTCTCCTCTTTGACAAACTCCTCCATATGTATTTCTCCTCTTTGACAAACTCCTCCATAGGTATTTCTCCTCTTTGACAAACTCCTCCATAGGTATTTCTCCTCTTTGACAAACTCCTCCATAGGTATTTCTCCTCTTTGACAAACTCCTCCATAGGTATTTCTCCTCTTTGACAAACTCCTCCATAGGTATTTCTCCTCTTTGACAAACTCCTCCATAGGTATTTCTGAGAAGTGCTAGCATGTTTAAATTTGATAGAGGCGTGCTATAAAAGGTTATATTTCTGTTCAGGTTTTGTTATTTGGAAAGGAGAATAAGGAACACGTTAATGTTTTGAGAATGGATTCTTCACTCATTGTGACAAAAACAGTACTCAAAAAATGAACCTGACTTTTTTCTAGATGATTTCTAACTGCTTTTTAGCAACATTTGTTTTATGAAATTATTACCTCTCTATTTACTACTAGCCCACAGAATCTCTTTTGCATTGCATCCATACTTCAGGCTTTTAACTCCAGTTTTTCTGTCACATTTTTCTCAACTGACCTTTTCCCATTCACAGTCCTGCATTTTTTGAACTGTCATACAGGATCATTTGTGTGCAGGTGCTAAATGGTGTTCAGTGCACCTGTCCAGTTTGTAGTGGGTCCCACCTTCCCCAAAATCTGTCCTAATGTCCCAGGAATTGGAAACCCTACTCCTGGCACCATCTTTCCAACCATCTATTCATCTGATACATCCTGGAATTTCTTCTCTGATTAGCACGTGGCACTGGCATTAATCCTGAAATCATTACCTTTTGAGGTCCTTCTTTTCAACTTCCTATGTTCTGCTTTTAAAACATCATCCCTTTTCTCACCAATGTCATTGGTGCCAATATGTACCATAGCCACTGGCTGTTCAGTCTCTCCCTCCAGAATGTCCTATAGACATCCTTGACCCTTGCACAAGGGAGTTTTGTTTGCGGTCACAGAAATAATGATCTTTTCCCCATAATTGAATCCCCTATAACTATTGCATTCCAACACTTTCTCTTCCTCTCCTGTGCAACAGAACCAACCATGGTGTAATGAATTGGGCTGTTGCTGCTTTTTCCTGAGAGGCCATTTCCCCCAACCATTTTCAAAGTTGTGTATCTGTTCTGCAGGGGAAGTCACCCATTCTCTTTCTGACTGTGCAGTCTTATCCTGTGGTGTGATCATCTCTATACTTGCTATCCACGATCATCTCAGCTACAGCACTGAAATCTGGGCTTCCAGGAGCTGCAGCTGGAGACATGCTAGCCTTAGGCACTGCGATGTCTTCTCAGCTTCCCATGTGGAACATGAGGAATTGTGGCTTTGAGATCTTCCTCCCATGACTTACCCCATTAAATTAAACCTTTAACTCTGATTAAACTGTAAGGCTCTGAACCTTAAATTCAAAATTCTGCTTTTGTGCAGTTATAATCTCATTCTCGACAAAAAAAACATAGCCTCTCAATATAATACCTCAGCTTTCTACTTTGGGAAATGGAACATTTCAAGCCCAATGAGAAGTAGTTTAACATGCACCTGTACTTTGGTTTATTTTATCTTTGATACCCCAGTCTCTTGCTCCCCAAGGAATGTGCAAAGGTTTTTCCTGGTGCCAATGTAATAAACAGAGGGCAATTTGACTTTGCAGAACAAAAGGCTTTATTGCCGAAGCAACGATTAGCAAGTACGTATACAAATGGGTCTGACAGAATATCTACATGGTTACACTGCTTGCTTACCTGAACACTGATTCTTCCCCCATTCAGACGCTATAGAATCTGACCCAATTTTGTTGTCTTCGTGAAATGCCCTTTTCAAGGATCACACTACCACTGGCATACCACTACTCCAATTCTGAGCTCTTGAGCATCTGTGATTTTAATTGCGGCAACTTTGGTTTTTGCATGTTCAGTTCCCAAGGCCTGTATGTCCTGGACTTCCTTCCCTCCACCTCTATACTTCACTTTTTCCTTAAGGACACTGCTTCTCTGACCAAGCTTTTGAGTACCTGCATTAATATCACCTCATAACTTGATGTAAAATTTAACTTTTAAAACTATTCAGTGAAGCACGATTATTTTACAGTCCTACAAAAATAACTTGTTTTGGATGAGCTCCACTTTATGGAGGGGGGAATATATGAGGACAGGATTATTGATGAATGGATGAAATCGGGGCTTTCTTTGTTTTATTCAACAGCTGCCTTAGTAGGATGGCATTCTGGGGAGCTTCCCCACAATGTGCCAGTTTTTATGAAAGGAGCTTGAAGCCGTAACTTTACCCTCTTCGAATTACTTAAGCTCTTGAAGTTAGTAATAAATGCCAATAACTTTTAAATGTGTGATTTCTTTTATATACCATACTTTGTCATTTTAAAGGTTTGTTAAATGTGTAATCTCGCATATGGATAGGATAAATGCAGGGATTGAGGGATTTCAGTCATTTCAGATTGGCTTGTTCTATCCAGAACTGAAAAGATTGAGGGAAGATTTGAGAGGTATTCAAAATCATGAAGGATTTTGACAGAGTAAATAAAGATGAATTCTTTCCAAGAGGGTTGAAACAATATGGAAGATTATGGTCTGAAAAAAAGGTGACAAAGTAAGTTCAATCTTAAACTCTTGCAAAAAGCTGAAACAGTTAAAATGGCATCCTCCTGAGCTGTAAATTCTCTAAATCTGTTGAATTTTTAAATAGTCTATATTTTCTTTCTATTTTAGGCAAGTGATTTCAGTGACATCACAAACTGGCCTACTCCAGGAGAAATTGCTAATAAAGAGGTATGTTTGCTTGACAGAGCTTGTAGATCAGTGAGCACAGGGTAGGGAAATGGGACTGGCTGCAACTTGAGATGTGGACTGCAGAGTTTTGAATGATCTCTTGTAGAATATGAATGTAGTCTTTTTTCAGAAACTCCTATATTATGTAGCCAAGTGATACCATCTTCACTTTTCCACTAAAGGTGTACAACTACATTCTAAACATTTATTTTTCTCCTGTCATGGATACTTGTTTTCTATATCAGAAGACATTTCAATGTGTTGATCACTAGCTTGGTCTGAAGATGTTGCTTCTGTGACCCATAAATTATTACAAGGAAAGTACTGATCCATTTTCTCCACCTATTTTTGCATCTTAAATTCTTAAGTGACGTTTTGTTTGAGATTGTAGTTTTGTAAAACTTAAGAACAAAGAAAATTAAAGTACAGGAACAAGTCCTTTGACCCTTCAAGCCTGCACCAACCATGCTACCTGACTTAATTAAAACCCAAAACCCCCTTCTCTTTCGAGGATCGTATCCCTCTATTCCCATCCTAGTTGTGTATTTGTCAAGATATGTAAACATCACTATCATATCTATTTTTATTACCTTCCCTGGCCACAAGTTCCAGGCATCCACCATCCTCTGTATAAAAAAAAAAAAATCAGCCTTGCACATCTCCTTTTGAACCTTGCCCCTCACACCTTAAACCTAGGTCCCTACTAATTGACTCTCTCATCCTGGGAAAAAGCATCTAACTATCCACTCTGTCCATGCCTCTCAAAATTTCATAGACTTCTATCAGGTCGTCCCTCAACTCCGTCATTCCACTGAACCAAGTTTCTCCAATCTCATAGCTGATGCCCTCCATACCAGGTAACGTCCTGATAAATCTTTTTCTGTACCCTCTCCAAAATTTCCACATCCTTCTAGTGGTGTGGCTACCAGAATTGAACACTATTCCAAGTGCAGCCTAATGAACGTTCTACAAAGCTGCAATATGACTTGCCAATTTTTAACTTCTGTTGTTATCTTTTGCATGTGTCTGAGCCTTCTACCATAATTGAGAGTTTGAAATTTTCAATTGGCTGGCATCAGCCTTTTTGAAGAAAAGATTTCAGTTTTGTATTGTATCTTTTATGCAAAGCCACCATGGCCAAGCTATAATTTTAATGCTATGTCTCTGTTCTTGACTCCCATACCAGAGAAATTGGGAATTAATTTTTCTCTTTTACACATTGCACCATTTACATTTAATTCCTCTGGCTGAATTTGGTCCAGAGATTGAACTTACCAGTATACAATTGCAACACAATTACTTTAGATGATTTTAACTACTAATTCATGGATTATTAGTCAGTTGAGTTGAAAGGTACTATATTGAAATGTGCAACTTAGATATTTAATTTTTAAATCTTTTCACATTTTTAAAGCACCATAACATTATGAATCAACCAAACAAAAAGCCTCTGAATAAAAATAAGAAAAAAGACAAGGCTGAAAAGAAAGACAACAGTGAAAGCAAAGAAAACCGAGAAACGCAACAAAATGATGACGAGGAAAAGTCAACCATTGAAGATGACTCCCAAGGGCCTTCACAAAAAGGGAAGAAAGGTAGTATGTTTTGTACAAAATCTCGAGTTATGTTGAGACCTTTTTCTGCCTCCTAGCCAACTGTCTCAAAACTAGAGTTCACAAGTATGATAATACAGAAAAACAATATTTTTTTCTAAATCTGGAAATATTCCATGACGGACAACATCTTGTTGTTCGTAGAATCCCTGTAATGCAGAAGGAGGCCATTTGGCCCATAACCCCATGTATTTGCCCTGCTTATCCCGCTAATCTACACGTTTAGCTTGATTGGCCAATCAACGGAACCTGCACATCTTCGGCCTGTGGGAGAAAAAAATTAATTTCAAAATGATTTTTTAACAGGATTGGATAAAGACATGGAAAAGGCAGACTAAATAAAAGGAAATTCTGATAGGGTGGAAAGGAGAAGAGGTTAAATTCCTGACCTGAGTATTTTCAACATTTCATTTGCATTTTTAAAAAATTATTTTACATAATACTTGGAGTCAGCTACACAACAGATGGTGTTGTGATCAGCTCATGGACCATACACACATTGCTATTGGTTCCAAGGAAGAAATGTGAAAGCAGACTTAAATGGGGTTAAAAAGCAAGTTGCAATACTTTTAAGAGTGATTTAGCTTGATATGATTTTCTAATAAAATTTTGCTGCCAGCAATTTAAAAACAAAATTCTTTCTTACCTCTACAAAAGTGCATATGGATAAATTGAGTTACTGCATCATTCCAACCTGCTTTCGTAATAGCAGTTTCTAGTTTAGCCTCTTTCAGTTAATTTGCCTACGTAAAACAGCCAAAGTTCACAGTTTGCATTGCAAACTCATAATCCTGTCTATAATGGTAACTGAAACATGGATATGTTTTCTGCATATATCGTTTCCTCTATTGCAATTGGCTGAGTTTCTTGGGAAGTGTGTTCTTCAGGTGTAAGTAACTACAAATTAGCCAAATTCTTCTTGCTGGATAGGCATTTTTTGTTATCTTGGTAAACAATAATGGTTTATGTATTTGCATAATATTATTGGTCTTTTAACTTAAATTTGATTTGAAATCAAAATGGAGACGATTATTATATTATCTCAGTTGCATTTTAATTAAAAGCATAAATTGTGTTATTTTCTCACCACTTAAAAGGCATAGTGGTTAGCACTGCTGCTTCACAGCTCCAGGGTCCTGGGTTCGATTTCCAGCTCAGATGACTCTGTGTGGCGTTTGCATGTTCTCCTTGTGTCTGTGTGGGTTTCCTACCACTGTCCAAAGATGTGCAGGTTAGGTTAATGGCCATGCTAAGAAATTGCCCCTTAGTGTCTTGGCATGCGTAGGTTAGAGGGATTAGTGGGTATAATATGTAGGGATATGGGGGTAGGGGCTGGGTGGGATTATGTTCAATGCAGACTCGATAGGCCTCTACCTGCACAGTAGGATTCTATAATTCTAGAAAATAATGACTTAGACTTTAAAAAATTATGTAATGATGGTCAGCAGTAACACTGGTACCTATGTAGTTTTGATCTTGGAATGTCCCAAAAGTACTTCAGGTGGTGAAGTACTTTGGAATGTAATTATTGTTTTAATGTAAGGGAACATAGTAGCCAGCTTGTACACAGCAAGGTCCCATAAGTAACATTGTGATAAACAATGTTGATTTAGGCTTAAATGTTGTCCAAGGTATCGACAACTCTACTGCTTCTCAGATTGTGCTTTAGGATCTTTTACATCTACTAGAGAGAATAGACGAAATCTCAGTTTGATATTTCATCTGAAAGAAGCAGCACAGTCTGTTTTGCTTTGAAGTATCATACCAGATTATGGACTTAATTCTCAAGAATGGGGCTTGAGCAGCTCCCAGCCCTTTTGAGAACTTCAGTACATTAAAGTTTGTTTTCTTAGAATTCTTAGAATCGTTGCAGGTATATTCTCAGTACACGTATTTAATGTTGA
Organism: Sphyrna mokarran; assembly: GCA_024679065.1. NCBI lineage: Eukaryota > Metazoa > Chordata > Chondrichthyes > Carcharhiniformes > Carcharhinidae > Sphyrna > Sphyrna mokarran. The sequence goes on from JAGIQG010000001.1 coordinate 151,384,543, forward strand.
GATGAGGGCTGCCTTTCCGGGCTTGATGCAACATTTCTGCATTGTGGAGGATATTGTTCTCCTTGCTTGTTCTTTATGATAGAGTTCACATGATTTGAATTCATTGCTCCTTTTTACATATTATCTTTGAATCTTTTTAGAATACTCAGTTTTATCCACAGTTATGTGCTTTGCACTGTTTGATATCAAAGCATGACTTTGTATATTTGTATAAGCAACTTTAAGCATTCATTACAGCATAAGAAGCTCTTCTAATCAGCTATTGGTTGTTGAAGTTCTGCTGGAATTTTATTATGCTTAGATTAAAATGTGCTGGTACTGGCAAACACTGAACATCGACTTTGTGACATCTTTTAAGGTCATTGAATAGATAGCAATTTCTGGGACCATCTTTCTACGTGTGAATTGTTAAGCTAACTGACCTGTCGTTTGTACTTTCTGTCTCTCCCCCTTTTTGAATAAATAAGTCTCAGTCTCTATTTTCTAATCTAATAGAACCTTCCCTCAATCTAGGGGGTTTTGCAAAATGTAAACTAATGCATTTACTATCTCACTTTTAAGACCTTGGGATGAAGTCCATCAGGACCCAGGGATTTGTCAGCCTGTAACTCCAACAATTTGCTCAGTACCACTTTCCTGGTGATTGTAATTTTCTTGAGTTCCTTCCTTTCTGAATTTCCAGCTATTTCTGGGATGTTACATGTTTCTTGTTATAGTGAACCAGTTCATCTGCCATTCCTTATTTTCCATTAATTGCCAGACTTGCTTTCTATAGGACCAGCGCATGCTTTGAATTATTTACATACCTTTCTAAACACTTGCTATATTTTTGTACTTCTAGTTAGGTATGTCTCATATTCTAATTTTTCCCTTATTAACCTTTTTAGTCTTTGCTTTTTTTATACACGTGTCTTGTAACCTATCACCCATCCTTGTCTAATTATTTAGAAAACCTGGGTCCTCCCCGTGTTGGAATGTATCTATTCTATGGACTCTGCAATATCTTTAAATGTTTGCTATAACATTTGTATTGATCTATTTCTTAACCTGATTTGCTAGTTCACTTTCTAGCTCTGATTCCATGCCTTCATAATTGCTCTTATTTAAATTTAATACACTACTCTTGGCCCCACTCTTCTCTCCTTCAAACTGAATGTAAAATTCTGCTGCCTAGGGACACCTTCAGTTTGTGATCATCAATTAATCCTACTCTCTGGTTGATTCCGGAACTTGCTGTTCTAAAAGACAAGACCAAAACTGTTCAACCAACTCATCTAGACTGTCATCCACTTGATTTCTCCAGTCACTACGTAGGTTAAAAGCCATTAGTTTTGTGACAAACTGCCAATATTTCTTCCTTTATCCTCCTAACTGAGAGTTCTGTTAAGGGGACCAGTGCCCCAATGCATGACTTACTACTGTTCATAATTTCTCATCTCTACCCAAACTACTTTTGTTTTGGTTTCTGAACTTGGGGTCAGAAGGGCATAGAGTGAACAGTGGGAAACTTTTTCCCAGGTCAAAGGTGATGAACACAAAGGGGTCATAGGTTCAAGGTGAGGGGGTGAGTTTTAACACAGATGTCAGAGGGATGTATTTTACACAGAGGACGATGGGGGCCTGGAATGCACTGCCAAGCAAGGTGGTAGCAATGGACACACTGGGATCGTTTAAGACTTATTTGGAAATCCACATCAAAAGACTTGAAAAGAAGGGATACAAACGAATGGTCTAGTTGAATGCATGAGGGGCACAGGCTTGAAGGGCTGTATTGTTCTTTGTTCTTTGTCATCCTTCTGTTGTGCTAATACCATCATTAATTAACAGAATCATGCCTCTACCTCCTAGCTTCCTGTTCTCCCTAAATGTCATAAGCTTTTCAGTATTCAGGTCCCAGTCTGTGTCATTCTGCATCCATGTTGCTAATGAATCAGTTCAGTTTGTTTTACTTTGAATACTGTGTGCGCAAACACAGAGCCTTTTAATTTAGTCTTTTTCCTCATTTTATCCTCTGGCCTTATCTGCCGATTTGTACTCCTGTCATGGTTTACCACATCTTTACAAATTTGATCTCTTGACTCTTAGTTTAAAATCGTGTCCTAAAACTACAGTCTCAGCATGATTCAGAGTCATCCCAGTGGTGCAGCGTCCATTGTACCAGTACCCGATGAACCAGAATCCACTTCGCCTACACTAGTCTTTGAGCTATGGATTTATTTCTTTAATCTTACCTGTCCTCTGCCAATTTGCACATGACCCAGGTAATAATCCAATGATTATTGTTTTTGAGGTTCTACTTAATTTGGTGTCTAGCTCCTCATACTGACTGTACATAATCTCCTTATCCTGCGTAAATTATGGTACCTACGTGGACTGCAATGATTGGATCCTCCCCCTCCCATTGAAGCTCTTTAATCCTGCGCAGGTAGCTATGGACTTTCAGTCTTGGCTGAGAGCATCAATCCCCCTCAGTCCCTACTATGTTCGTTTTTGTCATCATCACCACCCATTGAAAGGCTTCCTGTACCCTTACCTGCCTCACTTCTGGTCACACCCACCTAACCCCCCATGTTGCTCCCTTGATGGGTACCCCCTCCCCATGTTTTTTGTGTGTGTCCAGGAGCACCTGGAGGAAACCTGTGCAGACATGGAGAGAACATGCAAACTCAACATGGATGGTGACTTGAGGCCAAGGATTGAACCTGTGTCCCTGGCGATTGAGACAGCAGTGCTAACCACTGTGCCACTGTGCTGCCCCCAAATATCCTTTGCTTTAAATAATGCTTCATGAATAAAGCTAGAATTATTGGTAGATTAACAAACTATTTTCATTTGTCTCATTGCGCAACCATACAGTTTCTGACAGTGTTCAGAATTGTGCAATGGTCTATTGTCAATGGATTGGTTTGCTTTTAAGTTTATCTGTGTGGTGGTGTGTCACTAGCAGTCCACTGGTGTCAAATGATTTTGCATTTTTTAAAAATTTGATGAGTCAAATAATGCAACACCTTGTTATTTGTGTACCTATTTGGTTCACTTATCTGTTTCTATTCATGATTTTCATACTTTCAGGTCTAATTGCTCTCTCAGAACACATTTCAAGTTGTAAACCAGCAGAGTTATATTTGGGAAAATATTTTGATTTAGATTTTCAGATTGAAAGGCAATTTTTCTTTAAATGTCCTTGTTTTGGTACTTTTGGCTCCAGTAAATTTATGTTGAAGGATATTTCAGTGTGAAGAGCATAATTATTTGATTTTGTTTTAAAACACTTTAGCGAACAAGCATAAGTGGGTTCCATTACACCTAGACGAAGTGAAACAAGATGGTCAAGAAAGACCTAGCTCGCGTAACAGCTCACGATCTCAGTCAGATACAACGCGATCACTACAAAATAACAAAAGAAATGATTATTCAAGAAGTAAGTGACCTGAATGATCTTTTCATGTACAGTGCAAGTTTTTATGCTCGTTTAAAAATACCAAGGATTGTTTTATCCAGAACTTGCAATCAGCTGATGTGTGCATCATGAATGTATGATCCCACTCTTGTCTCAGATATCAACAAAAATCACTATAATATGAAGGAAAATGTCCAGCAGTTCAGTTAACTGGTATTGATTTGTCCTGGGCACTTGTGCAGTTCAAACACAAGTAGAATTTCCATTCAGCTAATGATGGCATAATATTTCTTAATATTGCACCATTTTGAAGAGAACAGGGCTTTTAAAACTTTAATGAAGATACAAAAATATATTGAATTTGACAGATACATTTTTGAAACATTTAGATTTTGTGCTATTCAAGCTCTCACTTTCTTCAGAGGAAAGGAAAACAATTTTTCTGCATTTTGTTTCCCCAGAAAACGTGCTGATTTATTGAGGATTAAGATTATTCAGCATCATACATTATTAATAGGAAATGTTAAGAGACAAGGGAGCAGAATATTGTTGGCAGTACTAGAGAGGAAGCTAAGGGATTCGATGTAAAAACTCAGTAGTGAAGCATGGACCTTTTGTTTTTACATTAATTTTCATTCAAAATGTTTATATAATTTTTATTGAAGCACATAACCCATGTGAGTTTCATTGTATTGTATCTGGACCCATAAATGTGCATCATTTTCAGCAATTGGACCAACAAAGTACAGGCAAACTGAATGAACATACCTGGGCTTGTGGAGGTGTCTTTAGTGAAACTGGAAGCAAAATATGAAAATGTAGGGCCAACTCCCCAATACATTCCTGCTGCCAAGAGCTCTTGTCAGAAGTGCAGTCACACTGGTCATTGTCTAACCACAGTAAGAATTTCGTAACACCAGGTTAAAGTCCAACAGGTCTATTTGGCAGCAAAATCCATCAGCTTTGAGTGCTGCTTCTTTGTCAAGTGGGAGTTCTGTTCATAAACAGGAAGTATAAAGACACAAACTCAATTTAGAGAATAATGATTGGAATGCGTGTCTTTAGACCTAATCAAGTCTTAAAGATACAAACAGTGTGAGTGGAGAGAGCATTAAGCACAGGTTAAAGAGATGTGTATTGTCTCCAGACAGGACAGTTGGTGAGGTTTTGCAAGTCCAGGAAAATGTAGGAGTTTACAAATAGTGACACGAGCTCAAGATCCTGGTTGAGGCCATCCTCGTGCAGGACTTGGCTATCAGTTTCTGCTCAGCGACTCTGCACTGTTGTGTGTCATGAAGGCAGCCTTGGAGAATGTGTACCCGAAGATCAGAGGCTACGTGCCCATGACCGCTGAACGCTTCCGCAGAGGAAGAAAACAGTCTTGCCTGGTGATTGTCAAGCGGTGTTCATTCCTCTGTTGTTGTAATGTCTGCATGATCTCCTCAACGTACCGTGCTTTGGGATATCCTTTCCTGCAGCATATCAGGTAGACAACGTTGGCCAAGTTGCAAGTGTGTGTATCTGGTGGATGATGTTCTCACTTGAGATGATGGCATCCATGTCGATGATCTGGCATGTTTTGCAAAGATTGCTGTGGCAGGGTTGTGTGGTGCCGTGGTCACTGCTATCCTGATGGCTGGGTAGTTTGCTGCAGACAATGGTCTATTTGAGGTTGTGCGGTTGTTTGAAGGCAAGGTGGGGGTGTGGGGATGGCCTTGGTGAGATGTTCATCGTCTTCAATGATATGTTAAAGGCTCTGGAGAAGATGTTCCTTCTGAGGGACAGAGGTAGGGATGAACTTCCCCTCTTTAGTAGAGGGGTCAATACTAGGAGGCATAGGCCTAAGGTAAGGACCAGGAGAGTTGAGGGAAAATGGTTTCGTTAAGAGGTTGAGAGAGTCTGGAACTTGCAGTCTGAAAATGTATTAGAAATGGGAACCCTCGCAACATTCAAGAAGTATTTAGAATTCTCATACAAAGCTATGGACGAAGTACAGGAAAATGAGTTTAGAATAGATAAGTGTTTGATGGCCAGTGCAGGCATGATGGACCAAAAAGCCTCTCTTTTTAATGCTGCGCAACTTTGATTCTGCGAGACTTCCAAGAAACTATTATATGTTTCTACGCGTTTTGGCGATATTCACCTTCTGCCAGCAGGTCTACATTCTGTCTAGTCCTGGGTTACCTTATTAATCTTTTTGCTTCTGGATTTTGCCCACTGTCCTTAATTGGAAAATAAACACTGAGACAACCTTGAGGAAAATCGCCCAGATGAAATAATGATACCATCAGGATCGTGACCCAGAAATAGTCCTGACACCTGTGAATATTTTTTAAGAGCAAAAGATTCTGCACAGTGATTTCACAATATCAATTAAGTTGGATTATAGACAGTGCTTGAAACCTTTTGTGTTGTGATGCATCATTTAAAACTAGGTTTCTGATTGTGACATTTTTAAGCCATTAATTGACAATGTAGACAAAATTCAAAGTAATTTTCTTAACTGCACTTGAATAATGCAAACTCATTTTTCTGAAGGTTGGCGTCGAGATGACAAGCGTGATAAAGACAGAAGAGATGATGCTGATGAAGTTGGCAGTGTTAGAAGTGAAGGTGGTGGCGTGCGAGGAAGTTTCCGAGGCAGAGGTAGAGGTCGAGGTCGAGGAAGGGGACGTGGCAGGGGAAACTCTCGTGGTGAGTATTTTGTTTAAATTCTATCAATAGTGAGTCTATTTACAACTTAAAATATCTTTTACACTTGTAAGTACATATCATCAGCAGGTGAAGAAAATGGATTTTGTGTAATTAAGTTCTCTTTACCCAGCATGTACAATACAGATGAATCATTCTACTTCAGATTGAGTGTTAGGAGTTTCTCTGTCGCTATTGTCACATGCTCAGAACATTACCAGATTGACAATCCAGGATTACCTTATCAGTTTTCCCAAATTTTGAAGTGTTTGCCTTTTATGCTGTGTTCAATAGAAATGATGACTGTCTTGCCAAAAATACTGGTTTATGATAAAAGGATAACATTTTGATATGTGATTACAGTGTTTTCCTGTGTTTTATCACATTCTGTATTTCCATTCATTGTTTTGTAATTTAAATGCTTATTTGTGGCTAGAAATAGTGTTAATTATGCCAAACAAATTATTCCAATCAATAAGGGTCAACATGGGTAAAGTTTATTAATGAATAGGTATCAGTTGTATTTTGTACAATATTCTTTCAGTTCCAGAAGTAAGTATGTTTGATATCATCCGTGTTTCCATCGAAGATTTATATAATACTTCTGAGTTAAAAGCAAAGTACAGTAGTTGGGGGGAATTATTTATGTGAATAATGTACTTTCCAGTCTTATTAAAATGTACTCTATTCCAGTCTTGTATTTCATGAATGTATGTCATACATAAACTTAATCCCATGAAATAATGGGTACACACAGCAGAAACATGGGAGGTGATAATTTTGATGTGATGCACCTTTCAAGTATGAATGTAAATTTTGTTAACACTGATTTGGATTATTTTCTCTTCAGTGAATTATGATTACCCATATGGCTACAAACATTCATATGACACCTCCGATCAATATATACCAGAATACAACACAAATATGATGTACTATTATGATGATGGAAGTGGAGCACAGATGTACACAGTGGATGAAACCTTACTGAAGGAGTACATAAAACGGCAAATGTATGTAAATGTTTCTTATGCTGCTATAGGAATGCTTTCCTAATGAAGACAACTGGGAAGTATTTTAACATGGGCAATTTTGTTCTTTAGTGAATATTACTTCAGTACAGAAAACCTGGAAAGAGATTTTTTTCTGCGGAGAAAGATGGATGAACAAGGTTTTCTACCCATTTCCCTGATTGCTAGTTTCCATCGGGTACAAGCTCTAACTACAGATGTGCATCTCATTTTAGAGGTAATGTCTTAATGTTCTGTAATGTGAAATGTAGGGAATAATGCCAAACTTTGTCGTTGCGCTTGTTTTCTTGTCTGACTGTTGTTGGAACCTCCACTGCTTGTAACCTATTATCTTTGAGTCATCTTGGAAGATGACTAAAGGACAGCATTGTGGCACAGTGGTTAGCACTGTGCTGCTTGATGCCAAGGACTGGTGTTCGATTCTGGCCTAACTGTCTGTAGTTTGCATATTCTCAGCATATCTTGGTATTCCCCCAGGTGTTCTGGTTTCCTCCCACAATCGAAACATGCAGGTTAGTTTGGCCGTGCCAGATTTCGTCTTAGTGTCAGGAGGACTAGCAGGATAAGTACATGGGGTTGAGGGAAGTGGGCCTGTGTGAGATTGTAGTAGGTGCAGACTTAGTGGACTGAATGGCCTCCTTCTGTACTGCAGTAATTCCCTTACTCTTTTGAATTCTGGCTGGAGGCAACAATCTTTTTTAAAAGCAGCCTTTATTTACAGACTCAAGAATGTGCAAGATTGCCTGGAAATAGGAAGGAGTCACTGCTTATCTCGCCAATTCTTTTCTATGTGACAATATTATTAACTGACTCCTTACTAAATTTCCACCCAAGTTTTATCTCTGTGCTATGCACATATTCACTTGCACCTCCTTGCAAAGCCTCTGTTTTTTACAGGGATAATCTTTATGGTGGTTTCACCAATCTTCCCAAATATGTATGGAGTTCTTTTTGAGGATAAAGAGGGTCTGCTTGCTCTAAACTCATGATCCAAGAGTTGTGATTTCTTGTTCCCATTGTTGTTGGTTCTGTAGTCATCGTTTCCTTTTGAGGACTAGGAAATGCAGCCTGTCTGGCTAACAGCTTCTTGTTCATCAAAATCAAGGCACTCCTATTTCTTCGGGTAATACTGGTTTCTGGATGGACAAGATATTGCTTGTTGAAACCTCTTCCTTAAATTATCTTCTCTCTGCTGGACCTTCAACCATGCCATCTCTCCTTTATTGTGTGAGCCTGGTGTTGTTTGATTGAAGGTATGGGCTTGGGCTGTTCTATAACCTTCGTTCTGTTGGGCCTGGTTGTGGTCCATTGCTGTGATGCTTGGCATTAATGAGTAATGTGTGAAAAAGGCATGGAACTTAACCTGCGACCCATCAAAAATGTAGCTTGGGGTAAAGCCATTCTGCAAGGAAATTTTTTTTATCTTTAATGATACATGTCATTTTTCTCCCCCCACCACCACCACCACCACCGCTGGCCTGCTGGTACACAGGCAAACCTTGACAAGGCTAAATCTGTATGATGATGCGAAAGATTAGAAGCACTCATTGACAAATTGTGGCCAATTGGTGAAGGTGCCAATGTTTGAAATGATGTGTAGAAATAATCCAGTTCAGAAAGGCTCTGATGGCTTCAGAAGTGAAGTCATTGAGGCCAAAACATTGTGATTTCAAGAAATTAGATATAGCTCTTTGAGTGAAATGGATCGAGGGCTATGGTGGAATGTGGATGGGGGAGGAGGGTGGTGGCATCAGGATATTGAATTTGATGATCAGTCATGATGGAAATAAATGGCAAAGCTGGCTGGAATAGCCTATTCCTGCTGATATTTTCTATGCTGCTACGAGCTCATGGAACTTTTGCACCTCAGTTCAAGATGTTATCCAATGTGTACAAATCTGCATATGTTCTTTTAAGCCACCCAAGATTCTCTGCACTGTTGCTGGCAAATATTGAGCAGTTGCAGTCATGAAGGCCTCAAGTTGCTTGCTGAAATTTTTAAAAGCTTGTTCCGGGCAGTTGGGTATCCACAATAGTGTAAGAAGTGGCTTGGTATTATTCCTGCACATAACTTATAATATCATCTCATGTGAGGTTCAATCTGAATCTCTGAATTTAGAAGACTTCATTGTGATTTAATTTGTATTTAATGTTGTTACCGGCAGTTTGTCTGTTTTGATCTTGCCTAAGATGCAGTCAGGAAATTTTTCACATGTTCAGGTTACTGCGAAGGCATCTTTCTATGACATAACGCTGTTCATTTTCTGTTAAGGATCTTGATATATAATAGGCACATATTCTTATCCCATTATTCTGAATCTGGAATAGGACTTTTCTCAGTCCTGTTGCTAAGGTATTCCTCACGATAATAGTTACACTTTTGGGATAATAAGTTAGAATCTCTGATTAACATTCTTTTGTCACTCAAATGATTGTTGTTGATGCACAGACCTCCATACTTAGTCTGGCCCCAAAAGTTGTTTTGGAATTTGTTTACTTGAGCCAGATCGGTTAGAAATTTTTCCATTTGGTTCACCTCACCATACCTATACACCTTTAACATTTGGTGATATTCAGGATGGCAGAAACTCTGTTGTCTTTTATCTTCTGCAGGTCTGCAGTGATTCCTGTTTTTCATAGCCTGATTTTCATGGGTTTTGAAAACTTGGTTCTCAAGTATTAATTAAGGATCTCTGTGTTTTTAATTCTTCTCTTACTAGCTTGTTATATGCTATCTTTTTGTTGAATCATGGATTAAAACGTCATTCATGTGGCATACAAATCTGCCATACTTTCTGGTATGTTGGACATCCACCTGTCTGGTGCAGACACTGCCAAAAGATAGACAGTTGAAACAGTACTATTCCAAAGGTGTTAGGTAGATGGTTATAGATTTTGATCCCTGAGCCAGTGATAATTCATAAAGTTTATTAAAGTTCATATTCTTCAGGTTTTACAAGGCTCTTGCATCTCCCCACCCAGAGTCTCTTTTTCTATTATGTTAGGTTGGCAGATTCTGATGGATCTATTTGATTTCGGAATTGATACCATATGAGAACACCACCTGGTTGGTTTTGTAACTGGTGAAGTGACTCCTTGTTGAAGCATAGCCTCAATCTCACTTCATTATCTCTCTTCATAATGGATGTGGGATCTTCCTGGATATAAAATGGTTTTGCATGTGCCTTTAGCATGTTGTGATGCACAGTTTTCAATTTTCCCAAGTTTTGGAAATTCTCTTAATTTCTTGTCTTGTTCTTTGTCATTGACTACTTCAACTTTTAGGTCTGATTTGGTTCAGACTTATACACAGGTTTTCATGACTAACGAGGACCATCCTGATGCTAAATGACAGTGTCACAGTGATTTGTTTTCCTTTTATGTCTTGTTATATCAAAATGACCTTTTAACTTTTTTAGCTTCCTCCTGGACCTTGAAGTTTGACGTTTGCAGAGCAACGTTTTGCAGCCATTTAGCTCTTTCTGATGGAGCTGAGACCCCCAGATCTTGTATCTGATTTTAAATTCTGTATTTTTAAAAAATATTTTATGGGATGTGGGTGTCTCTGGCTAGCCCTGCTGGCCCTTCAGAAGGTGATAAGATGCCTTCTTGAACACCAGCAGCCCCTCAGGTATTCTTACAGCTACTGTGCTGTTAGGATACAATGTTATTAAGGAGGGAATTCAAGGATTTTAACCTAACAGCAGTGAAGGAAAGGAGATACATTTACAAGTCAGGATGGTGAGTGAATTGGAGGGGGGCCTCCAGGTTGTGGTGTTCTTAAGTATCTGCTGCCCTTGCCCTTTTAGGTTGTTGTGGTCATAGGTTTGCAAGGTGCTGGTGGGACAGGACATACTCAGAAATAGTGTTGTCTAGGACATTATCTGTGTATGGTATGATTCTGTGATATGTCTATATTAGACTGTTGCCTAGACTATTCTGTAAGAGAACTCCCCCAGTTCTGTCACAAGCCCCCAGATATTAGCGAGGGCAACTTTGCAGGTTCAAAGAACTAGGTTTGCCATTCTTTCCAATGCTAGGTAGTCCATCTGGTTTCATTCCTTTTATTTCCATGATATCCATTGACTTTAACCTTTGCAGTCCAGTATAGGTTTTTGCTCTTTTTGATTTCACCAAGGAAAGTGGTTTCCTGGCTGTCTGATTCCTATGCTTGTGTTTGGAGCTTCCTTTCAAATTATTTTCTTTTTGCTTTGCAAACGCAGACTTGTTTAGAATGACATACTGTTTTAAAATGACCAATTTTGCCATGGCACTAAAATTCTGCCATCTGGGTGGGATGTTCTTTGTGCCTCAGTGGGGGAAATTGTAAAATGGCAGTTGGCATTCGTACGCACCCTGGTTCCTGCTGCAATTTGCTTCAAGTTTTGTACCTAATAAACAGACTTCAGACAGCTTATCCCACAGATTTCTGACTCGCTCCCTTAAAACAATCTTTTGTTTTTGCACCTAGTCAGATGTACTGCTTTGCTAGGTATTACATCTTTGTTGTAGAAAGCCTGATTGGATTTCTTACAAAACACTGACAATTGTTCTCGCGTTCAATCATTTAATGTTCCATTATTTCAATTGTCAGCCAACCAACAGAGATCATTTATAAACGAATCTACTTCATCTCCTGACCTTTAAGTTCAATTGTTGAAATCAATGTGCTCCATTTCGACTAACTGAAATACAAGTCAAAGGTACCAGTTATATCTTTGGCAGAGGCTGTCTCCTCATTCATCTCTTGCCTGGCCAACACCTCATTGGCAATGCTGCTAGTAGCATACAACCTAGTTTTTGTTACTCATAGTCACGAGACCTGATGTATTGAGAGAACTTGAAACAATTCCCCCAGTTTTTCCGTTACTTGGCCTGTCTGAGACCCTCGACATTCTGGGGTTTTTTAGAGGTCCGGTAGAATTCATGATAATTTGAGGTTCCCATTTCCATGCTGCTTTGTGTGTTATCCAAGGTTTCCCCCTCCATTCCAATTACAGGTAACATTCAAAGTCCTGCACTCTGCTACTGCTGCTGAACTTCTTGGGCTGTTTCCTATGGGTCTGGTCATTGCTGCCACCATTTGATGCAGCCATCCTTGATCAAGGATGTAGGATGTTTTATTCTTAGCAAGAAAGCGGCGATCCTTATAACTTTTATTTGCATATTCCATTATGTACAGATTGCAAAGCAGTAGGACAGACTGCTGTTCATCTCAAATGTCCCCTCACTCTTTTGTGTAACATCATTATACTCAAGCTCAGTAACCATCGTTAGTGTTAGAGTTAATGCTTTATAGCAGGCTTTTTGTTTGGGGCGTTGTGGGAGGGGACATGAATCATCATTAACCATAAGTGTGAAAGGTGTGTGAGTGCATATCTAGCTCGCTCCCAGTCTCAGGGTGCTCACTCTCAAACAGAGTGTGGGTGAGATCACTTGGTATGAGAAGAACCCTGGCCTGAGCCAGACGTACACACACACCTTTTACAGCCTCTTGTCGTGTATGAGCTAAGGTTTACCCAAAACTTGGAGCATAACCCAACAGTTGAGATCTGTTCACACGTTAACTGCTGTGCTCCCTGACTTGCATTGAGCCCTGTTTAACAACATCTCAATTTGAAAATTCTCATCCTCGATTTGAAATAGCCACATCCCCTTCCCATCTATTATTCCCTCCAGGTCTGTAGAATTCTCAAGCTATCTCTGCTCCTCCAGTTCTGAGTTGTCGTGCATTCTCAATTTACATCACTGATAATGCAACTTGTGAAGTGCTTTGAAACAGTTGACAATGTTAAAGGCACTCCACTAGTTAATGCATGACTAGTGGAGTGTCGCAGGGATTGGTGATGGGGCCTCAACTGTTTACCATTTACATAGACAATCTGGAGGAGGGAGCTGAGTGTAGAGTAACGAAATTTGCTGATGACACGAAGATGAGTGGAAAAACACATTGCATTGAAGGCGCGGAAAGTCTGCAGAGAGATCTGGATAGGCTGAGTGAGTAGGTGAGGACCTGGCGGAGTATAATGTTAGCAAATGTGAGATTATCCACTTTGGTAGAAATAATAGTAGGAGGGATTATTATTTGAAGGTCAAAAAGCTGCAGCAAGCTATGGTGCAGAAGGACCTGGGAGTCCTTGTGCACGAATCCCAAAAATCCAGTCTGCAGGTGATCAAGAAGGTGAATGGAATGTTGGCGTTCATAGCGAGAGGGATAGAATATAAAAGCAAGGAGGTCTTGCTGCAACTAAAGTACTGTGTGCAGTTTTGGGTGTCACGTTTGAGAAAGGATATATTGGCTTTGGAGGGAGCACAGAGAAGGTTCACTAGGCTGATACCGGAGATGAGGGGACTAGCCATTGAAGAGAGATTGAATAGACTGGGTCTTACTTGTTGGAGTTTAGAAAGCTGAGGGAGGATCTTATAGAGATGTATAAGATAATAAAGAGGCTAGATAGGGTAGAGGTAGAGAGATCCTTCCCGTTTAGAAAGGATAGCAGAACTAGAGGGCACAGCCTCAAGATAAGGATGGGGGGATCGGAGTTGAGGAGGAACAACTTCACTCAAAGGATGGTGAGTCTCTGGAATTCTCTGCCCATTGAAGTGGTGGAAGCTACCTCAAATATATTTAAGTCATGGGTGGATAGATTACTGATAGACAAGGAATTAATGGTTATGGGGAGAAAGCAGGAAAGTGGAATTGATCCACTTCAGATCAGCCATGATCTTGAATGGTGGGGTAGGCTTGAAGAGCTAGATGGCCTACTGCTCCTATTTCTTGTATTCTTATGTTCTTAAGCATTTTTGCTGTAAGCTAACAGGTTAATAAAAGCTTTTTAAAAACTGATAGTAACTCCCTTTTTAATCATCCAACTGAAAAAAGATGATTTATTACATTGGGACAAATAGAAGAGGCAGACCCCAAGAATAATCTCAACTAATTGAACACATGCACACGTTACTAAGCACACATTATCGGAACTAACTGGCTATTAAATATCTTCAGTTGCCCCACAACGATTATCCTTGCATTTGAATAGTGTTGTGGAATCTTAAATGATCGTCTGAACAGATAGCTGAGCCTAATATTTGTCAAAAGCTGACATTTTGATGCATGACCTACTGAATTACTACATTTGAGTCTCAGCTTAAATTATTGATCAGATCTTGTTGTAAGGCTCAGAGAGGACAGCATGCCAACTATAATCGTTACAAATCCAGTGACCTTTGAACTATATTGCAATTGCACTATATAATGCAAAATGGCAGCATATAACAGTGATGTTTCAAAGTGTTGAATTACTACTTGAAAAATGCCAATATTTTCAATATGCATGAAGCATTGCAAAAGGCAGTGTTTTCTATGTTCACTTCTAAAGCTATGTTTTTAAAAACTTGAAGCTCAAAAATGTTTAAGAAATTGACATACTGCACATGTATGCCATGGAGCACACTTATGAAACAAAAACTACAAGTATATAAGTTCTTCTGACTGCCATGTACAGATATGAAAATCCACTTTTTTTTAATAATTTCAGTTGCAGCCTTTTAGTATGAGTAATTTCCCCTTTAAACATGAGTTTGTTCTAAATTGCACATTCAATTCTTTCTTGTGTGGCTACATTAATTCATCTATTTTGGTTCACCGATTTGGTTCTTTGCCTTTCATAAACATCAGCTTCTTACAGATCAGAGTTTTATAGCTTTTGAAATTTATTTTCAGAAATTAGACAAAGCTAAATTTTCTTATTTGTTGCCATTTTAATAGCCAGTTAGCTCTGATATTTAGTGTGATGCTTAGTAATATGTGCATGTGTTCAATTAGCTGAGGGTGTTCTTGAGGTCTGCCTCTTCTATATCCCATTGTGATATGGAAATACTGTTTAAAACTAAAAATGTTCTGGGAGCCATTATTAGTAATCTTTGAACACTGAGAATACATCATGAAGAGAAAATAGTCACATTGTCAGTGCTTTGTCTTCCAAATATGTTGAATTCCAATATATTGATTTGAACATAATTGATCCCTTCCAGCATTTGATCCTTATAATTCCTGGCCTGTTCATTATGCAGAACTCTGAAGCCTCCTTCAGATTCCGCAAAAGCTATCATGGCCACAAGTATGTTTAACCTTGATTCTCTGAAAGGGAAATAAATGTGGTGGTGAGTCATGAAGTCCAATGGTTCAGTTCTGCTAAGCAGCAGACAGATTTCTATATGCATGCAGTGTTTAATAGTGAAGATCTTTTCCCAAAGCTTGCAATGTTCCAGTGTGTAATACAAAATTTTTCTCACTAAAGTACAAATCATAGAATCCCCTGCAATGCAGAAGGCAGTCATTCTGTCCATCCAATCTGACAGAGTACCTTACATCAGGAAGTTTGCCCCACCTATTTATCCTTGTAACCATTAGAACAATAAAAAAATTACATTACAGTTGGAAATTGTTCTGTTTTTGATTATCAGCTCTTAATTAGAGCTACCATTCTACTGCCTTGTTTTCTTCACGTCTTCCTGTGCTTCAAATATTAATTTGTTTTTTTTCTTCAGAAGGTGTAATGAATTTTGATGTAACTACTTCCTGTAATGGTGTTCCATGTTTTAACCACGCTGCTTTAACAGATTTCTTTGAACTCTTCAGTGGCATTTCTTTATTAATGTCACTTGAAGAAATAATTGCTCCCCATTCATCCAGTTAAATTTTCAGAATCTTAAAACACCCCTATTAAATTGGAAATGAATTGGTAATGATTTACATGTATCTTGTTTTTCGTCCTGATAATTCATTTATGTTTGACTTTATTTTCATTTCTATGAAGCTGAAGATGGCACATAAAGTGGCCTAACCTCTAACCAATGCCTCTGAGTTTAGTCTTGCCTCTTAACTTGATCAGGGCTCAGAACGTCACATTTTCAGAAAAAGGTGTTTGATCTTGAAGATGGGAGAAATTTATGTAAAAGTTCAAACAACATCAGAGCATAATAAATGAGGAGATGATCTAAATTTGTGATGTCAGTGGTCCCGGATTTGCTGAGGTGGGTATGATGATTAGACTAGCCAGCATTCTTGACCTGCTGACTGAAAGGCTACAAAGATGTCCAATGAATTCATAGCCCTTGAGAGGATTAAAGTGGCAAGTTTCAGTAGGAAATGGTGACAGTGTCCCTAACGTACAATGAAAACCATAAAAACTTTGTTTTAAATTGCCTTGGGAAAACTAAATTAATGGATATTATTAACTGTCATTTTTTCCCATTTAAATTGTACAAAGCATGAGACTTCCATCACAGGAAGCTTGTAGATTGGCAAATGTCATTGGAAAATCCTATACTAAGGATTAGTGAAAATCCAAAATCTCCCATAGGAAAAAAGAATTGGTTGAGCCAGCAGGACACCTTTTAAAGTATACAATGTTTCTTGGGCAAATGCGTGCAAGCTTTTCTGATTAGTAGCTTGCAGAACAGCTGTCGAGAGCAGTGCATATTTTTACTCTTTTGGTTCACCAGTTTGGTTCTTTGCCTTTCATAAAAATCAGCTTCCTACAGATCAGAGTTTTATGATAGCTTTTGAATTTTTCAATTTAACAGCAGAACAAAAACTCTAAGCATATAGGTTCTGTCATCCCTTACTAAGTTTTATCAGAACATTGTGTGTGCCTATTTGTGAAAGTTGTATTGTTTCTGATTTTTGAGTTACTTGAAGCTTCTCTTCCATTGGTTTTCCTTGATTGTACAGCTTTATCTGGAAGTGCTACAAAATCTAGAGAATTATGAGCATATTTTATGATATGGACTTCTGTCCAACTGAAATATATTATTTGTATTTGTTGGGAGGCTTTTTTGAGGCTATTCTAGTTTTCCTATTTGGAAGATTAACTTATTTCAAAGAAAGAAACAGACCATATTTTGTAACAAATCATGTAAAATGTTGAGTTAATTGTAAAATACGTTCCAGATTATATTTGTGAAAAGATTATTCTGAAAACTCAGTTGAGAAGGCCTGTGTCAAAAATTTTACCTTTTGTAATAGCAAACACCATGCCCAATTTATTTACTCAATTATGAATTTAGACTAGAAAAAGGGATCTTTAAGGCATGTGATCATCTTGTGATGCATGTTTTGGAGGAAAAAAGTTTAATTTCTTTTCATAGTTCAGAAGTTGTGTGGCAGTACGTTAGAAAAAATGCAGAAAAATAGCGCTGTACTGAAATATGCTTCAGCACAAATAAATAAAATAGAAATAAGTGTGCATGTGAAAACTTGCATTTAACTCTCATCATATTATCTAATTGTATTTTGAATAATTCCAGGGCTGCTTCGTCTATTAATTTGTGTCATAGATTATTCTGAATTTTTGCATTTATGTATTGATTGTGCCCCATCCCTGTTTTTGATCTTAATTCTTTAATTGACTTGAGTATATATAAACTGTGTACCAAAGATAATGTTTTGAATTCATTTATAAGTATCATAGAAATCCATTTAGTCTGTTTACCAATGCTATGTTTTTTTAATATTAATTAGGCTTTAAAAGGGAGTACGGAGGTACAAATCGTGGACCAGAAAATGAGGAAAAAAGAGAGTCCTGAAAAATGGCCTATTCCAGGCCCACCAGTTTCTGACATTCCAAGAACTGATTTCTCTCGTTTAATTAACTGTCCAGAATTTGTACCTGGGCAGATGTACGGCTCTCAAACTGGTGAGCATACTGTAAATTTTTCAGTTAAAATATTAGTCCGACATCATTGGTAATGCATGCAGCTTGATGTCGGGCAGTTGAATACTGCTGTTTCTTTATTTTGTCGCCCCTGGTTTGAGTGCTTGCATTAGTTTCCCAACTTGCAGCCCCAATTATTGCGGCCCCAATCCAGAGCAAGGGTATTGGAACATAAACCGGCAAAGTAACATGCCTCAATTTAGTGTAAACTGACACTTTATCTGTCTTTACCCTACAGCACGTATGCTTGTTATAGGCTAAGAAAGGACAGGCATTGGCCTTGGAAGTCGCCTTCCCTTACTGCTGAAAAAGAATATATGGAGGCAAGTGGCCATGGTGACAGGGCAAATATTGAAAAAGAAAAATAGTAGTTCAGTATTGGATATTCTTCCTTTTCTGTTTGTCATGAGTATGGTTTACAGGCACTTCTAGCATTTTCAACTTAAATTCAAAAAGGTTTAACTAGTTTATCAATTAGTCTATGCATTGTTTCTCCTCCTCCTCCCTTGCTGCTGTATACTAACATTGTGTTTCCTCCCTCAGCTGGGAGATGGTCTGAAGCAAAAGTACAATTCTATCAGGCTGGTCTTACTGGTTTTTGATACTACTTTGTTGCCTAATCAAAAAGGCTGATGAAATAGTTCAATTAGAGTACAGTAACTGAATCAAGTTCTCTGGGTTAACCAACACTGGAGGTGCCAATTTCAATGGATGTTGTTTTAAAAAACAAACTTTTTGCTGATCAGCTTCAGAACTATTTCAAACATTAGATGCTTGATCTCTTTATAGTTGTACGCAAGATAGACTTCACTCTTTCACCATTGTGTTTTGGAAGTTTTAAACTGACCACTTTTAAATATTTGCATCCTCTGGGCTTCTTAGTATAAAAAGGCTATTGAAGTGCAATGAGTATTACAAGAATTGAGAGACAGACTAAGGAAAGATTATATGGGAACAGGAAGAGACCATTTAAACCTGTGTGCCTGTTCTCCCATTGAATTAGGTTGTGGCTGATCTACAACTCCATATACCTTTGTTTCCATATGCTTGATGCCTTAGATTAACAGATCTGAAGTGGAAATGTTTAAAATGAACAACTGACACAGCGTTAACTCTGATCTGTGAAAGGGAGTTCATACTTCTGTCACTCAAGTTCACTCCTAAGAGGCCTGGCTCTAATTTTCACTTTGTTTCCTAGCATGAGATTCCCTAACCTGCAAAATTGTTTTTCTCATACTTAGCACATCCATTCTCTTTAATAGTTGAAAACTTCAATCAAATTCTTCTTTAATCTTCAAAATTGCACGGAGTACAATGCTAGATAATTGAAGTGAATTCCTTCCATAATCCACACACATGCACGCACACCCCCAATACTTGCCATGTTCCTTCCTGTACTCCTGTGTGCGTGAACTCTGAAGATGAGTGATAAAAGCCAAAAGGAGCAGCTTCAACTTGGAGGAAATAAGTCTGAACTGGGGGGAGGTTGGCAGTTAGAGGATCAGTCAGTGAGCAGCAGAGCTGTGAATTGGAGGGTTGGCAGTGAGTTGTCAGAGTGAAATAGGCTGTTACAAAAGTGTGCCAATTGGCTCATACGTACTACTTCAGATCAATATAAAATGACTTTAAAACAAAGCTTGGACGCTAAAGAGTACATACTTCATTTTGTGACTTGCATTAAAGTGAAACAATGTAAAAATGCAGTATAAATGGGGACTTAGTGTGAATATTTTAAATAGCATCAATGGAAATTCCTGTTTATTGTTATTTCAGTCATTCTTCAAAAACATTCATTCAGCTTCACCAAGCATGACCTATCCTAAAAATTTTCCAGATGTTCAGTTACTCCATTCTTAGTTGTACACTCTAGTAATTCCCTGAAAATGGATGTTAAGGTAACCTGATTTCCTTCTCTCACCTTGTTACATAGCATAGTGTCATATAGTTTTCAAATCTAAAAGACTGATTCCTGAATTGAGAATTTTAGGAAAAGGCAAAATAATTGCCGGAGCTAGCAATCAAGAATGAAAAATGCAGGAAACACTTGGTCAGGCACCCTTTATGGAAAAAGTGTTGGGGTTGACAGGCTAATGTTAATTTCTTTCTCGCTGCACGGGTGTCTGTATCTCCAGTACTTACTGTTATTTTTGAAGATTACAATGAAGGCATCTAAAATGTTCTCACCTTTTTCCTTTTAAAACATGCTGATAATAAATGGCCTTGGAGGTTTTTCTCTCTCGTGTGCCTTTTTTTCATTATTGTTAACTTGCTCACGGTAACTCTGGACAGCCCCATCCTTGATTCAATATACATTTCTTTAGGGTATCTCACATGCTACTCTCTCTCTTTACCGCACTTCATTGGGCACTGTCCAATCTCACTTAATTTTCTTCTGGAGGTGTTGCTGGATCCACTGCAGCTTTGGCCACGATGATGAGGAATTGGTGCACATACGAGCATAGAACAGTTAAGGCACAGAAAGCCATTTGTCCTTTCTTTCTATACTGTCTCTTCAATTCATCCAGTGCCATTCTCTTGCCTTTTCCCAATATCCTGATGATTTGTTTTCTCTCCAGAAAATAATCCAGTTCTGCTTTGAAAGCCACAACTGAATTTTGTCTGTTATTCTCTCGGGCAATGTATCATATAGTACACTTGAGCCTATGTACAAAAGATGCTATCTCAATTATTGAATCTCCTCTCACTACCACATTAGATTTTCCTTCTGTTAAGACAGTGTCTTGCTCCCGGGTGCCAAAATCTGCATTCTCGCTGCTCTTTCAGCAGTAAATAGAAAGGATCTTGTAGGATCTTATCTCATCTAAGTTACCTTTACTTGGTAGGCTATCAGGACTCCTCTGGAAGGCCACTGCCCTTGATGGGGCACATATGCCCAAGCCATCAGGAGGTGCATTAACACCAGATTCATCAGCTGCACCCACAAGACAGCCCCGAACATTACCCAAGCACAACACTCTCAAGGCCAACCATAACATTGTCATCAACCAGCAGACAAAGAAGGGGCCATAGTCATACTGAACAGAACGGATTACTTCAAAGAAGTGTACCAACAACTAAATAATGAGGAACACTACAGACGGTTACGTGCAAATCCGACCAAAGAACAACTCAACACCCTGATCAAGACCATTGATTTGAACCTTCAGGATACTCTCCGTGCTTTCATTCCACGTATTTCCCGTGTTGGAGATCTCTGCTGCCTCCCAAAGATCGGACAATGGGACTCTGCAAGAACCAGAAGCATCAAATTGGATGATTTCAATCTTAGTGACAAAAATAGTCCATAAGCTCATCGTGCAGAGAGAAGTTTATTTTCAGATTCTTGTTAGCTTTTAGTAAATCAAACACTTAGTCATTTAAAAATACTAAAATAATGACTGTTAAACCACTGTTTAAATCTGCAACTCTGTAGCTTGCTTTTGCATAAACATCGGAACATCAGAATTAAAGGCAAAAAAAACCTCCCTTCTGCACCAAATTTCTACACATCAAATTCCAAACTTACTACCCTGTTGCCAATGCCGTCTGTTAAAGTTGCACCCTTTTGCACTCTGTGCTTTAGTTTTGGGGTTCCTTTGAAAAAAGTGTAAGAATTCACTTCTTAAAATTTGTGTTCTGTTGGACTGATGGCTTGTTTGCTTCAGCATCATAAACTTCTCTCTGCATGTCACTAAGATTGTCACTATTTTTGTCATTAAGATTGAAATCCAATTTGATGCTTTTGGTTCACTGAACTAAGCTTCTTATAAAAGTTAACCTTGCCCTAATCCTGAACTTGAATCTTCCTTTCTTCCTGCCCACCTTCATGTCCTCATTAAGCTAAATTTGTTCACCTGCAGTTCCCTAAACTGCTAGCAGTCCAACTTCCCTTCCTGCCCTTTACATTAGTTGATATTGGTTCTCTTTGGTCCCTTTTCTTTGCTCTGAACTTGCAAATTTGTACCCCATTTCCAATTCCTCAGAACTCTTCAAAATAAGCAATTTCTAAATCATGGACATTTTTCCTGGAGCTCTCTTTTAAATGTCTAAATAAGCCACGTTACTGAAATGACTTTTAAGTTTCCATTGAAATCTTGTGACTTGTGTAATTAATCCCTTCTCAACACATCTGCAGCTTTTGTCACAGTTGACAACACAATGCCTCTAGTTTTAGAAGACTATTAAATAAGGTGAGAGAAGAAACCAGTTACCCAAACATCCATTTGCCATCCTCATTATCCAGCTGGATGTAACTTCTCTCACTAGTCTCATTTTTATTTGTTGTCATAGCCAGAGAATAACTTACTGGTTTCTGTTTCTACATTAGCATTCATACCTCCATTGTCCCCTAAGCATCTTTCCTTGGTCCCCACCTCTTTGCCACCAACGAATTGCCAGTTGCCATTATCCAAAGAAACATAGTGCTGGTTCTCACTTCTCAGTATAGTGTCCTAATTCCAACCATCTTCAGCTACTTCAAGGTAAATAACATATCTTGAAGTGGACGTTATTTGGAATGAGTTGCTTTACTTTTGGATAGGAAAAAAATTACAAAGTACTAATAAAACTATTACAAAATAATACTGAAAAGGTCATGCAGAGCGTATGAATATCAATACATAGCATTATTGGTGTTTAAAGTCTCTTTAGAATGGTTTTGATGTCTGCTTTATTTGAGAAGACAGCATGTGACGTCTGGGAATATAGATTCATCAGTCTTAGATGTCTTAATTTATCTGTAGATATCAGTACACCCTGTAGAACTTGATTAAAACAAACACTAATCGATACGTTTTAATTGAGAAACTCCTTTGCCTTGATATGTTTTTATTATATCTGTCAATGCTTGATACAAGTCGATTTAAAAATGCAGAATAGTTTTGCAAAACTTGCAAAGTTGCATGGATTACAAGTTTGTACAAAATGCATATAAGATCAGTGCTTTGAAGGTGATTGTGTTAAATATAATAACAATTTCAACGAATATATATTCTTAAGTCATAAATATTTTTTAAAAATTAGTCACTAAAGCTAATTACAGAACTTTTATTTCTAAACTTAAAAAATCAAAAATGGTTACATACTGTGAAACAAAGTAGCTCTTGTAAACATCACGAGTTAAACTGCACCAATTTAGTGCACAAGGCTAATATTTTAACAGCTTTTTTTCTTTGCACAATAGTTCTTTCAATTTAGAGATCACAACTGAAGTTTTAATTGCTAAGGAGGTGGATAGTTCACACCGGTGTTGGTCAACATTGACATCTTGCATCACTGGTTTAAGAGCCAAGTGCTTTTTCTGTCTTGTCAAATGTGTGTGTGATGTTAACAAAGATCACGTCGTGTGTTAAGCTACTGTCCCAGAATTCAGCAGAAAATCATATTAGGTTGGCATACTTTGATTATTTCTCTAATGCCTATAATTAAATTACAAACTAATTTTATCAAACAGCTTTTCTACAAATGGTCTCCACATTGGTGAGTATTGAATAAGGGATGTAAATATAACATAACCACTAGTTGCTCCAGCAAAACACCCACCTTATTCTTACAACTATCAAAAAAAAAACTTGCCAGAAGGGATGGCATGGCTGAGGCAGGTAGCATTGTCACAGTTTAAGCTTATTGTTTGCTTGAGGGAGCCAGGAACAGAAAGATATGGAAGATGTGTAGAGGTAATTAAAAAGTGGTGTATAATGCTTTTATAGTTTAGTTGCGCCAAGTAGCCCATTTGTAGTCTGTGGATTATGTGGCATGAAGCATTATTGTAAAATATTTTGTCTTTTGTGACTTTCAGAGTCTGCTCCAAGTTCTCCTAGGGTGGGAAGTCCTGTTGATGCCAAAAAAAATGTTGAAACCAATAATCTTCAGACAATGTCTAAGGGACTTTCTACAAGTTTGCCTGATCTGGAATCTGATCCTTGGATAGAAGTGAAAAAGAGACACCGTCCATCACAACTCAATCCAAAGGTGCATATGCATTTTGCCTCCCCTATAAATGGTGTACTTGGTTTTGATTTGACTTTTTTATTGGAACGTGTATTAGTATATAGTGAAAAGTATTGTTTCTTGCACGCTATACAGACAAACATACTATACTTGGAGAAGGAAATGAGAGCGTGCGGAATGTAGTGTTACAATCATAGCTAGGATGTAAAGAAAGATCAACTGATGCAAGGTAGGTCCGTTCAAAAGTCTGATGGCAGCAGAGAAGAAGCTTTTCTTAAGTTGGTTGGTACACGTCCACAGGCGTTTGTACCTATTTCCTGATGGAAGAAGGATGAAGAGAGTATGTCCGGAATGTGTGGGGTCCTTTATTATGACATAAGGCCAGATCCCTTGGTGCCAAAACTGTTATGACATCAATGTGCTATTTATTGAAGAATATATTGTGAAGTGCTGTGGGGTCTGTACCAAATGTAAACTTACTTCTTAGACAAAACAGGTAATATTCCATCTAGGCTTGACTTCCTGTCTTCTAATATACAATCTTAGAGACTTTTTGGCTTGTTGCCTAGACTAATGTCTGCAGTTAGAGTGCAGAGTGTATTGAGGAGATGAAGCATAGTTTAAAGTGTAACCAGAAATTTGTTGAATGAAAAAGCATTTTTGTATGTAAGTGCAGCAGGTGATTAAGAAGGTGAATGCAGTGTTGGCCTTTATAGCTAGGGGGATAGAATATAAAAATAGGGAGGTACTGTTTGCAGCTGTATAGGGTACTGGTGAGGCTGCAGCTGGAGTACTGTGTGCAGTTTTGGTCGCCGCATTCGAGGAAGGATATATTGGCCTTGGAGGGGGTGCAGAGTAGGTTTATTAGGCTGATACTGGAGATGAGAGTGTTGGATTATGGGGAGAGACTGAATAGGCTAGATTTGTACTCTTTGGAGTTTAGAAGGTTGAGAAGGGGATCTTATTGAGATGTATAAGATAATGAAGTGAATGGATAGGGTAGAGGTTGAGAGACTGTTCCCACTTAGCAAAGATAGCAGGACTAGAGGGCACAGTCTCAAGATTGGAGGGGCGATTCAGATCGGAGTTGCAGAGGGGTTTCTTCACGCCGAGGGTGGTGAATCTTTGGAATTCTCTGCCTGATGAGGTGGTGAGGCTTCCTCACTGAATATGTTCAAGTCAAGAGTGGATAGGTTTTTAATTGACAAGGGAATTAAGGGTTACAGGGAGAAAGCGGGAAGTGGTACTGAACCACTACAGATCAGCCATGATCTTATTGAATGGTGGGGCAGGCTCGAGGGGCTGTATGGCCTACTGTTGCTCCTATTTCTTATGTTATGTAAGCAGCTAACTTGTCCAGTAATCGAATCGATGTTGAATAGTTGGGGATAGCTTTCCATTTCTGTCAGTATCAAATACACTGATATACTCAATGTAATATTTTGTATTTACAATTCTCAATCTTGTCAAAAGGTGCACAATTAGTGGTAGCTTATGTTTTAGGTTAGTTTTCATTGAAACTATCTGATTTCAAGTAGAAATCCTTACCATTTATTGAGAGAAGACTTTTTCATCCTAACAACCTATTGTGTGCACACTTTGTGCTCCAGGGGTTAAATTATGTTTCTGTTCTTACATTTTAAATAAATTTTCCTTTTAATCTTGAGCTGCTTTTAGCTTAGCAATTCTGTAATGTTTATGGTATATATTGCATTATTTAATCTACTTGATAACATTTGTCAGTTAAATAAAACACTGGTTTAGAACTTCAAAAGACTTCAATTCATTGCTATAAAGCGGTGCCAATCTTGGTTAAACCAATGGGCCAGATCAGTCCGTCACAAATTAGAGTGGACTAGAGTTAAGAAACTTGATGACAACAATGTCCCAACCTTTATGGAATCCTTGGTGGACATCATTTCTGAACAATCACCATTAAATTGCACACACACACATATCAGAGAGAGCAAGTGAGAGCACATTCGTTCACACTCACTCGCTCTCGTGCACGTGCTCTCGATCACTCTCTGTGGTTTGCATGTATGCGCAATTTAATGAGTGTCCATCATTGGCTGTGTGACCACAAATTTCTATACGCTTGTATTGGCTGTTTGCTATCCAATTAGTTCCAGCTCCTTCCTCCTACCCCTTCATTTCTCCTTTTCACGTCTTGTCCAAGCCCCTTTTGAAAATTATTGTTAAATCTGCTTATACCACTGTTTCAGACAGTGTATTGCTGCAGCATCAGTCGTAATTTGCTGCATCAGAAATTTTTTACCACTCCATCTCTTGCTCATTTGCTATTAGTTTAACGTGAAGCACCTTTGGTTAACAATCCTTCCGTTAGTGGGGAACAAACCTTTTGTGATTTTGGTCATCTCTATTATATCTGAATTTAATCTTCCCTTGTGTAAGGAGAGCAATCCCAGGTTTTCTACTGTCTTCATTTAACTCTCAACCCTTGTTACCATCTTAAATTCCTGCATCCTATGCAAAATTGTGCAGCAGCATTACATGGTCAATCTCATTTCTGAAATATTAATTAAGCAATGAGCTGCCCAGACAAAAGCATTTAAGATTCTCTTAGCTTTTCGAACAGAGTTAGATTATCTTGATAAGTCTATAGTTTATAACTACATTGCGTGCTACATCAAAGGTTACAATGTAAAATAAGAGATCTTGTTATCGAGAGTAACACTTGCATGGGCAGGAGATTGGTTAGCTAATAATAAGAAAAAGTATAAGTGGTTGTTTTCAGGTTGGCAAAATATGACAAGTGGAGTGACACAAGGATCAATGTTGGGGTATAAACTTTTTACAAATTATATAAATCGCTTGGATGAAGGCACCAAATATATGGTTGCTAAACTGGCTAACGCCACAGTTAGGTAGAAAAGTAAGTTGGAAAGATGACAATAATACGGAACTTGCAAAGGTTAAGTAGGTAAACAAACAATCCTTTTGAGTATAATGTGGGAAAATATGAACTTGTCCACTGGCAGAAAGAATAAAGAATCCGTATATTATTTAGAGACAAGATTGCAGAACTCAGTTGTACAGAGGGCCATTGTTGTGCTGGTACATGAATCTCAAAGTTGGTGTGTAGGTACAGCAAATAATTAGACAAATGGAATGTTATTGCTTATTGTAAGAGAATTGGAATGTAAAGGTTGGGGTTTTTTGCCACAGTTATAATATTGGTGAGACCTAGTTCATTTTATAACTGGGCAGGGAAGATTCCGTAACTTTTTATTAAAAAGTCAAGCAATAGAGTCACAGGATCACTAATTAGTTTTAACAGTAAGGAAAAACTGGATTGCAGCACAAACTCCTTTGTCCCCTCCCCTTTTAAGTTGCACAGATTTTAAGACTAACATGGATTATTAAGATATCTTAAGCTGTAATGGTTTTAATAATACAATGTCTCTTCAAATACACAATATGACTGTAATCAGATACACTCTGAACCTCAAGTGAAATGCAATAAATGCAGTGACCCTCAAGTGAAATGTTTTAAAAATATTCCTTCATACTAAAAGCAGCTTGTATTCCAAATCAGTCCAGACTTTACAAATGGCTCTAAAGCTTCTGCTTTACTTTTAACAGTGAATTCAATATCCAAGTTTTACACTATTCCTTTAGGATTTCTTTGTCAGGACTGCTGTATAAACTATTCACGGTTGTTTTAACACTTGATTTCGTCAAACTTTTGATTTATCTCTGGAGTCTGTTTTCCCACTTTAAATCGGGTTATTTTAATTGTCTCTTTTAAATAAGAATACTTAGTTTACTCTTCCTTGAATCTTTCTGGATCAATATCTTGGTCTCTATTCCTTTAACTTCATGTCATCTGAAGACGTTCTTTCTGTCCCAATTCCCAGACTATCTGGATAGTAACCTCTTTTGGGAAGCTTGCCTGTTTGCAGCTCCCATCCTGTTTAGACTTCTGATAGAGTTGAAAGTTGTGCACTTCTTGGTGTCCTCCTTCAACTGCCAGCTTTTGTTCTCTTAAAAGGATAATGGCTGCATAATTCTGCTGGCCTATTTATTCTTCACACCATAGCTCCCTCTAAGCATAATAGAAACACAATTGCATTTAACCAACCCCACCTAAAAACACCTTTGTCCAGCATGAATATAACTATAGGTTTTATCTTTCCACAGAAACATGAAATTAAACCCACTCAAAATTTATCTTACTTCTAATGTTTACCAATGCATCTCTTAAAACTGCCTTTATTTTCCTAACACCATATCTGGAATACCATGCACAGTTTTAATTTCCTCCTTTAAGAAAGAATATAAATGCATTAGAAACAGTTCGGTGGGCTATCTGAAAGTTGGATTGACAGAGGTTGGATCCATCAGAGTGAAGAATGAAAGGTAATCTTATTGAAACGTACTGGATCTTGAGGTGACTTGACAGATTGGATGTTGAAAAGATTTTCACCTTGGGAGAAATGAACTAGGAATACAGCTTAAAAATGAGTTTCCCATTTAAAACTGAAGTGAGAAATTATTTCCAAGGACTGAAAGTCTTTAACACACTCTTTCCCAGAGAGTAGTGAAGGCAGGCATGGCCTTTGAATATTTTTATGGCAGAGGTAGCTAGATTAATGGCTAACAAGGAGTTGAAGGTTACTGGGGTAAGCAGGAATGTGGAGTTGGATCAGATGTGATCTTATTGACTGTCAAGAAGTCAAGTGGGTATTCTTAATTTGTTTGTATAAAATAATGAAAATCTAATTTTGTTTATTTGTAGGAAAATGAGTCGTCCAAACCTCAACAAGCTCTCAAAGTGGAGCAAGAAGAGCAAGAGGAATTGGATTTCATGTTTGATGAAGAAATGGAACAGATGGAAGGACGCAAGAATACCTTCACTGATTGGTCAGATGATGACTCAGACTATGAAATTGATGATCGTGATGTGAACAAGATCCTGATTGTAACTCAGACCCCTCCACACATGCGCAAACATCCGGGTGGCGACCGTACTGGAAATCATGTTTCACGAGCAAAAATTACAACAGAGTTGGCAAAAGCTATTAATGATGGCTTATACTACTACGAACAAGACCTTTGGATGGAAGAAAATGGGCCAGAATATTCAACAATAAAGGTGAATTACATGCTGGCTATGGATTATGAATCTTTTTAATTTGTAGCTATATCAAATGCAATTGTTTTGAATAATGAGGTGTCTCTGATAAAGGGATCATCAAATGTATGTGCCAAATTTTATTACACCTTAAATCAAATATTCTGTTAAGTCCTATCCGTGATGGTGTACTCAGCATACCATAAGATATTTTTTGTAAAAACCCAACCTTTCAAAATGATGTATGGTGTACTGACCTACATATGAGTATGACCTGTTTCTCCCTTTCTATTTTTAATTTTGTTGGAATTCAACCCAGTCTTCTGGAGCGAAGACATATGTATCTCATTATTTGAAACTTGTCGGATGAAATATTGTCACTAGAACTAACTATTACATTACAGGCTTTGTATAATGTATAAATAATGCTTACATTGAAAACAGGCAGCATATAAAAGAACGAAAAATGTTAAAATATAATTTAGCCTTGTACTCATCCATCTTTAATACAGAAGAAATACTTAGTTCTGAATGGGAAGATGGGAAATATAAATTGGGGAAATATAAGTATCAGTGCCCCAAAATTTGAGCATTATTGAGCCTTTATCTTTTCTGCACTTGAAGTTTACTTGCAGTTGGGAATGGATGTAATGCCTGGAGTGAAACACCTGAAATGAATTCTCAATTTGAAGTTGGTATCTATAATTTACTGTCTCTTCAATTGGGTGTCTCTTCACATGAAGAGTGCTGCTTTGTTAAATTTGATCTTTTAAGTGAGGCCTCATCTAAAGCAGGAAGGGTCCAAATGCCTTGACCATTTTTTCCCCTCCTTACATAACACCAAAATCAAACCACTTATTCACCTCGTTTGGTTACTTACATTACCCTGTGTCCCATGTGCATTTGCTACTTTACAAGTCTCCCATGTGACACCTTGTCAAAAACGCTGTTGAAATTCATATAAGCTACATCGACTGCACTACCCTCACGTACACACTTGGTCACCTCAAAAAATTCAGTCCAATTTGTTAGGCATGACATCCCTCTGATGAAGCCATGCTGACTATCCCTGATCAAACTTTGCCTCTCCAAGTGGAAGTTTGGTAACAGTGGCCACCATATTTGACTATTAAAAGTTGTTTCACTACAAAGTAATTTCATGTAAAAGCACTTGGAATTTTTGCGGTTTGATTTTAAAAAGTGCTTCTTGTGGCATGCTTTGAGTAGAATGGCTCTAGATTGACTCCTATGTCAGTCCTAAAATTATTTTCATTGAAATATCATGTAAATAAAATGAATCGTATCACTGTCAACCACCCACTCTGATAAAACAAGATCAGCTCCTTGGGAAGGAGATCAAATGTGGAGTTGTAAACCTAATTTAAGGCAACAGTTTGGAGGCCTAATTTTTTTCATAAGCTGTTTTAGCATTGTGTGGCTTTCTCACCCTGCTTTTTTGCCAATAGTTGAGTTCTAACAGCAGGGTAGAATTCACATTACTAAATTTTATTGGCCAAAGTTATTCAGTGTCATTGCTTGTTTTACTCTTTAATTCTGCTGAAATATGCTGCATTGCATTTCGTTGTAAATGCTAATGCCAGAGGAATACATAACCACTTTACTTGCATAACAGTTCATGGGAAATATCCATATCTAACTTGGAAATTTTAATTATAATGTTGATCCTCATAATGAAAAAAGAAATTGTGTTCACTTGGTTTCTCCACCACCACCACCACCCCCAACCAAACCAGGAGAATGAAAGTCGATGCCTGTGGTCAGTCAGGTCACAACGGAGAGAGGCTCAGAAGAGGTGTAATGCAAGAGTTGCCATGATTGTTATAAAGAAAACTAAAATGGTCTTATTGATTTTTTTGCGGTGCTCTCTGATAACCAACATGGTGGCATAGTATTTGGTGCTGTTACCTCAATGCTGGGGACCCAGGTTTGATTCCTGGCTTGGGTCACTGTCTGTGTGGAGTCTACACATTCTCCACGTGGGTTTTCTCCATGTGCTCCAGTTTCCTCCCATGGTGCGAAAGATGTGCTGGCTAAGTCCATTGGCCGTGCTAAATTTTCCCAGTGTACCTGAACAGACGCTGGAGTGTGACGACTAGGGGATTTTCACAGTAACTTCATAGCAGTGTTAACGTAAGCCTATTTGTGACACCAGTAGATAAGCTTAGAAACTTTAAACAGATTGTTTAGAATGTGGTTGCTACGGACCAGTCTGATCAGTATGCATAAAATACATAATTACAACCTGAAAACTGGCTATTTGACTCATTTTTAATCCTAGTAGGCTTTTGACCTCCATGTAAGCAAATAAACCGCCACTCAATTGAACATTTTCCCAATATAACGTGTGTTTTTCTGCTTATGGTATAGCAAGAAATTGAGAATTTTAAGAAGTTGAATGTGATCAGTAAAGAACATTTTGATACCCTCGCACCTGAACCGCCAGTTGACCCAAACCAGGAGGTGCCACCTGCACCACCAAAGGTCCAACAAGGTAAGATCAATCTAGCCTCTAGCAAGCATCAGTTTCTTAAGAAGAGAATGTGTGATTCCTGTTTCCTCTTCGTGATTTCAAGAGCAAGTTCATTAGTTCAATTTAAATGCACAAGAAGTGATGGATGACATGTACTTTAAATTCTGTGAGTTTACTTGCACTTGATCACAGCTCCTGCATTGTATCTATAATGTAAATTGATCGCTTCCATGTTTATGGTTTTAACAAAAATGGATCAAATATCTAATATATTTATTTCATCAATGTTTGTTTGGCATGCTGGCAGAAACTGAAACTTTTTGATTGTATAAGGATCTATGAAGCAATAAATAACGTAGGATTGCAGTAATATTATTGAGATGCTGCGTTAGTGATTCAGAGAACACAATCAAAATTGCACAGTTTATAAATTTGAATTGAATTTAAATAAAACCTAAGTAAGCTTGGAATAAAATGTTGGTTTTTGTAAAACGCCCATTCGTTGGCTTGGCCATTATTTGACAGTAATCTCGGCATCAAAATTTGGATACAACAATCCTGAGTTATCCTCACCAACATCTTGGTGTCTGGGGCTAAAGTGGGGATGGTTATTAACAGACTGTTCGAGTAATAAACTGACATTGGTATACTTTTCTAAGTATGACTGTCAGTCAGTGCCTAACATCCTTTGGTATGCCCTGGCCAGTGTCAGGACTGACGTAGTGGTGGTGTGAACAGTCAGGTGAATGTGATTCTGGAAGTCCTTGATGCTCAGACCCTTGAAATTTCATGGCTTCCGGTAAACCATTGATATGGCAGTTTCCTACTGATAACCATTTATCACTCTCTGTCAACCACTTCACAGCTACTCCATGTTGAACACCACGTGGGGCAAAATATATATTCTGGAGACTTCAGTGTAGCATTTTTGCCAGTTTAGGTACATGGGCCTTTTAGATTCTTTATGGCCATGTGTGTCCCACAGTTTAAAGGGACCAGTTTATGCACTGCAAGTTTTGGGTTGCTCCGTGGCCATGCGACTTAGAGGGAATGTTGGTCCCTACTGTCATTGATTCCAATCTTCAGACAAAATCAGTTCACTAAAGTAATCTCTCAAGTGCCTGAATGTGTTGTATATAGCAATTGGAATAGATGAGTACTGGCAACATCCAAACTATGCTGTTGCAAACAGTGCTCTGGATTTAGCAACAGTTTCCTGCCATTCTGCTTTAAAACAGCTTCAGCAGTCCCTGAAATGAAGCAAACTGTGCAAGTATGTCCTGTCCACAAAAACCAAGACCAATCCAACCTGATAAATTACTATCTCTTCAGTCTACTATCAATCAGCACAGCAATGGAAGGAATCATTAACAGTGTTAGCAAGCATCACTTGCTCAGTGTGCCTAGTTTGTTTTCTGCCAATACTTTGCTCCAGATCTCGTTACAACTTTTGTGCAAACATGGACAAAGGAGTTGAATTTCAGAAATGAGACCAGAGTGATTGTCTTTGACATCAAGGCAGCTGGGTTTAGAACCAAGGAATCAAAGAAAACTCTCCAGTGGTTGGAATCACCCTTAACACAAAGGAAGATGTAGCAGCTTCCAGGATGCTGCAGAAGTTTCTTAGAATAGTAACCTAGGCCCAATCATCATCAACTTTAATAACTTTATGCCAGCATATGGTCAGAAATGAGACTATTTACTGTTGATAACAATGATCGGTTCCATTTTTCAAATAATGAAGCAATCCAAACAACATTCAGGCTTTGACTGATGAAGTTTAAAACACCATTCAAGCCACACAAGTGCCAGGCAAATGACCAACAAAAACAGGAAAGTTATTTTAATGGAAGACTTCAATCAAGCTAAAATAAATTTCTCAGTAAAGTGGTCCACCTACACGTAAAAGCATTCCCACTTGGGCTAATAAGTGCCAAGTTCAGTATGTACTGAATAAGTGCCACGTAGTGACTGTATCCCACACTCATCTCCTTTCACAATCAAATGTGTTACAATCCCTAAATCCCTTAATATCAGCATTTAAGGCCATCATTGATTACAATTTCAATGCCATTATTACAACAGGGATACGGCTGGCTATTCTGTCATAAAACTCTCAACCTGACTCCCCAGTACCCTACTCTCCAAAATGCCTATTGAGCTGTCCTATTCAACAGGAATTAGATGCTGATCTTGTCAGCAACACCCACATCCCATGAAAGAATACATTGTAAGCAGAGCGTAAACAAGATCGTTGGTTTTGTAAACAGAGGCATAAGAATACAAAATTCCTTCTCCACGTGCTGGATTTTGTATCTGGGCACTACATTTTAGGAAAGATGTAAGGGCTTTAAAGTGGGCGCAGGAAAGATTAAATGAAAATGGTTGCAGTGATGAGGGTCATTTTTGGAGAAGAACGGATTGAGAAAATTCGTGGAGATGTTTGAGATTATGAAGGGTCCAAACAAAGTGCATGGAGGAAACTATTCCCTTACACAGAGGGGTCGTATTTGAGATAATTAGCAGAATTGTTGATGATGCAAAACTCTTTACGCAAATGGTTGAGAGTTTGGGAATGGAACACCTGAGAAGACGTGGAGGCAAATTCAATCCAAGTTTCCAAAAAGAAATTGACATGGTGATTAACACTGCTGTCCCTCAGCACCAGGGACCCAGGTTCAATTCCTGGCTTGGGTCACTGTCTATGCAGAGTCTGCATGTTCTCCCCATGTCTGTATGAGTTTCCTTCCACAGTCCAAAACACATGCTGGTATGGTGCATTGACCATGCTAAATTCTCCCTCAGTATATTCGAATAGGTACTGGAGTGTAGCAACTAGGGGATTAATGTGGTTATTTATTAGTCACAAGTAGACTTGCATCTTCACTGCAATGAAAGCACTGTGAAAATCCCCTAATCGCCACACTGTAGGGCCTGTTCAGGTACACTGAAGGAAAATTTTTAGCACAGAAACTTCAGTGCAGTGTTAATATAGGCCTATTTGTGACGTTGATAAATTAACTTTTAAAAAAAATATGTCCATGGATCTGTGTGCTTCAAAAGCTTTCTCAAATTTCCTGTCACTCAAATGTATTCATACAGATCAGGGCATAGACAGATTTCGACCAATCCTATTGGCAATTGTCAATTGTCACATGGTTTCTTGTTATCCTTGTACCCTCTATTTTACTGCAAGTAAAATCTAACTGGAAATTGCATAAGTGTGGTGAAACACAAGTATACTAAAACAAAAAACTTTTGCTTTGAGAAGAGCAGTATCAGAATATGAGCAAAGGCTGGTATTTAAATGGTCAATTTTTTTTCCATATTACAGAGAACCTTTGTTATTATTTAAACCAAAACCATTTGCTTACAGAAAGAAATCTTGAATTGCTTGTGTCTGACAGATTATGCTGAAGAGTTAGCTAACAAGCTGTTTGGTGTTGCCGAAGCCCCACCATCGAACCTAGCCCGTTCTTTGCCGACAACTGTACCAGAATCTCCAGTATGTCCTGCCAGAACCCCAAGGACTCCACGTACACCTAGGCTACAGGATCCCAATAAAACACCACGGTTCTACCCTGTTGTCAAAGAAGGACGGCCCTTGGACATTGAGGTATTACTGTTTTTATTTTTAAGAGAAATAAAATGATGTGTAAAGATTTTACCTGATGTTATTTTGGCCAAATTCTGAATGTACTTAAACTGTACTAGGTAATGCCATGTCCCAATTGGCAACTATGCTTTGTAAGATGTGCTCATTTTATTATTATCTTTTAGTCGAATCTTATTTGCTTATTGAATGATTTTAAAAACTATATATGTAAAATTTTGGTCAGAATTTCCTGTGGATGCTAACCCAACTGTATCATTGCTCAGGAGTGTGGAATGAGAAAATACTGGTTGTTATATCGTGATTTGGATGCTATCCTTTAAGTGTGGTGGCCATTTGCTTTTCTTTCCTTGTGTCTTTCTTTCTCGTATTTTTCTCTAACTTAAATCATGTGTTTATAATATAAGTTCCTAAAACATTATTTTACAAAATGTTATTTTCTGTTAGAAAATGAATGGCTTCCCAGGAAATACAGAAAAGATGACCCTCATTCAATTGGTGATTAGGAAATTTCCATAAAATAGAACGTAAATTTTAAAACTTGAATTAGCAATGCTAAGCCATTTAGTATTTTCTGACTTTACCTGTGAATTTGTGCTGTAAACTCATGAATTCGAAGCAAGATGTGTTTCATTACTATCATATTCATTTTATACAATACCAGTTTTGCAATATATCCCTATTTAACCTCATAATCTCTCTACCTCAGGCCCTTTCTGACCTCACAGTAACTTGGCCCAAATACACGATGTGAATGTGTGCACTAGGCTAAAGTTAATTTACTGAGGCAGAAGCTAAGTTATTGGTAGTTTTTAATTCCAGGTGATTTTTATTGCAGACACCAAGGAAAAGAAAAACAAGGCATAGTTCAAATCCACCACTTGAGTGTCATATTGGTTGGGTTATGGACTCAAAAGAACATAGACCAAGAACATCATCTGTTAGGTGAATACTTTTATTTATAGTATTTATTAATACTGCATTATTTTTGTTTATAAAATGTAGAAACCCAATGCAATTATAAACCAATATTATGATACTTGCACCATTATATCAATTTTACAAATATCATTTATTGATGAATATCAAATGCATAAGGCATTTCCATTAGCTTTCCATGAAAATAGAAAATACAACCATATGTACAATAATTGTAATATTTGTAATTGATAATTGTAATTGCATAATCATTGACTCAAGTGAACACAAATCAGTACAAATGGGTATGATCTAGTGGCCCTTACAGAAATGTGGTTGCAGGGTGACTGGGAATTAAATATCCAGGGGTATCAGACACTTCGGAAGGATAGACAGGAAGGAAAAGGAGGTGGGGTAGCTCTGTTAATAAAAGAATGACATCAGGGCGATAGTAAGTGACGATATAGGCTCTAAGAAGCAAAATGTGGCATCGTTGTGGATAGAGATAAGGAGTAGTAAGGGGAGAAATTCACTGGCGGGTGTGGTCTATAGGCCCCCAAATAATAACTTTGAGATGGAGCAGGGTTAAAACATGCAAATAATGGATGCGTACAAAAATGTAACAGCAATAATCATGGGGGATTTTAACCTGCATATTGATTGGTTGACTCAAGTCGGACATGGTGGACTTGAAGAGTTCTTAGACTGCTGTCAGAATAGTTTCCTCGAACAGTATGTTACAGAACCTATGAGGGAGCAAGTTGTCTTGGATCTGGTCTTGTGTAATGAGACAGGTAGAATTAAAGATCTTTTGTGAGGAATCCTCTTGGGATGAGTGATCACAGTATAGTTGAATTTCTAATACAGATGGATGGTGAGAAAGTAAGGTCCCAAACCAGTGTCCTCTGCTTGAACAGAGGGGAGTACAATAGGATGAGGGTGGAACTGGCTAATGTAGACTGGGAGTGCAGACTAGTTGGTAGGACAACTGAGGAACAGTAGAGGACTTTTAAGGAGATTTTTGTCAGTACTCAGCAAAAATATATTCCAGTGATAAAGAAGGAATGTAAGAAAAGGGATAACCAGCCGTGGTTATTGAAGGAAATAAAGGAGATTATTAAATTAAAAACCGATACTTAGAGTGCCAAAACTATTGGGGAATTGAAAGATTAGGAAAGCTTTAAAAAAAAACAAAGAATGACTAAGAAAACGATAAAGAAAGGAAAGATAGATTATGAAACTAAATTAGCGCAAAATATAAAAACTGATTCTTGAAAGTTTTTACAAATATCTAGAAAGGAAGAGAATGGCTAAAGTAAATGTTGGACTCTTAGAAGACAGGAAGGGGAATTTAATAATGGGAAACAAGGAATTGCCGTAGGCTTTGAATAAGGTTTTCATGTCAGTCTTCATGGTAGAAGACGCAAATAGCTTACC
Organism: Sphyrna mokarran; assembly: GCA_024679065.1. Classification (NCBI taxonomy): domain Eukaryota; kingdom Metazoa; phylum Chordata; class Chondrichthyes; order Carcharhiniformes; family Carcharhinidae; genus Sphyrna; species Sphyrna mokarran. Next base: position 151,421,889 of record JAGIQG010000001.1, read on the forward strand.
GAACATAGGACTGTAGGGGGTGAGGTCCTTTTTAAAATGATTACTATTACTAAAGAGAGTGTGCTTGGTAGACTAATGTGATTAAAGGTAGACAAGTCCCCAAGCCCAGCTGGAATGCATCCCAGGATACGGAAAGAAATGGCGGAAGTAGTAGCAGATGCGTTAGTAATTTATCAAAATTCGCTGGACTCTGGGGAAGTGCCGGCTGATTGGAAAATAGTTAATGTTACGCCGCTGTTTAAAAAAGTAGACAAAATGTGGGTAACTACAGGCCAGTTAGCTTAACATCGTAATTGGGAAAATGCTGGAATCCATCATTAAAGAAGAAATAGCAGGATACCTGGAAAAAAATGGTTCGATCAAGCAGACGCAGCATGCATTCATGAAGGAGAGTCGTGTTTGACGAATTTACTGGATTTTTATGAAGATGTAATGAGTGCAGTTGACAGAGGGAAACCAGTGGATATGGTGTTTTTAGATTTCCAGAAAGCATTCGATAAGGTGTCTCACAAAAGGTTGCTGTGGAAGATTAAGGTACATAGAATTGGGGGTAAAGTGTTAGCGTGGATTGAGGATTGGCTGTCTAACAGGAAGCAGAGAATTGGAATTAATGGGTGTTTTTCTGGTTGGCAGTTGGTGACTAGTGGCATGCTGTAGGGATTGGTGCAGAAGCCTTATCTGTTTACCACATACATATACAATCTGGAGTGGGGGACCAAGTGTAGGGTAACAAAATTTGCCGATGACACACAGATGAGTGGGAAAGCGAATTGTGTGGAGGGGCGCAGAAAGTCTGCAGAGAGATTTGGATACGCTGAGTGAGAGGGTGAAGATCTGGCAGATAAAGTATAATGTTGGCAAGTGTGAGGTTATCCACTTTAGAAGAAATAATAGTAAAATGGACTATTATTTAAATGATGAAAAACTACAACATGCTACTGTGCAGAGGGACTTGCGGGTCCTTGTGCATGAATCACAAAAACTCAGTCTGCAAGTGATCAAGAAGGCAAATGGAATGTTGGCCTTTATTGCGAGGGGGGATGGAATATAAAAGCAGGGAGGTCTTGCTGCAGTTGCACAAGGTAATGGTGAGGCCACAACTAGAGTACTGTGTGCAATTTTGGTCCTCTTATTTGCAAAAGAATACGTTGGTCTTGGAGGAAACACAGAGAATGTTCACCAGATTGATATCAGAGATGAGGGGGGTTAGCTTATGAGGAGAGATTGAGTAGATTGGGCCTGTACTCGTTGGAGTTTAGAAGGCTGAGGGGGATCTTATAGAGACATATAAGATAACGAAGGGCCAGACAGGGTAAAAGCAGAGAGATTCTTTCCACTTCGAAAGGAAACAAGAACTAGAGGACACAGCCTGAATATAAGAGGGAGCCAATTTAGAACAGTTGAGGAAGAACAAAGAACAAAACAGCACGGGAAACAGGCCCTTCGGTCCAACGTGTCCGTGCCGCCACCCCGATGTTCCCACCTCTACCCATGATCCCTGTCAATGTTTATAGATCTATGGATTAAAAACCAAATTTGGGGGAATTTGTTTTGCCAATTAGCATAAGAGCACATCTTTGGGATATGGGAGGAAACCGGAGCACCCGGAGAAAACCCACGCAAGCATGGGGAGAATGCGCAAACTCCCACAGACACAGCCCAAATCCATGTATCTGCACTGCACAGCGATAATCACTGAGCTGTTGTGTTGCCCATCAAATGGTCCAGGTCAAGCATACACTAACGACATGAAGCACTAGGATACTCTCAAAAAAAAATCCAAAAGCTGTCCTCTCATGACCCATCGTGTGTATGCCTCTTGTTAGACAACAAGGCGGACCAAAGCACTTGTAGGATAAAAACAAATACATTGATATCATCGTCTATTTACACACTTCCCAGGGACTTCCAAGGCTCATGATCCCTATTTTAAATCAGTTTTCTATACCCCTCCATTCCCATTCTGTTCATGTGCCCATCTAAGTATCTCTTAGATAACTCCAGAGCACCTGCCTCCACCTCTTGGCAGTGCATTCCATACCCCCACCACCCTCTGTGAAAAAACTCCCTCTAGCATCCAAATTATATCTTACCTCCCTCACCCTGAGCCTGTTACTCCTCGTGCTATTTGAATCCATCCTAGGAAAAAGCTTAACCCTGTTTACTGTATCTGTACCCCTCATAATCTTGTACACCTCTATTAGATCTCCTCTAAGTCTACGTCTTTCTACGAAAAACAGCCCCAATTTGCCTAACATCTCCTCATAACTCAGACCTTTCACCTGTAAGGGTCAGGTTCCCCATTCTTAGGCTCTAGGTCCACCACCTTACTAAGCCTCCTTCCATTATTGCCTTGTTCTCCCTGACTAAAAATGCACCTTCCAATTGCAGCTCTAGTTGCTTGACCCAAGCCCTCAGATGCTGCACCTCCAAACACTTGATGCATATGTGGACTTTCGGGAGACGTTTCGCCTCCAGGAACTCCCACATATGACACCGTACACAGGTGAGGCATCTCTCTGAGGATACTGAATCTCAGAAGTTCTCTGTCCATTGAAGCAGTGGAGACTACCTCGTTGAATATGTTTAAGTCACAGGTAGATTTCTGATCAATGAGGGAGTTAAGGGTTATGGGAAGCAGGTGGGTAAGTGGAGCTGAACCACTTTCAGATCAGCCATGATCTTATTGAATGGCAGGACAGGCTCGAGGGGCTATCTGGCCTACCCCTGCTCCTATCTGTTATGCTGTATGACTCAACATTGATGTATTAAATCTCAGGAGATCCCATCATAGGGTGATTATGCTGAGTTCATAAATATTCAGTTATGCTACAAGTATTATTGATGAATAATAAAAATGTGTAATTCATACATAATGTAGAGATGCTGGTGTTGAACTGGGGTAAACACAGTAAGCAGTCTCACAACACCAGGTTAAAAGTCCAACCAGTTTATTTGTTAATCCTGCGTAAACTTTTGGAAATGCTGTTCCTTCGTTAGCCGTGTGGAAAGTTCCAGTGCAGGTTAGGTTGATTGGCTATACTCAATTGCCTCTTAGTGTCAGGGAGATCAGCAAGGGGTTATGGGGATAGGGCTTGAGTGGGACTGTTGTCGGTACAGCTTGATGGGCTAATGGCCCCTTTCTGCACTTGAGATTCTATGACAAGGAGCTAGAAGTTATACTCCAGTTATATAAAGCCCTGGAGCATTGTAAGCCATTCTGGAGAAGGAACACCACAAAGAGATAAAAGTTTAAGATATTGTGGAAACCAAATTAGATAGTTCAGAGAAACTATTTCTACTGGTTGGCTCTTCTATTCATCTACAAGGTGGTAGAAGTCAAGAACTGTTCCACTATCAGCAGTTATTGCCAAATCAGTGGTTAATTTCAAATCTAAGATCAATAGATTTTTGTTTACCTAAGTTATGAAGGGATATGACATGGGATACAAGGGGCCTTGTGGATCCAGAACTGGCTTGCCTGCAGAAGGCAGAGAGTGGTTGTAGATGGGTCTTTTTCTGCATGGCGGTCGATCACCAGTGGAGTGCCCCAGGGATCTGTTCTGGGACCCTTACTGTTTATAATTTTCATAAATGACCTGGATGAGGAAGTGGAGGGATGGGTTAATAAGTTTGCTGATGACACGAAGGTTGGTGGTATTGTAGATAGTTTGGAGGGATTGTCGGATAGTCAGAAGTTGCAGCATGACATAGAGGATGCAAGGCTGGGCGGAGAAGTGGCAGATAGACTTCAACACGGATAAATGTGTAGTGGTCCATTTTGGCAGGTCAAATGGGATGAAGGAGTATAATATCAAGGGTAAGACTCTTAGCAGTGTAGAGGATCAGAAGGATTTGGGGTTCGGGTCCATACCACTCTTAAATCGGCCTTGCAGGTAGAAGATGTGGTTAAGAAGGCGTACAGTGTACTGGCCTTCATCAGTAGAGAGATTGAGTTTAGGAGTCGAGAGATAATGCTGCAGCTTTATAAGACCCTGGTCAAACCCTTTGAGTACTATGCTCAGTTCTGGTCTACTCATTACAGGTGGGATGTGGAAGCTATTGAAAGGGTGTGGAGGAGATTTACAAGGATGTTGCCTGGATTGGGTGGCATTCCTTATGAGCACAGGTTGAGGGAGCTCGGTCTTTGACCTGATTGAAGTGTATAAGGTATTGAGAGGTATAGATCAGGTGGATTTTCAGAGGCTATTCCCCAGGGCTGGAATGATTGCTACAAGAGGACACAGATTTAAGATGCTGGGGAGTAGGTACTGAGGAGATATCAGGGGCAAGTTTTTCACTGAGTAGTGAGTGAATGGAATCGGCTGCTATTGGTAGTGTTGGAGGCAAATTCGATAGGGTCTTTTAAGAGACTTCTGGATGAGTACATGGGACTTAATAGAATTGAGATTATAGGTTTGGATGTGATCGGTGCAACTTGTGGGCCAAAGGGCTTCTTTGTGCTGTACTTTTTTATGCCCTAAAGAAGGGTGCATAGAATTAGTTACAGTTTGCCCATGACCTGATTGAAACCAGAATAGGCTTGAGATGTAAATTGACCTACTCCCATTCTTATATTTCTAAAATCAAAATTTTTAATCAGTATCTAGTCCACCACTTATGGTTAACCTATTTTTTAATGACTGAAAATGTACAGAACCATTTACAAGTTAAGGTTTCTTCATAAATAAAAAACCATTTAAAAACTTTTAAATTGCATTTATTGGCGACATTCTGTCTTTTTAATTTTATGCTTCCTTGAAGGCCTATGAATGGTTCCAATTAGTGGTAACCTATGGAGAAAATTTTGATCTATGGGTGTTGTCGGTTTTGTAGGTGAGACCAACTTCTGGTATAAAATTTTTTAAGCTGGCACACAAGGTGGTATTGAATGTACTTCACATGTAAAACTCTGCGAATGTGTGCAGGTTTGTTTAGTTTGATAAATTTTGCTAAGGAAACCAGCACAAACTGGAAATCTCCTGCCTGTAAATTGGAGAAATTACAAACCAGATTCAGCATTTGATTTGCAAGAAGCATAATTAGAGACAATGTTGTGGGGAAAATAAAATTAAATTCCTAGTTTTGACATTGCTTTCATCTTTTTCAGTAGTTCCAATGCCAGCCCTTCAGAAGGCACACCATTTGTTGGAAGTTATGGCTGTACACCAAACTCTCTACCCAAATTCCAGCATCCCTCCCATGAGCTTTTAAGAGAAAATGGCTTCACCCAACAAGTTTACCACAAATATCGTCGAAGGTGTTTAAATGGTGAGCCTGTTTCCTTGTTTTAAGTGAAGGTGGGATCGTCTGACCATAACACACTCAGGACATTCATCAAACATAGTAACGGTTCTACTAGAGTTTAGGCAATGTTTTTCATTTCCAGATATCAGCTTTAAAAGAAATTATGTAATGTTTTTTCCACAATGTACAATTGAAGAAAATATCTTAATCTGACAAGTTGTCACAAAATAGATATTTTTCACTGATGTTGCAAGTAAAAACAAATGCTGCTGATATTCGTGGCACCTGTGTTGTAATCCAATAAAAACTGCTTTTCTTGATTTAAGGCTGCTATATTAAATTTTTAGCTGTGACTTTTTACAGGTAAGAAAGACTAAATTGGCAGTATCCCACAGATCATGAAGGCAACACAATCATTGGCACTGTTGTTGCAGTGCCAGGGACCTACGTTCAAATCTGCAGCTTGGACCACTGTCCATGCAGAGTCTGTATAGTTCCCCCATGTCTTTGGATTTCCTCCCACAGTCCAAAGATGTGCAGGTTAGGTTGATTGGCCATGCTAAATTTTTCTTCAGTTTACTGGAAGAGATGCTGGCATGTGACAACTTGGTGATTTTTACAGTAACTTAATAGCACTGTTAATGTAAGCCTGCTTGTGACACAAATAAGTAAATGAATAAGATATTAATATTCAAATTGTTGGAGTTGTGGACTGATAAATCCTGGATCCTAATAGAATTCATTCCAGGGTCTTAAAGGAGGTGGCCAGTGAAGAAGTTGATGCATTTTAATTTTCCCAAATTCCCTAATGGTTCCATTAGATTGGAAAATGGCAAAAATGGCATCAAAAAAGGAAACAAAAGCAGGAAACTACAGGCCAGCTAGCTTAATGTTTGCTGAAGGGAAAATGTAATGAAATACCTTATTAAAGCATTTGGGGGGGGGGGGGATCAAGATAATTAGGTAGTCAATGGTGTTTTAAGAGAGGTCATTCATGTTCAACCAATTATTAGCACTCTTTGTAGAAGTGCCATGTGTTGTGGATAACGGGGAACTTGAGGATGTATTATCCTTAAATTTCTAAAACACATTTGATAAGGTAGTATTTAAGCATGAAGAGAAGATTGACTAGTTAACAGGCAGCAGAGAGGACGTTGTTTTCTGGCTATCAAGATGTAACAAGTGTGTGCCATAGGGATTAGTGTTGGGGCCTCAGCATTTTACAGTTTATATCAATTACTTGGATGAAAGGACTGAAATTCGTTGATACAAAAATAGCGAAATAAGTTGTGAAGGGGGCATAAGGATACTGAATCTTTATTTGATAAAGAGAGCGAGACAGAAAGGGACGTAGATACATTGGGTAAAGATCTGGCAAATGGAGCTCAACATGAGAAAATGTGAAATTGTCCATTTTAGCAGGTATAATATAAAAAGTATACTATCCACATAGTAAGAGATTGCAGAACTCAGGTGTCTGTGTATCCTAGTGCATGAATCACAAAAGGTCAGTGTGCAAGTGCAGCCAATAATGTATTGGTTATTGTGAGGGGAATTCAATACAAAAGGTAGAGCTATTACCCTCCTGTTATGAAAGCATTGGTGAGACCATTTCTGGAATACTGCCTACAATATTGGTCTCATTTTTTTTAGGAAAGAACGTATTGCAATGGAAGAATTTGGGTAATGTTTACCAGACTAATACCTAGAATGGTTGAATAGGTTAGACTTGTGTCTGCTGGAGTTTGAAAGAGTGTGGCTTGATTGAAACATAAGATTGTGAGGGATCTTGACAGAGGAGAAATGGAAAGGCTGTTTCATCTTGTGGGAGAATCTAGAACCAGAAATCACTATAAAAATAAGGGGTTATTATTTTAAGACAGGTGAGTAATATTGAAGGTCAATATTATCTTTTGTACATTCTTCCTAAAAAGGCATTGGGAATGGAGTCTTGAATATTTTTAAGACAAAGCTATGGAGGTTCTTGATGAGCAATGGTCTGAAAGCTATAGGTTGGAAAGTGGAGCTGAGGTGGCAATCAGATCAGCCATGGTTTAATTGAATGGCAGAGCAGGCTTGAGGGGCCAAGTGGCCGCCGCCTCTAAGTCTGATCACAGCACTTCCCATTGGGCCATTTTTGTGGTAATTATGATCAATATCATCAGCTTGTGCAATTTAACTACTGAAAACATGCAATGTCAAATAAGAGTAAAACAATAAGGAAATCTGGAAATATGGGTGGTTGTAAACAGTTTTGTTTACTGACTATAATCTTTAATCAGCTACATCATTAGTTAATTTATGTGCAATTTTTAATATACTTCGTTTAAAATTGTTTTGTAAAAAAGACTACACAATTTGAATCACAACAACTCTGATTCTAGCATTTATTTTCTAGGCTCTTTCAAGCTCACTTTAAAAGGATATTGGCAATGCAACAGATTTAATTGCATTATCTTCACTTTTCAGAGAGGAAGAGGTTAGGAATTGGACAGTCCCAGGAAATGAATACGCTGTTCCGTTTCTGGTCCTTCTTTCTCAGAGATCACTTCAACAGGAAAATGTATGAAGAATTTAAACAACTGTCGCTTGAGGATGCAAAAGACAATTACAGGTACAATAATCAGTTGTAGTTGAATATGAAAAAGCAAAGTATAGAACAAGAAACCACAATTGTTGATATAGATCAAATTGGTCCTCCTGTAACAAAAAATGCACGCATAAAAAACATTCCAGAGTGTATCATTGGTGCTGCTTAAAACAGAATGTGACATTGTAATATAATATTAGAACAGGTTTTCAGAAGCTTAATCAAATTAACATATTGAGGAAAACGAAGTGGGGACAGAGTTAAGGGGGAGGCAAAATTGAAGAAATTGGTAGATGAAGGCACAACGATGGAGCAGTGAAGATCAGATGCTTCTTTTACTTCAGTAAATTAATAACTAGTTAAATCAAATCAAATAGGAGTGGCAGACATATCAGGGAAGTGGTGTAATAGTAGTCACTAGACTTGGAATCCAGAGAATCAGGGTAATGATCTAGGGACTAAGTTCAAATCCCATCATGGCAAATGGTGGAATTTGAACTCAAATCTGGAATTAGAAGTCTAATGATGACCATGAAATGGTGGTTGTACAATTTGGTTGCAGGTACAATTTTATCTTTTTAAAATTCACTTAGATGGATACATAGATACAATGTGTGTAGAGGGATGTAAGCCAAATGTGGATAATAGAGATTAGTTTAGCGGTTTTTTAAAAAGGGATGGGGGGGGGCAGCATGGACAAGTTGGGCCAAAAGGCCTGTTTTCATGCTGTAAACTTCTATGACTCTGTGATTTACCAATGTCTTTTAAGAAAGTAAATCTGCTGTCCTTAACCTGGTCAGGTCTAAATATGACTCCAGATTATTAGCAATGTGGTTGACTCTTAAAATGCTCTCTGAAATAGCCCAGAAAGCCTTCCAGTTGGGGGGGCAATTAAGGATGGGAATAAATACTGACTCAGCCAGCAATGCCCACATCGAATGAGTAGAAGTGGTAGTGTGGCATGACAGCAACATGTAGAAGTATTTTGATATTGGACAACCACATCTACAACGAGATCTATTGTTCAACTTTGGCAAAGAGTTGGAATACATGCTGCAAATGTTGCGAAGCATTGGGAAGGCTGAGATTAGCTGAACATTGTCCCAGGAAGCAGTTCTTTTAGAATTTATCAGTGATTGTGATTGGAAGTAGGGTAAGTACAATTTGGTGAGCTTTGGCTTTAATGAGCAGATACAAGGTACTTGTTACCTCTGTAGATGAAGATAAGAACTGCAGAGGAGCTGGTAAATGGATCATAGCACCATATGGCTGAAAGCCATTCGGTAGAGAGCGTGTAAAGGAATTTCTCAGTGATATGGGACAATGGGGTAGATGCAGTTTTCTGCTGTTTAGACTAGGAGTTCAGAAGATTATGTTGCCTCCTTCGTGTCCAAGTTAGGGACATCTTTTTACAGATAGAGAGGAATTTGGTGTGAGGATCTAGTTGTTCTAATCTATGTAAGAACTAAAAATGATTTACTCAGAGTTTGAGAAGTTAGAATCTAAATTAAAGCAGAACCTCAGATGGTGATAATCTTGGGACATTTTGAGTTATCCATCCCTTGGCATACGATTGAGCAGATTAGGGAATTTAAACATGTGGATCACTGGCACCATCACTAGGGGAGCTTTTCTGTTGGGATGGACTGCATTCAAACCTTTAAGATAAGTGCTCTGGCAAATCCAACAGGTATGTGGATTGAATTTTAAATGGAAGCATGGGGATGGTTCAAGTGAAGTGAAATTTAGAAATCTAAGATGACAATGTGGTTACAAGGTGACCAAAGTAAGCATTCCAGGAAACACATCTCAAAAAGAGAGACTACTAATGGAAGAGGAGTAGTCAGAGTAAAGGATGACATAAGGACATTAGTGAGAGAGGATTTTGGCTGAGATCAGGAAGTAGAATTGATATTAGAGATTAGGGAAAACAACGTTCAAAAACCACTTGTGGGAATACTTTCTGCCACCTCCACACCCCGCTAGTTGGACAGAGTATTAAAAATAATTGAAGTTTGTAACAAAGGTATAATCTTTAATCTTTTAGGTCTTTAATCATACAGACTGAACCAATCAAATTAGCAAAGATGATCTGGAAGATGAATTTGTAGAATGTTTTTGTGATAGTTTTGAAAAGGTTTGGTAGAATCAATTAAGGATAAAGTTATCTTAGATCTGGTATTGTACAACGAAGGAAATTTAATTAGTTTCATAGAAAAGATTTTCTGGGCTTAAAAAGTTGTGATTTTTCTAAAATTTCCTGGATTCTGCAACAGTCCCAGCAGATTGGAAGTTAGCAAAAGCAGTAGCACCACCATTAAAGGAGAGAGAACACAACAACAAGCTTGTTAATCTGGTCATTGGAAACATGCTGGATTCTATTATGGATGTCCTGACAGTGCACTTTGAAAATAATAGTATAATCAATCAAAGTCAACGTTGTTTTATGAAAGGGAAATGATGTTTGACAAATACATCCTCAAAAGATTTCAATGTATCTTATAGGAGAATCAGTTGTTGTGTATTTATTTCCAAAGGTATTAAATAAGGTGCCGCTCACAAGGTTAGTAAGCAAGACAAGGGCTTATAGAATTGGGCTAATATTAGTGTGGATAGAGGATTGGTTAACAGATAAGAAACAGAGTAGGGATAAACAGAGCATTTTTTCAGGTTTAGTGAGTGGACAGCAACATTGCAAATGGACAACAATGAGGGAGACTATTCACTTTGGTCATTAGAATGGAAAAGTAGAGCTTTTTTAATGGAGCGTGAAACTTTTAAGTATTGATCTTTAGAACTTTGGTTTATTCAGAGAACACATCGTCATTAGGCAAGCACAGCTAGGAAGGCTTTCCTGCAACATTCTTTCAAAATATCCTCTATCCTCTGTAGTCCTTGTAATGCATTGAGTGATTTAAATCATCTAGCTGTGGCCTAACTAGTGTTGTATACTGTTCTAGTTTTATCTCCCTGCTCTGTACTCTATGCCAGGCGCCCTGTTCGCCACCTTAATTACCTATTGTGTAACGTTCAGGGATCTAAAATGTGTGTTTTCAAGCTCTTCTACTCTTAAGACATTAGTATACAATCTTAAACTGTTTTGTACCTCAAGTTTGAGTTTTACCAAATTTCGTAAAACACGGTATAAAGATTTTTGTTATCTATATTTCATTTAATTCACTGATGTGAGAAGAGCACTTGATCTTCAAAAATTCAAGCATTACTTTCTTTGGAATATTTGTTGTTTCTGTTGCTCTGGGTAACTAATGAAAGACAAGCTATGAAAACATTACCTGACTACTACTGACCTAGATATCCCTTCTGTGGGATTAATTGTGAATGTTGACATTTCAAAGAATTATAATATTGCTGTTTATTTAATCTTGCTTTGTGCAAATTGGCTGTTGTATTTCATGCATGACAAGAGTGTCTCGATTTAAAATACTTTATTGACTATAAAGTGCATTGGCACACCCTGAGGTCAGTCTGACTTGCTGGAAAATAATGATCAGGCCAAATCACTTTGAAGCCTCTGAAGTAATGAGAAGCATATCTTTTTTCCCCCCTTTTGGTGTTAATTGTCTGGGTAAAATCTAAATAGGTACCTAGAAAAGTTGTAAATTGTTATGGTTGAAGAATCTGAGCAAATTGCATGCATTTAGAAATGACTTTAATTGTACAAAATAAATGCTAGGGTTTCTAACTGACTTGCTTACTGAATCCCATCAGAAAAATTTGTTTTGGCGGCAAATCTCTGCTAATTATATCATGGAACTTATGGTCCAGATCTGGAGGTGTCAACGTTCACAAGAAATTGTGGTAGTACATAGAACAATGGGTTTTGTCCTACTTTCTTTTACTTTGTCCCCACAACTTTTAATAGACCCACATTAGATCAAATACAAGTTCAACTTAATTATACTATGTACAGTTTGCATATTTGATTCATACAAGTCTGGCACTTCCAGCAGTTACTACCAGAATGACTACAATTTAAATTCTAACTTTTTTCATTTGCATTGCATTTAGAATAGTTGACATTCTTCCTTTTATTCCCCCCTGCCCCCCACTTTTTTGTTAGATATGGGTTGGAGTGCCTGTTTAGATTTTACAGTTATGGATTGGAGAGAAGATTTCGTCATGACATATTTAAGGACTTCCAAGAGGAAACTGTAAAAGACTACGAAGCAGGTAACCATCATTCCAAAGCACGGAAAAGCAGCTAGTTGTATAGCAGTTTGTACGAGATAGAGTCTGTAGTTACAACACAGAAAAAATGTTACTTTTATAAATAATTGCAAATATGATGGCAACAGGAATAAAAGATAAATTGATGACATATAAAAGTAATCAACCTTGGGGTTCTAAATTTATAAAGAAATTAATAAATTGACTATTTTTTAAAACTAAAATGCTGCCTTCATTTCAGGACAACTCTATGGTTTGGAAAAATTTTGGGCTTTTCTCAAGTACACTCAAACCAAGAATTTGCCAATTGATCCCAAATTGCAAGAATACCTTAGCAAGTTCAAGCGTCTTGAAGACTTCAGAGTCGATGTGAGTAAATTTTGCATTTTGTTCTTTATTTGTGACAGAGGATTTCTTCAGTTACTTGGGAATGATTTAGAGTTTACTTGGGTCTGCAGCTGTAATTAGCTGATGTATTCATCATTTGTGTGGCTTATTAAAAATAAATAAGTTATAATTATTGAATTGGGAAAGGATTGAATTGCCCAGGAATGTTTTTCTGGGAATGTTTACCCATTTTGATGGATCTCACTCCACTCCTACAATATACAAGACCTTGACCTATGGCACCAGAGCATTCAAAATGACAGGCTGTGAACATTACAGCCAGAAATGTATCTAGCACTATATGGATCTGGTGTTAAAATATTGTCTAACGTCTATACCTGAAACTGGCATTGAACCTTTACATATGCAAGTAGTGTGAAACCTACTGCCTACTTTACCAAATTGATTTGCCCTGATGGTTGCCAATCTGTGTGTAGCCAACAGACTTTAGAGGCCACCACCAAATAGGTAGGTCTTTAAAAGAGACTTGGCTCAATGTGGAACTGGACAAGGTACAAGAATGTCGCTTGCTGTTGATGGCCACTGCATTCCCCTCTGTGCACATTGCAGGCTCAGTCTCCCTCTTGACTCTCCAGAGCCATATTTGAGGGCCAGTGCCAGCAACGTAATGGCCTGTAGTTGAAACCATTTTTGCCAGTCTGATGTAAATATAAAACTTAGATTCAGAGAATACAGACAGCTAAGGTAGACACTTATTTGAGTAATTTAACATTGTTTATTAAGTTTGTTCAGATATGATGCATTAATCAATTAGACAGAAAAACCAGTTTCAGATCCCAGAGGCTGAAAAGACGTTTGACACTGTTGACCTCAGTAGTTTGTATTCTGCTCTGCAGTAAACTCTTCCTGTTCCATCTAAAGAAAGTGACTACTCTCATGAGCTCATGAGCATGTAATGAGCTCATTACATGCTCATAATGTAATGAGCATTACAACTTCCCAGGACTGCTCCCCACTCTTAGAACATTTGTAAATATGTGCTTTTTATGGGGGCTGGTAGCTTACCTAGTGTCAGTTCCCTCTTCAAATCCTTCTCAACAATCTGTTACCTCCTCTCTTGATGGTCACCATGCCCGAGGTCAGCCTTTTAGTTTGCATCATGCTGAGGGTCAGTTCCTGGTGCTTTCCAAATACATAAATATATGGAATAAAGCTGACAGTATGGATACAGAATTGGTTGAGTTGAACTTTGAGGAGCACTGTGTAGAACTTGAGGATAAAGCAAGTTGGTGGAATGGGCAGATACGCGGCAAAGGAAGTGTGGCAAAGTGCAAGGTCATGCATTTTGGTAAGTTTCCATTTAATATTTGGAAACCGGTATTTGGAAAGGGTCAGGATGTAATACTCTAAACCAACTTAATAAATTACGTTAAATTATTCACATAGTTAGCTGCCTATTTTAGATGTCTATTTTTACAATTACATCAGACTGGCAAAAATGGCTTCAACAGACTAGTATAGCATGACATAAACTTGAAATGCTGACCTCTGGCTTAGATAAAATGATAAAATGTGCAGTATCCTGAGTTTTATTAATAGGGGCATAGAGCACAAGCACAAGAAGGTTATACTGAACTTATGCAGGGCATTAGTCACGTCTCAACTGGAGTATTGTGTATAATTCTGGGCACCACATGATGGGAAGAATGTAAACACATTGGTGAGAATGCAGAAGTAGTTTCCAAGGATGAGAAACTTTAGTTATGAGGATAGATTGGAAAAGTTGGGACTGTTCTCCTTTGAAGAGGAGGAGGCCAAGAGAAGATTTGATAGAGGTGCTCAAAATTGAGGGTCTGGATTGAGTAGATATGGAGAAACTTGCTCATTAAAAGGCCATGACAAAAGGGCACAAAGTTAATGTGATCTACAAAAGAAGCAAATGTGATATGAGAAAAATCATTTTCACACAGTGATTCAGGTCTGGAATGCACTGCCTGGAAGGTGTTGATGGAGGCAGATTCAAGAGGGCCTTAGTTGTACAATATTTCTATTCAAATGATCAAGGATGCAGGGAAAAGTATAATGCTCATTTAGCGAGCTGGTGCATTCACAGTGGATCATATGGTAGCCTTCCATGATGTGAAATTCTGTAACTTTGATAAAGGTTACACAAGATGCCATCCTACCAACTTAGGAATGTCAACGTGGCAGTCTGAGCCAAGTGACTAACTGACTCTTTCAGGGTCTAATTGTTGCCTGTTTAAAAATTTGTCTTTCGAGAGAAACTAATGCTGTTTAATTCATCTGAGTTCTATACTAAGCAGAAAATGCTGGGTTTTTTAACCCAATTTCTTAAATAATAAAGGCTCAATGGGACCAACTCCATTCTGTGGGAGAAATGATTTCTAAGTTCTTGTTCTGAAGTATTTTAGATGAAGAACATTGCCTATTGTCAGTGTCATATGTGGGAGTTCCTGGAGGCAAGATGTCTCTCGAAAGCCCACATACGCGTCAAGTGTTTGGAGCTGCAGCATGTGAGGGCTTCGCTCAAGCAACTAGAGCGGCGATTGGAAGATGTATTTTTAGTCAGGGAGAATGAGGCAGTAATGGAAGGAAGGCATAGTAAGGTGGGTGGACCCAGAGTCAGAGGGGAATCTGACCCTTACAGGTGGGTTACTATAAGGAAGGGGAAAAAGGAGCGGGGCAACAGTCCAAAAACTTCCCCAGTGGCAGTCCCCCAAAACATTGAAGGTGGAGAAGTAAAAAAGGTAAGGCAGGAGGACCAGAGTACCTCAGAGGGGATGAAGGAGGCTAGAAAGAGATAGTGGTGGGGGATGGGAGGATTAAAGGAATAGATAGGCGGTTCTGTAGTCAAAGGCGGGACTCCAGGATGGTAGTTTGCTTCCCGGAGCAGAGGTGCAAGATGCCTCTGACAGGGTAGAGCGCATTTTGAAGGGTAAGGGGACCCAGGCAGGTGTATTTGTTCACATAGGAGAGAAGGATGTAGGAAGGAAGAGCAGGGAGGATATACGAAGACAGTTTAGGGAGTTGGGTGGATAGGCTGAACAGCAAGACGTCCAGGGTGGTGATCTTAGGGTGCTACCAGGGCCAGGAGAAATGAGATCCTACTGCTGAATGCATGGCTGAAGGATTGGTATAGGGCAGAGGGTTTCATATGGGAAGTATATACTGGGAAGTATTTGTGAAAGAAGGGCACCTGTATAGCAGGGATGGGGAACGCTTGAATGGGAAGGGCATGAATATCTTACCTGGGAGGTTACCTGGAGTGTTTTGACAAAGTTTAAACTAATAGGGAGGTGGGGAGGGGATGAGACCAATAGCTGGTTAGGGAGTGAGGTGGGAGATAGAGTAAGCTTGGATGAGAGGAAATACACCAGGGAGAAGGAGGTTCTGAGTGGGCTTGGAGGTCTGGAATGCATCTGTTTCAATGTGAGGAGCATAACAGGAAAAACGGGAGAAGGAGGTTACGAGTGGGCTTGGAGGTCTGGAGTGCGTCTGTTTCAATATAAGGAGCATAACAGGAAAAACAGATGAACTTAGGGCCTAAGTGTTTGCGAGGAACTTGGATGTGGTTGCCATGACAGAGACATGGTTAAAGGAAGGGAAGAAGTGGCAGCTGAATATTCCTGGGTATAAGTGTTTCAGGCGTGACAGAGGAGAGGGTCCAGAAGAGGTGGGGGGAGTGGTGTTGTTAGTTAGGGACAGCATCACAGCAGTGCAGAGGGAGAACAATATAGAGGAGTTAGGAGTGGAGTTGAAGAATAGAAAAGGAGTGATTACTATGCTAGGGTGTATTTTAAGCTACTCAACAGCTCGCGGGTAGTTGAAGAAGGCATGTCTAAAGACATTTTGGATAGGTGCAGAAAGAACAGAATCGTTATAGTGGGAGATTTTAATCTCCCTGAGGTGGATTGGAAAGTACCTAGAGCTGAGGGTTCAGATGGGGAGGAATTTATAAAATGTGTACTGGAAGGATCGTTGGAGCAGTATGTAGCTAGTCTGACTAGAGAGGGGGCTACATTGGGTTTAGTTCAGAGTAATGAGCCAGGGCAGGTGGTTGATGATGTAGTAGGGGAACATGTGGCTAACAGTGACCACAATTCTGCCTATTTTAGGATACAGATGGAAAAGGATGCTTGTTGCCCTAGGGGGAGAATGCTGAATTGGGGGAAGGTTAACTACAGTCAGATTAGGCAGGAACTTATGGAAACTGATTGGGAACGGTTGTTCAAGGGTATGTCCACGCTAGCCATGTGGGATTCTTGCAAGGGAATACTGAAAATGTTGCAAGAAAGATATGTGCCAGCTAAGAAGGATGGGAAAGGGTAGGATTAGAGAGCCATGGATTATTAGGGATCCAGTTCTGGTCGCCTTACTACCGGAAGGACATGGAGACTCTGGAGAGAGTGTAGAGGAAGTTTACCAGGGTGCTGCCTGGTATGGAAGGTCTGAGTTACGAGGAGAAGTTAGGCAAATTGGGACCGTTTTCCTTAGAAAGACGTAGACTTAGAGGAGATCTAATAGACGTGTGCAAGATTGAGGGGTATAGATAAACAGGGTTAAGCTTTTTCCTAGGATGGACTCGAATAGCAGGAGGGGTCACGGGCTTAAGATGAGGGGGGTACGGTATAATTTGGATGCTAGAGGGAGTTTTTTCACACAGAGGGTGGTGGGGGTATGGAATGTGCTGCCAAGTAAAGTGGTGGAGGCAGGCACTATGGTATTATTTAAGAAATACTTAGATGGGCACATGAACAGAATAGGAATGGAGGGGTATAGAAAACTGATTTAAAATAGGGATCATGAGCCTTGGGAGTCCCTGGGAAGTGTGCAAATAGATGATGATATTGATGTATTTATTTTTATCCCACAGGTGCTTTGGTCCACCTTGTTGTCTAACAAGGGGCATACACGCGATGGGTCGTGAGAGGGCTGCTCTTGGATTTTTTTTCAAGAGTATCCTAGTGTTTCATGACATTAGTGTACACTTGACCTGAACCATTTGATGGGCAACACGACAGCTCAGTGACTATCGCTGTGCTGTGCAGATGCATGGATTTGGGCCTATGTCTGTGGGAGTTTGCGCATTCTCCCTGTGCTTGCGTGGGTTTTCTTCGGGTGCTCCAGTTTCCCCCCTCATCCCAAAGATGTGCTCTTAGGCTGATTGGCAGAACAAATTCTCCCTAAATTGTCTCAAATTTGTTTTTTTAATCCATAGATCTATAAACATAGACAGGGATCATGGGTAGGAGTGGGAATATCGAGGTGGCAGCGCAGGTTCGTTGGGCCGAAGGGCCTGTTTCCCGTGCTGTTTTGTTCTTTGTACATTGTAATGAAAATTGACAGCATTTCTTACAGCCAGTCTTTGAAGGATTTCTCCTTGCTCCTTACAAAGAAAGCTCCTCTTCGCATGATTATTGGCGAATAAGAAAGATCATGCATAGCTTTTACAAGGCACAATTACAATAGAATAAGAGTATTGGTGTATCAAAATTTTGAATCAATAGTTATTATTAATACTGCAGGATTTTTTGACTGCTCCATCATTGTCTTTGTACACTGCGAGTAAGTAGGTGATAACCATTTGAAGTGTTGTCCAACATAGAAAATGACTATTAAACCCTGCAATTAATTCCACAGTATGGTCAAGCAAAACTGCTAAGTAATTTTACATCTTTGCCATTCAGCCCTGATTCTGAAATTGTCACAGAAACACAAACACACAACCTGCAAAATACTGTAGATGCTGGAAATCTCAAATTAAAATAGAAAATGCTGTTAAAAACTCAGGCCTGGCAGCTTTTTTTTTTGAAGACTCATAGAGACTTGAAAAATTAGCTGCTTTTTCTCCACAGACACTGTCAGATCTGTCCAATCTTTCTTGCATTTTCTACTCGTATTTTATTGCAAATTGTCATGTCCGTCTGATCTTTTAAGCCTGATCCCAGGCAGATAATTATTGTGCTATATTTGTACAAGTGTCTGTTTTGTTGGTAGATAGCCACTACTATCTTGAAGCTACTAATCAGTTTTATACTTTCTGATCTAATCATATGATCTGCTTACATGCTTCAGCATTTTAAAAATAATATATTTTGCTCAGAAATGTTCTTTGTGCTCTGCTTAGCAGCGTAGATATAGTTATGCTTCTGACTTTTGTTTGTTGAAATGTGCTAATAATTTTTATTTCTTAGCCTCCATTTGGTGATGAGGTTGGTCGAAAGAGACGTTCTTCTGGAGCTGATGACAGTGGTCATAGAAGACATCTATCGAACTCCTCTACTAGTAAACCAGTAACTGCTGCTAAGCCCTTACTCACCAATAAGCCTCAGGTCTCAACAAATCCTTCCAAAAGGAATGCGTCATCTGGGAAATCTGAGGAGAACATGAGCCAGAATACTGCTGCCATGACTACCACTGAAACTGAAACACCTGAGAAGTAGACTTTCTGCATCATGTCTCCCTGCTTATACAAATCGCATCAGTATTTTAAGCTCAAGGACCTTGTCCAGTTTTTAGACACTGCCTCAATGAAAGAAAAAACTTGAAAATATTCATCTTACTTTCAGTTTTGGGGGTGGGAAAACTTACCAAGTCCAAGTTTTGAGCTTTCAGCCAGCTGTTTGAGGAGGGGAGCTTGAAATCTAATCAATTTGTCGTACCCCTCATTTTGATTTTCAAGAGTACCTTGAGCTACTGTTTACAGAAACGCATTCCTGCACAATATGCAAAAATTACACATTTGAATTTGGGATGCCTTACATTTCAATGAGGATTTCTCATACTTCTTAAAGAAGAAAATTTATTTTTTAGTCCATTACCATAGTGCTTTTGCAGCCAGTTCCTCCTATTGTTAATTATTAATTATATATACCTATATCAGAGTACATAAATTTATTTCTGGGAAGTGTACAATTGAAATTACTTGGGTAGGGAGAGAATAAAATCTGGAAAGAAAATCTATTACATCCAAGATGATATAACCAAGATTGCAACATAATTGAATGAATAACTTAATTAACAGTGTGTTGAAAATGGTTGTGCATCATCCTGGATGCAGAGTGTTTTAGGTTTAAAGCAGTTGGTTATATAGTTATTGACAATTTAATGGAGATTGTTACAGAATGACTTGCATAGATGGTATGGTTTGGGCTTGAATGAAAGTAAAACTGAAGAAGATTGTGCAGTTTTTTAAAAATGGTCTTCTGAATCACTAATATCTTGCACTGCTTTAAGTTATCTGCAACTTATTATGCAGATAAAGATAAAATAACAAATTATTCTCACTTCAGGAGGTACTGGTGGGGTCTGGTTTTGTTTCATTATTTTATGCTTATAGTGTGCTTTCAGTAAAGCACTACAATTGATTTGTAATTTTTTAATGCCATTATATTGTTGTAAAATGTTAATTTTTGTGGAAAATTCACAAAAAAACTTAAGTGCTCATTTGCTGAAGTGATTTTGTTTAATTTTGCTCTTGGGAATTATTAAGACTGTCATTTATTTTAAATTATACTTAGCAAAAGGTGGGTGGGTTGCTGGTTTATTTCGGAAGGTTGTATTCACGTTTGTGAAAATTACTGGAAAAAGTTCAATCAGACACATTTATTCTATTTAAATATATGCTACTAAGAGTAGTATCCTAATGCAACCAGTGAAAACAATCTATTGGTCTTCCTATCTGTTCAGACTTGAATGTAGGAAAGTCTGGGCAGTAACATGAATTACTGCTGGTAATCAGAGGGCTAGAAAGAACAGTAGCAGTGTGGAATCCACATAACTACCATTATAAATATGCTGCAGCTGTACATGATTTAATTTGCTGAAATAACATGCATATAATACCTTAATGTATAATCCAGGCTTAAACTCAACTGAACGAAGCAATTGTAAAATACTTGGATGAAAGATTGTATATACCATTTAAAGTAATCAGTTTAGAATATTTACCCTAATTTTTTCATCTAATGAAATAAGTGTGCATATCTAGCATTAGCGTGTGTAATTTGTGGCAATCTTCTCAACTTTTATAAAAATGCATATAAAAACATACAAAATCAATCAGAAAATGTAACTGGTTGCACTGTGATTCTTTGGAGACTCATCTTGCTAGGGGAAAACTTGACTCTCACTATGGTGGCTATTGTGTGCCAAGTTTTAAAATTCTTAAATGAATGTACCACCCTTGCATTATGTATTTAAATTGAATTTTACGATTGTCATAAGTTTTTGGTCTCATTGTTCATGTGACCTGTTTCTTACGCATCTGCCAAAATGGTTTCTGCGCTAGACACAGGTAGGTATGGAAAATCTGACTTGTGTGCCATGGTTTCTGATTTTTTTTTTGTTGTTCTGTGGGAGAGTGCCTTGCCTCTGTTACTGTGCTAACAAAAGTTGTAGGTTTCAAAAACTCTTTCTGCTCAGTATATGGAATCTGAAAAACTGTAGCATTTCAAATTTATTTAACTACAGAAATTACAATGTTCTTCATAACTATATAGGACTGGATAACTCTCCAGTATAATATTTTGTATTCCTGTTGGTTTAAAATGAGATGAATTGTGTATATATTGTGATTTCTGGTATTTAAATGAAAAGATCAGAGGTGGAAGAGCAATGTATACAATCCGGCAAAAAAAATTGCTCAGTGTTTAATCACTTAAATTTATCAAGGTACTGTAATTTATCAATGTAAGCATGTACCTCTGAGCAGTTAAAGCTAAATGTATACATTTGTAAATACATTTGAACACATGACAAGTCATATACATGATATAATGTATTTTTGCACCAGTTTTTATGTAACTAGCATTTTGCAAATTCATAATATTTGCAATGTCCATCTGGATCTGCACAAATCCACTGCACCAAGTTACTTTAACTTGAGTACAGTAAATTTACTTTACTCCTACCACTTAATAGCTCCCACACATCTTACTTGAAAAATAATTGTATTTTGAAAATATCATCTATAGCATTGCTCTTGTCTGAGGTGTCCCAAGCTTTTGTCTTGATGGATTGCACAGGCTATGTATGATTTTTTTATGATTCAAATCATCTTTAAATCTGTTATTAATTGGCATACAACTGAGTTGCCAATAAATCCTAAATTAAAACTGAACAATTAATTATCTTCCAATTGGATCCAATAAAATCCATTGTTTTCAAACCTCCAAGCCCACAGAATTCAAACATGACAAACTAAAAATTAGTCAGCTGCTTCAAGAGTGAATTAGCAATGAATATTTTGGACATCCTGGGATTTTGTGACTGTTTCTACTCTTGCACTGTCTAAATGACATCAATGTGACATTAACCATGCCTGATGCATTATCTGTTTTAAGAATAAGTTCAATTTCTGAATCTGATTTGAAATAGTCTGGAGGCTTCTAAAATTTAAGAAATGTTACTGAACCTCTGTTTTCGACTTCAAAATTTTATTTGACTTAATTACAATTGGGGAACACCTTCAAATTTTTAAAACACAGGTATAGCATTTTAAAGAGCAGGTATAACACAACTTTTAAAAACTGGCTATTCTTGAGGCCCTATAATATATGCAAGCTCATATTGGGTTTATGACTAGTCATATTGCCAATTGACATTCTTTATGCAACTTCCACATTTTAAGTTGAGGTAGATTTCTCCAGTGTATTGGAGAAAGCAAGTGGGGATTCTAACTCCAATGCCAATATTGAATATTTTGAAAGGACAAAATCTCAAAGCACTTCCATTTTCAAATAGAAGTGACTTAGTTACAAAATGCACCAATAATAGAATTTCTACCTGTCAGTTATTCAGTTGCAAATAGTCCAGGGATGGCATGGTAGCACAGGAACATTGTTTCTATTCAAATAATCAAAATTGAGCAATTAATAAAGAATGTGTCTGACTCCCACCCATTCCCAGGATGCTCACTCGTTCATCATCGCCCTGTTTGTGTGTGTCTGTGTCTGTTGATATGTGAGAATGAGGGCAAGTGAACATTTTGACACTGAGTGAAGCACACCTACTCACTCTGCTGTTGCTTCTCCAATCACAAACTGTTAGATGGCTCTGATACACATTGAATAGGAGTTGTTCCAGACAGAATCCTGCAGGTCACACTATCTGCTAACCACTATGAAAAAATACCTAATTTCTGCTATTGTCCTCACTTTGTTTTTATCTGAAATTGCTACTCCTTCCTTAAGTTATATGCCTTATCTTCCTCCAATAGTGTCTTTTTTCACCAATTTTTATAAGCTTTCTGAAAGCTCAAGTCCACTGTGGTTTCTCCCTCAATCCATGCCAATGCACTGGGAGGAAACAGAAGCACCCAAAGGAAACCCACACAGACACTGCGAGAATATGCAAACTCCTCACAATCATCCAAGCCAGGAATAGAACCTGGCACTGAGAGGCAGCAGTACTCTTTTCGAAGAACAGTATTAGGTTTATGAAGTAATATTAGTTTCTAAGATCCTTGTTAACTGCTTATGATGATTTTTCCATACATCTCAATGTTTAGTAGTTTCATTCATTTTCCCTATCACAGATGTTAAATTGACCTGCTCAGCCATTGTGAATCAGCTCCATCTAACCTTTGAAAAAGTATTATTTAGCTACCCTGTAACACATTTAATCCTAATAGAACCATGTGGTATAATTTGTAGAATTTATTTCCCATTCTCTCAGCATACTTGTATTCTATGCCATAAATTCCAGCAATCTATCCTCCTATAGCTAATTAACTTTTGCTCATTAGAATGACTTGTCATTAGAAAGGGATACAGGTGACTGAGGACGCCAGTTTAGCATTGACAATAATGGAATGATTTCATTCAGTTGCACCTGAGCTGACAGATGGATATTTAGTTGTAGTAGTGTTAGTGTCTTGTTTTTAAATAATTCATTATTGATTTGTTCACCCATATCCTCTTTTATATCTCAGATGAAGTACTGGACAAATATCCTACCAATTCCAGTTTATCATTTACTTATTCCGTCCTCAAGGATACGTACATTTTAACAATTCTGTTTTACAAAATACTTTTTCAGATCATTCATTACTTTTCCTCTTTCATTGGCATTTCTTAATTTATTTTTCTTGTATTCTATATTTTTATCTCTAAGTCACATGCTTCCTCAAATTAGTCTATTGTTGCTTTGTTTTCATATTTAGAAACTTGAAGTCTTTATAAATGGTATATTTCCTTTTTAAAATAACATCCTAATCTAGTGCTGCTAATTTATCATTCCACATTCTCATCTAAACTTGCTTACAGATAAGCAAATATAGTCTTATTTGAATCAGAAGTCCTTTCGTACTTCTGATTTGGACTTTAAAACATTACAAAATAAAGTACTGAAGATCTGAAATACAAGCAGAAAATGCTGGAAATTTTCAGCACGTCAGGCAACATATGTGGAGAGTACAGGGTGCTCCAAGCCCACAGACCTAAAATGTTAACCCCATGTCTGGTCATGTATCTTTAACTCGACTATCGGATCTTTTCTATTTACTCCTCTTTCCCAATGAATGGGTGTGTATTTAAAATCTAGAACAATTTGTTTTCAATCTACCTAATTTGCCATTCTTAAATACCCCTTGTAATTCTGTGTGCATGTACAATTGTTCCTTAAGTTGTTGCTTTTTAACTTCTAACCCATCTCAACAGATTGAGTTAATAAAATTGGCAGAAAATTAATGATTAATACAAATCAGAGACTTTTCTGACAAAAGAGAACTAAATGTTTCAAAGTCTGTATTTAGCCCACAATTTTAGTTCTAATTGCTAATTAACGTGATTTGAATTAGCCAGGAGATACTGAGCCAGAATCCTCCAGGTTTCAAACTCAGGTATTAATTAGATGCTATTTTCATGGAGCACTACATGTAGGCTCCATATGCCCATTTCCATTGAAGGAGTAGAGTGCATTGACTGGTATGTTGTGTTAATGGCCCAGAGACAGAAGAGAGGGCTCAGACCAGTAGTAGAGATCCTGGTGGAAGAGGGATATCCTTTTCATAGTTCCAGCACCAAGAGACTATAAAATAGTGGCAATCACTTCTGGTAGAGTTTGAAATATGTTACAAATACTGCGTTTGGCTCTAAATTGCTGGTTACCATTCAAAAAAAATAAGGATAAATACTAGCTCCAAAAATGCTGTGTATCCTCCTTAATAAATGCAAGAAATTAGCCCCTTTTTGAGACACTGGGTTATTGTTCCTAGTGCAAGCTTGGACTCCTTTAGCATGATGACATTAAGCTAATCCAATATTTCAGCTCTACCACATTAGAGTTGCATTTAGGCCAGACCAGGTAAGAATAGCAGAATTTCTATCCATAAAAGGCATTTATATCTCAGATTGTAAATTGTTATTTACAATAACAATGTTTCAGGAATATAAGTTGAAATTACAATCATGATCTTCATTGAATGGTGGAGCAGACACAACAACAAAGAACAAAACAGCACAGGAAACAGGCCCTTCAGCCTAATGAGCCCATGTCGCCACCCCGCTGTTCTCACCTCTACCCGTGATCCCTACCAATGTTTATAGATCTATGGATTAAATAACCAAATTTGAGACCACTTAGGGAGATTTTGTTTTGCAAATTAGCCTAAGAGTACATCTTTGGGATGTGGGAGGAAACTGGAGCACCTGGAGAAAACCCACGCAAGCATGGGGAGAATGTGCAAACTCCCACAGACACAGGCCTAAATCCATGCATCTGCACAGCACAGCAATAGTCAGAGCTCTTGTGTTGCCCATCAAATGGTCCAGGTCAAGCATACACTAACAACGTGAAGCACTAGGATACTCTCAAAAAAAATCCAAGAGAAGCCCTCTCATGACCCATTGTGTGTATGCCCCTTGTTAGACAACAAGGTGGACCAAAGCACCTGTAGGATAAAAACAAGTACATCAATATCATTGTCTATTTACACACTTCCCAGGGACTCCCAAGGCTCGTGATCCCTATTTTAAATCAGTTTTCTATACCCCTCCATTCCTGTTCTGTTCATGTACCCATCTAAGTATTTCTTAAATAACTCCAGAGTACCTACCTCCACCACTTGGCAGTGCATTCCATATCCCCTCTGTGAAAAAACTCACTCTAACATCCAAATTATACCTTACCCACCGCCCCCACCCCCAGCCTGAGCCCATGACCCCTTGTGCTATTCAAGTTCATTATAGGAAAAAGCTTAACCCTGTTCACTCTATCTATACCCCTCATAATCTTGTACACCTCTATTAGATCTCCTCTTTCTAAGGAAAACAGCCCCAATTTGCCTAACCTCTCCTCGTAACTCAGACCTTCCATACCAGGCAGCATCATGGTACACCTCCTCTGCACTCTTTCCAGAGTCTCCACATTCTTCTGGTAGTAAGGCGACCAGAACTGGACACAGTATTCCAAATGAGGTCTAACCAATGTTTTATACAACTGCAACATTAAAGACCAGCTCTTGTACTCTAGACCTCTTCCTATAAAGGCTAGCGTACCATATGCTTTCTTCACAACCTTCTCCACTTGCTCTGCCACCTTCAAAGATTTGTGCACCTGCACCCCCAGGTCTCTCTGCATTTCTATCTTCTTAGTAGGTCTACCCTTTATCATATACCTCCCCCCTACATTCTTTCTCCCGAAATGCATCATCTCACATTTATCAGGATTGAATTCCATCTGCCATCTATCTGCCCAAGCTACCAACCTATCTATGTCCTGCTGCATCGCCTGACAATGCTCCTTGCTATCCACAAGTCCAGCCATCTTTGTATTTTCTGCAAACTTGCTGATCACTCCACTTACTCCCTCTTCCAAGTCATTTATATATAACAAATAGAAGAGGTCCCAGTACCGAACCCTGCAGCACACCACTAGTGACCAACCTCCAGCTAGAAAAACATCCTTCCACTATTACTCTCTGTCTCCTATTACCAAGCCAGTTACTTATGCATCTAGCTACCTGTCCATGTATCCCATGAGCCTTGACATTTTCAACTAATCTCCTATGAGGGACTTTGTCAAACGCCTTACTGAAATCCACATAGACGACATCAACGGCTCGCCCTTCGTCGACTGTTTTCATCACCACCTAAAAAAATTCTACCAGATTTGTAAGGCAAGACCTCCCCTTAACAAAGCCATGCTGCATATCCCTAATCAGATCGCAATGCTCTTAAGTACCAGTACATCCTATCTCTAAGAATTCCCTCCAACAGCTTCCCTACCACTGATGTCAAACTCACTGGCCTATAATTTATCTCTACTACCCTTTTTAAACAACGATACAACATTAGCTATTCTCCAGTCCTCTGGGATCTCACCTGTGTCCAAAGAAGAGATAAAGATTTGCATCAGAGGCCCAGCAATTTCACCTTGCACCTCCCTAAGCAGCCTGGGATAAATGCCATCAGGCCCTGGAGATTTATCAGTTTTAATGCTACCTAGAAGATCTAACACTTCCTCGGTATGGATATTTCCCTCAACTGGTCCACAGCTCCCTCAGAGACAGGAGTTGTCAACAAGCCCCTCTCCTTCGTGAATACCGATGTAAAGTATTCATTCAGGATCTCCACCATTCCCTCGGGCTCTAAGCACAGTTCCCCTCCTCTGTCCCTAAGAAGTTCAGTTTTCCCTCTAACCACCCTTTTGTTCCTAACATAGGAGTAAAAAGCCTTTGGATTTTCCTTAATCCTATCTGCCAAAACCATTTCATGCCCCCTTTTTGCCCTAAGGGACTGCTTTGTCTGCTTCTAATTTGTATGTTCACGATCTGCTGTGGTGGGATACGAATCCTGGTCTTCAGCATTGTTCTGGGTCTCTGGATTATTAGTCTAGTCACAATACCTCTACTTTTTTAGTACAAAGCTATCTGAATTTTAATTTTTAAAAGTTTAAACATTAAATTAGACCAAACCCTATATATCTTGCAGTGTTATTTCCCATGTTCTGTACCATGTTCAATTCTCAAATTGAATTTTGGGAACTTTTTGTATATAAACGAAGTGCATGTATACTATTCCTGTCAATCATAGAACATAGAACATTACAGCGCAGAACAGGCCCTTCGGCCTTCGATGTAGCGCCGACCAATTAGGAAAAAGGAATGACCCTCTAACCTAAACCATTCTCTTTTCGTCCATAAACTTATCTACTAATCTCTTAAATGCCACCAAACTTGACGCATCTGCAACTGCAGCAGGCAGGGCATTCCATACCCTTACTACCCTCTGGGTAAAGAACCTACCTCTGACATCCGTCCTATAACTACCACCCCTTAATTTAAAGCTACGTCCTCTCGTGCTAGCTTTCTCCATCCTAGGAAAAAGGCTATCACTGTCCATCCTATCTAAACCTCTAATCATCTTATATGTTTTCAATAAAGTCTCCTCTTAGCTGCCTTCTTTCTAACAAAAACAACCTCAAATCCCTCAGCCTCTCTTCATAAGACCTGCCCTCCATACCAGGCAACATCCTGGTAAACCTCCTCTGTACCTCTCCAATGCCTCCACATCTTTCTTATAATGTGGGGACCAGAACTGTACACAATACGCCAAGTGCGGCCGCACTAGAGTTTTGTACAGTTGCAACATGACGTTGCGGCTCCGAAATTCAATCCCCCTACCAATAAAAGCTAAGACTCCATATGCCTTCTTAACAACCTTATCGACTTGATTACCAACTTTCAGGGATCTATTAACATATACACCAAGATTCCTCTGTTCATCAACACTATTGAGAGTCCTACCATTAGCCCTATACTCTACACATTTGTTATTCCTGCAAAAGTGAATTACCTCACACTTTTCCACATTAAACTCCATTTGCCACCTCTCGGCCCAGCTCTGCAACTTGTCCAAGTCTCTCTGCAAACTATAACACCCCTCTTCACTATCTACCACTCCTCCGACTTTGGTGTCATCCGCAAGTTTACTAATCCATCCTTCAGTACCCTCATCCAGATCACTTATAAAAATTACAAACAGCAGGGGCCCCAAAACAGATCATATGTGTAATTTACTGTTATAATATCTAGGGAAGCGTAAATTAAAATAATGATCTCCAAATGAATATATTCCTAACAAGGTTCCACTCTTTGTAGCTTTCATTTGAACACATTTTATTTGAATTATCTTTAGTTCATGTTTAAAGGTAAGTTTCACTTTAAATTGCCAATACAATAAAGGTATATCTTGCACATCACTCACCATGTAAATGTGATGCAATGTAGTATACTGTGGAACTATGCAGCTTTTCTTTATTCATGCAGTATTGAGTTTCACGAATGTGATCATCATCAAGGTACACTGGTATAAATTCTCTTGACTTCAGGTTAGGATAGTGCTGAAGTGGTAACCTTCCAGAGTTCGTTTTCATCTGACCACCCAATAACATCTGTCGAGGAGCGAGCCCCTTGTGGGGGGAGACATTAGGCTGAAGTGCATGAAACCAGAGGTTAAGTTTGAGACTAAAGGCCAAGTAGTAATACATTGCTTACACATGTGCATAGTTTATTCATTACAATGATTAATTTACTTAGTCACTAAACTTAGTGGTTGCTAATCCCTTGAGATGCCACATTGGCATTAAGACTCAATGGGAGCAACTTCAAATTGACACAAAGAAAGATGGAGCAGTTCTTAGGTGGAAGTCCTTCAAGCCAGGTCCATTCAGGAATCAGAAAATTGGAGTACTTTGATCTGAATTTGGAAGTTGAGGCTCAATATGTTGGAACACTTGCAATATTTTTTCAAAGCAAATACAGTGGGGAAGGGCAAGTGGGGAGACAGAGAGAGGGGAAGAGGAGGGTTATGCTGCTAACAGCTTGCCTTACTGAAACCTAAAGAGCTTGTCCAAGCATCCCGGACTCAAACTTCTGAAGAAGTAGTGAATTGGTAATTGTGTAGAGATAGATATTCAACTCAAAGTTAGAGTTCCTGGGGAATAATAACAGCTTTCATGGCTACATTGAGGCACGTAAGAAGTCTCACAACATCAGGTTAAAGTCCAAGTTCATTTGGTAGCAAAAGCACTAGTTTTTGGAGTGCTGCCCCTTCATCGGGTAAGTGGGAGTTTTATTGGCAAATAGGGCATATAAAGACACAAACTCAATTTACAAAATAATCATTAGAATGCGAGTCTTTACAGGTAATCAAGTCTCAAAAATACAGACAATGTGAGTGGAGAGAGTGTTAAAGAGATGTGTATTGTCTCCAGACAGAACAGTTAGTGAGATTTTGCAAGCCCAGACAAGTCATGGGCATTATAAATAGTGTGACATGAACCCAAGATCCTGGTTGAGGCTGTCTTTGTGTGCAGAACTTGGCTATTAGTCTGCCTAGTGATTCTCTGTTATGTGTTGAAGTTGTTAGAGCATGCAGAGTTTGATGAGCAAAAAAATACAGAGCGTAAGAGAGTGCAGAGATTTGGTCAAAAACCAAGATTTGTGAAAAGTGCAATCAGCGTGGGGGAAACTAACCCTACGAGAAGTGTAGGTTCAAGGAAACTGTGTAATACCCATAGCACAAAAGGTATGTGAGAAGCAAATGTAGGGGAAAGCAGGGCTAAGATTCTAGCTCAGTGCACATCATGGAGAGTAATTCTGAAGGAAGAGCTAATAATAATATTAAGGAAGGCAAAGTAGCCCCTTTCTCAATCATACTGATGGTCAACAGTCATCATGCAAAAGGGCATATAGAGGAGTCTGCAGCACAGTTGTGGGAGAGCAAACAAGTGATATCTCAGGGAATGCCCAAAAGATTTGAAAAAAACACTGGCTGTGTGCATGGATGAGGCTATACAGATCTTGGGGAACAATCTCTATGTTAGAGATAACAATCTGCCTTTAATTGTAGTTGCAGGCCGAGGATCAAGCTTGGTGGGTTGAGATTGGTTTCAGGAAATTAAACTGAATTGGCTAGAATTTTTTTAATTAATGAAGGGAGCCTAGATGAAAGCCTTAAAATACCAGAGGCTATTTTGAGATGAACTGGGCAAAATTCAAGTTGATGCTGAAGCTACACCAAAATTCTATTAAGTTAAATCTGTGCCTTATTGCATGAGAAGGTAAAGATGGAACCCAGACAAATAGAAGATTTGGGCATCACAAGATCTGTGCAATTTCTGAAATGAGCAGCTCTCATTATGCCAGTAGTCAAACCCAATAAGACCATGTTGATATGCAGAGATTACAAGGTAATAGTAAACCATGTAGCAAAATTAGACAGGTACCCTATACCTAAAATAGAGGACTTATACACAAAGTTGGCTGGGGGTCTAACATGCATCAAGTTAGTCATGCATACTAACAGTTGAAACTGGATGATGCTTCCAGAGAATTCATCACTACTGATTCACACAAGGGCCTGTACCAGTACGCCAGATTGCCATTTGGAATCTAGTTGGTTTGTACAACCTCTCAACACACAATGAAGAGTTTGAGTGCGATTCTCCCATTCCAACCTGCAAATTTTTTGGTGGGTTGGGTCAGGACATGCACATGTGCCAATTTGCAAGTTTCACGCGTGCGTTTCTGATTGTCAGCATGTCCTAGCAAGGGAAATCTGGCATGGTCAGGATGTGAGGTAGAAATGCTGGTGTTGTTGGACTGAGGTAAACACAGTAAGAGGTCTCACAACACCAGGTTAGAGTCCAACCAGTTTTTTGATAGTAATTCCACAAGCTTTCGGGAACAGTGTTCATCAACTTGCATTGTCTGCATCTTTAAGACTTGAATTGCAGGTTAGCTGTAAAGACTTGCATTCTCATCAATATTCTGTAAACTGTGTGTGACTTTATATGCCCTCTCTGATCAGAATCTTCCACGTACCTGACGAAGGAACACAGTTGCCGAAAGCTTGTGGGATTAGCATCAAATAAATTGGTTGGACTCTAACCTGGTGTTGTGAGACTTCTTACTGTGGTTGTGACTATGCAGGAAACTGGTGCAAACACCAGATAAGTAACTTTAATCTATTTTCAATATTATTTAAATGTCATTGTCAAGCCCGGAACTGAATTCTCCTACCCCACCAGTACAAATTCACTCTGGTGTGGTTTAGAGTAGCTCCCCGTTTTTGGTGAACTTTCAGACACCCTACTGGAGTGAAGGGGCAGCAATTGGGGTCCCCCAGGGAGTCAGGTGGGTGACACCCTAGGCATAGACACCCTGGCAATGCCCAAGGGACAAAGTGTCATGCCTGGCAGCATCTTGGCACTGGGCAATGCCAAGGGGCAGGGCCAAGACGGTGATTGTGCACTCACTCTAAATAGGTCACCTCATTCACATGAAAGCTACGCTTAACTCTCATTAGTTTACCTCCAGCTTTCGGGTATCGTTTTGAAACCTCCAGGTTAGTTAGGTGCACCTGTTTTGTAGTTTTGCTGGGAGAGGTCCCATTGCCAGTCTGCATTCGGATTGATCAGGACTGGAAGGAGGCCAACAAGCGGGGCTGGCTCAGGAGAATGGTCTGGTGAGGTTGGGGTCTACCTCCCATAGGGGTCAGCTAGGGTGAGATGATCATCATTGCTGGGGGTGGGGGGATCAGTCGGGGCTGGCTAGGAATAGTTGTGAGGGCTGTGATTGGACAATGGGGGCAGGCGATGCAGGGGCAGCACTGCAGGGTTCCTAGGCTGGCCAGCAAACTGCAAACTGACAGTCCAGGGCCACTATGCGTGCACAGAGTTCTGGAACTGTCAGATTCAAAGAACAAAGAACAAAACAGCACGGGAAACAGGCCCTTCGGCCCAATGAACCCATGCCGCCACCCCAATGTTCCGACCTCTATCCGTGATCCCTATCAATGTTTATAGATCTATGGATTAAATAACCAAATTTGAGACAATTTAGGGAGAATTTGTTTTGCCAATTAGCCTAAGAGCACATCTTTGGGATGTGGGAGGAAACCGGAGCTCCCGGAGAAAACCCACGCAAGCAGGGGGAGAATGCGCAAACTCCCACAGACACAGGCCCAAATCCATGTATCTGCACAGCACAGCGATAGTCACTGAGCTGTCGTGTTGCCCATCAAATGGTCCAGGTCAAGCATACACTAACAATGTGAAGCACTAGGATACTCTCGAAAAAGATCCAAGAGCAGCCCTCTCATGACCCATTGCGTGTATGCCCCTTGTTAGACAACAAGGTGGACCAAAGCACCTGTAGGATAAAAACAAATACATCAATATTCCAGTGTGAATATGTCTTGCCCCACCCTGCCCTCCCCTGCGCTTTTAATGAGATTCACAATTGTGACCTCTGCATTCCACAGTGTGTGGGAGATTTGAGTCTGAACTCTCATTTAAAAAACAATTGCGATTTACACCATTTTTCCTGTGAATTCAGTGCTTAGAATTTTTTGGGAGAATCATACCCTTCATTGCAAGATTTGCCTAAAGGAATAGTTCATTTAGGTGATGTGCTTGCTAATCACAGGAACCATAAGAGGAGTATCTATCTAACCTGGAAGTTTCAAAACGTTACCAGAAAGCTGGAGTAAGACTAAAAGGAGTGAAGTGTATCTTTCTGGTGAATGAGGTGACTTATTTGGTTTTATTTAATAGAGTGAATGCACAAGGATAGCATCGATGGAATTGACAAAACACCAGCTCTGAAGAATACATCTAAGCTAAAGTTGTTCCCTGGAATCGTATGTTATTATGAGATTCATTCCAAACTTATTTTTGGTGCTAGCACCTCTGCATGAGTTATAGAAAAAAAACTATCAAAGATGCTACTGGAAGACACAGCAAAAAGAAACCTTCAAACAAGGAAGGAAGCACTGGGCTGTAAAGATGATGCCTTTCTGTGGCGAGTAAGGAGGATCACCCATTCCTGGCAGTGAGTTGTTACTTGAAGAATTATAGTGCATCTACCCAGCTGTCTCCAAAATGCAAATATTGGCTCACTGCTATGTTTAGTGACCAAATAGTGTGACCAATGCCAGGTGCAACAAAAGTTACCATCTGCATGCCAGTTGCACTCTTGGGAATGGTCAAGTCAACCATGGGTGAGACCATGGATTTTATCAGCCCATTTATGGCTATAATATTTCTATTTATAATGGTTGCACACTCAAAATAGTTGGATATTTATGGAATGAAGGCCACAACTTATTTTGCAACAGTGGAAAATTTAAAGCAAAGCTTTGCTACCCATGGGTTGCCAGAAATATTGGCTTCAGACAACAGAACAGCATTTACTAGTAAGAGGTTCCAACATTTCATGTTGTCAAATGGCATCAAACATATACGTATTGCACCTTATCACCCCTCATAGAATAGATTCAGTAAGAGAACTGTACAAATCTTCACAACAGCCATGAAAAAGCAATCATCAACATTCCTGCAAATAAAATTAACATGTTTTCGCATTAGTTATAGAACCACAAATGACCACAGAAGTAAATACTGCCATGTTGCTGATGGTTAGGCTTATGAGGACCAGATTGGACCTGCTGTTTCCCAATTTGGCAGGGAAGGTGGAGTCAAAGCAAAGTGTTCAAAGAAGAATTATGACTCAACAAAGATTGAGAGGACGTTTGAAATGGATGATCTATATGTCAAAAACTTCGGGACTGTTCCAAGTTGGATCCCAGGTGTTGTCATGGCCAGAATTTTTAAGATATTATTACTATCTCTTGTTTTCTAACTTCTTGACAGGCATCTTTAACCTCATTGTTTTTGCAAACATTAGTGTGAATTGCTACATCAAACTCTACCAAAACAGGCACAGCATGTGTGAGGTGGAAGTTCAACATAAAATCCTGATGATTTGAGAACAAGGGAGTCACATAGAGAATGAATGGGGCACTCAGCTCTAATTATACTTGCCAGTAATATTGTTCTGAGTGAAGGAAGTATAGGACCAAATCAACCTGAAAGGCTATGGAATGTTCTTGCAAGAACTAAAGAACTAATAAACTCAGATGTATCTTTTGTAAGTTGAATCCAATTATTGAAAGTCAAACCTGTGATACCTCTGCTGTGAACAAAGAACAAAGAACAACACAGCACCGGAAACAGGCCCTTCGGCCCAACGAGCCCGCGCCGCCGTCCTAACGTCTTAATGTCGTATAGGGACCAATTTGTTACCCAATCAGCCTAAGAGCACATTTTTGGGTTGTGGGAGGAAACCGGAGCACCCGGAGAAAACCCACGCAACCACGGGGAGAACGCGCAAACTCCCGCAGACACAGGCCCAAATTCATGTGTCTGCACAGCAACAGCGATAGTCTCTGAGCTGTCATGGTGCCCATCAGTTGGTCCAGTTTAAGCATACACTGACGACGTGAAGCACTAGGCCACTCCTGAAGTAACATCCAGGAGCTGCCCTCGCACGACCTGCCAAATACATGGACCTTGTTGGTCAACAAGGTGGACCGAACATCCTGTGGAAACAAACAGGATATTTAAACAGTCCTACTATATCCCTCTATCTGCAGACCGCTCATGTGGCTGTCCAAGAGACCCTTAAACAACCCTAGCGTGCCTGCTCCCACCACCTTACTCGGTAGTGCATTCCACACCCCCACTACCCTTTGTGTGAAAAACTGCCCTTTAATATTTGTCTTATACATAGCCCCCCTCACCCTAAAGCCATGACCCCTCGTTCTGTCCTTTTGTAATGGTGGAAAAAGCTTACCACCATTTACTCTATCTATACCCCTCATAATCTTATATACCTCTAATAGATCCCCTCTCAGCCAACGTCTTTCAAGGGAAAACAACCCTAGTGCGTTCAATCTTTCCTCGTAAGACAGCCTTTCCATACCAGGCAGCATCCTGGTAAATCTCCTCTGCACTCTCTCCAGGGCCTCCACATCCTTCCGGTGGTAAGGCGACTAGAACTGGATGCAGTATTCCAAGTGAGGCCTAACCAACGTTCTATACACTTGCAACATTAGACTCCTACTCTTGTATTCTATACCTCTTCCTATGAAGGCTAACATACCATACGCTTTCTTTATCACATTCTCCACCTGTACTGACGCCTTTAGAGACTTGTCAACCTGCACCCCCAGGTCTCTCTGCATCTCTATACTCCGGATAGTTTTACCTTTTATCCTATAACTCCCCTCTACATTATTCCGGCCAAAATGCATCACCTTGCATTTATCCGGATTAAATTCCATTTGCCATCTATCTGCCCAATCTACCAGCCTATCTATGTCCTGTTGTATTGCCTGGCACTGCTCCTCAGTTCCTGCCAATCCAAGCATCTTAGTGTCATCAACAAATTTGCTGATCACACCATCTACCCCCTCTTCCAAGTCATTTATATAAACCACAAATAGAAGAGGTCCTAGTACTGAGCCCTGTGGCACACCACTAGTGACACACCTCCAGTTGGAAAAAGAGCCTTCCACTACTACCCACTGTCTCCTCCTCCCAAGCCAGTTCTCAACCCATCTACATACCTGGCCCTGTATACCATGCGCCTTCACCTTTTCTATCAGCCTACCATGAGGAACCTTGTCAAACGCCTTACTGAAATCCATATAGATGACATCAACGGCTTGTCTTTCATCAACCGTTTTTGTCACCTCTTCAAAAAATTCCACTAGATTCGTAAGGCACGACCTCCCCTTAACGAAGCCATGCTGCGTATCCCTGATCAGATCGCAGCGCTCCAGATGCTCATACATCCTGTCCCTGAGGATCCCCTCCATTAGCTTACCTATAACTGAAGTCAAGCTCACCGGCCTATAGTTCCCTGGGTTATCCCTCTGACCCTTTTTAAACAATGGTACCACATTTGCTATCCTCCAATCCTCTGGGACCACACCTGTGTCCAAAGAAGAGACAAAGATTTGCGTCAGAGGATCAGCAATGTCATCTCTCACCTCCCTTAGCAGTCTGGGGTAAATGCCATCAGGCCCTGGAGCTTTATAAGGCTTTATGCTGCCTAAAAGCCCCAACACTTCTTCCCTTGTAATGGATATTTCCTTTAACGGGTCCTCAAATTCCTCAAAGCCGTGAAGACACCACTTGCTGAATTACATCACTCCCAGAAGAAAAGTTCCTGACAGAGTAAGCTTATGATGGATTGTGTTAAAGTACTTGTTTAATTGTAAATAGCTTGATGTTTATTTGTATATGATAGTAAAGGACTTATGGTGTGAGGATGTAATAGCGAGCTACTTTTCAGGTTGGTTCCAGGGTTATGTGACCCGGTTGACTAATCGGACTGCTGCATTCAAACTTTGGGACTGGGTGTGGGCTTTCCCAATCACTCTGACTCTGCAGTTGAAGTGGTCAGTAGCACATTTCTTGTACTTGTAGTTTATTCATCACAATAAATTGTTAATTACTAAACATGGTGGTCGTCAATCCCTTGAGATATCACAATCCCAGTTCAGTTTGAACCCTTCTCGTAAAATACCCTGCTCTATAATATCTCTTAAGTTATTCAATTTTCTAGGTTTTAGACTTTTTTTTAACCTATTGCCTGAAGAGTTCCTGCAGCTTTTCATATTCGTGGGATATGGTGGCGCTGATGGCCAGCATTTCGTGCCCATTCCTGTTGCTGTTGTTCGGAGGGCAGTTGAGAGTCAACCACATTGCTATAGCTGTAGAGTCACTTTTACGCCAGACCAAGTAAGGCATGCAGATTTGTTTCCTTAAAGGACATTAGTGAGCTGCTTGCTGATCTCCTGCTTTCATCTGTCCTTCTTGTCTGCCGGCCAACGAGATTTCATATCTTAACTTTACTGTTGGTACTGCTTCCAGGTCAAATGGAATTCTAATGCTCGTCATTACCCTTTTACAATTGAAACAATCTCTTTAACTTTTCAGTGTTAAAGCCAATTACAGATTCCTGAGACATTTTAAAGAAATATTGTACTGCTGCTGGTCAAAGATAGACATATGGCACCCCATCCTAGAAAAAATAAAACTTTACTGTGATAACATTTTCTTTGCAACAAATGTTTGAAAGACACAAAGTTTTTAATATCATAAACACTTTAACAACCAACATTTTACATGTTGCACAGGTAACATTTTTACAAAACAAGCTTCATTACAAAAATACAAATATTATTTTACAATTTTAATAAACTCCATTAATTGAACGTATTCAAGATATTGCTACCATATCTTCCTTTTGATGGGGCAGCTTTAACTATATTGTTTTTGCATACATTAGTGTGAATTGCTACATCAAATTCCAATGAAACAGTCTTTAAATCTAGGTTAAAATGTCGTATATTGATTTTTGCATTCTTTGTGTTTTTTAAACGATCTGTATTGGATTGTGTACAGTTTGAATCCTGAGAGCGATTTTGTAGTCAGCCCAAAGTTTTACAATTTGTTTGGTTTAGTTTCTGGTGGCTCGTAGCTGTCAATATGAGTCCAAGGTGAATTTCTCGGTCATATTGCTTTTTACCTTCTGGCTACCCTCTTTTAATCTTTTTTAAAATTAGACTTTAAGTTGTGATCAGTGTTTTTGAAATACACAATGGACCACTCTGCTCAGTTTTTTAACTTTTGAACTGTATTTTGATCCACGTCTGTATGTTCTTTTAATGTCCAAGTCTTGGGAAAGAAGTTTGAATTAACCAAACATTGAATCATTCTTCATAATTGAAATGACCCCAATCTACTAAAATCCATGACTATTTTCAACAATAAACGCCACTCATCCTGAGAGGAGTCATGTCCATTGTTTAAAAAATAGACCTATTCAATTCAGGAATGTCTTCAGATGGCCACAGGATGTGTGTAGTGGTACCTTTTCATGAGGGATGTACCTTTTTTTTCCTCTGTTAACAATGAGTGTTTTTGAATACACAAGCTAGGTCAGTTGACCCTCAGTGGTCATTTGTGCATTAGTACATTGAAATGAAAATTTTATTTTAAAAAGAATTAAGAATCCACATGGAATAAAGTTTGTATCTCAAAGGTTATGAACATAATATGCCTTCGTGGAGCATGACAATGCTTTGTAGTACATTATTATCGAGCAATCCTGTAATATTCAACATTGTTTCAGATCTTCATATGAATATGCAAATTAGGAGCAAGGGTAGGCCACTCAAGCCTGGTCTGCCATTCAATAAGATCATTGATGATCAGACTGTAACCTCAACCCCACACTCCTGATACCCTGATAACCTTTCACCCCCATCTTAACTAAGGATCTGTCTAACTCTGCCTAAAAATGTATTTAAAATCTCTGCTTCCACTATCTTTTGAGGAAGAGAGTTCCAAAGACTCCCAACCCTGTGAGAGAAAGAAATTCTCTCTATTCCTTTCTTAAAATGAGCATCCCCTTATTTTTAAACAGTGACCCCTTTTTATAAATTCTCCATAAGAGAAAATATCCTTTCTAATCCACCCTGTCAAGACAACTCAGGATCATAAAATATTTCAATCAACTCGCCTCACACTCTTATAAATTCTAGTGGATAAAAGCTTAGCCTGCCCAACCTTTTCTCAAAAGATAACCTGCCTATTATGAGTATTGATCTAGCAAACCTTCTCTGAACTTCTAATACATTTATATTCTTCTGTAAATAAGGAGACCAATACAGTACACTGTACACCAAAGGTGGTCTCACCAGTGCCCTGTAGAACTGAAGCATAACCTCCCTACAATGACATTCTATTAACTTTCCTAATTATTTGCTATACTTGCTATACTTGATCCATGCACGAGTATGCCCAGGTCCCTCTGCATCTGAACTTTGCAATCTCTCATCAGATAATATGCTTTTCTTCTCATGCCAAATGAACAATTTCACTTTTGCACATACCACCCCATTTGCAAGATTCTTGCCCTTTCATTTAACCCTTTGTAGCTTCCTTATGTCCCCTTCACAATTTACTTTTACACCTATCTTTTGAGTCCTCAACAAAGTTAGCAACCATACCTTTGATATCTTCATGTAAATAATTTATCTGAATTATAATAGGATGAGGCTCCAGCATTGATTCACATGGCACGCCACCCATCACATTCTAACAACTTCAAATCAATTAAGAATTCTATGATTCCCAACTAATTTTAATCTTTTAATCACTTGAACTACTTATATATCATTAATGTAACAAATCATTACATTTTCTTTCTTTCATTAGCTGTTTAATTTCTTTTTGTGGGTTTTGTGCTCTTATTTTGTCTCATTTATCTCCATCAGTTTATGATCCACATATCCTCTGCTTTAATATATTTTTCCTTTGTCATCTTGTCCAGTTCAATATATTGAAAGTCATTTTATCTTTGCTGTAAATGAAAATTTCCTCCATCATGTGATGTATTTTCCTTCCTTGGTCCTTCCTTGATAATGCTTTTGCTGTTTTAACATTGTTCCATTGTACCTGTCTTCAGGTACTGTATTCATACTCCTCAAATACATTATTTCTGCAGCAAATTTCTTGTGCATTCCTTTCTTCATTAAAACCATCAATGTTCATAATCAATGAATAAGTGCTCTTGCTGGCTATCTTGAGCAAGTTTCTTATCTTTAATGGCATCGAGTGCATTGTAGAAACAACAAAACAAGGTTGTAGCAGAATTAGACTCTGCAAATTAGCATTGTTTTCATGTTTCCAATCAAACTAAATACCACAAACTAATAGGTCAGATATAAATTATCTTCCAAAACACAATTTAGAATCTCAGAAGTACTTATTTCCCATAATTCTCATTAGCTTTCTTACTAGGTAAAAACAATCCATCCAAATTTATCACTTGTAGAATCAAATTGACTCACTCCATCTTCAGGCACCATATCCTAAAAGACTACCGGAAGGACATGGAGACTGGAGAGAGTGCAGAGGAGGTTTACCAGGATGCTACCTGGTATGGAAGGTCTGAGTTACGAGGAGAGGTTAGGCAAATTGGGACTGTTTTCCTTGGAAAGACGTAGACTTAGAGAGATCTAAAAGAGGTATACAAGATTATGAGGGGTATAGATAGAGTGAACAGGGTTAAGCTTTTTCCTAGGATGGACTCGAATAGCAGGAGGGGTCACGGGCTTAAGATGAGGGGGGTACGGTATAATTTGGATCTAGAGGGAGTTTTTTCACACAGAGGGTGGTGGGGGTATGGAATGCGCTGCCAAGTAAAGTGGTGGAGGCAGGTACTCGAGTTATTTAAGAAATACTTAGATGGGCACATGAACAGAATGGGAATGGAGGGGTATAGAAAACTGATTTAAAAATAGGGATCGTGAGCCTTGGGAGTCCCTGGGAAGTGTGTAAATAGATGATGATATTGATGTACTTGTTTTTATCCTACAAGTGCTTTGGTCCACCTTGTTGTCTAACAAGGGGCATACACGCGATGGTCGTGAGAGGCCTGCTCTTGGATTTTTTTTCGAGAGTATCCTAGTGCTTCACGTCGTTAGTGTACGCTTGACCTGGACCATTTGATGGGCAACATGACAGCTCAGTGACTATCGCTGTGCTGTGCAGATACATGGATTTGGGCCTGTGTCTGTGGGAGTTTGCGCATTCTCCCCGTGCTTGCGTGGGTTTTCTCCGGGTGCTCCGGTTTCCTCCCACATCCCAAAGATGTGCTCTTAGGCTAATTGGCAAAACAAATTCTCCCTAAATTGTCTCAAATTTGGTTTTTTAATCCATAGATCTATAAACATAGACAGGGATCACGGGTAGAGATGGGAACATCGGGGTGGCAGTGCGGGGTTGTTGGGCCGAAGGGCCTGTTTCCCGTGCTGTTTTGTTCTTTGTCCTTTGTTCTTTATAGTACTGGCAATC
This sequence comes from Sphyrna mokarran, assembly GCA_024679065.1. Taxonomy (NCBI): domain Eukaryota; kingdom Metazoa; phylum Chordata; class Chondrichthyes; order Carcharhiniformes; family Carcharhinidae; genus Sphyrna; species Sphyrna mokarran. The sequence continues at coordinate 151,463,005 of JAGIQG010000001.1, forward strand.
ATGGATTTCCTTATGTTTGGCCGTGGTTATGTACATTCCTATTCTTGTATTGTGGCCTTCTCAACATGAATGCTAACATTGCATTTGCCTTCCCAACTGCTGACTGAACCTGCACATTAATCTTAATAGAATCTTGAAAAAGAACTCCCAAGTCCCTTTGTGCTTCTGATTTCCTAAGTACTTCCCCATTTAAGAAATAGTCTATACCTCCATTTCTCTGCCAAAGTGCATAACCTCACACATTTTCACATTGTATTCCATCTGCCACTTCATTGCCCACCTCCTAGCCTGTCCAAGTCCTTCTGCAGTTCCTCAATACTATCTCTCCCTCTACAAATCTTTGTGTCATCTGCAAACTTAGCAACAGTGCCTTCAGTTCCTTCTTTCAAATTGTTAATGTATATTGTGAAAAGTTGTGATTCCTGCGCTGATTCCTGAGGCACACCATTAGTCACTAGCTGCTATCCCAAAAAAGATTCCTTTGGCAGAAGGCACAGAATGGGGCTAATCAGCTAATCCTCTATCAATGCCAAGATCTTACCCCTAACACTATGGGCTCTTAACTTATTTAGCTATCTCCTGTGCGGCGCTTTGTCAAAGGCCTTCTAGAAATCTAAATAAATCATATCCACTGGTTCTCCTTTATCTAACTTCCTTGTGACCTCTTCAAAGAACTCTAATAGATTTGTCAGACATGACCTCTTCTTGACAAAGCCATGCCGATTCAGTCCAATTTTGTCATGCACTTCCAAGTAATCTGCAATTTCATCTTTAATAGTAGACTCTAAAATCTTGGCAATGACCAAAGTAAGGCTAACCAACCTATAATTTCCTGTCTGCTGCCTCCCTCCCTTCTTAATCAGTGGTGTTGCATTAGCTACTTTCCAGTCCTCTGGGATCTCGCTGTCTCCAGTGCTTTCTGCAGGATCATCACCAATGTCTCCACATTTTCCTCAGCTATCCCTTTTAGCAGCATTGTTGTCTAAACCAAGCTTTATTCACTGTCCTAATATCTCAAGTTACACATGTCAAACCTTATTTTGATTACACCCCTGTGAAGTATTTTGGGCTGTTTTGCTACATAGAGACATTACATAAATCCAAGATGTTGTTGAGGCATTATGACCCCCCCTAATAAAATTATTAGGAAATATATCTAACGTTGTTTACAAAAATATATGACAACTGTCAGAAAAATATCACTATGCTGCTCCTTTGTATTCCCCATCATCATTGCTCAAGAAATTTCAGGAGCTGAGCCCCCATTCTTGTAAATCATTGCCTCATCTTCAGCCTCTCTTTCCTCGCCAAACTCCTTGAATGCGTTGCCCACTCCCAAACATATGACCACCTTTCTCAATCTGTTGACCAAGCTCTTGATCATCTGCATTAATACATCCTTGTGTAATATTTTGTTTCATAATGCCTTGGGAAATAAGCTGGGATATTTTAAAGCTGCTATATAATTACAAGTTGTTATAGTTTGGTCAACAAAGTGAGGCACGGGTCCTCTTGGCTCTTTCTAGTCCAACAGTGGACCAGCAAGTGCAAGATACATTTTAGGGGTTAGATTCAGATTCAAAAATGAGACTTGTCATCAACCCCTTTAGAAAATGTGTCATATATGAACAAAAGTAAACAAAATAGGTCAATCTGCTTTCTTAGTTTTGCTGCCCTGCACTTGATATAAATCAACGAGGTTGCACAGAAGCTTCATTTGAAGCATTTTTCAAAAATGGCATCTCGGCCTTTTGGCTAAGATGCAAATGAGATCAGGCCCTGCAGGAACTGCTCCAATCAGTTTGCATCATGCACATCAAGCTCAACACAGGAAGAGACCAGCCTGTCTTGTCAACTTGGATCTGGAATGTGTCACTTGTGTGACTTTGAATTGGACTTTGATTGGATTGAATTAGATATAGCAAAAAAATTAAGTAGTTTTAAATAAGTATTGCAAATCAACTTGCCAGTAACATTTCTCTTCTTGCCATCGTGTATATAGATCTTATCAGTTTCCTTATTACATACTACTCCTCCTTCATGTCTGCCATAATTTATATGTTTATCTGGTGATCTGTGCTCAAAACCTGTCTGCCACTGCCTTTTATTCTACAATTTTTTGAAATCCTGATTTTTCTCCTTCCCTTCCTTTTCATGATTTAGTTATTCACATTTGTCACCGGAAGTTGTTGAGTGTGGGTGTCACCAACTCATCTCTCCTGAATCAGATTTTTTTCCCAAAGGATTCCCATATATGAATGTAGCAATGCTATATTCCCACAAGCTGGCAATCACTCTTTTATTTCCACAGATTTTCAAGAATCCTTTCTTTTCCCAAATACTGTTTTGTACCAGAGAACATGATGTGGAGTTGCCTGCATTGGACTGGGGTGGGCACAGTAAGTAGTCTCACAACATCAGTGTGGGGCACCTGATGAAGAGGCAGTGCTCTGAAAGCTTGTGCTACCAAATAAATCTGTTGGACTTTAATCTGATATGGTGAAACTACTCACTGTGCATAATTGTTAATCCTCTATCCTTGAGCTTTTGAGCCAATTCTCATGTATATTTTTTTTAGGTCCCTATGTTTTTGAAATCTCTCTTATTCTTACAAGGACTGCTCCCACTGGATCCCTATCTGGGTCCTTCAGCATTCCTTCTAACCATCAATGTGTGCTGTGCTACCTTCAGTCAGACACTTACCTTTCTTCAGATATAGTTTTTATAGCACACATCATTCACTGGGCATGAATCACTTAAGATGATATTCTCCCACTGAGTTGGAAAAGCTAGTTCAAAGACAGTGGCAGCCTAGTAAAATCATAGTATTCAGGGCCCTCTTCTTCTGGTTTTCTGATTAACTTTTCTTCTGAAACCTTAAAATTTTCCACAGGTTGGACAGTATTTGGTAAATGTTCGTTAACAAGATCTCTTATGTAGCTTCACATTGGCTCACTTTATCATTTTGCTTACTTTATCAATTTTTTATACTGTATCATCTTCTTGGTTTCCTCCAGCACTTTGCTAAAGCAACACTGCTCTCAGCTCCTATCCCTGAATGTTGCTTTGAATGCTAGCCTGTCCTAATCACTTACCTGAGGGAACTTACTTACTGCATCACCCACATTCGACAACTTCTTTTGTCTGCCCACCTAAGTTACTGTGTGCTTGTCTGTCAACGTTTTGATTTTATTTGTATTTGATGCTTAATTTTAATTTTACCTCCCTTTTATCTTTGTTTTACTGTTCACCTCCTTTACTTATATCTCAGACATTCTCTAATATATTTGGTTTTCCTTTTTTGATAAACTTTCCCTTAATTCTGCTGTTTCTACATATATTTACCTGGCCACTAAACAAGACTGCTTTACCCTTTTTGGGGACACGGTGGCACAGTGGTTAGCAGGGATCACGGTTCAATTCCTGGCTTGGGTCACTGTGCAGAGTCTGCATGTTCTCCCCTGTGTGTGTGTGTGTGTGTTTCCTCCAGATGCTCCAGTTTACTCCCATAGTCTGAAAGACATGCTGGTTAGATGCATTGGCCATGCTAAATTCTCCCTGGCAATGAAGTGTGGTGACTAGGGCTTCACAGTAACTTCACTACAGTGTTAATATAAGCCTACTTGTGAATTAATAAATAAACTTAAACTTAAAATTCTTGAACAGTTTGTCATTCTTAGCAACAAAACAAGGCTAAATATTCAAGGGATTTGCCTCAGATCCCACTGTTAAGGAACCTTGTCCCCAGAAACTAATACACAGTGTTCTTGTCTTCCTTGAGCTCTTGTAACCATTACTAGAAACTTTGCCATTTTAAAGCACAAAATGTTGCTTTTTTACATTTTTAGTGTTAGTATATCTCCTTTAGAATCATACAATTCCTGCGGCGATGGAGGCCATTTGGCCTATTGAGTCTGTACTCACTCTGACAATCTTACCAACCTCCATCCCCATAACCCCATATATTTACCACATTAATCTTCCTAATGTACACATCTTGGGACAACAAAAAGTCTAACACCAGGTTCAAATCCAACAGATTTATTTCATAGCACGAGCTTTCAGAGCGCTGCCCCTTCATCAACTGAGGGGCAGTGCTCTGAAAGTTCATGCTACCAATAAACCTGTTGGACTTTAACCCAGTGTTATACGACTTCTTACTGTGCCCACCCCAGTCCAACACTTGCATCTCCACATCATCTTGGGACACTAAGGGACAATTTAACACAGCCAATCAATCTAACCTGCGTGTCTTTGGACTGTGAGAGGAAACCAGAGCACCTGGACGAAACCCATGCAAGGGAGAACATGCAAACCCGCCTCAAAGTCCAGGCACCCCACAGTCAAAAGTGCATTTATCTCGGGCCTATAGGTGCAGCTTATAGGCATGGAACTGGAACTGCTTCCATGTTCTGTTGGCTAACGCACTGTTTCGACCACACCGGCGTACATTTTCCATTACTCAGGTCTGGAATTGAACCCTGGTCCCTTGTGCTGTAAGAAGTCTCACAACACCAGGTTAGCATCCAACCAGTTTATTTGATAGTCATCTCACAAGCTTTCGGAAATGGTTCAAACCTTCCACACACCTGACGAAGGAAAACTGTTTCAGAAAGCTTGTGAGATGACTATCAAATAAACTGGTTGAACTCTAACCTGGTGTTGTGAAACTTCTTACTGTGTTTACCCCAGTCCAATGCTGGCATCTCTACATCACGACTACCCTTGTGCTGTGAGGCAGCAGTGCTAAATATACTGAAATAGATTTTAAATTAATAAAGTGTGGGGAATGAACTAGTCCACCAATAAAATTAGGTCAAAAGATTACATGTTCATCTAAAATATCTGTCTACTAAATGTATGATTATATGATTTTGGGTAATATCATATATTACCAATTTGTAATAATTGGTAATACAATTATTACCAATTATAATTGGTATATAATTTGTTTTGAATGCATTAAAAACGTTTTAAGCATTCCCGTGTTCGTAACCCATAGTTTAAAATTCTTTCTCTGTCGCTATGCCACATAGGGTGTGAAAGAAATCCTCATGCTGCTCGACAGGGGACTTCCGTACGATCATTGCACCAGGACAGTCTGTGTTCCACGTGCCCCTTTCGGAAGAGGCGCCACGTATCCAACACAGAGACAACATGCGCCTGCGCAGTGGCGCCGGAGAACACGCTCCTGTGCCGTGGCGCCGGACAGCCCGCGCTTGCGCGCTAGGCTCTTCCCCCGTCCTCACTAGAGAACTACAATTCCCGTCAGGTCCCGGGGAATCGGCGTTTGATTGGCGGAGACGCTACCAATGGGACGCCATTATACTGGAGTGGTACGCGCGACCAGCGGGGTTGTTAACGTGCATTATGGCGGACAATGTGGAAGGGAATGGTGGCGGCGAGGGGGGCGGCCCGTCCCTAGAGGAGGAGGAAGCTGCCGGGATGGCTGGCTTCGGTGTCGGTGGCTTAGTGTTTAACGTCTGTCTGGTGCTGCTGGCTTTGCTAGGGGTGTATAGACTGTACCGGAGGAGGAGGGCCGGCTCGGAGACCGAGTGCAAGGAGCCCGAGCTGCCCAAGATGAAGAAACGTGATTTTAGCCTGGAACAGCTGCGTGAATACGACGGGCTTCAGAACCCGCGGCTCCTGCTCGCCGTCAACGGCAAAGTCTTCGATGTGACCAAAGGGAAGAAATTCTACGGACCCGGTCAGTGCAACAACAAAATCACTCACCTACTAAACAAAACACAGGGGCTCCACAACCAGTGCCATGGAATGCAGATAGATATCTGCCTGCATGTAGAACTTCGTTGTAATACTGTATGCTGACGATCGATCGGTTATGTGCAATTTATGTGTGTTTGCATTTCCCACTCATTTATTCTTGGTGTATTTGTATGCCAGCTGTTCACATTCGGGAAGAGAGCAGTACATTAATAAGAAATATATTTTTACTCAGCACGATATTCGTCAGTTAAGCCTGAGAGGTGAGAAGCAGGAATTTAAATAATTGTCTTTATTAAATAGTTGCAGAGTACCTCCACCCCACCGCAACAAATATTTCTTGAGGATGTGTCCGGTCAGTAATTCTGTTGACACATTTACACTTGTACAGTGAAATGTCTCGTTACGGATCTGAAGATGTTTTCTTGTAAAGTAGAACTCAAAGTGGCAATAGCGTGAAGTTAGCTGCACGTCTTTGTGGCGCTTTTCTGTTTAGGCAATGAATGAACTCGTGTTGAACTAGAAAAGAATAAATGCACTCGGATTTTGCATTCCCAGACTTCTGAGAATATTACTTCTAATTCAGTCTTTGCTATCAGTTTAGGTGCAGTGTTATGCGGTATCTTCAGTTGGGAACAAAAATTGATTGTAACTCGACTTTCGTGAAAGAGCCTGTCGATGAGAAAATACAAATATTAGCCTCATGGTCTCCCACATTTTGCCCTCTTAAACTAGAGGCCATCGTTCATGTTTTGACTTTCATCACCAAGTCCCATTCAGTTATTACTTGTGTACTTACTGAGCTATATTGTTTTCAATGAAGTAATGTCTTGTTTTTTAAAATTCCTATCATGTTTTCAAATCTTCCCCACCCTGCCTCCCATGGCTTCCCCTCATTCTCTATAATATCCTCCAGCCATGAATTGAGACCTGGTGTTGTGAGACTTCTTCCTGTATCCTCTAGCCCACAGCCGTCAGAGATATCTGTACTCTGATTCTGGCTTCTTCAGCCTCCCGATTTTATTTACTCTGCCATTGGAGGCCATGCCCTTAAGTCCAACCTAAACTCTGGGTATCTTCCCTACACTTCTTCCTCCTTTAAGATACTGCTTTAAAATCTACTACCTCTTTGCCCAAACATTTAATTATTCCAGCTAATACCTCCTCATCATTAAGCAAATTACGTGGCGGGTGTGGAAAGCCTGCAGAGGGATCTGGATATGTTGAGTGAGTGGGTGAGGACCTGGCAGATGGAGTATGATGTTAGCAAGTGTGAGGTTATCCATTTTGGGAAGAATAATGGTAGGAAGGACTACTATTTAAATGGAGAAAAGCTGCAGCATGCGATGATGCAGAGGGACCTGGGAGTCCTTGTGCACGAATCGCAAAAACACAGTATGCAGGTGCAGCAGGTAATTAAGAAGGCGAATGCAATGTTGGCCTTTATAGCTAGGGGGATAGGATATAAAAGTAGGGAGGTACTGTTGTAGCTGTATAGGGTATAGGTGAGGCCCCAGCTGGAGTTCTGTGTGCAGTTTTGGGCGCTGCATTCGAGGAAGTATATATTGGCCTTGGAGGGGGTGCAGAGAAGGTTTACCAGGCTGATACCAGAGACGAGGGTGTTGGATTACGAGGAAAGACTGAATAGGCTAGATTTGTACTCTTTGGAGTTTAGAAGGCTGAGAGGGGATCTTATAGAAACTTATAAGATGACGAAGGGGATGGATAGGGTAGAGGTTGAGAAAGTCTTCCTGCTTAACAAAGAGAGCAGGACTAGAGAGCACAGCCTCAAGATTTTTGGGGGGGGTGGGAGGAGTAGTAGTCCGGATCGGAGTTGTGGAGGGGTTTCTTCACACAGAGGGTGGTGAACCTTTGGAATTGTCCGCCTGATGAGGTGGTGGAGGCTTCCTCACTGAATATGTTCAAGTCAAGAGTGGATAGATTTTTAATTGACAAGGGAATTAAGGGTTACAGGGAGAAAGCGGGAAAGTGGTTCTGAACCACTACAGATCAGCCATGATCTTATTGAATGGCGGGGCAGGCTCGAGGGACTGTATGGCCTACTCCTCCTATTTCTTATGTTCTTATGTATATGGCTTTCTATCATATTGTGTCATTTAAAGCTGTGGGCTGGAGGTTACAGTATGAAGTCTCACATTATGGTTGGAGGGTATTACAGAGAAAGAGGGGAAGGTCTTTGGGATGACTTGCCACTTCACAGATATTATAGAAATATAAGTTGTTGTATACACAGTTATGGTGGTATTTCTTGCTGACAGTTATCTGACATCTTGGGGAGTGAAATAGTTGGATTCTAGGAGAATATAGGCCTCACCCCCCCATCACAAGCAATGAGTCTTTAATGAACTGCGTTTTAAAGCAAATAAGATTAGCAGTGCTTTATAAAAGCCAGAAAGAAAACTGATGCACTCATGGATGAACTTTGCTGTTCTTCTGACATTGGATGATATGTGTAGCATTGCATGATGGTTATCAGTTACAGCATCATAGATCTGAGCAATCGATATCTGTTTTCCATTAAGGTCATCGTGGAAATGAAAGAATACAGTATTGAGACTCTGCTTGCTTTCTCGCATGGAATTATGCAGCTTTAACAAGAATATAAATGTACCCTGATGATTTTAGTAAATTAAAATATCAAGCCTAAAATGGTCATGCCCTTTGGTATTATAAATTTAAGTATGAAGACCTGGTCGCATTTCATACTTGATCGGTAATGCCCAGTAGGCATGCATGCGTGACTGGGTTAGCAGCAGTTTTTGGCACAGTGCATTGAAGTATTAATGGACTTGTTTCTCCTGAAGTTATTCTTTAAAACTCTTTGTATGTTTATGCCCTAATCCTCCATGCTATGACAGAATTACTTCAAAAATATCCATTTGTGAAACAATCTGTCAGTATACCGCAACTAGAGGAAGTACTTTAAAGGGAATGAATTATAGACTCTCTTTAAATTGGTATTTTAGAAACTTGTAACCCCCTTGGTAAAGAAAGAACTCCATCTGATACCATTGATGTTCAGCCATGCTTTACAGTTTTGTCAGGAGTTAGTGTTTGTTCTCAAAGTCTGGAGTAGAACATTTACCAGCAGCTTGTTGAGTTAAATGTGAAATGCCGTAGTTGACACCATGTTGGAGGAATCTAGAATCATAAAATGGTTGCAATCCAGAAGAAGATCTTTTCATCTGACTTGCCCTTTCTGGCTATTTTTAAGACTAGCTTTGCTAGTTCCTTGTAATTTAAAAAAATTTTTTTTTATGCAATCACTTTTTGAAAGCCATGATTGAGTCTGCCTTCACCATATATTCAAGCAATGTATTCAACATTCTAACCAATTGCTGCATTTTAAAAATGTTTTTCCTTTGCCTGTGTCAGTTGACTTAAATTGCTGTGCTTGGTTTCTTGGATCTGGTGCTAATGGGAACAGTTTCTCTTGGTCTAGATCTCTCATGATTTTGGACATCTGTCAAATTTCTCAACTTTTTCTTTCTCCAGCTTCACCAATCTATTAATGTAACTGAAATCTGTCAACCTTGGAACGATTTTCAATTTTTTTCTGCAGCCACTCCAAGCCCTTCACATCCTTCCTAAAACTTGGTGTCTGGAGTTGACACTTTATTAGATGTCCTTTGTAAGTCCATCTATACCATAAAGTCACATTATTCTCTTAAGTCTTTTTTGCTCAAAAGAAGATTGATCATATTAAACATGATTTTCCCATAATATGTCCATGGCAATTTTTCTTAATTACTCTGCATTTATTCAAATGATAATTTTGCACTGGCTATTGTTTCTCACCACTGAGGGTAAAAAGGTCTGTAGCTGCTTGTTTATGATTTAACCCTTTTCTGAAGAATGGATTGAAATTTGCAGTTCTCCTGTCCTCTTGCTTTTCCTGTATCAAAGCAGGACTGGGAAATTGTGACCTGCAATTTCAAAGAACAAAACAGCACGGGGAACAGGCCCTTCGGCCCAACAAGCCCGTGCCGCCACCTCGATGTTCCCACTTCTACACGCGATCCCTGTCCGTGTTTATAGATCTATGGATTAAAAACCAAGTTTGAGACAATTTAGGGAGAATTTGTTTTGCCAATTAGCCTAAGAGCACATCTTTGGGATGTGGGAGGAAACCGGAGCTCCGGAGAAAACCCACGCAAGCACGGGGAGAATGCGCAAACTCCCACAGACACAGGCCCAAATCCATGTATCTGCACAGCACAGCGATAGTCACTGAGCTGTCGTGTTGCCCATCAAATGGTCCAGGTCAAGCGTACACTAACGACGTGAAGCACTAGGATACTCTCGAAAAAAATCCAAGAGCAGCCCTCTCACGACCCATCGCGTGTATGCCCCTCGTTAGACAACAAGGTGGACCAAAGCACCTGTAGGATAAAAACAAGTACATCAATATCATCATCTATTTACACACTTCCCAGGGACTCCCAAGGCTCATGATCCCTATTTTAAATCAGTTTTCTATACCCCTCCATTCCCATTCTGTTCATGTGCCATCTAAGTATTTCTTAAATATCTCCAGAGTACCTGCCTCCACCACTTTACTTGGTAGCGCATTCCATACCTCCACCACCCTCTGTGTGAAAAAACTCCCTCTAGCATCCAAATTATACCTTACCCCCCTCACCCTAAGCCCGTGACCCCTCGTGCTATTTGAGTCCATCCTAGGAAAAAGCTTAGCCCTGTTTACTCTATCTATCCCCTTCATAATCTTGTACACCTCTATTAGATCTCCTCTAAGTCTACGTCTTTCTAAGGAAAACAGTTCCAATTTGCCTAATCTCTCCTCGTAACTCAGACCTTCCATACCAGGCAGCATCCTGGTAAACCTCCTCTGCACTCTCTCCACAGTCTCCACGTCCTTCCAGTAGTAAGGCGACCAGAACTGGACGCAGTATTCCAAATGAGGTCTAACTAGCGTTTTATACAACTGCAACATTAAAGGCCAGCTCTTGTACTCTATACCCCTTCCTATAAAGGCTTGCATACTATATGCTTTCTTCACAACCTTCTCCACTTGCTCTGCCACCTTCAGAGACTTGTTCACCTGCACCCCCAGGTCCCTCTGCGTTTCTATACCCTTAATAGGTCTACCCTTTATCATATACCTCCCCCCTACATTTTTTCTCCCGAAATGCATCACCTCACATTTATCAGGATTGAATTCCATCTGCCATCTGTCTGCCCAAGCTACCAGCCTATTTATGTCCTGCTGCATCGCCTGACAATGCTCCTCACTATCCGCAAGTCCAGCCATCTTTGCAAACTTACTGATCACTCCACTTACTCCCTACTTACACCTACTCCACTTTCCATCCCTACTTCCCTTTGTATCCTTGGATACATCTGATCTGGCTTGGGTGACTTATCAACTTTGAGCCAGCTAATCGCCTACCTGTCTCAAGTGCACCAATTTTTGTCCTTCAGCCACCAATATGTAATCTGTAACTCAGCTTACTCTACCTCAAGGACTCGCTTATCACCTTTGAATCTGGGTGTTGACGTGTTGTGTTTTCTTTGGTAGTTATGTAGGGGAACTGAGCTGATTTTCAGTTAAATTTGCATGTGCTGAGAAAGGCTATTTTTAATACATAAATACACTTAACACAGAAAAAAATCTCATTTTCTTTGAAGAAACTACCTGGGGTAACCTCATTCCAGAAGTGTAGTAACTTATAAAATAAACGTTTTGTCAGATCTCTTTCAAATTACAGCCATACAGTGATTAGTACTGCTGCCTCTCAGTGCCAGGGACCTGGGTTCAATTCTGGTCTTGAGTGACTATGTGGAGTTGAGTTTGTACATTCTTCCCATGTCTGCGTGGGTTTCCTCCCACAGTCCAAAGAAGTGCAAGTTAGGTGGATTGGCCATGCTAAATCTCTCCTTAGTATCCCTAGATGTCTAGGTTAGGGGGATTAGCACTGTACGTTCTTGGGATTATGGGGATAAAGGAATGGTGGGGGTGGGGTTGTTTGGTTAAAGTGTTCTGTTTGAGTTTGCACCGAATCTCCATGAGCCAAATGGCCTCCTACACTGAAGGGATCCTATAATGTAATACGTTTAACAATTATAGATTGGGCAATCTCTGTAATAATGTTAGTGTGACACGATTTTGACCAAGGGGTGGATAAGTAAGATTCCATGTGTTCCAAGAATTCTATCACACACAAATTTTGGAACACAATCTATACGTTCAGAAAAAGGGATGTGTGGATGATAATTCTGTTCTCTTTAGGTCTGGTACTGCATCTTCAGGTGTACGTAACACAACTAACTTTGAAATTTTAAGATTATTTCTTGAACTGATGTGAAACTTGATTTAAGTCAACATAAAGTTTAAGTTAAATCAAGTCAATAACTTGATTTAAGTCAACATAAAATGGGGAAGTAGGAATTTAATGCTAAAATATTTAAACCACCCCATTTGTAAATCAGCAGCTTTTGAAGGTGATGAGATGTGGAATCCAAATTCAAGAATCAAATTGAAATATTTGCACACTGTTAAATTAAAAGTTGTATATGACTGACTTTGACATCAAATTATTGTGCAAGAAGCTATGAAATTCAGTTCCACAGGTTAAATTATCTGGAGCAATGGAATACTTCAAAATTGTTATTAAATAAAAAATATGCACTTAAGTTTCTGACCATTTTGATCTAATCCTTGCAACTTCATGTTCTGTAAATTTCCAAATATACAATTTTCTATAGCCTCTAACTTTTACTAGTATTTATCCTATTTTTTCCCTCAAACTAAGTTTGAGGATGTACTACTTCATAGAGTTTGGAGCATTTTACCACGTGCAAATGTGATTTCATTGAATTCTTTTAAGTCCTGACTCCCTTGCAGGTCGAATTGACTTTAAGTATTTTTAAGCCTGAAAAATTTGATTTGCTGAATATAAGTTGCTCTGCTTACAGACATTCTGTCTCCTGAGTCAGGTGACTGTATTTGCCGTGTAATACATAGGGAGAACTATGATGGACCAGATATTGGCGTTGCAGCATCTCCACATCATGGTTGCCATCGACACTGTAAACTACTAGTTTCAAGTGGAGAGGATTTCCAAAAAGATCATGCATATTGACACGGACCAGAAATACTCAGCAGACGTACTGTTGTCCATGGGTTTTATAACATATGGGGTGTTTATGTAATGTAGGAGAGGCCACTTATTTCTGGTTAGTAAAATCATTCAGTTTTCATGAAAAGTATTATGGTACTTTTCCTGTTTTTGATCAAATTTTGTGACTTTTATTTTGTGAAAACTGAAAACGACCGGCACTTGCGTTTTACAGATGTAAACCGTAGAAGATTGGTTAATTTTGTATACAAGAAAGGTGGAACAGGTTTGGATTGTGGACATATGGAATATAGAAGGAGGTTTATTGGGATTGAGAGAGGAAAAAGATATTTGAGGATCTCAAAACAAAGGTTTAGGCAGAAAGAGGTAGCTACATTATTTTAACTAGTGATAAAAGTCCATTAAGTGGAGAGGAAAATTGAGAAATGTTTGGACATATGGGGAAGAAGACTGGGTTGTTAAAAGTGAAAATGAATGAAAAGGGCAATGAGAAGTCAGCTGTGGGCAGAATTTTTGAGGACCTCATTGATTTAAAGTCAATACAAGGAGGAAAAAAATGAATTAAGTAAATTGGGGGGTTGCAGAACGTGAAATGAAATAAATAACAGAACTAATGGATTGAAAGAGCCTTTTCTTAATCAACATTAATTAAAGATCAGTGCTTTACTGGGGAAAATTTGCTTTGCTGTCCGTGGCACAGAGAAGGTGATGGGGAGGTTTTGATAGAGACTTGAAGTAGAGAAAATGAGAAATTGTTTGGAGAGGTAGGAAAGATATTTGCATACTGCAAGAGTAGTTTTCTGGAATGAACAAGTGGTGGAAACTATATTTATTGACATCAAAATACTGTTTGTCCTTGCACTAAGAAATGCAGAAACATTTTTGAAGCTCGATAAAATAGGCCATGATTATAATTTCAGAATAAAATAATACTTGAACTGTCTGGAACTGCAGTGAATTGGTGCAAAAGTCTGTTGGGATATTAATGCTCTGTTGCACCACACGCCATTGTTTCTCATTTATTTGATACTTGATTTCATTAGGGATAAGCAGATGTATGATTTTGGGGAAAAAAAACAGTTTAGATTTTGTATCAGCTAATAGTTGCAAAGTGCAATTGATTTAGTGTTGGAAGCAGATATACTTGTCTATCTTTCAAATCATAATAGTCTATGAAATTGAAATATACTCCCAAGGCACAGCAATTAAACAGTGTTCGTTCTAAGTTTTTCTTCATGCCAAAGATGATCTTGCGCTCTATTCATAGTTAAGGACCCTTAAAGATTAAAGAGATTGTGCTGTTTTAAAAGGGCAGAATTGTTGTTTGTTTTTGGTATAATGTATTTTGCTAAGCATGGTCAAATTTCTCTTTAAATTTAATTGCTCTGCATTCTTGAAATCCGTTGCATTCTGATCAGTAGCCAGTTGGGTCAGTTAGAGGTAACAGACATTCTGAGCCTCGGGTCATTAAAATATTATGTCTCTAGACTGTAAATGATTGGAATTCTTTAATTTTTCTAAGCACCATGCAGCAAGGGTGTGATGAATGCTCACAAAATATTTATCTCGTGAATAAAATAAAATACTTGTTGTAAAACCCACTGAGCAACAGTACATCTGTTGCATATTTCTGGTCCAGCATAGCTCTCCCTACGTGTCACGCAGCAAAGACAGTCATCTGACTCAGGAGACAGAATGCCTGTAAGCAGAGTAACTTAAGCGTATGTTCAGTAAATCAAATTTTTCACACTTTACACACTTATCCAATTTGATCTGCCAAGGACTCATGATTTACCTCATGAATTCAATGCAATTAGATCTGCATTCATATTTGGTATAATTACCAATCTTTATGAAATGATACATCCTCCAATTTCGTTTAAGCACTATCACCAGTGGAATAATATCCAAAATAGTGGAAGGTTATTGCACAAGATTGATATTCAGATCAGACAGCATCTATATATTAAGGAAAGTAGGGTTAACATCTTGGGTTTTGTGACTCTTTGGCAGATTATTAGTCAATGCTGCTGAAAAGTTAAGAGCATGTATTTAATGAAGTTGTATCTTAAAGCAGTAGGAGACATTGTTAGAGTAACTCTGAACATCACCAAGACTGTATCATGAGTGTATCTGAAACAAGGAAGGTGGAATTAAATCATGTGGAATGAGTTAGAGTGGAGCTCAGTTGCCTTGAGGATTTTTATTCAACGTGATCAAACAGGATGAAAAGTGGATTGCGTTGGAGGTGAAGGAGATAAGATATGAAAATCATGTTGAAGAGTAGACTGTCTTCAAGGTGGTGAGCTGTTCTAGCAGAGATGGGGCAGTGAATTAAGCAAAACTGAAAAAAAAATACCACAAATCTAAAATGGGAAGTGCTGGAAATACTCAGCAGGACAATTATCATCCATGGAAAGACATAAGTAGGATTAACATTTCCGGTGTCTGATGTTGTTTTATTGAATTTGTATTGTACATCTAAAACTGATTAGAATTCAACAGCATGCTACAAATTTCTTTTTGATTTGAATAATTTCATCTCATGGAGTCAGCAAACTAGCATTTCCTTGTCAGGAAACTGCAGCTGCGGTTTTCTTTTTAAATATGATGTCACTGATATAATAATGCACACGCTGTACACAATATATGCTAGTTGCATTGAGGCTTACCTATGTGGTGAACTTGGCAAAAAAACTGATAAAATCATGGTTTAATCTCAGCAACTGGAAGTTGTTGAAATGGTGAAAGATAACAATGTGCTGTACTATATTTTTCTATTAGTCATGGTACTTTACATATATATTTAAATGCTGTAGATTTTCAAATATTTAAGTATCTTTACACTCAAGATTTCTGAAACAGTTCCACTCTTGGATATGTCGACAGAATTAATCCTGATTTACTGTCATGTCATGTTTCATATTTTTGAAATTAAGTTTAAATCTTGATATAGGGTCACTCTGGACCCCTTTTACAGTTGTTTTGTGTCAAATTTAAAACCTTTTATCACCAATATGCTCAGGATATTATCAGAAATTCATTATCTACAGAGTAGAATTTTTAACTTTTTAGTAAGCTTTGTGCCAATAAAACATTATTTATTTTTTGATTTTTTTTAAGGGAGAAAGCAAACTTGGGGTTTAAATGGCTACGTGATTGTTATCTCTATAGATATTCATGTGAAGTGTAATGCTATTTTTGCATAATCTTGTAGGTTATATGCTGAATTCCACAATACAGAGATTGCATTTGTATGGTACCTTTCTCGTCAAGATGTTGGAAATTGCTTTACACCTTTAAGTGTAATTTAAACACAGCAACTAATTTGTGCTCCAGTTTTACCATCAGCAACCAAAATAATGATTTAATTCCCTCTTTTTGGCATTACTGACAAAGATAGGAATGTTGGCCAGAACACTGGGAGAGTGCTGCTGTTTTCTCAAAATAATCCCGTGGCATCATTTAGATCTATTTGAATAGACAGTCAAATTCTCCATTAAAACCTCATCCAAAAGACTACACTTCAGAAAATATTAACCTGTTCTGTCACCTTGATCAAGTCTGCAATGGAGCCTGAACCATTTTTTTCTTGAGGCATATGTGACTTGTGATAAGCTGATACTAAATAAATGTTTGTGCTTTGTAGCATTGAAGTTATTTTTGTCTCACACAATGGGGTTATTTTTGCATTTGAAAGTATGCTTCCTGGTATTTCTGCTCTCATTTTAAAATTCTTTACCATTTACTCTTTAGGGGACTGGGTGCTCCAAATCTGCCACTCGTCCTGATAGATGCAGCAGAGTAACTCATGGTGACTCATATCTTCACATTTATATTACTTTTTTTTGCATTAAAACTGCTGCAATTTCCTCTGATATTCCAGAAAAGCTGAGTTTAGATAATATTAGCACACGCACTTATGTGCCAAGTTAGCTGCGTTTTCATTTCATCTCCTAAAACTAATGAATGCGGAATAAACTACTGAAGAAAAGGTTGCAGTGACTTGAATCAAGAGAAGCAGAGGGGTGAGGGGCAGAAAATAAGGTGTTTCATTGGTTTGTGTTTTTGTAGCAAGCATTCTGATAGCGAAACTCCTGACTTAAAATTACTTCAGATTGGAGGTTTTCAACTTTTCTGTGGCTCTCCATTAGATTCTTAAATTCTCTTGCATTGCATTTTAGTTTTGATATGTTAAAAACGATACAACTTTTTATCCATCTAGTTAGATTTGAAACAAATAAATGCATATGTACACATTTCAATCATGTTATTAGAAAACCTTATGAGAGAATAATGCTGTATTAGAATGAGATGGCATAGTTTTCACACAATACAACTTAAGTGTGACTGGTGAAGGGGAGAATTTTGAGACTTAGTTTTTCAAAGTACCAGCATTATTCATTTATGGAGAGGCAACACAGATGAATCTGCATCTAATCCCTCTAATCTTTTGGCAAAGATAATCAGATCAGGAGGGACTCCAGCTTCCTTCCTTCCACCCTCAGTTTGTGCACATCACTCTGAAAATGGTTTGCATGTCAAATCAACATGCCAGTAAGTATTGCATTGCTGCACTTAGATTAGCAGCATTATGTAATGGTACTAACATTTTCTAGCTTGTAGTCTAGGATTAAACATTTATTTCCTTTATCCATGGTGTCACTGCTTTCTGATGGCTCATCTTGTTTTTAAGTGAAGAAAAGAAAGACAGTACAAAGCTATATAAAGATTAAGGGAAGTTCTTTGGTGTTTCTCAAACTTTCCTGTGTGAGTCCTCTTTAAGGCTTCATGTTTGGTGCAACCCAGAGTAAAAATTGGTGAAGTGAGAATGGGTGAGAGACTTGCTGAGGGGCTGTAGGGATTCAGATAGAAGGGATACAGGCACCGAAATGATTAGGATGCTTACTGTTGTGCAGGTTCTGGTGTAAGCAATAGAGCCTCAGAGTTTACAGACAAAAACAAATCATGCACAATTAAAGGGGTCTTGCAGCTAACCCTTAGAATGTCAAATCTGAGTCTCCCCTGAGAAACTGTGATTAAAACCATTATTTATCCGTGGAATGTGGGTGTTGTTGGCTGGCTAATATGTATTGTCCATCCTTAGTTGCCCTTGGAGGGCAGTTGAGTCAACCACATTTTTGTGGCTCTGCAATCGTATGTAGTTAAATAGATCTTCAATGCTCAAATGTATTTTTAAATGTGATTATTTTGATAAATGCTATGGAGGAAAGCAGCATTGTGAAAATAAATATGTAAATATTCTGGGAAGATAGCATCTTTTGAAGAGCGAAACAGTTAACGCTTCAAGTTGACGACCTTTGGTTACAGATTGAGCAATTTGTAGGTACATAATACAAGGTCAGTAAAAGAAAGAGCAAGGTTGGAGTCTGAGGTAAAGGAAAAACTGAATGCAAGGGTGGTAATATGATGGAGGGTAGGACTTATTAAATAACAGTGAGAGGGGCAAGTGAAGAAACAAAAGATGGGACTACTGGAGCTGTAATGTCATTAATAGAGTGAAATTTTTCTCACATCACCTACAGAAAACACTCTATCCTCTCTGGTGATGGAGCCCTTTGAAGTGAAGTTGGCTAGATGTATGTATTTCTGCTGTAATTGTTGTACCTGTTTATCTGTTCTTTTTTGGAATAATGCCCAAAGCCTTGCAGGTTGTAGTGTTTTATTTCTTAGGTTGAACTATATGTCCCCTTTTAGAGATGGTGTCCATTATTTATGTGGTAGATAATATTTTTGCCACTGGGGATTGGAAAAGTAGGAAGATAGTAAAATGAATAATTTAAATCCTGGCAGTGGATTCCAGGAGAAACAATTAGCAAGTGAATGGTGAGACAGCCTGCAAAGAGGTAAATAAGAATCAGACCCAGAGGCATATGGCGGAATGGTGGTGATGTTGCGAAAAAAACCTGTTTTTAAAAAAATACACACAGCAGAAATAGTGTTTTAGCAGTTCTCATTAAATAGCTTCAGTGTGTAGCCAGTGAGGAAAAGAAAATGGCAACTAGAGATATATAACTGGTGCTAGGTCAACCGTGGTAGGAGGAATGGACAAGACACTGGTCTTATCTATTAAAAGTCAAAGGTGTCAACCTCTTAAAATTATAGTTACTAAATCATGTCTGAGGGAAATTCAGAATAGCGTATCTAAGTTTTATTTGCTGCTTGTGTTATGCTTTGCTTCTGTGGTTACCACTTACTGGTCATTTGCTAAAATCCAAATGGGTGAAATGCCACACTTCAGTATCATGGGAAAGCCAGGAATGTTGTATGGAAAGATCTGTGCAGCTTGATCAATTGGGATAACTGCCTGAAGAAATAAGATGAACCCAAACATCAATTTTTATGTTGTGGATAGAAAGGAAGGATGAGGTAGGGAGATAAATATGTTGTTTCATTTTAATCTCTGCAATCACTGAGTCAAAGTACCACCTGCAATTGCTGAGCAAAAAGCTAAAAGTTACACTAAAACGTGTTGTATTTGATAAATTAGAGCCTGAGTTTCAAATTTGTTTTGAAAAAACACACAAGTTTTACATTGCATGTTGGTAGATATTTATGTAAATACGTGAAGTACATTTATCTGTTTTATATAAAAGGGTATTTACTGAAATTCATCTGTGGCATGTCAACAATTTCTAATGAATAATCTCTGGTATAGAATAAAGAACTTGCAAATTAAATGTTTAATTTTACCTCCAACTCCAATGAGCAGTTTGTCTCAGCTTTTTTTTCCACATTGGCTGCTCATGGTGCAAGTTTAGAGTCTCCCAGATTGCACTCACTTTTCATATTTTAATTTGGCATCCTGGGGAGTTTCTCAATGTAACTTCTTAATTTCCTCTCCAAATTATTTGTTTATCCACCTGATGGATATCTCTTTTCTGATGTTAACAATTTGTCTTGTTTGTAATTTGATCTCTTTTGGAAATCTAGCGTTTGCAATACGACCTCTAAAGACTGCTTTTGTAATTTACTACAATAATATGGGAGGTCTTCAGTGAGCAGCTGACATATTGTCCTATAGGAATGGGAATAATTGAGTCAGAGTGGTAGAGTTGTGATAGCAACTTAAATTGTGTGCTTCTCTTTCCATGACCCATTTTTTGGGGTAGGCACAGGAGAAAATAATTGGAAGGTTTTGCTGATGGGCAGGTACTGCAGTCAGTGGTGAAGCAACTTGCCTTGCTTGATTAAGTCAGCTTTCAAAGATCTAGTGATCTTTGACATGATCTTTCCCCTTTCCAAATGACAGTTTAAACCTGGTGCGGAATCAAGAAGCAGGGGAAAGGTTCCTTGGTATGCAATAGCAGTGATGTCAAAAAGTAGCCAGTGACATTCCGGTGCTCAAATACTGCAAACCAAAAGCACTTGATGCTCTTCTCTTTCATTTTTAGTTTTCAGATTGTAAATAAATGATGATTGGATTAAGACAGCAGCTAAAATAAAGCTAAACAACCTTAAAAATTGATCTGTTTTTAAAAGAATGGAGAAATTGATTTTCTGTAAATATAAAATTAGCACCTGAAGGGATTTCTCAATAATTATTGAGTCAGTAACGTCATTCAATTTTTTTAACGGATTTTTACAGTAAAAATGACAGCACTGGTGGATATTTTAATCAGTTTAGTTGATCTATTATTTGCAGTCTAAAAATGCCTGAATAGCCTCTGGAATAATGTAGAATTCTGTTTTGTTCTGGGAGCACTCTAGAAGTTGCTGTCAATTTCAATGGCAAAAACTACTAATTTTGCCATTGTTACCATCATAAAATTAATTATATTTATACCAAAATGAAAATGTGGACTATTGATATTTGTAGATACATGAAGAAAAGAAAGCATATAACTGAACTTTTTAGAAACTCTCTTGCGATTTTAACCAGCTGGTGGCATACCTGGAATTTTGGCTCTGTCTGTAATATGGTGTTGAAGTTTATACATTTCACATTGGCTGAATTTTACTTGGTTTCTGGCTACACCAGTATTGTGAAAACTGCAAGCAAGTTAGTGTTCAGCACAAACTCTGCTGTTTGTTTCTGGACTTTGTTGGTTTATTCCTAAGTTATCTCACAACAGTAAGAAATCTTTCCTTAATTCAGTCTGGCTTTAAAAGCTGGGCTATACAACATAAGTTTTTCCTACGCTTATCCAGTTGTAAGCTGTGATGCTCTGCAATAATTGTTTACGTCATAAATTAGGATGTGCAGAATTTTCTTTTACAGGTAGAGGGGTATGGTTAGATTTTTATAAGTAGTTCTCCTTCCCATTAAAATCTAGAATTTGTAGTTCAAACAAGATTTTCCAATTGTTAGCATTTTCATATTTCTACAATACTGAGCAGCCCATCTGGCAAAGACCAAATTGTGAAATCTCAGAAATTACAATGCTAAGTTCCAAAGTGAAAGTGCTTGTGTTTAAATAATAGTAGCCACCCTGGACAGTATGTTGCAAGCTAGGCATCCTTGAGATTCAGATTTTCCTAATTAAGTGAAAGTTAACTGATTTATTAAATAGTCAACTTGGATTGTGCTGTGTTGTAATTTACTATCCAAGGCAGCTGCTATTACTTACAATGTATATATAATCTCCCATTTCGTAGGTTTGTAATTAACTGTTGCAGTTATTATGCGGCAAAACCACGTGGGGATAAGAAGAAAAGGTAAGTCGGACTACTTTTTTGCCACAAAGTATTGAATACCTTTGTACTAGTTGCCTCAATCTCAATGAATCAAAACTGAAAAAGCAGTTTTTTTGTCAGTCAAGTTGTTTACGTTCTATTTAGGACCTATACTATTTAGGTCAGACATGATTAAAACTGAAGTTGCATCAGTACTATGAACCTTCCATAGACATACATAACCAAAATGAAAGCAATTTGTTGCAATGCATCCAATCAGAACTGGTCCTACTGTACTACTTTCTCCCCGTTCTATCTCTATGCCAACTATTCCTGTAATAAAGCATTCCATGTTACAATAATTCATAATTTTAGTAACCTCCTCTTAACTATTTCTCTTCACTGCAGTGGAAATAATTTACTATTTCTCTAATCTCTCCTCGGAAATACAGTTTTCCTCTCTGATTAATTAATGCAATACACCTTCTAAGCTCTAAGCCTTCTCTATTTAAAACTCAAATATATCTATCAAGTCTGACAATATGGGAGCACAGCTGACCTTGGCCTCAGTTCCACTTCACCATTTGATTTCCTGAGTGTACAAAAATCTGTTGATTTCAGCCTTGAATAAACTTGGCTGTTTAGCATCCAGGTGCTTCTGGGGCGATGGAGAAGTTGTGGTTTGAGAATTCCAAAGATTCATAACCTAGTGAATGATGGGATTTCTTAACTTTATCTAAAATGGCTGTCTCTTCCTGAGAGATTTCCCGGTTTTATTATAAGCTCCAGCCAGGGCATACAGTCTCAGCACCTAGTATGTCATAGCCCCTCAGAAATTTTTGTTTCAAAGATATCACCCCTCATTCTTAATTCCATAGAGGACAGCGCCACTCATGAAACTTCATTTCATCCTTTCTGAGGCAAATAGAATTGCAGCAAGAATCCCTCAATTTTCTATTCCAAACCCCTTCAATAAAGGCCAGAATACCATTTGCTTTCTTAATTGGTTGTGTACAGTGTGTTTTATGTTCCTTGTGTTAGATCCCTCTGATTATCAACATTTAATCCTTTCTCACTTATTTAAATTTAATCTATTAAATTGTTCTATTCTCACTACCAAACAAATAAACCCACATTTCCTTGCGTTATGTTCCATTTGCCATCTTCATGCCCATTCACATGCCATAGAATCCCTACAGTGCAGAAGGAGACTATATGGCCCATTGAATTTGCACCAACTTTCCAAAAGAGCATCTTAACCAGTCGCTTCCTTCTCCTACCCCGTTCCCCTCCATCTTCATACCTCCATAATTCCATGCATTTAGCAAGGCCAGTCTACCTAACCTGCGCATCTTTGGACAAACCTACCTATTTTCCTTTGCAGACACCTTTTGTGTTTCTCACAACTTATTTCCCATCTAGTTTTGTAACATCACACTTGGATGAGTGTAATGTGTCAAAACAGTATTATAAACAACTAGCTCCAGCACTGAATCTTGCAGCACTTCAGCAATACAGCTTGCTAACCTGAAAATGTTTGTTTATTCCAAGCCTGTTTTCTGTCCTGGAACCATTTCTCTATCCATGCAAATATATTATCCACAACCCCAAAAGCCCTTCTCTCAAGTGACACCTTATTGAATCCCTTCCGAATATCCATCTACACTACATCCACTGGTCCCCTTTATCTGCCTTGCTGTTACACCTTAAAAAATCTAATATATTTGTCGAGCCACTATTTTCCTTCTATAAAATCATGTTGTTTCTGTGTAAATTATACAGTGATTTTCAAGTGCCTTGTTAGCACTTTCTTAATAGATCCAGTGTTTTTGTGAAGATCCATGACTGCTAACTTAGCAATAGTTCCCAGGCGATTTGTTGGTTTTCAGTCGCAGTAAAAGAATGACTGATCACTGTCGATATTACAGGAAATATAAGCTATTGGTAAACAAAGAAAACTGCACCTGGAGAATAAAGTCACCAAAGAGACTTGTATGTTTTACAAGAGTTTTGGTCCTTTTAGGGAAGGAGCAGCTTCCATCTGTCAAAATTCCCATTCTGCAGTCCCTATTAAGTAGTTTGTCCCTGTATTGTTCTTGCAACTTGCTTTTAATGCTGAAGAAAACCTAAAATTCAAATGTGAGCACCCAGTTTCCACATCTAATTAATTAAAGCTGGAAATCATAACCTAAATGTTTCAATGAGCTCCTGTTTATTAAGCAGATAGCCTTGTATTGAATATTACTTTTGTTGAAAGAAACTTGTGTCCGCATTTATTTACTTCTGCAGAAATGAATTTTTTTTATCAGTTTTTAATTAAATAGAGGGCCAATATGACTCATGCAGGTACAAATGAAAGAGTGGATCTGATTCTGCAGTCGTGTGTCAAGTGGAGCGAGTGTCATTAAGAAATAGTGATCACAATGTCGTAAGCTTTAAGATGGTTTTGGAAAAGACCAGGAGCAATCTGGACTATAAATTCTTAATTGAAGTAGGATCAATTTTAGCAGATTGAGAATGGAAAGAGTCCTGGTAAATTGCAAAGACTAGCAGGCAAAATATAATTGAGCAATGGATCACTAAAGAGGAGCTGGTTCTGGTACAGTCAAAGTGGAACCAATTAAGGAAACAAAAAAGACTCCTTTCATGAAAGCAGAGATGAAGTATTAAATGAATATTTTATTCCAATAAAGAGTGTGAGGATAAACCAGTATGTAAGGACCAATTGGTTCAACTTCAGTATTGAGGAAGCTTGTAGAAACGATATTTGAGAGAAAATTTAACATAAGTATGGATTAATTAAGGTAGTTCTTGCTAAAGGGTTCCAACCTTTTCCTGAAGATTGTCAGACTAACTGGATTGTTACTCCCGTTCTTCTCTCTTCTTGGATAGCAGTGTTTTCTTTATCCCTTGGATTGTTCCAGAATCCATGTTTTTTTGGAATATTACAACCAATTTGTCCACTATCTATGGATTCTACTTTTAGAACCCAAGAATGTGTTAATGAAGATTTTTTATCAGGCAAATTACACTTAACTAACTTGACTTAATATTTTAGTAGGGGACAGAGAGAGAATAGAATGTGATTGTATCAATCACTTCCGAAAGCTGTTTGATAAAATGAAGCATGGTTGACTTGTCAGCAAAATTGAAGCCCGTGGAATAAAATTGGCCACGTGGGTCCAACATTGATGGGTGACAAGAAACAGATTAGCAAGAAATGGTTGTTGCTTGGAATGAAGGGGTCAGTATCAGAATCACTTTTTTTGCAAATTTTAGTATGCAATTTAAAAATTTGCAAATGATAAATTTTGAAAATATTGTGAACTAAGAGGCTTGAGAGGCTGTAGACTGGATTAATGGGTAGATCAGGGTAGTTAAGATTTAATGCAAAAATGTGCAAAATATTTGTTTTGGAAGGATGAAAGTAGAAAGGTGAGGTAAGTTTAAAAGGGGGTGCAGGAACAGAGATTGGATGTGCATAAATCATGAAGGCATCAGAGCAGTTGAGAAAGTAGTTTAAAAGATATTCAGGATTTTTGGCTTCATAAATAGAGGTATAGTAAAAATGCAAGGAAATTATGATGAACGTTTATACATTGTGTATAATTCTGGCCATCACACCACAATTCAGGTAGGCTGTGAAGGATTAAGAAGATGCAGAAAAGCTTTACAAGAATGGTTCTAAAAAGTAGTGACTTGTATTACATGGATAAATTGGAGAAGCTGGTATTATTCTCATTAGAACACAAAAGCTTGAAAGGAGATTTTGATAGAGTTGTTCAATATCGCAAGGGATCTAAACTGTAAATAAAGAAACTATTCCAATCAGCAGTAGGGTCTAGAACCAGAACCTGATATAAAAATGCCAGATTTAAAGTGATTGACAAATTAACTAAAGACGCTCTGAGGAAACATGTTATTATTTGGTATACAATTTTAACTTAGAATGCATTGTCTGAAAGGATGGTGAAGGCAAATCCACTCATAGCTTTTAGAAGGCAATTACTTCAGCAATTTTGACAATGGGTAAAGGGCAGAGGGAATGGGATTAGCTGGCTTGCTTTTGTGGAAAACTGACACTTCATGGTTCAGCCAGCCTTCTGTCTTTGTATGATTCAGAGCACATGAATGAGGAAAATTGTGTAGGAATAAATACAGGAAAAATTATCTGCTTTAAGTAGATCATTTCACTCTTTAGGCTATTGAAGGCAGCTGCAGATCTGACCATGGAGTATTTCAATATCTGAGGCAAAGTGGATGATTAAAGCCAATGAGATAGATGTAACAGTTTCACACAGGAAATCAATGATTGACAACATGTGAAATAACACTGGGGTAAATAAATTTAATAATTATTTGAAATGTCATTAACGTGTAAGTGAAGGTAAAGGCATGTTCATTTCACTTTCGGTTTAAAAGATAGAATAAATTAAAATGCTGCATGAGGCTTTGGTCCACAGAAAAGTTAATTTAGAATAATTGGAGTACTTGGCAAACAAAAATGAAAAGCTTGATCAGAAATAGGGAGAAGAAGATAACAAAATATTTTTAAAGCTATTTGCCAATCTGGATTAATTAAAGTGGAAAACATAGCCTCAAAAGGGAGAGTTCATTGAACGTATTAGAGATTTGTTTCTTGGTTTTGAGTTGAAGGGTTACAGAGAATGGACAGGAAAGTGGAGTTGAGGCCGAGGTGAGATCAGCCATGATTGTAATGAATGGAAGAGCAGATTTGAGAGACTAAATGGCCTATTCCTGCTCCTAATTCTTATGTTCCACTGTCATGATGCAGATAAGGAGTCAGGGCCATGCATAGTTCTGAGGTGAAGCAAGGTTAGAAATAGTTGGCTAATTAAGGTGAAGCACATAAAGATAATTGTAATTCCTCATTTTAAGTTATATTCTGTTCTTCATGCAGTATTTGATTTAATAATATTCTGCTGTGAGCAAATAGCTATTTATCAGACTTGCACTTGCACTTGCCCATGGACTTTTTGTGCAATCTTACTTGGCAGATTGTCATTTTCCAAACAGTGCAGTACCCCTGTCAGGTTATTAGTGATCAACGTGAATAAGGCAATCCGTTGCGTATTTTTTTAAACAGTCAAATTGAAATTTTGTTAGTAGACAGATTTTGAATTCTGTATTATAATTGACACTTGGTTTGATGTCAGATATAAAGCTTGAGCTGAGAGAGAGATAAGAGATGAGCACTACAAATTTTGTTTAAATCTTGTATTGAAAAAAATAACCACTGACGGAATGAGACTCTATGCCTATAAAAGTTAATTTTCAGTATCAGACAAGGTTTTTGACAATTAAGACTTAGATGTAAAATGGATCTCGGACTGGAATGGAAAAGCTCAACATTTAATGCCAGATTTAGTGTGCATCCAGCCTGCAAGGACAGGAATTCCAAGTCGATTAAGACATTTGAATGACAGTTAAACAGCGAGATGCTATTTTCATGCTGCTCATAGTGGGGCAGTATATCTCAGCAATTTATAGATTTTTAGATTAACTATGCATTTGCTGTCACCACGAGTTGCCATCAGATTTGCATGTTAGTTATTCACTGTTATTCTCGCAACAAAATCTGGCTCAATGCCTGTGTTTAACTGTAGTGGTGAAATTACGAATTTTGCCACTGATAGAAATTGGCTGTGTGGTTGATAGTGAGAAAGAAATCTGTAGACTGCAGAACGATATCACAAGACTAGTCATGTAGCCAGAAAAATCTCATGAAATTCAGTCTTGAAGAATATAAGGTAAAGCATTGAGGAGGAGTAAGAGAAGTAAGAGAATGCATAGTAAATGCTAGAATTCTGTAAAGTGTAGAGAAACAGAGGGACCTTGGAATGCATGTTCACAGATCCCTAACATTGCAGGACAGGTAGATATGGTGGTCAAGAAGGCATCTGAAATAGCTCTTTTAGTTGAGAGATAAGAGGTAAACAAAACACCAGTTGGATATTCTGGACATGCTGTTAGAGGAGAACTGTGATTACAGTCGCGAGGATTCAGAGATTTATGAAAGATTGGTACAACTGGAGAATTTTAGCTTTTTGAGAGGGTTGGGGGTTGTGCTGTTCAGATCAGGGGGACTGAAGAGATTTAGTTAAAGTGTACAGAATGTTTCAAAAGAATCCAATTCCAAGGGGTTGTAAATTTAAAGTAATTGGCGCATGGATTAGAGGTTAGTGGCACAAAAATTCTTTCATGCGAAAGACTGTGGTAATCTGAAACACTCATCCCAAAAAGATGATAGCTACAGAAACTCTCGTTTGCATTCAGAGAAACTTGGCCACATTGTTGAAGTCCCATAAACTACAAAACGAAATGGAACTAAAAGGTGGATAGCTGGATAGCTGTTTTTCAGCGTCACAAAGGTGGGCCAAATTGTTTCCTGTGCCATAAATTTCTATTGTTTTATAAAACTGTACGTAGTATTTAAAATTTTAGCAAAGTGGTAAAAGTATCATAGCACAACCAATTTATAACAGGTTATTTCCATCATAAATATGAGCATAAGAATTAGTAATGAGAAAAGTTGATGTGCTGTAGGATTTCAAATTGTTTTTATGTTTAAAACAAAAGTAGATTTATTGTTAGATTGCAATTAAGTCTTTCAAAGGGTTGTCAGGCGATGCCGTGTTAAATTTTTTCATGCCATTCTGTAGTAGGCTAGACAAGTTGAAGATCAATTCATTAATTGGAGAATGATAAAATAGTAACATGGTTAATGCAGAAGAGCATTTTGAGTTATTTGAAGTCTGAAAATACAATTGACATGATTTTAGAACAATTATATACACCACAAATCTTTTGAAATCCTTTTGAGGTACCTAATTGAATTGCAATCATAGGCTGGCCATTGTTTTTTTAACTGACTTGGATTTTCAGAAACAGAAGTTCAGCATGTAACTATTTTAAGCAATCATTACAAGTAGATTGATTAGATTAATTGAAAACTGAATCTACAAATAAGAGAGGGAAGTAGTAAAAGACAATTAACAAGCTCTGAGGAAATCGGTTTTGTTTTAATACTGATGGTATTGAAGGTAACATTTTACTACATTATAAGCACTGAACTCCAAGCATCAGTCACCTGGCAAGGTAACTGGTTGATGTTTGAGATTATTTGGATAAATGAAATAGATCAAAGAAAAATCATTGATTTTAATTTGCATAATTTGTTTTGTGGGTGAATGTTAAACTCTAAATGACCAAGAACTTTGGCAAAAGTGGAATGTAACCCGGGTATATATCAGCCCTTCTGAAAATAAAGTTGTCACTGTGAAGCTGACCAGTTGATGCAAATGCATTATTTTGCTGTAACCGCATGTATACTACTGTGATTTTAAGGCCCTTCCATTAGATGTTTTATAGTGTTCAGTGAGAAGTCGCCAGGATAATTCCTGTGACTTAAAACACTTATTAAAAGAAACTGTATCCAGAAAAAAAATATTATCTATATTGGTAACAATTGATTAAAAATGTATTAATACCTGCTATTATTGAAACCTATCACAGAACTAAAACACAAGTATTAAAAAAAATCCCCACGAAATTCTAAAGGTTAGAATTCCACCACTCTACCTCTGACTAATCTACAGAATAGCATTTGTGAAATAAATCATAATTAAATGTGATGTGAAACAATTACTTTTGGGGAAAAAGGCAGTAATTATTTGATTAAAAATATGTTTGAATGTGAATAAGTATAGAAAGTTAATCAGATGTTTTGTGTGGATGTAGCTGTTACTAGGGGCATAACTATAAGATTCATGGTGGGAGATATAGGAGGGATGTCTGAGGTAATTCTTAACTCAGAGTGGTTGGGGTGTGGAATAGACTGCCTGCTGTGATAGTGGTGTTGGACACTTTAGGAACTTTCAAGCGGTTATTGGATAGGCACATTGGAGCATTCCAGAATTACAGGGAGGGGATAGGTTTGATCTTGGGATTGGTCATGGCTCGGCACAACATTGAGGGCCAAAGGGCCTTACAGTGCTGTAATGTTCTACGTTCTGTGTTTAGTAGTCTTTGTGTTGATGATGATTTCATATAGTTGTTAAGGCAGGGAATTCCAGGATGTCAGCATCGGGTGATGAAAGAACATTGCTGCGTGCCCAATACAGGATAGTGTGCAACTTGGAAGAGAACTTGAAGGTGAATGGGTTCTGGCAACATTGCTACTATTGTCTCCTTGATGTAGAGAGGCCGGCGTTGGACTGGGGTAAACTTAGTAAGAGTCTGGCAACACCAATTTTAAATCCAACCAATTTATTTGATAGTAAATCTGCAAGCTTTCGATTTTTGTCTTCGTCAGGCAAATCTTTGATTTAAAATTGGTGTTGCCAGCCTCTTACTGTTGTCTCCTTAGCAGTGGCTGCAGATGCAATACAAGTAACTTGGTTGCTGAAATATATCCTATAGATTGCGAATCCTGTGGACATTATGTCTATGGTGGAGGAGATGGATAATGATTCTAATGGTAAGAGCACCAATCAAACACATTGCTCCATCCTGGGTGGTATTGTGCTGCTTGATTGTTTTGGTTGCATTTAACCTGTTAAGTATTCCTACACCTTCCAGATTTTGACTTTGTGGATGATGGAAGAAAATTTGAGAGCTAAGGAGATTGGCCACAAATAGAGTATTCAGTTTCTAGGTATGCCCTTTGGCTGGCCCAATTTAGCTGTTGTTCAATAACATAAGGTTAGTACAATCTGCTCCATCACTGCAGAAGTTGCCAATAGAGGTGAGTGACCTCATTTCAGCTCTTATGTGAAATGTACTTGTTGAAGTAGCTGAAAATGGTTGGGCTGAGAAAGCTTCATGGATGAATTTTTGCAACAATATCCTTATCTGAGCTAGGCTTCTGACGAAGAATTTTGCTCATTGTGTAGTCAAAACACATCTAAACCATGTTATAGCTCTGTATAGATTGAGCCTTGATAAAGTGATCCATAAGAATGCAAGTCTCATGTATGCATGTTGGAAACTGGACAAACTTTGCTTAAACATGTACTGGATTCTCTGAGGCCATGTGGGTTTCTTTTAGCTAAGAGTTTTTTTCATTGCATTGTTTGGATATCCTATTCTATTTTATGAACTCAGTTGGATGTTTGCCCATATCATCTGATTTTTTTGTTTGTTGTTTTTAATAACTTGTTTTGTTTTGATGCTAAGTTTCAGTGCTGCTTCATGAGTATGCTGAACCTGCTTAGTATGTTTTATATATTAGCCCAACAGCTTGTTATATTGCGGTTCTTGCCACCTGTTGGGAAATAAGTCTACTTCTCTCAACTGCGATCCAAAGCTAACATACATTCTTGTGACTTGAGAAAAATTAAATTCTTATTCTCAATCTTTTTTGTTTTTCAGGCCTTAAATCCATAAATTGATACTGATTTGCCCTTTCCCTTTTAGATTGAAAAGAATCTAATCATTGTGATGGCATGGTTTTGACCTTTCTTTTCTCAGTTGAAAGTGCATTTGTACAAGGAATTGAGTCAGTAGGCTTGTCTTTTGGTGTTCTTAATTCCTATTAAACTGAGCAATAGCAATATGCTCACACTTTACAGTTAACTGATCAAGTTAAAATATGGAAATACTCAGGAAGGTCACTTAGGGACTGTGAAAGAATTCAAGGAAATTTGTATTTGAGGAATTAAATTAAATTGACAGGAATATGAGAGAGTTTGCTTTATTTTGAAAAGAAAAAGAATGTATTAAACAAAATGGCCTTTTAATATTCCTGAATAGTTTCAGGAGTCGCAACTTAAGTTAAATTGCCTAGATGATTAAACATGCTTGAACTTTGTCTATCAACTATGTTTATAGAAACTTGGGACAAAATCAATTATTAGTTATTAACTGCCGATTCAGTAAGTTTCTAATCTATTTCTGAAACTTTTCTTTTAAACAGATGGTCCCTATGGCATATTTGCTGGTCGAGATGCCTCTAGAGGATTGGCTACTTTCTGTCTTGATAAAGAAGCTCTGAGGGATGAATTTGATGATCTGTCTGATTTAAATGCTGTACAAATGGAAAGTGTTAGAGAATGGGAGATGCAATTTATGGGTAAGTATTCAACATCTTTTATTGGTTACATTTGACATTAGCAATTGATGCTATAACATTGAGGAATGTATTGGGACTTGTATAGTAAGGGTTTCATTTAAGATACTTCTTTCCATGTCAATTGAGCTGTAACATTTTAAATTTACAGTTTAGAAATAATGAAAGGGTTGAGAGAGCTGGTGGTGGTGTAAAGCCAACTGTTGTAAGCAGACACTCTGAAACTGCCATTTTCAGGTGATGTCATGGGGAAGCCTTTGGATGAGATAGAAGGGTGCCTAGGATAGACCTTTGAGGGATACCAGCAATAGCTGCAGGAGAGCAGGAAAGAAAAGAGTAGCATTGATAGTTCTTTGGTAATAATTAAATGATGAAAATGGAGCCAGACAAATGGAGTCTCACCCAGCTGGACAACGTTGGAGAGGTATTAAAGAAGAATGATGTGATCAGCTACATCGACTGCTGCAAATGGCAGAGAAGGAAAAGGAGGGATGGTTTGCCTCTGCCATACGAGATGTCATTTTTGACTTTGAAAGCCATTTGATCCTGTGGCAGGGTCAGAAAGCTGATCGAGGGGATTAAGAATACTCTCTCTGACCACTGGGACAGAGGAATTATTTGAGAGATCCTCTGCATGGCTTCTGGAAAAGAAAATCCCTCATTACATTTTTTTGAAGTTAAACAGGTTGTTGAACGAAATTGGCATGGTTGACATGCTATGTCGTCACCGAAGTGCACACAAATTGTACAATAAGTTCAAAGCCTCTCTCAGTTGAAGGAGAGATGTTGAGTTAGATGAGCTGTTATAATCTATTGTGTAAGGGAGTACAGCTAACATTAACCTAGTGTGTTGCCATTGTGAACATCATCTTATTGTCTTTTGTTAACTTGACACCAAGCAGCTATTTCCAGTGGCAAGTAGGTGGTGTTTCCTTCACAGGCCATTGGTTATAGCTGTGAACTCCCTACCTATCCTACTGAACATCCAACAGTCCGTCAGTTCCATGAGTAGTTTTCTTTTGAAGGTTAAATCTAAAAGGCTGATGCACCTAAAATAAAGGTAATGCTACAACTGTACAAAGCTTTGGTTAGATCACATCTGGAATACAGTAAGTCCCCATTTAAAGTAGCTTTGCCTTTAAGTGAAAGGATTTGTAATGAATCACATTCCCCATTAAAACTAACATAAATGCTCTAGTTCTGTAGGACTTCCTCATCAAAAAAAAAATTATACCTATAAGTTGAAATATTTACAATTCTAGAAACTTATAAATTAATTTAAAAATGGAAAATATACTGTTTGGTAACTTCTACTTCCCTGTCATGCATGGCTGATCTTGCTTGTCTCATATCCTGTTTCCCAAATCTCCTGCTTACCATAACCTGCTATCTAACCTCCAGATAATTGTGGACACTTATCCTCACTAACTTTCTAATCTGCATTCTCTCCCTCTTCCTAACCTCCTCTCCTGCTGCTGACTCTCTGACTTCCAACTTGCTATCAATACTCTGTCATGGAGCCTCTGCTGTTCCTTAGAACATAGAACATTACAGCACAGAACAGGCCCTTCGGCCTTCGATGTTGCGTCGACCAATATAAAAAGCAATGCCCCTCCAAACTAAACCATTCCCTTCTCTTCCATATACTTATCAACTAACCTCTTAAACGCCACCAAACTTGGCGCATCTACAACTGCTGCAGGCAGGGCATTCCACTCCCGAACCACCCTTTGGGTAAAGAACCTACCTCTGATATCCGTCCTATAACTATCACCCCTTAATTTAAAGCTGTGTCCCCTCGTGCTAGCTTTCTCCATCCTAGGAAAAAGGCTATCACTGTCCACCCTATCTAAACCTCTAATCATCTTATATGTTTCGATTAGGTCCCCTCTTAGCCGCCTCCTTTCTAACGAAAATAACCTCAAATCCCTCAGCCTCTCTTCATAAGACCTGCCCTCCATACCAGGCAACATCCTGGTAAACCTCCTCTGTACCCTCTCCAATGCCTCCACATCTTTCTTATAATGCGGGGACCAGAACTGCACACAATACTCCAAGTGCGGCCGCACTAGAGTTTTGTACAGTTGCAACATGACGTTGCGGCTCCGAAATTCAATCCCCCTACCAATAAAAGCTAAGACTCCTTATGCCTTCTTAACAACCTTCTCGACTTGACTGCCTACTTTCAGGGATCTATACACATACACACCAAGATCCCTCTGTTCATCAAGACTACTAAGAATCCTACCATTAGCCCTATACTCTACACATTTATTATTCCTGCCATAGTGCATTACCTCACACTTTTCCACATTAAACTCCATTTGCCACCTCTCGGCCCAGCTCTGCAACTTGTCCAAGTCTCTCTGCAAACTATAACACCCCTCTTCACTATCTACCACTCCACTGACTTTAGTGTCATCTGCAAATTTACTAATCCATCCTTCAATACCCTCATCCAGATCATTTATAAAAATTACAAACAGCATGGGCCCCAAAACAGACCCCTGAGGTACACCACTTGTCACCGAACTCCACGATGAATATCTCCCATCAACCACCACCCTCTGTCTTCTATCTGCTAGCCAATTCCTATCCCAATTAGCTAAATCACCCTCTATCCCATACATCTGCATTTTCTGCAGAAGTCTTCCATGGGCCACCTTATCAAACGCCTTACTAAAGTCCATATATACCACATCAACCGCCTTACCCCCATCCACCTCTTTAGTCCCTTTTTCAAAAAACTCAATGAGGTTAGTAAGGCACGACCTACCCTTCACAAAACCATGCTGACTATCCCCAATCAATTCATTTCTCTCTAAATAACTATAAAACCTATCCCTAATAATTCTCTCCAATACCTTGCCCACCACAGAAGTAAGACTCACTGGCCTATAATTCCCAGGAAGGTCTCTCTTCCCCTTCTTAAACAATGGGACCACATTCGCTATCCTCCAGTCCTCCGGAACCAAACCCGTAACCAACGAGGACCTGAAGATCAGAGCCAGAGGCTCTGCAATCTCCTCTCTTGCCTCCCAGAGAATCCTAGGGTAAATCCCGTCCGGCCCAGGGGACTTATCCAACTTCAAACCCTCGAATATCTAGCACATCCTCCCTATCTACTTCGATACCTTCCAGTTTGCTACCCTGTACCTCAGTGTTCTCCATAACTACATTTACATCACCCTGCGTGAATACCGAAGAGAAATATTTATTCAGTACCTCTCCAATCTCCTCAGGCTCCACGCACAACTTCCCACTGCTGTCTATGACTGGCCCTAATCTTGCCCTAACCAATCTTCTATTCTTAACATATCTAAAGAAAGCTTTAGGATTCTCCTTAATCCTATCAGCCAAAGTCTTCTCGTGTCCCCTCTTAGCTCTCCTCAATTCACTCTTTAGCTCCCTCCTGGCTAATCTATAGCTATCCATTGCACTAACTGAGCCTTCAAGCCTCATCCTGACATAAGCCTCCTTTTTCCTTTTAACCAGCGAATCAACTTTTCGTACACCAAGGTTCCCTTACTCGACCATTTCCTCCTTGCCTGACAGGGACATACTTATCAAGGACTCGCAGCAGCTGCTCCTTGAATAAGCTCCACATTCCAGATGTTCCCAGTCCCTGTAGTTTCCTAGTCCAATCTATGCACCCTAATTCTCTCCTGATGGCCTCATAATTACCCTTCCCCCAGCTATTACTACTGCCCCCAGCTTCATGCCTATCCCTATCCATCACTAAGGTGAACGTAACCGAATTGTGGTCACTATCACCAAAATGTTCACTAACTTCCAAGCCTAACACCTGGTCTGGCTCATTGCCCAGCACCAAATCCAATGTAGCCTCACCTCTAGTTGGCCTATCTGCATACTGAGTCAAAAAACCTTCCTGCACACTTTGTACGAAAACTGACCCCTGTAACGAGCCAGAGCTATAGCTATTCCAATCAATATTAGTAAAGTTAAAGTCCCCCATAACAATTACCCTATTACTTTCACTCCTGACCAGAATTGACTTTGCAATCCTTTCCTCAACCTCTCTAGAACTTTTAGGAGGTCTATAAAAGACTCCCAACAGGGTGACCTCTCCTTTCCTGTTTCTAATCTCAGCCCATACTACCTCAACAGACAAGTCCTCATCAAACTTCTTTTCTGTCACTGTGATACAGTCTTTGACTAATAATGCCACTCCTCCCCCCCTTCTACCTCCTTCTCTACTCCGACTAAAGCATTTGAACCCCGGAACCTGCAACATCCATTCTTGTCCCTGCTCTACCCAAGTCTCTGAAATGGCCACAACATCGAAGTTCCAGGTACTGGTCCAAGCTGCAAGTTCCTCCCCCTTATTGCGAATACTCCTTGCATTAAAGTATACGCATTTCAAACTGTGCCCTACCCCACCCGTACGCTGCTGTGTTTTACAGCTTTCCTCTATGACCCCCTTACTCTCATCCCTCTTAGCACCCCAACTACTTAGGATCCCCCCCCCCCCCGCCGAATCAGTTTAAAGCCCCCTGCATAGCAATAGCAAATTTTCCCCCTTGACTCTTCCTCTCACTAATCCTTGCTTTTACTAAACGTCCTGCTCTCCAATTCACCTGGTCATCTCTTCCCTCTCCAGAAACCTCGGTGGGCAGGTCAAAACTATTCCTCCTGCCTCTCAGCATTCACCTCAAGAGTCCTCAGTCATAGTGAGTGTTCAGGAATTGAAAGAGAGCAAGGATGAGGGAGAGAGAGTCAGGGAGTGGCAGAGGGAGTGGCAGGGGCAGTATGTCACGAGTGAGTTAGGGAGCTGGGAAGCAACAAGTAAGAGGGTAGGCAGGAGAAAGGTGTGTTATGGAAGGAGAGATGCCACAAACCAGAGGGTTGGCAGCAAGTGAGTGGGTTAGGAAATAGGAGCTGTTCCAAAGGAGTGCAGGGCCCTTTGTCAAATGCACATGTAATGATTAAAACAAAATTCTTGACGCTAAACAATAATACAGACTCTGTTTAAATGCTCTGTTAACAATGAAAAATCAGGCAATGTTAAATGGGAACTCAATTATTCAGTTCTGGTCTTGGATCTCCAAATGCATATATTGATCTTAGAGAGGACAAACCTTAAAATAAAAGCCAGGCTGTTCAGAGAGCACATCTGCAAACAAAGGTTATAATGGAATCTGAAACTCTCATTTCCTATCACTGCCTTCCTTCCACCCCCCCCAAAAAAAAAGTTGCTAAAGATTAGGTCAACTGGATTTACAATGCTGTGATTGATAGAAATTTGTTTGATAAACAAATAAACTGATTCAGAGGGGGAGTGGGATCCTGAGTAGTTTGGATGTTAAGAGGGACGAGAACAGGGGGGTCATAGATGAGAACTGTAAAACACAGCAGCGTACGGGTGGAGTAGGGCATGGTTTGAATTACTTTAATGCAAGAAGTATTCGCAATAAGGTGGAGGAACTTGCAGCTTGGACTAGTACCTGGAACTTCGATGTTGTGGCCATTTCAGAGACATGGATAGAGCAGGGACAGGAATGGTTGTTGCAGGTTCCGGAGTTCAAATGCTTCAGTCGGAGTAGAGAAGGAGGTAGAAGTGGGGGGGAGGAGTGGCATTATTAGTTAAAGACTGTATCACAGTGACAGAAAGGAAGTTTGATGAGGACTTATCTGTTGAGGTAGTATGGGCTGAGGTTAGAAACAGGAGAGGAGAGGTCACCCTGTTGGGAGTCTTTTATAGACGTCCTAAAATTTCTAGAGAGATAGAGGAAAGGATTGCAAAGTCGATCCTGGACAGGAGTGAAAGTAATAGGGTAATTGTTATGGGGGACTTTAACTTTACTAATATTGATTGGAATAGCTATAGCTCTAGCTCGTTACAGGGGTCAGTTTTCGTATAAAGTGTGTTGGAAGGTTTTTTGACTCAGTATGTAAGTAGGCCAACCAGAGGTGAGGCTACATTGGATTTGGTGCTGGGCAATGAGCCAGACCAGGTGTTAGACTTGGAAGTTGGTGAACATTTTGGTGATAGTGACCGCAATTCGGTTACGTTCACCTTAGTGATGGATAGGGATAGGCATGAAGCTGGGGCAGTAGTTATAGCTGGGGGAATGGTAATTATGAGGCCATAAGGAGGGAATTAGGGTGCATAGGTTGGACTAGGAAACTACAGGGACTGGGCACATCTGAAATGTGGAGCTTATTCAAGGAGCAGCTACTGCGAGTCTTTGATAAGTATGTCCCTGTCAGGCAAGGAGGAAATGGTCGAGTAAGGGAACCATGGTGTACTAAAAAGTTAATTCGCTGGTTAAAAGGAAAAAGGAGGCTTATGTCAGGATGAGGCTTGAAGGCTCAGTTAGTGCAATGGATAGCTATAGATTAGCCAGGAGGGAGCTAAAGAGTGAATTGAGGAGAGCTAAGAGAGGACCCGAGAAGACTTTGGCTGATAGGATTAAGGAGAATCCTAAAGCTTTCTTTAGATATGTTAAGAATAGAAGATTGGTTAGGGCAAGATTAGGGCCAGTCATAGACAGCAGTGGGAAGTTGTGCGTGGAGCTGAAGAGATTGGAGAGGCACTGAATAAATATTTCTCTTCGGTATTCACGCAGGGAGATGTAAATGTAGTTGTGGAGAACACTGAGGAACAGGGTTGCAAACTGGAAAGTATTGAAGTAGATAGGGAGGATGTGCTAGATATTCTTGAGGGTTTGAAGTTGGATAAGTCCCCTGGGCCGGACGGGATTTACCCTAGGATTCTCTGGGAGGCAAGAGAGGAGATTGCAGAGCCTCTGGCTCTGATCGTCAGGTCGTCGTTGGTTACGGGTGTGGTTCCAGAGGACTGGAGGATAGCGAATGTGGTCCCATTGTTCAAGAAGGGGAAGAGAGACTTTCCGGGGAATTATAGGCCGGTGAGTCTTACTTCTGTTGTGGGCAAAGTATTGGAGAGAATTATTAGGGATGGATTTATAGTTATTTAGAGAGAAATGAATTGATTGGGGATAGTCAGCATGGTTTTGTGAAGGGTAGGTCGTGCCTTACTAACCTTATTGAGTTTTTTGAAAAAGTGACCAAAGAGGTAGATGGGGTAAGGCAGTTGATGTGGTATATATGGACTTTAGTAAGGCGTTCGATAAGGTGGCCCATGGAAGGCTTCTGCAGAAAATGAAGATGTATGGGATTGAGGGTGATTTAGCTAATTGGATTAGGAATTGGCTAGCAGATAGAAGACAGGGGGTGGTGGTTGATGGGAGATATTCATCGTGGAGTTCGGTTACAAGTGGTGTACCTCAGGGGTCTGTTTTGGGGCCCCTGCTGTTTGTAATTTTTTATAAATGATCTGGATGAGGGTATTGAAGGATGGATTAGTAAATTTGCGGATGACACCAAAGTCGGAAGAGTGGTAGATAGTGAAGAGGGGTGTTATAGTTTGCAGAGAGACTTGGACAAGTTGCAGAGCTGGGCCGAGAGGTGGCAAATGGAGTTTAATTGGAAAAGTGTGAGGTAATTCACTTTGGCAGGAATAACAAATGTGTAGAGTATAGGGCTAATGGTAGGACTCTTAATAGTTTTGATGAACAGAGGGATCTTGGTGTATTTGTGCATAGATCCCTGAAAGTAGGCAGTCAAGTCGAGAAGGTTGTTAAGAAGGCATATGGAGTGTTAGCTTTTATTGGTAGGGGGATTGAATTTCAGAGCCGCAACGTCATGTTGCAACTGTCCAAAACTCTAGTGCGGCCGCACTTGGAGTATTGTGTGCAGTTCTGGTCCCCGCATTATAAGAAAGATGTGGAGGCATTGGAGAGGTACAGAGGAGGTTTACCAGGATGTTGCCTGGTATGGAGGGCAGGTCTTATGAAGAGAGGCTGAGGGATTTGAGGTTGTTTTTGTTAGATAGGAGGCGGCTAAGAGGGGACCTAATCGAAACATATAAGATGATTAGAGGTTTAGATAGGGTGGACAGTGATAGCCTTTTTCCTAGGATGGAGAAAGCTAGCACGAGGGTACATAGCTTTAAATTAAGGGGTGGTGGTTTTAGGACAGATGTCAGAGGTAGGTTCTTTACCCAGAGGGTGGTAAGGGTATGGAATGCCTTGCCTGCGTCATTTGTAGATGCGCCAAGTTTGGTGGCGTTTAAGAGGTTAGTAGATAAGTTTATGGATGAAAAAGGAATGGTTTAGGTTAGAGGGTCACTGTTCCTAATTGGTTGGTGCAACATCGAGGGCCGAAGGGCCTGTTCTGCGCTGTAATGTTCTATGTTCTATAATTATATTAAGGGGTATGAAATGGAGAGAGAGTTAATGAAATTAAAATACAGGTCCATGATGATTTAATTGAATGGTGAAACAGGCTTAAGGGGTTGAAAGCTCACTTCTTTTCCTATTTAATGTGACTCAACTAGAATTTCTTTCTACAGATTGTTTGTTTATTTTGTGAAATTGACTTCCTAATTTTGCTTCTTGCCAGTTTGAACATTTAACATAAAGAACAATACAGGGCAGGAACAGGCTCTTTGGTCCTCCAAGTTGCGCCGCTCATGCTCCCAACTAGACCGTTTGTTTGTATCTCTTTATTCCCAGTCTGTTCATGGCTATTTAGATAAGTCTTAAATGATCCCAACGTGTCCACCTCAACTACCTTGCTTTGCAGTGCATTCCAGGTCCCCACCACCCTCTGTGTAAAATGCGTCCCCCGACACCTGTGTTGAACCTTGCTGCCCTCACCTTGAACTTGTGACCTTGTGTTTGTCACCTCCAACCTGGGAAAAAGCTTCCCGCTGTTCACCCTATCTGTGCTGTTCATAATTTTATACACCTCTATTAGGCCGCCCCTCATTCTCCGTCTTTCCAAGGAGAACAACCCCAGTTTACCCAATCTCTCCTCATAGCTAAGACCCTCCATACCAGGCAACTTCCTGATAAACCTTTTCTGTACTCTCTAAAGCCTCCACGTCTTTCTGTGGCGACCAGAACTGGTTGCTGTATTCCAAATGTGGCCTAACCAATGCTCTATATGGCTGCAACATCATATGCCAACTTCTATACTCTATGCCCTGTCCAATAAAGGCATGCGTGCCATATGCCTTCTTCACCACCCTCTCCACCTGTGCTGCCACCTTTAAGGATATGTGGACTTGCACACCAAGGTGTCTCAGTGTGTCTATACTCCTGATAGTTCTGCCATTTATTGTATAGCTTCCCTCTACATTAGATCTACCAAAATGCATCATTTTGCATTTGTCTGGATTGAATTCCATCTGCCATTTTTTAACCCAATTTTCCAGCCTATCTATATCCTGCTGTATTCTCTGACAATGTTCATCACAATCTGCAACTCCAGCAATTTTCGTGTCATCTGCAAACTTATTGATTACAGCTACATCATCTTCCAAATCATTTATAGATATCACAAACAGCAGAGGTCCCAGTACAGAGCCCTGCGGAACACCCCTACCAACCAGAAAAAGAACCCTTCACTGCTACCCTCTGTCTTTTATGGCCAAGCCAGTTCTCCACCCATCTAGCTAGCTCACCTTTTATACCTTAAGATTTAACCTTTTGCAACAGCCTGCCATGAGGGACCTTGTCAAATGTTTTACTAAAATCCACATAGAAGACATCCACGGCCCTTCCCTTGTCAATCGTTTTTATCACCTCCTCAAAAAACTCAATCAAATTTGTGAGGCATGACCTCCCTTGTACAAAACTATGCTGCCTATCGCTAATGAGATTATTCAGTACTAAATGTGCATATATCTATCTCTAAGAATCTTCTCCAACAATTTCCCTACCACGGACTTCAAGCTCACCAGCCTATAATTACCCGGGTTATCCTTGCTACTCTTCTTAAATAATGGGATCACGTTTGATATCCTCCAATCCTCTGGGACCTCGCCTGTGTCCAGTGAAGAGACAAAGATTTCTGTTAGAGGCCCAGAAATTTCATCTCTTGTCTCCATGAGCAGTCTAGGATAGATGCTATCAGGCCCTGAGGATTTGTCTGTCTTAATGTTTCTGAAAAAACTGAACCCTTCCTCTCTTGTAATTGAGATTTTTTTCTAATGGGTCAACACATCCCTCTGAGACACTACCAATCAACATGTCCCTCTCCTTTGTGAACACTGATGCAAAGTATTCGTTTAGGATCTCATCTACTTCCTTGAGTTCTAAGCATAATTCCCCTCCTTTCCCTGACAACCCTCTTGTTCCTAATGTATGTATAAAATGCCTTAGGATTCTCTTTAATTCTGTCTGCCAAAGACATTTTGTGACCCCTTTTTGCCCTTCTAACTCCTTGTTTGAGTCCTTTTCTACTTTCTCTGTATTCTTTTGGTGCTCCATCTGTTTTTAGCTGCCTGGACCTTATGTATGCTGTTTTTCTTTTTGATTAGACCCCCACAATTTCACTGGTTATCCACGGCTGTTGAATCCTATCTTTCCTATCCTTCCCTTTTATAGGCACATGCCTGTCCTGTAGCCCTATCAACCCCTTAAAAGACTCCCACATGCCAGATGTGGATTTACCCTCGAACAGCCTCTCCCAATCAACAGCCACCAACTCCTGCCTAATCCAGCTGTAGTAAACCTTTCCCCAGTTCAGCACCTTATCCATAGAACAACACTCATCCTTTTCCATTACTATCCTAAAGTTTACAGAATTGTGGCCACTATTTGCTACATGTTCTCCTACTGAAACTTTGATGACCTGACCAGGCTCATTCCCCAGTACTAGGTCTAGCATAGCCCCCTCTCTAGTTGAATATCAACATATTGTTCCAAAGAACCTTCCTGTATGCATTTTATAAATTGCTCCCCATCCAGATCCCCCCAGCCCTAAGCGATTTCCAGCCTATGCAGGGAAATTAAAGTCTCCTGCAACAACAATCCTATTTTTTCTGCACCTGTCCAGAATCTCCTTATATATTTGTTTCTCAACTTCCTGTGGGCTGTTGGGAGACCTGTAGTATATCCCCAGCATAGTGACTGTGCCGTTCCTGTTTCTGAGTCCACCCACAGTGACTCGTTGCATGACCCTTCTAAATTGTCAACTCTCTGTACTGCTGTAATATACTTGAAAAACCAGTATTGCTGTTTCCCCTACCTCTTCTAGCCCCTCCTCTGTCTCGCCTAAAATACCCTGGAATATTCAGCTGCCTGTCCTGTCCTCCTTTTAATCAAATCTCTGTCACTGCAACCACATCCAAGTTCCACACAAGCATTAAGGCGTCTGTCTTGCCTGTTACACTCCTTACATTGAAACAGATGCTCTCTCGACCTCCAGGCCCACTGTGGTCATCCTCCCCAAGAATGCTTTTCCTCTTAGCCTTGTCCTAGCCCCAAACTTGTCCCCAGCCTCTATAGTTATTGACCTATTGTTTTGATCTTCACTCCCCTGCCACATTAGTTTAAACCCCACTCGAACCACACTAGCAAAACTCCTGGCCA
The DNA here is from genome assembly GCA_024679065.1 of Sphyrna mokarran. Taxonomy (NCBI): domain Eukaryota; kingdom Metazoa; phylum Chordata; class Chondrichthyes; order Carcharhiniformes; family Carcharhinidae; genus Sphyrna; species Sphyrna mokarran. The sequence goes on from JAGIQG010000001.1 coordinate 151,506,000, forward strand.
GGATATTCATGCTCCTCCAGTTTAAGTGTAACCCATCTTTCTTGTACAGGTGCCATCCTGTCTTGAAGACTTCCCAGTGATCCACGGTTTTGAAACCCTCCCTCCTGCAGTCCTTTTAGCCACATGTTCAGTTGTACAATCTCCTGTTCCTAGCCTCACTAGCCTTTCTAAAATGCTTTTCTAAAAAGATGTGCAAAAGATTCTCCCTCCTCCCCCCTCCTCCTCCTCTTCCCCCCCCCCCCCCCCCCGGTCTCCTCTTCCTTGCCCGGCTTCCCTCCCCCTCTTCCCTTGCCCTGCTTCTCTCTCTCCCCCCTCTTCTTCCTCCCCCAAATCTTGGCCAGTTTATGCCTAGGTTTTGGATGTAAATGCCAATGGCACAAATTTTGCAAAATTATCTCCTTGCAAAGCTTGGGTACACATCAGAAGGCATTAATGTTTCAACCTTATCTTCTTCTGATTTGTATTTGTGCATAGGTTTTATAGTTCACTTGTTTCCTTCATTGTTATACAATGATAGTAGATGCTGCGCAATTCTGCTAATATGCTTGAATTTGTATATTGTAGAATTTTCTCTATGGTGTTGATCTGCAATTTCTTTGTCATTTTCGGTGCATCAAAGGCAGAAGAATTGTGTTGTGCTCCGTCTTTCCAAGAAAATTTGAGCGTAAATTACACAAGACGGGAGAACACAGGTTTTTTTCATTTTATTTGACAAAGTAGGACCCAATGCATTTACACATTTCTCACTGCTGAGAACTGTACTGTCTTTTCTATACATTATATCTTGCAGGTGACATAACCTGTTACATGAAAAGCTTCCAGTTTTTTAAAAAATATTTGTACCTAATGTGCATAAAGAATGATTTGTTGGCTTCAGGCTTTAATTTTGTAACTAGATTGATTATACCAATTCCCAACTTTTTTAATAAGCTCATGTATCTTAATGATCTTTCCCAGGAAATTAGGCAGAAATAAGTGATTGCCATATCAGTGTTAGTTTTGTGATTATATTGATCCCGTAGCCAGATCATGGAAATTCTTGGTTTTACTGTGTTTAACATTACTTTTGAAGCTATTGCCCTTGTGGATTAGTGCAGAATATTGATTTACAATGGAATCCAACAGCTGAAAATGATTAGCATACCTTATTAAAACAGTCATCAGTGACCTGACTGCACTGTGATGGAAGCAGAGGGAAAAATAAATAGCCTAACAGAGGATTGGTGAGTATTGTGTGGTTGCTCAGGTGTACGTGGATTTCCAAAAGGCATTTGAAGTGTCTCATAACAAGCTTGTCAGCAAAGTTAGAACTCGTTGAATAAAAGGGACAGTAACAGCGTAGATACAAAATTAGCTCAGTGACAGAAAGCAGAGTAGTGGTGAAGGTTTTGTAGTTATTTAAACTATTATATAGTGAGTTCCCTGTGGGGTTGGTGTTGGGTTCCTGCTTCTCTTGATAATTACCTATTCACTGGGCATTCTTTCAAAATTTGCAAATGACTCAAAACCTGGAAGTAGTAATTAGCATTGTTGCCTCAGCACCAGAGGTTCAGGTTCAATTCCCAGTTTGGATCACTGTCTATATGGAGTTTGCATATTCTCCCTGTGTTTGTGTGGGTTTCCTCCGGGTGCTCTGGCTTCCTCCCACAGTTCAAAGATGTGTGGGTTAGGTGGCCATGCTAAATTGACCCTTAGTGTCAAGGGGTTGGCTCGGGTAATGCATGGAGTCTGAATGCAATTGTGGTGGGTGCAAACTTGATGGGCCGAATGCCTCCTTCGGCGCTGTACATAGAACATAGAACATTACAGCACAGAACAGGCCCTTCGGCCTTCGATGTTGCGCCGACCAATATAAAAAGCAATGACCCTCCAAACTAAACCATTCCCTTCTCTTCCATATACTTATCAACTAACCTCTTAAACGCCACCAAACTTGGCGCATCTACAACTGCTGCAGGCAGGGCATTCCACTCCCGAACCACCCTTTGGGTAAAGAACCTACCTCTGATATCCGTCCTATAACTATCACCCCTTAATTTAAAGCTGTGTCCCCTCGTGCTAGCTTTCTCCATCCTAGGAAAAAGGCTATCACTGTCCACCCTATCTAAACCTCTAATCATCTTATATGTTTCGATTAGGTCCCCTCTTAGCCGCCTCCTTTCTAACGAAAACAACCTCAAATCCCTCAGCCTCTCTTCATAAGACCTGCCCTCCATACCAGGCAACATCCTGGTAAACCTCCTCTGTACCCTCTCCAATGCCTCCACATCTTTCTTATAATGTGGGGACCAGAACTGCACACAATACTCCAAGTGCGGCCGCACTAGAGTTTTGTACAGTTGCAACATGACGTTGCGGCTCCGAAATTCAATCCCCCTACCAATAAAAGCTAAGACTCCATATGCCTTCTTAACAACCTTATCGACTTGACTGCCTACTTTCAGGGATCTATGCACATACACACCAAGATCCCTCTGTTCATCAACACTATTAAGAATCCTACCATTAGCCCTATACTCTACACATTTATTATTCCTGCCATAGTGCATTACCTCACACTTTTCCACATTAAACTCCATTTGCCACCTCTCGGTCCAGCTCTGCAACTTGTCCAAGTCTCTCTGCAAACTATAACACCCCTCTTCACTATCTACCACTCCACCGACTTTAGTGTCATCTGCAAATTTACTAATCCATCCTTCAATACCCTCATCCAGATCATTTATAAAAATTACAAACAGCAGGGGCCCCAAAACAGACCCCTGAGGTACACCACTTGTAACCGAACTCCACGATGAATATCTCCCATCAACCACCACCCTCTGTCTTCTATCTGCTAGCCAATTCCTAACCCAATTAGCTAAATCACCCTCTATCCCATACATCTGCATTTTCTGCAGAAGTCTTCCATGGGCCACCTTATCAAACGCCTTACTAAAGTCCATATATACCACATCAACTGCCTTACCCCCATCCACCTCTTTGGTCACTTTTTCAAAAAACTCAATAAGGTTAGTAAGGCACGACCTACCCTTCACAAAACCATGCTGACTATCCCCAATCAATTCATTTCTCTCTAAATAACTATAAATCCTATCCCTAATAATTCTCTCCAATACTTTGCCCACAACAGAAGTAAGACTCACTGGCCTATAATTCCCTGGAAGGTCTCTCTTCCCCTTCTTGAACAATGGGACCACATTCGCTATCCTCCAGTCCTCCGGAACCACACCCGTAACCAACGACGACCTGAAGATCAGAGCCAGAGGCTCTGCAATCTCCTCTCTTGCCTCCCTGAGAATCCTAGGGTAAATCCCGTCCGGCCCAGGGGACTTATCCAACTTCAAACCCTCGAGAATATCTAGCACATCCTCCCTATCTACTTCAATACTTTCCAGTTTGCAACCCTGTACCTCAGTGTTCTCCATAACTACATTTACATCACCCTGCGTGAATACCGAAGAGAAATATTTATTCAGTGCCTCTCCAATCTCTTCAGGCTCCACGCACAACTTCCCACTGCTGTCTATGACTGGCCCTAATCTTGTCCTAACCAATCTTCTATTCTTAACATATCTAAAGAAAGCTTTAGGATTCTCCTTAATCCTATCAGCCAAAGTCTTCTCGTGTCCCCTCTTAGCTCTCCTCAATTCACTCTTTAGCTCCCTCCTGGCTAATCTATAGCTATCCATTGCATTAACTGAGCCTTCAAGCCTCATCCTGACATAAGCCTCCTTTTTCCTTTTAACCAGCGAATCAACTTTTTTTGTACACCAAGGTTTCCTTACTCGGCCATTTCCTCCTTTCCTCACAGGGACATACTTATCAAGGACTCGCAGCAGCTGCTCCTTGAATAAGCTCCACGTTCCAGATGTTCCCAGTCCCTGTAGTTTCCTAGTCCAATCTATGCACCCGAATTCTCTCCTGATGGCCTCATAATTACCCTTCCCCCAGCTATAACTACTGCTCCCAGCTTCATGCCTATCCCTATCCATCACTAAGGTGAACGTAACCGAATTGTGGTCACTATCACCAAAATGTTCACTAACTTCCAAGCCTAACACCTGGTCTGGCTCATTGCCCAGCACCAAATCCAATGTAGCCTCACCTCTAGTTGGCCTATCTACATACTGAGTCAAAAAACCTTCCTGCACACTTTGTACGAAAACTGACCCCTCTAACGAGCTAGAGCTATAGCTATTCCAATCAATATTAGTAAAGTTAAAGTCCCCATAACAATTACCCTATTACTTTCACTCCTGACCAGAATTGACTTTGCAATCCTTTCCTCAACCTCTCTAGAACTTTTAGGAGGTCTATAAAAGACTCCCAACAGGGTGACCTCTCCTCTCCTGTTTCTAATCTCAGCCCATACTACCTCAACAGACAAGTCCTCATCAAACTTCTTTTCTGTCACTGTGATACAGTCTTTGACTAATAATGCCACTCCTCCCCCCCTTCTACCTCCTTCTCTACTCCGACTAAAGCATTTGAACCCCGGAACCTGCAACATCCATTCTTGTCCCTGCTCTACCCAAGTCTCTGAAATGGCCACAACATCGAAGTTCCAGGTACTGGTCCAAGCTGCAAGTTCCTCCCCCTTATTGCGAATACTCCTTGCATTAAAGTATACGCATTTCAAACCATGCCCTACCCCACCCGTACGCTGCTGTGTTTTACAGCTTTCCTCTATGACCCCCTTACTCTCATCCCTCTTAGCACCCCAACTACTTAGGATCCCACCCCCCCCGAATCAGTTTAAAGCCCCCTGCATAGCCTTAGCAAATTTTCCCCCCAAGATATTAGTTCCCCTCTGGTTCAGGTGTAGACCATCTCTCTTGTAGAGGTCCCACCTATCCCAGAATGAGTCCCAATTGTTCAGGAACCTGAACCCCTCCCTCCTGCACCATCCCCGCAGCCACGAGTTCAAACATTCCCTCTCTCTGTTCTTCTCAGAACAGGAATCTATGTTTCTAGTTTTTTTCTGTAGGAATCTATGATTCTAGTTTTTGGTCAGTGGCGATCCTCAGGATGTTGATAGTGGGGGTTCAGCATTGCTGATGCTGTTGAATATCAAGGGGATATGGTTAGATTCTTTCTCATTGGAGATTATCATTGTCTAGCAAATGTTGCTTACTGTTAATCAGTCCAAGCCCAAAGGTCAGCTACATGTGGACACAGGCTGATCCTGTACCTAAGGAGTTGAGACGAGTGCCAGATTAAATTTGATGCAAAAAAGCATTGTGTTTCATTGGAAAGACACTATAAAACAAAGGGTACAAATCTAAAGAGAGTGCTGGAGTAGAGAGAGTAGGAGGGTAAATGTGGACAGATGATTGAAATTTGCAGAACAGTTTGAGAAAACCATTCATGAAGAGCACAGCATCTTGAACTTTATTAAGAGGAATGCAGAGTACAAAAGAAAGGATGTTATGGTGAATTTATTAAACACTGGTTCAACCTCTTCTGGAATATTGTGTCCAGTTCTAGGTACCACACTTTAGGAAGGATGTGAAGGCATTAGCGACAGTGTGTGAGATTCATAAGAATGATTCCAGGGATTAAAAACTTGCATTACGTAGAAAGATTAGAGAAGTTAGGGTTGTTCTGCTTGGAGAAGAGAAGGCTAAGAGGATATTTAATAAAGGTATTGCAAAGTTTCAGGGGCTTGGACAGAGTAGATAAATCAAGAACCAGAGAGTACTAGTTTAAGTTAGTTGGCAAGAGAGGTTGATACTTAGATGGGCACATGGACAGAATGGGCATGGAGGGATATAGAAAACTGATTTAAAATAGGGATCATGAGCCTTGGGAGTTCCCTGGGATGTGTGTAAATTGTCGATGATGTTGATGTATTTGTTTTATCCTACAGGTACTTTGGTCCACTTTGTTGCCTAACAAGGGGCATACACGCAATGGGTCGCGAGAGGACTGCTCTTAGATTTTTCGAGAGTATCCTAGTGCTTCACATCGTTAGTGTAGGCTGTACCTGGACCATTTGATGGGCAACACGACAGCTCAGTGACTATGGCTGTGATGTGCAAATACATGGATTTGGGCCTGTGTCTGTGGGAGTTTGCGCATTCTCTCCGTGCTTGCGTGGGTTTTCTCTAGGTGCTCCGGTTTCCTCCCACATCCCAAAGATGTGCTCTTAGGCTGATTGGCAGAACAAATTCTCCATAAATTGTCTCAAATTAGGTTTCAACTCATAGACAGGGATCACAGGTAGAAGTGGAAACATTGAGGTGGTGGCGTGGGCTCATTGGGCCAAAGGGCCTGTTTCCCGTGCTGTTTTATTCTTTATTCTTTATTACATACTGTGAAGAGGATAATAGTAAACTTCAAGCAAATACAGACAGGCTGGTGGAATACGTGCGCAAATGACAAATTGAGTGCCGATAAGTGGGAAATGAATCAGTTTGGTCAGAGAAATGAAGACAGACAACATAAAGTTTACAATTATAAAGGATCTTGCAGTATAGGTGCACAGATCAGGGCAGCTTGAGAAAACGGTTATTAAAGCATGCAGGATCCTGGACTTCATAAATAGATGCATTGAGTACAAAAGCATGGATCTTATGGTAATACTGTGTTAAAAACTGGTTTGTTTTAAACTTGAATATTTTGTCCATTTCCGAGCACTGCGTGGGAAGAATGTGAAGACATTAAGAGATTGCAGAAAAGATTTGAGTGGTTCCAGGGATGAGGAAATTTGGTGGATAGATTTGGGGAAGTAGGGGTTATTATTCTTGGAGAAGAAAAGTTTTTGAGAAGATTTGATAGATGAGTTCAAAATCATGAGGGGCTGGACAGAGCAGATAGAGAGAAACTGTTCCTTTGGTGGAAAGATCAAAAATAAGAACACTAATTTACAGTGAAAGCAATAGAAAGAACTATGACGTGAGGAAAAACTTTAACACAATGTGGTTAGAATTTGAAACACACTTTCTGAATGCTTAATTATAAAACAGATACTAGGAGAAGATTCATTAAGAGCTTAAAAGAGAATTGGATAATTATCTGAACAGAAAAAAGTTGTGAGGAATCGTAACTTTGGGGTAGAAATACAGGTTTAAACCTGTTTACAATTCATTGTTCTTAATCTGGAGTCTATAAGTTCTTCCAGTATCTGCGCACGTTTCCTCCCACAGTCCAAAAGATGTGCTGTTTAGGTGCTTGGACATACTGAATACTTCCTTAGTGTATCTCAACAAGCTCTGATGTGGGGCAAAGAGGGCATTTTCACCATAATGGCATTGCAGTGTTAAAGGAAATCTACCTGTGACACTAATAAATAAACAAATTTTTGAAAAAAAATCGGCTGCTTTGTTATGCATTTGGTAATTATTTATTACCAAATTCTGTATTCTCCTCCATGATTTTGCAGCAGTGCACGCAAGTGAAGATAAGGTGCCAAATAATATCTATATCACTGAAAAATAAAAACTGACATGCACCAGTTCATAAATTATGATGAAACTTGAGTTAATTTACTTTAGAAGCATGATGTATAACTGAATTAAAATTTTGGCTATTTAATTGCAGAAAAATATGACTACATAGGCCGGTTGCTGAAACCATGGGATGAACCGTCAGAATACACAGATGAGGAAGATGTTAAGGAGCACTCAAAGCAGGACTAAAACTGTTCAGCAACCAAAGCAAGGGCCTTCCGTGCTGCAACCCACTTTACTCAGATTTCTGCAGCTTTCTTTTTCTTCACAAGCTACAAATGATTGAATGCAAAATATATTTTGTAAAAAGTGATGAATACCCTTGTGTGGAGATTTTAATTAAAATGTCCAGTATATGCTGCCAACATTGTTTTGCAGTTGTTGTATAAGTCAGGTACGGTTATGTCCATGTTAGCAAAAAAAAACCCAAGAGTTGATTTATCTTGGACTTTTTATTTGCTGGTGGAAGTGAGATGGGCTTTAGCCGTCTGACATCACTAATGTTTCAAGATTCTTTAAACTGGGTGTAATAGGACAAGGCTCCTTATCTAGGGATCCTTGTTTTGTGCAATTTTTTATGTACAGCAACATTACAAACAATCACCAGTGATCTTGCTTTTACAATAAAACAGTAGGTAGTTTGCACTACTGACAGCTGAGGTTCAGAGGTGAATTTTGAATTCTCTGCACAATGCAGTTTTAAAGGCTATTTTCCCATAAAACTGCACTGAATCAGTATATAATCAAAGGAAAGAGGGGGTACTGCTAACTGATTGTGCTGGCTCAGTTTCAAAATGTTATGTGGTTTATTCCCACTGAATGTTACGCAATTATATTTCTCTGCAATGATGTAACACTGAAGTCTAGTTTCCCTCCATTTATCGAAATGTAGGTAATATTCATTGTGCCTTATTTTGATTACTTTTCTACTTCAACTTGAAATATTGTGAATCAATTTCCCCAGACCTGAGTCAATGCTGTAATAGTGTTCAAAGAAGAAAAGCAGTTATTTCCTGTAGACCTCAGTTTATCATTGCCTGTAATATGATATTGCCATTGGTAGTGTGGAAGGAAAAGTCCACTCATGTATATGTAGCTAGCATATCCACTGATACTGCCATATTTATGTAGTGTATAATTTAGTGTTGTCATTTTTTTCCTCCTTGTTTGAAGTAGTTCTTCTGCTCTGTGGAGAGGAGAGTACATTTAATTTAGCTTGTGTGGGATAGGAAAAAAGATTGGGATGGTAAGGCAATGTGAATTTTGTAAATATGTGTGCAATTGTTTTAATGAAAACATTCAACAACCAGACAGAACTGACTTCTTGTAGAGTATCAAACTTGAATTGGAGCTATAGGTTATGGTGGATTGGATGGATGTTGATCAATAAACGATTGGTTATTAATCTGGTCTGATTTTGTGATTTATTTTGAAAATATTGAAAATCTTTGTTAACGGCATTGGTTAAATTGCAAAGAAAGAAATTGAGTTACATTTGCTGAAGAATTTATCATTACCAAAGGTTACTTATATGAGAAAAGTTGCAGTTTAAATATCTGTAGTCTCCCAACATTGTACTTGTAAATTTGGGTAGAGCATTGTCTTTGTGTTTAAATTACATTAAATTGTATCTACTTGTTTTGATGGATGGGAACCAATGTAATCTTAAAATGCAGACATACAGCTGAGTATCAAAATACTTGCAGCCTTTCAAAGCACTCTGCAGCTATCTGTTTAGGAATGCAATCCATTTGCAATATAGTGTTATCAGGTACACCTGTAATTCCTTTGGGAGCCTTCCCAGTGTTTGTAAACTCAAATGCTTGACTGTAAAAACTGGATATGAATTCTTTTTTTCTGTCTGATGTGTAGTGATCAATCCTTAGCTACTATGTTAATTTTAAAATGCTTTTTATCACACATTCTCCAAACTTTGGTTTCAGGTGATACTTTGTTAATTTTGCAAAACTGTGTGTTTGCTAATGCCTTTCTAAACATCTCTGCCATTGCATTTTTTCTTCTTTAAGACTCTCTTTATAATCTACCTCTTTTCATCTGCCCTAATATCTCCTTGTGTGGCACAGCGTTCAATTTTGTTTAACATTCCTGTGAAGCATCTTGAGACTATTTTGCGTTTAAAAACACTATTTAAATGAAAGTTAATGTTGCTCACTAAATTTTATTTCTCAAGTCATTTTGATTTTTCAAAAGCTGGGCATCCAGAATACCCCACATTCAAATATAAATGTTAAAATGTTTGGAGAATCTTTTAATGTGTCAACTATATCCAGAAAATGTATGCAAATGCATGCCTATAAGAATGTTTCAACTTTGAATTATTGTAAAATTTCAACAGAAACATCACATCTGTAGGCCATAGCAAGTTTCTTTTGATGTATTAGCCTACTGAGGTTATTGTAGCATCAGTACGTAGTAATGCAATATATGTGACAAAGTTCTTGCTGATTTTTCAGCTCATGCCTTTTGGAATGTCTTTCAAATAATTTTCAGATCATTATCAAACACATTTTAATCGGTTGTCTTTTGCAAATATTTCTGCTATAGCCTTTTTAACATGTTGCCATTCATTCAATAAATTTTAGGGGAGTCATGAGCTTAATTATCAGCATCTTTACGACTAAAATTGGTAAGAATATTGTCTGCTTGCCTAATGAGGAAGTACTGTTGCTGTATTGCACATTTCTAAGTGATAATGATTTAACTGAGTAGATTTGTGAAATGTTTGCTTGTATCATTAAGTGTCATGTAAAACCTCAACTTACAACAAAGTAAATTCTGGTACTAGATTGTATGAATTCAGAGATTAGATATTTATCCATGTTAGGGGTCTGTATCAAATAATGAGTTTCAGTTCAGGCTTTCTACTATTTGAGAGAGAGAGGTGACATAATCCACTCTAATAGGGGAGTAAGATCCAAACCCTGTGAATATCAACAATCTTTTGTTCTAAGGATTTGTTTTGGAAAGTCAAAATATGTTTGTTTTGCCATTTGTTTCTCCCCTTAGAGAATATAAACTGGAGTTTCATTATATTTTAATCATGTCACTGAATTGGTTATTGTTTTAGCATTGAAGCATTGGGCAGAGATAAGAAACCTTATACCTCAGTGTTTTGACATAACATATACATGTCTGAGGTAGAAACAAAATGCTGCAAAATCTCAGGAGACCTGACAGCATCTGTGGGAAGAGAATAGAACCAACATTTCAAGTCTAGATGACTCTTCATCAGAGCCCTGACAAAGAGTCATCTAGACTTGCCATGTTAACTCTATTCTCTCTCCACAGATGCTGTCAAACCTTGAGATTTTCCAGCATTTTGTGTTTTAGATTCCTACATCCGCAGTATTTTGCTTTTATCACATGAGGTGATGTGACCTGTGCTTTTCTATTCACAGTTGCCTAAGATTCAGTGGAAATTTCCTACCATACGTTTTCTCTTCCAGTTTGGATCATAGAACCAATTCTGAAATTCATGTATAATTTTGAAAATTCTAGCCATTAGATGTCATAATTTGTGATCATATTTCTAAAACTAGTTTGTAATACTGGTCTTTAATTTTGTGGCTTTTAATATGTAACATTCCTTGTTACATGTATAAACACTAATTATAAGCTCAAAAATAGATTTTGTTTTCATTTTTCTAACATTTTGATAAATGGAAATATGACCATTCCTAAGGAGATGGCTTGAGCAGCTTGACCCCTGATACTTTTCAGAACACAAAGACATTAATTTTACTTGTGTGGTTTTGGTACACAGGGACTGCTTGAGTTGCACCATATAATCCAAATCTAACCATACTGATGAAATATTGGACTGAGAAAGCAAAATTTGAATTTTGCAACACTGAGCTAACATGGTTAAGCAAAATGGACATTGGATTCTTCATCTTCCACCACTTGTTGCAATTTCTCGGCTAACCAGCTTTTACGTTGTCTTTAAGAACCTTCTGCCCTTTGTCATTGTCAATCGAAATGATTCTATGCTGGGTTTGCTTTGCACCTCCATTTTTTTCTAGTATAGAAAAGGTTGATGAGAAATGTACCTTTGAAAGTTGACACACCCATTCATCCTAATGATTACCATTAGGTTGAACTGACTCAATGTAATTACCATCTATTGCCAAAAGAAGGAAACTGTTTTTATTAAAATTCAGACAATATCATCTGGCTTTGAATGGTTCGAGTTAAACTGAAGCAATTTGTCACAATTTGATTGTTACAATCCCTAACTTCTCAAGTCATTTTTATGAAAACATTCTGTTTAGTGATCAACTGCATGTGTGTAGGAATTAGTTTGGTATCTCTCATTGGATAATTAAGTAGCCAATGGAAATGTTTCTTTTGAGCTGACTTAAATGATTTTGCCATATATGGAATAAACAGTACTTTTTGCTAAAATATTTTTCAGTATCATATTTTCACTTCATTCAGATAAGTTCAATGGTAGTTTACCTCATGTTCTCTTGGATTCAACAGTTATATTCTTTAAACGTAATTATGCAGGAGAAAGGAAAAGACGTTAAAGTACTTCTGGTTTCAGTACTCTGGTTGAAAACAATTATGAATTCTCTTAACATTCCTTGCCTCATGGCACCAGCAATCCAGGTTCAGTTCTGACTGAGTCACTGTCTGTGTGGAATTTGCACATTCTCCCGTGACTATTGGTTTCCTCCACTGCTCTGGTTTCCTCCTATACTTCAAAGATGTATGGGTTAGGTGAAATGGCTGTGCTAAACTGCTCCTTAGTGTCAGGGGGATTAGCAGGAGATAGGGCCCGAGTGGGATTGTGGTGCAGACTTGTTGAGCCAAATGGCCACTTCCTGCACTGTAGGAGTTAGTAGGGGACTCTGTGGGAATGCAAAGGGACATCTAGTAAATGGAAGGTTTTCAAATGTATTATCCAGAGTTCAGATTAAACATCTTCCTTTTAGAGTGAAGGGAAAGATTGGCAGAAGTAGGGAACCCTGAATGACTTGGCATATTGAAGCCCTGGTCAAGAAGAAAGAATTGTTGCAAGATATTTGGAATGACAGGATCTACAGGCATTTAGAGATGCGAGGACTGATTAGGGACAGCCAGCATGGCTTTGAGTGTGGAAAATCATGTCTCTCAAATTTGAGTTTTTTTGAAGGGGTTACCAAAAAGGTAAATGAGGGCAAAGCAGTTGATGATGTTAAAGGCCTTGCTAAATTTATGTAGACAAGGTACCACATGGTAGGTTGTTGTATAAGGTTGCATCTCATGAGATTCAGCGTGAGGTATGTAAATGGATACAAAATTGGCTTCTGATTGCAGAGAGTTGTTTTTCAAGCTGGTGGCCTGTGACCAGCAGTGTGCCTCAGGGATCAGTGCAGGTCCACTGTTATTTGTCATGTAAATGTTTGGATGAGAATATAGGAGGCATTGTTAGTAAATTTGTAGATGATATCAAGATTGGTGGCATAGTGGACAATGAAGAAAGTTATCTCTGCAAAGGGATTTTGATCAGTTGGGCCAGTGGGCTGACAAATGGCAGATGGAGATTAATTTAGACAAATGTGAGGCAATGCATTTTGGTAGATTGAACAAGGACAGAACATAAGAAATAGGAGCAAGAGTAAGCCATCTAGCCCCTCGAGCCTGCCCTGCCATTCAATAAGATCATGGCTGATCTGTAGTGGTTGAGAACCACTTTCCTGCTTTCTCCCCTTAACCCTTAATTCCCTCGTCAATCAAAAACCTATCCCCTCTTGACTTGAACATATTCAGCAAGGAAGCGTCCACCACCTCATCAGACAGAGAATTCCAAAGATTCACTACTCTTCGCATGAAGAAACTCCTCAGCAACTCTGATCTGAACTGCCTCCCCCCCCGCCCCAATCTTGAGGCTATGCCCTCTCGTCCTGCTATCTTTGCTAAGCAGGAAGAGTCTCTCAACCTCTATTCTATCCATCCCCTTCATTATCTTATACATCTCTATAAAATCCCCTCTGTCTTCTAAACTCCAAAGAGTACAAACCTAGCTTATTTAGTCTCTCCTCATAATCCAACGCCCTCATCTCTGGTATCAGCCTGGTAAACTTCTGCACCCCCTCCAAGGCCAATATATCCTTCCTCGAATGCGGCGACCAAAACTGCACACAGTACTCCAGCTGGGGCCTCACCAGTACCCTATACAGCTGAAACAGAACCTCCCTGCTTCTATATTCTATCCCCCAGCTGTAAAGGCCAACATTGAATTCGCCTTCTTAATTACCTGCTGCACCTATATACTGTGTTTTTGAGATTTGTGCACAAGGACCCCTAGATCCCTCTGCACCATAGCATGCTGCAGCTTTTCGCCATTTAAATAGTAATCCTTCCCACCAATATTCCTACCAAAGTGGATAACCTCTCACTTGCTAACATTATACTCCATCTGCCAGGTCCTTGCCCACTCACTCAACCTATCCAAATCCCTCTGCAGCTTTCCACACCCTCCATGCAATTTGCTTTTCCACTCATCTTAGTGTCATCAGCAAATTACTTCACTCTGCACTTAACCCCTTCCTCCAGATCATCTGTAAATGGTAAATAGTTGAGGCCCTAGCACTGAACCTTGAGGCACTCCACAAGTCACCAGCCGCTAATCAGAATAGCAGTCATTAATACCTACCTTCTGCTTCCTATTAGACAACCAATCCTCTATCCAGTCGAATACCCTACCCTGACTCCCTGCACCCTAACCTTCTGCAGCAGTCTTTTGGGAGGCACCTTATCAAACGCCTTTTGGAAATCCAAAAACACCACATCCATCTGCTGCACTAGTCACTTCCTCATAGAACTCCAATAAAATCATCGAGCATGACTTCCCCTTAACAAATCCGTGCTGCATCTGATTGATCAAACAGTTTGTATCCAGGTGCCTTGTTATTTCTGCTTTGATGACAGATTCAAACATTTTTCCTACTATAGACATTAAACCTAATTCTATAATTAGGTTTATAATTCCCTGCCTTCTGTCTGCTACCTTTTTTAAACAGCAGCATAACATCAGTCATTTTCCAATCTTCCTGCACTTTCCCAGAGTCCTGCGAATTCTGAAAGATAATTACCAGGGCATCCGCTATTACCTCTGCCATTTCCTTGAGACCCTGGGATGCATTCCATCCGGTCCCAGGGACTTATCTGCCCTCAGCCCCATTAGCCTATCAAGCACCACCTCTCTAGTGACTGTAATCTCATCAAGGACCTCATCTACCATCCTTCTATCCTTAATTTCGGGCAAGCTATCTACATCCTCCTCCGTAAAGACTGATACAAAAAACTTATTCAAGGTCTCAGCCATATCCCTATCATCCACCATTATACCACCCCTCTCATTCTCCAAGGGTCCTACATTAACTCTGGCCATTCTCCTATTCTTCATATATTTATAATAACTCTTACTGTCCTTATAGGACTTATTCAATTAATGGTATAATGTTGGAGAGAGTTACAGAATAAAGAGATCTAGGGGTACATATAGCTCCTTGAAAGTGGAGTCGCAGGTGGTTCAGAGTGGTGAAGAAGGCATTCGACGTACTCGGTTTCATCGACAGAATATTAAATACAGGAATTGGGACGTCTTGTTAAAGTTGTACAAGATATTGGTGAGTCAACACTTTGAATTTTGTGTGCAGTTCTGGTCACCCTATTATAGAAAAGATATTATTAAACTAGAAAGACTGCACAAAAGATTTACTAGAATGCTACCAAGACTTAATGGATTGAGTTATAAAGAGTTGTTGAATAGACTGAAACTCTTTTCTCTGGAGTGTAGGAGGCTGAAGGGTGACCTTATAGAGGTCTATAAAATAATGAGGGGCATAAACCAGGTAGACAGTCAATATTTATTCCCAAAGGTAGGGGAGTCTAAAACTTGAGGGCATAGGTTTAAGGTGAAGGGGGAGGGGGGAGATACAAAAGTGCAGAGGGGCAATTTTTTCATACAGAAGGAATGAGTGTCTGGAACAAGCTGCCAGAGATAGCAGTAGAAACGGGTACAATTTTATCTTTTAAAAAGGCAATTAGATAGTTACATGAATAAAATGGGTATGGAGTAATATGGGCCAAATGTGGGCAATTGGGATCAGCTTAAAGGTTTTAAAAAAAAAAGGCGGCATGGGTAAGGTAGGCCAAAGAGCCTGTTTCCATGCTGTAAACCTCTATGACTCTGTAGGGATTCTGATTGCCAATATTTTATTTGCAAATCTGTTTTCATTGTTTGATTATTTAAAGATTAATATAGGCTATGATTAGCACAACATTTTTGCTCAATAAATTGAAATTCTTACATGTAATGGAATTTTACTACAAAATATGCAGAAGTGACTCATTATCTGTAGTAACATGTTGACATTGGTTTTAGTGTCCCTTATTTTCAATGTTTTTAGTAGAATCATAGTTTACAGCACAGAAGGAGGTCACATAGCCTATCATGTCACTGCCAGCTGACAAACTACCCAACCAGATTCCTTTTACCTAGCCTAATTCTACTTTCCGTCATTTAGTCTATAGCCTGCAGGTTACAGCATTTGATCTGCATATGCAGATGCCTTGAAAATCAGTTGAAGGTTTCTGCCTCTATTGCCCTTTCAGGTATGAGTTCCAGACACCTGCAACCTTCTGAGTAAAAATTATTTTCCTCATTTCCCCAGTAATCTTTCTATTAATCGCTAAATGTATGCCCCTAGTTACTAATCCTGCTGCTAAGATAAATAGGCCCTTCCCATCCACTCTATACAGGCTCCTCACAATTTTGTACACCTTAATCATGTCTCTCCTCATCCTCCTCTGCTCCAAGGAGAACAACCCCAGCTTATCCAATGTTTCCTCATGGCTGCAATTTTCCAGTACTGGAAGCAGCCTCGTAAATCTTCTCTGTACCCTTTCCGATGCACTTGCAACATTTCTATAATGTGACCAGAATTGCGCACAGATCTAAGTCATGGCCTAACTAATGTTTTATATATTTATAGCACAGGCTTCTGGCTTTAATAGTATATGTTTTTGCTAATAAATGAAAGGATTTCATTCGCTTTAACCACCTTGTCAATCTGTCCTGTTATCTTCAGAGATTTGTGGACATTCTGTCCCTCTTTACACCTCCCAATATCCGCCCATTTATTGTGTAATCCTTTGCCTTGTTTGACATTCCCAAATATATCTCAGTTCTCTGGGTTGAATTCTGTTTCCCAGTTTTCTGCCCAGCTGATCAGTCTATCACTATCTTCCTGCAATTCACAGCAGTCCTCCTCACTGTTGACTATGCAGCCTATTTGTGTGTTGTCTGCAATCTTCTTAATCCTTCCCTCTACAAATATATATCAATCATTAATCTACACAAAAAAGCGGGGACCATAGTACTGAGTTCTGCAGAAACCCATTGGTAACAGACTTCCAGTTACAAAACATCCATCAACAATTACTCCATTTCCTGTAATGGACCAGTTTTGTATCCAACTTGCTACGTTTCCCTGGATCATTTGGGCTTTTTAAAAAAACGAATTTGTCATCTGGAACCTTGCTAAAATCCATGCCAACCACATCAATTGCACTACCTCATCAACGTTCTTTGTTCCTCAAAAAATTCCATCAAATTCTGACAACATTCCCTGAACAAATCTATGCTGACTTGGCCTTCATTAATCTGTGCCTTTCTACATGACAGCTTATTCTGTCATGAATTGATTCCAATAATTTGTCCATGACTGATGTCCTGAAATTATCTGGTTTGTTTCTTGGTCTGCTTTTAAACAAAGGGTATACTGTTAACAGACCTCCAATCCTCTGACACCTCATCTCTATCCAGTGAAGATTATGAAATGATGGTCAAGCACTCTGCAATTTCCTCCCTGGCTTTTTACAACATGGGATACATTTCATCCAACTCTAGTGATTAACATCCTTTTGAGGATGCTAATACCCTTAATATGTCCTCTCTCCCAATGTTTATCACATCCAATACTTCACGTTTCTCCCGTTAACCAAAATGTCTGCATTGACTCCTCTTTTGTGAACACAAATGGAAGAGTATTAATTAAGAACATATACACATTCTTCACCCCCACACACAGGTTATCTTTCAGATTTTTGAGCAGAAACTCTTAATGTATTGATAAAATATTTGTGTGTTCTTGATCTTGCTTGCTAATATTCTTTCATGTTCTCTTTTTGCCTTCCTAATTTCCTTTTTAATTTCATCTCTCTTTGTCTTCCTCTTGATTTTCTGTAGCTTTGAGTTCTTGACATTTAACATAAGCTTTTCTTCTGTGTCTCGTCTAACCCTGCAAGTTCCTTTGATATGATGTGGAGATGCCAGTGTTGGACTGGGGTAAACACAGTAAGACTGACAAAGGGGCAAGTTTGCTATCAAATAAATAGGTTGGACATAAACCTGGTGTTGTCAGACTTCTTCCTTTGACAGCCAGGGGCTCTAGATTTGGCCATTCCATCCTTTTTTGTGGGAATATGTTTACTCTGAACCTCTTTTAATCTCCCCCTTGAATGTCTCCCACTGCTCTGACATTGATTTATTGTCAAGTAGCTGTTTCCAGTCCAGTTTTGCTAAATCATAGCTTACTAATATTGGCCTTTCCAAATTAGAAATTTAACTCCTGTTCTATCTTTGTTGTTTTCCAGATTTATGTTAAAACTAACTGAATTATGATCACTATGACCGAAATGTTCTCCCATTGTCACTCTTTCCACCTGCCCAGATTTATTTCTGAAAACTAAATCCAGGACTGCACCTTCTTTTGTTGGACTTGCTACATACTGGCCAAAAGTGTTTTCCTGAATGCACTTGTTTCCTCCATTCCTTTCATACTATCTCACTTAATGTTCCAGTGATTAAAATCTCCTATTATTCCTTACTTTTTCTTTATTTTTCAGAGGTTAAAAACATTAGCTTTTGTTTCTCCCTCTGACTGTGGGTCTAAAGTAAACTCATAGTACCTTGACTGTCCTTTTTTGTTCCTAAACTCAATCCATATGGCTTCAATTGATGATTCTTTTAACATATCATCCCTCTCCACAGCTGTAATTGCTCTCTAACTAAACTTGCCATTTCTGTCCCTTTTCATCGCCCTCTCTCATTTGAAAACTCCGTAACCAGTGCTGGATTTAAACTTGCTGAGGCTCTAAGTTATATAAAGCTTGGAGGCCCCATGCTAAAAAGTTACACCAAAATGTCTCACAAAGGTGCATACCAAAACAGGACCTTGGGTTGCCACAAAAAAATTGAAAACATAATTATGTCTTTTAATTATTTAATAGTAAGGTGTTTAAAGTGAAAAATACAAAATACTTTAAAATGAATGCATTTACTGATTACATATTTATCATTTGGCTGGCTTGATCTCTCTCATAGATTGTAACATAGTATACCCTGGAAACAATACTCAATATATCTTAAAATTATTTTAAAAATTACATTTAATATATGTACAAAATGCTGACAAAATAAATAATAGGATCACTTATTAATAGAAGTAATAATGAAATCATTAGCAAAATCAGAAAACTGATATCAGATACAACTTAAAACATTTTCTTTCTCAATTTCTCAAAAGCAAAATCATGAATTATGCCCTCAAATGATATGCTATGGAAATTTTTTGAGTTACTTTTCAAGCTGGTGCTTTTTTTTTCTCTTCTGGTATCCGCTCTTAAATGTTCTCTTCATTGTAAACCTTCTGAAATTTTTTGAGGCCCTAAGCTGTAGCTTGTTTAGCTTATGCCTAAATCCAGCACTGGTGACCAGGAATGTTGAGCTGCCATTCCTGTTTCTCATGAAGCCATGTTTCTGTAATAGTCGTGATATCATATTGCCAACTTTCTATCTACCTCAGCCCATCTGCTTTGTTTGCAACATTTCTTGCTTTGAAGTATATGCCCTCAAACACTGCCAAACTCTATTTTCTATATTTTGTTTCCTCTGTTTTCCAGACTCATTGATTTTTTTAACCAACCATTATTTTTGTTTCGAATCTACCCTCAGATTCCCAACCCCTTGCTAAACAGTTTAGACAGTCCCTAACACACAAGCAAACCTTTAGCATTGTTTAATGTGACTGTTACCTATAAATTATTATCCAACATTATCGCATGTACCATTCTTGAGATATTCTGCCTCCTGTCTTTACTTCCTAACAACTTCCTGCAGAACAGAAGTAAACTTTCAATACAACTTGAGTTTGTTTATACCATAAATTTTTATTACAGTATCTGCTTGGTAGAAGAATTTTGGTTCTGTCATCATAGAATATTCCAGTATTTATTATGCTTATTCATTGAATGAAATTTCCTGGCTTCCCAGGTAAGTCAGCGTCAGAACACCAAAAATTGAAATATATGAACTCTGAATCTCCCTCTGCTCCTAAAGATTTGTAATATGTTATACTATATTGAACACAGCATCCTCACAGGGCAGAAAGAAGCCATTTGGCCCGTTGAGTCTGCACATCTCTCTGAAAGAGGATCTTATCCAGCAGGTTCAGCATTTCTTTGGTAATAATATATGCAACAAATCTGAGCATTTATCAAATGTTAAACATTCTTCTAACCAATTTAGGGATGGGCAGCCATGATTTGTGTAAACTGTTTCATATTTACTTGACCAGTCACATTTCCCTGATGTATTAATAGCGTCATCAGATTGCAGCTTTATAAATGGAAATGAGAAACGTAGCAAACCAGGTCTAGAAATGTCAAATAAGGCAATAAAATTTGCGTGGCAAAATTTTTAACTGAGCTTGACTGTTGATGCAAACTTACAGTATTTAATTGTTTTTCAGTTGAGTCACATCCAAGTATTGATTGCTGAATGTACCGTTGAGTCTTACTGGGAAAGTAATGGAGTGTCATAAAAGCTAACATGGACAAAACTTTAACGTACCCAAAATGAAATTCCTGATCCAAACATACTACTTGTTACATGAATGTAAATGCAGAAAGAAGTATTTACACAATTCTCTGGGGTAGCAGGTACATAATCTGCTACTTTTTTTGGTTTTGCTGCTTTGGAGGCAGCCACTAGGAAGTGTGTCAACATTTATGCCAGGCAATTATTTTCAAGGAAACCAATAAATAGGAAACTGCTCTGAAGTAGTATCTAGTCAATGAATTGGGGGTAATATATTAGCATGGAGAGAAGATGGATTAGCAGACAGGAAGCAAAACGTAGACATAAATGGGAAATCCTCAAGTTGGCAGGCTGTGATGAATGGAGTACTGCAAAGATCAGTGCTTGGGCTTCATTTATTTACAAGCTATATTTATGACTTGAAGAGAGTAATGTGTTTAAATTTGCTGATGATGAAAAACTAGGTGGAAATGTAAATTATACAGAGGACGCAGGCTACAAAGGGACTTAGATTAAGTGAGTGGGCAACAAGGTGGCAGAGTATTCTGGGGCATGAGGTTATTCACTTCTGTCATAAACAAAAACATTAGGATTTTCTATTTTTAAGAGGTATGAAACTTCTAAGTGTTGTTCTGAGACTTGTGTCTACATAAAACTCAAAAATCATGGGCAAAATTCTCCAGCCTCCAGTCATGTGTTTCCCACTGTTGGGAGGTGGCGTGTTGATTGCTAGTGGTAGGATTCTCTGGTCCTACAGAAGATATATGGCATGCTTGCCTTCAATGGTTGGGGCATTGAATTTAAAAATTAGCAAGTCATGTTGCAGTTTTATGGAACCTTAGGCTGCACATGGAATACTGCGTACGATTCTAGTTGCCACACTACCAGAAGGATGTGGAGACTTTGGAGAGGGTACAGAGAAGATTTACCAGGATGTTGCCTGGTATTGAGGACATTAGTTTCGAAGAGAAGTTGGAGAAACTTGGTTTATTCTCACTGGGATGACAAAGGTTGAGGGGTGACCTGATAGAAGCCTATAAGATTATGAAGGGCATGGACAGAGTGGATAGTCAGAAGCTTTTTCCCCAGAGTGGAAGAGTCAATTACAAGGTGGCATAGGTTTAAGATGCGAGGGACGAGGGACAAGTTTACGAGGATGTAGGAGGCAATTCTTTTACACAGAGGGTGGTGGGTGTCTGGAACTCACTACTGGGGAGATAGTGGAAGCAGATAAGATAGTGACTTTTAAGGGGTGTCTGGACAAATACATGAATAGGATGGGAATGGATGGATACGGTCCCCGGAAGGGTAGGGGGTTTTACTTCAGTTAGGCAACAAGGTTAGTGCAGGTTTTGAGGGCCAAAGGGTCTGTTCCTGTGCTGTAATTTTGTTCTTTGTTCTTTAAATAAGTCTTAAGGCCCAATGAGTCTGCTGTGCTAATCAGTACAATCATAGTTGGCTAATGGTCTCAACTCTACTTTCTGCCCCCCAAACCCCCGACATATATTCCTTGATTCTCCGAAACCCAAAAATCTGCCTATCGCTTCAATAATGGAGCACCTCTCATCCTCTGGATGTTAGGGGATTTCCAAGTTTCACATCTCCCCGGATGAAGAAATTCCTCCTCATCTCAGTCCTAAATGAGTGGCCCCTTGTCCTGAGACTGCGTCCCTATGTTCTAGCTTCACCAGCCAGCAGAAAGGACTTCTCAGTATTTACCATATCAAGTCCCTTCAGTATTTTGATACTTCAATACGATCATCTTTCATTCTTCTAAACCCCAGAGAACGTCAGCCCAATTTACATAGGCTGTCTTCATAGGATAATCACCTCATCGCAGGAATCGATCTAATGAACTTTCACTGTACCACCTCCAATGCAAATATATATTTCCTTAAATATGGGGAGCAAAGCTATGTACATACCTCAGGTGTTCTGTGCCAATGCCCTGTACAATTGTAACAAGACTTCTTTCTACACTGCAATAAAAGCCATTTGCTATTTTCTTCATAGCTTTCTTCAGAGCTTGATGTACCTGCATGCTACCTTGCTGTCTTTTTTTGAGTATGTCCAAGTCCCTCTGAACATCAACATTTGCCAGTTTTGCACCTTGCTTTTCTATACCTACTGTTAAAGTAATATCTTATTTCCCCACATTATACTCCATCTGCCGCCTTGTCTCACTTAACCTGTCCATATTCATTTGCAATTTCTTGGTGTTGTCCTCACAGTTTTGTATGAATTACTCTGTTTCTTTACCTCAATCATTAATATAGATTGTAAATAGCTGAAATTTTGGCACTGATCGTTGTGTCATTCCACTAGTCACAACCTGACAACTTAAATTTATTTATCTCTCCTCTTTGCTTTCTATCTGTTAACCAATCCTCTCTCTGTGCCAATATATTAACCTTGCCTTATCTTTCATATTAACCTTTTGTATGGCATCTCATCAGATGCCTTTTGGAAATTCAACATTCCTCTTTATCTACCTTACTAGAAACACCTTCAAAAAAGCCCAAATTTCTCAAACACTATTTCCTTTAAGACCCTACTGACTTTGTCTGAACTTAGTACAGTTTTCTCAGTGTCATGTTAAGATTTCCTTTTAAAAATTCTAGTATTTTTCCAATGACTGATGTCAGGCTAGCCAGCCAGTAGTAGTAGCTGTTTTCTCTCCCCTCTTTTCTTGAAGGGTGATGTTACATTTACTAACTTCCAATCTAGGACTGCTTAAATTTAGGGAATTTACTGAAATAACCAATGCACCTACAATTTCTGCACCTGTCCATTTAAAACTGTTGGATGTAAGCTATGTGGGCTTAATGTCAGCAAAACAATAGTCATCGATTTTGGGAAGCATAGTTAAGGGCATACTCTATCTTAATCAATGGTGATGAAGTGGAAATACTTAAGAACTTCAAATTTCTAGGTATCCAGATCATCAATAACCTGTCCTGGTCCCTCCATGCTGATGCTATATTTAAGAAAGCCCACCCTCGCCTCTACTTTCTCAGGAGGCTAAGGAAATTTGGCATGTCCATTACGACTGTCACCAACATTTACAGTTGCACCATGGAAAGCGTTTTTCTGATTGTATTACAGCTTGGTATGGCTCTGTTCTGTCCAAGACTGCAAGAAACTAGGGTCGTGAACGTAATCCAATTCATTATGCAAACCAACCTCCCATCCACTGACTCTGTCTACATTTCCCAATGCCTTGGAAAAGCAGCCAGCATAATCAAAGATCCCACGCACACCGGACATTCTTTCTTCCGTTGAGGAAATGATACAAAAGTCTGAGATCGTGTACCAACTGACTTGCGAACAGCTCCTTCCCTGCTATCATCAGATTTTTGAATGGACCTACCTCTCATTAAGTTGATTTTTCTCTATACCCTAGTTGTGACTGTAACACTATATTCTGCACTCTCTCCTTCCTTCCCTCTATAGGGTATATTTTGTCTGTGTAGTGCACAAGAGACAATGTTTTTTAATATATACTAAAACACGTGACAAATTAAAGTATTAGGTTGGATTTTAGTCCCTTTAGTTCCTTCAGAACTTTTTCTAAGCTGATGTAATTACCTTCTTCTCCACACTATTAGAGGCCTCCAGAGAGCCTTTTGTTTCTGGTTTGTAATTTGTACCTTCTACTGTAAGATGCAGAAATTTTTTGTTCAATTTTCTCATTCATAATTTCTCCTGTTTTTAAAATTTACTTTAGTTACTATCCTTTTTATATACTTGTAAAAGCTCTTACAATCTTTTCTTTTATCTGTGAATAGTTTACTTTTTTTTAACCTTTTTAATCAGCTTTTTTGGTGGCCCTTTGCTGTTTTTTGAAAAATCGTCTGACCGTAGCTTCACAAGTATTCAGTACTGCAACATTATACAAGTCTCATTTAATATAAAATGATGCTCAATTTCCTTAATAAGCCATGGGAGGATTGATCTTCCTGAGTTTTTAATGAAATGATGAATGTGATGAATTGTTCCTTTAGCAAAAAGTAAATCAACAGGAGAAGGGGTATGTAATTAGAGATCAAATTAAAATCAACACATATTTCATTTTTTAAAAAATTAACCTGAGTTGTGTTGTCAAACTAATCTCCATCTGAAATGTGGGGGGTAGCACAGTGATTGGCACTGCCTCCTCAGTGCCAGAGACTCAGGTTCTATTCATAGCTTCGGACACTTTTTGAATGGAGACTGCATGTTCGCTCTGTGTCTGCGTGGGTTTCCTTCGGATGGTGGGAGGAAACCAGAGTGCCCAAAAAACAAGGTTAGGTTCACCAGCTATGCTAAATTCTCCCTCAGTGAACCCAAACAGAGTGAGTAGTGACAAGAGGATTTTCATAGTAACTGCAGTGTTACTGTAAGCCTGTGATGCTAATAAATAAACTTTTAAAGACTTTGTTCAATAAAAATGTTCTTTGAATGTTTAACTACTTTTAAAAAAAATCCATTCAATTAAGTCCTAATTTAAACTTTTCATTGTTTGTCTTTATACAATGAGAACACTCTTTATTTTGTGTAATGTTATGATGAAAAAATGATGTTTCCCGATGCACGATTTTGGAATCACCCAAAGGGATACACCTCACCTTTAAATTAAAGCAGGATCAGACACACTCTATCGTGAACCATATATAGGTCTTTATTTTAAAACTGGTGAAACTTTATTAAAGCATTTAAACTGAACAAACTTCCCAATAGAATGCCATCTGAATAAGACAAGACTCATGAATGAAACAAGGGCTTACAAATTCCAGTAATTCTCAAAAGGATCTATGTACACCCAGGCACTTGTTAGAAGCCTGTTCAAGTCTGAGACATCTTCTGAATTGATGTATTTTTGACTGTAGATGCTAAGTTTTATGAAGACATACATTAAACTGCAAGATTCTATATGAGAAACTTACCTCTCCCTCTTACTGATTAAAGGGATGGCAAGATTACTCCAACTGTTCTTCCTCCTTGTCCAGATTTATATATCTGGAATTATCTTACAGTATTCTTGCACTTCGAGTGGCTGGAGGTTGTCAACAACACTCAAATTTGAATTCAATTGGATCTGTGTCTTTGAGTCCATGTTTTAAACTCACTGGTTTAATTCAAAAGCCTGTTTTGCTATGCTGGAACTCTGGCTGCTAGGATTTTGGCACAATGTTGCAAAATTGGCTTCTGCAGCATGCTTTCTTCAATTTAAAAATCCAAGCACAAAACGATATGCTTTTTAAAGAGACAATGCTATGTGATCTTTTGGTTGTAGCATTTCTTTTCAATATTTACATTTGTCAAACATCACATTTTTAACCTTATGAAATTATCTTATGAAATTGCATATATAACATGATTACAAATTTCTCTCTTCCTACAACTGCTGACTCTGGTAAAAATGATGATACTTTACACTATGCCCAAGTGACCATGTTTGTCATCAAACCTGGTATGATTCCTGACCCTATTTCCACTTGATTCCACACGTGTTTTTCAGAGTGATTCTTTTCAAGCACAGGAATCTGGCCTGATTTCTTAATGGAGTATCGACATCAATATAGCACACTAAATCCTTTCCTTTCAGAAATGGTAAATTCAACACATGTTGGCAATTACATGTGAAGCTTTGTAATTTTTATTAAAGGTAAAGTTCTAGATGACCAGGGGCTGACCTCTCCTTTGAGGGGGAGAGCTGACTGGTGGTGATTTAACCCAAGGATCACCACAACTCAGGCGAGGGATGAGGTTGAGAAATGGATCTTCACGAATAATCTCAGCTGGTCCGGGAATCATCACTCTTCCTCACTAACGAGCTGTACAGCTAACTGGGCTAAAATGACCCTTTCCAACTGAGCTAAACCAAACCACCAACCCTCCCCTCAGCTGAGCTAAAGTGACTTTAATATTAATGAGCTGTACAATGAATGAAGAATATTTTCTTTTGAGAAAGGAATATTGGTGACTTTGAACACGAGGGGATAGTATCTGAGGAAAGAGTTCATCATGTGGTCTATTGATATTGGCTTGGAAGGGAAGATAAGTGGGAATGGGATCAGAGGAGCAATGCTACGAAAGTGAATCATACAGACTTGAAACATTATCTCTCCTCCTATGCTGCTAAACCTGAGTTGTTTTGAAGCATTCTACTTTATTTCAAAGAGACGTGAGTTTGGCTGGAAAAGCATGAGAGGAAGATAAGGTGAGAAATGTGGCCAAAGGGGAGCTGTGTAGATGGATGGAGTAGCTTGGTGACATAAAGGAAATAGGAAAAGCAGCATAGGTATGTAAATGTATAGTGACTAGATGTAAATTAGTGACTAATTCTGTGACGTTTTTGCTTATTAAAGGTGATAGAGAAAGATTCAAGAAGATAGTTGGTAGTGGAGAAAAGCAGTCCAGAGTGGGCTTGGAGTGGAGTCAAGTGCAGCAGGGTCTGAGTGCTTGACATGAATCAAGAGCCATGTTGATAGATAACTATGTCAGTTGTCTATCAGTTTGCTTTACCCCTTGGTCTTGAGAACAATGATGGATGGCATACATGGATGATCAACCAGGATGGGAGCTAGTAAAGATTTTGTCAAACTTAGGGTGGTACATGGCAGAAAGTGAGTGATTTGGCAAATCGATATTTGAAGGAGAGAAAATGGGAGTTGAAAGTCCAGATCTAAATGATTCGTTCTCGGAATAAACACAAGGAAGTGGAATTGGAAAGGGTGATGCAGGAGGAGTGCATACATGAGGGATGCAATGAGGTGATTGAGAATAACGTTGACTCTCAACTAAGCATAGACAATATATGTTGGCCAGCCAGTGATGCCCATGTCCCACAAATAACTTTAAAAAAAATATTGATAGGAGAGTTTAATTGATAAAATTCAGGGGAGAGAGACGAGGCCAGCTGGAGAATGAAATTCAAGAACGGGAATGTTACATTGCAGTGACTGAAGAAAGAAAGGATGGAGGTCATTTTGGGTAGAAACTTGAGATGGAGCTGGAGGTGGCTGTATGAAATGAAAGGTGGGATGTTTGAAAGGTGGAATAGGGAAAGATGCCAAAAGGCTATTTAGTCATGGCCCTGTATTCAGTAAGAAAAGTAGGAGATATTGTAGATAGGCCATGAAGCTTTAAAATGATCAAAGTGTTGTCATCCATGAACTAAATTTCAGTGAAAGCCAGGAGTTCAATAAAATCACCCACCATAATGATGTGATGGCAAGGACATCGATTGCAGAAGGAAATAGGTAATCTATTTGGTAGCGTTATCTAAGAGAGTATTAGTGAGAATGACAGGAAGGAGGTGAGCAGTGTTTGATGCCAGCTGTGCAGGAATGTTATTGGGAGAGAGGAGAATGGATTATATTTATGTTGTTTGTGAGAAACCAGCATGGGAGGTTCAAGAGAGAATGCCAGGAGAGGCAGAGAGGATGGCTGGGGGATTATTAAAGCCTGGAACATCAGACATGTGAAAAAGCAGAGACATAGTGATTAGTTGGGGCAGGAATTAGTGAAGCCAAAACAATCCACTTGGGAAAAGTGCAAAGTGAAACTATTGGTTCACAGGAGAGAAGGAGCCAAAAAAAGCCCCAGGGAAAATAAACAGAGATTAATAAAATGGACTTTAATCCAGAATGTCAGCCAAACTATGCAGGCAAATTAGTAGAATTTGCATGACCAAGATTAAGAGAAATCCAAAAGTGAATAGGAGAGAGAAAAGCGCAATTTAAAAAATACAGACCCAGTTAGCAGAGATCTGGTTATTCTTCTAGTTTTAATGAAGCTTTTGAGCATTGGCTAGATCCCTTTCCTTTTTTAAAAATACAGTATGAATGTGATACATAACATTTGTTAATTGTAAAGTTGATGGATGTGAAATAAATATGCAGAAAATCCAAAATTGTGTATTTTTCTCCAAACCTTGAAAAACAGTAGATGTGCGTGAATTCCAGTACAGTCTGTACAGGACTGCTTGGTGCTTTTAAAACTTTCCCAAAATCACAGTGAAGACTTTCTCAAGAATCTACTGTTTCCTAAATTCAAAGAAGTGGTAACTTACTTAGGCTTGCGTGATCAACATGTAATACATAAGAATATAAGAACTAGGAGCAGGAGTAGACCATCTCGCCCCTCAAGCTTGCTCTGCCATTCAATAAGATCATGGCTGATCTTTTTGTAGACTCAGCTTCACTTACCCGCCCACTCACCATAACCCTTAATTCCTTTACTGTTCAAAAATCTATCTATCTTTGCCTTAAAAACATGGTTGCCTCAACTGCTTCACTGGGCAGGGAATTCCACAGATTCACAACCCTTTGTGTGAAGAAATTCCTCCTCAACTCAGTCTTGAATATGCTCCCTTTATTTTGAGGCTATGCTCCCTAGTTCTAGTTTTATCTGCCAATAGAAACAACTTCCCTGCTTCTATCTTATGTATTCCCTTTATAATTTTATGTTTCTATAACATTTCCCCTCACATATTTCTCACATATACCTGCTAGACCCTCGCCCACTTACTTAGACATTTTATATCCCTTTGCAGACTTTCAGCATCCTCTGCACACTTTGCTCTGTCACTTATCTCAGTGTCATCTGTGAATTTTAACACACTATACTTGGTTCCAACTCCAAATCATCCATGTAAATCATAAACAATTGCGGTCCCAATACTGATCCCTGAGGCACACCACTAGTCACTGAATACCATGAAGCCTCAACATTCTACTGCACCAGGAAATGCCAACTAGAAATGGAAAGGAAATGTTATGGGGCTAGCAAAATGTAGATTTGCAATGCTAATCTGAGACAGCGCATTCTTCTCTTTGAACTCCAATATGCTAATTTGTGATAATGATGTAGAGATGCCGGCGTTGGACTGGGGTAGTAAGAATTTAGCAACCCCAATTTTAAATCCAACCGATTTATTTGATAGTAAATTTACGAGCTTTCGACACTCTTGTGTCTTCGTCAGGCAAATGCGACATTTTAACACACTATACTTGGTTCCAACTCCAAATCATCCATGTAAATCATTAAGCATGCGGCATTTGCCTGACGAAGACACAAGAGTGTCGAAAGCTCGCAAATTTACTATCAAATAAATCGGTTGGATTTAAAATTGGTGTTGCTAAATTCTTACTGAATTTGTGATAAGTCAGTGATAGGTGTCAAACCCATTTAACTTGTAGAAATTGTAAAAGCATGGAATACAAACTGATGTCAGCAATTGAACAAGAGAACATGATTTCAGATTTTGGTGAATACAGATTTCAAAGATAAACTAGAAAAGATTGCACTTCAAAGGCCAGAAAAAATATTTGCATTTTATCCCGAAGGATAAATAATTGGTATGTGATGGGTTTTAGCATTGTTATGCTATGTTTATTTATCTTGAGGTACAATGTCCCAGGATCTGTTTCCCTATCAGATACAAGTCTTTGCATTGTGTTTGTATGGTTAGTATTTAAATGCTGAGACAATGCTGATCTTTACCCTTGTTTGTGAGAAACAGGAGACACATGGCAAGAGCAAAGGTCAGTCATTCTATAGACATGCACACAAACGTATTAATTAGGAGTGAGAGTGGGTCATTCTGCCCCTTGAGCCTGTTCCACCATTTGATAAGATCATGGGCGATCAAATTGTGGCCTTTATCTTCCTGTCTACCCCTATACCCTTTGACTGCCTTGTGGAATCATGAATCCACATAACTCATTCTTAAAACAGATAAAAGACAAGGCAAGATTCATGAATCATCACTTACAATCTAAACATTGGAGTTAACTTATTAACATCCTAACTGCTGGCTCAGACTTTTTAATTTACTTTTAATTGCAGGGATGTTCTCAATTGTGCAACACACTTAATGTAATGTTTTTTCAAATTCTTTCAGTGGAGCAATGGTTACAACATTTCAAACAATGAGACCAATGAACTCATCAGTTCTGTCTACCTGTATATATTTAGATGATCGTGCAATTAAAAGAAAATTAAAAGATCTGAGCCAGTAGTTAAGATGTTAATGAGCTATCACCAATGTTTAGACTGCAAATTATTTGCCCACAGTCTTGCCTTCAATTCCTCTTCCAGAGTCTGGATTCCATAGTTGTCTCTTCAAGCATATGTGAGCCAAATCCCCTTCAGATAATCATTGCTGTGTCCCATGAGGAAAAGAAATAAGTTGAGGGAGTGTTGCAGCTGGAGTCCGGATGTGGGTAGGTCAGAGTCTGAGAGGAGATTGTATTGGTGGTGGGGGTGGTGTGGTTCATGTCCTTGGAGGCTAGGTCAGGATGTTAAAATTGTTACTCTGGTTAGAAGCGCTTTTTTCCCCTTTTTAACTGTTTCAGAGTAGCGGTCAGGCTAAAACAGACAGAACTATTCAAAATTTGTGATTTAAATCACTTCTACCGGATGGTTTCCAGCCCAGCAAGTTGACAAGAGGAAGATAGCACTTCTTGGCAGTGGGCCAGGTAAATCCTTATGTAGGAACCTCCTGGAGGGATTCCCCAGTGCATCATTAGGGTATACCTTCCTGGAGAAGCCAGAAGTTATGAGCCAGAATATTAGGAAAGAACTTCCAGAGCACAGACAGCTGAGGGGGGTCGGGGGGGGAGCAATTAAAATCAAGGATGCACAAGAGTTCAGAATCCAGATATCTCAGGATTTATTGGGCTGAAGGTTAGAGACAGGAGGTGTGAGATCATGGAAAAAATTAAAATTAAAAAATTAAGAGATTTTTAAAATCAGCTAGTATTAGGGAACTTATTTGAAACAAAGGAGACAGTTTAGATAAAAACTTGAAATTTGTTGTCATCCTGTGAATTGCATTGGCTTTAAATCTGTTGTCAACTACCTGCATTTATTTTGATATTTCAATCAAATAAGCTGTTGGTAATGTAGAGCCCTTTCTCTTTGAGATTTTGAAATTCATTGAGCTGTCATCAGTGGATGTCTTTGTGAGAGACTTGCATTTTTATATTCCTCTTGCTTTTATATGTAAAGATATTTGGAAGACTTCTCCAAACGATGTCGAAAAGTTAGATAAGTCACCGGGTCCGGATTGGATGTACCCCAGGTTACTGGGGGAGCTGAGGGAAGTGATTGCAGAGCCCCTGGCGATGATCTTTGCGTCATCGATGGAGATGGGAGAAGTTCCGGAAGATTGCGGATGTGGTGCCTATTTTCAAGAAGGGGAACAGGGATAGCCCGAGCAATTAGCGACCAGTGAGTCTGACCTCAGTGGTCAGTAAGTTGATGGAGAGGATTCTGAGAGATAGGATTTATGAGCATTTAGAGAAATTCAATATGATCAGGAATAGTCAACATGGCTTTGTTAAGGACAGATCGTGCCTTACGAGCCTAGTTGAATTCTTCGAAAATGTGACTGAACACATTGACGAAGGAAGAGCAGTGGACGTGGTTTACATGGATTTCAGCAAGGCATTTGATAAAGTCCCCCATGCAAGACTTCTTAAGAAGGTGAGAGAGCATGGGATCCAAGGGGCTTTGGCCTTGTGGATCCAGAACTGGCTTGCCTGCAGAAGGCAGAGAGTAGTTGTGGATGGGTCTTCTTCTGCATGGAGGTCAGTCACCAGTGGAGTGCCCCCGGGATCTGTTCTATGACCCTTGCTGTTTATCATTTTCATAAATGACCTGGATGAGGAAGTGGAGAGATGGGTTAGTAAGTTCACCGACGATATGAAGGTTGATGGTGTTGTGGATAGTCTAGGGGGATGTCAGAAGTTGCAGCGAGACATAGATAGGATGCAAGACTGGGCAGAGAAGTGGCAGATGGACTTCAATGCAGATAAATGTGTGGTGGTCCATTTTGGCAGGACCAACGGGATGAAGTAGTATAATATCAAGGGTAGGAGTCTTGGCAGTGTTGAGGAGCAGAAGGATCTTGGGGTACGGGTCCATAGGACTCTTAAATCTGCCCCGCAAGTGGAGGATGTGGTCAAGAAGGCAAATGGTGTACCGGCCTTGATTAATACAGGAATTGAGTTTAGGAGTCGGGAGGTAATGCTGCAACTTTATAAGACCCTTGTCAGACCCCACGTGGACTATTATGTGCAGTTCTGGTCGCCTCACTATAGGAACGATGTGGAAGCTATTGAGAGGTTGCAGAGGAGATTTACAAGGATGTTGCCTGTATTGGGGGGCATGCCTTATGAAGATAGGTTGAGAGAGCTAAGTCCCCTCCCTGGAGAGACAAAGGTTGAGAGGCGACCTGATAGAGGTTTATAAGATGTTGAGAGGAATAGATAGAGTGGAATCTCGGAGGCTATTTCCCAGAGCTGAAATGGTCACTACAAGAGGACACAGGTTTAAGGTGCTGGGGGGCAAGTACAGAGGAGATGTTAGAGGTAAGCTTTTCACTCAGACGGTGGTGAGTGAATGGAATCGGTTGCCATCAGTGGTGGTAGAGGCGAACTCGCTGGGGTCTTTTAAGTGACTTCTGGATGAGTACATAGGATTTAATGGGATTGGGAGTTACGGATAGTTCTATGGCCTGGTAGGTACTGATATGATTGGCACAACTTGTGGGCCAAAGGGCCTGTTTATGCTATAGTGTTCTATGTTCTATGTAAGTTGTTGTTTCAGGTTCATGTTGTTTCCTTGTATTATGCACCATATTGGGGAACAATAGCACAGTGGTTACATCACTAACTTGGTAATCCAGGGAGCTGAACTAATCAGGCAGAGACATGAGTTCATATCCCACTGTGGCAGCTGGTGAAATTAAATTAATTAAAGAAATTTAAAGAAAATGTTGGTATCGAGCCCTCAGCTAACCATGGAAGAATCCGAATACAGGATCAGAGAATCTGGTCCAACGAACATAACAAGTAAATATTTCCTTGGATTTGACATTCTTCTGCTTACGTAATGTTTGTGTATCTTTGCCTCCAATCCAAGCATCACGATCAGATTCTTATTGTAGCCTCTTTGCACCTAGGGAAATAACATATGTTTGATACTCGGCAGTGAACCACCATTCAAGTTCCAAACGGGAAAGCTTCTGTAATAGATAAATATAGCCAATGGGAGAATGTGATATCTTGACACAATAATAGAACCTGATTGTCACATATGCAAATAAAATTTTTCAAGCTGTTAAACTGAAAAAAACATGAAACCACCGAATTGTCATAAAACCTACCTGGTTACAAATACTGAGACAAAGGGTCTGTTTCCCTTATGTAGACTGGCCTGTATGTGATTCCAGCAAGCAGCAGTGTGGTTGACTTTTTACTTTTCTCTGAAATGGCTTAGCAACAGTGTCTCTCTAAGTGGCTGTGCACTTAATCATTTCAGCATATCCTGATAGTTAAATTAGGCTTACTGCCTCTCAAACACTTGAGCCAAGAACTAGGGAAATTCTAACATCCTTTTTCTTACAACATTGACAAGAAATTGTTGACGTGGAGGTGCCGGTGTTGGACTGGGGTAAACACAGTAAGAAATCTCACAACACCAGGTTAAAGGCCAACAAGTTTTTTTTGATAGTAAACACCACAAGCTTTCGGAACATTGTTCCTTCGTCAGGTGAGTGGAGAGTTCTGATCAGAAATAGGGAATATAAAGGTATACATAGTTTACAGAATACTGATTAGAATGCATGTCTTTATAGCTAATCTGCTATTCAAACGTTAAAGGTGCAGACAATGTGAGTGGAGATAGCATTAAGCATAGGTTAAAGGGATGTGTATTGTCTCCAGACAGGACAGTAAGTGAGATGTTGCAAGTTCAGGCAAGTCGTGGGAGTTACAGATATTGTGACATGAACCTAAGATCATGGTTGAGGCTATTCTCATTTGTGTGAAACTTGGC
This sequence comes from Sphyrna mokarran, assembly GCA_024679065.1. Taxonomy (NCBI): domain Eukaryota; kingdom Metazoa; phylum Chordata; class Chondrichthyes; order Carcharhiniformes; family Carcharhinidae; genus Sphyrna; species Sphyrna mokarran. The sequence goes on from JAGIQG010000001.1 coordinate 151,540,176, forward strand.
TATCAGTTTCTGTTCAGCAACTCTGCGCTGTCGTATGTCATGAAGGCCACCTTGGAGAAAAGACTATTTCACAGTCAGCATTGGTGCAGTTCTTACCCCAATCAAGAACAGCTGCACACTCCCCAGATTGCCTAACCATCTTGTCACGCAAGATTGTATGTACTCATTCTGAGATTGATGTCCTTCGTTGAGATGCTGAGGATAACAGGGTGTTAACATCTACGCTGCTTTGAGGGGACAGACTGAAATGGGTTCGTCTGAGCTTGTTGTCTTCATTGCCCTATGACCCTTACTACTATAGGGGTCTCACAGTCATGTCTGCTACATCTTGGCCTGTGCTATGGCCTTTTTTTTTATGAGGCTTCAATATTCTTGCCCTATTGACATCAACACCTTCAACATTTTCCTCATCAGAGATGTGAAGCTTCTCCATCCGGCAGCTCAGGCCCTTTGGAGCTCCAGGTTGTGTAGAGAACAAGAAACAGGAGATCCTCTGGGTATACTGCCAGAAAGAATGCCACCAGGCATCTGAAACGTATCTTCAACATGCCAATGGTCTGTTCAATCAAGGAACATTTTGTAGAATAAGCCACATACATTGTACTTTTCCTCTGAAGTACTTTAATCATGTCTTTTGGGAGTAGTCTTTTATCACCAATAAGCCAACCCTGGGTGTGCTGAGGCCTCTCGAAGATCTGTGGCCCTTGCAAGCAACTCCAGGTGTGGATTATTCAAACTCCAGGATACCTTGCACAAAACTGCATAATCTGCCTTTGGTGTTCAGAGTAGCTGCATGTTGAAAAAGTGGAAGTCTTTTGTATTAATGAATTGTAGTTGCTGCCAAAGAGCTCTTAATGCTATGCACACTGTTGATAGCTTCAGGCACAGCACTGTCAGGCTGACTCCTTTGGCGTAGACTTGCACTAATGTAATGACAGTAATTGTCAAGTCATTTAAAGCCTAAACCTCTCAGCTGTAATGTGTAGGATTGTTTGGAATATTTCTTCTTCAGCCGTGGCCCTTTATAATTGGATCCTTCTGACCTTTGCACTTTCCTAAGAGAGGGACAAATGGTTAGTCATTATCTGATCTAAGTTTGGCCCAGAGCCCTAATGGATTCTCATAAGAATGCACACTGGGTTAAAGTGCCCAAATCATTCAATTGCAATTTGCGTCTGCCTGATATGCCTCAGGTGAGCCTTGCTCTCCAAGGCCTGAAATGGAAATTATTAGGATGCCTTTTCAATTAGGTCAGAAATACAGCAGTTGACTCCTCCCAGAAGCTTCAGACCCGTCCTTTAGCAATTTTTTGCAAGGTTACTTTTCAACTGAATCATTGCACGGCTGTGGGAATGATGTTGCTCCACCTCTACAGTAAGTCCAGCTTCCAAAACTCACCTCATCCCACCCTCCCCTCCCGTCACATCCTTGTACCTCTTATCAGTCTATAAGAACACCACATGCATGTTTCCCTCCTCCAATTGCACTCCTGTCTCCCCCTTTAAACCTGGACCTTATTGTTATTCTAGTAGATATCCTTGTCCTCCTCCTCATCTGCCACAACCCCTCTTCCACCACAAACAGCATTCTGAGTGTTCCTATGCCCCATGTTGACCTCGCCCTTCCTCCATGAAACCCTTGCGTGTCCCACTCTTATTTATTCATTCCCTATTTACAGGTTGTGGATGTGGCCATCCATCACACAGGACCAAGCCACTAACCCACTGTAATGTTCTATGTTTAAGATGCAAATGTGTAAAGGACTGACTGCACCAAAGTATAGACAGGCCCTCCATCTCTTTAGGTGTCTGGAAGTACAATGTCTCTCACTCCTTAGTCAAAATCCTGGAACTCCCTTGCAGCGTTATGGGTATACCTACACAAGGAACACAGTTCAAGAAGACAGCTCACCACTGTTTTCATAATGGCAATTTGGGAATATGGAGTCCACACAGAGTTATAGAGATTTATAGATGGAAGCAGGCCATTCAGCCCAAATTGTTCATGCCACCCTTTCTTTTTAACCACTAAACTAGTCCCAATTGACCGCATTTGGCCCATATCTCTTTATATCCATCCTACCCATGTAATTATCTAAACAATTTTTAAAAGTCAAAATTGTACCTGCCTCTACTACTACCACCTCTGGCAGTTTGTTTCAGACACTTACCGTTCTGGGTGAAAATATTGCCCTTCTGGACCTTTTTGTATCTCACCCCTCTCACCTTAAACCTATGCCCTCTAGTTTTAGGCTCCACTATCTTTGGGAAAAGATATTGACTATTTAGCTGATCTCTGCTCTTCAGTATTTTATAGACCTCTATAAGATCACTCCTAAACCTCCTCTGCTCCAGAGAAAAATGTTTTTGTCTATCCAGCCTCTCCTTATAACTCAAACCATCAAGACTTAGTAGTATCCTGTAATTTTTTTCTGCACTCTTCCTAGTTTAATAATATTCTTTCTATTATAGAGTGACCAGAACTGTACACAGTATTTCAAGTGTGGCCTTACCAATGTCTTGCACAACTTCAACAAGATGTCCCAACTCCATATTCAATGTTCTGACCAATGAAACCAAGTATGCCTAATGCCTTTTTCACCATTTTGTCCACCTATGACTTCACTTTCAAGGAGATATGAACCATCCTAGAAATCTGTTCTATAACTCTCCACAATACCCTCCCAGTAATTAAGTAAATCCTGCCCTGGTTCAATCTACCAAAATGCATCACCTTGCATTTAGCTAAATTAAATTCCATCTGCCATTCATAAGCCTATTGGCCCAATTGATCAAGAGCTCATTGCAATCTGAGATAACTTTCTTCACTGTCCACTATGCCACCAATCTTGGTATCATCTGCAAACTTACTAATCATTGTTGTACCTGTTAATTCTCACATACTTTTGACCAGTTTGCTTACTCCAATGTTTTACCTCAGTGCCCTTATTTGCAAGATGGACAAAGAACAAACACAAGTAAAGGTTCAACAAGTTTATTAACAATATCACTGCTAACCCTTAAAATTACCCACATAAAACAAAAGGATACCCGCAAAGATAGTTTGGTTAAAACTGCAGGCTTTGTTCTCTGAGTCCCTCTAGTCTGTCATCATGAAGGTGAGTCTCGATGGTACTTCCTTCCTTCTTCAGCCTTCCGAATGGTCAAGGGTTGCCTCCTTCATCAGGTCTTCGCTCCTGGGTCTGAAAATCTGTTCCTTTATCCCCTGCCTGCTTGTCTTTCCAGAAACCTCTCTGGTTCCTGGCCAATGAGGTCCCAAGAGGGGTTCCAATATCCTTGATGTCTGCCTGATAGAATACCAGAGTCCGCCCTCAGGTGTCCAATCTCCATGCTGTTGCTAACCTGTTATCAGATTAAGCCAACTGCAGGAACTTGTGGTGACAAAAAGTCTGGCCCGATCTGGGTTTTTAACAATAGGCCAGTGCATATAAATGAGGTGCAATGATCTCCTGCTAAGTATCAATAGGGTGCAACGACCTTTGATGGAGATTGATGAATCAGGTCCAGACATGTTTGTGTCTTGTACAATTGGCCTGCCTGAGATTTGACTATGTTTGAATTTTAATATGCTCAATTCTTTAATTTAGGATATCCAGTTTTATCAGTGTTAAAACTAGGTCCTGTTTATATTCATCATGCCTCCTAAATTCTCATCCAAATCATTTGATATAAATGGCAAATAACAGTGGACCCACCTCGATCACTGAGGCATACCACTGATCACAGGTCTCCAGTTGGAAAAAAACAACCCTCTCTTCTCTCTTCTGTCATTCAGCCAATTTTGTATCCATTTGATCACCTTGGATCCTGTGAGATTTAATTTTATGTAATAACCATCAGTAAATTAAACAAATGAGAGAGGGTGACAGCCTCTTGTTGGGTACTGTAACTAAATGAAAACGTCAGAAGAAGCCAAGGTAGTGAAAAGTATTTTGGATTTCTCAAACAAAAAAAACAACACAGATTAATGTCTCACTTCCGTGTTGTAAATTTCTATAGTTTTAGAAAGTATGTGTTACTTATTTAGGAACTGTATTTTTTATTCCTTCATGGGATCTTGATGCGCTAGTGAGGCTAGTGTTTGTTCCCTATCCCTAAATGCCCTTGAAATGAGTGGCACCAAAAGCCATTTTGGAGGGCAGTTACAAGTCGATCAGATGAAAGCAAAATACTGCGAATGCTGGAATCTGAAACAAAAACAGAAAAAGCTGGAAAATCTCACCAGGTCTGACAGCATCTGTGGAGAGAGAATCATGTGCTGTGCAGATATGTGGATTAGGGCCTGTGTCTGTGGGAGTTTGCGTGTTCTCTCCGTGCTTGCGTGGATTTTCTCCAGGTGCTCCAGTTTCCTCCCACATCCCAAAGATGTGCTTAGGCTAATTGGCAAAACAAATTCTCCCTAAATGGTCTCAAATTTGGTTTTTAATCCATAGATCTATAAACATAGACAGGGATCACGGGTAGAGGTGGGAACATTGGAGTGCGGCGCGGGCTCATTGGGCCAAAGGGCCTGTTTCCCGTGCTGTTTTGTTCTTTGTTCAAAGTTTTGAGTTGTCATCCAGACTTGAAACATTGGCTCTCTTCTCTCTCCACACATGCTGTCAGACCTGCTGAGATTTTCCAGCATTTTCTGTTTTTGTGTAAGAGTCAGTTACATTGCTGTGGGTCTGGTCTCACATGTAGGCCACATCAGGTAAGGACGGCAGATTGCCTTTCCCAAAGGACATTAATGAACCAGATGAATTTTTTTTATACGCTGGTTTCATGGTCACCAATACTATCTTTATATTACAGAACAATTCATTGAACTTAATGAGCTGCCAAGCTCATTTTGAATTTGAACTCATGTTGCTTTGAGCATTAGCCTGGCCCTTTGGATTACCAGCCCAAAGGCTTACCACTACACCACTGTCTCCCCCGTGCCTAAGCATCCAGAATGCCACGTCATTCACTACTGCACTGTAATCATCTTATTGAACCAGCAATGTATTAGCCCTCAGCATTTAGTGCGATTTCGGAAAGAGATTCTACAAATCTTCAGCATTTGTGTCTAAAACTATGATTATTTCAATTTTCTGGTAGTGGCAACATGTGGCTTGAGAGTAAAAGCTAAGCACAGTAAACAAAATAAATGCTGAATTAGACTGAGAAAAAATAGAGCCAGAGAGAAAGAAAAACGGAGTGCATTGATCAGAAATAAAATGGCTGCCATATTGCAATGCACGCACAGTTCCAGCTCAGCATGATTAGAGAAGTTTAAACAAAAATGCAAATTGGCATTCACTTTTCCAAGAAGCAGTCATGCAATGAAAAGGGTCAGCTATATCCTTTAGTCAGCAGGAGAGAAGTGTTTAGATTTATTTATTAGCTGTGAGTTGACACTTTAATTAAAGACACATTTTTAAGAAATTCAGCATGCATTTCCAGCCAAAGTCAAACCATTGCATCCAATAATAGGAGATTCAAAGCCTGAGGCAGGAACCAGATTAGGATGTTAACAATTTCTTAGTAAGATTGAGAAACGAAGCCAGTTTGTTCAAAGAAAGGGATGAAAAAGGCTGCTTGATCAGATCATTTGGGGTTTGTACACCATGATGTAGAAAAAGCTCTGATTGGAAGGGACAAGCTCACAACATTATTTATTAATGTCACATTAAAACTGCAATGAAGTTACTGTGAAAATCCCCAAGTCACCATACTCCGATTCCTGTTCAGGTACACTGAGGGAGAATTTCAGCTTGGCCAACGCACATCTTTCAGACTGTGGGAGGAAACTGGAGCACCCTGAGGAAATCCACGCAGACATGGGGAGAGCATGCAGGCTCCACAGAGTGGCCCAACCGGGAATTAAATCCTATCACTATGAGGCAGCTGTGCTAACCACTATGCCACCATCTAAGATATCCCAAAAACTCTTAGAATGTTAGTTGCCAAGTTCTAGGAGAGGGGGAGGAGCTACAGGCAGCAACACCCTATGCTTCACCTCATAAAATTACGGGTGGGTATGTGGATGAGAGACTCACTGTTAAAAACAGTTTGGAGATTAAATGATCCCAGGCTGAGAAAATTCTGCAGCTAAGAATCATCTTGAATTGGTTCTGGGAGAATTGAATATCTACCTATAGGACACAATAAATTATATCTATGAAGTGGGTTTTCAGTTGCACTAAGAGAAAAGGGCGAATTTTCAGTGCAGTGGTTTAAAATTGCCTACAAGGACAGTTTTGAATAAATAGTGCTTTTGGGTGTTTTTTTTTGCAGTAAGTGGGCTAAAGAGTAAAATTTTGTCATGTCATCTTTTCAGCTATTAACCAGAAGTTCAAATTTATTTTAAGTATTGACTTCTGCAAGAATTGTATGTCTGAGGAATACATTTCATGAAGCTCCAAAATTTGTATCTAAATGTGTGAATATTTTGAACTTCTAGGAACCATAAGACATAACAGGATAGAAATACAAGGTTTCTGAGAAAGGAGATATTTATCAGCTGAATAGAAAAAAAAAATCTCAAAGCACATGTAGATTACAGTTACTGATTGAAAATGCTGAAACGGAAGGTTTTACTGAGAGATGATTACACCATTCGCAAGCTCCCTGCTGAATGAACTAAAATGCTATTTTGGTACATGTTTGCGCAGAAACAGTTTCCTGGAATTACTCACACAGATGGAATGAGAACCACTTTGTGCTGCTCTCCTAGTGATGCTTTGTTTAGCTGGCTCTCAAACGGTGTATCCAACAAGAATGCACTGTATCCCAAGCTGGATACTTTAATGAGGTACACTGATATTTACTAAATGCCAAATCTAATTGTTTGTGAGGGGGGGGGGGGGGGGGGGGGGGGGAGGTTGTCACATGATGCAAGAGCAGCAACAGTTGTATTTCGCGAGGTCTGTCACTACTCATCTTTTAATCCCTTTATTTATTCTGATGCACAACCCATTAATATCTAATCCTGGAGTGTATAACCTGTTCTGTGTTCCTGGAAGATCCTGGTTAAGTTTGGGTGATGTATAAAGTCAAGAAAGTCCTCGTTTGGTCAAGGCATTTGGCGACAGCTGGCTTGAGGCCTTGTTCGCAGTGACAGTTCACCTGGCAAGTAGGCTCACAGTCCGGCGATGTTATAGGCATCAAGATAATGTCTGCCATTGTGAGTAAATTTGTGGGTGGCTGTCTCAGCTTTTTGGCACAAATCATTGATGCTCACATTGATGAAGTGTAAAATATCCAAAAGAAAATGGGTGAAGTGGAGGAAAGAGTCCTGTCAGTCAAGATAGCAATTTCTTTGGTGAAGGCTCACTTTCAGTACTTGGAAATGCTGCTGCACGCAATGTTGGACATCTTGGTTAATTCGGAGATGGAGCTGGTGAAGGATTGTCCGTGCGCCCAATCTCCTTACAAGAGCTGAAAATAAATTCCAGACTGAATTTGAGAGCTGGCTGCCATGCGTTCTTAATCTCGACTTGAAGGCTGGGTATTTCAAGTTCAAAGAGGCATACTATGTCCAATCTTTGAGATCTGGAGTCGGTTACATACCTTAAATCACTGATCTTACATCGCTTTGACCTTAATGTTGTTGAAAGAGGCTGGAAGTGGCCAAAAGTGATGGGACTTTGCCTCCTACGTGGGTGTCTTTCTCTCTACTGAGGCTTTTGAGCAATGACACAATGGAGGTGCTGAGGCATTGGTGAAACTGCAGTGGATTGATTCTTGATGTGGCTCAAATACAATGCCAAGGCTTTGGCCTTTTCAAGCTTTTTGGACAGCTATGTTATCCTGCAGTTCATCATTAATTCTGAACTATTACCTTTGTAATTACAATCCAGATTTTGCGATGCTGCCTTTTATCCCTACAAGGGTGGTTGGTACACGTGCACTAAGGTGTAAGTCTCTTGTATTCCTATTATTCTTTGAAAGTCAGTAACTATCTATCAGAATGATCTGGCAGTGAAACGAGGCAATCTTAGTTTAAGGTGTATTACCATGTGTTGTATTGTTTATAAAAAGAGGAAAGATATTCAATAAAACAACATATATTTTAAAAGTAATTGGTTGCTCACAAGCATAATGTTCTTCCAAATTGTACTGCTTGTTGAGAAATCCAGCAGCAATTGTACTTCTGCTTTTAAGCCTTGTTCTTTATAATTTCGGTTGATCCAACATAAGAACATTCATAGTTTAGACATGTAATTGGAACTTTGAAGACTTCTACTGTTTGATTGTGGTATCAATCAGTACCTGAAGCATTTCCAAATGCTCACATTACTTATGGGTTAATCTTCAGTGCAGAGACACAGGGGTGGCAGTCTCTCTTATTATTCTTTTTTACTTCCATTCTTTGTGTCACCCCACTTTTTCATTTGCTTGTCATTCTTTTTCTTTACTTGTACTGGCATATGCTTTTTCACTGTTTGTTTCAAGTGCTTATCCTCATGAGCACTGTGCCCTCTTGTACAGCTGTCATCAGCCTCAAGTTGAGCAGAAGAACACAACACAAGAACTAGAAGCAGGAGTTGGCTATCAGGCCCTTCAAGCCTGTCCTGTCTTGCCATTCAATACGATCATGGCTAATTTATGCTAGACTCAACTCCTTTCCCCATAGCCCTCTATTCTTCAATCTGTCAAATATTTATCCATCTCCACTTTAAATCTAGGCTGAGACTTCAGTGCTGAACTGTCAGAAATGCTGGTCTTTCAGATGAGACAATAAACCAAGGTTTATTTTCTTTGTTGGGTGCATGTACAAATCCCATGGTGCTGTTTGAAAAATCAGCCTGATTAATATTTATCTCTCAGTCAAGATCTAAACAACAGAATATAGTCATTATCATATTTGTAGGTCCTCCCTGTATCATTTAGAATGCTTCGACACATTTAATTATAACAATTAGTGAATTGCCTACTATTCTTTTACACACTTCCCTACAGACCTAGAGACAATGTGGCCAATATCTCATGCCACTGGTTTGTGCTAGCCACAAGACTCTAAAAAGAAACACCACTATATAGTTTGAACTGAGTTGTTTGAAAAAATTTGTTCAATATATTACAAAATCATAAGTATAAGTCGAGGAAAATCAACATTTTAAAGTCATTGAATAGTGGTGAGATGGCAGACAATTAGTGGGGCCCAAAAAACAATAAAGCAATGGTTAGCCCGATAATAGTTGTCACCTAGTCATTTATAAAGGCTCATAAATTAAGCCTTTAAAGGGATTTCCAAATCCTCGTGGAGTGGCAGACACAGGAAGAGTGTGTAAACTCCACCCAGACAGTAACTCAAGCCGAGAATTGAACCCAGATTCCTGGCACTGTGAGACAGCAATACTAACCACTGTACTCCCTTGAGATTTTGTTCTCCAAGGTCACTCCTGACTGCTTCTTTAAAAGTTTGGATAGCTCACTGAGTGGTCCATTGGATGCTGGGTGATAAGGCACAATTCTAATGTGCTTGATATCCTTGAGTGTAGTGAAGTTTTGAAGCTCAGTGCTTGTGAATACAATTCCATTGCTAAATATTGTTACGTCAGGTGTTCTCAGGATGTAAAAACATGGGTGTAATCTTTCAATGGTAGTATGATTTCAGAGACTTCATCTCAAAAATGTCCATGCAATTAAGGTGTGCATAATCAATGAACAGAAATATTATGCTCGTGAATGGACCAACATAATCAATATGGACTCATACCCATGGCTGGCCAACCATTCCCAAGGGTGCAGCAAGTATTCTTTATTGCAATTGACATTATTCACAATGCCTGACTGGGCTCTTGATGTTGGCATTGATGCTAGGCCACCACACAACTTCTGGCGATCATTTGCATCTTTGAGATGCTTGGCTGGGCACTGTGTAACAATGGAATAGTAGACAGGTTGAAACGTAGTAACAAGCTAGAAGAATGGAGCAATTGTTTTACTCTGTTAAAACCTTCTGGGGAGTCTTCCAAGAACAATAGTAACATTTCTTTTGCCAATAATGTCGACCAGTTTGGTTAAGAAAAAGCCCATAGTAATTTACCAATCCCAAAAATGACAAATTCAGCAATGTTTTTTGGGGGCTGGTGCCTCCTTTATGGCCTTGACTTGTCATCCATGGGGTGTAATCGTTGTGCATCTATATGGTACCCCAGGTAGGTGGCACCATTGGCTTGAAAAGTACATTTCTGCTTTTTAAGTGAACTCCAGTCTTTTGAAATCTCTTCAGCACTTCCTTTAAATTTGCTACATGCTCAGCTTCTGTTGAGCGAATTATGAGAACGTCATTAAGGCACACCACAACTTGCGGCAACCCTTGAGCAAACTCTCCATTGTCCACTGGAAAACTGCATATTCTGAAGACACATCTAAAGTTTGGTACATGTACTGGAACATCCCTTTTGTGTGCGTTTATTGTAACATAGCCTCAGGAAGTTAATTAATTCAAGTTGCTGACATGCTTGTCTCATATCCAGCTCTGTATAAGGGTGAGCTCCAGCCAGCTTTGCATACAGATCTTTAGGATTGGATATTTATTCAACGTGGCAGCCCAATAAACTCTTAATTTGTAATACGGATACAAACTTTTTTTCTGGTTTCAATACAAAAACAATTGGTGCTACCCATTCCAAGAATGGTTGGATTCTGGTTGGATAATGCCCAGTTCTTCCAATTGCTTTAATTCAGTATCTACTTTCTCTTCTAAAGCATATGGTACTCACCCTGAAGTATTAAGGGGTTGCCTCAGGGTCCACATACATCTTTGCTTGTAGACTTAATTTTGCCTAATTCATCTTTGAAGATGCTCTGTTATTTCTTAATCATTTTGAGCACTCCTTCCTGCAATTGGAAAATTTTCTTCCCATTTAACTTGATTTCCTTAAGCCAATTGTGGCCAAGAAGGTTGGTCCTTCATGATCACTGAGAGTTGAGCAGACTGTTGCCCATAGCTTACAGATACCATTGCATGCCTTGCTTATGTACAGATTAAAACTATACAGAGGCTTGTAACCTCATGGCTGCAATCAGCTCCTGAGGTGACTCTAAATATAAAAGAGAAGGTGAGTCTCCAACTTCTCCCTGATTGGTTTTGTAGGTCATGTGACCCTTAATCTGCAGTTTGATCCTTAAAGGAACAATCACCACAGTTTAATAACAAAGACATTTAAAAAAATTCAAGATCATTTGAATGTTTATTGTAGCATTGTATGCAATCTGCATTACATTATCTGATTTTCAATACTGAATTGACTGAAACTAAAATATGCCATGATTTGCACCTAATTAAAGGATGGTGGGTATACTTGCACATTGACATAGTGATCATGCAGTTGGCCGCACCAGCACCACAATTCATTTTAAAAATCTATTAAATCAGTTATCAGGATAAAATGTCATCACGATTTCTAAAGGTAAACACAGCTGGAGTAATGTACACAATAACTTCCTTTCAGTATGAGTAACCTAATCTGCTGGAAAGTGAAAACAAATTTGATATTTGCTCATCAATAAAAATCAGGCTGCCTTCCAGTTCTGTTTTCTTTACGCACGAACTCTTGCAGGCACACACACACACACACACACACACACACACACACACACACACACACACACACACACACACACACACACACACACACACACACACACACACACATACAGTTTGTCAAGTGGACATGCCAGCCCTGCATGAGTGCCCAGTTTGTTACCTGCTGAACATTCATCCTATTGAGGGAATACTTCAATAATCTTCATACCTAGCTTTAATGATTGGAGAAAATTTATTTCATTTACTGGGTCTACAATGATTGTTTTCCTATCTAGAAGCACAGAAACAATGAACCAGACATAAGAACACTATGAATTTTCTTTTATTTACATATTGTAATGGTGCACTATTCTCTCTAATTGTATTGCTTTCTCAAGCATATGTGTGTGCATGAGTGCTGAATGATTGATGTAGGATTTGGACTTCTGGGGTGAATAAATAATCCTCTTTTTTTAAGCCCGTAAAAGCTTGCTGCTGTTTTTAAATTGACTGCACACTCTAGAGGTTACAAAACACAGACATTCCTCTTCAAAAGTAATACAATAAGGAAAAGGGTACAAAGGTTTTGATTCGCCCTTGATCTTGTTTGTAGCATAATACTAACTCAATTCACACCAGGAGAAAATACAATATATAACTGTTTAGCAACAAGGCATGATGGCACAATGGTTAATGCTGCTGCCTCACAATGTCGGGGACCCAGGTTCGATTCCTGGCTTGGGTCACTGTTTGTGCAGAGTCTGCATGTTCTTCCCATGTCTGCATGGGTTTCCTCTGGATGCTCCGGTTTCCTCATGCACTCCAAAAAATGTGCTCATTAGGTGCATTGGCCATGTCAAATTCCCTATCAGTGTATGCCAGAGTGTGGGGATAGGGGATTTTCACAGTCACTTTGCTGAGGTGTTAATGTAAGGCCACTTACGACACTAATAAATAAACAAAAGAATACAAATAAACAATCTATTAATACAAAAACAGCTTATAAAAGAAAATACAGTGAAAGGGATTAAAAGGAAATGAATGAGAAAAAGATGAAAAAATAAAGAAATGTAAATAAAGTGAAGATAGAAAAAGTTTTGTAAAGCTTTTAAGAATGTCACTTTTACGTGATACAGAAGGATGCGTTACCAATTTTACTTTGCGCTAATATAATTGGAAACCTGTTTTCACTGCATTAGAGCAGAGTTAAGGAGGATGGATTTTTTAAATTTGTTCTTGGCCTATTAGGAATTCAGCATTTTTGTCCATGCTTGGACCAAGGCTGGAATGTGATGCCTGGCAATGGTAGAACCCCAACACAGTGAACTGGTTGTTGCTGAGCAAGTGCCACTTTCCATCATGTCACGTATAATTGAGAGTATCAAGGACATTAATGAACTAGATTGGTTTTTATAACAACCAGTAGTTTCATGATCAGGTGCTAGCTTTTTATTTTGCAGATTTATCTCATTAATTGAATTTAAATTTCTTGGTTGACATGGGGAACTGATATTCCCAGAGTTCTGGATCTCCAGTGCAGTGACACTAATACAATTCTGCTGCCTCATAAGTTCTGAAACCATTCAGACTTCATTGCTCAACAAACTCTGATCAGCAGTGTGAGTTTAATAACTGAGTAGCTTTTATGATAAGAGAAGTTAATTTTTAAAACATGGATAAGTTATCCAAGTTAATTTTTAATTCAAATGTTTAACTTGATCGGCTGGACTTCTAAATGTGATATTCTAAGTCCAACATTTGTCAGTTACTTTTGATAGCAGATTAATTGAAAACACCTTGTCCCATAAATAGCTGGAAAAATTACTCAGATAATTGAAGATTATCATAGGCTTGCAGTAACCAACAAACCTCAATAAAAGTAGTGTTAGATTGCTCCATCATGCTGCATGTGATAGAGAGGGTGAGGATGACAATTCCAGCATGCAGCTTGTGATTGAAAATCTCATGTTTGTGTTGACAGCCTGATAAGTTTTGTTTTTAATTAAGCTATGATCCCAGGTGATGCTGCTATCAGACAAATCAGATCCCAGAGTGGAACTATGCTTGATATATCCTCACTCTTAATTTTTGCGTTCAAGACATGGATGAACAAAGTCATAGGATTGCCGATTAACTTTTAACAAAAAAAAACATGAATTAAGCAAGAAAAGATTGGCTATAAAATCCAATTCCTTCACCCTAGCCACATGTTCACAGATAAATACAGATTTCTAAGGATAGAACAAGTTACCAAATCTATCTTGTATTCTAATATTCTTTGTAAGTATGCAGTCCATGTAACCAATAGCTGAAATGTGGTCTGACACACCACACTCTGAAACCAAGTGACTGATGTCACCCAATCCACCCAACTTTTGTGGATTTCTCATCAAATCCTCCCAGATGCTTGTCACACTGTGAGTCAACTGGTCTCCCAGCAAATGCCTCATCTCAGGGTGTCCGTTCTGGACCAACCTGCCTCAGCCATTCAGTTCTACATAACACCAACAACCCAGCTCAGAATCAGCACCTGGTTGATGATCCCACAATGGAAATCTCACGCTTTGACCTCCCATATAGTGGGGGGTAGGTCAAACTGAACCATTTCACAACTAGAATCAGACACTGCGTCAACAACCTCTTCCATGGGAGACATCGTGACTCTCTCCTATGCAACTGTGGCAAAGTGCAAACCATGTTGTAGATGATCAACTAGTGCCCCAATGTGTATTTCAGTGGTCGTCTCACTACCTACACCAGGCTGATGAGGATGCTGCCAACTGACTGAAGAATTTCAAATTTGACATCTTGCTGTTCATCTGTGCATATTACAGTAGGTCTGGAACCTGGGCTTTCCAATCACCACACTAGAAGAACTTAGAAATTTTTTTCCTGCACAAGGCTTTCTCTTGGATGCGTTCTCCAAGGATCCAAGTCCAGGGTTTCAACTTCTCCCTTCAGTATTCCTCTGCCCTAGATCATAACATATATTCAAACTTCCACATGACCTCTCAGGTACACAGCATGCCAACAGAACAGTAGTGTTGTCTACCTTAGGATGATTTGGATGTCTGGCTTCTCGCTAGCTGATACTTCTAAGACTTCATCTAGTAGCTCTGTCTTACTTCTTTACTCCTTTAACTTCAGAGAACATGTCTTGTTTAGATTCCAGTTCTTTGTTCCTTTGACTTCAGTCTTTCTGGAGCTTTTCTTTTCATTCCCTGTTTTCTGGAACTTTCTGTTCTTTGGTTTCTGAGACTTGCTTTCTGCCTCTCTGCCTATATTAGCATCCCCTATGGACAGTTTCTTGTTTCTGGGTTACCTGGCTGCAGACTGAAAATAAGTGCTTCTGCTTTTCAATGTGGGATTCTGTTTGGTAAGAAACAGTTTAATTCATTTTAAAAGGATGCAGTTGTTTTTATGTTATAAAAATTCATTTAGCGTGCTGGCAAAGTTTAAAGTGAAGTTGAACTATAGATTTGTAGGCACCTTTGTTTAACATGAAGTAAACTGAAGTTTTAATGATTTCTTAGCACACGAATACAGAAACGCTAATTAAGCTTACTTAACTGTGAACTTATTCCTCATAATACAATACAAATATAATTTATTTCCCATCTTTATATCCTAATAAATAAATGAATGTTGTTGGGTTGACTGGCATTTTAATCTCTTTACAACAATCTGAGGTCCCTATCTTCATGAAGCAAATGAAGACGATCATCATTCCAGTACCAAAGAAAAGCCAAGCAGTGTGTCTTAATGACTATCGTCCAATAGTTCTGACACCCATTATTATGAAGTGCTTCAAAAGGTTAGTCATGGCATGAAACAATTCCAGACATCTGGACTGCCTGGATCCATTACAGTTCGCCTACCACTGCAACAGGTCCATAGCAGACACCATCTCCCTGGCCCTGCACTCAACCCTGGAACACCTAGATAACAAAGACACCTATGTCAGACTCCTATTGATTGATTTCAGCTCAGCCTTCAACCCCATTATTCCTACGAAACTCATCTCTAAATTCTGTGGCTCGGGCCTTGGCTCCCTCCTCTACAACTGGATCCTGAACTTCCTAATCCACAGATCACAATCCGTAAGGATGGGCAACAACACTTCCTCCATGATCATCCTCAACATCAGTGCCCACAAGGCTGTGTTCTCAGCCCCTTACTATCCTCCTTACACACCTATGACTGTGTGGCCAAATTCCCCTCCAACTCCATCTTAGTGGGTTGGATCTCAAACAATGATAGCATAGAGTACAGGAATGAAATAGAGAATGTGGTGAACTGGTGCGCCGACAATAATCTTTCCCTGAATGTCAACAAAAGGAAGGAGATTATCATCAACTTCTGGAAACGTAGTGGAGAATATGCCACTCTCTACATAAACTGGGATGAGGTAGAAAGGGTTGAGAGCTTCAAGTTTTTAGATGTCCCGATCACCAACAATCTGTCCTGCTCCTCCCTCGCTGGTACCATAGTTAAGAAACCAAAAGAGAACATGCCTGAAAATCTCAGCAGGCTTGGCAGCATCTGTAAGGAGTTTTGAATCCAGATGACTCTTTGTTAAAGCTGGAGTTTTGAGAAAGGGCTGTCTGGATTTGAAACATCAGCTCTTTTTGCTCCTTACAGATGCTGCCAGACCTACTGGGATTTTCCAGCATTTTCTCTTTTGGTTTCAGATTCCAGCATCCACAGTAGTTTGCTTTTATCTATAGTTTAGAAAGCCTATCAATGCCTCTACTTTTTCAGAAGACTAAGGAAATTTGGCATGTCTGCTACGACCCTCACCAACTTTTATAGATGCACCATAGAAAGCATTAGTTCTGGTGTATCACAGTTCAGTATGGCTCCTGTTCTGTCCAAGACCGCAAGAAACTACAAAAGGTCATGAATGTAGCCCAATTCATCACGCAAACCAGCCTCCTATTCATTGACTCTGTCTACACTTCCCTCTGCTATGGCAAAGCAGCTAGTATAAGTAAGAATCCCACACACCCCTGTCATTCTCTCTTTTGCCTTCTTCCATCAGGTAAAAGATACTAAAGTCTGAGGTTACATACCAACCGATTCAAAAACAACTTCTTCCCTGCTGCTGTCAGACTTTGAATGGACCATTCTTGCATTAAGTTGTTGTGTCTCTACATTCTAGTAACACTACATTCTGCATTTTCTTATTTCATTCTCTATGAATGGTATGCTTCGTCTGTGTAGCACGCAAGAAACTGTATAATACATGTGACAATAATAAATCAAATCAAACTCAAAATGATAGGTTGGCTCTAAGTTGTGGAGTGAAGCTTTACTTCAGAGCTTTAGCATTGTAATCTGGATTGATGGTGAGAATGAATCATTGAATCATTCATTTAATCATTCTACAGTGCAGAAGGAGGACATTTGACTCATCATGCCTGTCAAATGTTTTAAAGTTCTATCCAATTAGATCCACTTCCCTGTATTTTCCCCAGTGCCCTGCAAGTATTTTCCTTTTTAACTGTACATCCAATTCCCTTTTGACTAATATCATTGAATGTCTCCACCACTTTTCAGATTATGCATCCCAGTCATAATGATGCATTAAACAATTTTCATTTCCCACCTGGTTCTTTCGCCAGTTATGTTAGATATGTGTAATTTAGTTAGTGAACTCTTCTGTCAGTGGAAGCAGTTTCTCCCTATTTTCTCTGTCTATCAGGACTCTTCATGGTAGTGAACGTCTCTATTAATTCTCCACTTCATCACCTTCTAAAGAGAACAATCTCAACTTCTCTGGACTACCCACATAGCTAAATTCTCTTATCCTTACTATCATTTTAATAAATTTCCTCTGCATCTTCACCAAGGCCTTGATACTCTGACTAAAATCTGGACTCCAAATTTGGATGCAATACTCCAGCTAACCAGTAATTCTCAGAATAAAGGTTCATTCAGACTGTCTTATTTTTGGACTCTATTCTTCTATTTATAATGCCAAATAAATGATTTTGTTTTCAATAATTTATGAACTTGTCCTTGCACCTGCAAAGATTTATGTATGTAAATCTCCAGGTCTCTTTCATATTGAACCCATTTAAAATTATACTGTTTAGTTTATGTCATCTCTCTTCATTCCAAAATATACACTTTTCTCTGCATTAAGTTTAATTAGCCATGTTTCTGTATATTTCACCAGTTTGTCTATATCCTCCTAGAAACATAGGAACACATGTTACTTGCATCCACTCTGTTCCTTTAAATATTTTGTAGGTTTCAATGAGATTACTGCCCATTCTTTGAAACTCTAGCAAACACAGGCCCAGTTTGCCCATATTCTTTTAAAAAGATCTTGAAGTCTGCTACTGTCCTCCTCATTGTTAGCTATTGTTCCAAGCTTTGTAATTGCTCCAAGCTTTGAGTGCGTGCCTCCTAACAGCAGGACCAGGTAATTTATATTTTTGAAAATAAACTGTGGATGCATATATCAAACATCGAATGCCACAGTTGTATGCTGCCCTCTTGTGTGATAAAAAATTGTTCACTACCACTCTGTGCTTTCTATCTCTAACTTATTTTTCACCTATTTGCCACTGCCTCTTCAAACCGACGGACTTTGATTTTGTTAACAAGTTCATTGTGAGGTATTTAGTGAAATGTCTTTTGAAACTCAATACAAAATATCAGTTGCATTACTTCTCCATTGAATGAACACAATCAAGTTTCGCAGGCACAATTTTTCTTTAACAATGATGTTACCTGTTATGCTCTTCCAAGTGACAATTAGTTTAGTTCTGAATTACAGTTTCTATAAATTTCTTATTAGGCTGACTGGCCAATGGTTACAGGATCTTTCAGGACCTTAGTTTGGTCATGCAGAGGGCACTCTTCCTGAATCTCTCTTTGCACTGTCTATGACATCAGTAAGAAATCTCACAACACCAGTTTTAATTCCAACCAGTTTATTTGATAGTAATCCCACAAGCTTTCGGAAACGGTGTTCCTTCATCAGGTGTGTGGAAAGTTCTGGTCAGAGAAAGGCACATAAAGACAGACACACACAGATGACAGAATATTGATTAGAATACAAGTCTTTGCAGCTAATCTGCTATTCAAACATTCTACATTATGACATCAGTGCCAATGACTGAAGAACTCTGATGATTAAAATACTGCAGATCAATCTATAGAATAACTGATGCAGAATTATAGACATTTCTCTGGGTTAGAGCAATATCATCACCACTGCCAAATGAAGGGCTTAGGAGAGGTGTAGTGGAGAGGGTGGGCCAGTGAGGACTTGGGGCTGTTGTGGGCAAGATGCACAGAATTTGCTCAGATGAGGAGGATCGTGACAGACACCTCCAGACGCTGAAGGATGCCCTCGTGAGAACAGGATATGGCACTCGACTCATCAATCGACAGTTCCGACGTGCCACAACGATAAACCGCACTGACCTCCTCAGAAGACGAACACGGGACACGGTGGACAGAGTACCCTTTGTTGTCCAGTACTTCCCCGGAGCGGAGAAGCTACGACATCTTCTCCGGAGTCTTCAACATATCATTGATGACGATGAACATCTCGCTAGGGCCATCCCCACCCCCCCACTTCTTGCTTTCAGACAACCGCACAACCTCAAACAGATCATTGTTCGCAGCAAACTACCCAACCTTCAGGAGAACAGTGACCACAATACCACACAACCCTGCCACAGCAACCTCTGCAAGACATGCCAGATCATAGACATGGACGACATCATCAAACGTGAGGATACCATTCACCAGGTACACGGTACATACACTTGCAACTCGGCCAACGTTGTCTACCTAATACGTTGCAAGAAAGGATGTCCCGAAGCATGGTATATTGGGGAGACCATGCAGACACTACGACAGCGGATGAATGAGCATCGCTCAACAATCACCAGGCAAAACAGTTCCCTTCCTGTGGGCGAACACTTCAGCAGTCATGGGCATTCGGCCTCCGACCTGCGGGTAAATGTTCTTCAAGGGGGCTTTCGTGATACACGACAGCGCAGAGTCGCTGAGCAGAGACTGATAGCCAAGCTCCGCACACATGAGGACGGTCTTAACAGGGATCTTGGCTTCATGACACACTATCTGTAACCCCCGTAACTTGCCTGGGTTAGCAAAAAACCTCACTTACTGTGCTGTCTGGAGAAAATACACAATTCTCCAACAATGCTCAGGATTCCCTTCACACACATTGTTCGCCACTTTAACACTTGAATAGCAGGTTAGATGTAAGGATTCGCATTCTAATCAGCAATCTCTGACTGTCTGTGCTGATGTGTGCTATTGCAGACCAGAACACTGCATTTGCCTGAAGAAGACACAGGAGTCGAAAGCTCGCTTTTTTACTATCAAATAAATCGGTTGGATTATAAATTGGTGTTGCTAAATTCTTACTGAGTTCTTACCACCCCAATCCAACGCCGGCATCTGTACATCGTGGGCAAGATGCGCCAGAGAGAGTAGCTGAGTGAAGTGTAAACCAGTACCATCTCTGTCTCTCAAGTGTACACAGTAAGAAATCTCACAACGAAGGAGCAGCGCTCTGAAAGCTAGTGGTGTTTGCTATTAAATAAACCTGTTGGACTTTAACTGATGTTGTGAGACTTTTTACTGTGATTACCCCAGTCCAACGCAGGCTTCTCCACATCATGTCAAGTGTACACCAGTGGTGAGAGAAACTGTGTATTTGCCAGCAGATGCAGTGGGAACTGAGTGCACATGCACACCTGTCCCTGGTGCCTAGTTAATCAGCTTCAATTAATCAGTTGCAGTGTTTTTTTGTAAAGAAATATAAAATTGAAACCCTGCAGTCCTTTAGCACCACTTACATATCCAAAGAAGATTGGAAGATTGCAATCTAAGCTTCTAATTTCCACATTTACTTCCTTTGGCACTTTGGATCCTATCCAGATTAGAGATCAAGAAAAGTCACACATTGTTGAGGGTGTTAAACTGAATCTACTGGTTCTGGTGAATGTTAATTGTTCCATGATATTATTTGAAGAAGAATAAGTAGTGCTCTTAACCACATTTTTTTCCTGAAATCTACATCCAAATAAATGAACTGTGCATAGCAATAGTAATTTCATCTATATTAAAGCTGTGATTCATGATTAGACTTTTACATCTGTGTTAGAAGTTTGTGTGTTCAAGCCACTTTTAAGGATTTGAGCACTTGTCAGCTGACAATCCAGTGCAATATTGAAGAGTGCTGCGCTGTCTCAGATAAATTGTTTAATCCCTGAAAATGGTGTCAATGATTGTGGTGCACTATTAACAACCTACACAATTCAGTAGAATGCAGGCAGCACGCCATTTTGTTTAAGCCCCATATAGAAGACGGGCTATAATGAGGAGGGACATTGCTGAGACTGTGGTCCTTGGTGGGGTTGAAGACAATGTCGATGAAGTTATCTGCTTACCTAGTCCTCCTTCTCATCCCATTTCTCCCTCATCTGCATTCTCTTCTAACACAGAAGTTGCTGATGTTGGAAGCATGCACCTCTTACTTTCTCTTCCCCACTCACCATAATCCTTTTGTCTTCAGATACCCAAGCACATAATCTGACCGGGAAATGAAAGAATAGCAAGAAGAGGGTGAAGATCAATGAAGACAGTGTGCAATTTCAACTGTAACCAGCTAATAGAGACAATAGAAACTAGAAGCAGGTATAGGCCATTCAGTCCTTTGAACCTGCTCTGCCATTCATTATGATCATCAAATTCAATATCCTGAGCCCCCCTTCCCCCATATCGCTTGGTCCCTTTAGCTCCAGGAGCTATATCTATGGAAACATATTGCTCAGATACTAATACTTTACGTAGTTTAGAAGAGGTTAGTAAAGTAGAAGTCAAAAGAAATATACCAACATCTAGATTGTAAGTATCTAATGATCTTTGTATTCTTTTGATCTCAGTATGCCAATCTTTCTACCAATATTGCAACTACTACACTTTCTGTCAGAACTGTACACATATGCCATTGATGTCTTTTTGAAACTCTAAAGGGCTTCATATCAGCCAATTCAATTCAATATCACCGTGCGGCCTTTTGAAGAAGGCTATTATCCTGCTAATTGCCTGAAAGGGTCAATTTTGCATGGCAAATCAGCTTCTCACTGCCAATGAAACTGTTCCAATGCAGGGAAACACAGCAAGTTAGTTAGATCAATTACCAATTAAATTGATTGGGATTTGACTTATTTTTGTCACTTGTATTGGGATACAGTGAAAACTATTATTTCTTGCGCACTATACTGACAAACCCAGGTTCGATTCCTGGTTTGGGTCACTGTCTGTCTGGAGTCTGCATTTTCTTCGCAATGTCTCTGTGAGTTTCCTCTGGGTGCTTTGGTTCCCCCTTCCCTCCCCACAGAATCCAAAGGTGTGCAGGTTAGGCTGATTTGCCATGCAAAATTGACCCTTTCAGGCAATTAGCAGGATAATTTTGTGGGGTTATGGGACCTGGATGGGACTGTTCTTGGTGCAGGCTCAATGGGAAGAATGGCCTCCTATACTGTGTGGAGGCTATGATCCATTGCTTGATAGGCTCAGTTATGATACCATTCATAGAGAAGGAAAGGAGAGGGTGAAAAATGTAGTATTACAGTCATAGCTAGGGTTTAGAGAAAAATCAACTTAATTTGATTTACTATTGTCACATGTATTAGGGATACAGTGAAAAGAGATAAATTTTACCAGGCCACCAGGAACACTGTTCTGCTCTTCAAATAGGATCTTTTACATCTACCTGGGAGGGCAGGCAGGATGCCAGTTTAATGCCTTCTTCAAAGGAGTTCCTACTCCAGGAAAGTTCAATGAAACAATGGAAACTCACCGTGTTTCCCTGCATTGCATCAGTTTCATTGGCAGTGAGAAGCTTTGTAGTGTCTTGAAGTTTTGAAAGAATCTATCCTACATCAATGGGAATTTCTACTCCAGGGAAGTTCAATGAAACAATGGAAAGTTGCTGTGCTTCTCTGCATTGGAACAGTTTCATTGGTAGTGAGAAGCTTTGGGGAATCTTGAAAGTTTTGAAAGATTAATGGGAATTCTTACTCCAGGGAAGTTCAATGAAACAATGGAAAGTTGTGTTTTCCCTGCATTAGAACAGTTTCTTTGACAGTGAGAAGTTTTGGGGTGTGTTGAAAGTTTTGACATATGCTATCCTATATCAATTGGAGTTCCTACTCCAGGGAAGTTCAATGAAACGATGGAAAGTTGCTAAGTTTCCCCTGCATTGCAACAGTTTCATTGACAGCGAGAAGGTTTTGGGAGTCTTGAAAGTTCTGAAAGATGCTATCCTGTATCAATGGGAGTTCCTACTTCAGGTCAGTTCAATGAAACGATCCATTACTCATTCACTCTGAACCGCCACTACAGGAGAGGCTCTCCATTGGTCCACTAGATATCCAATCAAAGCTGGAGCTTCGGCGCACGCGCACTTGCCGATTTCGGTGTGCGCGTGCCCGGTTCAGTGCGCCTGCGTGCTGACTCTCCGCTCTGGCGTGATGGCGGCGCAGGTGGACTGTGAGTTCCTGGTGAAGAAAGCTCGGGAGTTAGTGGCGGAGGATCCGTGGGCTGCCAAAGCCTGGCTCATCACAGCCAGGACATTGTACCCTACGGACTTCAGTATTCAGGTCGGTGTGAGCCGGGGGAAGAGGAGAGACACGACAGAAAAGATGATGGTAATGGGATTATTGTTGAACGTGTCCTGGAGTGTTTTATGCTTCATAGCCATTGTCAACAATAATCTTCACCGTCCGTTAAACTTCTCAGTTTTACATGTAAGGGGCTACAGTTTACTGTTTTACAGTTCAGTACAGTGTATAACATCTGTATCTCCTAATGATTGACGTCTAGCACAGTCACAGCTCTGGAAAACTGTGTGAAAACTCTGTCCAAGTTATATTGTTTGTAAGTCATGCTGTCTGCTCTGCATTTTTGTTTACTTTTTGACAAATGACAACCCTGTACAGGGTATAGTGTTAGGTATTGACACAAAAACAAAAAAAAGTTGGAAAATCGCCATAGGTCTCACAGCATCATCAATGGAGTGAGAATGAAGCCAATGTTTTGAGTTGTGGTAATCCTTTGCCAGCTCTGACTTGAAACGTTAGCTCTATTCTCTTGCCATCAATGCTGTCAGACCTACTGAGATTTTTCAGCATTTTTGATAAAGTTTCAGATTCTAGCATCCACAGTATTTTGCCTTTATCTCTGTTAAGCATTGGCATTTATCTTCAGGGTGCATAACAATTTATTGATAGTTTCATAGAGTGGTGCATCACAGCTTTTACCTTGCAACTTGCTCAGGCAATGAATGTATTGTTTATTTTAAAAATTAAAGTGCGTTTAAGAAAAAGTTAAAGTTTTCTTCTTTACATTAAAAAAACTCAGCACCCTTAAATTAAAATCCAACCTTATAACTCCTTGATATTTTGTACTGTATAATGCAATGTAGTATGTGTAAAGTAATTTACAATTGTGGTCCAACCTCTGTGACCCACATACATTCCAGTTTTCGCTAATAGGAAAATAAAGGCTCCTTTTACCCTCTAAGGATCATAAGGAAGTTTCAACCCACATTTTCATTGATGTTCATTGCAAAATGTGCAAGTGTTGAGTTTGCATAAATTGGCACTAAATTTGGAATTGCTGTTAGAAATATAGGAATTTTGAGTATTTTTTTAAGACAATTTGGTTTGACTGGAGAACAGTTGATGCTTTGGAAGGCTGGAGTATTTTAATGTTTATTTATTTGTGCCACAAGTAGGCTTATATTAACACTGCAATGAAGTTACTTTGAAAATCCCCTAGTTGCCACACTCTGGCACCTGTTCGGGTACACTGAAGGAGAATTTAGCATGGCCAATGCACCTTACCAATGCATTTTTTGGACTGTGCGAGGAAACCAGAGAACCAAAGGGAATCCCCACACAAACGTGGAGAACGTGCAGACTCCGAACAGACAGTAACCCAAGCTGGGAATCGAATCCAGGTCCCTGGCACTGTGAGGCAGCAGTGCTGGCCACTGTGCCACCTAGGAGTCATTTGTGCTTACTTTAATAAAAAGACTTAAAAAAATATATAAACGGGAGACAATGAGGTATCTCTTCTACTTAGAAATTAGTTGTTTCAAATCATTCTGTTTCTACGTGTTCTGCAATTCCTTTGATTCTATATCACATTTTGTTCAATAAATACTCTAAAGCAGTTTGTGATGTTTAATTATAGTTGTAGGTGTTATATAAATGCATGTTCTAAAAATTGTTAGTATTTGCATCATATCACATAGTCTTCTGATTGGATTTATTAGGCAGTCTAGTGAACTAAGTCCAAGCAACGAAATATAACTTCCTAATCAGAGGTTTCTGATTAAGATCTGGAAAGAGATGTGGGCCTATCCATTACCCAGACTGGACTCTCAGCCTCATTTCCATTGTAGTTGGAAAGCAAACCTATTATTACTTTCAAAAAAATCCCCATTCTGTCAGTTGCATGGGCTGTTTGAATTCAATAGCTTGACACATTCCTGATTCTATTCTATAAAATAATTCTAATTACTTTAGTTAACTTGTGACTGAAGGAAATGAATGTGTTCAGGCAGTTAACAGGAGCAGTATTTGAAAAAATACACAGATTCTTTACTCAACAGATCTGAATAAATTAAACCATTTTATTCTGTTCCCCTGAAACATCTTTAGTGACACACTGTTTATTTTGCAAGCCTGGGAACTGATTGAAATAGCTAGTAATAACCAGTTCAAAATCCAAGAGATAATCTGTCATGGAGAAAAATGTTTCGATTTTGACAGGGCAAGACACAGTTTTGACACAGTTGTAGGAATTTGTTTTGGGACTAATTAATGTGGAAGATCACAGTCACATTATAATATATGCATCCTGAAATGATTTAAAGGTGAAAATTGAGGTATGTTTTACTTGCCCTTTTAACTTGTGACGTTAGGAGAACTATTTGATTAAATTTTAACTGTAATCCATTACCAGCTGTTCTCTGATATCTGACCTATCTTTAATTTCATTCAATTCTTGTGTTGCCATCACAACTGAACTTGTGGGAGTGAAACCGTAGCACTCTGGTTAAATAGTCCAATGAGTACAAAGACAATTAGTGTATTTTTTAAGCTAATATTCATATATGGTAAAGTCCTGGATTAATATTTTAGCATTTAACTGAAAGTTGTGCTGGTTATTATCAAATTGCAGCTCATTTCCATCACAGATTAATTGAAATATATATGTCAGTATAATTGAAATATTTATGTCAGTATTATTGAAATATGATATTGAAATGTTTTGAACTAATTTACTGTTTATTTCCCCCTGCACTAATGTTTCAATTATTCTTAATTATCTTAACAATAAACAGAAGTGCAAAGTAAGTTTCAATATGTTCTGCTGGCTTATACTTTGTGATTATAATGAGAGCAAAATTGTTGGCGTTTGTTATCATTCCTCTGAAACTGTGAGAAACTTCTGGCATCTGCACATGCATAGCTAAATGCAGATACCCATTAGTTGCTGTCAGTGATTCCCCACTGCTTCACAGGGTGTCCTGTTGAAGTCTTTGTCGATATGAATAAATTTGAAATTGCTATTTTAAGAGTGAACTTCCACTTTTCACATTATTAATCTTGCTGTAAAAAATTAAGTTGATGAATGAGGTGTGTCTTGATTCTTCATGCCGTACTTAGCCATGATTACCACTGAATGACCCCTAAATCTATTTTTTTATTTGTGGAATTTTTTCATCCCATTCTTAAAAAAATATCATGTTTTGGTAAATTATTTTAAGCTTATGAAATTTTACTTTTTACTTTAATCCTATGTATAAGCCCCAATATTTATTTCACTCACTAAAATTATAAGTTAAAAACAATCAAACCTGCTTGTTATTTCCTGGTTTGCTGTTTTTGCAAATTCATCAATATGATTGGCTGCTTAGCCAGCTTGATTATGTCGCCATTGCTGGATGCCATTAAACTCTTATAACTGCTGCCAGAATGTAAATGACACGGTCAAGATAAAATCCATGAATTGGAATCCCCTGGACAGCTTTCTTCATGATTAGTGATGTCTGCTGTTACTTTAATGTTGACTGCAAAATCCAGACACTTACTGCTCTAGTGCCAGCATTCTCTTAGCCAGAATCCAGATGATAAAATAAAAGCTGGCAGGGATGGATTAACGACGAATGGCTGGAGTGAGATCACACACAATGCTTGCTTCTTGATTTTAAATGGTTCCTGAGCTCAATTGCCCATTTCACTTCCAGATTTATTACCTGGGGTCAGTCAGCAGATTATTGATATTTGAAACTCAACTTTTGCTCTCTCTTGTTTTCTCTCTTGAGCTATAACTGAATACTGCTTTTATGAAATCATCTAACTGCTATGGATTAGTTGTATGGATTTTCTATTAATATTCGTTTCTAATCTTAGTATGAAATGTACACAATTGAGCGAAATGCTGAGAGAACAGCTTCAGCTGGGAGACTCCTTTATGACATGTAAGTAACACAACAAATAACTTTCCACACAAACAGGAGCAATAAAATGCTTTGAGATACTGCTAGGTAGCTCAAAGGAAGATGTAAAGAAGAAATAGCAAATGTCAGAAATCTGGCAAAACAAAATGTTGATGATGTACCTGAACAGAAAATATTTTTGGTATAGATCATTTATTAGACTTCATTCTCGGGAGCTTATATAGGTTCTGAATTTGAAATAATCATTATTACAGGAGAGTTTTCTCTTTTTAATCCTAGAAAAGAAACATTTAATACTTTTGATATCATCAATTAATGGAATTATTAATAAATTCTTTCGAGCAACAAGATAATAACTCATGCTCTTTAATTACATATATCTACATTGGGTAGTGAAACACAGTATTTACCATAAATTATAAATCAAACTATATTCTCTACCTGTATAATTAATCCAGTTTTATTTGCTTTGATATATCTGAGCCAACCACCATTTACCTGAATTCAAAACTTAAGTATTTTGTAGTTTGGTAATGGTATGCTTTCCAGAATAGTGAAATAATGTACATTACAAGTATCTCAGTATGATTTGTTTTAAATGCCAGGTTTGTAAATTTTCCTGATCAACCAATGGTATGGAGGGAAATAAGCATTATTACAGCAGCACTGCGTAATGATGTCCAGGACAAGCAAACACAGTTTTTACGAGGTAAAATATTGGTTAATGTTTCTTAATATCATATATTGTTTATTTGCCAAACTATTGTAAACCAACACACTGTTACTGATGCCAAAAGAGAAAATGTTGGAAAAATCTCAGCAGGTCTGGCAACATCTGTAAGAAGGGGAAAAAAGCTGACGTTTCGAGTCCAGATGACCCTTTGTCAAAGCCTTGCTGCCCATGCTGTATGTTGTATGCTACTTTACAAAGAAGACAGTGAATTTCTGAATCACTTAATCTAGAATGGCCTGTTATCCTGTGGGCTCTGTCTCATAAAAGTTCTTTGAGATCACTTAGCATCTCATTTAGAAAATGTCAAAGTTGTCTCCAGTGAAAGGTTATGCCGGTGTAGAAAAAAATAAAGTAGCATCTGTGTACAAATTGATAGTCAGCAAATTACAGACAAAATTTTAGCAAGTTTAATTGAGTTTGGCCACCATAATCTATGTAGTCATCTGATCCTATTGATTGGTTATGGACTTATAAGTCAACATCACTAATCCTTTTTTTGTTCTAAAAAGACTGCTATTTTGAAATAAATATTTGTCTCTACCATTGTATGAAATGTATATCGTTATGAATTGAATTAATATAACGAGAAAGGACGTCTGTTTTACATTTTTAGTTTCTTTGGTAGTTGAGACATTGGCTGGAATTTCACACTTCCCAGCAGCAGCATTTTAGTCAGTGTTTATACGCTGGGGTGGCCAATGATTTTATGCAGATGTTATTGGAAATGAAAAATGTTAATTAAGAGAAAAGTTTGGATAAGTTGAGGTAGCTTTCCTTAGAACAGAGCAGCAAATTTATTGAGATGTATAAAATTGAGGAACTTGAAACAGATAGGAAGGACCTAGTTCCATTAATAGAGAGGTCAATACCAAGGGGCATAGATTTAAAGTAATTGGTAGAAGGATAAGAGGACAGTTGAGTAATTTCTCACACAAGGTGGTGGAGCGCTCTGCCTGAAACAGTGGTAGAGGCAAAAAACATCATTGCGTTAAAAAATATACTTGGATATGCAAGGTACATAGGTGCCAAAAGGTAGAATGTGCAATTAGGCTGGATAACTTGTTATGCCAGCATTGCCATGATAGGTCAAATGGCCTCTCCTGGTGACCTAATCTTTCCTGTTTCTAAGTTGAGCATGTGACATTTAAAAATTTTGTGCAAATGCAGTGATGTTCCTGTTCGTAAGAGCAAAACAGCAAAGAGATATAATTTTGATCAGTTTGGTTAAATATGTAACAGATATTGATGACAGCAAAGCTGGATGAATTAGACTTCACGTGGTTCAGTGAGATAGTCCTTCTAATTTGACAGACTGAAATAGTTCAGTAGTGATCATATTTATTGTCATAAAGCTTTTTAACTGCTATTATAGGTTTTACAGTTGGGTCATCTGTGTTCTACCTGATTCCTATGTACAGGTTGGATTCAGAGCATTAAAAAATTCTTGTAGCACCACAACTGGTTTTGTGGAAAAAATAGTTAACTAATAAATTCAGTAACTTTGCAATATCATTCATTTATTTCTGAAACGTTTTGTACT
Organism: Sphyrna mokarran; assembly: GCA_024679065.1. Taxonomy (NCBI): domain Eukaryota; kingdom Metazoa; phylum Chordata; class Chondrichthyes; order Carcharhiniformes; family Carcharhinidae; genus Sphyrna; species Sphyrna mokarran. Next base: position 151,569,504 of record JAGIQG010000001.1, read on the forward strand.
AAAATATTGAATTATCTGATGCTTACATACTTTAATTGAAAGTACATAAAAGTGGGAATTTAATGCTTTAAATGAACTAATACATAATTTGAAATAACGAATTTTGAATCAAGAAACATAGACTCCTGTTTTCGGTTTTTGATAATTTAAAACTAGACCTTAGAACTCAGTGGGTAATGCAGTAAAAATTAACATTTGTTGTTCCCGCTTTTTCCAGAGGATGGCTTTTTTTTAATGAAGGAGAAGGAGCCCATAAATGATCAAAATAAAAATTAGGGTAATGGTGGTCACCATTACTTAAATGCAAATGCTGCAACAAATTCACTAGAGAATAGAAATGTGATTAAATACAGAAATCTAAACATTGCCATTGGAGATGTTCTGGCCTGTCATCAGCTTTATGAAAATTGATATCTTTCTATTTGAATCCCCTATCGAACTTGAAGCTCCTGTAGTTAAATGGCGTAGACAAAGCAAACTCACCACAGAAAGTTAAGTCATTTCAAGTCTAACTAACTGCATACCAATGTTATAATGTTAATTACTGCCAGCCTGAAAATTAGCTAGCGCAACTGTGGAGTTCATTCACAAAATCATGAATTGGTTACAGTAGAGGAGGGCATTTGCTCTGCTGTCTCTCTAAGGAGCAATTCATCTTGTGCCACATTTCTGCGTTCTCCACATAGCTCTGCATACTCTATTTTATATAATTTAGTTCCCTCTGGAATGCCTTGATTGAACCTCCCTCCACCAAACTCTGAGGCTGAGGCTGAGGATTCTTGATTCTTACCACTCATTGCATAACAGTGCATTCTGTCACTGTTGCTTCTTTTGCCAATTACTTTAAATATGTGCCCTCTGGTTAGAGTCATAGTGGTTTACAGCATGGAAATAGGCCCTTTTGCCAACTTGCCCATGCTTCCCAGTTTTTACCACCAAACTAGTTCTATTTATCCACTTTTGGCCCACATCCCTCTGTACCCATCTTACTCATGTAACTTCGAAATGATTTTTAAAAGACAAAATTGTACTCACTACTGCCTCTGGCAGTTCGCTCCAGATACTCACCACTCTGAGTGGAAAAAAATTCCCCATCTGAACCCTTTTTATCTCTCCCTTCTCATCTCAAACTATGCTCTCTAGTTTTTGTTTTCCCTACTTTTGTGAAAAGATGTTGATTATCCACCTTACCTAAGCCGTTCATTATTTTATAGATCTCTATATGATCACCTGTAAGCCTCCTGTGCTCCAGAGAAAGAAGTCCCAGTCTATCCAGTCTCTCCTTATAACTCAAACCATCTAATCCCAGTAGCATCCTAGTAAATGTTTTCTTGCCCTCTTTCTAGTTCAATAATATTGTTTCTGTAAGAGGGTGACCAGAACTGCACGCAGTATTGACCTTATTAATGTCTTGTACAAGTTCAACAAAATGTCCTAACTCCTTATTAAATGTTATGGCCAATGAAACCAATCATTCCGAATGCCTTCTTCCTCAACCTGTCCTCCTGTGACTCTGCTTTCAGCAGCTATGAACCTGTATTCTTAGGTCTCTTCCCAACACCCTACCATTAGCTGAGTAGCCCCTGCCCCAATTGATCTGCATCATCTTGCATTTATCTAAATTAAACTTCATCTGCCATTCGTCGCCCCATTAGCCCAATTAATCCGTTTGCAATGCTAGATAACCTTCTTCACTGTCCACTATGCACCAATCTTGGTGTTGTCTGCAAACTTACTGACCATGCCCCCTAAATTCTGATCCAAATCATTAATATAAATGACAAATAACATTGGACACAGCAGTGATCTCTGAGGCACACCACTGATCACGAGCCTCTAGTTTGAAAAACAGCCCTCTACAACCATTCTCTGCTTTCTGTTGTCAAGTCAATTTTATATCCAATTGATTATCTCATCCTAGATTCCATGACATTTAATCTTATGCAAAAACCTACCATGTGGTACCTTGTTAAAGACCTTGCTAAAGTCCATGGAGTCAACTGCACTGCCGTCATCTACCTTCTTGGTTACCTGTTCAAAAAACTCAATCAAATTCATGAGACATGATTTTTCACTCTCAAAGCCTTGCTGATTGTCACTTATCAGTCCTTGCCTCTCTAAATGCACGTAGATCCTGTCTCTCAGAATACCTTCTAATAACTTACCCCTACAGACCTTAGGTTCACCGATCTGCAGTTCCCAGGCTTTTCCCTGCAGCCCTTCTTAAAAGCACAACATTTGCCACCTTTCGTCTTCAGGCATCTCACCTGTGGCTGTTGATGATTCAAGTATCTCTACTAGGGGACCTGCAATTTTCTCCCTAGCCTCACATGAGATATTTTTCTTTAGGTCTGGGAATTTATCTATCTTGATGCACTTTAAGACTTCTAGCACCACCTTTTCTGTAATATATACACTCCTCAAGACATCACTATTTATTTCCCCAAATTCTCTAACATCCATGCCTTTCTCAACAGTAAATATCAATGAGAAATGTTAATTTAGGATCTCGCTCATCTCTTATAGATTCGCACATAGATGACCTTATTGAATCTTAACAGGCCCTATTCTTCCTCTTGTTACTCTTTTGCCTTTATATATTCGTAAAGCTGTTTGGATTCTCCTTTGCCTTTTAGCCAAAGCAATCTAATGTCCCATTTTTACCTTCCTGATTTCTCTCTTAACTACTCTGACAGCCTCTATACTCTTCAAGGGATCCACTTGATCTCAGCTGCCTATGCATGTCATGTGCCATCTACTCTTTTTTGACAGGACCTCAATAGCACAAGTCATCAGAGTTCCCTACTTCTACCAGACTTGCCCATCACTCTAAGAGGAATGCTCTTATCCTGAACCATGGTTAACATACTGTTGAAAGCCTGTCACTTACACCAGTCCTTTTGCCTGCCAACAGACTCCCCAAATCAACTTTTGACCGTTCCTGTCTAAAACCATCAAAATTGATCTTGTCCTAATTTAGAATTTTAAGTTTTGGGCCAGACCTATCATCTTCCATAGCTATCTTAACACTAATGGAATTATGGTCACTGATCTTAAAGTGATCCTTCACTAACACTTCTGTCACCTGCCCTTCCTTATTTCCCAAGAGGAGGTCAAGTTTTGCCTCCTCTCTAGTCAAGCCATCCATATGCTGAATGAGAAATTCCTTTTGAATACACTCAACAAATTTCTCTCCATCCAAGCCCCTAATGCTATGGCTATTCCAGTCAATGTTGGAAAAATTAAAGTCACCTACTATTACCATCCTATTTTTCTTGGGATTATCTCTAATCTTCTTACATATTTATTCTTCAGTTCAGCCATACTACAATCCTATTAAAGTGATCTTTCCTTTCTTATTTTTCAGTTTTACCCTCATAGACTTAGTGGGCAAACTCTCAGATATGTCCCTTCTCAGTACTGCTGTGATGTTCTCTCTAATCAAAAGTGCAACTCCTCCTTCTCTCTCACCTCCTGTTCTATCTTTCCTACAGCATCTGTACCCTGGAACATGGAGCTGCCAGTCTTGCCCCTCCCATAACTATGTTTCAGTAATAGTTATAAGATCCCAGCAGCATGTACTTGTGAGTTCATCTCCTTTGTCTTTCAGGCTTCTAGCATTGAAATAAATGCTGTTTAATTTAGACTTTCCTGCTTTCTCAGATCATCTGTCTGGTCATGATCTCCGTGTTTTATTTCTCTTAGCCTTACTGGACCAATTCACTCAGTTCTTCTCAGATTCTGTACTTGGTCCTTTTTGATTTTTGACTTTGGTTTCTCTGCCTTTCATTTTCCCCCTTACTGCCTTTTATTTCTGTGCCCACTTTATTCCTTCTGACGCCCTGTGTCAGTTCTCATACTCAGCCACATTAGCTTAAACCCTCCCCAACAGCATTGGCAAGCACTCCCCCAGGACATTGGTTCCAGTCCTGCCCAAGTGCAGACCATTCGATTTGTACTTGTCCGACCTCTCCCAGACCAAGTTCCAGTGTCGCAGAAATTTGAATCCTTCCTTCTTGAACCATCCCTCAAGCCATGTATTCATCTTAGCTATCCTGACGTTCCTACACTGACTAGCATGTGACACTGGTAGCAATCCTGAGATTACTACCTTTAAGGTCTAAATAGTTATCTCCTAACTCCCTAAATTAACTTGTAGGACCTCATCCCATTTTTTTACCTATATTGTTGGAGCCTTTATGCATCACGTCAGCTGACTGTTCACCATCCCCCACCAAAACGTCCTGAAGCTGCTCAGAGACACCTTTGACTTGTGTAGCAGAAAGGCAGCATACTATCCTGGAGTCTCATTTGCATCTGAAGAAATACCTGTCAGTTTCTCTTACAATTGAATCCCCTACCACTACAGTTCTGCCACTCTCCTGCCTGCCTGTACAGCAGAATCAACCACGGTGCCACGGACCTCGCTGCTGCCACATTCCCCTGGGTGACCCACCTACCCTGACAGTATCTGAAACAGTACATCTGCTTTGGAGGGAGATGACAGCAGGAGACCCCTGCACTGCCTTTCTCCTCTTTCTCTGCCTGGTGGTTACTCATTTCCTGTCTCCTGATTTTTATCTGTGATGTGACCAACTCACTGAATGTGCTATCCACGACTTCCTCAGCATCATGGATGTTCCAAAGTGATTCCATTCCCAGCTCCAGACCTGCAAGTGGTCTAACAGGCGCTACCGTTAGATGTGAGGAGCCATGGGCAACAGAAGGGTCCCTGAATTGTCATATCACATAACAGGAACATGACATGGCTTTGGGATTTCCTCCCATGACTTAAGTTCACTGACAATAACAACTACAATGCAAGAGGAAAATGAAAAGTGCTTACCAGTCACTAGCCAATCACTTCCCTGCTGGCAGTGACACCATGGTTCAATTTCTTTCTACTTCTCACTTGCTCTCGAGTCTCCCTCGCAGGTCCACCTCTCCGCTCCTCCTGAAGGTGAAAACCTCTTTCATTTCAGGTCCAAATTCCCAATACCCTCACTCAGGCTGATTGGTCCTGCATGCGCTCACTGGCCTCGACCCTTCTGCCAAAGATGACAGCTTCTCCCTCTCTTCGCCGTCCAGACTGCCTTCTGATTTTATCTATATTAAATCTCTTGATCTTTTCTTCTCCCAAGAGAACCGCCCCAATTTCTCTGAGCTATCTGTGTAATTGAAGTTGGTTCCTGATTCCTGAAACCATCCTTGTGACTCTTTTCTGTACTCTACTGCCTTTACATCCAGAACAATGTTAGACAGATATTTAATTGGCAAGAGAATTCAGAGTTATGGGGGTCAAGCAGGAAAGTGGAGTTAAGGCCACATATAGATTGGCCACGATCTTATTGAATGGCGGAAGAAGCTTGGTGTGCTGAATGAACCGCTCTTCCTATTTCATGTGATCATATGAGAACTTGACATTTTATTGTAGTTGAGGCTGGATCAGTTTTTAGCAGATTTAATGTAACTTTTGTTATGGATAGAAAAGAGAGGAAAACTCCTTTATTTTCTCACTGCCTGCCTGGAAGTTGAGATGTTTTAACTTTTAAAGTAGTTTGTGGCATGTTTCCCAAACCCTATGTTTGTGAGGTCAATTTTTAAAATTACTCGCAGCAAACTCTCGTCAGGGTTAAATCAGAAGTGTAGTTAATTCATACATTCAAACACAGACACAACTTCATACACATACACATCACACAGTAAGAAGATAGGAAAGAAATTTTTACAACTAAGAATAACTAAAAAGAACCACAGATGCAAGTGTCAGTTCACATGATTGCCAGAGTCCAGAAAGTCAAAGAGACCAGTGAGAATTCCTTCACAGAGGAGTTACATGTGGGTTCAGCTAAATGAAATAAGAGTTGCAAAATTCCTTTAAAGTTGATGGTTACGCATGGTCTGTGTGGGATTTAATGCCAATAATCTCCAGACAAACAGGCTTTCATAGAAGTCATAGAATTCCTATAGTGCGAAAGGAAGCCAATCGGTCCATCGAGTCTGCACTGACAATAATCCCACTCAGACTGTATCCCCGTGACCCAACATATTTATCATGCTAGTCCCTCTAACACTTAGGAGCAATTTAGCTTGGTCAATTCATCCAAACTGCACATTTTTTGGCCTCTGGGAGGAAACTGGAGTAGAGATGCTGGCGTTGGACTGGGGTAAACTCAGTAAGAGGTCTGGCAACACCAATTTTAAATCCAACCGATTTATTTGATAGTAAGTCTGCTAGCTTTCGGCGTTTGTGCCTTCGTCAGGCGAATGAGGTGTTCTGGTCTCCAAAAGCACACATATCAGCACAGACAGTTTACAGATTGCTGATTAGAATGCGAATCCTTACACCTAACCTGCTATTCAAGTCTTAAAGTGGCTAACAAAGGAACACTGAGCACTGAGGTTAGAGAGATGTGTATTGTCTCCAGACAGCACAGTAAGTGAGATTTTTTGCTAACCCAGGCAAGTCATGGGGGTTACAGATAGTGTGACGTGAAGCCAAGATCCCTGTTAAGACAGACCTCATGTGTGCGGAACTTGGCTATCAGTCTCTGCTCAGCGGCTCTGCGCTGTCGTGTGTCATGAAGGCCCACTTGAAGAACGTTTACCCGAAGGTCAGAGGCAGAATGCCCGTGACCGCTGAAGTGTTCGCTCACAGGAAGGGAACTGTTTTGCCTGGTGATTGTTGAGCGATGTTCATTCATCTGCTGTCGTAGTGTCTGTGTAGTCTCCCCAATGTACCATGCTTCGGGACACTCTTTCTTGCAACGTATTAGGTAGACAGCGTTGGCCGAGTTGCAAGAGTATGTACCATGTACCTGGTGAATGGTATTCTCACGTTTGATGATGTCATCCATGTCGATGATCTGGCATGTCTTGCAGAGGTTGCTGTGGCAGGGTTGTGTGGTATTGTGGTCACTGTCCTCCTGAAGGTTGAGTAGTTTGCTGCGAACAATGATCTGTTTGAGGTTGCGCGGTTGTCTGAAGGTAAGAAGTGGTGGGGTGGGGATGGCCCTAGCGAGATGTTCGTCATCATCAATGATATGTTGAAGACTCCGGAGAAGATGTCGTAGCTTCTCCGTTCTGGGGAAGTACTGGACAACAAAAGGTACTTTGTCCACCATGTCCCGTGTTCATCTTTTGAGGAGGTCAGTGCGGTTTATCGCTGTGGCACGTCAGAACTGTCGATTGATGAGTCGAGCGCCATATCCTGTTCTCACGAGGGCATCTTTCAGTGTCTGGAGGTGTCTGTCACGATCCTTCTCATCTGAGCAAATTCTCTGTATATGGAGGGCTTGTCTGTAGGGGATGGCCTCTTTAACGTGTTTAGGGTGGAAGCTGGAGGAGTGGAGCATTGTGAGGTTGTCTGTTGGCTTGTGGTACTGTGCTGTCTGGAGACAATGCACATCTCTCTAACCTCAGTGCTCAGTGTTCCTTTGTTAGCCACTTTAAGACTTGAATAGCAGGTTAGGTGTAAGGATTCACATTCTAATCAGCAATCTGTAAACTGTCTGTTCTGATATGTGTGCTTTTGGAGACCAGAACACCTCATTCGCCTGACGAAGGCACAAACGCCGAAAGCTAGCAGATTTTGCTATCAAATAAATTGGTTGGATTTAAAATTGGTGTTGCCAGACCTCTTACTGAGGAAACTGGAGTACCCAGAGGAAACCTGTGCAGACATGGGGAGAAAGTACAAACTCAACACAGACAATGACCCAAGGTCAGAGTTGAACCTGGGTCTCTGGCACTGTGCAGCAACGGTTCTAATCATCTATATAGTTCCACCCCAAAGCCATAGTTCAGTTTGATGCAGGCTGTTGGTCAGCCTAGAGTCCTGTTTTGATGTTTACCAGTTGGACGTTAAATAGCAAGTTGAGTTTTGAGTTTAGAAATGTAATATTAAACTTTTCCAAGGCCAGAAGCTTAGGCCATATGATGTTGCCCAGTCAGTTGCAGGTTAGCAAACAATTCCGTTGCTCAAATTCCAATTCCTTTGTTTACCTTGGGAGATAAATGGTGGCTATTATAACTTCTGCAGATATAATGAGTCTTGATGGCTCTTCTTTTGTTGTAGGACCAGACTGGGGAGACAAATTGTCTAGTGCAGCTTTGGTGTTCTTATGATGAAGGGTGCTGTTGCTATAGAGGACGTGCAGTGAAGGTTTACCATCCTGATTGCAGGGATGGTAGGACTAAGTCGGAACTATCTTCTTTGAACTTTAGAAGAGTGAGAAGGGACCTCGTGGAAACTTATAGAATTCTAATAGGATTAGATAGAATGGATTCAGAAAGAATATTCCTGATGATGGGGAGTCCAGAACTAGGGGTCATAATTTGCAGATAAGGGGTAAACCTTTGAGGATTGAGGTGAGGAGAAATTTCTTCACCCAAAAAGTGGTGAATGTGTGGAATTCACAACCATATAATGAAGTTAAGGCCAAAATGTTGTGTGATTTCGAGAAGAAATTAGATTTATCTCATTGTGCTAAAGGGTTCAAAGCGAGATCAGGATATTGAATTCAATCAGCCATGATCATAATGAATGGTTGAACAAGCTGGAATACCCTACTCCTGCTTCTATTTTCTATGTACGTCCCTTGTTTTATTGTGCTGTATCCTCACAATGAGATGTTTAAGATTTCACAAAGGTGAAGTTTGAGTTTTTTCTCCTGTAACTGTTATTGAAGATTTCCAGAAATTGTAGCCACCATGTGAATTATATGACCTGTAGCAGCCACCTTTTGGTTTAGCAATGTCTACATAAAGTAAGTGTTGATCTAAACAGTTTATCTCTTTCTTGTATTAGGGGCATGAAACTTTCTTTTTTACTCTATCCACCTTTGGTAAAACCAGAATGCTATATACTTTATTAACCATTCTTTCAACAGTTCTGCCATTTTTAAGTTTTTAATATTTTTAACTTTTCCATCTTTTTGTATGTCTCTCTCACAATCCAATCTTTCTTTGCTTCTTGTTTGTCTTTTGCTACTTGATTTGATTTTTTAATTCAAGATTCTAAATTGCACTTTCTTTTTCAACTGTTAATTTCAGAATTAAATAATATAATTAAGGAGAGAGACAGTTGCTTGCCCAATACATTCAAATGGATAATTTCTACCTCGCAAATCAAACAACTTCCAGGGCAAGATATTGTTGTCATTTAACAGGCAATGACAAGTGTAACTCATTGCAGCTGCTGTTGATTGATCTGTTACAGAAGTTCTTGTGCCAAAACAGTCCTCTTCACTTGTACTGTTGCCGCTTATCCCAGTGGGGGCCCATGTTGAGCAAATGTTGCTGATCATTTGCCATAGGTGGCAACTGCAAAGGTGTTACTTAAATGGTATTTAGTGGGCTGCCTGTTTCAAGCAGTGCAAGCAGCTGTTTGCTCTTGTTAAAGTGCTAATTCACTTGTGTTCTCTTGGACTTTTGCCATTCTTGTGAACTTTGCTTGATGAGCTGGACACTATCCTGCTTTAAATTAATATGAACATCTCTTAAAATGGATTTAAGTCTCTTATTTCTAACCCGAGTTGCTGGCAAAGAAATTTCAAAACTACCTTCATTGAGTGCTAAAAGGCATAACATTCCTTCACTTAATTGTAGATTATAGTGACATGAATAATGTGGTTAATATCTAATGAGGGTGTTTCAACTTGAAATGCCAGTTTGTTTAGTTTTGTTTTTGGAATTGTGCGAGGATTCACGTAAAACCCCCAGTAAGAATAAGCACCCAATCATCCTGTAACAATTACTAAGACTGTTTATTTAAATTAAAAGATAAACATACATGAATAGGATTATAACACTCAAAGACAATTAAATATATGAATTACTAAACACATCCACAGTTTATATAGAAATTTCCCCTTGTTCTGAAATATGTGATCGTGAACTTCTTAAGACTTCCCTGTTCCCAAACAGCTGCCAAATTAAATAAACCTATAAATTAAATACAGCTCATAGTTATCACACAGTACAAGGCAGATGATCAAGTCTAGGAAATGTCCTTTCCTGGTTTAGCAAAGATATTTAAATTGCTTTTGTGAAGATGTCTGCATAATCTTGGCTCTAAGACAAAACTGTGAAATAAACTGTTTCTCAGGCTCTGAATTGTAAACGGGCTTCTCTGGGTTTTCAATGTTAAAATGTCCTCTTGGCTGTGAGATGTGTGTGCTTCTGCAGATGCCAGCAATTATACTTGGTTTCTCTTTGATGCTTCCTTCTGTAGTATTTGAACTGTCTGCATTTCTCACCTGTTAACTGCAGCAATTTTGTCAATTCCAAAAGCTTTGTTTTAACCATCTTTTGTAAACCACTCTGAGTAATTTCTTCCATTCCCAAGAGACTTTTAGCCGCTGTAAAAGCCACTATTCCACAAGGCATTGCTACTTAAACTGAATGCAACACCTAAAAAGAAAACATAAATATACTCACCACTCACTGTTTTCTGAGTCCAATAATTTTAAACCAGCAAAGGAATATAGATTTTAATTCTGCAAAGGAGTCCCCAGTTGTTAAGACCCAGGTCAGAAACTCCAAGGTATTTTAAGAAGATAGCCTAGATCCTAAGGTTTTACATTTCAATTTGGCACATAAGGTCTTTCTCTTCAGGTACAATTCAAATGACCCACTAGGAAGCTTTTATCAAACAAAGTTTATTTAAGAGCACAGTTAAAAAATAATATAAAAAAAAGAATCAGCATAACTTTTATTAAATGTAAGATTCAAACATGATACAATATAAACCTAATTGCTACCTATCTATGTTGTTCCAAGTCAAGAATCATCCCACAAACACGCACCCCTTTCTAGACTTACCATCCTGTAACACAAAACTACATATATGATGTGATGCTGGAATTTTCAACTTTTTAGCACCTGCTGTGAATTGGTCTTTTGAATGGTGATTAATTGTCTGAGGCTTTCCAGTCCTGGAACTTTCCAAAAAGCCTCGGGAGAGGGGGAGAGAGACAGAGACAATGTTTGTTTCCACCAGCTTCTAACAGCAACTGAATTTCCAACTCCAGAAAGGAGAAAACAAGAGACGCTGCTTTCTGTTCCCAAATTATTTACTGTGACCTTTGCATGTGTGACATTGAGGGCTTTAAATACAATGTGTGCTAAATGCACGTATTGATTGATTTTGTGCTCTCTCTGCATGAACCAAATATGAATCCTTTAGAAATTTTGAAGTATAAAATAGTATAGTGTGTATTTCTGAGATTTAAAACTCTGTTAAATTACTTTTCAGGATTGTTTGAGACCCTTCCAGGTCGAATACAATGTGAAATGCTTCTTAAAGCAACAGAGCAGTGTTTCAACACATTAGAGAGAGCAGAAATGTTGCTGCTGCTCTTAAGACGGTTTCCAGAATCTGTAGTACAGCACGGGGTATGTATATTTTTATAATACAATCTTATTTTACTGTTGTTAACTAACCCATGTATTGTCACTGTGCTAGAGTCATGTATTTCGTTTCAGCAATTATGATGGCTCTGTTCTGTTGTTTAATTAAAAAAAGGTTTAAAACTGTTCCTGCACCAAAATAATCTGCTTGTTTTGTATGTGGTATTTTGTACAAATTTTAAAACCTGTACTGTTTAGTGACAAACTGGAGCAAAAGAGGAAAAGTCCTAAGATTTGCCACTTGATGAGTCCTGACCCCAGTAGTATTGAATATTACTAATATAATATTGAATATTTCCTTATAGGCCAGAATGGAAAATTAGAGTCCGCAACAGCTAGTGGAAAGTGCATAGTGGCATTATCAGTATCTAGAAGCAATTTTGTTTCCTTTCTACCTTGGTTAGGACCAGTACATAATATAATAAGATATGGAAAATATGGTGAAAGAAAGAATGCTATGAAATCTTCCCCCACCTAAAAGTTCAAAAGCAAAGATTGCAAACAATCAATTGATGTTCTCTTTTCTGGTGAAATCTGAATTTTACTTTAATGGGAATACAAAGATGGTGTCTGCCAACTATAATCAATCCTGTTGCAGCCAGCAGGTTTGAATGGTGTCCAGGTTATGGAATGCCACGTAATTACTAGCCAACAGTACTTGACAGGAGAGTGAGTAGAAATGCACCATTGTATGCACTCCTCTCTCGTGTTCGGGACAAGAACTGATAAAACTAATTAAGCTGAGATTTGACTTAATGTGATTGATATGTTGGAGTTCTGGTGATTACCAATTTGTGACTAAAGTGCTTATCCTCTCTAGCTGTCGAATTTCACTAAGAATTAAAATAAAAATCTCATTCGGTTTTGTAAAAGTAGATCACAGGATATTTCTGAAAGAGCAGACCACTATCATGTAAATTCTTGAAATAAAAAGTCCAAATAATAAGAGGCAAATGTCTGCAATGGTAAAATAGATGTTGTGATGTGTCCAATCAGAGTTTGCACTTAGTTTCATAGTGTTAGTTTTATAGCTGCGACATTCACTCTAAAGATTTTATGTCTTGTGACCATTGTGCATTCTCTGTGCTTTTGTGTCATGAATATTAAGCCACAGCAAATAGTAAGAACCCATTCGACATTTGATATTGAGCTGTAATTGCAGGCATCTTGACATTAGGTGGCATTATTGTCTCCCTTCCGTTTGCTCTCATGTCCTCTACCTTAGAATTTCTGAGTCTGCTCTATAATTGTGAAGTGATACATCTTAGTGAAAAGCAGCAGCAGTAAGTATACCCAAATTTGAAGTAGGATTGACAACATGGAAATGTAAGTCAAATTAGAGGACAATTTATACTTGCTACTTCTTTCTTGATGATAGATTTGAGCATTTTCTCCACTAAAGAAGTTAATCTAACCAGCCGATAGTCACCTGCTTTTCATTTATCTCCTTTTTTAAACTGTGGTGTCACATTTGCTGTTTTTCAATCTGCTGGAACTGCCCCAAAGTCCAGCGAATTTTGATAAATTACCACTAGTGCATTTGCTATTTTCCCCCACCATTTCTTTTAGTACCCTGGGATGCATTCCATCAGGGCCAGGAGACTTGTCTACCTTTAGCCCCATTAGCTTGCCCAACACAACCTCATTCCTCAGCTGCCATAGCCTTCTTGTTACCAATTTTTGCCACATTATTTGTGACTTACACTGTGAAGGCTAACACAAAATATTTGTTCAATGCTGTAGCCATTTTATCATTTCCAATTATTACATCTCCCTTATCCTGTAAAGGACCAATGTTTACTTTCGTCTCTTTATCACTTTATGTATTTGTAGTAACTTTTGCTCTTTTTAGATTCTGAGCAGGTTTACTCTCATAATCCATCTTATTTTACTTCATAACATTTTTCATGGCTTTCTGTTGACCTTTAAAGATTTCCCAATCCTCCAGTTTTCCACTGATCTTTGCTACTTTATATGCTTTATCTTTGAATTTGATACCCTCCTTTATTTCCTTAGATGTCCATGGTTGATTATCCCTTTCTCTTTCCACTGATATGTACTTTTATTGAGCACTGTGGAAAATCATTTAGAAAGTCCTCCACTGTTCCTCAATTGTCCCATCATCAAGTTTTTGCTCCCAATCTACCTTACCCACCTTCTCCCTCATCCCATTGTAGTCTCCTTTGTTTAAACGCAAGATGCTGGTATTGGATTTTACCTTCTCACCCTCTATCTGTATTTTAAATTCAACCATACTGTGGTCGTTCCTCCCAAGATAGTTCCTAACTATGAGATCATTAATTATTCCCATCTCATTATATAAGAGAGGATGTAGAATAGCTTGCTCCCATGTATGTTCCATTACATACTGTTTGAAGAAACAATTGTGGATATGTTCTATGAACAACTTCTTAAGGCTGCGTTGATCTGGTTTGACTAATCGACATGTAGATTAAAATCCCCCATGATAATTGCTGTACTATTTTTACATGCGTCAGTTCATAGAATCGCTACAGTGCAGAACGAGGCTATTTGGCCCATTGAGTCTGCACTAATCACAATCCCACCTAACACCCTAATCTTGTAACCCCACGTATTTACACTGTTAGTCCCCCTAACACTAAGGGGCATTTTAGCATGGCCAATCAACCTAATCTGACTGTGGGACGAAATCGGAACACCCGGAGGAAACCTATGCAGACATGGGGAGAACATGCAAATTCCACAAAGTGAACCTGGGTTCCTGGCATTGAGAGGCAGCAGTTCTAGCTACTTTGCTGCCCTTTCTTTGTTAATTGCCTGTTCCACTGTGATGTTATTATTTGGTGGTCTATAGATTACATCTATCAGTGACATTTTCTCATTATTTCTAATTTCACCCAAATGGGTTCAACCTTTTTCTACAGGCAGGTAATTTCTCACTACCACCCTGATGTCATCCTTAAATTTCAGAACTATACCACCTGCCTTACCTTCAGTCCTTCCGAATAGTCTGATACCCTTGGATATTTAACTACTAGTCATGACCACTCTGCAATCATGCCTCTGTATTAGCCACTACATCATACTCGCATGTATTTACTGTTCAGTTGGGCCTTAAGTTGATGGCTGTGAAATCTAGACAGCACAAATTGCTTAACAGTACTGACTTCCCAATGTTGGTAGGAGGTTGCAGTCACCACTTTTTCAGCAAAAGCCTCACTATCTTTACAGGATCATTTTGGAAATGCCATGTAACATTATGATAAAAAGGCAGATGGAATCTTGGGTTTTCTAGAGACATAGAGTACAGAAGTAAGGAAGAAATATTAAATCTTTATAAAATACTGGTTTGGCCTTAACTGGTATATTGCATCCAATTCTAGGCAACACACTTTAGGAAAGATGTGAAGGCTTTAAAGATGATGCAGATAAGACTTATAAGGCAAAAGGGACTTCAGCTACATATATATTTCAGAAGCTGGGAATTTTCTCCATAGAGAAGAGAAGGTTAAGTGAAGATTTGAAAGAGATGCTCAAGATCATGAGAAACTTGTATGGAATAAAAGAGAGGGATACTGTTTTCATTGACACAAGGGTCAAGACTGAGGATACATTTAAGATGAATAATAAAAGAACTGTCAACAACATGAGAAAAATCTTTTTTACCTGGTGAGGATTAGGATATGAAATGTAATATCTGACAGTGTGGTAAAAGCAGGGCCAATTGTGAGAAATTTGTGGGGCTGTGGTGAAAGGACAGGTGAGTGTGATTGGGAGAGTCGCTTTTGTAAAAAGCTGACGAGCGCAACAGATCAAATGGCTGCCTCCTGTCGTTTAAGCATTCTATGGATTGTACTTTTCAGGGTGAGCATTGCGGAGGGAAATAGTTTGAAGTTGTAGGTGTATGGCACTGAAAGTGAGCTGGAATAATGAAGAGTTACAGGTAGAGAGACTGTGGGGAATGAGAACAGGATATGTTGGTGAAATAAGGAAATGTGGGAGGGCAATTAGGATTTAATGACTTGGGTCGGATGATCAAATTGGAGAGGTAACAATAAGATTGAAGTGATGGTGAAGAGGATGGAACATAAAGGGGAATTTTAGGAGTGGGGATGATGGGGGAAGAAGGTGACTTCAGACCTTTGGGAATAAATGAAAGCTGATGTCACTGTAGGGGTTAATGGTTGTACAGGGCTTGTGGGATTAGTGCATGGGCATAGTCACTATAACTGTGAGTGGATACTGGGAATAGAAGTGACCTGACATAAAGGGAAGAAGCAGTATGTGACGGTGTAGAAGTAGGAGATGTTAAGGAAAGTGCTATAACAAAATGCAGTTTGCCAGCCTGCAATATCTCCTTCCATGCTGCACTATCCACTCAAATTGATATGAGAGAAAAGTAACTGTGTTCTATTAGATAGTTCTATGGCCTAGTAGGTATGGGTATGATCGGCGCAACTTGTGGGCTGAACGGCTTATTTGTGCTGTAGTGTTCTGTATTCTATGTTAACTGACAGAAGAGAAAGAATAGATTAGAGAATGCAAGAAAAACTATATAGACATGGTTGGAAAGGGAGACATGGAAAGGCAACATGAACATAGAACATAGAACATTACAGCACAGAACAGGCCCTTCAGCCTTCGATGTTGCGCCGACCAATATAAAAAGCAATGCCCCTCCGAACTAAACCATTCCCTTCTCTTCCATATACTTATCAACTAACCTCTTAAACGCCACCAAACTTGGCGCATCTACAACTGCTGCAGGCAGGGCATTCCACTCCCGAACCACCCTTTGGGTAAAGAACCTACCTCTGATATCCGTCCTATAACTATCACCCCTTAATTTAAAGCTGTGTCCCCTCGTGCTAGCTTTTTCCATCCTAGGAAAAAGGCTATCACTGTATATGAGACAATGGACTTGACAATGGACTTGGATGAGACAATGGACTTTGGATAATTAGTTGGCCTCTCGTTCTAGCAAAGAAGAAGACTCTGTGATTTGAAGGCAGAGCCCCATTTAAATTTTACAGGCAAGATGTGTGGTGCCAAATAGTCACTCTAATGCAACTTGCCTAATTGATCAGCTTGGGCCATCAGTGAAAGTTCCAGGGCCAGACAGAGGTCTTTGCTGTGCCTGTGGGGCTCACAAAAAAAAATAATTTAACACTTAACTGTTCCTCAGCTCCTTCTATTGCCTTGTGTATGGAGCTGGTTAAAGTGTGAAAGGGATAGGCCTTGACTTGTTCTGATTTCAGTTGGCATCATAGAATTCCAGTTTGCATATTAAAAGTATTCTTCCATATTAAAAAGGGCATAACAGCTAAAAAGAACAGATGCTTCACATCTTTGTGGTACATCCCATTCAAAATGAAGTCACATTGCCAGTGTTAAATATTCTTTCTAGCAATTAATGTATACTTAACAGTGATTGATTCCAGCAATCAAGCCTTAAATTCTTTAGTCTTAAAGGGCTTGAATAAGAGGGGAATCTTTTGGAGGAATATACATTTGAGAGGCTAGATGAAATAGAAGACGCTAATCTGGCATATTTGTCATGTTTCACCGTGACTGCTAAACAAAGAACCTTAGAACATATTGTTGAAAGGTACATTTAGGACTGAGGTTATAAAGCACTTACCTTGTAGTGATTGATATGTTGCACAGTCTTTTGAGAAACATGGTGGAAGCATTTAAAAGGTGGTTAGATATTGTATTAGGGGAGAAGATTGTGGGTTTTTATAAGAGAATGAGCTAAATGGGATGAATAGCTTCCCTCATTTGTACTGATAATTGTATAGTTTACAGTGACCTTTGCATGTGATGCTGAGGGCTTTAAATACAATGTGCTAAATGCAAGACTTTTAAGAATGGGGTTTTAGAAACTTGGGAATGTTTTTGAGTGTGAATGAATTGACGTTGATAAATATTTTGGGTTCATTTTGTTTTATAAATTAGGTCAGCCTTGGTGAAACATTATTGGAAGCTGAAAACCTTGATGACCAAGACTCGCCTGTCAACTGTTTTAGAAAGTTATTTGGTAAGAAAGCAAAGTCTTTATGAAAATATGAGTTTGTAACAATGCCTGGATGGCTTTGAGTTGGAACTTGCTGATGGATGCATGGATAAGTACACCATTTAGTATGATTTTGGATTATCTGAATTTGTAAAATCTCAGTCTTTAGTTTTGGCTTTTTGAGTTCATCACAACCAGAGTAGTACTGCAGTGCACTTTAGTGCCCCTAGGTGAGGTAAGAGAATAATGAACTAGGATTCTATTTCTCGTTGCTGCTCACAATGCAGTGTGCATGTGCGTGGATATTGGTCAGGCTCAGATGTGATGCTGTTGATGTTTGCTGATGCTTGTGACAAGTGGATATGTGAAGAAGTTTGGCTCGGTGAGGTGTCAGGTGACTGCTGCTCCCTGTACTATTTGAATATCTCTGCAAAATCCCTTGTGTGTATTTGTCATTCTTGGGGTGTTGTAATATTGTGTTATAATCCAAGAATTGAGGTCCATCATGTCTTCCTATGATTTCTGGTTTCCAAAAAATACACTTTTTATATTATTTATTCTCCTTTATCATAAAAAGGTGTTAATAATATATTTTCTTTTCCTTAAACTGCACTTTTTTTTTGAAAAATGGGCAGTGTATAACTGAACTGTTTGTATGCCTCCTATTTCGAATCCAGTATAATACCTGTAGTACCAAATGACATGAAACTTTTTTTTGTGCTCACATAAATGCTTCTATAACTCATAGTATTTTTGTATCTACAGTGTGTGATGTCCTACCTCTAATTATTAATAACCCCGATGTGAGATTACCTGCAAATCTGTTGTATCAGTACCTCCACAAGGCAGCAGAGTTTTATATTGGTTACGTTACCAGATCTCCTTCATTGGAAAACCAGCATCAAGGTAATGCAATGTGCTCTTCTAAGAGCTCAGTATTGCGCGATCACAGGACCAGTTATAAGAAAACGAATTGCTTATATAGCTGCCGGAAGGTGGTCTCCTAATTTATCAATAATCAGTTGTGTAAGTAGGACTTCTACAGCACATCCAATGTATTTTTTTTGTTTTGCTTCATTTAAGTTCCTTGTTCCAAGCATCATCCTCATGAAAAAAATGCACGGCCTACTAGGCATTAGCCTTGCCCTATTATTGACTGCTAGAAAATATTACTAGAGTAGCTCAGAGTGACTACCAGTGAGACGTTCCATTCTGGTCGCAACATCACTAGAAGACAACGAGGTCTTCTTCATGTCTAACTTTGAAGTTTCTGTAGTCAGGCTTGTGAATTCTTTTTTGTGGAATACAGCATTTGCTCAGATTAAAAGGATTGGCAACCATAAAACATACAAATGGTTTGCTGCTGGCTTAGAGAAACTGATACTAATCTATTCAATGTAGTGTATTTAATGGAATATCCGTTGATGCAATGGGCTGAATGGCTCCTTCAGTGTTGTAAATGAATATGACTCTGATCCACCAAATTACCCTTATCAGGTTAGGATATATATCCTGATATTTGTCAAAGCTTTAACAAAGGGTCATCTGTATTCAAAACGCCAGTTCTTTTTCTCTCTCCTTATTAAAATTAAAAGAATGATCCACCATGGATCGAAAGGCTGTACTTTCTTTGTTTGTGTTATAGCCAATTAACAGACAAAAATGAGTTTGCTCCAGCCTTCTGCTAGGTTCCCAAGACACAGCTGATATAAAGTCACCCACCAAGCAAAGCATTCAGAAATATTTCATAGAGCAGCTGACAAAGAAGTCATCATTGATGCTGCCAGACCTGCTGGTATTTTCTAGCATTTTCTCTTTTGGCTTCCGATCCCAGCGTCTGCAGTAATTTGTTTTTAACACTCCCATCTGTTTTGTACAGCCATGCTTTATATTTATTATGGCTAAGATCTTAATGAGGTTTATGTGACACACGATGTTACTTCATTATCAACCTATTGAAGTATTCTTACCCATATTTACATTCACATTTTGGAAGATTGCTATGAGAGAAGTGGGTAGGACCTGGCAGCATGTTTGTATATGTGAGTTTCCCCTCTGCTGATGTCAGAAGACTGACACAATTTGGCAGGAGATTTTGCCACCCCTGTTATTTTTCATTATTACTTTGGGAAAGTACCTGATTTATGCTATGACTCAAAGACAATACTGCTTGACTCAGAAGTTCTTCCTTATTTGAAATCCTGGTGTCTGCTATTCCCTGGGATAATTTGATTTCATCATCCCTTTTTAACCTAATATTGCTTTTCAACTGATGTTATATTTCTTGGGCAATTAAATGGCACCTGTAATGCAGCAAAATTATTAATCATTGTTATCTTGGAGATACTTTGGGTTGGGAGAAGGAGCGTATTCGTCATGTTTGTATGTACTTAATATAATGAACATATCCTTTAATTTTGAGACATGCGGTCAGCCAGAATTGGCAAATTCTGGGCACTGTTTACAATCAGGAATTTGAAAAGTGATTTGTTTTATAATCTTACCTGATAAATGAAACCTGTCAGAAATGTTTTGATGGAGATGATTTGATTTTGAAATATTAAGTGGATCCTTTTATAAGTTCTAAATGGTTAGATTTTTCAGAATTAAACTAAGGAAATTAAAAGAATGATCCATGGTGGATGGAAAGGCTGTATTTTCCCTGTTTGTGTTTTAACCAATTAACACACAAAAATGAGTTTTCTCCAATCTTCTGCTAGGTTCCCAAGACACAGCTGATATAAAGTCACCCACCAAGCGAAGCACTCAGAAATATATCATAGAAGGGCTGACAGAGAAGTCATCATTGATAATGGAACCATGGGACAGATTATTTGAAATCATGTCTATTGTCGCAATGAGGTGTGAATGGCAGATGGACAAATCAAACAGGTTAGAATTCTGATTGAACATTTCCGCCCACTGTTTCCTGTGATAAGCATTGTCGAAAAATACCCCAAGTTACAGGCTATTGTAATCAAAGGAGGGAACTCTCTCACCTTTTATCTGATGGGGCTGATGTGGGGGGACACTGTTTCAAATAATCTAATATAAAACGTTTAATCATTTTGTAGGATAACTGATTCCTAGCTGTCTTCCAATGTTGTTTAAGTAGGCTTGTCCAATGCACAGACCTCTCCATAAGGATATTTTAAGGCTATTCTGGGACAAGCATGCTTGAATAAAATGGGGCTAAAGGGATATAGGGGGAAGGTGGGATCAGGGTATTGAATTTGATCAGCCATGATCATAGTGAATGGTTGAGCAGGCTCAAAGGAGGTAAAATAGCATACTCTTGCTTCTATTGTCTATCAAGGAAAGAGGCTCTTCTGAGAACAGTTTCCCTTTATTCTCTTACCTTCTTCCTCCAATCAGTGTTAGTTATCCTCCTAGTCCCAGCTGGGGATAAGGTTGCTTCAATCAGTTTAGGACTGCCAGAATGGCCTTTTGACAAAAATGAATAAATTAATATTAACTATTATTATTAACATTAATTTTGAATATGAATAAATTCTAGAATCAAGCAACAATTTATTCCCTATTAGCTGCACCACTGTCCTTTGTTTGTCAAGTTGCCCTATCTTAATAAAAGTTGAAGACACTGAATACATTTTTGAAATAATCTTGAATTAACTAAGGTAGAAATTCGAATCAGATTTCTTATTAGTATGTTATGGAAATTCTGCTAGCTGCAAGGAAAAAAATGCTTGCAACCTGACATTTTGGCATTCTTTCTATATTTTTTGCTCCTCTGAACTTTTGTTTCTTGTTCCTCTTATTAATATTTCAATCTGCATGCTTATCCTCCTTACAACTCTCATTGTTTTTTCAAAACACGTAGCATATTCTCGAAGCTCAAAGCTATTGAACTCCTTACCTCCTTTCAACCTTTCCCTCCTCCTTCAAGTTTCAATAACCTGCTTTAACAAATCCATATTTTCTTCTTTGTGATGTATTGAACAGTAGTGCTGTCCCATGCCTTAGCTTCTTGACTTAAAACAAGAGTTTTGGTTAGATTGAAGCTGATTCCTACTCTTTTGGCATGTGTAGCCATCTATAGATGTAGTGATCAAAAGTAGTAGAGAAAACATTGATCTTTCAATTCAAAATCAGTCCGTACATAGTACTGTTATTACACTGCTCTCATTCTTTCTGAGCTCACTTTTGTAGATGTAACACAAACGTATATTTATTAAGAATCAATGTTGTGACAGATATTGCAGCCTGAAATCTAAATCCACAGTTCAATGTGATATTGCGGGTTTTTTTGTGTGTTTTTTTCCAAGTATTTCAATCGTCCTTGAGTTCCAGATTTTCTTTGATTTTCTCTTTCAGAAATTGTGGTGAAATTCTGCATAGGATGAAAGATTTATGCAGATATATAAACAACTTTGATGATGAGGGCCATAGGAAGTATAAGCATCAAGTTGTTTATTCTACTTTACTGGTTTTCTTCAAGAATGCATTCCAGTACGTCGGCAGTATTCAGCCATCTCTATTTCAAGGTTAGTTGAGGTGTTCTTAAGAAAATAACATTGTCTCAAGTAGACCAAAGTTAGAGTTCTAATATTCCTATATTATGCAGTGATGTTTCACCTGTATGAAAATGCAAGGAGGAAAATAAAGAAAGCTGATAATTGGTCAAAAGAGAGAATAAATGTTTTTTAAAAAATTGTGTCTCCAGGATGTAAGCATCGCTGGGTAGGTCAGCATTTATTGCCCATTTGTAACTGCTCTTCAGAAGATGGTGATAAGCTGTTGCCTTGAATCACTGCAGTACGTATACTGCTGTTCTGTCGACAGGTTGTAATTATTTTAAAACTGTACGAAACAAAACTAGAAGAAACCTGCGCCTTTCCAGATATCATTAAATTGATCGATTGCGGAAGAGTTTCTTGCAAGT
Organism: Sphyrna mokarran; assembly: GCA_024679065.1. Taxonomy (NCBI): domain Eukaryota; kingdom Metazoa; phylum Chordata; class Chondrichthyes; order Carcharhiniformes; family Carcharhinidae; genus Sphyrna; species Sphyrna mokarran. The sequence continues at coordinate 151,591,817 of JAGIQG010000001.1, forward strand.
TCATCAATTTCACAGAACTCAAAAAATTCTCAAGAGGAAAGTACAGAAAAATGTAATCTTGAAAACTGTTTTATTCAAGCATGGAGAAAATAAAATTGTATAATTTATTTTAGGAAGTACAGGAAAGTCTCATTGTTCAGATGTTAACAGGTTTCAAACTTCGGATAATTGAGCTTAAAAATGTCTATCTGTGGTGGAAGAATTGACTTTTTAATGAAATTAAATTTCAAGCTCTTTGATCTTGAACTTCCTAGGACTGGGAGAGCCATACAGTGAATGGATGGGAGATAAGTATGTATGCATCTGGTTTTGTTTGGACTCCAACCTTTTCTCATCACTATTCTCCATGCTCTACCTCTACCAATCATTCTGTAGCATTAGAAGAGTTAGAAGTAGTTGAGTGATGGATCATCTACCAGAAATTTTGTCTTATTTTAGGACAAGCAAGTGGTATACCTTGCATCCTGCAAGCATATTATACAGATGAGGAAGTGGATAACTAATGCTAGAGTGATCGGTTACCATTAGAAAAGCAGTGACAGAAATATTTTAGGTTTTTAAAATTGAGGTTTCAATAATTTAATTAAGTGCCAAAGCCTCTTTGCACCACCCACATCAGGGGAGTTATGAGATGCCACTGATAATTTTGACCCTGAGTAGATGCCCAGGGAGCACAGTAAATGGTACTAGTGCTTGCTTTTTAAGTAATTGAACCTATTCTGAGGATTTGGGAAAGAGATAATACGAGCACAACTGGACACTGGAAGTGATAACCCTGCCATACTTCCACCAGCATTTTTCATTCAAGGAGTTTCAGAATCTTTAAAATAACATTCCTTATGACTGTTCTCTTTATTGCCTGTGTTATAACAATCTAGCCATTGTGCAATTTTAATCTGGTCAGTAGTTGCCCTTTAATCAATATCACTGAGCCAAACCAACTGGTCAGTTCATTGGGATGTCACTTCAAGGATGTTCCATTTATCTACATGACCTTGTTTACTTGTTCATCTTGTAGATATTATGTACTACTGACATTATACACTCGTGGTGCAAGGAATGAACTTCTAAGATGTTGGCTGGAGTGATAACCAAGTGAGCTGCTTTGTCATGGATGAGGCAGAGCCCCTGGTCAACGCTAGCCTGGAGATATTGATAGAAGGGGATTCAGAAATTGTCAACCCAAGCCTAAATGTTATCCACATATGTTGCTGCATATGGACAGGGCTATTTCAGTATTGGAGGTGTCATGAATGGACATCTACCCAGTCAGGATCAAAATTATCAGTGCATCTCACAATTCCCCTGATGTGAATGGTGTGAAGAGATTTGGGCACCTTAACTAAATTATGAAACCTCAATTTTAAAAACCTAAAATATTTCTGTCACTGCTTTTCTAATGGTAACCGATCACTCTAGTAATCATCAGTAAACATTCCCACTTTTGACATTATGATGGTGGGATTGTCATTGAAGCAACTGAAGATGGTTGTTTTGGAGCAGTGATGATTGGTCAGCAACATCCACAAACATCTTCCTTTGTGTTGACTCCAGACAATGGACCGTTTTATCTGTGATTCCATCAACTTCAATTTTGCTAGGGCTGCTTGATATAATACTTGGCCAAATGTTATTTGTTGTCAAGAGCAATCAATTTCACCTCACCTCTGAAATTCAGCTCTTGTTCATGTTTGGTCAAAGGCTGTAATGTGGCCTTGAGCTGAATGGCCAAGACAGAATCCAAGCTGAGCATCAGAATGGAGGTTATTGGTAAGATCTATGTAGTATTGTTGATGATGCCTTCACTTTGCCAATAACTGAGTGTAGGCTGATTGGATGCAAATTGGTAGGACTTGTCCTGTTTTCTGTGAACTGGACTTACCTCAGCAACTTTCCATAAATAAGCCAGTTTAAATAAGCAAGTTAAGCAAAATTAATTGGCACATTTTAGGCAGATTTATATTGATGCTATCATTCAGCGTTTATGAAAGCAGTTTATGATGGACTGCTGAATTAATTCTGAATGCTCAAAACAAGATGACTTTTTTTCTTTGTGAGCAGAAATGTCTTTTTCCTCTCAAAGCATTTGTTAACCTCTTTTTCCCCTTGTGTTCAGGGAGTTTCAGGATTTAGATCCAGGGATGATGGAGTGGTGATATATTACAAATTAGGATGGGATGTGACGTGGAAGGGCACTTGCAAGCTGTGGTTTTCCCACATGGTACTCTTTTCTATCTAGGTAATAGAGATTATTAGTTTAACAGGTGCAGTTGAAGAAATCTTGCTGAGTTGCTGCAGAGTACAATGTAATATATATATGCTCTTGTTAATGCAAATGCTGTTTTATGCATATTGATTAATAGCTTAAACTAATTTTATTTTTAGCATCAAGCCCTTCCAACAACCAAGTTCCTCTTATTTTATTGGATGACTTGTCAAATATCTATGGTGACGTGGATATCGAGAGGGGTAAACACATTCATAAAAGACGGAAACTTGGAGACGGAAGGGAAAAAACGCTGGTGAGTAATCTGTACCTCCTAAATTTTTCATTATTTTTGGAAAGTTATTCTTTTGCGTACTGTAAATGACTAGGTGTCAGATCTTTTGTAATATTATGCAAGGAAACACCATCTGTAGCCTTGGGTCAGTTTTTGCATAAGACCATGAGATGTAAGAGGAGAATTAGGTTACTTGGCCCATTGAGTCTGCTCCACCATTCAATCATGGCAGATATTTTTTTCATCTCCATTCTCCTGCCTTTTCCTCATCACCCCTGATCCCCTTATTAATATATAGGTTCCACATATAGATATACCCAGCTCTTTCCCTCCCAACTCCAGAACTGCCTTTGTGTTACTGGCACGTTTAGTTGATGTTCAGTTGAGCCGCAATTTCTTGCAGATAAACCCCGGGATGGATGAAGCTATTATTATCAGCACCAACATATCTGAAGCCATCATTTTTTACTCCTGTCACAAATTTGCTATTAATTCCATCCTCTTCTCCTGCCAGTGTTTCATGTTGAACAAACTTATTTGAAATTTTTCTATCATCTTTGATGCTGAGCTCAGTTTCTGATCTCATGTCCTATCCAATACAAAGAACGCCTAGTTCCATCTCCATAACCACACTCATCCGGTCTTTGCTCAGCTCATCTGCTGAAATTCTCGTCTGTATCTTTGTTACCTCCAGACTTGACTCCATCCAATTAACAATCCACAGAGCATTAACTAGCTGCTGGACAGCCATCAGGAGTGGGGTTAAGTTCCTGCTTGCTTTTTCAGTGCACATCTGAAAGATTATGTCCACTATGGCTACCACCTCTTTTCTCTCAATGTAGTTTCTGTATCTTGTGCTAGTCTTTTTTTCCTCTTTGTAAGTTTTCTTTCTTTCAGTTCATCTATATGATTGTACTATACTTTGGTTAAAAGAGAACATTTCTATAAAGGTTTTTCCAGTACTGTGTGGAAGTATTTATCTGATTTCAGTTGAGGAATTTGCTACCATTTGAACCATTAAGGAATATCCTCATGCATAGGCTGAAGGTCCATTCTTGCATGAAACATCAAACAAGGTAAACCAAAGAATCACAAACTACCCCATACCTTGTTGCCTTTCAGATAAATGTTTTTTTTCCAATTGTGCTTTCCATGTGCTATTGTAAAATTTAAACTACAAATTTTGTTCCTATCATCAAATTCACTTATTGTATACAGGATGCCTGATTTGTTATACTCTTGGGACACTCTTCATGATTTATTGTATCCAGGATAACACATGACTATTGTGGAAGAGGGAAGTTAGACAATGAGAGTATTTGCTCCTGGTTAATTGCACGCTTTTAAGATCTAGAAGCTGTTTGGAAACTATTTCTTCCAGACAGGGAAAATCTGGTTAATGCAATGATATTCTCATGTTTTAATTAGTTTCACAAAGCAGCAGCTTTGGTGGGCAGTAAATTGAGTGCAGACCTGTATGTGGTTTAATCATTATTCAATTTATTTATTCTTTGGACAACCCACTCTTCCAAATAATACTAAAGGCATTCATAACAGTGATTTCCCCCCCTCCCCACCCCAAATAAAGTTGATAGTTAGATGTTGGGGTATATTTTCAGGATTATGGAACATATCCCTTGGTGTGTCATGGCTTTATAAATAGTGATAAGAGTGCAGATTGATTTAATATACTAAATTCTGTTCTCTGTACTACAAAAAAGACATACGTACGTTGGAATGGTTATAGAGAAGATTACCAAAAGTTATCTTGAATAGAAAGGATGACTTATGATTAAATATTTCAGCATACTAAAACTTTGCTGCTATAAAAAGCTTATGGAAGACCTTTCGGTTTAAGACATGAAAAACCTTGGTCGTGTGAGTTTTCTACTTTATAAGCTGCTTGTTCGCCATTGAATTGAGTAATGCCCACTTCTACTTGCGTACCACAGTATCACAGTATGTGAGCACTCTACAGCTAAAATATGTTTATTAATAAATATTGATTTCAAATACTTGGATTTGTCAAGCTAGAAGAACTAAACAAATGAAAAATTAATTCACAATACAACAGATGTAAGAGTAACTTAAAAACATGCCATTTTTGTGGAATAATTTGCCCAACATAATAGTAAAGGAAAAGATATTAAAGATATCCAAAATGATCACTTACTTGGAGAATTACAGTGCTAAAGGAATGTACAAGACCCAAATGACCTTTTCCCATTCTTGGCTCACATTCTGTTATGGGCGGCATGGTGACACAGTGGTTAACATTGTTACCTCACAGTGCCAAGTTCGATTGCTGGTTTAGTTCAGTATCTGTGTGGAATCTAAATGTTCTCCCTGCATCTGAATGGGTTTTCTGCTGTTTTTTGTTTCCTCCGATAGTCCAAAAGCTGTGCTGGTTAAGTGCATTGGCCAAGCTAAGTTAGCCTCTATGTATTGAAACCAGTGCTGGAATGTGGCAACTTGGGAATTTTCATAGTAACTAAGTTAATTACAGTGTTAATGCCCACCTACTTGTGACATTAATAAATAAACTTTAAAATTTTGAACTTTCACTCCGGATTGACATTGAAGGCGACGATCCTTAATCTACTATCCTTTAATATGGTGCAAAGTTGATTCTGTCACTAAGAACAATATTAGTTCTTATATACTAATTTATTGTCTACCGGGCCACATGACGTGAAGCCTTGTGTGATGAAGTACTTAAGAATCAGTTGTCTAAATTAGGGTGAATATAATCAGTGTCCTAAACATAGATCAACTGCACAATTCATGAAGAACTTGTGCTGATGAAAGACCAAATGGTTTCACTTGAGCCAAAGTTGAACCTCAGAACTTTGTGTACCTGGACTAGATGCCAGTTTGAGAGTAGTGGGTTACTGAGAACTCTGTGATCAGTCCATTCCTTGGTTATGCGGCCTGATTAAAATGGAATATTATTGCTATTTTGAATTGTTCCACTGACTTGGAACAGTTACATAATACAATGATTGACTCCTTTCTCATTTGACAATGTTATTTGATTGCTGTGCTAGTTAGCAATCTTTTTGCATCAACGGCAAATATCATCATCAATTATGAATCTTCAACTAGCTTGACTGCACTGTAGTTAAAATGTGGGGTCAACTACTACTGACATCCCCCAGCACCGACCTTCTGGACCACTAGGAGGATGTGGTATTTTATGCTCTCAGCAGCCTGCATAATTTGTTTTGCAACTCAGGCATCTTGTATTAGGCTATAAATTTCCTATTATATATATGCCACAGAATCAATGATGATCCTTTTACCAAGTTTTTATAAATCAGAAATTGCACAGATGTCCACTATGCACTTCTGAGTTCTCCGATAAATTTCAAACGCTGTATCGTAAAGGCTAAAATAAACTTGTGAATTATTCACAAGTTATTACTGCACAACAGCAAAATAGATGCTACTAATAGTTACAGAACCTCAAGTCCACAATTTCAGTTAAAGTAGCTTATTCAGAGACTGTTTCTTACACGATCTGATGAACAGCAAATTCATAACTTTCATGATTATACATTATGTGAATGTAGTTCTGTATTTGGCCGTAGAAACTAACTGTTGCCTCCACGTGCAATCAAATAGCTGCAATATAAAACTAGTCAGCAGTAGAATTATGATGAGATGACCATCAACTAAAGGAGCAGTTTGCATTGACAACCTGATGATTTGCCATGTGCACCTAACACTGTCCTTGCATTGTTAGCAAATGCTTGCTTTAGTGAGGCACATAGATGGAAATTCATTGTAGATGTCTGAATACTGCCTCCATGGCTTGAGTTAATAGAATCATACTTATGAATGTTTGGATTGTGAAAAAGCAAACTCTCTGCTTTCCAAATGCATCCCTTACTCTTTACAAGTTAATAGTGCAGATGACTAACTGAAGCTGCCTGAAATTTTCATGAGCTGTTTGCAACTCAGATCAGCATCTTGATGCATTTAGTGTGAGGTCATGTAGTTCATTTGCAGATATAAAATATACTGTCTGTAAATGTAGGGCAAATTGCAATGATTTGAACATACCTGTTAGATATTTTGGGATTGAACTATCAATCAAGAAGATGGTGGCTGTAGGGAACCTACTTAGGGGATGTTTTCAAGTGCAGATAGTGTCAGACTTCCATCCAGTGGTTTACCATCTGTGATAGCATTTATACTTGTATTAACCTTTTCCCTGCAATTTTGCCTCTGTGTTTAAAGTCCTTCTCCCAGCTGTTGGCCTTTTCCATGGCCTCAAATTCTCAGGCTGCGAATTATCTAGTGATAAGGATGATTGGCAAATCTGGCTATCTGCTGTGTAATCTGTTAATTCATATTATTGCTTGCCTTCAGAATTGAATATATCTATCATATCCATAAAACCTGCCAGCTGATCATCTTTCCCTCAGGCCTCAATCACTCAGTTCCTCCTCTTCAACGCTTTGCCTGCTAGCATCAGTCTCTCATTTCAAGATTATTATGATTTCTCCAGCATATCACCCATAACCTTCTCTTCTCCAAGTGTTAGTGTTTTGAATCTTTCCTTTCTCTATCATCATGACAGCTACCAACTGAGCCAGTGCTGACAGTTTACTGACAATAAATGCGGTTTTATATTAATGTGATTAAATGGAATGATTTTTAAAATATTAATGGTTTCCCAGTGACACAGCAGAGCACAACCATGTTTAGCTAAGTCATGTCATTATGATAGCTTCAAGTTTAGTGCTCTGCAGGTTGGATGATTTCTATTTGGGCAGTGATAGGCATTGCAATTGACCATTAAGGAGAGAGAAAATCAGCTACATTTTCCATCCCAAATTGTCATCTTTTGCCTGGTGCAGTCAGTTAATCGTGGTTGAATAGTCTGGAAATGTTCGTTGTTGAGGCTCACACATGTGAACCAACCACTTGTGCGAGGTACAAGAGAACACTGAAAGTGTTAAGTTATTCAGAAGTGGGAAAATTGGTGGAAAGTGTAACTCATAAGCAATATTAATTGTTTAACATTTAAATTTTAAAGATGTTACTTTATTTTACTTTATAATTTAGAGTTCTGACGATGAAGAATGTTCTGGGAAAGGGCGTAATCGTCACATTGTTGTCAATAAGATTGAGCTGCCAAACTCAATTGATGTACTTGAAAACTTTAAGCTCGCAAGAGAAAGTTGGGAGTTGCTTCATTCTCAAGAGGCTTTAGAAAAAGGTAGGACTGATCCCATCTTATAGTGGGAATTAAATTTTTACTCTGTTAGGACCAATTTATAAGAAGAAGATTTTGTCACTTATTTTCTCTCAAAATATCTGTGCAAACACACAAGGCTTTATCTTGCTATATTTTAGAGATTTGCAGTTAACAGCTGCTGCATCAGATTACTGAATTGGTTAACTTATTCCTGGCCTAATATAAGTGTGAAAGTGTTGAACAATTCAATCCCATTACAGGTTTTCCATAGGGGAATTGTTCTCTAATTTACCCATAATTGTATTATGCTATAAATTCTATACTATTTATAGTACAATTCTGCCACTATTTTGTTAAAGTCTGTGACAAATTTAAAATATGATTGCTGCGTTTGATTTTGTGGAGATTTGCTTGATGACTGATTTCCAGTGCCATTGCAAACTAAAATTGTATTGATACCAAAGGTACAAACAATAAAAGCATGATTGCAGCTGAAATATTCCTGGTCTTATCTGTGCAGTGAGTTACATGGTCTTACTGATGTTCATCCATTTGGTTTTTCTCCCGTAATTACGATTGGAGATGTTAGGAAAGCAAAAGTGCAAGTTTTAATTTTTTTGAGAATTAGCTATGCCTGTATAAACTACACTGGAACCCTGTTATTATGTGGTCCAAAGGGCCCATATCTTGAGTCTTTATAGGTGAGGCCACATTTTAAAAAGGTCTTTTCAAGACCGTCACACCAGTAGTCAGAATAAAACAGAACTACAATGATCTGATTAAATTGGCCTCAAACAGATAACTCCTAAGACACTAGTCACATGTTCTACATAATGTGTAGTCACATTTTAAATCCTGCTTATATTTTTTCTCATTGTCATGAGCTCGCGCTCATGTTGAAATGGATACAACAACATTTTAAGTTTAAAATAAAAAGTATCAGTGGATTTCATTTAAATAATATTGTATATGAACTGGCCTCTAATTTAAACTTTAAAATTTGACAGGTGAATAAAAGTAAAAGAATTACAGGTTAAAAAAGATGACAAGGAAATTTGCAGAGGTAAACTGTTAAACTATTAAATGACAGTCATGGATCAGTGATAACAAGTCTGCAAACATCCTGAGCTATTGCAGACATTTTCAGCCTCTCTTTACAACAATCTGAGGCTCCTACTTACTTCAAGAAAGCGACTATCATCCCAGTGGTAAGAAAAATCAAGCAGCTTGCCTTAATGACTAGTGGTTGGTGGTTGTGACAGCCATCATTATGAAGTGCTTTAAAAGATCAGTCATAGCATGAATCAATTTCAGTCTTCTGGACTACCTGAATCCACTACAGTTTGCCTAGCACTGCAACAAGTCCACAGCAGACGCCATTTCTCTGGACCTGCACTCAACCCTGAAACACCTAGGTAACAAGGATACCTATGTCAGACTCCTATTTATTGACTACAGCTCAGCCTTCAATTATTATTTCCATGAAACTTATCTCCAAATTCCGTGGCCTGGGCCTTGGTACCTCCCTATGCGACTGGATCCTGAACTTCCTAACTCTCAGACCACAATTAATTGGGATTGGCAACAACACCTCCTCCATGATCATCTTCAATACGGGTGCCCCGCAAGACTGTGTTCTCAGCCCCATACTATACTCCTTGTACACCTGTGACTGTGTGACCAGATTCTCCTCCAATTTGTTTTTCAAGTTTGCTGACAACACCGCTGTAATGGGACGGATTTCAAACAATGACGAGACAGAGTACAGCAATGAGATAGAGAATCTGGTGAACTGGTGCAGCAACATTAATCTCTTCCTTGGTGTCAACAAAATGAAGGATATTGTCACTGACTTCAGGAAGTGTAAAGGAGAACATCTCCCTGTCTGCATCAATGAGGATAAAGTAGGAAGTGTCAAGAGCTTCAAGTTTTTAGGTGTCAGATTACCAACAACCTGTCCTGGTTCTTTCCATGCTGACACTATAATTAAGAAAGCCCACCAACGCCTTTACTTTCTCAGAAGACGAAGGTAATTTGGCATGTCAGTTACGACTCTTATCAACTTTTATAGATGCACCATAGAAAGCATCCTTTCAAGTTATATCATAGCTTGATATGGCTCCTGCTCTGCCCAAGATTGCAAGGAACCACAAAAGGTCGTGAATGTAGCCCAATCCATTATGCAAACCAACCTTCCATCCTGTCTATAGACTCTGTCTATACCTCCTGCTGCATTGGCAAAGCAGCCAGCATAATTAAGGACCCTACGCACCCTGGATATTGTCTCTTCCACTTCCTTCCTTTGTGAAAAAGATACAAAAATCTGAGGTCACAAATGACTCAAGAACAGCTTTCTTCCCTGCTGCTGTTAGATTTTTGAACCGACCTACCTTGCATTAGGTTGATTTTTCTCTACACCCTAACTGTGACTGTAACATTACATTCTGCACTCTCTTGTTTCTCTCTCTATGAATAGTACATGTTGTCTGTATAGTGTGCAAGAAACAATGCTTTGCACTATATGTTAATACATGTGACAATAATAAATCAAATAAGAGATAGACGAATGTTTCAATGATTGTTCCACGGAATATTAACCAAGGACTGGTTAGTGCTATGGATCTTGCCCATTCTGCTTAAAAAGTTGGAGGGAAAGAGGGATGTCCATCCACAATCCCAACAGCTGCCCTATATTTGACACTAGGAGCAATGTTGACTATTTTAAGATTGGACTTCTATCTATTTCTCAGGAGGAATGATTCCGCCATTGAGAACTGCCAGGCAATCAGATTATTAGCCACAGGGAACCACCCTTGTGTCTGCAAGCAGTCCCCATTACTGAGGAGCCTGGATTGACAGATCAATCCAGGGTTGTGGTGTGGGAGGGGCTGCGCTTCAAGCAGCAAGTGAGGATTGGATTATCTTTGGGATGGGGACCGAAAGGAAATTTCCCCATCCTTACTCAACATTACGTTGCATAGCTAAAACTGCTGAGATACCCGTATGGTGTGGTAAAATCCTGCAGCAATGAGATGAAGCCCTTAATTGGATGTTAATTGACCACTTAAGGTATTCCATAAGCTCAAGGGTGACTGTGCTGGCTGATCTCTTCTGTGCTTTCTGCAAAGTTTGAAACAGGTCAGGAGTTGACAAATAGCAGATTGTGAATTTCCTTTGAAAATTCAATTTAGATCACCTCTGTGTTTCCCTGAACTTATTAGGGTATCTGAGGAGCTACCAGTTATAATAAATTCTATTTTGCACACCAATTCTTTTTTAGTTCTCTCTAAAGTTCTGAAAAGTTCGAGGATAGTTAACTATAAATGATGGACTTGGTTTACATGTATCAAAGCACCTGAAAGGAACTGGAAATATTTGAAGTTGATATCTAATTTTGGGGAAGAATTGTAGCTGCACACTTGTAAAATGTTGGGTTCCAATTTTTAAGCCTTATTATTTAAGTATCTGGAGATAAAGTGAAGAAATTAATTCCGAGGACATGGATTTGTTCATAGTTATCAAAATGAAAACTGCTCTTTTAAATGTTTGAAGGGTTATGCAAGAAACCCAAGCAATAAATCAGCACATCTTTGAAAGAGCGTGGTTTCCAAATTCTCTGTTGGTTACTATCTTTATCAGAAAAACCATAGAGTTGGATCTAAATCTTAACCAGCTGGTTTGTCAAAACTCAACGAATCCCTACAATGCAGAAGAGGCCATTTGGCCTGTTAAGTCTGCACCGATGTTCTGGTCTGACAGAGAATCTTACCTAGTCTTATCTCTGTAACCCCATATATTTCCCATAGATAATCCATCTAACCTGCACATATTGGGACACTGAGGGGCAATTTAGCATGGCCAATCCATTTCACCTGCTCGTCGTTGGACTGTGGAAAGAAACAGGAGCACCTGGAGGAAACCCACACAAACATGGGGAGAATGTACAAACTCCAGACAGTTACCCAAGGCCAGAATTGAACACAGGTCCCTTGGGTGAAGCAGCAGTGCTAACCACTTTTAGAAGAAAATCTGGCAAACAGGAAGTTTATTCAAATCAGAAACAGAGATAGTAGAAATAAAAAGGCATTCTAATGGCCACACAACAGTCAGTGTTAAGACTATTCTGATCCTGTGGCTTAATACTTTGACGGTACATCTTATTTTTTGCCCTTGGGTGTGCTCTGATTATGGTTTTTCCAGACATGTCAAGTATGTGAGCATACAAATTAGGAATAGGAATAGATTATTTGGCCCACGACCCTATTCCGGCATTCAATAACATCATGGCTGATTTGGTTGTGTTCTCCACTTTCCTTACTACCTCCTATATTCTTTGACTTCATTGTGGACAAGCATATAAATTAGGAGTAAGAATGTCCTTTAAGAATAAACAATAATGGCTTCATTAACTTTTTGGCATGCTAATGCATTGTCAAAATAATAGAAAATATGCGCAAAGAGAAATTAATTTCAGAAACTATTTTGAGGGTGCTAATTCAGAAGAGGTAGTTTATTATGTTAGTACAAAGAGAACCTTTAAATTAGGGACAATTAAGATCCATTTTTGTCATCAGACAGTGACATCTGGCATGGGATTGATCGACCTACAATTGTAGATCCTTTTATATTAATTACTTGTGCCAGTGATATTCCAGATTTGCTGATTTATTGGAATTCTGGAATTACAAATACTGAAAAACCTTTTTCCACTTTTTTTTCAACTGAGATACATTGTGTTATGATTATTGTAGAATTTATTTGTGATTATCTTTCATTCTTTAGAATTCACGCGAATCTGCATGTCTTGGAAGACTGAAACTTGGCTATGGTTGAGGATATTCATAACCGACATGATTGTATACCAGGTAAGTTACTTCAGGTCACACTGACTATGGAAGGACAGAAAGATCTTTTGCTGCAGTTATATTTGCTTAGCCTTATTAACTAAATGCTTATTCTGAATTTATTGATTGAAGTTATCCTTACAATAACATTTCTTATCGTGTGTCTCTCAGCTTGCGACTTTGAATCTCTTCTTGGTTAAGTACTTCAGTAAGTGTTTTTTCCCTATTTTATTATTTTCTACTTTCCCATTTGTATTTCAACAAACATGTACACAATCACATTCAAACAAAAATTCTCCAATATCCAGCTGCTATAAAAATTCCTCATCTACCCCACTGTACACATCCCTAAAAAATAGGTTTTGCTTAACAGGATTCTCAGATTTGTTATTAAGCTTGGATTTTCCAATGTAATCTGTCCCCCACAGTCCACTTAGTGTCTGAGTATCCTCTTTTTAAATAAATTCGATCACGTATCTTCCCCATTCCTAGTTGCCTGAAGGCATTGTCAACCATGTAGTTTGGAACTGTAGTTACATGGTGGTAGTTTCCTTCCTTGGGGACATTAGTAAACCAGTTAGGTTTTTTATAAAAATCTGGCAGGTTTTATGTACATTTTATCTGGTCATATTTTGACTTGTCACATTGGGAAATTTCTCAGTGTATCCCTGGTTCCTAGTACAGTGCCATTCTCCCAAGGTGAAATCTGCTTCCTTCCCCTTCTCATGCAGTTATTTTCTATGAAGTTGATTCCTATGTTTGGATGCTAATGCAATATACTGAGTGTAATAAAGAAAATGTATTGTGTAAAATCTATCTCTGACCCAAAAAAAAATCAATTTTCCAGAAGGCAGTGATTACCACTGTAACTCAGTCAGACGGCAAATGCCATATTCATTCTCTCAAAACATTTTGTATACATCAATCTGAAATATTTTAGTTGGATTAAGTTTGAACTTCATTTTTGATATAATCCATGCTTCTTTTAGATATAAATCATTTGGCATTTCAGTGGTATCCTTTGTTGGTATCAATGCATCGTGCCGTGATGTAGTTCTGCACATGGCAATATAGTAGTTTGGAGTATTGCTGCAAAAAGAGATGTTGAATTTTGTACCTTGCATCATCAGGGCACTTCACAAGAATGCTGATTAGTTGGCAAGTGGACTCTGGTAGAGGCATTGCCATGGAAAATGCATTAGTTGACAGTGACTGACAGATAATTGCCAAGCATTGTTAGAAATTTAAACCAAGCAGCTTGACCTTGATTGGTCAAGATATTGCCTGGGGGGAATGAATCAGCAAATGGCTATCACTTATTTTGTTTGGCTGAAATAGATGCAATGTGTTCTTTCTGTTTGCAAAGAGTAAGATCTTGTGTATTAATATATATGCCTCAGTACACATACGCACTGTACTGCAAGCCCAATTTACAATCTTAAACTCTTAGCAAATGTTGTCCAGTCATTATGGAATAACATCTAATATTTTGTTTTCTTAACTTACTGTTTTGAGTTTTGTAAGCATTGACTGGTTGGGTATAGCCTCTACCTTGCCCATTGTGAACAACAGCTGGGACATACTGTTTGATATGATCTGCCAGTCTTGAGATTCACAGTCTGCATAGCTAGCATCACAGTAGCATTGCATTTATATACCAGATTACTCATTTGTGTGATGGGCAGAACGTTTTTTGGCTTTTCGGCAGTATCCTATTAGGCAATACCATTTGTGTTGCATTGTAGCAGTCTGAAACAATTAACTTCTCTTGTTGCTCAAATTTTTGACATACCTTACTCTTCCAAGATAATCTGAGGCAGATTGGGCATTTTTCAGGAACAAAAGTGAGGACATTAGTCTTGTTCATGAATTTGCATGTTACTTACCACAAAATGATCTGATCAATATATCCATTATCAAGAAGAATGTCTTTGATGTGCTCTGTTTTAGCATCAGGCTTGCATGGTGAGCAAATGGCCCAAACCCTTTATACAAGATTGATGAAAGCACTAATCTTATAGTGTATGAAACTATGAGAATCTCAATGCTTTTTTTGACAAGTGAAGGTAGACTTGCAGTAGACTGTGGTAGAGAAACCCCTGATAGATTATTCAATTAATACATCAAGGAAAAGAAGTTAATTTGACAGTTCCATTTCAAATGTGATCTTGAGCACAGGACATTAAAACATACAAGGAAATAATGTGCAGCTGCAGATTTAAATATAACAAATGTATGATCCACATTTTGGAAAAATGCAAGTGGCAGGGGGTTGGGTATCATTCCATCAAAAACATGTTTCTCATGGAACCCAACAAACTTTGACGTGTCAGTTTTTTTTCAGCAAAACACATGATATTGTCTTCTGTGCTGCTGAGGGGAGAGGAGGAATGATGGATAAAAACTAAATTTGACATCATATTAGTTATCAGAAGTTGCAGTTTTTATGATCTATTCAAATGTTAGTTTGCTGATTAAGAGAAAGCAGGATTATTGAATTGGTTTAAAAATAGGCCATAAATTTTTGACTTTTTTATTATGTATGATGGGATTAT
The DNA here is from genome assembly GCA_024679065.1 of Sphyrna mokarran. Classification (NCBI taxonomy): domain Eukaryota; kingdom Metazoa; phylum Chordata; class Chondrichthyes; order Carcharhiniformes; family Carcharhinidae; genus Sphyrna; species Sphyrna mokarran. The sequence continues at coordinate 151,606,923 of JAGIQG010000001.1, forward strand.
ATAAATACCATAAGTGATTTATTTCCTTTTTTTATTGCCTTAGTATGTAATTGAATTTTTTTCTTTGAAGGGCCAGTACAGAAAAGCAATAAACAGTCTTCATCAGTTAGGTGCTCTTCAAGGAGCCCAGCAACATGTCATGAATCAAGGTACACTCGAACAACAGAGAGCATTAATTCAAATGGCTGCCTGTCACTTTGCATTAGGAGAATATAGAGTAAGTACACAATGGTAACACATTCTGAGCACTTGAAAATTGACTTTTGCCTGTCCACTTTACAAACTTCAAACCTTCTATTGCATAATTGATCATTTTTGATAAGATATGGGAAATCTTGATAATCTGTTTGAAAACTTGGTTGCACATTTTTAATTTGCATATTATTCATCAAAAGGGACAGTGGAGTTTTTGGATTTAAATGACCTTCTGGGTTAATGGTGTGGTGGGTTGCTGGAATTCAGCTGAGAGTTTTTCATGCAGTTAGATTCTAATTTAAGTAGTGGACACAATGTGAAAATGAAATGCTATTCCTTCAAAGATCGAAAGACAGCATAAAACTATTGCTGTTCTGTAACTTCCTTCTGTAAAGTAGGATGATTGTAAATGAGTAATGAGCTGGTTGCTATCACTGCTGTTGAATGAAACTAAGTTGGCTGCTCCTTTTATGGACATTGTAAAAGTTAAATGAAAAAATTATAATACATGAGGATTTGTTAAATGAGGAATCTTCTGCTGACCACAGTCTTTCAGATAAATTGCACTATCTGATTCATACATGAACATTTTTTCTTTTTAAAACAAGTATTTAAATTTACTTCTGCCATTAATGATTGGGAAGGCCACTAAAACCATAAAAATGAGTTGGGAAGACTACAAAACAAATCATAAAATTGAGTTCAATTGGATATATCTCTGAAAATGAGAAGTATGATGAGAAAAAGTAGACTAGTTTGATCTGTCAAAAATGGAATAGTTTATCCAGATTTTCTAGCCTTCGATGTTTTTCTGAAGTCCCAATAGTATTTAAGCTCATAAATTGAGTATATGACTGTCATTTATTTTTTCACCATTGACAGTGTAATGAAGTCAATTGTGAATCTGACCTCCTTGTTTTCTTTCTATAGATGACATGTGATAAAGTGTTGGATGTTATGTGCAGTATCATTCCATGTACACAAGATGTAGTGAAATTGCAGGAGGAAACTCCAAAAGTGAAACCTAGATTTAGGAAAGGTATGGTCTACAGTGAAATATTCAGATAGGTGTTATTTGAGGTTTATGAAGATGATCTGATTTGGCTATGCCTGCTTTCCTTCTACACTAATCACACAATGTAATTATATGTTGCTTCATTGGAACGCTTTGATCCAAGTATATCTCTACAGTGTCACAGGAGCCTGTTTCCCTGTTCAATATGGGTGAAATATATTAGAATGAGGTGCACGATTCGTTTGACTCAATAATAAGTATTTGTGATTTATATTTTCCAACTTCCTTTTGCATTGTATGATATAGTTTAGAGTGCAATTGAATAATTTCTAGTAAAGTAAAACAATGCCGATATTGGAACTCTGAACTAAAGACAGAAAGTGCTGGAAGTATTCAGCACCCTTTGAGAGAGAAAAACAAAGTTAAAGTTTCAGATTGATTAACCTCATTTATAAGCTTAGAAAAGTCCGTGAAAGAGATGTCTTTTTGTTTTCACACATGAAATATCATTGGGACAAGTGGATTCTTGCCATCTGTTCCAAATCAAATCTAAATATTCAAATTGTCTATGCCCTCTAAAACCTTAGAACTTCTACTAACAATGCTGATGCTGTTAGGATTTTGTGTTTTTTTTGGTCAATAGAATTTTGGTGATCATAATGGAAGACATTAAAATAATTGATATTTCACCATGAGTTCTGTTCCTATACTTGCATAAAGATATTGACACAAATTTCCTTGTACGGTGGAGCAAGTTAGAGCCCTGTATTTTTGTGATAATTATGAGAGCACTAACCCAAAGATATAGATTGCTTAACCACATGTTGCTCAGTTCCTGAACTTGCAGCGTTATTGAGGAAACAACCAATACTGCTTCTGAACTGCATTTGAGTCTTTGATTAATAGCAGCATAGTGGAGGTCTAGGAAATGGTTGCCCTCCAAGCATCTTAACTGAGTTTTATTTGTTGCCATTCAAAAGCAGGAAAGGAAAAAGCATGAGATTATTCCTGTATGCATTTTTTTAAAATTCTAATTAAGTATATTATCATTTGTATTAATTCCTGACAAGTGTTATATGTGGCCTAATTTAACATGCGCAGTAAATCTGAATTTATAGAAATTATAATTCTGCTTAATTTCTTAAAAGATTCAGTTGTAATGGTGTCAATTTCAGTTTTTTTACCCCTTTTACTTCCAGCTTTAGACCTTAAACTGTTGCCCTGTACAAGCAAAGCTATGATGCCATACTGCCTTCAGTTAATGTTGGCCTGTTTTAAGGTAAGTTGATTGACTGAATCTCTTTGTTAACATTAGTAAATTACAGTATTTATAATGGAAAATTTGAGTCAGTTCTGGTAAACACAAAAAATCTGAAGTGCAATAGATTTTTCCTCTTCTTTTCTTGAAGGCTGAATCTTACTGACTTTATTCACCTAGAGCATGGCTAACAAGTTTGATGGTTAACTATAAAAAGAAGGAAAGGAGTATAGTATAGTAGCTTTCAGGAGCTCTGTATTCCCTATTGCATTTATGTATTCAGTTAAGAGTCATTATTATAATCATGATCAAGACCATATTCCCACTTCCCTGCCCCTCCATCATCCTCAAGTACTGAAACTAATGGCAAAGTTTCATTTGCTGTTTGGTTGAGTATGTTGACATAGCATAAACTGGAAGTCAAAACTGAGTATCTGGATCAATTGGCTGTGCATTCATCCAGTAGGCAATTGGGGAAGATTTTATTTACCATTATCTGGATTATTAGCCCTTTTTTCCCACCTAACTGTAGGTTAGAGGAAAAATAGGTGGGCAACTGATTGCTGAAAGTATGCACTTTAGTGCTGGCTATGTTTCTATTTACTAAGGATTTATCTGGCCTTTTATTGGTGTTTCATCCAATCCACAGAATTCCTACAGTGCAGAAGAAGCCATCAAGTCTACACTGACTCTGTCAGAGTATCTTACTAAGGTCTGCACCCTGCCCTGTCCTCGTAACCCCAAACATTTACCTGTTAAGCCTCCTAATCTACACATCTTGGGACACTAAGGGATAATTTAGCATAGCCAGTTCACCTAACCTGCACGTATTTGGACTGTGGGAGAAAACAGGAACATCGGGATGAAACCCATGCAGATGTAATTTGATTTGATTTATTATTGTCATGTATATTAATACACAGTGAATAATATTTTTTACGCGATATACAGGTAAAGCAAACTGTTCATAGAAAAGAAAATAAGAGAGTTGTCTGTAGTGTTACAGTCATAGCTAGGGTGTAAAGAAAGATCAGCTTAATGCAAGGTAAGGCCATTCAAAAGTCTGAGAGCCGGGAAGAAGCTGTTTTTGAGTCAGACTCAGAGTGTGCAAATTCCACACAGTCACCCTAAGCCAGACTCAAACCAAAATGAAGCAGCAGTGCTAACCATTGTGTCACCATGTCGCCGTTTGTTCAGAGGTTGTTGCATGGGGAATTATGGACACAAAACATACTGGGTAATAAATTGGGCACACTGGCCTTTTGGGCACCACGAAATACCCTTAGAGCTCCATATGATATCCAAGGCATGGCAACACACTTGAGCGAATCATACCCAATATCACATTGACACAGATGTTACTACACACAATGAACATTTGCTGCAGGTATGCAGCAAGTAGATTGTGACGTTTCTGATGCCATTTTGGAGATTGATGCTCCAGCCTTTTAACCTCTCACAGCTGAGCACACATTCAGCAATAGAAAGGGCACTTTATTAGCGCTTTTCAGGGGATGATCAGTTGCATATAGGTTAGTTGATGATTATTGCTCTAATTCCATTAGTGATGCTTTCTATAGTTGTTTCAAGTGCAAAAGTGTCCAGGAAGTCATTTAAGCACTTTTTTGTTACTTCAAAGCTTTTGCACAAACTTGGTGCTGCCAGAGATGGATCACTTGCAGGCATATGCCTTTGAATGCAGTGTGACTTGGAGAGTCAGCAGACTGTGCAGAGCAGGCCAGGTTACTGAAACAGAGAGGAGGGGAAAAAAGGTGATGAATTTTAATCCATTTGACTTTTACAATATCCTACAGCTTGCTGTCCACTGTTACTTGAACAAGGCCACAAAGGTTACTACATTTCATTCTCCAAAGGGGCAGGCAGAGAGTGAGGAGGAGCACATAACTTTGTGAGGATTGCAGTTTCTCTATGGTTCCTTGTATATTTGAAAGAAAAAAGACACAAACAATGTTGTGATGTGGAGTAAAGTAAGCAATACTTCCAGTATCTGCACTTGTAAATCAGAAGAATGCATAAATTAAGAGGGAAGTGGGATTTGAGAGAAAAAAAGATTGAGTATGAGGCTGCCATTTTTGATGATTTCAGCTTACCACTGGCCATGGCCTCAGCAATGGCTATCTCAATGACCTGAGGCCATCTTATACAGTACTGGCCTCAACAGCAACAATTAACTGCAGTCAGTCAACTGCCAACCATGTTGTCCTGCCAGAGAGAGGCATGAGAGTCAGTAAGACTTGGACATTTTATGTGGATGAAAAGGCTGTCATGGTTGAATAGTTGACAGTGTGTCTGTAATCTGTGAGCCGTGGATTTGAGGCGTGCAGTAGTGTCAAGTGGATAAAGTGAAACCTAATTGTTTGAGATTGTTGATAGGTAAATGGAATGTGTGGAGGATCAAACAGTAGCTGAGGTTATGGTATTGGTTATGATGTTTGAAGATTTCACAGCCAGAGGAAAGTTTTTTTTTCTCAGCATCTACCTTGCCAAGCTCTTAAGACTTTTAACTAGTATATTTTATGTAGCATATATTTTACCTTTCCATCTTTCAGAACAGGTATTAAGTAAAAAATCCCATCCAATTGCTAGATGAAACAGAAGTTTCTAAGGCCTTTTTGAAAAACAAACAGTTTTTTTCAGTAGCTTGGCCAATGTTTCATCTGCTATAAACAATGCAACCAAAAAGACCAACTGGCTGTTTGTCATTTGCTAATTCTGGGAACTTGCTGTATGCAATTTGTTGCTCGATTTACCTACGTAGGAGTGAATTTACTTCAAAAATAACAAGCTATAAATTATTTTAGGGCATGCTGAAGATGTGATGAGGAGATATGTGCATACAAGTTTGTTTATATGGTTTGGCAAATGTTCAATTTTGGTATGCGAGGTCCTACATTTGCAAGTAAATAGAAAGTGAGTGTAATGCCTCTTGGAATAGAGCTTGCCAGTGAGGAGCCTCTGAAAGAGATGTAAGGATGACAAGTAATCCCTCCTGAATTATTAGTAAACAATACCAAACAGTAATAAATAATTCAAATGAAGTGTGGGTTAAAATAACAAATCCGTCATCTGGGGATCAATTATTGCGCTGGGGATACACATTTGTGCACCAACACTTCGTGTCGTCTCATCATCATTTACATTTTTTTCAGTTGTTCATTGACAGAATAAAACCAAAGCACTGAAAAATAATTCTGCAATTTCTTGTTTCCTTCAGAGAGATTTAACAAATAACTTTGCTTTTTGTAGTTGAGAGCCTTTACAGACATACGAGATGATCTAGCTTTAGGTCATGTGATTGTACTGCTCCAGCTGGACTGGCCTCGTGGAGAGAACCTGTTTCTCAAAGCAGTTGATAAAATCTGTCAGCAAGGATCATTTCAATATGAAAACTTCTTCAATTATGTCACGAGTATCCTTTTACTGTTTTATTGTTTGCTCGGAACGTCTAAAATGCCGTCCTGTTTATTAATCACCTTTTATCTGTGAGTTTGATGTCAGAAGGCAATGGATTCAACTTCTATTCCTAAGACTTCACTTTGTTGCACTACTGAGAAACTGCTGTATTGGTGGAAGGGCCATTTTTGAATTGGGATGCTAAATTCAGGTCCTGTCTGGTCAGTCAGGTAGGTATAAAGAATGTGCCTGCACTGTGAAGAACAGATGATTTCTAATCATGTGTTGGCCAACATTACTCCACACCAGCAGAATTGATGAATTTGTCTTTCAATTTATTTCTGCCAGTGTAATCTGACTGCACAAATTAACTGGTAGCTTCTACACTCATGATAGTGCTTAAACTTAATTAGTTGAAAAGCATTTGGAGCTTCGTATCTATCTGTTATTTTCAGCTGTTGTGTTTGGAAATCAGGAGCTCAAAAGATTAGAAACCAAAGTGTGTATCACCTCTAGATTTAGTATCAAATGAAGTGTGTAAGAATATTTGGAGGTCAATGACACTTGTGTTAATGAATTTCTGTTATTCTGTTGTTATAGCATTTGTTTCTACTATGAGAAAAAGCATTTAATTGGATATTGCACTGTAGTATCTGTGCATCCCCCTGGCTGTGCACATGTCTAATTCTTTAACTTGAAACAAACTTTCTTGCCTTATTTGATTAGGTAGTTAAGGGAGCTCTGGTGCCACTGAAATCATTCCAGTTTGAATATGACTTCAGTGTTGATTGTGCTGCAATTTGTATTTTCAACAGATTCAACAGAAAGTCAGATCTCATATCGTGAACTTTAGGTGAAACACACACCAAGAATGGAAAAGAAAAATACTGAATTGTGCACTCATTTGGCTCCAACATGTTACTGAAGTCTGTGATAGAACATGCATAGTTACAATGCAGTGCTGGGCCCATGTGCAGTAACCACATAAGTGAAAATGGAAGCAGCAGTATCCAAGTGTATTCTTTTCACATTGCATTAAAATGAAAATGCATTATTAGAACGCTCTTAAAATGGAATATCTCTGTACTGAAGTAACATTTTGTAATTTAATATAACTTTTAGCAATTAGAGTGCATGAGTAAAAAGGGGTAGAAAAATATGCTGTAAAGCTAAGGTGATTAGGGATGAAATAGAAGGAGATTCATGTGGAGCATAAATATCATTGCGGCTGAGTGACTTGCTTCTATATTGTATGTTCTCTGTAATTCTGTGTAATTTGTTTATACTTCAAGAGTTTACAAGACGTGATATTCTTGCATCTGAATTAATCAGATGAAATTGAATTCTGAATGTGCTCTCAGATTGGTGGTAGAAGAATACATTCTGCATCTTTTGTGAATTTATTAAAATGAACTAATGGAGTGTTATACTAAAATAACAATAGTCAACTTATCCTTAATCACATCTGTCGACATTGACATGTTGGAAGAATTTGCTTATCTCAGAACTACAGAAGGTGGTAAAATTCATCTAGAGCTCTTGCCAAATCAAGGTCTCCTGATAAAGTGAGTACTAAGCTTGTAAGATGATTATTGGCGCATACTGTGACTCATTGGAATTTTGCTGTTTGAGTAGCTCATGTTGCTCCTTGCTTTGTTACAGCATGTTGCAAGGAATATGTGTTGCAATTACTAAGGGAAAAAGATGCTGGAAAGAGTTAAATCTCTGAGAAGGCCAACAGTAGTTTGAAGTATCTTGGGAGATTAGTGAATAATTAACATTTCTTTTAAGCATTTAAGTTTTTCAGATTTTTGAATGTCCTTGGAACAGTTAGATTTTAAAGTTTCTTTTAAACATCAGTTAAATTTTTCTTTTGCTCAATTTAGTGATGGTTTTAAAATTTCTGAATGGTTAATTATGTTTATCCAGTGATTATTGTTACCATCCAGACCTGAAAAATCAAAGTTTTGTACTTCAAGTTTGTTGCAATGTACTTGGATTAGGGAGGGGACACTTGACCAAAGTTGTCAGTTGTGAACGCTATCCAGTACTTCCACTGAAAGTGTACACGTGGACACCAAATGAGTGTTAGATTAGATTTGATTGCGTTACTCCCTATTGTTGAGTAGACATCTGATGGTACTGATGCTCACAGGGGAATGAAATATTTTAGATGGGTTGCTTTTGTCAATGCAGTAATTATATTGACATACATCATTGTGAATGATGGGCTCCATTTGCTGGTGATGTTTGTGTACACCACACTGTTTTTCAGTGAAACCGCTATCAAATTAAACTTGTTTAACCTTGGTTCAAAAGTTCATGCAGTTCCCTTGTTTTCATCAGATTCCCGACAGCAGTAATTAGCTGCCCTCTTATGCATCACAAAAGGCTGATAAGTAAAAAGCATGCAAAGAGCAGGGTTATTTTCCTTCACAAACTCCAAAGTGTCTCTTTTCTTGTTAAAAGTGAAACTTTAATCATCTTGGTACAGGTATACAAATATTTAGAACATACAATAAACCCACACTGTCTCTCTCTTGCACTGCTTTCTACACTATGGCCATACATCAAGGCTGTACACTGGATACAGTGTTGTTGGTTTTCAGTGCACATGTGGACCAGTGTGCAAGTGGCCATCACTGGTGTCAACTTACGTTGGAGGGAGATCAATTAGTACTACTTTTGCTGGGTTTCAGTAAGGCATCACATTTTTAAAATAGAAGGAAGTAAAAAGAGACAAAAAAAAGAAAAAACCCACTCCCTTTCTCATTATTGTCCCCACTGCCTCAGATACTAACAACTGAGATAGAACTCTATTTAAATGCCATGGTATAGTACAATTGATTTGCGTGTGGATGTAATGCATGCGCGTGAGTGTGTATATTATAATAATGATTACTGGAACCAAGAATTTTTGGAATTGCAGGTAAGGTCCAGTTTTCTCTTGATAACTAAATTATCTTTTCTTTTGAGAATTTCAGAGATAAACAACACTTCAATAATTAACTTTCCTGCTGAGAAATTGTTTTAGTCAATGGGGAACTTGAGGAATTGTTCTTGTGTGAAAAATAATTGTTTTATTTAAAAACATCTTTCTGTTGTGGCCAGCTGTACTAACATACTGTTTCATTTTCACCTTTGGGCAGTTCAAGTAGCTAGCTGGACTGTATAAACTGAACAGCACTGTTTTTTTGAGAAATTAGATTTAATTTACATTTGTAATACACATGTCACTGATGTATTTTAACTGGCAAAGAAGCCAGGAGCTATGATTGAATTAATTGGAAATAATTTCCTCTCCTACCCTACAGAAAGATTTGGAATTTATATTGGACAGATCAAAGTAAAAAAAAAAATCTTGACCTGTTATACAAAATGGACACTCTAATGTAAAAAATGTTTTACAGTTCTATTCATCTGCTGAATCTGTAAATAACACATTTAGCTACTCTAGATGTTACAATTTCTCCCAAAAACGAGATATTTTCTGAACTCTTGGATGAACATGAGGGAAAAAATGTTAAAAGGGGGTTAGAGTAGCTAATGAAATAAGGAAAATGCTACAGATGCTGGAATCTGAAACAAGCCATGAGGATGCCGGAAAAACTCGGCAAGTCTGCCAGCATCTATCGGGCAAGAAACAGAGTTAACTTTTCAACAGAATCAAAAGAAGGGAGAATGTGTTAGAGTTATGGAAACTACAACAAAAAAGTAGCAACTTTAAGAGCAAACAATACATGGACTGATGTGAGAGGGGAAGGAAACATTTGTATTAAGACCGTGCGTATGTGGAATACAAAAAGAAGTGGGAGGTTTAAGATGAGATGCTGCTGCTTCAGTCAGTGCTGGGCTTCACTGGAGCATTGCAGCAGGCCAAGAAAGAACACATGCTGAGTTAAAACAGCTAGCAGCAGGAAGATTGCAGTCAGGCTTACAGACTGAATGAAGGTGGTTCCGCAAAGCAGTCACGCAGTGCGCATTTAGTTTCTCCATTGTAGAAGAGATTGTATTTGGAATACATTTGGAGCAGCGAATACAATAAACCAAAATGAAGGAAGTGCAAGTGAAATGCTTTTTAACCATTTATTAATGGTTTTACCTGAAAAGAGTATTTGGGGCCTTAAATGGTGAGAAGGTAAAAGAGCAGGTTTCGCATCTTCTGTGATTGCTTCGGAAGGGGATAAGGAGTCAGGTGTGATTGAGGAGTGGACCAGGGTGTCATGGCGGGAGTGGTCGCTATGGAATGCTGACACTGGGGTGAGGGGAAGATGTGTTTCATGATAGAATCGTGATGAAGCTTGCAGAATTGGCAGATCCTTTGCATGCAGAGGCCAGTGAGGTGGAAAGTGAGGGCAAGAGGACCCTATTCCGGTTCTGGGAGGAAGGGGAAGGGAAGGAGTAAGGCCTGGCACATGGGAAATGGTCGAACATGTAGTTGTAATATGGAGCTAGCACTGGCATTACTGGTATATAAAATAGTAGAATGGTTACAGTATGGAAGGAAACCTTTTTTATTTGTTTGTGGGACATAAGTGTCATTGGCTGGCCAACATTTATTGCCCATCCCTGGTTGCCCTTGGGCAGTTGAGAGTCAACCACATTGCTGTCTCTCGAGTCGCATATAGGTCAGACTGGGTGAGGATTGCAGATTTTCTTCCTGAAGGATATCTGTTGATACCTTTCATACCCATGCCCTCCTAATCCCCTAAGCCTTTCTTTTCAGATATTGATCCAATTCCCTTTTGAATCATGTGGAGGCCTTTAATCATCAAGTTGGCATTAACTCTCTGACGCGCATCTTAGCCAGACCCTCTCCCCTTCCCTATCCCTGCAATCTTGTGCATTTACCACGGCTAATCTACCTAAGCTAGACACTAAGGGGCAATTTACTGTGGCCAGTCTATCTAACCTGCATATCTTTGGGTTGCGGGAGGAAACCCACACAGATGTGGGAACAAAATGCAAATTCCACACAGTCACCCAAGGCTGGAATTGACTCTGGGTCCCGGGCCTGTGAGGCAGTAGTGCTAACCGCTGTGACATCATGCTGCCTTTTTGTGTTTTGAATGTCAGAATTGAATGTATTCTCAGACAGTAAATTCCACTCGCTGTGTTTCCATCTGTGGAGAGAGAAACAGAGTTAACATTTTAAGTCCAGTATGACACTTTGGAAGAAGTTCGATTCTAAATGAGAGTCATATAGGACTTGAAACATTAACTAACTCTGTTTCTCTCCCCACAGGTAGTGGCAGACCTGCTGAGTTTTTCTAGCATTTTCTATGTTTATTTCAGATCTTCAGATCTATGGTATTTTACTTTTAGTTCAACATGATTTGCCCTTAACAAATCTGTGCTGTCTTTGCTTAATTAATCCATATTGGTCCAAGTGGCTATTAGTTTTGTCCCAAATCATTGTTGCTAAAAGTTTTCCTGCCGCCATAGTTAAACTGACTAGCCTGTAATTGCTACACTTGTCATTCCATCCTCTTTTGAACAATATTTGCAATTCTCCAGTTCTCTAGCAGCATCCCTACATCTAAGTACGCTTGGATGCATCTCATTCGGTCCTATCTATCCAATACCACCTTCTTATCAGTTTTAAACTAAACAAGTGTCTGAACTATCTCTTCTTTCACCATGACCTGGCTAGCATCCTCTTCCTTCACCATGACCTGGCTAGCATCCTCTTCCTTGGTAAAGACAGATGCAAAGTTAATTTAGTAGTTCAGCCATGCCCCATGCTTCCAAGTGTAAATCCCCTTTTTGTTCCCTAAGTATCCCAAACCTTTAATATCCATTTTTTTCTATTCATACACCCATAGAAGATTTTTAGATTGGTTTTTATGTTCACTGTCAGTCAATCTCTTCCTCACCTGCTGTTTGCTACTCTTATTTGTTTTATTCCCTTCCAAACCTTCTATATTAAGCATAATTCTCAGTTAGGTTATCCAACTGAAATCTGTTACATGCACCCTTTTTGCTGTTTCATTTTACTGCCTAACTCAGAGAACTTTGGATTTGTTTGCCCTACCTCTTCCCCTAATGGAAATGTACCTTGACTATATCTGAACTACCTCATTAAAGGCAGCTCTCTGTTCAGTTATAACTTTGCCTGCCAAATGTTGGATCCAACCCAGATAAATTGGAAGCATTCTCATCCTGTTGAAGATGGCTCTCCACTAATTAATTATTCTTACTCTAGATTGAGATGTAGCGTGGGATTTTCCAACTGTGCTCTCCCCAAAGCCAGAAAATTCTGCTCGAGGTGAACAGACCTTTAGATGGACTCCCCCCTGCCCGCCGCAATTCCTGTGGCAGGAGAATAGGGAAAATTCCTCTCATAGTCTCCAACAAATCATTGACGTGTATTCATGTTGCACTGAAAACTAATGTGTCTATTAGAATAAATTATTGGTTTATTAAAAGCATCTAAAGTTAAACCTTTTTTTTGCTTTCTTTTAAAAAGTGTGGTCTGCATGCCAATTAATATGACATAAAAATGTTTTGGTAGTGGATTGGGGAGGAGGGGGGTGTCATATTTGTTAAGGATCTGTAGGTTTCATAGTGCTGTGTCCTTGATTTGATGATCTTACCAACTTGCTATTGTTTGTTATTGTGCTTTTCCCCATTGTTACATTAATTTTGGCAGTTTAAAGTGCTGCTGCTTATCCTAAAAAAGGAAAGATTTTTTCTGATTTGAATAAAGAAGTATTTCTACTTTTGGTCATTCTTTATAGAACTTGGCATGTTATCACATCTCTTCAGTTTTCTTTTCCAAGGCTGTTCTGCATGCATGATCTTGTAGAAAATGAGCTGTGAAGTCATGTACTGTCAAGCTTCCAGTTATGTGTCTACATTGGTGAAACCTCTTATTAACTGTAATAAATGTAATTGGGAGAAAAAGCAAATGGGCAAATGAAACAAGAATTGCCAATAAAAGAGCATTGATGGAAGTTTGAGATAAAGTCATCTGTCTTTACTGTCAAATGAGATGCATGGCCTGGTGAGGTTGTAAGGGAAAAATCAGACTTCTTGACCTTGAGCAGATGTGATGATGAAATCCTGCACGCATTTTCTCTGCTGTAAAAACATTAGTTCTTGATTTCACTGCACCTGTTTTTTTAAACCCGTGATTCAAAAGGTGTGCATGTCTTGCATTTTATTATGTTGCATGTTTTAACTAATAAAAAGCCTATGTATTTTGTGCATGTAAATTATGAATTTGAAAGTTATTATGTACTCTGTTCACTTCCTTCCAGTTATCTTTTTCCTGTTGGCAACAGGTAGAAGTTTTGTGCTATTGGTGAATATGTGTGAGTGTTGAATGTATTGTTGATGTTTACTGTTTTCAAGGAATTCTAGCCCTCCACTGGGGGTTCTTCCGCAGGAGTTCAAACTGCAGCCCAGCAGTCAGACAGCTGACAGGTACCACACGACCTGTTCGTCATGTGCTGTGTTTGTCACATGTTAACCCATGGGTTTTTAAATTTTTTAAAAAGTGTCTTTATTTTTTGTTTACACAATCCATGATTTAAGCATCATGCCATTCAGTGATCATTTTAGTATATTGTACTTCACAAAATGCAAACTTTGCCATGAGATTATTTCAATATTTTTTTGTTTGAAGGGATGTCTCTGACTATATTTTGGAAGTTATTATGAAATGAGTGCAGCAAGGGAGCATTTATCACAATAAAGACAATGTTATCCATTCCAATGTATTTGCACTATTGCTTTTTAAAAAAAAATCAACCAACAAATTTGCATGCTTTAGTTAGAAAGCATGTGGGTCATAAATCATTGTTCATCAAAATGTCCTTAAATATTTACCCAATCAACTTTTATATAATTAGTGCAAAATAATTTAATCATAAATTTGGGAATTTGGCTGGATAAATGAAAATATATTTAGATTGAATAATTCAATGTATTTAAAACATCATTTCAAATATTGACAATCTTCCAATGCATAATTATATATTTAAATATTATTAATCTCTAGTAAGTTAAATTTTAATAACTTGAAATTTTCTTATGGTAGGATATTGCCAAAGGATGAAAAGTTATTTACAGTTGACAGGAATGTGTAGCCAGATGGGTAATTAGCTTTTTCAATTTGTGTTGCAGACATCACACTGTAACCCGAGGTATTACGAAAGGAGTGAAAGAAGATTTCCGATTAGCCATGGAGCGGCAGGTTTCCCGCTGTGGGGAAAATCTAATGGTGGTGTTGCATAGATTTTGCATTAATGAGAAGATCATATTGCTTCAAACTCTGATGTGACAGACACATGCAAGCATTTTCCTTTTAGAACTTACAGATGATTGTGTCAATCTGCTGAAGTGCACTGCTCTTATCATGTGCATAGTGAAGTTTGTTATTGGATTTTAGAGTCTATCTTAATGGAACTCAAGACATACTTGAAAGGATATGTTCCAATTCCACTGAAAAATTGCTAATATCGATGCCTTAAGTAATCCAGTTTTGATGAATGTTTGCATTCATTAAGACCAGAGATCTCAGTGCTAAAAGATTAGAATCATTTTCCTTTATGGTCATTTTTGTCAGCTTCGACTGTTGTAAGCAGGCAGACCTGGCTTTAGCCAGTTTGGTAGAGAAAAAATTCTCCCTGTACCCTTAGCCCGACAATGTGCTTTAATTCTGCACTACCTGATATGTTACACCAAGTTCTTGTGGGAACCTAAGATGGTCAAATATTTGTATGGCGATTTTGGTGATATGGCATCAATCAAAGCTGAGCTGACGTTTTCCAAACTAATTTAACCTGGGTCTGTTGCAGTCACAGAAATAGGAGACTTCCTCACCATCTCTGGCTGGGTAGCCTAAATAAAAGGATTGTGCTATAACTCTGTCCTCTCAATAGTATAACATACTGAACAAAAAAATTAGCATGATCATTTTTAATTCAAATGTCACACAAAAGTAATAAAATTCAGGTCCTCTTCAGTGGGCCCATTTGCTGGCCCCAATAGAATGAGAGAACCTCCCACAAAAAATCCAAGCAACGACCTTTATTTAACTTTTTTTGAATCAATTACAATTCCAGCCGTATAAGTTCCAGACCATAATATCTGCTATCAGTAGAACTCAATTAATTGACAATTTCCAAACTGAATACCTCATCCTGAATTATTTCTGCCCCATGGAGATGAATGCGCTAACTTAAAACTTGCATTTAAAATGAATGACTTTTTACAAAGTATTTTTAATACTATTTTTTTTATCACGATGCAACATTAATTAATTCCTTCCAGTAGTGGAACTAGAGCTTGCAGAACTTATTTGCTAATGAATGGAAATCTGAGAGAAATGCATTTCTGGGAGACAAAATATTTGTAAAAAAACGTCAATCTCTGCCATAAGCTTAAACATTTTATATTTTTCCATCGGCTGGAGAACATTTGGTTTTCCTTATCGTTTCACAGCAGCTTGTGTGAGATGGAACTAACTAATTTTTCAAAGTGATAGTTCTGTTAAATATTAAAATGAATCACTGAGGTTCTTTTCCCATTTTTGTTTTCAACTAAGCAGTTAAATTGTGACTTATATTTTATAATTCTCAATGTCTCACCTGCTTTAAACACTTGCCCCACTGCTAATTGTTCAATTGCAAGGTTTTAAGCACCATCCCACAGTCAGCTGAAGAACCAGGGGAATTTTCAGTGGATTTGCCCAACTTTTTTGTGTTTATTCCACTTAAATCCAATCAATTCCAATTCAGAATCTCAACAAATTGAGACATTCCTGATCCAAGCTAACAAGACATGGCTCTCACCACCTGTCTTGGGCTTCATGTACGTGATCCAAGCTGATTGGAATAGGCATACTCCTCCTCCAAGACTTAATTTCATTTGCATCTTAGCCGAAAGGCTGAGATGCTGCTTTTAAAAATTGCTTAAAATGAAGCTAAAATGTAACCTAATGATGTCAACCAAGCATAGCATGTCGATAGCATGCTTGATCTTACCCAAAAGGCCAAGAAGCGATTTGCGTTTACCTAATCTTACACTTGAACTTTATAAATGGCTGTTTGTAGCAGTAGATTGAGAGAACAGCTGCAAAAATTCCAAACACAGATCTTTACTTAACTTTTTCTGTGTAGATGCAGAGCTGTAATCGGAACAACTGATGACCGATAGATGTTGGACCAAATGCATCCCTTTTTAGAGTACCTACATACTGTAACTTCTCCAGCCGTATTCCAAAAATTGAATCAGTGTACTACTGATTTTGATGAACCATTCCCTTGGCAATCAAAAGGCTTTTTAGGAACAACTTATCTTTCAAGTGAAAGTAATCCAGTGCTATAGTGAGGGAGTAAAGAGATCATAACTCAAGTTATCTCGAAGAAAGGAAAGATTGTTCTGGGATATCATAACGGGCTCACAGACTGAAACAGATGGACTTAAGTGCTCACCTGTAGTCTAAGCGTCAGGCACATCTGATTATTCCCAGATACTTCTCCATTCTATTTACTTGAGAGTGTAATACATTCACTTCAGTGGCCTTCAATGTCTGTGGTTTTGGTAAAGCAGTACTTCATCATGAAATGCAATGAAGATACAGAGGAGATTTATTTTAGGAAGTTATCAACCAACTATCCAGTGTGGACGTAGTAACATTGAATTGTTCGTGGAACGTAATGTAGTTTTAGTCCACGTAAGTGTTTTTTACAAATCTGCTGTACAAGTTTACAGAACTGTTGTAATTTACATGCGCTTGTATTTTTATGTAAAAAGTTTCCTAAAAATGCCATTTTGTCTTTATTGTGATGTGTTGCATTTGAGCTACACCACGTTTACTAATGCTGTTTGTTTCATATATATTTGAACCTCTTGTCAAATTACCTGATATTTAAATATACCTACCTGAATGTGTGAAAGAGGATTCAAATTAGTTTCGATTTCTTCTATGTATGAGTTAGGTCAAATTGGTCAAAAAATCATTGCTGTTTTTACTTGCCCATAAGCAAAGTTAACACACTTGGTAAACACGTTATAAAAGCCATTATCTAATGCTTGTGGAGAAGGCACCATTTATTTTTCATTTTCAAGATAAGGAATAACTTGTAATCCAAATTATATCCAAATTTCTCTGATAGCTTGTGTGCATCCTTGGATATTTTCTATGCACAAAAGCAAGTTGTAGGTTTTCAGATTGCTTTAAGTCTTCAAATTTGATTCACCCATGCCTAATCATGATTAGTTATTAGTCTCCTCAGGGTTATGATTGTCCATCATGAAATTATTACATACCAGATTCTAAAACTTTCTCTTGTCTTCATTCTGCAGTGTAAACTTCATCTGTTCTCATTATAAATTGGAAGCTGTTCCAGTGATGTTTTCCATATCACCCAGTCCACTTGCTTTCAAGAATGATCCTTAAACGTGATGGTAAAATAGTAAGTGCTTTAGTGCAGTTTTAGTTTAATGAAAAATGTGGATTCTCATAAATGGATAGTCCATTAGTGTACTGTAGTGATTGCCAAATTGTTTCCATTGCCTCTCAAGTTCAGTAAATCCATCATTCCCTTTTAAAACATATAATCTCAATCATGCATTTTTCAGTTAGTTGCTGAGCAAACCTTAAAAACATCCATAGTATATTTATACAAAATTGGACATCTGAGAATAGATTTTATGAAGTTATACTTCCAAAAGTGAATGTTGCAGAATCGGGAATGAAGACCATGTAACCAAAAACAAGAACATAAGAAGTAGAAGCAGGAGTAGACCATATGGCCCTTCAAATCTGCTCTGTCATTTAATGCAATCATAGCTGATCTTGGACTTCAACTCCCCTACCCTGCCTGTTCCCCATATCACATGATTCTCTGGGAGACCAATAATCTATCTTTCTGAGCCTTAAATTCAATGATGGAGCTTCCACAGCCCTCTGAGATAGAAAATTTCAAAGATTTGTTACCCTTTTGAGTGAAGTAATTTTGCCTGTTCTCAATTCTAAATAATCGGTCCCTTACCCTGAGATTGCGCCACATTTTAGATTCCCTGACCAGCAGAAACAATTTCTCGGCAAATACACAATGAAACCCCTTCTGAATCTTGTATGTTTCAATAAGATTACTTCTCATTTTTCTAAATTCCATAGAAAATAGACACAATCTGTTCAGCCTTTCACATTAAGGCAACCCCCTCATCAACAGACCAATTTAGTGAACCTTTGCTGTATTGCTTCCAAGGCAAGTATCTCTTAAATGTGGAGACAAAGACTGCAGAGGTAGCCTCACCAAGACCCTGTGCAACTTGTGCTAGACTTCTTTATTTCTGGACTTCAGTCCCTTTGCAATAAAGGCTGACATGCCACTGCAGGATTCCATCTGTACTTATTACAGTTGAAGTATACCCCATAGGGATATTGTTAGTATAGAAGCTCATTAAGTGAATTAGAGATAGCCCTATTATACTTCAGTGTCAGTTCTACAGTGGTTACATGCTAAAAGTGCTGAATTGCAAGATTATCCCTCAATATTTTGCATCTGATGCAGTTGCTATAGCATTGAGTCTAGTTGCCCTGTCAGGACATACTTGTTCCCTAGTTATCAGATGTTGGTGCAGCTTGCAAGATCAGTATTAAATCTTGCAATATATTTTTATAGGCAAGAAGGAATATAAATCAGGAAAATTTTGAGTTTACTATATCCTCACATTGTTAACCTGGGCTCAATTGTAGCAGTGGCCTTTGTATTAGAGGGTTGTGGACTTGAACACCCCTGTGCATTACTGAAAGTGCCACACTGGTGGAGGTGCCATTTTTCTAATGAGACAATGAATTGGGCCCTATCAGTCTGCCTTCTCATCTCAAGAGGATGTAAAGGATCGTATAGCATTCTTCATGGTAAAGTTCTTGGTGACATTTGTCCCTAGACCAACATCATTAAAATGTTGTGTGGCCATTTATCTCATTATGGTTGTGGGATGTTGCTACATTGTAACAATAACTTACCGCTCAAAAGTGCATAATTGGCTATAAAGTACATTTGCAAGTCCTGAAGTTGGAAATGTGTTATATAATTGCAAGCTCGCTCATTTGCTTGTTTTTAGAGAGCATCTGCGATAGTTTCACAAAAGAACAATCTGTATCTTGGTTCCGTTTATGTAGTTTCAAAAACTTTATTTAATGTCAGAAATTTTGAAATAATGCATGATAAATGTATCTATAAAACTAATGAAACTGGTTTACTAACAGATGCTGCAGTTAGCACATGGTATTTATTTTTTGTAAAATCTAATCCAACATAACTGCAGAAGCAACTTTGATCAGTGTATTTATTTATATGGAAACACAATAGCAGAAACAATTTGAGCACATAATCCAGGTTGACGTTTTATTGCAATACTGAGTGATAGCTGCATCATCTTCCAGAAATGATCTTACCTTAAAACATCTAGCTACTCAGATGAACTTAAACACCTGAGGAACTAATCAGAGAGCAGAAGAAATTGCCACATGGCTGCAGAAACTCTTCAGATCTGCTTATGGTGGTTTGTATGGCATAGATCACTAATGTTATCTTTATGTAACTGGAACAGTTGCATCAACTGTACATTTCCATATGTTAGGGAGAAAAATACAGCTATTTAGCTATAGTGAACTTCACACACTCACTCTCAAGAAATCCAGACAAACGACTTTTGGAGTTTTAGACAGGTCTTTAGTATGTACTATAGTGCAGACGGCCCCAATGCTCCAACTAGTGGCACATCAGGAAGAGCTCTGATTCAAGGATTGTACAGGCAGTTATTGTGAATATCCAGTTACAAGTAATTAGCACATACCAATCAAAGATGTACATATGCTCAGAGGTTATCTCTTTCCACTCAACCATTGATTAGGTTTGCGTAATTTATGAGTGCAACTAACCAATTACAGTATGTGCACGTCAACTTGATTATAATATTCAATCAATGTAAAAGTTTGTACGTCATTTAGTTTGATTTACCACTAGCTATAATTTGTTATCAATATTAATTATGTCTGACTTGTGGATCTCAATTATCCTCTCTGTCCAGGGTTCCACGTTCTTAATGAATTCTCTCAAGCAAGGGATGTTTGATAGACAAACTTTTTTGTTCAGACTGTAGATAGTATTGCCTTCCTATGTTATCTTTAGATCTTTTGGTTGTCAAAGCAAATGGTAGAGATCTCACATTGTTAAGATAGACCTTGAGATCTAATATCTGAAGTTCTGCCTGGAAACTAGCCCTGGCTGATTGTGTTGTTGAGGTGCCTCCTTGCAGCTAACAGCCTGCTTCTCTCAGATAAACTGAAGATTTCAACTCCTTTAGTAAATAATGAAGATAATAAACATATACTAAAGTTTTAAACCAATTTTTCAATATAATGTCCTCCTTTCACGCTATTTTCTGCTTCTGGATCTAGCGTGCCTGAACTGCATCACTGGAATCAACATCTGAACTCTATTGCACTCTGTGTTCGTAGTGCCTTTCAACAAGTTCCAGATGAACCAGAAATTTTGGTTTCCAATCTCAGTTTCAATTATAGACTCTGCAAACTGACCTTTCCAGGTTCTATTCTTTGTTTCCATTTTCAATTAGAGTCTATCTCAAAAATATAGAAGTTTTGAAACCATGGTTCTATCAGAACATGAAGAATGTTGCCTTTGCTGTCATTCTGCAAATAAACCTATGCTACCATTCTAAGCGACTTCCTGTACTTCCTGCTCATATTTTGCCTTGTTATTCTTCTAAAATTAACATCTTGAACTTATCTACAGCAACCCTTAATAGCATTCACTATTTATTTTCTCTCAGATGTGTTTAATCTAATCCATGCCTCTCTCTAGTCCTGATTATTTCTGATGACTTACAAGCAAAAAAAACTAAGAAGATTGCCCTGCCTCTATGTATAAAAAGGATGGCTGACCAGTTAGCATCCCACACATAATATTGAGCTTTCCTTAACAGCTCACATCACTCTTTCTGAACTCCACTGCTTTAGCCTAACGGGGGTGACATAGTGGCATAGTCTCTCACAATGCTATCTTACAACACCATGAATTCAGGTTCAATTGTGGCTTTGGGCGACTGTGTAAGGTTTGCAAATTCTCCCTGTGTCTGCATGAGTTTTCTCGGGTTCTCCCACAGTCTCCCAAGATGTGCAGGTGAGGTGGATTGGCCATGGTAAATGCACATGGTTACAGGATAGCAAAGGGGAGGGCTTGGCTGGGATGCTGTTTTGGAGAGACAGTGCAGTCTCTTGGGTAGATCGGCTTCCTTCTTAATGTAGACATTCTAGGTTCATAATCTATCTTTTTAGAAATACTTGATGTGCCTCTGGTTGTTTAACTCTTCACATTCTAATACTAGCCAATAAGAATTCAAATTGACAATAATCCCAGTAAAAAATACTACTTTAAATCAAAAAAGGCATCCTGACTTTCTGGACCACATCTTTTGCCATCTGGAAAAAAGACTGTTTTGGACTAAAATACTTACGTAACCTGTACTTGCAGAACATTAAATACCAACCCTAGAGGGATAATGTTTGACAAAATGTTGACTTTTGTGATGTTTGTATCTGATATAGAAACAGCTTATATCCTTACAGGTATCATTCTGATGCTTATACCATGATATTGTTCCAGCTGTCATATCATAGAATCCCTACAGGGCAGAAAGAGGCCATTTGGCCCATTGAGCCTGCACTGACAGCAATTTCATCCAGTTCCTATCCCTGTAACTCCATGTATTTATCCTGCTAATCCCCCGAAACAGGGTAATTTACCATAGCCAATCAACATAACCTCTACATCTTTGGACTGTAGGAGGAAATCCATGCAGACATGGAGAGAAGGTGCAAACTCCGCACAGTCACCTAAGGCCAGAATTGAATCCAGGTCTCTGGTACTGTGAGGTGGCAATGCTAACCACTGTGCTGACCTATAAATGTTAGCAGATGATAAACTGCATTTCAACAAAGATATTTGTAAAATTGGATTAGTTATATGACCAAGCAAATTACACTTGAGAGATTTTCTCAGCCTAGAAATGAGTTTCCAATCAGTTACATTTTCTTTAAAAGCTATATTAGATACAAATTGCCAGGAGTTATCTTGCTGTTTAATGGCACTCTTCCATTATACTTTCCTAGTAGAGAATAATATCTGGCATATGTTAGATTAACAAGGTGTGGGGAAATGTGGTGAGGTTGGTGTGAGTAATGGTTATGGTCATTTACAATTAGTTAAATAGTTAATGGAAAATGGAAACTATTTATGTTCAAAAAAACTATAAATGAATTCTCTGGAGAATGCAAACACGCCTGACAGCTGCCAAGTGATTAGGGAAATGTTGTTCAGGCAGCTAGTCTCACAGCAATTTAAACAAGGATGGAACTTCAGCCAATGCCTCAAGCTGTTTTTTTTCCCCATGGAATATTTATGGTTGGGTATCAAACCCTCTGGCATGAAGAATTGATCTAATTTCTATATGTTTTCTTGTTATAGTGTGTGTACACTTGCCTAAAAACACATTTGGATCACCAACATTTCTCACACCAACTTTTGCTGCATTAGAGTTAGGTTGTGCTGAAGTACTAAAAGTAAACATCTGTCTATTTTTCTTAAAAATAAAGGGAATGAGACGAATAACAAACCAATTATGACAAATATTGAGTGAATAGAGAATTAAAACTCATATAGAATGAAATGATATAGAAATAAACGCATAAGGATTGATACAGGAGGCAGAAGCCCATGAACTACTGTTCGAACATGATTAAATTTTCTTCTTGTTAGCCTCCCACCTTGTACCATCCAAAAATTTCAGCTTAACCAAACCTTTGCTGCTTATATCTGTGTGTTCGCTGAGCCACCTGTCTGGTAATGTCCTGATTTATAAATTTCCATACTATCAAATCCTCCCATATCTTTGTCCTTATCTTTGTAACCTGCTCAAGCTCTTCCACTTACCAAGGGCTTTGTGTTCCTTCAATTCTGGTCTCTTGTGACAGCCTGATGTTCATGTCTCTGCTTTTGATGGTGATGCTTTCTGTTGCATATGCCTACAGGTCTGGAAGGAGGCCATTTGGCCCATCAAGTCTGCACTGGCCACAATCCCACTCAAGTCCTATTCCATACACCCACACATTTATCCTACTGATCCCCTGACACTAGAGTTAACTTAGCATTGCCAGTCAACTTAATCCACACATCTTTGGACCGTGGAAGGAAACTGGAGCAGCCAGAGGAAACGTACGCAGACACAGGGAGAATTTGCAAATTCCACACACGTAGTCACCCAAGCCAGGAATTGAAGCCAGGTCCTGGTGCTGTGAGGCAATAGTGCATGCCACTGGGCCACCCCACAAAACACTGCCAGAACGGAAACTTTAACTTGAACCCTCTGATTAAACTTTGGTCCGATTGAGGTATTAGTTGAAGTGCAGTAATGATTTGAAATACTGAAAAGTAGACCATTTTGGACAAAGAAAATGGCAATTTTAGTCAGCTGGCAGTGCAATCTTTGACAAAATAATACATGACTATTTGCTGCCTCCCTTGAACTGTCTGCCACTGCAGGTATGACAGGGTGTTCAAAAGAGTAAATGGATCTGCTGGAGCTAGCAGGATTTTACAATCAATGAAAAACATTTGAGCTGTTATCATTATTGTAGAAAATTGGACAATCAATATGCAAACAGCAAACAAAATTGCCAGATAATCTGTTTTTACTATTGGTGAGTGAGGGATAAATATTTGACAGGTTAATTAGGAAAAGCAATGTCAGGTGTGAAAGAATCTGTTAAATTGAAACTATATTTAACAAGAACTTGCCACAAGTAGATACTGAGAAAGGTATTTTAATGTTTTTGTACAAGAATGAGTGAGCAACAAGTAGGTTAGCCAGATGCAAGACTGGAATATTTAAGTACAAGCCAAGGAATGCTTTGTATAAGTGGGGAGCCCAATATTAGTGAAGATGATGACATGAATGCTGTTCAAAGCAGCTCCATAGCACATGGAGCAAATTAATGCACAAGTTTAGAAACAATTGCGAAAACAGAATTGATGATCAGGCATTTTTGTCATATGGTGTCTGGCTAAAGGACATCACGGAATGAATGCAGAATATTTTGCCAGAGGCAAGGGCAAGCAGGTTAACAAAAGTTGTCCTTGATGTTGGAATTAATGATGCCAATACAAAAAGAGTTGAGACCTTGCGGAGGTCCAGGGATCTAATGAACAGGAGTTCAAGGGCAGTAATCTCTGGATACTCATACTGTCTCATTCGAGAGAGTACCAAATTATTAAGGAAAGACAGGTTGGAGACTGATGCGAGGGAAAGGGCTGTGGGGGGTCCTGGTATGGGGCATCTGAATCAGTTCTGCTGCTGGGGAGGCCTGTATAATATGGAAACTGGAGGCGCAAGTAACCATATGAGATGATGCTATAATGGAAATAAAGATCTGACAAAAACAAGGGGAGGTATGAGCACTATTTTTAGTCCAACTTACAAAATATTCAGGGGAAAAATAGTGACCAAAATGAATAAGGGCAGGATTGAGCAAATATACTGTTTTAGCAATGGAACAGGATGCTGTATTTGTATAGAAGCTATTTGATTATAATTAAGAAACAATGTTGATTTACAGTGTTAGCTGTATATGTTTTCAGTTCTCTTACTGAAGGTTGGTACAACTAATAGCACCGTGGCCTACGTGATGGATAGGGCAAGGAAGACGGTTCCCAAACTCAGTGCAGCTGGAAAGGGGAGGCCAAGCCTTGTGCTCTTACCACCAATCTGATCCATATCCCTCTAACCAACTCCCAAAGGAGTCTGAGTTACTGTGGCATCATACACTTTTACATACATTGTAGTAGCCTGAAGTTATGACGCCTCCAATTTCTATCCCTTACAAAGCTGGCCAGGCAAATATACGCTGTCCTTGGTGTATATTGGCAAGATAGCAAATTTGACATTTAACTTTTTTTTTGGTTATGTTACGAATACAACTTCCTTGGTAATCAAATCCTGTGGAATTTAGTATGAACCACTACGCCACAAGACCTCCAAGTGTATAGGATCGGCCAGAAAATAATGAACTGAACTCAAGGAACACATTTTTAGGCAAACTGCAGAAACATTCCAGAAATTTAAGTGAATGATATAAATGGAAGGCTTCAATTTTCCTCATGTGACCTGAGAGAGACTGCATGGATCAGGTGGAAGGTGGAAAATCAGCCTGATTTTGCTGAATGGTGGAGTAGGCTCGAAGGGCCAAGTATCTGGCTCCAATTTCTATTTCTCACATAACAATCCAGCACTGCTTCCTTCCTCATATGACCAAAAGTAGATTATGGCTCACTGGGACAGCATTTGGAAACAATGATTACACTATAATTAGTTTTAGAGTGCTTATCAAAAAGGACATGGAACATTCAAATATGAAACTCCTCAATTGGCAGAGGCTTCATTTTAGTGTGGATTGAACTCAATGACTGGCTAATAAACAGTAAATGTTCATTGGGAGCTCTAAGAAAAAAATTGCATTTATATAGCACTTTTCCTGACCTTGGGACATATTTATGGCTAATGAAGTACTTTTGATATGTAGTTACTGTTGTGTAAGAAATAGGATGGTCTATTTGTACAAGTTCCCATAAATAGCAATGTGATAATAACCAGATTATCTGTTTTTGTGATGTTTGAGGAATAATTATTGGTCAGGTTCACCCTTTTTTCAGAACAGTATAATGGTATCTTGTGTATTCATTTGATGTCTTAGCCAAACACTGGCATTTATGATAGTTCTGTACACCCTCAAATGTTAGCCTTGAGCATAAAAATCAAGTTTAGAAGTGATACACTTAGATAATACAACAGAGAACCATGTAACCAAGTCATTAAATGCGGTGAATTGTTGAGGCCCCATCATCAATCCTTGTGGGACACTACTAATCATTTCAAATACTAACTATTGTTTTTCTACTTTCTCTTAAAAGTTTAACCAATTGCCTAACCAGAGCAATAATTTGCTGCCAGTTTAATAAGCTTCAACTTTAGTTAACAGTCTCTTATATGGCATCTTATCTAAAGGCTTCTGCATATAAAATACATCGATAACATTTCCAGTCTATTAAAAAAATTAAATTAGTTTTTTTTAAAAACATGACTCTTTTCATAATGATTTTCTCTTAACAGCTCAAATTTCTTCTCAGCACTCTCTGCCTTTAATTATAGATTCCAGTAACTTACCTACCATAGATTTTAAACAAGCATGTAATAGTCTTGATAGCAAATTTGAAGCTCAGTGGATTATAGAGACAGTGGCTGCATGGATAAAGAATTGGTTACAGGACAGAAAGCATAGTAGTGGTAAATTGTTTTTAAGAATGGAGACAGATACCTAGGATCAATATTAGGACCATTTGTGATGTATATAAGTGACTTGGTATATAATACAGAAATTCTAAGTTTATGTATAAAATAAAACTCAAATGTAGTAACAGGAAAAGGAAGATGGTTACAGACTTTAGAAGTGAAATGCTCAGACACATGACGGATGAAATTTAATGCAGGGAAGTGTGAAGTGATTAACTTTTGGTGGACAGGATAAGGTGAAGTCCTATATCTAAATGGTAGAATTATAAATATGAGGTATAGGGAGAGAGAGAGAGAGACCTGGAAGTTACATGTACAAGGCATTGAATATTTCAGAGTAAGTTGAGAAGAACTGTTAAGTAGATCTATGGAAGATTTGATATCTAGAGCAACATCAGGGAAATAATGCTAAGCCTTTATAAAATTGTTTAGGTATCAGCTGGATATTTGCGCTCTAATCTGAGCACCACACTTCCTGAAGGATTCAAGGTATTTGAGATGCTGCAGAGATTTACTAGAATGATACCAAGAATAAAGAGCTTTAGTTGCATAGTAATACTGGAGAAATCCTGGAGAAACTGGGGTTGTTTTTCATTGAGCAGGGAAGATTCAGAGAAGAGTTGATAGAGGTATTCAAAATCATGAAGGGTGTTAATAGCGACAATAAGAAGAAACTTTTTCCAGTGAGAAAGGGAGGTCATTGGCCACAGAATATTTGGCAAAGGAAACAGATGTAGCATGAAGAAACTCTAAATAAGAAATAGGAGTAGGAGTAGGCCATCCAGCCCCTTGAGCCTGCCCTGCCATTCAATAATCTATAGTGGTTCAGTACCACTTCCCTACTTTCTCCCTATATCTCTTAATTACTTTATCCACCCTTGACTTGAACATATTCAGTGAGGAAGCCTCCACCACCTCATCAGGCAGAGAATTCCAAAGATTCACTTGCATGAAGAAACTCCTCCGCAACTCTGATCTAATTGCCACCCCCCCCTTCCAATGTTGAGGCTGTGCCCTCTAGTCCTGCTATCTTTGCTAAGTGGGAAGAGTCTCTCAACCTCTACCCTATCCATCCCCTTCATTATCTTATACGTCTCTATAAGATCCCATCTCAGCCTTCTAAACTCCAAGGAGTACAAACGTAGCCTATTCAGTCTCTCCCCATAATCCAACACCCTCATCTCCTGTATCAGCCTAGTAAACCCCCCTCCAAGGCCAATATATCCTTCCGTGAATGTGGTGATCAAAACTGCACACGGTACTCCAGCTGTGGCCTGACCAGTACCCTATACAGCTGCAACAGAACCTCCCTATTTTTATATTCTATCCCCCCTAACTATAAAGGCCAACATTGAATGCGCCTTCTTAATCACCTGCTGCACCGGCATACTGTGTTTTTGCGATTCATGCACAAGGACCACCCCCACCCACACCCCCCAGGTCCCTCTGCACCGTCGCATGCTGCAGCTTTTCTCCATTTAAATAGTCTTTCCTACCATTATTCTTACCAAAGTGGATAACCTTACACTGGCTAACATTGTACTCCATCTGCCAAGTCCTCACCCACTCACAACTTATCCAGATCCCTCTGCAGGCTTTCCACACCCTCCATGCAATTTGCTTTTCCATGCATCTTTGGGTCATTATGAGTTCTTATGATCTGAAATGCACTGTCTGAAAAAAGAATGGAAGCAAATTCAATTGTAACTTTCAAAAAGCAACGACAAATACTTGGAAGAGGAATGTTTACAGGTCTGTGGAGAAATGAGAAGGTGAAAGGATGAAGGGCCATATGACTTCTGCGTTCTATCATTTTTATGATCACTTCCATAGGATTTCAAATTAAGGCTATGTATGCACAGAGTTCACCTTACTTTTAATCTCTAAAATGAAATCAGAGCTTTACAACTGTAAAGGAAGTGGATTAAAACTTTCATCAGCATCCTGCAAGATTTTGAGATGACAGCATGTGAGTTATGGAAATGGAATGGGCTTTAAGATGAGGCTATTGGTGGTTCTGATCAGACCTGCATTGGAGCAGGAAGAAGCTGGAAGATTGTGGTTGGAAACTGCAGTTATGGGTGAAGGGGAAGAGCTAGACTGGATTGGGATCAAAAAGTGGCAACATGGAACTGAGGCCACTGACTTTGGGGATGGTAAAGTGAAGACAACTAATCTTATACATTTCTTTATGGAGGCAAAAGCTCCATTTCTTATACTGATTGGCAGATGAAGGTTAGGTTTTGGAAACACAGGATAGGTGGTGGGTTCAGAGTGCAGTCTCCCTGAACTGCCACATAGCAGGAACTTGGGCGTATGGTGCTTCTTGGCAGCAGACTCTGGGGATGCTTAAGCTCAACAACACCTGGGGTACTGGAATGTGGCATTACTAAGATGGCACATAAGCCATTTGGCTTCTCAAGTCTACTCTGCCATTCAAATAGATCATGGTTGATCTTCCATCTCTCTAATTTTCCTGTACCAGCTCCGTAATCTGAAACTATGTCCCCTGGTAGTGAACCCTTGTAGCCAGGGAAACAGCTTGCATCTACCCAACATACCCAAGAATTTTTTACCTTCAATAAGATCACCTTTCAGTCTTCTTAATTCTAGATATGATAAGGCCAATCACCTGAACTTTTTCTCAAAAGGCAATCCAGCCATTGTAAAAAACAATCTAATGAAACTTTGTTGCATTCCCTATAGCAAGCTTATCTTTCCTCAGGTAAGGAAACCAGCTATCATGTGGGTTCTTGGTACCAAGAGCACATATATTTTAATGAATTTGCCCCATTTACAAAACGTAACTAATTTTACTTTTTACTCTTTTACCCAGAGTAAATACATACATTACCCAAATATATCCTCTTTTATTAAATTTATGTATGACCTATATGAAGACAGTATATGATATTTACACAATTTCACCAGTCTGGAAAGGTTGCTCTTTCTAATTATCTGTGAGATGTTGAAAAGCAATAATGGATATATTTTGCCAGTGGTTGCCTCCTTCATTGCCTAATGTTCCTCTTTCTTTCTAACATTGCATCAGTGTGCTTCTTCTGAGCCTTCTTTGATTACCAAGGTTTTCCTTGCGTTGTCTTAAAGTTTGCTTTTCCAGAGCCCTTTTTCTTTCATTATTCCTGAGGAAATGGTTCCTCTTCTTGTCCCCACGCCCTTTTGGGAATTCGCCTTCTCTGCTGGCTGGAATATACTGTAGAGATGCCGGCATTGGACTGGGGTAAACTCAGTAAAGTTTTACAACACCAATTTTAAATCCAACCAATTTATTTGATAGTAAATTCGTGAGCTTTTGACTTTATAGCCTTCGTCAGTCATTGAAGACCAGAACACCTTTTGCCTGATGAAGGCTATTAAAGTCGAAAGCTCGCAAATTTACTATCAAATAAATTGGTTGGATTTAAAATTGGTGTTGTAAAACTTTGCTGGAATATTTGTCATCAAAGCTATGCTACCACTTGTACTCTGAACCAGGTTTTGAGTGGTTTCCTTTTCTTTATACATGAATGCTGGGCTTCCCCCTGGGTCCAAGAACTTACATTGCAGAATTAAAAAACATATTTTTACTCCCTTCTTGAAATTATGAAGTCAATGCACAGAGTAAATTAAGTGAGCCAGAATCCATTTTTAAAATTTAATTATGTCAAAAATAGGCTTAAATTACAAGGGCAAAGAAGTTACTGTGAAAATCCTTTATTCACCACCCTCTGGCACCTGTTCAGGTACACTGAGGGCAAATTTAACATAGCCAATGTATCTAACCAGCACATCGTTCTGACTGTGGGAGGAAACTGGAGCACCCAGAAGAAGCCCACGCAGATGTGGGAAGAATATGCAGACTTTGCACAATGACCCAGACTAGGGATTGAACCCAGGTCCCTATGAGGCAGCAGTGCTAACCACTATGCCACTCATTGCTTGCTCCACTAACCAAATTGTAATTGAATTCAATTCATGATCTCTACAACATCCAAGCTGACAATAAAAAAAAATTGCACTCCCATCTTGGGTTTGATCTTAGCCAAAGGCTAAAAGGAATTTTGTGCAGATACAGATTGCCACCGGACTGCACATGTGGAAAGGCCAAAGTCCGTCAGAAATTGAAGTTCCCAACCTCCATCTCAACAGTAAGATTTCAGTTTTATAATATTCTCCACAGGTATTTCTTGTGAAAGACCACTGGTTAGCCTAACAAGGCCAACGTGACCTCTGTCTCCTTGAACCAGATTAAGTTGACCTAACAACCCAACACAAATCTACATCAGCTTGAAACAAAGTTCTAAGAAAATCCATGGAAGTGAATAACTGCAATTGAACAAAAACTAATTTGTTGTAACATTAGGAAAATAAATACTTGGCACAATGGGAATCTGCCCAAGAGATGTAATGAGGGTCTGGTGGCTGGATTTCTTCATTTTCCTCATCCCTAAACACAGCCTAATCAAATTTCTTACAATGGATTCGCGACTTTGTCAGGATTCCTATTATGTCACTGCTGGGGATGAGGACAATTGTGGGAAAACTTTCCCCTGACATAAACGATGATTTGGGCACCTTGTGAGATTTTTTTTCCACTTCCATTACTTGAACCGCCCAAGAAGAATGGGAGTGGAAACGCTTGTCCTATGTTTCTGCAACCTATTCAGCACCAGCATCTTTGAAGATTCCATATGCAAGTAGGAGAAACACCTAACAGATCGTAAAGGAATTTGCTGTCTCAATAGATGTAATTTTTTTTTTAGAAGAAATTGATTTGGAGTCTCAGCTCAATTTTTAGATCTTCTGCTGCATTTCCTGCATGCTTACATTGGAAGTGTATGAGAGGTACAGATTTTCAGTCTGTTACAAACAACTGTATTGCAGATCAATAGATTTCCAACACTGGCTCATGACCTGGTGCCTAATAGACTGTGGTAGGTATGGGAGGGAGGATAAAAGCAAAGATCTTCATCTAATAGTCTCACCAAATAAATACCAACTTCTTCCATCATGTTTTGTTTAGAGGTTTCAAATTTCCTTTCAGATTCTGATTACTTAGAATTTAGAATCTCTTTAACGGGCTGACATTTAATTTATCTCTCAGTTTTTAAATTTAGTTTATTTTGGTTACCCAATAGAACTGCATAACCTTTGATCAAAGTTCTGATTAGAATAAGTAAGTAAGCTCTGGTGCCTTTGTTCAGTGGGAATGGATGGATTGCGAAACTCACATTTCTGCAGCATCTCTAGCACCAACTTTGAAGCTTCCTTATGCAGTTGGGAAAAACATCCAACCATTCATAGAAGAAATTGTTGCCTCAGTTGATGCTTTTAGGAAGAACATTCTGATGAAGAGTCGTCATTGACCTGAAATGTTAACTTTATTTCTCTCTATAGGTACCTCCTGACCTGCTGAGTATTTCCAGCATTTTCTGTTTTTATTCCTTTTTTGGAAGAGATTGCCTATCTGGGTCCCAGTCCAATTTTCAGATTTCTGCTGCATTCCTGGCACATTTATGTAAAAATGCATGAGGGGTATGAATTTTCAGCCCAAGTCCACTCCACTATTTCCTATTAAGATGTTATATGAGGATTCTGTGGTTAAAATGACACGTAACCCATGTTTCATTTTTACTTTGGTAAGTCTGACACATTAAAATCAAACCTCAAGTGTTTTTCCTCCATTATTCTTATGAAAAACCAACAGTTTACTTCAGGGTCTTTGATTTTTTAACCAAAATGTAGAATTTACTTGACCACTGATGCATCTTTTCATTGCTGATATTCCGAAAGATCAAGATACTGAGCACTGTAGAAGCAATCAAATTCCTCTTTCCTTCTTTAAAGATGCGCCTTATATCCTCTCAGAGCAATCTTTTGGACATCAGCCCAAATATTTTGTAATGTAGCTTGGAATCCAATTGTATTGGTAATGTTTTTATAAAGCATCTTGTGATGTTTTAATCACATTGAAAGTTCTAAATAAATAGGAGATTTGGTAATTGTGGAAAGGTTTGTAGAGGGAGCTGAAGGCAGCTGAAAGCAGAGTCAGCAATGACGGCACAAATTAAAATTGTGGGTGTGTAAAGGGGCAAATGGCAGAGTGCCGGGAACTGGAAAGGTTGTAGGGAAGGAAATTACAAAAATGAGGAGAGGCAAGTATATGAAAGGGTTTAACAAACAAGGCTGAGAAGTTTATTGCCGCAGCCAATGAAAGTCAGCAAATATGACTCAATGGGATTTGGTGCAAATTAGGATACGGGCGTCAGAGTCTTGAATGCACCATTCTAGCCATTTGTGCACAATCAGCTACATATCCCAATCAGCTACATATAACATCAAGCTCGTTATGGCTAATAGGGTCTGTGCACACATGAATAAGACAGAAAGAGAACATAAAATTGGCAGAGTTCACCAAATGGTTTTTTCCAGCTTAACAAAATACACTGCCTAGTCATTGAATATGAATAAACATATTAAATACCATTTGGTCCATGGTAGGGAGGTGGCTTGGGGATGAACATTATGTGATAAATTTCAACTCATCAGGGTATTTGCACAAATTATTAGAAAATAAATTCAAACACCCTGAGCAGAATATTGTCATTGATTTAATTTTACATTTACATTATGACTGACATTTCCGTAACTTGCATTAAAATACAAGTAGTGTAGCTTTATTATAATGAGTAACCATGACTATGTGCAATTTACAGAGAGAAAAGGTTCTTCAGCCAATATATTTATTTTAGATACAAAGGCTGTGAGTTGGAAAACTACAAACATACACGTAAAATCATCATTCATTCAAGATTTAATGATAAAATCTTTGATGGACTTCAACATTTTTATGCATATAGACAATTTCTGTAAATACAAAGGTTAGTAACTTTTAGTACATTTACAGTTTGTAAGCACTTTATAAGTGATCTGAAGAGAAAAAGTTTTTATGTACAACACAATTATCACATTCGAGATAAGGCGGTGGTTACATTAGTGAAATGATGTAGATGGCTCCTGGAGATGAGGGTTTCACATAACTGCTGTTATAAAGCAGCAGGTGGCATTTGTTTTTAAATCTAGGTACTGCATCCCAGATCTCCAAATGCAAAAGCATTGATGCAACTATCTGTAAAATCAAACTTAAGAGCTGAAAGTAGGACAAAAAATTGCACAGTTTTTGCTAAAACGGAATTTGTATATTTTGAAATAAGGCTCTCAGATACAAGCACGCTAGAATTTGCCAGAAGGTACCACCTGAGCATAAACGTTATGAGACATTTTTGTGGCATATCAAACTAGTTTTTCTCTGGATCAGTGATATGGAATGCACGACTCTACCCTGCTGAATCTGCACTCTAAGTTTATTTTTAAATCCAGGCATGTAAATCATATTAAAAGGAATAAAATTTCAACTTTCCAGAGTTATGAACTCAACAACTGTTGAGTGAGTGTTCCTCCTCTGCATTAGCAATGACATATACACCAAAGAATGCAAAATCATTGGCATCTATGGTTCATACTGCTTTCAAATCTGGAAAGGAACTTGATGGGATTTTTGAATTTTCTTTTTGTAGATAATTATTGGTAATGGTCATCTAAAGGTCACTGCCAGCAATGTTGCTCTAGAGTTTGAATGAGTATTAGTAGTTCTACTGTAACTACTTCTGTTAAGTCTAATGTGTCAAAAAAATTGTCTTAACTAAACCTAGCTTAAATAAACCTAGACTTTGATTTTTTTTAAAAAAAACTTGAAAATTAGTTTAGCTAGAATGTACTTTTCAGACTGGATGTTTAAAATTTTCCATTTGGACTAGAATTTTTTTTTAAAAAGTGAAGTTATTTTCTACATAGATAGGATTGACTTTTGAGGCCAGATGCCTGCAATAACTAACAGCTGGTCCTTGTACCCTAAGTAACTCTTCCAAATGATATTTTAAAACTGAATATTAGAGCGCTTAAAGCATCCCAAGTCCAAATGCAGTGAACATGCAGAGTCAAAGGTAGTCTCCGCAGACAATGTATAAAATCCATACAACTTGCACTTAATTAGTTATCACCTTGGTTCCAATAATTTCCCCTTTCTGATGATGTATGTTGCTTGTATGTAAAGTTTTGACTCTCTGGCCATTAAATCACCTCTGACCGCTTTATAAACAGACTGATGGCTTACTTGCGTAGGGCACACTGGCTAGAAGGCCATTAGCGGCAGGATAGTAAAGGCATCTCAACAAGGCATGATGGTCTGTTTGAATGACGGTGTTGGGTCACTTTGCATTTTTAGCTGGGGTCTCTGACTCAGTAGACTGTCTTTCATCAGTCCATGCCTTTCTGGTGTTCTTCAGTGCAAGTGTTCTCTCTTGGTCCACCAATACATAATCTACTTTTTCATCGGCTGGTACTGTACCTGTACCATTACTTTTCTGAAATAAAACAAACAGAAAATTGCAGTACTACTCAGTTTTTACTCCAAGCAATTACCATCTGCAAGTTCAATTATCTGAAGATGGCACTGGAGCAAGGCGGCTTGTTGCGAGCTGCCCCCAGCATAATCTCTAATTCTGTCTTTTACTCTCATCCTAGGCTTTTAAAACTGTGTTCTAACTCTTTTAAATCTTCTAATGATTCTCTATTTCAGTCTCTTTCATTCTGCACTTTCCCCTTTTCTTCTCGCCTATGTATTCTATGAATGGTGTGCTCTCTGTTTTTGGACATAAGGAACAATTCTTATCCAATATTTGTGACAATAATAAATCAAATCAATAATCAAGGAGAAACTTGAAGGAATGCAAGCCAATAAAGAATTGTATTGGCTGGATACATAACAATATCAAAGTGGAATTATATTTCCAAAGTCAGGCACATCTGAGTCAACACTATAATAAATCTGAAGTGCCAAATTCTGTGTAAATTATCAGTTGTTCCAGCATACTTGGACACTAGCCTTTAACAACAATAGTTTGTCAATGCTGTACTTCTGGATTAAAGGAAGGTTTGGAATCTCTGAAATAAAACTATTATGTAGAAACTCATAAGGTGAATTACCCAATCAAAAGCAACTCTTATACTTTAAAAAAATTGCAGACGTCACATGTATTGGGATACAATGAATTGCAGATTATAGTCATGTTTAAATGGTCCTAGTACAATATAGCATAACTGGATAGTGGTGTTATAATGGCATTTTTGTAGCCAATTATGGATACATTTTAAACATTATGTGCAATGGACTGCAAGCACTCATCAGCAGTACATGAAGTGTACCTTTCGAGGCGGTGTTGATTTTCCAGGGTCTAGATCCAGGTCTAAGTATTCCACTTGTTGTTTGTCACCTTTAGATCTTGTTAAACTGCTTCCCCCATCACCACATTGCAGTGCTCCTTGTTTCATGGTCTGCAAAAAAGTCAACAGGTAAATTTGACATGACCACAGGGACAAAATGTACAGCTTAATATCACCAACCTTTCCCAACTAGTTGTTGCAATACAATAGAGAATAGGTTGCTTTCTAGTGGACAAAATTGCAATTATAAGGTAATTACATTTGATAATCTGTTTTGATTGTTGAACTTTAATCAGGTCAAACATTGTGCAAATTTAGTTGTTTAGTACAGTATTGCTGGAAAAAGACACGTTGTCGAAGCTTTTTGCCTACTAGTTATCATGATAACGTGCAAGAATGACAAATAAAAAGGAACAACTTCATGAGAAAAGGATGCTGATTGGTTAGCAAGTGTACTCTGATTGGTAAAGGCATCGTCATAACTTAATTCATGCATTCAGTTTTACAGCAATACTAAAGACATATTTATTAAATAATTGTTTTCATCAATGCAGTAATCTAGGTTCTACATCTACTTGTTGATGAGGTTGCTGAAATCCAGTTAAAGGGAAGATGTGCCTGACAAACAGGCCCCTCTGGAATCACTACGTAGTCAGCATTAGTCAAATGGTTGCAGGAAAATCTTTTCTTTCTTCAGCAATACCTCTATTAACAAAGGAGGGACAGGAAAAAAACTCATTCAACTAATGTAGTCAACTTCAATTGTCAGTTTGGGTCTCTTAATGCCTGGTCAGAAGAGAAACACAAAGACTGTATGATTACCAAGGGCTGGCTGGAGAATATTATTTTGTTTCATCTTGTTTCAAGATTTTTAGAAAGTTCTCGAGAGGCAGTATGAGATTATGTGAGGTCATGTCATAAAACAGTTAAATTAAAATGAAAATAAATGATCCTATTGGTTCAGAAAAGTGAGAAGAAACTAATAGTAGGAACCTATATTTCTGTGTGATGTACAAATGATAATTAGTTTGGCTGCTGAAAGATACTTTCTGAATGCTAAGCATTCTCTGGAGGGAGAAAAACAGCAACCTGACCTACACTGATTAAGTGTCAGTGTTCAAAGCAGGAATCTAACTTTTCTCCTGTCCCCAGGGTGGGAAGTAGTTCAGGCGAGTTCAAATGAGCTCCTCTGTATCCTATTTCAACAGGAAATTAACTGAAGCAATTAATACATGACAAATTGTGATTCTGAATTGCTTACATCAGATGATAGTTGTCAATTCATGAACTCAAAATATGTCTCATTATATCCAGTAAGAACAGAAGCAATTGCAATGAATGAGTCCTGCAATCTCACTACCATTACCTGGGACCGTTTAAAAATAAATGTACTTCCTTGATTATGTATTTCTAGCTGAAACAAAATTGCTGTTTCGAGAGTCTTCTGAAGAAGAATTAATAATATTTATAGCCCTTCTAGAAGTTAATTGGCACATTATGCCTTCTTGTAAGCAATTATGTAAGAGTCTGGCAACACCAAATTTAAATCCAACCGATTTATTTGATAGTAAACCTGCTAGCCTTCGGCGTTTGTGCCTTCGTCAGGCGAATGAGGTGTTCTGGTCTCCAAAAGCATGCTTATGGAGACCAGAACACCTCATTCGCCTGACGAAGGCACAAACACCGAAAGCTAGCAGGTTTACTATCAAATAAATCGGCTGGATTTAAAATTGATGTTGCCAGACTTTTACTGAGTTTACCCCAGTCCAAAGCTGGCATCTCTACATCGTAAGCAAATATCCCAGAAGCATTATAGTTACAGAAACACCTGAACATCATTTCTCTTTAAGACTCTGTACATTTGTAACATATTAACAGTGTTAACTGAACTGACTGCTCAAGAGTGGCTCACCATAAATAACAATGCTTTACACTGAAAACCTCTTTTCATTAAAAATACACAGTCTTACTGAAAAACAGCTGCTTACAGAAATGAAAGCTGTGGTTCCAAAATCATCCCACCTCATCTCTTCTGTCCATTCCCATGTTGATACTTCTCGCTCAATGGGTGTAATAGGAACAGTACAATAGAAGGACTCTTCACTGAAAAGAAATGAAGGGACAGAAAAGAAAGGAAATGGTAAACTTAAAGAAAGGAGAAACCAGAGCAAGTAGAAAGCTTCAGAAAACTCCGAGGAAAAGCCATGATGTAGAATAGCACAGACCTGAGTGGAAAAAAAATGAAGTAGATGGGAAAACAATACAAAAATAGTATTAGAAGATGACAGTATTCGAAAGGGCAACACAGGCGTTTTGGTGTCTTAAGGGAGCTAGGATAAAAAATAAGATAGCTTCTAACATAAATCATAAAAGGAAACAAAGGAAAAGGAGTGATTAAAGAGAAATACAAACCAAATGAGAGAATTCACAGATACAGAAGGAGTCCTTCCAAGTGTATTATTCCAAACTGAGAACATGACAAATCCAATCCCATTTTGCAAAAGATAAGGTATAGATTATCATGACTTACCCAAATGCAGATTTACTAATAACTAATACCTCAACTTTTTTTTTAGTAACACTAAAGTAGCCATGCAATGATACTATATACAATTTTAATAAGAAATGGAACTTCTTTTTAAACAGGATGTTTCATGAGAAGAATCAAATCAACCTACGTTAAAATCAGAAGGATGATCACCACTGTTGCAAATTTTAATGGTGAATGCTTCAAAATATTCTACCTACATTGCACTATACTTTGTTTCTCTGCTGAGACTGTGACATGATAATGCTATATGAAAATCGATGAATCTGAAGGTTACATACTGGATCGTCTGTGGAGGGAGCAGACTCCATGGCCACGTAGTTCTCTTCACTATCCTCCTGTGAGTCAGTGCTGGAAGCAGTGCTGTGTATGGAAGCTGGTCGGGGATTGACAGGAAACCTGGAGTGGCTGATTCTTAGGGATTATTGGGGAAGGAAGAGAAGCAAGAATCCAAACAATTACACTTTATGATCTTCCCATATACACGATCAGCATTTGCAAAGTATAACACTGTATGTGAAGCAGTGGACCGAACCAAAGACTCATGGATAAACCACAAATTATACTCAACTCAGGACATGATAAAAATCACGCCAAGTTAATTAATAAAATATATTGTGTAAATGAGTTTAAAAGCAGAGATAAATCCAAGTTTGTCCCATGTCCAATTTTATTGATGTACAGACTGCTTGGAATAATTTTTTCAAATTAATTTTCCAAGTAGAACAGTTTTTGGTAATTAGTATCAAATGTGAATTCATGTAAAATGAAAAAATGACAATCATATAGGACATTAATTGAAAATAAGTGAGTAGGAGCCTGAAACAGATCATTAGCTCCCAAATAAGCTTTTCACTGGACTTACGTCCAATGTTATAAAAAAAATTTGTGTATTATCCAATTCATGAGATTAATCTACTTTCGCTAAATGTAGGCAAATAATTCCAATAATAGGGCAGATGCAAACGTCGAATTCTTAAGTGGAATTAAATTGACTTAATCTCCTCAAATTGAATGAAAATACTTATGTTCAACTGAAAGTTGTGGGTTCATGCCTTGATGTAGAAAGTTTGGTGCATAATTTTTGCCAGCTATTCAATGTGGTTCTGAAGGAGTACTGCACTATCGGAAGAACTGTCTTTATAATGTGATGCTAAGTTCAGGTCCTGTCTCTCCCCCTTTGTGTAAAATGTTCCACACCACTATTCAAATGAAGAGGGTACTTGTCCCATTGCGCTGACTTACATGAATCCGTTAATCAACATTATTAAAACAAATGATTTGTTAATTTCTTTCAATGCTGTTTGTGTAACCTAGTCATTATCCCTACATTAAAACAATTGACTACACTTCAAATATATCTTACCGACTTGGAAGAGCTATGGAGCATTGGTCATGAAACGTGCTAAAGTAAGTGCACATACTTTCTTTCATTTTAACATAAAACAATGCAAAAAGATTTTTAATTTCTAGCATCAGTTTACAAGAATATGTTGAGGCATAGCCATTATTCTTCCAAAGACTTGAGAAAACAAGACTATCAATTTTACCAAAAATGTTCAAATACTGGGACCTTATCTGGTGCAGGATAAAAGTTTCAGTGTATTGCATTGACGAGTGTTAAGAATACATTGCACTGTACTAAATGATGCATCAGCTGCTCTGGAAATGAAAAATGATGGTGTTTAAATTCTCATTAAATTGCCCTTGTGCACCACCTCATGGCCAGCTTAAGAACAGCACAGCCAGAAGCCTTTCTGCTGATTTACCCTTCTGCAAGTAGTTTATGATCCAATCAGAAAACAGGGAGCTAGAAAATAAGGATGGCAGAAAACAAAAGATGGTCCATTTGCTGCACACATTTCTTATGTGCTCCTTTAGCTTTACAGGTAAAGTTGTCCAGTTTTAACACAACAGATTGTCATATTGTGAAATGCAAAAATAGACTTGTGATCACAGAAGATAGGGATTACATTAACATAAAAAATTTGCAACTCATCTGGAATTTAAATTATGGGGATAAATTTATGCATGTCTGATTTCTAAAATATTTTCTGGATGTGGACACCACTCAAAAATTTAGTGTTCAAAAATGTTTTTAGATGTATTCTTTCAAGGGATGTGGGCATTGCTACTAAAGCCAGCATTTATTGTCTATCCCTAATTGCCCTCCAGAGGGTGATGATAAGTTTTCTTCTTGAATACTGCAGTCCATCTGGTGTAGGTACATTCAGCGTTGTAAGGAAAGGAATTCCAGGATTTTTGATCTAGTGACATTGAAGGAATGGTGATACATTTTCCAAGTTAGGAAAATATGTGGCTTGAAGGAGAACTTGAAGAGGGAAGTGTTCTTAATCATCCGTGCCCTTGTCCTTATAAATGCAGAAGTCACAGTTTTAGAAGGTGCAGTCAAAGAAGCCATGGTGAGTTGCTGCAGCACGTATTGTAGATGGCAAACACTTGTCAACATGTATAATTTAGGTGGTGGATGGCGTACCAATTAATTGAGTTGCTTTGTCCTGGATGGTGTCGAGGTTCTTGACCATTGTTGGAGCTACATTTGTCCAGGCAAATGGAGAGTATTCCATTACACTCCTAACTTGTGCTCTGTTGATGATGGACAGACTTTGGGGAGTCAGGAGGTGAATCATGTGCTGCGGAATTTCCAGCCTCTGAACTGTTCTTGTAGCACAGTATTTATATAATTACAGTTCAATTATCAATATCTTGGAGAGTTGGAGTTGGGGTGAAGTGGTAAGACACCATGCACCAGAAAATGAACTGGACCTGCCATACAAATATTGTGCACACACACACACCACTCTGCTTTGGAACTCTCATGCAACCCCTTCACTGTCACTATGTCAAAATCCTAGAACTTCCTTCCTAATAGCACTATGGGTGTTCCTACAATACATGATTCAAGAAGGCAGCTCGCCACCAACTTCTAAGGAGCAACAAATGCTGACCCTGACAATGATGCCTATACCCCCTGAATGAAAATGTTTTGAAAAAGGAATAGCTAAGCTTCTGGTCAATGGTAGGCTCAAGGACGTTGATAGTGAGGGATTCAGTGATCGTAATGCCATTCAATGTCATGGGGAGATGGTAAGAATCTCTCTTGTTATAGATGGTCATTGCCTGACACTTACGCAAATGTTATTTGCCACTTAACAACTGAAGC
This sequence comes from Sphyrna mokarran, assembly GCA_024679065.1. Lineage (NCBI taxonomy): Eukaryota > Metazoa > Chordata > Chondrichthyes > Carcharhiniformes > Carcharhinidae > Sphyrna > Sphyrna mokarran. The sequence continues at coordinate 151,648,207 of JAGIQG010000001.1, forward strand.
CTGAATGCTGTTCAGGTCTTGCTGCTTTGCATATGAATTACTTTTATATCCAGGAATTGCGAATGGTGCAATCAGTGAACATCTCCACTTCTGACCTTAGGACGAAAGGAAGGTAATTGATAAAAGCACCTGAATATGGTTGAGCCTAGGATATTGCTTTAAGAAACTCCTGTGTCCTGGGACTGAAGTAATTGACCTTTAATAACTACAACCACTTTCTTGTCTGTTCAATATGACTTCAACAGTGATGAGCTCTCCCTCCAATTCGTACGAAAACTGATCCAAAGATTTCCAAGGATTTATAATTATACCCATACAACTAGTTTATCTTTCAGTCATATTTAGCTTTAGTTGGCCTAATTTTTGCATCCTCACCAATCCAAAGCTTGGAAACAGATGAAAAATAGATTGTACTACTTTCAATAGCCAAGCTAATCAGTAGATGTTACATAGCTAAGTTAGGGAGACTGAAAAAGCATATGCTTATCAAGAATGGAATCGAGAATGCATTGATGTACTTTTATAAATGAATTTTTAATTTCTTTTTAAAATCCAAGCTAACATCTATATCACCCAAATTTGGTGGAATCAAACATTGTGACCACATCCAAACCTTCATGGAGAAAAAGTTAATGTATAAAGCAACCAATTAATATTTTATGCACAATTTTCAAGCAATACAGGCTGAAATTACAAAATATATGTGATCCTAAAACAGAAACATTCCTGCAAAAAAATGAACACATAGGGATTTATCACACTGATAATCTCTATTTAACTAATAATGAATAGAATAGACTGGAAGATTTAGCTATTCAATATAGGCAATTAAACATTTCAGAACTAGGCTTTTTCCAGTCAACAGTTTGATGTATTTCTGTGCAATATACTGTAAAAGTAACCATAAAGGTGGTACAAACAAGCTCTGGCTTGCAAGGATTACATTCTTTCAGCTGATACACAAGCCAAGTGCCACAAATAGATTCTGGTGTTTGTTTTGTTATTACAGCAATGCAAGTTTTTCTTTCTACAGAACAGGGTGTGGACCAGTAAATCAAACACTCCTACAACATTGTGCTATGTATATTTCAGAATTCAATCAAGAGCCCAGTTAATAATTTTGTGGGGTTAAGTTTTAATATCAGTACTTCTAGGTAATAGATGAAAGGAACAGTAGTTTATACAGTATACCCCCTTGCAAAAAAGAGCACAGTGCCTGAAGTCACAGCATACAATTATAAAGCCTTCAGTAAAATATAAATTATGCAAGGTTACACGTTAAATAAATAAAAACAAATCTAGGTGGAATTGCCCATTTTTGAAATTAAGTGCAGTGGTGGTTGGGTTCCATGACACATCCTGCTGGGCAGTGTGGTGGGAAATAATACCTGATTTCACACTTGTTCGCTCATTAATTACGTATGATTTTATCTCTGAATTACGTGGCGGGTCGAGAACTGATTCGCTCGCCCTTACTGTCAGCTGGTACCATACTTAAACACTAAAATCACTCTGTCTAACTCAGCCTTCAGAAGAGGAGGTATGGCAATGGCCGTGGCAAAGAAAAACGTTGCTCCAAGATTTTGCAATGACTCTGTGGGGGCTCTTATGAATGATGTGAACACTAGGATACCCTCTACACTAGGGGTATTCAGGATGTCTAACAGCCTCATCGGCCTGGTATACCTTTGTGAGGGTGGTGAGCTCATTGGGTAACCGCCCTCAAAAAGGCAATTCAGTGCAGGAAGACAATGACTGATTTCATCTGCTTCGCCAGGGTAAGTCACCCTTCTCCTCATTCCAATCTCATATTCTCAATATGGCATCATGCATTCCAAGGGTTACACTGCTCAGCAATCTCACACAATATTAGCATGGACACATCATCAACATTTCATCTATCATGCTGCACAAACTCCATCTATATTGGGGAGGGCTCAGCACACACACAAGGTATGCATGCTTCCCAACTCTCTTCATCATATTCCATCAACATATCTTCATCCAGTCCAAGCTTGCCTAGAAAAAAAGAGGGAGACATCCCAAGCTGGGAAAAGAGCGACGAATGCAACAAATACATTTTGGTGTTTGTTGTGTTATTATAGCAATGCACATTTTTCTTTCCACAGAACAGGATGCAGACCAGAAAATCAGAGTCCCTACCGTGTAGAAGGAGGAAGCCATTCGACCCATCGAGCTTGCACCAACAACAAGCTCACCTAGGCCCTATCCTCTTAACCTCGTGTATTTACCCCGCTAATCTCCCGACACCAAAGATCAACTTACATGGCCAATCAATCTAATCTATACATCAAACACTCCTAAATGCTGTATCATGTATATTGCATAGAATTCAATCAAAGATTCATTCTTGGACCTCTTTGGACACATTATAAAATGTGTAACCTTATCAAAACATCCCCTGTTATCTTTTATGCTGATTAACCTTAACTAGCTCTTCAGCAAAGAGTAGATTCCATTTGGTCTGTGATCCATGCCAACTGGATGAAGAATCTTAGAGATTGATCTAGCAAGTCTGCAGCAGCCGTGTTTTCCAGATACTTGACCTCATTTCCATTCTCACATTCCTCTCTGTTGAAGCTCAAATTAAGTGACTCCACTGTGAAGCTAGTGACTCCTGCAATCTTTTTAAAGCACTTAAAAGGCAACAGTTCCAATGTAACTTTCTCCAGGGGATCTTTCACTTTTCTCCTATCTCTGATTCCATTTCAATATTTTGAATGCAAATAGATCGAGGCTGCCCCACAACATGGGGTCCCGAGGGGAGCCTTGGGATCCTCTGATTTACTGACTCGGAATTCTTCCCGCCAGATACTTTTTCACATGGGATTTGTTAGTGTGCCATTATTTCAATTTGCCAAGATAATGGCACACAGATTTTATTAGACCAGCTTTGATCATCCCCCAATGAATGCTATTATTCCTCCAATTTTCCTGGAATCCTACAGTTTCAGGTAGAGCTCCCCTATTATTCTACAACACCACTCTTCACTAATCCTGGATCCTAGTTATAGTGGTCAGGATGCCATCCTTCCCGCCTGTATCTATACCTTTAATGACATCATGCCACTGTGGACCTTGACCCTCCCTATTGAGGCTGTGAGAATTGTCACAGGAGAAACCCAGGAAAGTCTTGAATAGCCCCTCTGTATTATCATTTCCCCCTTTACAAGCCACAGGTGTCTCCCCCGACTCTTAGCATCCCATCTATGGCCCAGTATCAAGACAGATAAGACCTCAGCCGATGACAGCAAGATCATGGCCTACACACCAAACCATGTCTCATTCCAGTTGAGCACATAGGCCTTGCTCCTCCCTGGTGGGATTACAACAGGCATGTCATGCATAGCCCGAAAAACCCTGAACTTAATTCAATCTCACACTCTGACCATCAGGTATGCTAAGTCCCAGGAATAATTTCCCTCTTGCACCCTGATTACTTGGCCCCAGTAAGAAGTCTGATAACACCAGGTTTAAGTACAACCAATTTATTTGATAGTAAACTCACAAACTCTCAGGGTTTGCCAGGTGAACACCTGACAAAGGGCAAATCCCAAAAGCTTGTGAGTTTACTATCAAATTGGTTGGACTTAAACCTGGTGTTGTCAGACTTCTTACTGTGTTTATCCCATTCCAATGCCGGCAGCTCTACATCATACTTGATCTCAGAGCAGCAATTTTGAACATCTTTCTCTTAATTCTCCCATTCCTTTTTGATTGCTGACAACAGTGTTCCTCCCCCTACAATGGCCCTCATGAGCAAGCCTCTCTCATCCCTTACATCCTTGAATCTCGGTGCAAGCCTTAATCACTTATGCCACACTCCCCACCCTCTTTTGCAAACTGCATGCACCCATTCCAATTCATTTAGTTTTGTTGCCATTCCACTCCTTACTGTGTCTGTGTTTCAGTCTTTAATATTGGGTTCTAACTTCCTCCACCTATGGTCTCCCATCTGCCTCTGCCATTGTTTTCCCAACTCCTCCAGCCCCATTGTTGTCCATTGTCCCCTCCCCTACCCAGGCCCATCTCCCTGGTCGCAAAGCTCATCTTTGTCTGGTTTGCTGTCCTGTCTGGGCATCCAGGTAACCTTCTTGGACACTGCAGGAAGCCAATAAGGAGAGCAAGTCTACACTGCCACATTACTGGTGCAGTGTTTCCCAGGCCTTGGCAAGACTCGGATCAGCACTTCTGCAGATAGGCTTTAAGTGTCACACTCATCTTGAATTCATGAGTGAAGCAGTGGCCCATTTCCAAACATGTTTCAGACTGCTCTTATTTTTTACTAACGTGGTGCTAGATTAGGAAGGCTGAGAGAGTCCGGCAAATGGAATTTTTAATGAGCAGTCATGAAAAAGGTTAAGGTATGCAAATGGGATTCCTGCCTGGATTAATGGGAAATGCAACCCACCATCCATCATTGTCTATGAAATATTGTGTTTTTCTCACACCATTTCTTCACAATAGCAAACTGGCCACTGCCTGACTCTTGGTGATGAGTGATGAGAAAATTCAAAACTGTTTTGGGTTTCCAATTTTTGACTCCTCTCCCACCACAAAAGCTGTCATGGAGAAAATTCCGTCCTCTGTTCATTAAATAAGCTTAATGCATATAATCTTAATTCTTTTGCCGGCGTGAATCTGTGCTCCAGAATAGGATGGTACATGAAGAAAAGATAAAGCAAGTATAACTGTTGAGAATGAAAGATTGAGATCATGTGGCAAATAATGTGAGCCTATAGAAAGTGAGAATTAGGTTCAAATCATTTTGGGATCCTAGATCTGAAGAACAGGTAACCTGGAACGTCAACAGAACGGGAATTTTGTGTTAAAGAAGTGGGAAACTGAGGAAATGCAAGTCAGGATTCATATCTTAGGTTGTCAGAGACAGGAGTAGTGATAGGAGAGAATACAAGATTCATCTTAAAAGTTAAAGCTTGTTTATTAGGCACAAATAAGGTTTACATTAACGCTGCAATGAAGTTGCTGTGGAATTCCCCTAGTTGCCAGAGTCTGGTGCCTGTTTGGGTCAATCAGCATGTCTTTCAGAATGTGGGAGGAAACTGAAGCACCTGGAAGAAACCTACGCTGACACGGGAAGAGTGTGCAAACTCCACACTGACAGTGACCCAAGCTAGGAATCGAACCTGAGTCGCTGACACTGTGAAACAGCAGTGCTAACCACTGAGCTATCGTGCCATTCTGTGTATGCATTGTGTCAGTTTGATAGCAGAGTCAGAATGGGAAACTCAAAAGTTTCTAGTAACTTTGTTCAAATCTCCATGCTAACTTGAGGTAACTGCCTTTTTGTGTCTTGATACACTGCTCTACCGTTCACACCTTTAAATTTCCACGAACATTTAAAACACATAATTAATGCAAAATCAGCTGTACTTAAGGATTGATATATCCAAACCTTGTTGAACAAATGCAATGTGACAAAAACGCAATACTTTACAGATAATATTAAGTGATTGTTAGGACTTACTCTCTGGTAAAGGTTTTGGTCACTGGCGATCTCACTGGAGCTAATTCTTGCATTTCTTCAAATTCAGGTAAAGGTTTAATTTCCAATGGGGCAGGTTTAACTGTGTATAAAAAATGCACATGAATATACTTGCTGTAGGAAATTGCTGGGCGTCATTTAACAAACAGCATACAAAATATTAAATATGCTGGTGGCATGCTTACAACTCAGAGCATCATTTAAAATTGGAAAAGTATACAACTTGTAAATATCACAGACATATTAATTGGGGATTATTGAGGCCTTTGAAAATACTCTCCATTAAACACAAGAAGTTTCAACTATGCTTTAGGCACTTGGACTTATAATGGTTTGTTATTGTAACCACTGAAAAATTAGTTGGCATCATGGCCAATTCTCAGAAAGTGTGGGAAAACAAGAAATATGATTTCTCAATCCACCTCCTTCCCCACCCTCCTGAGAAAATGATCAAGATCTGGCAAAACTTTTGACAGTAAATTCATTTAATCATCCATCTCAGGTTCTCAGAAATGCAAGCCATGTGTTTTAAACATGTAGCTAGTTTTAGAAAACTGTTCCGTGAAAAACTCGCTGTTTGTACAAGACTAAAGTCAACAAAAATCTTAGACCATTTAAAATCAGTAAACATACTGCAGAATGTATTACTGCTCGTATTAATTCGGGCAAACAGAAGTTGGCTCAAATCAGTGAGGAAATTTCAGAATGTAACTGCACTAATTAGAAACAGAGAACATTTGATTGGTGTATCAGGCAAATATAGCATGCCTGATACACAAAGTGCTGATTTTACAAGACAACAATATTGGTGAGGATCTTCACTGGCCAGTAACGCCATGAGAAACTACAGGAGGCAAGGCCAATGATTTTCCATCCATTCATTTGAAATATTCGAAAACCATGTCAATCCACATCTGAAGTTCCAAAGCATGCTGCCAAATAAAGAGATTTCCTTCTAAAAGGACAGATTCAAAACCTTTCTTAATGTGCCAAGCACACAGTCAAGTTAAAATTTATGATTCGGTTGAATTCCGTAAAAGCGCAGACAATTTTCTGGAATTCGTAGAATCCCTACAGTAGAGGGAGGCCATTCAGCCCATCGAGGCTGCACCAATCACAATCCCACCTAGCCTCTATTCTCGTAACCCCACACATTTACCCTGCTAAATCCCCTGTCACTAGGGTCAATTTAGCATGGCCAATCAACCTAACCTGCACATCTTTGGACTGGGAGAGAAACCCACGCAGACAAGGAAAATGTGCAATTCCACACAGATAGTGACCCAGCCGCGAACTGAACCCAGGTCCCTGGCACTGAGAGGCAGCAATGCTAATTTCTATGCCACCATGCTGCCCCAATTATGCAAGTACAATCTGTTGAACTTGTAAGCAGCATCAAACCAAATATATCATTGTTAAAGTCCAACCCATTTCAAAATAAGCATTAAGATTTTAAAATTATTTCTCAGTCATTTTTATTCACAGAATTCAACAAGTGCAAAAGGAGCCTACCAAGCCCCCACTGACTCTCCAACAACAATCCTTGCTCTATCCCCATAACATCATGTATTTACCCTGCTAATTCCCCCTAACCTATACATCCTCGGGAAATTTAGCATAGCTAATCAACCTAACCTGCACACCTTTGCACGTTCTCCTGTGAATTTCCTTTCGGTGCTCTGGTTTCCCCTCTCAGTCCAGACAACACGCAGACAGTGTACAAGGCCAGAGTTGAACCCAGGTCCCTGGCACTGAGAGACAGCAGTGCTAACCACTGTGCCACCCAAGCTAATAAAATTGAAAAGAAAATAAAAGTTGCAGCTAAATTGATCTCTATTCTTCCAGTCCTAACTATGGAAGACAATAGATTTCCAAGGCATATCGGTGTTGGCTGTTCAAGGAACAAAACTACTTTCATTTGTGCTTTTTATGTATTATAGAAACACAGTTTGCTTCATGTCAGAATGCATGTTGCTTAGTATTAAGAGGAAGACTAAACTAACAGGGTTTAAAAAATATTCACCGCGACATTTTAAAATGTTGGAACCTTTCTGCAAACTCTCATCAGGACAGCAGAGGCCACTCTAAACAAAGTTTGCAATTTATTTCTGCTCAGATTCATGGTGTGAATTACTGTACAATGGTTCATTTTTGTTCAGCATACAAATACAGTATAATTAAGTTGTCAATAAGTTCTGCTTTCAATGTAAAATGGAACCACTTACTGATGATAAAGTTTAAAACCTTCATTTAATGGCAACCACGTGAGCTGTTAGAATGTAAGTGTTTTACAAGTGTAGAAGGTTATGGATTATAAACAGCAGATTTCATAACTTATCCAGAAATATTTAGCATTGTATAAAGGTATCAAAAGTGTAAAATGACAAACAGAGTCATAATGTTTACTGATTAATTGAACAAGAATGCAGTCTATTGATGGGAGGATTAATTGCATAATAACAGACATTACCAAAAATTTAGTCAGTTAAAGTTCCAAGCCATCTTAATATAGCATGCTGAACATTACCTACCCTTGTGTCGTCTTGGAGGAAAGTCACCTATGGTTTGAGTATCAGTTCGTTCTAAAACAGGTTTAGCTCTTAATATTTTAGGACTTTGACCTAATTGATGAGAAAAGAAGACTCTTCGGTTATAATTTTTCTTTGTAAAATGGCTGTGCAATATTGGGTTCTTAGCGTGGCCAATTAGCTGTGCTGAAATTGCAGGTGCAAGTGTTAACCAGCCGAGCAAAAGCAATCTGGCCAATCAGCCAGTCTTCACCATGCTCATGCTTAGAGATTCAAAATGTTATTTATTTATTTATTTATTTAAGTAGAGGAGTAAGTAGATATAGCATGCACATGTCCTAAGCAGTGTAGTCAAAGCAGGCAATTGCTGAAAAGTAAATGCAGAATTCTTCCCAGGGTATAGATGAACTTCCCAGTATCACAGAAACAACTGAGTGCTTCTGGTCACAACCACCAGCTTAAACCTCTTTCAAACAGCTCCACAACATTCACCTATTCTCAGATAGCTTTTTCAAGTAGCCATTTTCACGGATTTTCTGAACAGTAAACACCTGCAGAGTCGTGTGCACAGAAAAGCAGTGTAGTCTGATCTGATCCTGCTCTTAGCTGACACATACACATGTTACAGCAGGACTAGCTAGATAGCAATCAATTTATAGGAAGAGGTGACTAATTTTTGCCCATCCCTGATTGCAACGCAGTGAAGTCAGTTGCGAAGACAATGTCATCAGACAGATTCATTTTTATCTTAAAATCTTATGGAGTTTTGTTCTCTGCTTATGCTGAGGAATGGAATATCTTTCATTTCAAATAGCCACTGTCATCAACCAGGCATGCATGGTGAAATGCTGAGTAAACATACTCTGCCGTATCTGACCAACATGCCTGGCTCTAACTCCCAAAGCTCGTCCTTTCACCACATGTGAATGATCACCAACTTGGTGCTCGATTAGGGTGGGACAGCATTTCCAATTCAGGAATGCAGCATTAAAAAAAACCTATACTGCAAGCAAATCTTAAACTATATCAGCCATCTTTAATTCCATCAGTCATTTCCAGTAAACAGACTGACTCCTATTTGGTTAGTTTAGCAATCAAACTCCTGGAGACATCAAGCCTTCTGAAAGCCACATCCTCAATTTCAGCCATTACCTCAATCTTTCAAATTACACAGGAAACAAACCACATTTAACACTGGCATTTAGACTAGAATTAAACTACTTGCTCACAAAATCTCCACTGCTTGCTTTAGCAAGGGGCTTGAACAATTGGCTCCCATAAGCAGTAATGACTTCAAGCCCAAGGATGGCTGGAAAACCATTTGTTTCCCCCTCAAGTTGTTTGTACAAGTTTCACTGTGGACTGCTGAGTAATGTACTATGTGAAATGGAAGCTTCACTCTGATCAGAGGGAAGGGCAAATAGACTCACCCTCCTTGATCTTTGCAGCCTGAGTGCCCCAATTGCTAAGTTTCCTAAGGTGCCTATCATTTCAATACTCTGCTCCACTTTGACCTTTCATCTTGACCTCTTGCACTGTTCCAAAGAAGCTCAACATAAGCTGGAGGGACTGCACCTCATCTATGGATCAGACACTTTGCAGTCTTCCAGATTCAATATTGAGTTCAACAATTTCAGATAATACCAATGCCCTATTTTTACACATTGGCTATTGAAGAAGATTCTGCTATCATTTACAATTCTCGTGGAGTCAGCTGCAGTTTCTTTATCATCCCCCTTGTGCCTTGTATCACTGTCATTTAATCACACCCGTCTTCATGCCTATAAGAGGCCTTCACTTTTGTTCCCCTTTGCCTGATTCTGTACTTGCCTAAATCCTGTTACATTTCCAACTCTTTCCAGTTCGAACAAAAGATCAGTGAACCGAAATGTTTCTCTCTCTCCACAGATACTGTCTTACTACCTGAGTTTTCAGTTTTGACTTTGGATAGGATTAGGTTTGGCTATGATGTCCTCCATGGCCAAATAGGGTGTTGACACTAGCCATTCTGAATGGCATCAATATTAGCCATATAGGCGAAGCATCAAATATTTATGGGATTGCACCACTGTAGGGAATGGATATCTTATGAGAAATCTAGAAAAATTGATATGAGAAAGCAAACAATTTTGCAATGAATTGAAAATGTAAACTAATCTACAGTGTTGTACAAAGCTACACTTCCTTCAGGTATGTTAAATCATTGATTAATGCTGTTGGTCTACTCTACAGATTAAAAAACACAATTTACACATTTTACACATGTATGAGCATGTACAGTGTGTATAATTCTTCCATCTTTCATCATAATGAAGGAAAAGTTTTAAGCTATAACTGAACTGATGTCTATGTCAGCCTGAATCCCAATGTGCATCAGGTTAACAGCCAGTTGGTTTCTTTGACAAAGTCAATTCTAAACTTACAAGGTTGACAAGTTAATGTGACAGCAGTCATTCTGGCCAATTTCAGGATACTTTGGATACTGACTTGCTATTATATTGTTCTATGATACTTCAAAAGTTGCTGCTGAAATGTGTGTGCATTAATATACAAGTTTTGTACAAAACTAATCAGAATAAGTACTCCATAGTACTGAAATTAATTTGGATCAGTACCGTAAACAGTGAATGCAATATTTATGGAGCCAATTATTCACTCTTGTCTTGCTATAAGGAAAGCGAATTAAGATTACTGTGCAGAAATGCAAAGTGGAAGTACTTCATACCTCTCACTAATTTCCACATTATGCAAGTGGAATGGCTGCAATCTTGCTGCAGAAAAGCAAAAGTGCTTCCCCGTAATTTCAAAACTTACAGATTCCTCATGTTTATCACACATCAATTAACTTGGGACCAAATGTCATTTAGCTACAAGAGGATGTTGCCACCAGCAATTTCTTCCAGCCCAAATGGTTCAGTGATCATGCTTCTGCCTTATTACTGGAGGGACTGCACCTCATCTATGGATCAGGTGTGGTAAAGAAGCACTTTTTTTGATCTCCTGTATATTTCTTGGGAATGCTTTGGGACGACTTCTTTGAGGATGGATGGCAGGAACAGGCACAGGAACCTAATGATAATGATGCAATTTTGGTGAACTGTAGTAAATGAGAAGATTTATATTTGTCAGACATTTTCTCGGGGATTCTCCAGCTACACCACCATAATTATGGTGGACACCCTGTTTACACGCATAGTTCGGACTGCTGTTCAATCTCTGTTAAGCTACAACGGTGTAATGAGAAAAAGCCCAGAAGTAATTCCCAGTGATTATATTTCATTAAAATGTTTTATCATCTATGTCTCAGTCAATAATTCAGAGTATGTATATTTGCTGCCAATTCTTTTCAAATCCTTTAAAAGCCCTCTTCCTCCAATCATTTTGGATTTTGTCACCTCCTCACTCATTCTGTTACCAAGAATTTCACTAATGTGGTTTTAGCTGATGTGAACGATCAGTTCAGAACTATCTTTTCATTGATGTTTCTTCTCTAGAAATAAAAAGCTGGCCTCTCTCTCCAATAACGTGGCCACTCAGAAATTTGCAGTCGGTAGGAGATAAATCACACAGTAACCTTGATCCTATTGCACATCATCATGAATTTATTGCCTTTCTCAGAGGGCTGTATATTCTTTTTTGTTCCTCTAATTCAAGTCAGTAGCATCAGTAGTGATTGACACACGCATTTTATCTCGCCTTGGCAAGAATCCAACCCAGAATGAGGGAGGACAGTCTGTGCTCTCCATTGATTGTGAAGATCTATGTAAAACATGTTTGGTGAGTCTCACATATTTTCCAGTGGGTCTCCTGAACAGAACTGGCAACTGATCGGTACAGAATGAGAAAATGATTAAATAGTTAATGTGGATATTGGAATAAAAAACACCCTGTGCAACTAAAAGCATTCTTTTAAGTTTGAGATTAAAGTGTATTGTTGTGACAGTGGAAAGAGCTTTCTGCTGCATTGGCCCAAGCAACATACTTGACCAGAGAATGGCTGAATCCACTGAGTATCCCAGTTTAATGTTTAATTTCCTAGCTCTACACAAGCCAGATTTTCACAGCATAACACTAACATTTAAAGGCTTCAAGAACTCACGGGGGCTGTAATCAGACAAAGTATATTCTCTTTCCTTGACAAATACAAACAAAAAGAAACAAAACTCAAAAGCTCGCCTCCTTATTAAAAGCAAGAACAAATCAACCTACAAAACTTCTTGAAAATAGTTGTTCACATAGTATCATGTCAGGATGAACTCTCTATGGTTGAAAACCTACTTTAAAATGGAAAGGAAATCTATTACATTTCCCCAACAGTGCTTTCATATCTCTACAATAAAAACATCTCCACTGCAGTTAAAAATGAAACATGGCAATCTGAACCTGCAGTGTTACGGGGAAGTTTGCCTGTAAGTGCTATTGATTCCACTCAGCAACTGCATTTCAGGAGGCAAAGATCAGCACAAATACACATCATTGCTGACCACAACACATACACACCTAATTGATACAAGTCATCCCTGTGGAAAAATGCCATTAGAAATTAGTATGTATATATATTTTTAAAGCAGCCATATTACACAGTAGGCATTGTAAACTAAATTGTGTATTTGACAGTATGGTCCCTATTAGGAAACAATCATTACCTAGGAAATCTAGACCTTGCACTGGCTAACTGGCAATATCTTAAGCAATACCAATCCATGTGAGGTTGCTATTTTCTCTCAGTCATCTGCATAGACTTTAACTAAATTTGAAGGGAATATGGTTGATGTGGAAAGGAAAATTTCTCAGTTTTAACAAACCTCACAGAATTTATATAATCCTAAGAAAATATGATTGCTCTGAAATGAACTATACTCATGAACCTTTGCAGCACCCCCCCCCCACACACACACACACACACACACACGTACCATATTTAATAACAATGTAAATTAACAAATTTTCAGCATCTTTCAATCCTTGTGGAACCCTCAAGTCACTGTTATGGACCAGGCATTTCACAATACATCAAATATGGTCACAAACCATCTCTCAATGTACGTTCCATGCAAAATTCAAGAACCATTCTACTTGGAATTTTTGTCTTATAACACTGTCTGAGAATTTATCTGACATTTGAAACTAGTACCCTAAAACTATTCCATAAAAAGATTGCTTTCTGTCACTACAGCTATAATTCAAACACCGACAGTAAAGGCAAACTTGCTTTCAATTTACAAGCTTGGTTTCCATCTAAAAAGTGAAGCTACTGGATTGGAATACCGTACTCTTATAAGGGTGCATCATCCTTCAAAGGGTGATGGTGATGTACCACCTCCATTCTGTAATCACCATTACCAGATCAGTCTCACAATCCAAATAGCTTGGATGTTGTGAGATAAGGAGCATTGATTGCACAGAAGCAGAGGACAAAGAAAGGAAAGTGGGTGGGAAAAGAAGTATTGTAAGCAGATTATTCAGATAATGTTCTTCAAAATTTAACATGCAAATATTGTCACTAGGATCTTCATGAAAGATAATAAATCATATTTCTGCTGTGGTCTACTTGATTGTGTAAACCACCCCACAAAACAATGATAGGTTCTGTTTTTCCAAACTCGGGCAGTTTTCAAAGAGTATTTGGAGCTGTAAAGCATGAGGGCCATGTTTTGAGCTGCGAGCTGCCAAACTTTCATGCACGAAATAATGTGGTTTTCTGCCCCGTCCCTACAATTATCGGCACCAAGAAGCCAAATGTGCCTAGTGACAACAGTGACGCAAGAAACCTCAATCCACTTCCTAATGAAACGTTAAAATACTTTTTATACATTACTTAAAATGCAGGTGATGTTAAAATTAACCCAAAATCTTAAAAGCAAATGCAATGTGATGTTTGAGTATAAACTCAGCTATAGCAACTCCACCAGAAATAGCTGAACAATAAAAGCATTTTGCAGCAAGGCCCAGGTACAAGTGCGTATCAAATTTATAAAAACAGACAGCACATACAAGAACATTCCAAATACAAATCAAAATTTTTTAGCATTTCAGTACTTCTAAAATAGCAGTAGATTGAATTAAAATAACTAATTTACTCACTGAAAAGGAATGATTCAAGTGGTTTCATATAATAATGTCAATTAAAAGATATTTTCAACCAAAACCGTGAATTGTCTGATCTAACTAAATGAAATTCTTGTGTTAGGTTTTGCTGGATAATAGCACAAACTTGGAACGTAAACTCTGAAAAGTAGCATGGCTCTGACAGAAGGATAAAAATCCATTCAACATGCATCTGTTTATGGTGTAGAGAAAGTCTGCTTCACAGTTGAAAGCAATTTAATGCTAACAAACCAAAAGCATTTAACTAAATTTGAAGGGAATATGGTTGATGTGGAAAGGAAAAATTCTCAGTTTTAACAAACCTCACAGAATTTATATAATCCTGAGGAAATATGATTGCTCTGAAATGACCTTGTAATATCATTATTTTCCACACCAACTAGACCAGACCTTTCTCATGAACAGTGATACTGGAAAAGGCTAATGTAATAACTCCTTTTGAATCTGGAAGAGTTCTTCAAGCATATTTTTCAATTTTATTACACTGATATGTAAAATTAATTAAAATTAACATGCAAAACTCAGCTCTTCTGACTTTTTTTTTTAAATAGTTGTAGATGCCATAAATATTTTAAAAAGTTGTCAATAATCTAATTGGTTTTGCAGCCAGCAAGCAGCTTCTGTGCAAATTTTCCTTCCCTTTCGTCAAATTGTGCAATGAACACATCCATTTTAAAATCCAGCATTCAAATGAAAATCATAGACACATCACATTCTTCCAAATTAACAGCAAACATTTCAAAATTATTTTATCCTGAATGTTCAAATAAAATATTTCCAAAGGTTTTCAGTGAATCACAAAGTATTAAAATGATACATCACCTTGACATATTTTTAACACAAGATTAAACCACAATAAACATGAATAAACTGGACCAAGCGAAAGGCAATACAGATCTACCCTTACCTTTCCTGTCGGGTTTAAGATTCCTGTCCACTGGTGGTGGCTGACAATCAGCAGTCGGTACTGGCCTCCTGGGAGGTGTTTTTGGGCTTACTCTGAAACCCATGTGTGCTGGAGGTGGTACCTGCATTCCCAGCCCAGGGAAGTCAAAAGGACCAGGTGTCATAGCTACATAATTCGTGTCCTGGATTGGTTCAGTGTGGCTGATTGACTGCAGGCGTGGTGGAGAGTTGGCATCCATGGGTACATAGTTCTGATCAGCTTCTTCATTACACAAACTTGACAGTGGCAGCATATCCTTCCTTTGCTTAATATTGAAGGGAAAAAAGTTGCAATTTAATAAAAAACTCATTCAAATTGCTCAGTTTACTCTTTTTAAAAAAAAAAGAACAGCATTCCTCCTAACATCAACTTGCCAAATGGCAGCATTCTCACCTCAGGATCCGAAAGTCCTGAGTTCAAATCTCATTACAGGTTTGAGCACATATGCTCAATGGTACTTAAGAAGTTCTGCATTGTTGGAGATATGAAATCAAAGAGGAGTCCTCAACCAGCTTCCTAAAACAGATCAACTGGCCATTTGTTCTATTGTTGTTTGTGTGAGACCTTGCAATGTGAGACTTGGTTGTTACGTTTGCCAAAATTATAACAAGATTACTCTTCAGAAGCTATTCATTGGCTGCAAAGTGCTTTCAGATATCTCAATGACATCAAAGATACTGAAGACTATATTTTAAACTCAGTAAGTGGGTGGGTTTTGAAGGAATTAAAATCTCTTCCTACACGTTTTCACTTATTCAGACCCACATAGTTCAGTACCATATCAATCTTCGAGTACAAACTCAGATACTGGGGGAAAGTCTGGAAAGAAAAAAATTGATGTGGAGATGTTGGCATTGGACTGGGGTAGACACAGTAAGAAGTCACACAACACCAGGTTAAAGTCCAACAGGTTTATTCGGTATCAGGATTCCCCACTCACCTGACAAAGGAGCAGTGCTCCGAAAGCTAGTAGCGTTTGTTACCAAATAAACTTGTTGGACTTTAACCTGGTGTTGTGAGACTTCTTACTGGGAGAAAAATTGCCATGGGGTTACAGGCCATTTAAAAGGCCTCCACTCCCCGATCCTTTTTTATAAATTCATTCTTGAGATGTAGGTAATCTTGTCGGGCAACATTTAATGCCAATCCCTAGGTGCAGTGGTAATGGTGGGCCACCTTGAGCTGCTGAAATCCATGTGGAAGGTGTCCTTACCATACTTTTAGGTAGGGAGATTCAAGATTTTGACCTAGGGAGGTTGGAGGAGTGGTGCCGTACACAAGAGCAGCATGTGACTTACAGTGGAGTTTGAAGATGGGGATATCGTACACACCTGCTTCTCTTGACCTTTAAAGTGTATATGGTCACTGTTTGGGAGGTGCTGCAGTGAAGTGTCAGCAAGTTGTAATCTTAAATAATACATTATGCAGCCACAAGACATCATGGACGTTTAGACTGTACTTCCATTCTGCTACATCCAGGCCGTCCAACCTTTTCACTCGGCAGGGTGGGCAGGAGATAGTACAAAGACTGTTTGTTTAGCTAACTCCAAATCTCTCGTTGTTTAATCACTCACACATGCTCATTGGGAGAGTAGGTGTGTTTGTGCCTTAATTGGAGGTGAGAATGAGTAAGAAACCTGGAAGGGGGGGGGGGGGCTTTGAAGGCAATGCATTGGACAAGCCTGTGTTATACCTATGCTCTTAACTTTCCTTTGGGAATTAATTTGCAACTCTGATTTGATGACAGGAGTTAAATGGCCAAATGTACCACAAACACTCGAGTACTTCACTTTTGTAAGTATAAGTACTTCACTGGTGTAAGTGCCTAGTTGAGTTCTTCAAAAATGTGACTGAACACATTGACAAAGGAAGCGTGGTGGACGTAGTGTACATGGACTTTAGCAAGGCGTTTGATAAGGTCCCCCATGCAAGGCTTCTGGAGAAGGTGAGAGGGCATGGGATCCAAGAGGCTTTGGCCTTGTGGATCCAGAACTGGCTTGCCGGCAGAAGGCAAAGAGTGGTTGTGGATGGGTCTTGTTCTGCATGGAGGTTGGTAACCAGTGGAGTGCCCCAGGGATCTGTTCTGGGACCCCTGCTGTTTGTCATTTTCATAAATGACCTGGATGAGGAAGTGAGGGATGGGTTAGTAAGTTTGCCGACCACACAAAGGTCGGTGGTGTTGTGGATGGTCCGGAGGGATGCCAAAAGTTGCAGCGGGATGCAAGACTGGGCGGAGAAGTGGCAGATGGACTTCAACGTGGATAAATGTGTAGTGGTCCATTTTGGCAGGAATAATGGGATGAAGGAGTACAATATAAGGGGTAGGAGTCTTAGCTGTGTTGTAGAGCAGAAGGATCTCGGGGTCCAGGTCCATAGGACTCTTAAATTGGCCTCGCAGGTGGAGGAAGTGGTCAAGAAGGCGTATGGTGTACTGGCCTTCATTAATCGAGGAATAGAGTTTAGGAGTCAGGAGGTAATGATGCAGCTCTATAAGACTCTTGTCAGACCCCAATTGGAGTATTGTGCGCAGTTCTGGTCGCCTCACTATAGGAAGGATGTAGAGGCTATTGAGAGAGTGCAGAGGAGATTTACAAGGATGCTGCCTGGATTGGGAGGCAGGCCTTATGAAGATAGGTTGAGGGAGCTGGGACTCTTCTCACTGGAGAGACGTAGGTTGAGAGGCAACCTGATAGAGGTTTATAAATGTTGAGAGGAATAGATAGGGTGGAGCTGAAATGGTCACTACGAGAGGACACAGATTTAAGGTGCAGGGAAGCAAATACAGAGGAGACGTTAGGGGTAAGTTTTTCACTGAGGGGTGGTGAGTGAATGGAATCGGCTGCCATCGGAGGTTGTTGAGGCAAACTCACTGGGTCTTTTAAAAGACTTCTGGATGAGTATATGGAAACGAATAGGATAGGGGGTTATAGATAGGTCTGTGGATTGGTAGATGTGATTGGCGCAACTCGTGGGCCGAAGGGCCTGTTTGTGCTGTATTGTTCTACGTTCTATAGACTTTTGTGCTCAAGCCCTGGAATGGGCTCAGAACACTGGGGTTCAGAGGCATGTGTGCTACCAACTGAGCCATGGTTACACAGTTTTTTCTGGAATTACTCAATAAATACTTCTTCTGCAAATACTGTACTTGGTAATGACCAGTCCAGGACATATGTTTTGATTATTTTGGTTACTTTAATACTACCTCATTGTGCCTTACAATGCACACTGAAAAAGTATGTTATACTTTGAAACCAGAAGGGTTAAGAACTCATTCTAAATAAATGCAGTCTTGTGATGACTTGTGTTAAAATAAGTAAAACACACTTACTAGATAACTACTAAATCCTTCCCCAAGATCGACAGAATTTGAAAATGTTCTTGGAATATCGTAGCTATCTTGAGGACCACAGTCTGTAAAAGAAAGAGTTTCAAAATTGAGATTACTAAAATCAAAATGGGGAGAAAGTAGGACACTAACAGCAGAACATGTTACATCCAATGTTCAAAAATATCTAATTTGCTGAAAACTGAAATGAAACCAATGGTTTAAATTACAATAGTTTTTGGTGTCAATTCCTGCTCAAAATGGTAGTAAAGATCACTTACTAATATTACAACAGTTCTGACCACCACAATTGCACAGATCTTTAAAACTTTGAAGGTACTGTATGCTTAAAAGCATTTGTTTCTCTATAATTGGTCGATGTCTAAGATGAATCTTTTATAGGGTGATGTGCTGTAATTTGACAGTAACTGAAAAGAACAGCTTTATAGCTATAAAGAAATGGATTTATTACAAATATGTAATAAAACTAATTGCACAGAAGTTACTTAATGTCAGGGTGTTACTGCAGCCTCCACCTCCTTTTAATTTCATTCTTTACTGCATTCAACCAGACCTTTCAAAACAGAAAACTCGCTCCAATACTGATTGGAAATAAAATGGAAATGACAGCAATTTTCTATTCATGAAGTGAAAATGTTCAAAAGATTGGAAAGCAATGAGTGAGTCTGTGCATGGATACAGTCACTGCATGTGTAAATCCAGTTTATAGGAGAAACTAATCATGTGCCAAGTTCTCCATCAAAGCAGGAATAACAGTGTCTCATTAAAGAGGACAGTCTAGTTATGCATGCTTCCTACTCTCTGGTTACAGCAGCAGCAGAATGCTGTATACTTTTAGCTGGAGGGCATTGCATGGTATGAGCTAATCAGGAGAATACCTTTACTGACAGTAAAGTTAACTAATGTCACATTTCCCAAGGCTGATTTATATACTTCTTTAATTATTGTAATATAATAACACCTGGATGTCCTTGTTCATGAGACACTAGAAGTTAGCATGCAGGTGCAACAAAGCTATTAAGGTGGTAAATAGTATGTTGGCCTTTGTTGCAAGGGGAGTTGAGCACAGATGTCTTGCTGTAGCTGTATAGAGCCTTGATGAGGTCTCACCTAGAGCACTATGTACAGTTTTGGTCCCTTTATCTTAGGAGGGATATATTTGCCATGGAGGAAATGCAATAGAGATTCATCAGATTAATCCCTGGGATGGCAGGACTGTTTTACAGGGAGAGATTGAGGAGACTGTGACAGTAAGCCCTAGAGTTTTGAAGAATGAGAGCTGACTTCATTGAAATGTACAAAATTCTTACAAAGTGTCACAGGGTAAATGCAGATCGGCTGTTTCCATCAGCTGGTGAGTCTAAAACCAGGGACAAAATCTCAAAGATAAGGGACAAGTCACTAAGACTGAGAGGAGAAGGAATTTCTTCACTTGGAGGGTGGTGAATCTTAGGAATTCTCTATCCAGAAGGATGCTGAAGCTCAATTATTGAGTATATTTAAGAAAGAGATCAATAGTAAATATATCAAGGGACGTGGAGGTAGTGGAAGAAAATAGCATTAGGGTGGATGATCAACCATGATCTAATTGAATGGTGGGGCAGATTTGACAGATTGAACAGTCTATTCCAGTTCCTATATATGTGCATAATATTTTTGAAATCATTATTCCAACCTGTAACCAATGCAAATTGAAAATCTTACCCAATTTAGGATGAATTTAATGATTTCATATATGGGAATAGGAAGATAAAAAGCTTGAAAGGGGAAAGCTGGCATATAATCTGACTACTGCAGCTTTCTTATTGAATTCAGTCATTTTTAAGGCAATAACATAACACAAATGAATGAAAAGCCTGCCAATCCTTACAGTCAACATCCACACTCGGCAACTAAACCTCGAGCAGTTGTCACCCAAACACAAATCAAAGCTTTTGTCTAACCTGAAAAATTTTCCTTTAACGTGTGCCACGATATTAACAGATTTTTAAGTAAATTGTTACATACAAATAATGAAGTTAAAACAAAATGCTGGAGTAAGAGAATATTTTGCATTGTAAGTACTTTCCATCATGCTTATTTAATAGCAATTAATGGCTGTACATGGGCACACACCTGGCTGCAGAATATAGGTGGTAGAACTATCTGAAACTTTAAGCAGGGTAATGAGGATGTCGCTAGTAAAAGACAATTAAAAATCAAACAAAAAACTGAATAAAGCAAACAACCGTACATAAGCACAGCTGCCCGGGGCTCTATCCCATTCATTAGAACTCTAGAAGTGCACAACAGGAATATTATGTGATACAATTGAGACAACCATCACATGGTTCCCTGTTTCACAGAATCGACACTTGTGCTGGGAGCATAATACGTCCTGGACAACATGCGCTGAAGTTGCTAACTGACAAGCTCAGACACATGCTAGACTCAATGATTTACAGATCTCTCCTCAGAAATTCAAAAAAATCTACGTGTTTGAAGTAATGTCATGATAGCCAGTGGCACTTTTGAAACAGGTTTGGTGACCATCAATTTATTTTGTACAGCAGAGCACGCATTAACAATGAAAGCAATTCCTCTCCTTTCTAGCCTTTACAAAAATTATACATGGACTATGAAAATAGGCTTATGGTGAAAAAGGTGCATCTTTTCACTAAATATTATTTCAGAATAAAATTTCTGGACAAGTATGGGCTTGCCAATATGAATTCGCTTTTTTGGCTTCATGGCTTGTCCTTTAGGGGGACAACTTCACATTTTTGGAAAATGTTGTTTTCTCAAACATATTTCCCACCACTTCTCATTTAAAAGCTATTGATTAGATAAAATTTCACAGGCTTCTACTCAACTCACGAACCTCAGCGGCAAATGTTGTTAAATTATTCAACCATGGCGAGAACCATATTCCTGTCCTCAGTGACACACACACACACTCATTCTGCAGGAGGGGGGCATTGCACAGCAAATTGGAACAAAAAAAAAACTACTTTGCTTTTCCACTCATTTCCTCGGGAGCAACGAGACCAACTGTAACAGTTTTATTACAATCACAGAAACAATCTGATATCTCAACACTGCCTAGCAATTGAACTCAGAGCCTCCATGGTATTTATGACTCAGTAGATAAACAAGAGAGATCAGAGAAAGTAGTTACTTACTCAAGCCACTGAACTGACCTTTTCTTAGCCAATGGCCTTCCACAGTGCCAATGGTATTGCTTCGAAGAGTTTTGCCTGATGTAGGAATGCTGTAATTAGTATCGGCCTCTGAGGATGAGCGTGGTACACAATAGGTGTCCACAGGGGAACGGTCATGAGATAGAGAAGGTTTTGGTGGGCGAGGTGGAGGAACATCTGGTATAGGTTCCAACTTTGAGCAACTTTGACTTAGGGTCCCCTCTCCGGAAGGTCGTGGAATCTGATAAGTACCTCCTGGCGTGGGAGGAATGTCATAGCAGACAGACATCTGTCTCATTTGATTTTCTATACCAGATATCCGTGAGGGTGTATTAAATACATATAAATCTCCTTCAGTGTCAGCAACCGATGGAGAGCAAGTTCCAGCAATTACGTCTTGGGAAAAACTTCTTGGCAAGTTGTAAAGACTTGAATCTGTAGACGTGGATGTAGCTCTGGGTGGGGGAGAATCATAAAAACTTTGTTGGGAAAAGAAGCCATTCATAGCCTGTTTAGTTGCAGGAGGTGCTGGGGGTTTGTGAGAAGGTACATTGTCATTGCAGTCAGTTTCTGACGAGGTGGACTTGGTCAAAGAGTCTGCATGCAACCTGAAAAACAAAACAGAGGATTCTCAAAAACTATTTCCCCCATTAGCATCATTAACAAATGTAGAAAAGTGATAAGTGCAAGTCGCGTCAGCAATTGGCTGCATTTAGTGAAAACTGATTTGATGGAGACAATCTAGCAACCCCAACTTTTCTTTTAGGCAATCTGTGGATTAGAACACTTAGTTGTACTTTTACATTTATTGCAAAAAGGGAATGACACAGAAAGCATGCTATGAGTGTGACTTGCAGGTCTCACTTGCTTCTAATTTAATAATGAAAGAAAGGGTAGGGCTGCTATAAGTAACACATTAAATAAATCACTTTAATCAGCAGTCAAGAGAAAGTAAATCCACTGGAATGCAAACATGCAGACAAGAAATTTTACATTTCAACTACAAATCAAATTACATAGTTTTATTTATCACAATTTTCACCCTCCCCGGAAACCTATTGAGACTCTGTCCTCCATAAATCTTCTTATCCAAAGCTCTGCACATCTTACATGGCATTCAGTCCCACTCACCCATTACCTTGGTCTTCACCAATTATATTGAATTCTACTTCCCCATGCCACAAATTTAAAATTCTCATCCAAGTTATTAAAAAAAACACATTATCTATACAGATTACACACTTCTCAACAAATACGAATAAAACTTTAACAATGCTAGTGTCTGAACAACTTCCATATATGACTGAAAGCGCTGTTGGAAAGGTTTTGTGGCACAGTGGGTACCGTCCCTTTCTCTGAACCAGAAGCTTCTGATTCAAGTCCAACTCTAAGACTTGATGGCCGAGCTGTGTCCATTATATGTCTAAACAGGTTGAGTATCCATTTGTAAATCTTTCCCAAAAATGCAAATGACAGATAGTAAAAATGGGAGATATTTCTGGTCAGCCAGAAATAATGATGGAAAGACAATCAGAGCCTCTACCATCACTATTCATGGCTCTGGGCTATAACTTGCATGTCAAGTGCATAGGGCTCAATGGCCTGTATACATCATATCGTTGCAAACAGCATGGGATTTGATCCATATTCCAGCTAGGATGGATTTGGGACCTGCCTCTTTGTCCTGTCTGTGGTGGAGGTTGCCTTTGAACAGAAAGAAAAGCAGCTGCTTCAGGACACAGTGAAAGAGAATAAAGTGAAGACCAATACTGGAAATTCTACTGGTGCAATCAACTGCATCTCCATCATATTCAAATTCCATATATTTTTATACAATTTGGCTAAATGAACATATAAAATTGGAGAAGTAGACCATTTGGCCTCAAGCCTGCTCCGCCATTTGATAAAATCAAGACTAATCTGTTTGTGTTTCTAGTTCCATATTTTCATCTACCTCAGATAACCTTTGATTCTTTTGTCCAACAAGAATCTCATTACCTCTGCCTTAAAAAAGTTAATGAACACATATTCTAAGGCAGAGGGCTCCTAAGTCAACAAACCTCAGAAAAACATTTCTCATCCCTATCCTAAACAAGCAACTCCTATTTTTAAATTATTACCTGCCAGTTCTGGACTCACCTACAAGCAGAAACATCCTTTTTCCATGTCCATCTGGTCAATAACGTTCAGGATAGTGCAATCAGATCCCCCTCACTCTTCTACACTGCAGTGGACATAAACCAGTCTGTCTAGCCTTTCCTCACAAGGCAACCTGCTCATTCCAAGTATCAATCTAGTGAACCTCTGCTCAAGTATCTCCAACGCATTTACATTTTCCCTTAAATAAGGAGACCAATATTAGAGATGCGATCTCACTAATATTTTGTAATTGAAACAACATCCTTATTTTCATGTTCAATTCTTTTTGTAATAAAAGACAGTGCTTTATCAGTCTTATTTGCTGTTAATTATTTGCTGTTCTTGGATACAAATTTTTTGTGACTCATGCACTGGAACACCATGAGTCCTCTATAGCCATTTCCATCTAGGCTTTCTTATTCTTCTTGCTAAAGTGAGCGATGTCACATTTATACAACATCTGCCAAATTTTTGTCTATTCGATAAGATCGTGAAAATATACATCAAGTTTGTGTGATAGTACAGAACTTGAGTACTGCGGTTTTGTCAAATCTTTTTGTCTTACTTTCATCAGGATAGTTTTCATGAATACCAATTTAAGGGGAAGCAACAAATTAATACTGTATGAGAAGACTGTGTTTATTGGTTGTCATGCTCCACGGTAACTTCGCCACCAATTAGAGTCCACTTGTCAACTAATCAGCACTCCCCTCTCATACAGTATTAACTTTTTGCAACAACATTGATGTAAGGGGAAGCAACATGTTCTGATGAGTGCAAGACAAAAAGCTTCAACAAAATAGTATTTTTTCAAGCAGTACATCAAATTTGCTTTAATCAATGTTATGCGCCATTGGGAAATGTGGCAACAATTTAAAGGATGGAAACTAGAGGCTAGTCACATTTTAATAATGGAGATTGTGCAATTATGACAGTTTAATCATAATTCCAGGGGCAAAGTAACTCTTTATAGCTTCCAAACACAATGAAGTTCCAAAAAAGTTTTCAATCAACGATAAATTTGGGTTTATAGCTGGGCTATAGACAGAAGCATCATTACTAATGTCATTCTAGGCTTTGATACATGAAGAATATCTGCTCCTTAAATTGTCTTTGAAGGAATATGACAAATATACTAAATCTCAATCCAACCTGGATAATCCTTTCAAAAAGTACTATTGCCAGCGTGCAATTCTCTCTCTTTTGCACATTAATTCTTGTGCTTTTGTCTTTGTTAAGTATGTCTCTTGGAAATAATTTAGAGAATTTTATCCCTTATGAAATTCATGTACATTATTCACATCAAATTAAATGCATAGCTAATCTTTCGCAAGGCAGTTTAACAAGTTCAACTGGTCCTTTAAGTGTTCTTTGTTGGACACATTCATGGTTAAAGACCATGATATGGTGCACCAAAGAATTAAGGACACAGAATTGAATTTATTTGCTTGATTGGATTTTCTGACATGGAGTGTGAGGCAAAGATAAAAGAACAAAAATTGTATTTCTACAATTTGCCACGAAATTGAGAGAAATGTCAGACTGCACAACAGCTTTTTCATGGGGAAAAAAAAATGGAAAATCACACAGAAGGCCAGTCAGAATCTGTGGCGATGACAGGCCCTCCTTCACCTGAAATACTAAATTTAATCCATTCTCCCTGAAGCTGACTGGTCTGCAGCGTCTTCCCAGCCTTTTGTGTTTTTGATTCAGCATCTGCACCATTTTATTTTTATTCACATTCTCAAGGAGTTTGATCCAAACAAACAGAATCATAGAATTGTTATGGCACAGAAGGAGGCCATTTGTCTCATTATATCTGCACTGCTACTCATACGGCTCTCTGTCTGAGCAACTCGCCTGTTCCATTCCCCCACCTTCTCCCTGTGAACATTCATCCTTCTCAGACAGTAGCCTAATTCCCTTTTGAGTGTTTGAATTAAATCTGCCTCCAGCATGCTGTCAGGTAGTGTATTCCAGGCCTGCTTATCTCAGCTTTATCTCATATCATTTTTGCTTCCTTTACGAATTATTTTAAATCATAGAAATCCTATTGTGCAGGAGGAGGCCATTTGGCTTGTCAGATCAGCACTGACAACAGTCCCACCTTGGTCCTATCCCCATAACCTAACATATTTACCCTGCTAGTCCCTCTAACCTACGCATCCCAGGAGACTAAGGGACAATTTAGCAATGGTCAATGCACCTCACCAGCACATCTTTCAGACAGTGGGGAGAACATGCAAACGCCATACAGACAGTGACCCAAGCTGGGAATCGAACCTAGGCCCCTTGGAGCTGTGAGATGGCAGTGCTAACTATTGTGCCAACGTACCGTCCATAAATCTGTATCTCCTTATTCCCAATCCTTTCATGGATAGGAACAATTTCTCCATAGGAGTGTGGCGAGTACAAAGTTAAGGTTTGGACACTAATTTACGGTGTTTGACAAAAGAACCAAAGGTGGGATGAGGAAAAACATTTTCATGTAACACATGGTTGGAATAATATGAAATGCACTAGCTAAGAGTGTGGTGGTGTGGCAGAGTCAATTGTGGCTTTCAAATGGGAATTAGATTATGATCAGAAAAACTGTCCAGATTATAAGGAAAGACAGAGTGCTGTCTGCTGGCATAAACACAAAAGCCTGATTAGCTTCCTTTTGTACTATAGCCATTCTATGATTCCGTAATATGCAAATATAACTCAATTTCTGGTAACTGCAACAACCTGGAATGGCAATATTGTTGAACTGTGCAGACAAGTCCACAAAAAAGTAACAAATATTGGTCCATTTCTTTTCAGTAGTTTTGGGCTTCCATGAATAATTTATATCTCAATCCATCCACACACTAACATCTTGCTCATTCATTATTTTTACATGTTGAGTTATTCAGTGATCATTTCTCATTGAAATAAAATATCTCACATAACTAGATGTATCATGTTTTTCCATAGTTCAAATCACTAAGCATGTGATCGTAAAAAGCCCCAAATCAAAAGTAACCTAGATGGGAAGCCTTATGCTATTTATCTTCAGGAAACTTGTTAGTTACCTTGAAAATTTTGAAATATAACGTCCGCAAAGGTGTACAGATTTGTTAAACATCAATGTTAAACATCATTATGACATTTGCAGATTTGATAGGGTCCTTTAAGAGACTTCTGGATAAGTACATGGGACTTAGTAAGATAAAGAGTTATAGGTAAGCCTAGTAGGTAGAGACATGTTTGACGCAACTTGTGGGCCAAAGGGCCCATTTGTGCTGCAGTTTTTCTATGTTCTATGACATGCATATTACTAATGTCAACTCCAAAAACTAGATTTATGGATCCACAAGCATTGGCAATCTGCACATTGAAGCCTAGGCAGTGACTGTTGGGACATCCACTCATAACCGGGTCCATAGTTACAAGTGGTTCACTGTTTCCATGTTGAAAATTCCATTCTTGCTCTCTCTGGCCAATTAATAAGCTCATCAAAGAGCTTAACAGGCTGTTAACTGGAGGCAAACTGGTTCGTACCTCCCTTCCACTCCCCCACCTCACATTCACTCTAAAAATTGGAGGGCATTATCAAGCAGGAATGCCTTCCAGGGTTGCCATTTTCAAATTGTTCTCCACCTTGCCAGCAACTGAAAATACAGCTTGTGAACTGTTACAAGGATTGGCAAGATCCAAGGCATTGTTGTTCCAAGGTAGTGAGATAATTGGCTTTCTTCAATCATTCCCCTCCATTCATCTAGACTACCATCAAGTAAGCATTAAATTAGAAAACCTTGTTCAATTTCCATCTTCTTAACTAATTCTCCTCCTTTTGTTTGACTTCTGGGATTCTGTAAGGTCTTACTTTTATTGTCAGTTCAACTAGTGCCACTAGCACACATTGGATTGCCCTTGTCTTCCTGGGTTGAGATAGAAATGCATCAAAGTCTAGTCCACATCCTGTACCTGTTCATACTGATCTTCAGTCAGTTCATCAGAGTGGTAAGCTTTGTATCTTGGCATCAGGTTTCCTGGTAGTTTCTCTACTACTGTTAGGCCTCTCTCTCAATAGCTTAAAGATGTTTGTGTGGTAGATCTGCTCAGGATCCCTTCTCTGAATCTTTATAGTACACCATCTATATCATCATAAGGTTCTAGTCACAAAGCAAAGATCTTGCTTTCCCATTACTACAGGAACAATAAACAACTTGATCCACTCCCTCACCTTCACTGTGTGTTCAACAATACTTTGAGAGTTTCTCTTTAGCACTGTCAAGGAATCTGTAAGATTCTTGTCCACACAATAGGTTACCAGGGACTATGCCATTAAAGACTTAAGCACCCCACTAACAGCAAGCATAGTATAAGGCACTAGGGTAACTCAATTTTCCAAGTTCTTTTTGATCACCTTTCCTTTGACATACCTTTGAGGGTTTCATTGAACTTTCCACAAGGCTTTTGTTCTGAGGACTGGCATGGAGGTCCTTAGCTCTTAATACAAAATGGAGGTACAAAAGTCTTCCATCAGTTTGGATACAAAGAGACTAGCTGGCTTGTTAAGATCTCCTATGGGTTCCCTATTTGTAGAACACCTACAATTCACCCAGTAAGGTTTTAGAGGTTGTGTTCCTTAGTGGAATTGTCTTAGGACATCTTGTCAGCACAGTCAATGTCTAACAAAATATACTGACGTCCTAGAGACCACTAGAAAGGTCAGCACACTCAGTCCATAATGGCTGTTTCAAAGAGCAACTTAATTGTTGACTTTGACAGAGTTGACTACACCATCTTACTCCGATTCAAGTCCACTATCGCCCAGCTGAGAGAGACTGCACTCATTAGTCTCAATTCTTATTTAACTGTAGTCAGAGTGTAATCTGCAATGATTTTTCTCCCTGCTCTGTTACGCTCCAAAGGTGTATACTTGGACCCCTTCTACCTCGCATCTAAACATTGCCCCTGGCAATATCATGGAGAAAAACAACATTAGTTTTCACAGGTATGTTGATGACAACCAGCTCTACCTCATCACTGCCTCCCTTGTCTTCTCCACTATTGTTAAATTACAGACTATTTATCCACCTTCCAGGACTGGACCAGCAGCAAATTCCTCCAATTAAAATATTGGAAGATTGTAACCATTGACTTTGGTGGCAACTTCATTTCTGAGCTACCAATTCCATCCCACTCTCTGGCAACTGTTTGAGACTGATTAATCTGTTCACAACCTGTTTTGATCTCGAGATGAGCTTCCGATCACATACTTGCTCCATCACTAATACTATTTCTACCTCATCTGTCTCAACTCATCTGTTTGTCTAGACCTGAGGATTCAAATACATTCCTCGTTAGCCTCCTACTTTCTACACAATGTAAAGTTGAAATAAGCTAAAACCCTGCTGCCCATGTTCTTGCTTGCACCAAGTCCTGTTCATCCATTATTCCTGTTCTCACTGATCTAAACTAGCTCCCTATTAAACATATTGAAAACTTTCTTCCTGGTTTTCAAATCTGTCTCTTACCTAGCCCCACTCTTTTTTTGTAAGCTCCTCCACCATAACCCTCATGATATCTGTGTTTTCACAATTCTAGGATTCCCCGTTGAGTATTCCCCGTTTTAATTCCTCCATGAATGATTGTTTTGTCTTGAGCTTCTTAAGCCCTAAACTCCAGAATTTGCACCCTAAATCTTGCTATTTCTCTTTTTTCTTGTATGACGCTCCTTAGAATCTCCATCTTTGCCCAGACTATTGGCCATCTGCCTCATGTCACCTTATATGGCTGAGTGTCAGATTTTATTTCACTTCTGTGAAATGCATTGGAATCATTTCATTGTTAGATGTACTGTATGAAAACAAGTTATTAGGTTAGGTGCAATGACCCAACCAGGTGCTGGAGTGGTCAACTTGGGGAATTTCACAGTAGCTTCATTGCAGTATTAATGTAAGCCTTACTTGTGACTAATAAATAAATTTAATTATTGAGTAAGGCATTAGATCCACATTTCAGTTCAACTCCTAACTTATTTC
This sequence comes from Sphyrna mokarran, assembly GCA_024679065.1. Classification (NCBI taxonomy): domain Eukaryota; kingdom Metazoa; phylum Chordata; class Chondrichthyes; order Carcharhiniformes; family Carcharhinidae; genus Sphyrna; species Sphyrna mokarran. The sequence goes on from JAGIQG010000001.1 coordinate 151,677,994, forward strand.
AATATCTACTTCTTTTGAGCCCTCTCCTTTAATTGCATGACTGGCTTTCCAATCCAAGTACAATTATTTTTGAAGACTAGGTTGTTAAAGAGATTGTAATCTTCTTCTGGGAATGTCACCATCATCAACTTTTAGCCTCAATCAACTGCTTCAATGTTCAATTGAATATAGTACACAGACACTGAATATTTCATATACATGTAATGTAGATACATACATTATATGCATATATTTAGAATGTACATACCCTAAGTGCCAACTCTGATTAAGTCAGCCATTTAAAAAGGTATAGCTGACATTTTTTCCATCTAACATAATATTCAAAGATAATTCACAAATGTCTTATCTTGGAACATTCCTTTAGTTGCACTAGAGTATTTACACAGGTTTACATATCATTGGATTCAACTTTATCCAATATGTTTACCACCAACTTACAAAAGTTAGAATCAATTCACGTAGCGATCCATTTCAACAAAGTAGATTAGCGGATCATATAAAACATTTCTTCAAGGGTGTACATTGGTTAATATTTGATTGACAAGTAAGTGCCATGCAACCTTTACCATCCTGGACACAGGATTCACCAAGCATGAGTTCCACACCGTGCCATTTCCCAGAAACTCTTTGACATAATTTCACAAAAGCCACTGTAAAGAGTTAGTAGGAAGCAGATATATCAAGGTTAGAATTTCAAGCAGTGGCAAGAGCGTAGTTTGCAAAGTGGAAAGCCAAACCATTTCTGACACAAAGATCAAGTCTGAAATGCTGAGAACTGCATACAGGTCCATGTTTTTACTATAGACCCACTTGCAATTCATTAAACTCACTGATTGTGAATCGGATGCTTTTTGCTTTCAAAATCTTCCAGCAGAAGATATTCGTCCCCCTCTTCTGTGGTAAATGATGATGCTCGGCTATTTCACAGAGGAAACGGAAGATGACAACATAAAAAAAGGCTTGGCTAAATCTAATTTTGGTGCAGAATGTAATAAAGATCTTAAACAAAAAGAAACAGGCATTTATATGAAAGTGCCATCTTCCTCCGAAATGATGACAAAGCAGCCAATTACAGAATATAATGAATTTTGCGCATGTCCTGTCAAACTAGAATTTGTAAAAATCACAAACTGAATGAAATATACAAAATTTAACCAAGGCACAGGCAAATAAGTGAATAAACTTCAAACATTAAATATACAACAGCTAATTTCCAACATACTTAAGTAACTGTGTTAAATATTTGTTTTGCAACAGCAAATTACTTCATTACTGTTCCTTTAAGGGCCAGTGCTATAGACAAAACTAAGCTATAAAAGTATCTCACAAGAATGAAATAATACACAATTACTGGAAGCCAATTTATTTTAATCATTTGGTAGTACATTACTTGGGTATTGCTGAAAAGAAATACTATTCATCTCATCAGGACAGTAAAAGAACAATTCACACTACATAAGAGCGCTAATTCAATGGCAAGTCGAATCTGATTGGTACAGGTGTTGCCACGGCAAATGCAGCAGAGCGTTCTTTACATTTAAAAAAGGAGAGTATTATGATATTGATTATGTATTCTCATTGTTCTACACTTTTCACAGTATATGTACTAGAAGAAGTGCAGAGTTCCTTGATAATTTTACACACCCAGTGACCATTTGATCACCAATTTCCATTCTTCAATATTATTTATTGGTCCGCAGTTTTAGAACAGTCATGTTACAATGAGGAATACAAATTTTTGGCAAAGGCTACAATGTAAATACATGGAAATTATATGTATGTCAACATATCTGAATATATATCTAGATCTATGTCATTCTAGACATTTGATTGCCACTATTGAAGTCTGTTGGATTGTCTATGTAGTTTCAGGAATAGTTAATTCAATATTTTTTGTTTCCCCCCGCCACCACCAACCAAATGCAAATTCTACCACTCGAGGTGACTGCCTTGTTTGCTTAGTGGTTGCATCAATCTGATTATATAATGGATGTTTGCAATCACATACATTTTGTTCACATATTCACTTACAGAATGGTTCACTTACAGGCCTTTTGGCAAGTCTGTCGTATCTGTGTCAGCTTTCAGCAAGAGTAAACTAGCTGAACCTGTTCTTTACCCATAGCCTTGAAGGTTCTCTTTGAAGTACTTATTCTTTAAAGAGGCCAAATGATATCCCTCAACATCCTCTCAGGTTTTCACTGCATAAGTGTTTTTCCTTATGTTATTGTTGATTCTTTAGACAACCACCTTCATGTCTTCTGGCACTTGACTGTCCTGTCAACAGGAACAACTTCTGTCTGTCTGCTCTTCTATTATATTTTCTCTCTACTTTCTCTCCTCATAGAAGAACAACCCCAACTCCTACAATCTATCCACATAACAAGTCCCTCATTTCCAGATCCATTCTCAAAAAACCCGAAAAAATTCAGTACCTTGAACTGGACAAAATACTCCAGTTGAGGCCAAACCGATGTTTGATTTTATAGGTTCATCAGAAATTCCTTATGTTAGAACTCTATGTCTCTATTTGTAAAGCTCAGCATCCTTTAAACATTTTTAACCAAGTTCTCAACCTTGCCTGTCACCTTCAATGAATTGGGCATACATACGCTAGTTCTCTCTTTTCTGACATCCTATTTAGAATTGAATTTTTTATTTTATATTGCCTCTTCTAATTCTTTCTGCGAAAAAGCACCACTTCACACTTCTCTGCATTAATTTCATCCGGCACATGTTATACTGATTCCAACCAACTGCTTCTTCAAGTCTATCACTGTCCTCATCAGTTTTCACTAATTGTCATATGTAACTTTTGAAATTGAGCCCTGCACACCCTTAAAGTCTAAGTCATTAAAATATATCAAGAAAAGCAGTGGCCTTAGTACCAACCCCTGAGGAACTGCACTATATATATGTGCCTCCAGTTTGACAAATAACTATTAACCATTAAACCTGTTTCCTCTTATTAGTCAACTTTGAATCCATGCTGCCATGTCCCTTTTATTCCATGTGTTTCAATTTTTCTGGGAAATCTACCATGTGGCACTTCATAAAACATCTATCCAAAATCTACATACATTACTTTAACCAACCTTCATCAATCATCTCTCATATCTTAATTCAATCAAATTAATTAAACTCAATTTGCTTTTGACTATTCCATGCTGGTTTTCTTAAATTAATCCACTCTTGTCCAAGTAACTATTCATTTTATTCCACAGATCATTATCATCCCTAAAAGCTTTCCCACCAGCATAGTTAAACTGATTGGCTTTAGTTTCCCGTCAGAGGTCCAACATTTCCAATTCTCCAGTCCTCTGGCACCATCTCTGTATCTAAAGAGTATTGGAAGATTAAGGGTAATGCATCTGCAATTTTCAACTGTAATTCTTCTGCATCATCGATGCATCTGATCTGGTCCAGGTGACTTATTAACTGTTACTGCCTTGTCAATCTTTAGCCCATCCTGTTAGCTCCTCTTTCACTGATTTTGACAACATCATCTTCCTTGGTAGAGACAGTTGTACTCATTTAGTGCCTCAGTCATATTCCTCTGACTCCATACATAGATTCTTAGGTCCTTAAACCACCTCATCCCTTCTCTTTTCCATCTTTTTACCATTTATATGCTTACAGAATCAAAGTTTAACATTTAAGAGTTAGAAATTTAACGGCTGATAAAACACAAGTATGAGTAAAGAAGCTTATTCAAAGAAATTCTGCAGTTTATTGTCACCAGATCAAACTGTCTGTTATGACAGTTGCTTTGGCTACATGAAATGCTTCTAGAACGTTTGGAAAATGATGATTTGAACTTTCTTTTATAAAGGAGAGAATAATAAGTTATTTGCAACAACTGGACTTCTTCATGTGTTTTCATCATTTAATAGCATAATGACGTTTTAGAAATGAATGTTACTGGGGTGATTACAGGCAGATGTTGAACGCACTTCTGTAGTATTGCTTATGGGGTAATCAAATATTTGGAGTCCAGCTTAGCATTTAGCTGCTTTTTTTCATTCATTTATGAGATGTGGGCATTGCCAGCTAGGACACTATTTATTACCCATCCTTAATTGCCTTTGAGAAGGTAATGGTGAGCCATCTTTATGAACTGCTGTGGTCCATGTTTTGTAGGAACACTCATGGTGCCTTTAAGGAAGTGATCAGAATCCTGGGTTTCCAAATGACAACGAAGTAACAGCAATATAATTCAAAATCAGGATGGTGTTTGACTTGGAGTGGAACTTGCAGCTGGTGGTATTTCCATACATCTGTTGCCTTATCCTTTTAGGTGGTATAAGGTTACAAGTTTGGAAGATTCTGATGAAGGAGCTTTTACGAGTTGCTACTATGTATTTGTACATAGCACATGTTGCTGCCACTGTGTGTCAGTGGTGGAGGGAGTGATGAATGGGGTAACAATCAAGTAGGCTCCCTTGTTCTACATGTTGTTGAACTCCTTGAGTGTCATTGGAGCTGCATTCATCCAGGCAAAAGGACTAGAACCAATAGTTAAAGAAATGATATCAACTAACAGGCAGTTGCAGACAGAGGATGGGTATAAACTTTAAATTCAATATCAGTGTCTTTGTCATAATGTTGTTTTGAGTCTTCTTGCTCCTATAACAGATGCATTCTAATGCAGCACTTTGCACTAGCTGCTGTTCACATTAGGAACATGGAAACAGAAACTACAAACAAGATTAGGCTATTAGGCCCTTAGAGCCTGCTCTGCCATTCGGCACCATCATGGCTGATCCTCAAATTCAATATTCCAATCCCCCCATATCACTTTAGCCCCAACAGCAATATCTAATATTTTCTTGAAATCAGACATTTTTGCCTCAACTAATTTCTGTAGTAGTGAATTCTACATATTCATCACCCTGGCTGAAGAAATTTCCCCCCACCTCATTTCCAAAAGGTTTACCCTTGTCCTCAAACCCCTAGTTCGGAATTCCTCTGCCATTGGGGGATTCTTTCTGAATCCACGATGTCTAACTCTGCTATAATTTTATAAGTTTTAATGAGATTCCCGCTCATTCTTCTAAACTCCAGTTAATATAATCCTAACCTATATGACAGACCTGCCATTCCAGGAATCAGCCTGGTAAACCTTCGCTGCACTCTATTGCAAGAGCATCCTTCCTCAGATAAGGACATCAAAGCTACGCACAATATTTCAGATGTGGTCTCACCAACACCCTATAGAATTGTAGTAAAATATCCCTATTCCTTTACTCAAATCCTCTTGCTATATAAGAGGATTGCAATGTTTTATAAATAATACTGCACAAGGCAAAAAACAGATAGTGTTGTTTCTACAAAATTGAGATATGTATTATTTTGAAGTTACAAAGCTTGTAAGAGCAGTGAGGTAAACATTGAAGTGGGGGGGGGGGGGGGGGGGGGGGGGTGGATACAGATGTCAATTATGACCTTTCAAACACCGTAACTAGATTCTCAGTTTCTGAAGGAATCCATTGAATCAATTGAAAAATAATAAGACTGTAACACTGATGTACAAAAAAGAAATTAGGAAAACAAAGTGCAAAAATGGCACATTAAATGTTAATAGTATGGTAAAATAGAAAGATGCTGGTAAACGTTGAGAAAATCTATAAATATTCAATTTACAGGTCCTAATGCTGTGTTTCGACTGCTTTATTTTATACTAATTGCTCTGTCAAATGTTTATCTTGCATAACATGGTAAATAAATTCAATATAAATGCATTTCTAAAACATCTTTTGAAACATTAGTTCTAAGCATTAAAGAATAAAAGCTGCCAAATCATTCAGAATATGGTTGCCTTGACAGTTCTGAAAAATCTAGTGCAGGCACAATTCTCCTGCACTTCTATCAGCTCTGCCCTTGCCATGTTCTACTGGCCCAGTGCCATCATGCAGTATCAATGTTAAGATTCTTGTCCTTAGATTAAAACCCTTCCATGACATCATTCAATCATGCCAAAATAATAGAACCATATATGCACCAGCTATTCTTCAGTGCAGATTTTTATTTGTACCCTGCTTTTTCTGCAACTTTATTAAAGACCAATCTTTCTGTGACCAGGCTCCTGGCAACTTAGTCTCACTCAATTCTGAGTCAAAGATTATAGTATTAGCCCATCTCCAGGACTGGAATACAGCATTTTTAACATATAAAAAAGTTGACACTTCATAGAATCACTGGAGACTCTGACAGTGAGGACACGTGTCCAATCTTTTTCTTTGTTGGTTATCCCCCTCTCAAGTTTTGCAGTCTCTTTTCCTTTCTGCATACTTAGTTCCTCTTTATACTTCATATTTCACGTAACATCCGATTCATTCCGCTCTTGCTCATGTGACAGTAGTCTTCTTCTGTATTCATTTTAACTGGTTACCACACTTGGCTACATGCCCCAAGCTTTCGGCAAAGGATGGGGTATTTTGCCGCAGGCTTCAGCATTCTCCATCATCCCTAAATCTGCCTCAGTTAAACACATTCTTTATTAAGTGATCCATTCATTACAATTGTTCGACAATTCCATGTCTTCATGCTCACACATGCTCTGGATGATGGCAAATCTTCTGACCCATTTTCAGTCACTGGTGGGGTTAAACAGGGCTATGTGCTGGCACCAACCCTCTTCAGCATGTTTTTCATTGCCATGCTGTGATCAGATATTGCATAGATGGAAGCTGCCGAACCCGGACAACTCCAGGCAAAGATCGAGGTCTCCAAGGGTGTCTTTTGTGATCTCTGTTTGCTGATGACTGTGCATCATGCAATGTAATCTGGACTTGTTCTCCAATGCATGCCGTAGCTTCGGCCTGATAATCAGTGCAAAGAAAATTGAAATAATGCACTAGCTTGTTCCAGGAAAGCCCTATCTTGCAATAAAATTTCAGTCCATGACAAGATGTATTAGCAGTGGATATGTTAATTTATTTCAGCTATTTACATTGATGCCAAGACACATGCAATAATTTCCCAAAGCATCTGTAGCCTTTGGCAGGCTTTGATCATCAGTTTGGGAATGGAGGAGTAAAGTCTGCCTACTGTAGAGCAATAGTCTTGCTTACTCACTCTTTTCATGCTACACTTGGACTGTGGACCAGCCAAAAAGCTCTACTACTTTCACTTGACCTGCCTCTGGAAACTTCTGCAGATTAAATGTCAGGTGTTCACCCAAGCTGGCATGCCAAGCATCAATGCTGTACTGAGACAGTCACAACTGTAGTTGGCCGTTTACATAGCCAGAGAATATCTGACACTTCTGTGAAAAGCTCGAGTCTGGGGTGCGCTCTCATGGTGGCCAAAGGAAGCACTACAAGGTTTTGCTTTGGAGTTTTGATACTGATTTGGGTCCTTAGAAGAACTTATCCAGGATCTCCTCATCTGGCATAATCAAACAAAAAATGACGTGCCTCCTTTGAAAGCAAGTGCATTTCGGAGGTGGAGAGAAAATGCAAGGAGAAGAAATTCTGAACCAGCAAGTTATCCAAAGTTCAATCATCCATCGATCATATACGTAGCAGAATATTCTGGCAGAGATCAACATGAGCAGTCACATACATTCCCTCTGGAACATCACCAAGCATCTCAGATGATGAACAAGGTCATCTTTTGTAAGGCAAACAACACAAAGAAAAAGTTTTAAGTGTTCCAGAAATTTTCTTTTATCTGTAGCAATTATTGCAGCTTTGAAAGAGAGCTGGGTAACTGGTTGCACATCCCACTTCTAATCTCTTTTGTTTATTGACATTTGGAAATCTGGCTGGGATAAATCTTTTCATTCCTGTGGAGATACGCATTCCAATGAAACATAGTGGTATTGTTGTGACCAAGTTTCATCCAGAGACCATTTTCACTAATAAATTAGGGTTAGGAATCTGTGCAATTTGGATGAAAGAATTGTTTTGTTCTGTATTGCTGGTCACACAACTAGAATGAAGTACTTTTAAAAAAACTTCAGTTTCAATGGTAATATGATTCTAGTAAGTTAGTTTAAAGAAAACGTATACAAATTTGAAGTTTGATGAGGAATAGGAGATTAAAGACTGAATTAAGGAAATCAGTAATCAACACAGAATGAGAGATTTTGAAAAAGAGACAAAGCTTGGGAGTAACAACATCAAAGATGCAGAAACTGAACAGAGGAAAGATAAGGACAGTTTCACCTTCCAGTTTTCCTCTTTGACCACGCAAACATTGTTCTCTTACTTTCAACTATATCATATTGGTCACAGTTTATGTAAGTTAATCAGGCAACGCACTAAATCCATCAATAAAACAGGGCACAACCATAAAAGTCAACTTCCTGCATTTTTTTTCAGCATTCTTAGATACTAATATTTGACAGTTCCTATAACATTGCAGGCAATAAGCATTAGAGACCCAGTCCTGATATCAGTGGCCAAAATGCAACAGAGGAACTTGCCTTTATGCCTAAATCAATTGAAAACTCAATTCCAAACCATGAAAAACAAGTAGCCTTAATAGAATTTTTTAAATTATTTTAATTCAAGAGCATCAATGACCACTGACAAAAAGTACAACTTTTATTCACATTTCACATGAATAATATTCCAATTATATAAATTATGAAGTTGTGTTAGGAATTCAGATTAAGCAGTGTGACCCTAATGGAGTTACAAATAATACTGCTATTCTTCCCAAGCACTCATCTTACCTAGTGGGTTCAGGCTTTTTGCTTTCACAGTTGGCCAGCCACAGATAATCCTGTGGATCTTCCTGGCTGGATAATGATGCCAGACGTCGCACGCTGATGGGCTGATAGGGGGGAGGTAGTGAGCCCATGGAAACTGCTGGCCGTACGGAAGGCTGTACAGAAAGAGGTACCTCAGCACCAGCATTACCAGAAGGATTTGATGGTTTAACAGCATCTACAATGGTACAAAAAAAGGCAGTGTTATCAATAAATAAAAAGACCATAACAACAACGTTCAACTTTTAATGGCACAGACTGAGAACAGGGCAGGGATTGAATCAATATTTGAAAATTGAAAGAATTGATCAATCTACAATTTATTTATAAATAAATTCAGATTGTGGCAGCGAGTTCTGAAGTATTCCAAAATGCTAACAGCTTCACCAAATTGCTACCCATATAAAAAATTAAACTGGATGCACTAGAACTGTTAATTATACAGCACTGTGTTTCAGCACAATGGCAAAATGCAGAGCAATACTGCTGTGTTTCACTAAAAGTTTTATCGACATTTTCTCTGGAGCTCAAAACACATTGCAGAATAAATTTTTGTTACAGATGTCAAATACTTCCTTATGTGAATTTTGTGGCTGGAAAAATGTGGACATTATTGGAAGAGAGAAGTTCTCTAACTTTTTTAAAAAAATCTTGTTTCTCTAATCATTCTTAGTAATCCAGCAGGATCCTGGAATTGTAGTCTCACAAACTAGAATGAGATATTAGACACCATTGTAGGGAAGTTCTTTTGGAAGGCAAGATAATATTTTGAATGTTAACAAAGTGAAGCTATTCAGTCTCTTAAACTTTCCCTGCACTTCCCCCACACAGCCCATCAAAAATACATTTGTTGAACATCTTGGCAACAAATTTCCATAAGCAGCAAAACCAGCATTGAACTAAAATATATATTTGCAAGATTGGCTTGAACAAACAGAATCTGAATACGTTAACAGATTAGTGACTTAGAAATTGTGTCTTGCCTTGGTGCCACATTTAGTTTCTAATGAGATATTTCTAATTCTAGATAATAGATGGAAATTGCATTTTAAAGACATCACAAAAATGAATGTTATTCATTTTATAGTTTAAATTTGAGTATTGTTGAAAAAGGACATTTTGTTGAAGCTTTTTATCTCATCAGAATGACTGCAAGAATACTACCATCAGGAGAAATTACAATTTTCTACTGTATGAGAAGAGAATGCTGATTGGTTGGCAAGTAAATTTTGATTGGTAGGAACCATTACCAGTGAGAACGCATCAGTTGTTGGTGACTGACAGTTAACTGCCAAGCATTGTTATTAATTTAAACAAAACTATTTGGATTCTAATTGGTCAGGACATTGCCCTTTGGAATGAGCCAGCAAATGGCTATAATTTATTTGTTTAGCTGAAATGTATGTAAGTATTCTCTCCACAAGGAGCAGGGTCCTGCATATTAATTTATGTAACTTTCAGTACACTCAAATGGATCATACTGTGAACCCAACTGACAATCTTTAACTAGTTGTAAGGGTAATTTTTGCACGTTGACAAATATTTAGCAAATGTTGTCCAATCGCAGAATCGCATCGACCTTTGGACACTCTGTTTTGCATTTTGTGTGTTTTATGTAAGCCATGTGTCATCATATCAAACAGCATGTCCCTTTCACTCTTCACTATGTGCAAAATATAGACCATACCAAGACAGCCCAAACTTGCAAAATGCTAGTTAAGCTCAGAGCCACGGGACTTTGAACATAGCTAAGCACTTACTAAACTATCGAATGCCTTTTGGAAGTCTGAAAACATAACTTTGTGGCATTAATTATTGTGTATTTAACTTCCTCAAAAAAAACTTAAGGAAGTTGGCCATGAAGGTTCTTCCTCATTTAAAACAGTGTTTTAACAATGCTTTACCACTTTTCTGAAAATGAACATCATGTTAGCCTGTTTCTAATCAAGTGCTATCTCCTTGGCATCCATTGCTATTAAAACAATTTGCAGTGCTTCATAAACCTCATTAGTTTCGCTCAATACTCTAAGAGCATTTAGTCCTGGGATCTCAGTTTTTCCAAAACATCAACTCCTTGAGGGCCAAACTCCAAAATAAACCTTTGCACAAGTAACTTGACCTCTTTTTTTCCCTTTTTAACACATTAACCCATTTATGATCAGGTTTGCTGAGTCTGAGCTTGTTGATCTCATGATGGAGGCAGGAGAGAGGCAGGGGCGGCGGCAGTGCTGGAAGGGCAGTTGATAGATTTTATTGCAAGCAAACGTCTGGGTCGGATATGGGTCGAGTTAAGGGCCTGGAAAAATGAGTGTATGAGGAAGTCAGCTCCTATTATAGCATGGTGAGATAATGGTTAGCACTGCTGTTTCACAGCGCCAGGGACCCAGGTTCAATTCTGGCCTTGGGTGACTGCACATGTGGAGTTTGCATGTTCTCCCCATGTCTTCTGAGTGTTCCAGTTTCCTCCCACATTCCAAAGATGCGTGATTAGGTTGATTGGCTATGCTAAATTGCCCCTTAGTGTCAGAGGGAACTAGCAGGTTAAATATGTGGGGTCAAGGATATAGGGCTTGGATGGGGTTTTGTTGGTGCAGTTTCAATAAACAGAATGGCCTCTGCTGCATGTCAGGATTCTACGATTCTAACTGCAATACACGAAGCTGCATATATCTTACTCCTTTAACAGAGATGGGGTGTCAATTTGAATGTGTTAATTGCTCAATTATACTGTTATTAACATGGCTTTTGCAAATTATCTGTGGGAGAGTGGAATTCCCGGAACAAAATAATGAAAGTCAGGAGAAGATACAATGACAACACGACAGGGAAATATACCACCAAATTTGCCTCAACTATTTTCTTGCCTGCTTGTGTGAAAGGCTTTATTGAAAACACTTGTGCTGGAAGATTACTTTTGAAGGTGTTTGGAGAGTAAAGTTGATCATGCCTATAAACGTTTGTAGTTTGATGACATTCCAGGATGGTACAAATTGTATTCTGGTTTTTCTCTTCTGCAGCGATTCCTTTTCTGGGCTTTACAGATCTCTCATCACATTCAGAGAGTTGTTACTAAAAGCAGCTCCCTGAATATCTGGAGTCTATTTCGTGAATTCCTGCTTTTATGCTCCCAACTACAGCAAATTGCATGTGTTTGGAGTGTCCCATTAATGTCATCTCAAGCTGGTTGACACCTTGCCAAATGGTAACGAAACCCAGGAATACGGTAATGTAGCATCCCATTTAAAAGTCACCGATATGCATGCTGCACCCACTTTCAAGCTTCCTATGCACTACTGGACCTTACTCACAGTTCTCAACACACTGCAGAGTTAAAATCTAGCTTTGCATGTCTTACGTACTCAGTATTAATACTTAAAAGTTTGTTGTTTACTGGAATATTAATAAACTTATTGTTTTGCTACATTTATTTCATTTTTAAAAATCTCTTTTGTTTCCTCATCTTACAGCCCAATCCCAAGATTGTTTTAAATTTGCAGCAACTCTACCCATGGTTTGCATGACTGAAACTTCCTGAGCCATTTAAGAATGTTAGATTAAGGTGAGCACTAGCTTTTGTGGCTGTTCCTGCACATCTGAGTCATGAAACAGTCATGCATTACGTTTACCAACTAACTCCAAACCTCCTGAGAATTCAATTTATGTTCAGTTGGTTGAAGTTTCCGTTTCCAATTACGTTCCTATTTCTCAATGACTCTATCTCTTCACAAAACAATCTATCCTCTCCGTGCCAACCTTCAGAAAATCCCAAGCAATAGCTTAGATCTTTTTCCCATTGGAAACTTCTATCCTAAAGTGGTTCTTTATGTACCTCATTTCCTCCCATAGGATCAATTTATTTTATGCTCCAATTGACCCTGACATATATGATGACATTGCCTTTTTTTCTGTCTATTCCCCATACTCAATACCCCAAATGTTAAATTAATTTCCATCCTATGGGTTTACCATATTTCTGATGTTCCCACCATGTTTTGTTCCAAATTGCCATGAACAATTCCACACTTACATTTATACTGCTTCTAATATTCAAATTTAATCATCTTACTTTAATTTTCTTCCTTTTATTATGCTAGTTTTTTTCCCTGCTAGACTGAGGTACATATATATATATATATATTGCTGGATCACTGTAGTCAATACCTGTTGACTACCCTCTTCCCTACTATCTTTCCCACTTATAATCTGGTTACTTATCCTCCCTCACTTAAAATCCCCCAACTCCCCTGCACCTCCATTTACTTTGAAAATATTCCCAATTATTTATGACTGTTGCTTTGTCACCAGACAGTCAGCCTTCATTTAACACCTCCAATTATGTTGGTGAAGTCTTTCCTTTCCTAAGCTCTGCAAGGTCAATTTTTCTTTTAGAACATTACAGCACAGAACAGGCCCTTCGGCCTTCGATGTTGCACCGACCAATTAAGAAAAAGCAATGACGCTCTAACCTAAACCATTCCCTTTTTGTCCATAAACTTATCTACTAACCTCTTAAACGCCACCAAACGTGGCGCATCTACAACTGCAGCAGGCAGGGCATTCCATACCCTTACCACCCTCTGGATAAAGAACCTACCTCTGACATCTGTCCTATAACTACCACCCCTTAATTTAAAGCTATGTCCCCTCGTGCTAGCTTTCTCCATCCTAGGAAAAAGGCTATCACTGTCCACCCTATCTCAACCTCTAATCATCTTATATGTTTCGATTAGGTCCCCTCTTAGCCGCCTCCTTTCTAACGAAAATAACCTCAAATCCCTCAGCCTCTCTTCATAAGACCTGCCCTCCATACCAGGCAACATCCTGGTAACCTCCTCTGTACCCTCTCCAATGCCTCCACATCTTTCTTATAATGCGGGGACCAGAACTGCACACAATACTCCAAGTGCGGCCGCACTAGAGTTTGTACAGTTGCAACATGACGTTGCGGCTCCGAAATTCAATCCCCCTACCAATAAAAGCTAAGACTCCATATGCCTTCTTAACAACCTTATCGACTTGATTTTGGTGCTAAAGAATCTCAGAGGTGGCCAAGACGGGGGCCTAAGCTCAAACATTGGTTTAACTTGCATTGATGGCAAGATATTACCTTAAAGTTTATTTATAAGTGACACAAGTAAGCTTACATTAATGTTGCAATGAAGTTAATATGAAAATCCCCTTGTCGCCACACTCCGGCTTCTGTTCGAGTACACTGAGGGAGAATTTAGCATTGCCAATGTACCTAACGAGGCGTCTTTCAGACTGTGGCAGAAAACCAAAACACCCAGAGAAAACTGACACAACACAGGGAGAACGTGCAGACTTCATACAGAGTGACCCAAGCCAGGAATTGAACCAAGGCCTGCAGCAGTTGTAGATGCGCCAAGTTTGGTGGCGTTTAAGAGGTTAGTTGATAAGTATATGGAAGAGAAGGGAATGGTTTAGTTTGGAGGGGCATTGCTTTTTATATTGGTCGGCGCAACATCGAAGGCCGAAGGGCCTGTTCTGTGCTGTAATGTTCTATGTAAGGTCCCCCATGCTGTGAGGCAGCAATGTCAGCCACAGGACTATAATTTCTCGAATTGTTTCTCTGTTCAAGAAGGGCAGAAGACAATGTTATCTACTCTACAATCCTCTGGTACCTCACCCCATGACTAAAGGGGATACAAAGATTTTGACCAAGGTGTCAGCAAATTCTTCCCACGCATCTTAGTATTCTGGGATAGATCCTGTCTAGCACTCGAGACTTGCTTACCTTAATGATCTTCAAAACCTCCAATACCACCTTCCTTTTTATCTCAACATGCTCTAGAATGTTAACATCCTTCTTTCCATATTCACTATCCACCAAGTCCTTCTCCTTTGTGAATATTGATGCCAAGTATGCGTTAAGGACCTCACCCACCTCATCTGCCTCCAAACACAAATTCCCTCCCATGTCGTTTTGTGAACCCATTCTTTCCTTAGCTATTCTCTTCTTTATATATGGATAAAAAGACTTGGGATTCTCCTTAATCCTGCCTGCCAAAGGCATTTCATGGCCCCTTTTAGCCTTCCAAAACTCTTTCCTGCTATGTTTGTATTCCTAAAGAGTCTTATCTGTTTTCAACTTCCTGAAATTTATGTATGCTTCCTTCTTCTTTTACACTAAGCTCACAATCTTTTTTCTCATTCAGGGTTCCTGAATCTTGCCATCTTTATCTTTCAGTTTTACAGGGACATACTTGTCCTGAGTTGTTAACAATTGACTTTTAAAAGCCTCCCACATATCAGATGTGGATTTACCCTCAAACAGCCGTCCCCAGTCCACATTCCCTACTTTCTGCCTAATACTATCATAGATAGCCTTCCCACAGTTTAGTGCTTTCATTCTGGGACTACTTCTATCCTTTTGTGTAAGTATCTTGAATCTGGTAGAATTTTGATCATTGTTCAAAAAATGGTCCCCCACTGAGACATCAATCACCTATCTGGGCTCTTTTCTCAGAACCAGGTCTAAGATAGCCTCTTCCCGCATTGGACTAACTACACAATGCCTCAAAAAGCACGCTTAGAAATACTGAATAAACTCAGCCCCATCCAAACCCCTGACACTAAAGGAATCCCAGTCTATAATGTGGAAGTTAAAATCACCCATCACAACAACCCTGCTGTTTTTACATCTTCCCATAATCTGTTGGCATATGAGTTCCTCCACTTCACGGTGGCTGTTGGGAGGTCTTGAGCACAATCCCAACAATGTAATTGCACTGCTCCTGTTCCTGAGTTCTACCCATATGGCCTCACTACATGATCCCACCAAGGTGTCCTCCCTTTGTATAACTGTGACATTCTCCCTAATCAGTAAAGCAACACCTCCACCACTTTTGCCACCCTATCTCATCTGAAACATCTAAATCCTAGAATGCTAAACTACCAGTCCTGCCCTTCTTTCATCCAAGTCTCCATAATTGCCACAATATCTTTGTTTCATGTAATAATTTAAGCTTTTAAGTTCATCTGCCTAACTTGTCATACTCCTTGCATTAAAGCAAACACATCTCAGACCATCTGTCCTGTACAATTCAGGTTTTTTAGCTTGCAGATTAGAAAATCATTTAGCATGAAAGTATTTTTTTATGATTGGAACTCACTCCCTTCAGAAGTTTTAAAACTTTGTCTGCATCGCCTCTGAAGCATTCTCTCCTGGTTTACTTTCCTCTAGTCATTAAGCTCTGTTGCCCAAGTCTGTAATAATTACTAAGTATCCTGGAATTGATCTAAGTGGTGGCCCAGCTGGACCCTTCCAAGATATTCCCCTGACAGGCAAGTGGGAAAAAGCCAAGCATAATTCTTAACATAGAATGTGATGTATGATTTCTAAACTATATTTATTCTGGCTTTGTATTTCACTGTCTTGACCATATATGCCACCTCAACAACCTATTTGCCATCTCTATAATACCTACAAAATGCTTAAAATTCAGGCACCAGGTAGGTCTCTTCATCTGTTCTACATTCAAGCATGTCAGACAAATCTAGAATTACCATGATGTAAATGCCTTATTTATTGACATAATCAACATAAAGAACTTCTTCCACATTAAGTCCAGTCACCAATACATCAAAATTAGTCTTTAAAGTATTTGTTCCAAATCCGAATTCCCACATAAATTTGCTGATGTCACAAAGGTAGAATGGCTTCATCCAAATCATAATTAAAGTTGCTTCAAACTGAAGTCATAACTCAGATCCCTACTTATCTTGGCTATTTGTGTCAATCTAATTGGCCTGCTGTACCAGGTGGGACTCTGTAACCAAGGCCCATGCAAAAATGGCAGAGCTGAGGTTTGGTGCCCGGGTGGAAGACAAGCAAACTGATTTTATTTTTAATATTCTAGCAATAAGTTCAGGATTTGAAACACAGAAGGAAGAATGGTATGAGAAAGGACGCAAGTTTCCCAGAGATGGTCAATTAAGCAACCATCACCAGGAGTGGCATCCCATACCATGGGCAGATTGGTACCAGTTGCTGAAAGATCCGAGAGGCAAAACAGAAAGGTGATTGGCATCCCCACTAAAAACTGTATGTTCTGCTCCAGTAAAGAAAGAAGGTAAGAGTGCCACAAAATGGAGATACATTACTAGAACAGGCAGACATGTCCAAACACCCAGAGCTACTGATCTGTCAGCAAGGGAAATGTTTACTTTTGCCTGTGAATGTGCTGAATGAAACCGAGACTGATTTAAGAAAGCTCTGCATATTCATTTTATGGCATTTCATCCTCCCATTGTGCTTTCACCTCCTGTAATGAGAAAAGTTGCACAAATAGTAGGGGTCCAGAGCGTCACAGGCAAACTGCCATTGCCCTAGGAAAATGGCAGTTAATTGATACCATAATGGCTGCAATTGGCTTCTTGCCATAGCCAAGTGGTTTGACACCTAGGCACTGAGCCAGCCCCTGGGAAAAGCAGCCAGAGGCAGGAAGCATCAGAGAGCTGGCTCAGCGCACTACTTTATAATTTTCCCAGCTCTAAACCAATCCTGGGAAAATTATCCCATAAGGAGTCGACAGTTAAGGTTCGGAACTAAGACCAGTGATACTCAACAAACATCAGAGCAGAGACTGGGAGCAAAAAAAAAGGGGAGATCAAAAAGCTTTAGGATTCAAAGAAAAGCTGTTCCAATGATAGTTAGAACTGAGTTGAAAGGGCAAGTTGGTTCTCATCTTTTTATTCAAAAGTTTATAATGGGTTCGATTTAATTTTGTGACCAGAAATAGTGAATAACCAGGCTGGTTAAAAGACAACACGGGAGCACTGCCCAAAATAGCTGGCGCATTTAATATACATCAAGCAAGGCAACTGTTGAGGATAAGCAGGGATGCTTTAAGTGTTGGAGCCTGTATAGACTATTTACCATCAAACAACTTTGTCCCCTCTTCAAAACTTCCTGTCAAGTTGCTGAGAAATGATTTATATTTTCAAGAACCATAGTGAGAATCCCTAATAAGCAACATTGTGTAGAGCATATCTAATAATACCTTTAAGTATTGAATGTCAAATTGGCATACATTTGCTAGACACCGACTTGCTCCCTTTGTTAAATATAGGCACGACAGACTTCTGTCCAGTCAATGGAAACATTTTCAGACTGCAACAAACTGATAAGTACATGAGCCAAGTGACTGGCATTTACTGAGGTGAATACAACTCAGACAGCGCTCCAAGGGTTTAATACTGACGTAATTTTGTTTCATCTGCCTGTTCTGGCAATTCTGCAACGTCCTTAATAGTAAAAGCAGATCAAAAGTCATATCCTGTTCTACTTTCCTTTGCACCATTAAGAACATTAAAAGGCAATGCACTAACCAGTTTCACTCACCAAAACTTCAGACAGAAACATTGGCAATGACATTTATCTCTGTGAACCTAATGATTTGTACAAACCAGCATCTATGATGACTCAAAATTGCTACTCATCACCTAGGTATAAACAAATATTCTGAATAAGCCAGGGACTTATATATTGGGAAACATGGAAAGAGACAGCTAACAGCTTCTCAGACACAAATATGTATCTGGCAGTCTACATCTCTTCAATGTCTCAAGTTACCAATTATAGTTTTATATTTCAAAATTGTGAAACAACTTTCTATTGCTAAATCATAATCAGATTACCAACTGTCTCAACTAGAATCCATCCATCAGCCTCAGTTGCCCCATCAATTTACATAATCATTATTTTTGCACCAAAATTTCCAGGAAAAATGACATCTCCATAGTTTAAATACTGGAATTCTGAGTTATCAAACAAAAGTCAATACATGGCAGACATCATGTTAAATTTCTATTTAACACCAATACAATGAATAAATTTATGTTTTCATCAGAAGCAGTGGTGTTCTCCCCATGGAGGGGAGGTGGAAAACTGTGCGTTGCCCCATGTACAGCCACCACCACCACACCCATGCCGCACACCATCGCACCCCCCCTCCCCCCCACCCAAAGAATTTCAGCAGCAAGCCTGTCCTCATATAGCCAGGAAAATATGACTTTTGTTTTATTGTTAGGCTGCTAAGTGGTTTAGGTAATGGCTTTTGTGCTATGTGCTTGATGTCCCCCTTCAGAGAGCTGCTAGCCCATTAGATGGCTGGCAGTCCCAGCACTGGGAGTGGTGGTCACTGCTGCAACTACAGTCAATCCCCCATTCTGCAAGTGAAGTATGGCGGCCTTTCTTTGGCTAGTTAGGAAGGGCTGTGATCGGGAGGTCAGGATGAGGTGGGCAGGGGAGTCGGAATAAGGCACAGTGGCAATTGCTGTGAGGAAAGCCTCTGTTGGTCATAGGGTGCCACTCTAAGATCCCAACTGGCTAAAGGGTGAGTAGGTGAGTCAGCCCATAGCTACCCTGCCACTGGTAAAATACCAGTGGAAACAGATATGCTGAAGTCTTTCTTGCTTCAATTGTTTTGATTGTGGATCCATGTATAAACTTTTTTAAAGACTGGAAACATTGTCAAAGAACAAAGAACACCACAGCACGGGAAACAGGCCCTTCAGCCCAACAAGCCCATGCCACCATTTTAACGTTCCCACTTCCATCTATGACCCTTGTCTATGTTTATGGAAATCTGCATTGGAACCAAACTGGGGAGACAATTTAGGGACAATTTGTTTCGCCAATCAGCCTAAGAGCACATCTTTAGGGTATGGGAGGAAACGGAGCACCCGGAGAAAACCCACGCAAGCATGGGGAGCATGCACAAACTCCCACAGATACCGGCCCAAATCCTTGTAACTGCACAGCAACAGTGGTAGCCACTGAGCTGTCGCATTGCTCATCTACTGGTCCAGTTTAAGTGTACACTAACGACGTGAAGCACTAGGCTACTCTCAAAAAATCCAAGAGCAGCCCTCTCACGACCCATCGCGTATATGCCACTTGTTGGGCAACAAGGCAGACCGAAGTACCTGTAGGATAAAAGGGAAATACATCAATAACATGCACAACTTATGCAATTCCCAGGAATATCCCAAAGCTCATGATCCCTATTTAAATCAGTCTTCTGTATTCCTCCATCCCTATTCCACTCAAGTGCCTAAGTATCTGTTAAATAACTCTGGCGTGTTTGCCTTCACCACCTTACTTGGCAGTGCGTTCCATACCCCCATAACCTTCTGTGTGAAAAATCTCCCACTAAAATCCAAATTATACCTTGCCCCCCCCCCCACCTTAAGCCCGTGGCCCCTCGTGATATTTGATTCCAATCTAGGAAAAGGCTTACTACTGTTTATTCTATGTATACCCTTCATAATCTTGTACATCTCTATTAGATCCCCTCTCAGTCTCGGTCTTTCTAAAGAAAACAGCCCCAATTTGCCTAACCTTTCCTCGTAACCCAATCCTTCCACACCAGGCAGCATCATGGTAAACTTCCTCTGCACTCTCTCCAGGGTCTCCACGTCCTTCCAGTAGTAACTGGGCGCAGTATTCCAAATGAGATCTAACCAACATTCTATACAATTGCAACATTAAACGCCAGCTATTGTACTCTATACCCCTTCCTATAAAGGCTAGCATACCATAAGCTTTCTTCACAACCTACTCCACCTATTCTGCCACCTTCAAAGACTTGTGCACCTGCACTCCCAGGTCCCTTTACATTTCTATATTCTTAATAGGTCTACTCCATATCCTATAACTCCCCGCGCCCCCCCCCCACATTCTTTCTCTCGAAATGCATCACCTTGTGTTTATCAAGATTAAATTCTACCTGCCATATATCTGCCCAATCTACCAGCGTATGTCCTGCTGTATTGCCTGATACTGCTCCTCACTATCCGCAAGTCCAGCCATCTTTGTGTCATCTGCAAACTTGCTGATCACACCACCTACTCCCTCTTCCAAGTCATTTATATATATTACAAATAGAAGTCGTCCCAGTACTGAGCCCTGCAGCACACCACTAGTGACCAACCTCCAGCTAGAAAATCACTCTTCCATTACTACTGTCTTCTATTACCAAATTAGTTACTTATCCATCTAGATACCTGTCCTTGTATTCCATTAGCCTTGACCTTTTCAACTAACCTCCCATGAGGGACTTTGTCAAACACCTTACTGAAATCCAAATAGACGACATCAACGGCTCGCCCTTCGTCGACCGTTTTTGTCACCTCCTCAAAAAATTCTACCAGATTCGTAAGGCACAATCTTCTCTTGACAAAGCCATGCTGTGTATCCCTAATCAGATCGCAATGCTCTAGGTGCATATACATCCTATCTCTAACAATCCTCTCTAACTGCTTCCCTAGCACTGACGTCAAACTCACTGGCCTACAATTTCCAGTTATCCCTACTACCCTTTTTAAACAACGGTACAACATTCGTTATTCTCCAGTCCTTTGGGACCACATCACCAAAGAGAAAGCAAAGATTTGCGTCACAGGCCCAGCAATTTCACCTTACACTTCCCTAAGCAGCCTGGGATAAATGCCATCAAGCGCGGAGATTTATCAGTTTTAATACTACCTAGAAGCTCTAACACTTCCTCCCTCATAATGGATATTTCCCTCAACTGGTCTATAGTTGTCATGCTGATGATAACCAAAATGCACTGTCCAGCTTAATAATGAAAGTTAAGTTCACATCAGTTCAACAGTTCATAACCTTCTTGTCCTATTCAACGCTGACCATAGCTTCATCTCCACATCCACTCCTACATCAAGACTGTGCACATTCATCCTAAAATAAAATCATCCCAACCACTAGTGAAACCCTTGCTCTAGTTTGTCCAAGCTTAATTTCTCAAATGCGTAGAATTCTACCTAAATGAACTGCCTCATTCATAACTCTTCTTTTCTGCACCTCTGTGCTATTTAAGATCCTGCTCCTGTCTATCCATGCCAACCTCTGATAGTAGGTGCTGTTGCCAGCCCTCCAAGTGAAATAGAAATCTTCCACTAGCTTTTTTGAGACTGTTTTGATCTGGTTGCAACAGTAAGAAAGGTATGTTATGATCCTCATACTGACCAATAACCTTTTAAGGAAAGAGGAATCCCTACAATGCTAACAAGATATATTGGACAATTAAAATCAACATACTCTTGATGAATCACTCTCAGGTGGCATGAAATTTTGCTTTGTTGATGTTAACACTACTCCTGCTGGTAGAATATGAAAAGCAATAGAACAATGCCCATGACTTGCTGAAATTCCATAATGATTGATCTGGATTAGTCAAATCTTTGCTAAATGCTGACAAGAGAAATAATGCTGAAATCAGGGGTCACAAGATTGTGCCAACAAAACCGATCGGTTGGAGCTAATTGCACTCAAATTTCTCTGTGGAACTAGACCTGGCAAGACCTATGAGAAAGTTAAAGATTTTGTCAACCAGAGCAAAAAGTTGAGAGAGCAGGTAGAAAATAGGTGACACAAAGTAGAACTGCCTGAAAGCTGGGAATTCTGCCATCATATTTGTCCACAATTCTGAAAGCCAAGAACATCATCTTGGAACAGTCCAACAAATGGGCATTCTCTCCAGCAAAGGAGGAGGAGAGAATAACTATCTGTGCCGACATCGAAGCAGCTCTGCTAACGTGGTAGAATCCATGCTGGCAGCAGAGATATGCCAATTTCCGACACCATCCTACAGAAAAGGGGAGTCATCATGGTGAAGAAGCTGGGACACATGGAATTCACCTGCAACGATGGATGACTGGACTAATTCAAGACAAGACACAACATTGTCTTCTGCTCGGCGAGTGGTGAGGGCATTGCCATTGTGACAACAATGACAGATGACTGGTTCTTAAATGGTCTTGTCCACGTCTTGAATATAAATGCATAAAGAGACATATCTGACATGGGTGAAATGTCTTTTGCCAGACTGCTCTTTGGAGTTTACAGGAGCATGTATAATGGCAAAAAGCAAAGCAAAGAACGGACCACTGCTATGGACAATGTCAACATGGATAGTATCAAAAATCTGTTGCCTCTCGTTATGAGGAAGACTAAGAAACCACAATTCTTTTCAAAAGTCACTACCTACACAGAATAAAAAAAAATGGATCAGGAAAATGGACATTTTTTTTAGTTCATTTGTTGGATATAGGCTTCATTGGCTGGCTAGCATTTATTGCCCATCCCTATTTATCAGAGGGCAGTTGAGTATCAACGACATTGCTGTGGATTTGGACTCACATGTAGGCCAGACCAGATAAGGAGGGCAGTTTTCCTTTCCTAAAGAACATTAGTGAGCCAGACAATCTACAATGATTTCATGGTCATCAGTAGATTCTTAATTCTAGATATATTTTATTGAATTCAAATTCCACCATCTGCCATAGTAGGATTTAAATCCAGGTCCCCAGAACATTAGCTGAATTTCTGGATTAATAATCTAGCGATAATGCAACTAGGCCATCACCACCCCGTGGGAATCAAAGACAAGAACATTGCCATCATTCTGAACAACTGCCCCGACATTGCTGGCCTCAAGACCATCAAGCTGATGTTCTTGCCTCCCAACACCATGGCCACACTCCGGCCAGTGGATGAGGCTGTGCTCAGGATCTGGAAAACTCACTGCTGAAGGCAGCAGATCTCTCAGGCCATCGATAAGAAGCAGGGCTAAAATCCTACTGTTCGAGGCCTCATTGACACTGAAAAAGGTAGGGAAGGAAAGCCACATTTGTCAGCTGCTTCAACAATGCTGGGTTCAAACAAATTACAGCTACAGAAAACAATGGCAGTGATGAGGAGTAGGGTGAAAATAGTGAGGCATTTTCCTTTTGCCTCCGGTGGCTAAGATGGAGATTCTGGCAGAGACAATGATAGAAAGATGGATATGCTGTAAAATGCACACTGAACTGACAGACGATACCATTGTAGATACAGTACATTCTCTAGCCAAGGAGCTGATGACCCTGAAAATTTGGATGAATGTCTATTTGTTTCCCTGGGTGATGCCGTGGAGGCATAGAGATTTTCTAAAATTTCGCATTGCAACACGTAAATACCAATAACACATTGACTGTGCATCATTGCGCACACAAAAGGATTACGGAGCTTTTCTAGTGATAAACTCCAATCTTTCCCAAGGTCAACTCCATCCCCCTAGCCATTTTCAAGGCCAACAAAATGTAAACTATATATAAAAAAATTGAGTAAAGATTTTTTATTTACTTTATTACCGTGTAATACTACATGTTTTTCATTTCAAATTTGAATCTGAAAAAACTAATGCAGTAGATTTGTTTGTACGTATTTTGGGTTACACACTTGCATATTCTGGTGCTAAATTGGGACCTTGTCAGATATCACAATGCTCTGTTTAACCAGAATTTAAAAGGCAACTCCTCTTGAATTCAACTCACTGAGAGTTTATTGTAATTCAAACATTAATTAACAGATGAAGGGCATGTCAAACAAAGACGTAAATAATTGAAACAACTAGCTGCAAAAATGAGGCACCTTGTGCAATCACCTCGTCTCCCCAGCTCAACTTGCAGTGTAGGATCTCTACTCCCTTAACCATTTCAGCCCTTGAGTTGCATTCAGCAAGTCATATTCCATTTATAATCGCTGAACACGGTTTGTTACCACCAGCAAGGTGCACATCTACGTGCTGTCTTTCACTTGCGTCATGACAATCCTGATGGCACAGCATCCTCAGCAATTCCGTTTTCTGACTGACCTCTTTAAATGACTGGGTGGGCTCTGGCAGTACTGAAACAGCTTATCCCTTGCACTGTATGTTCTTAACTCTATTCCCTTCCCAGGGGCCAGGATGGAGGAAATACATGCAAAAGCCAGATCATTTGGGAGGGGGCACCCAATGTTAAAAGGAGGTTGTTGATGGACCTGCCCACGCCTTATCCACTGAAAGTCCGAACTGAATCACTTTTAGGCTTTCTCCCTGCCCCTGCACTCATTCAACCACCTAAAAATTGGGGTCTGATGGGAAGTGGAGCTTAAGCAGTTCTTAATTCTGCCCCAAGGAACCAATTAATACTCTTTCAGAAAGCATCCCAGTCCTGTCTGGTTTGAAGGGGATGTAACACAAAAGTAAATACAGGCTTCTCCCGGGGTCATCGCAGACTGATGGATACATCAAGATACATTTCTTTAAAATGCTCTCTTGAGCAACGATCTGACAAAATCAAGATTATTTAAAATAAATATTCAGTTGCATTTGGCTTGCTGCTAGGATACTATTCGAGAAATCAGCCTTCCTATCCAAGCACCCCACCTTTTCCATGACATACTCAAATATGCATCATGGCTTTCATCAGGTCAAGACTAAGTCTGACCAAGCTCTGAACTAGGTGGCTTGGTAATGTCCTAAAGACCAATGTATCCTCTGTTGTTGGACACAGCCACAGTGCTGAGTTCTTGCATGGTGTATAAGCTTGGTAATATAAAGGAGACAACTTGTCTATCATCTGTATGGGAATTTTCAGGTTGCTGAATGGCCATTCAGCTTAGGGGAAATATTGCTTATTATTTTGGGAGACACACTGTCAGCATCAACTAGTAAATTGGGAACTTTCTAAAGTTAGCCCAAGGATTATTATCGTTTTCATACTGTCCAGTGAGCAGATTTATAATCACTTTAGACAAAGACAAAGAATAAAACAGCGTGGGAAACAGGCCCTTCGGCCCAACGAGCACACGCTGCCACCTCGATGTTCCCACTTCTACACGCAATCCCTGTCCATGTTTATAGATCTATGGATTAAAAACCAAATTTGAGACAATTTAGGGAGAATTTGTTTTGCCAATTAGCCTAAGAGCACATCTTTGGGATGTGAGAGGAAACTGGAGCACCCGGAGAAAACCCACGCAAGCACGGGGAGAATGCGCAAACTCCCACAGACACAGCCCAAATCCATGTATCTGCACAGCACAGCGATAGTCACTGAGCTGTCGCGTTGCCCATCAAATGGTCCGGGTCAAGCGTACACTAACGATGTGAAGCACTAGGATACTCTCGAAAAAAATCCAAGAGCAGCCCTCTCACGACCCATCGCGTGTATGCCCCTCGTTAGACAACAAGGTGGACCAAAGCACTTGTAGGATAAAAACAAGTACATCAATATCATCATCTATTTACACACTTCCCAGGGACTCCCAAGGCTCATGATCCCTATTTAAATCAGTTTTCTATACCCCTCCATTCCCATTCTGTTCATGTGCCCATCTAAGTATTTCTTAAATAACTCCAGAGTACCTGCCTCCACTACTTTACTTGGCAGCGCATTCCATACCCCCACCACCCTCTGTGTGAAAAAACTCCCTTTAGCATCCAAATTATACCTTACCCCCCTCACCCTAAGCCCGTGACCCCTCGTGCTATTTGAGTCCATCCTAGGAAAAAGCTTAACCCTGTTTACTTTATCTATCACCTTCAAAATCTTGTACACCTCTATCAGATCTCCTCTAAGTCTACGCCTTTCTAAGGAAAACAGTCTCAATTTGCCTAATCTCTCCTCGTAACTCAGACCTTCCATACCAGGCAGCATCCTGGTACACCTCCTCTGCACTCTTTCCAGAGTCTCCACATCCTTCCGGTAGTAAGACGACCAGAACTGGACACAGTATTCCAAATGAGGTCTAACCAGCGTTTTATACAACTGCAACATTAAAGGCCAGCTCTTGTACTCTATACCCCTTCCTATAAAGGCTAGCATACTATATGCTTTCTTCACAACCTTCTCCACTTGCTCTGCCAACTTCAGAGACTTGTTCACCTGCACCCCCAGGTCCCTCTGCGTTTCTATACTCTTAATAGGTCTACCCTTTATCATATACCTTCCCCCTACATTCTTTCTCCCGAATGCATCACCTCGCATTTATCAGGATTGAATTCCAGCTGCCATCTACCTGCCCAAGCTACCAGCCTATCTATGTCCTGCTGCATCACCTGACAATGCTCCTCACGATCTTCAAGTCCAGCCATCTTTGTATCGTCTGCAAACTTGCTGATCACTCCACTTACTCCCTCTTCCAAGTCATTTATATATATTACAAATAGAAGAGGTCCCAGTACTGAGCCCTGCTCACCACTAGTCACCACTAGTGACCAACCTCCAGCTAGAAAAACACCCTTCCACTATTACTCTCTGTCTCCTATTACCAAGCCAGTTGCTTATCCATCCAGCTACCTGATCTTGTATCCGGTTTGCCTTAACCTTCGACTAACCTCCCATGAGGGACTTTGTCAAACGCCTTACTAAAATCCATACAGACAACATCAACGGCTCGCCCTTCATCCACCGTTTTCGTTACCTCCTCAAAAAATTCTACCAGATTTGTAAGGCACGACCTCCCCTTAACAAATCCATGCTGTGTATCCCTAATCAGATTGCAACGCTCTAAGTGCCTATACATCCTATCTCTAAGAATCCCCTCCAACAGCTTCCCAACCACTGACATCAAACTCACCGGCCTATAATTTCCAGGGTTATCCCTACCACCCTTTTTAAACAACGGTACAACATTAGCTATTCTCCAGTCCTCTGGGACCTCACCTGTGTCCAAGGGAGAGACAAAGATTTGCGTCAGAGGCCCAGCAATTTCACCTCACACCTCTCTAAGCAGTCTGGGATAAATGCCATCAGGCCCTGGAGATTTATCAGTTTTAATGCTACCTAGAAGCTCTAACACTTCCTCCCTCGGTATGGATATTTCCCTGAACTGGTCCACAGCTCCCTCAGAGACAAGAGCTGTCAACAAGCCCCTCTCCTTCGTGAATACCGACGCAAAGTATTCATTCAGGATCTCTGCCATTCCCTCGGGCTCTAAGCACAGTTCCCCTCCTCTGTCCCTAAGAGGTCTGATTTTTCCTCTAACCACCCTTTTATTCCTAACATAGGAGTAAAAAGCCTTTGGGTTTTCCTTAATCCTATCCGCCAAAATCATTTCATGCCCCTTTTTTGCCCTTCTAACTTGCTGTTTGAGCTCCCTCCTACTCTCTCTATATTCCTTCAATGCTGTCTCTGTTCCCAGCTGCTTTGACCTATCATATGCTTCTCTTTTCTTCCTAACCAAGTCCTCTATATCCCTAGTAATCCACGGCTCTCTAATCCTACCATTCCCATCTTTCCTCTTAGCCGGCACATATCTATCTTGCAACATTTTCAGTATTCCCTTGAAAGAGTCCCACATGCCTAGCGTGGACTTACCCTCAAACAACCGTTCCCAATCAGTTTCCCTAAGTTCCTGCCTAATTCGACTGTAGTTAGCCTTCCCCCAATTCAGCACCCTGCCCTTGGGGCAACAAGCATCCTGTTCCATCTGAATCCTAAAGTAGACAGAATTGTGGTCACTGTTAGCCACATGTTCCCCTACTACAACATCAACCACCTGCCCTGGCTCATTACTCAGAACTAAATCCAATGTAGCCCCATCTCTAGTCGGGCTAGCCACATACTGTTCCAACGATCCTTCCAGTACACATTTTACAAATTCCTGCCCATCCAAACCCCCAGCTCTAGGTACTTTTCAATCCACCCTAGGGAGATTAAAATCTCCCACTATAACGACTCTGTTCTTTCTGCACCTATCCAAAATGTCTTTACATATGCCTTCTTCAACTGCCCCTGGGCTGTTGGGTGACCTATAAATCACCCCTAGCATAGCATACTTACCACTTAGTTATAATTCTCTATGTGAATTACTATAACCCCACAAGAGTAACATTAGAAGATACTACAGTGAGGTCTGTTCTTTCTCTATCTGTGGTGACAATTTCAGGTTAACCCTTGTCTTGTGTAGACAGAGTTCAATTGATAGCAAGACCTACATGACAGGATTAGTTTTTCACAACCCACATTATTGGGCATGAAGAAAGGTGGCTTCTGCCTCCACTTGGAAGTCTTCATGTTGGTAAAAATTCAACTCACATGCTGACATGAAAACTCTGAGAATAGATTGTGCCTAACAATAAATGAATCTGCTCAGATCATTATAAACTAACATTACTATGTTGCTCTTTTGTGTACTGTATTTGAAATACCAAAAGCCTGACTAATTGATTGTGTGTGAAGTATATACCAACAGAGGAATTATAATGCCAAACAATATTATGAACACCAAACAGTCATTGCATTTGCTGATTCATGCCTTGTGTGGGTAAGTCCCTGGCGTTATAAAATCCACCTACACACACATCACTTGTTCTCAGAGAAAAAAGGATTTGTTCCTTCAACTGCACTGGTAAATTGATTGAGGACAAATTTAAAGTAGACAGAATTAAAAATGATTTAATTTACACTCAAATACATCATACAAATAATACATTCTCTGTAATCATACATCAGTTATAATAGAATAATGTAATTTCACACACAAATCAAACAGGACACATGATTACAGCCAGAAATGCTCTAAACATTCATGTACTATCTGAATCGGTCTTTCTTCTGTTTTCTAATCCTTCCCCATACCCTATTTTTAAAAACTGTGTGTTGTGGAGGGAAGTTTACTATTCACCTTTATCAAAAGGTTAAACTTTACTCAAGGTTAAACCAGCAAGTGCAATTAATGCTTTGTAGCCAAGGTCTTAAAAAAAAAATTCCAAATGGGAATCCTGGTATTGTTTGTTTTGATTTGTTTAAGGTTTATGCAAATACAAAAGTTAACCTACAAATGTCACTTTTGTTTTGTATACAGAGTAATCTAGCATAGTTTGTTGAAATACATCACTATGCATTTAGTAAATGTTTTAGTCTAAATAACTTCCCTAGCAATGCAGAGATGCTACATTCTACATGAACACGCATGTCACATTTTATTATTAGTAAACAGTAAGGATAGTCATATGAATATGTAGCTCTGTGCGATAATGAATGCCACGTTCACGTTGCAATGCAGTCAGGTTCCAAGAAACTAATGTACGAGTCTAATGCACTGGTCCATGTGCTTTTGGGGAAAAGAAACGTTGATTTTGAAGTGACGGTTCTGACAAAAGATAGGTTTCTCCAAAAAAAGAATTATTGTAAAAAGCAGCTGACTTGCAGTAATTGATCATGTGACCCAAGTTGCCTGGGTGGAAAACAATGATTGCGGCTGGGGGAGGGGGAAATGAAAGAGGTCAACCAGGATAAGTATGAGGGGGACCCTGAGTGTTGTTCTGTAGTTTGGATTTATTTCCAGATCAAGGTGGCTAGGGAGGCCATATCTTTCAAGCAGGATTCAGCTGAAAGATCGTGCTAGCTAAATTTTTTTTAAAGCTTGAGAATGGAACGACTCTGCTAACACCAAGTAGAATATCTTGAAAAGCCAAGCTAGGAAGAGAGAGCTTTTAGATATACGACTCCAGAGTTAGAGTTTAAAAAGCAAGAGTCCTGACCAGAGTTACACTTGTTTTAAACTGGGAGACCATAGCAGAAAATGGTTGGAGGAAGGTGGAATGGATAGCTTTGCTAGAAGCAATTAGAAACGCAGACAAATTTTTCTTGAAACGTTCAGGACACATCTCCAGTCAAAGTTATGTAATCACAGCAACTTCGTTGCACTGTTAATGCAAGTTTACTTGTGAAAAAAACAGGACTTTCAATATGAATTTCGGGAACTAACTGCACATGTTGACGGTTTCATAAGTTGAAAAACACAGCCAGAAAATGTGAATTTAAAGACACAGATGAAAGGTTCGTTGGTCAACTCATACGGGGCTTTGCAAGCCTGAGGTACAAAAAGTTATTGGAAAGGGCAAGCTCATAATTCAGACTGCAGACACTGCCAGAGTCTACAAAACCTCAAACCAAAATGGAAGCATGACTGCCAAAACAGCCAGCTTTTAATTAAAAGAAATATATTAAAGTTGAGACAGTGCAACGGCAACAACAGAATGCACACCAGATCGAGAGAAAGATATACAGAAGCTGTGGAAGACTATGAGTCCACAAACAGAAGAAAATTTCTGTAGGGCTTGTAGAAAACCCAAATCATTGGGAAAAGATGTGCCAAACAAAGAGAAGATGGTGAATGAGTTATTAGAGTTACAGCAACTGGGAGAACAATAAGCAAAAGAATTCAAGGCTTCCATATCCTGGAAGGTGATGAGGAGTTTGAAAGACACAATAGACATGGGAACCAAAGAATGGCATGAAATGGCTGGATACAACAGTTCATCGAGGAAAGAAGTTCATGCAACCATTCAGATCAGCAAGGGGGTTAGAAATAAGCCCACAACTATAAGTTTGAGGCTGAAGCTTGAAATTTGAACATAGAGCAACATGGTGCAACTTGGACTTCAGGCCTTAAAGAAAATGGGTACCTAAAGAAAGGTGCTTTGAAACCAAGCAACATTTAAATAGCATATGGGGGATTATGTAGAGGTGGGAACATCAGGGTGGTGACATGGGCTCGTTGGGCCAAAGGGCCTGTTTCCAGTGCTGTTTTTTGTTCTATTCTAGAGTCATTTTTCAAAAAAATTATTTTATTAGTGCCACAAGAAGGCTTACATTAACACTGCATGAAGTTACTGTGAAAATCTCTGAGTCATCACATTCCGGATACATTGAGGGAGAATTTAGCATAGCCAATACACCTAACCAGTACATCTTTCAGATTGTGGGAGGAAACTGGAGCACTCAGAGGAAACCCACACAGACATTGGGAGAACATGCAAACTCTGCACAGACAATAACCCAAACCAGGGATCATACCCAAGACCCTGGCGCTGTGAGGCAGCAGTGCTAACCTCTCTGTTATTCATGATCAATGGGACAACATGGAGGACAAAATGAATGCTGATAGTGGTTTAACCAATCAATCCAATCAGGTAGTTTGGTATCAGGTGTACATGTTCAGTCCATTGTTACAATACCACATCGGTTTGATCTGTGAAAACATTCATCAGAATCATAGAATCCTACAGTGCAGTAGGTGGTCAATCGGCCCACTGAGTCTGCACTGACTTGTACCAGGCTTACCTATAACCACACATATTTACCCTACTAATCCATCTAACCCGTGTGTCTTGGAATACCAAGGAGCAATTTTACCATGGCCAATCCACCTAATCTGCATATCTTTGAATGTGGGAGGAAACTGGCTCAAGCAGAGGAAACCCACACAGACACAGGGAGAACATGCAAAATCTGCATAGCTAAATATTTATCAATCTTAGTTACCCCTGGTTCTGTAGCTGGCTTTTCAGAAAGCTTTGATTGAAGCCCCGCACTTGAAGTGTTGCTTTCAGTTCTGAACACTATACTTTAGGAAGGTTGTGAAGACATTAGAAAAGGTGCAGTAAAGATTCACAACATAGATTCAAGAAGCTGGACCTGTTCTCATTAGACAAGAGAAGGTTGAGAGGAGATTTGATAGTGATATACAGGGATGGATAGGATGGATAGAATAGTTGGGAAGAAACTATTCCCAGAAAACCAGAGGACATCATTTTAGCTTGATTGGGAAAGGGAGAAGTAGTAACAGGAGGAGAAACTTTGTTAAACAACGCATGATTAAGATCTGGAATGCACTGCCTGAGACTTGGTGGAGGCAGATCTAATCGTGACTTTTAAAAGAGAATTGGATCAGAAATCAAAGAAAACATTTGCAGATTTACAGTGAAAAGGAAGGGAAGTGGCACTAAGTGACTTGCTTTTTTAGAGAGCCAGTGCAGACACAATAGGCCAAATGACCTCCTTCTTTGTAGTAATCATTCTATGTAATCCTTGCTGACACTGAAGTGCAATACGCAGCCAGTATTGTATGGCTGAAGATGTCACCTTTGAGAAAAAGGTGTTAAACAGGGGTCTCTGCTGCTTACTCTGGCGGTATAAAGATCCATTGCAATAATTGCAAAGGAGAAAGCCAATTTTCCCCACACCCTTAATCAAAACCACTAGAAACAGTTTAACTGTTCCTTTATCTTACCCAATGTTTGTGAATCCTGCTGTATATAAATACACTTTCATATTGCTCACTTAATAGCACAAGTCCACTTAAGAGTAATCAATTAGTTATGCAGCACACTGGGCTACATAAAACATCCATAAATGTCTGGTAAACAGTTTACTCAACTCAGGGAACGCACTCTTGATAATCAAAGGGTTCATGTTAGCTGTTAATGCTGTAACCATGGGTCGTGTAGTTACACTGTGCTTGCAATGACCTCATTCCTAAGACTAATTGTGGTAGTGTGCCTGACCCAGATCAGATCAACAGCTATTTCCTGGTTCTTCCTACACATGTTCTCACCGCATGACTACTGTTAAAATTATTTCCAAATATTCTGCTCTACTACCATAACAGTGGGCCCATGTAACCCAGCTGTCAAGACAGATGCACAATAATAAAGTGGTACTGTAAGGCTTCAACTGCAATCTATGCTGTGTGTTGAACCAAAAGTTCATTCTTAAAGAACGGTTGAAGCTATGTTACCTGATCGTACTAACTGCATGCATTTCACCAAACTGTTAAAATTGGAGACAGATGTATCAAATATGAGCAGTTTTGCCAATGCAAATGATAACTTGTGATCTAATCTGTTTGTGTGCCAGAACAAAAACAGGAAAAGGACGACGGCCCATCTGGGCACCCATTTAACTTGCTTCTCTTAAATCAGGAGTGTCGTGTGCAAGACACTAGATCATTTTATTGTCTTTCCTGCAAAGCAAAAACTTTGATGTCTGACAATAGCTGGATTTCAACAACAAAGTTCAACAGACAGAATGCCCTGCGCCAAAATTTATCATTTAAGCTTGCTTCATTACATCAGTTCACTTTGCAGAAAACAACAAACTTCGTCAACAAGCAACGGCAGCAAGAATAATAGCAATACTGACCTCTTCTGAAAAATTAGATTCAGCACAAATATGAACTTGTTTGTCAGTATTGCGCCCACTGCAAGGAATGGTTAGTGTTCATACAAAAATAACTATATTCTGTAATAGACAGATATTCAGGATATATGGAATGGATTCTAGACGCTCACCAAAAACCTGTTTGCCTCTGTTCTAAATATTTTGACAGGCTAATGCATCTGTGCAAGTAAGCTTGGAAAGTAATGAATTGTGGTGGGACAGTAGGCACAAAGATAATTGTATAAAGTAATTTGGTGCATATCCTTTTTTAAAATGGAAATCTTTAAATAATTTTCAAATTTCTGAGATGACAACTTTCTATGACCTGCTGCATGATTCTCAAAGTTCTAACTTTTATATTTTACTAAGGTCACCTAAGAGAAGTGGCCATTTGAGTGAAGTGCTGAAAGGTCAACACTATTTTGTGGAACTGTCAAGGTGTCATGTTCAGCACCAGGGAGATAAGGCCAGAAAATTGGAAAATTGAGTGAATGTAGGAAAGTGCACTCACCTTTTAGCATGTGTTTTTATTTATTCTCAATGTTTTTTCAATGATTCGAGTGTGAAATTGAACTGAGAAAAAAGCCGTGATCTCGAACAATTTTCCCATCAATTCAGCACTTTTAGGAGAACTTTACTTATTAATGAGCACAGAATTATTACAACCTAGAGATAAATACACTCCAATGTAGTTCATTTATCAAATAAAAATGGAACATCTTTGTCTGCACAAAACGAAGAGGTTTTTACACAAGAGTAAAGCTAATGGCAACGGGTTGCTATTCCCCTGCTGGCTATTCGACACACAAGAAACTATCTGCATGAAATCACTATCTATGATGGGTGCCAGTTTCAGTAAGGTAAATGCAAATAATCTGACTTGTACTTTTATTTTCAAGG
This sequence comes from Sphyrna mokarran, assembly GCA_024679065.1. NCBI lineage: Eukaryota > Metazoa > Chordata > Chondrichthyes > Carcharhiniformes > Carcharhinidae > Sphyrna > Sphyrna mokarran. Next base: position 151,712,414 of record JAGIQG010000001.1, read on the forward strand.
ACAGCAATTGTAAACGATTTAAAGTTTATTTATTAGTATCACAAGCAGGCTTACCCTAACACTGCAATGAAATTATTGTGAAAATCCCCTAGTTGCCACACTTCGCCCCTTGTTTGGGCACACCGAGGGGAATTTAGCATGGCCAATTCACCTAACCGTCTTTCATGGGAAGAATGGCTATACAGCGATCAGCCTGGAGACTGAACACCTAATCAATATCCAATGACTTCTGCGAAAATAATGCTTCTGCTGGGTGAAAAGCTATGAAACCAGTGTGATGGCCTGTCAAAAACCACATCTATGTTCAAGCATTCAGTCACACAGGCGTACAACAAGTGGGTGACCTCGGCCACTGCTTAAATACCATTACACTTTTCATTTTTTCACTTAATCGCTGAGGCAGAGAGGCGTGCCCTGATGGGTTCTTGCTTCCGGTTGGAAGTGCCCGGGTGGCTGGTCATGACTCACTCCATGGACAATGGCAGGTGAGTTTGACTGGGGTGGTGTACACCTGTCACACCATAACACAGGTGTCTTAAGGTGACCTCAGGGAGGACAGAAACCTCCTATGGAGCAGAAGTGCAAAAGCATGTTTGATCTTTATCTTCAGCACAAATACAGACTGTGACAGAAACTGTGAAACTTTATAATCTTTGTAACCTTTTGGGTTTTAAGCAGAAGGCGTCAAAAAAGTTATCACAAGGATAACTGGCTTGTGGCAGCCAAGCGTTCATAGCGATGTCATTTTTTCATTTTTCAATCTCGGCATTTCCTTTCATTGTGAAGCAGAATTCACTAAATGTTGCATTTACCAAAGGTTCACCCGCTAATATGGAACATGAGCAGGGTTTAGACAGGTTAGATTTACCCTATTGATGCTAAGTATCATTGCGATAATAATCTTGCTCAGTACAAGATCAACTATGGGTTTAGATACCTGGTGTATATGCTTGGCGGAGGAATCAATGGTGCAACGCTATCTTCTGTGGGATTATGACTGAACACTGCTAAGTCAGAATCCTGCCTTAAAATAAGAATACCCTAGCGGTACAGATCATTGGTTGACCTGGGATAGCTGATTTCAGTCGGTGCCTAGTGCCACTTGATTCAGGCTGGGGTGTGGCTGGATTGGTGCCATCTCTCCTATTTGCACACAACATGTTCATAGGTAACCTAGTGTTACTGTATTCATAAATGACTCTGATTCTGGCTCAGGGATTCGAACATAGCAAAGCAGCTATCTTGTTGTGATCTATTGAAAGTCATCCCAAGTAAACAGGATGTTCTGAAGTTCTTTACAACCAATGAAGTAATCTTGTAGTGTAGCCACTGTTGTAATGTAAGAAATACCGCAGCCAACTTGGGCACAGCAGACTCCTATAACATGTAAAATGATAACCACCAGATTATCTTTCTCTGTGATGTAAATTGAGGGATAAATATTGGCCAGAACACCAGGGACAAATCCCATGCCCTTTTTTTGAAGAAGTGCTGTAGGATCTTTTGACAGGGTCTTGGTTTAACATCGCATCAGAAAGACGGATAATAATTATAAAATACCTCATATACAGATATTTGCTGTGGAAAGACTGCACAAGTAGCGTCCGTATATGGAAATAAAACTTGCACTTCAATGCATCCTAGGCTCAAAACGTGGCCTGGCCCCTGCAGACTGTCCAGAGGGGGTCCAGGCTCCAGAGAGAGACAGACAGAAACAAAGTGGTAAAAGGAGAGAGAGAAAAAGATACAGTGGGGAAGGGGAGGGAGATATAACAGGGGAGAAGAGAGAGGGACAGAGTTGCAAAAGAGAGAAAGACAGAATGGGAAGAGAGAGAGAAAATGAGGAGAGTGTGAGAAAGGAAAGAGAGAGAAGGGGGAAACTGAGTTGGACAGAGATATGAAGATGGAGGGAGAGACACACCTAGATATCATAAGAGAGAGTAACAGAGAGAAAGATGTGAGTGAAAGAGGGAAAGACAACCGAGAAGAGCAATGTGTGGGGGGAGAGAGAGACAGATACACACAAACATAGCTGGGGGGAGGGAGAGAGGGGGGGGGGGAGGGGGTGAAAGAGGGTGGAGGATGGAAGAGAGAGAGAGTTGTAAAGGAGAGAAAGAGTGGGAAAAGAGACAGGGAGAGAGAAAGAGAAGGAAAGAGGAGACATAAAGAGGGAAAGGGGGAAGAGAGAGTTTTAAAGTTCTTTTTGTTAATGTCACAAGTAAGATTTACATTAACACTGCAATGAAGTTACTGTGAAATTCTCCTAGTTGCCACTTTCCAGAACCTGTTTGGGTCAATGCACCTAACCAGCACACCTTTCAGACTGTGGGAGGAAACTGGAGCATCTACAGGAAACCCATGCAGATATGAGGAAAACATGCAAACTCCACACAAACATTGACCCAAGCTAGGAATTGAACCCAGGTTCCTGGCGCTGTGAGGTAGCAGTGCTAACCACGGTGCCGCGCTTGAGACAGAGAGAAAGACAGATCGGGAAAGGAAAGAGAGAGAGTGAGAAATAAGGAAAGGACAGGGGTAAACACAGGCAAAGACAATGTCTGGATGACCTTTCACCAATTCCAACTTCCCTTCAGCCAATTCTAGCATTATGTCTGATGAAGGGTTATCCAAACTCGAAACTTTGGCTCTGTTCTCTCTCCTTAGGTGCTATCAGACCTGCTAAGATTTTCCAGCATTTTCTGTTCTTGTTTCAGTTTCCAGCATCCACAAATTTTGCTTTTATCTTAATGGAATGGAACAGCATCTAGACTGTGGAAATTGTACTGAGAGACAAAAGACAATAGCTTGGTTGGTTGAGCATCTCATTTGACAGATGCCACCTCCAAGACTGGAGCATCTCTGCATACTGCATTGAAGTGTCAGCCGACATTATACGCTCAAATCTCTTGAGTGAGACTTGATTGCATGACATTCTGATTCAAGCAGCAGGAGTGCAATGGCTGAACCTAAACTATACAGGACATAAGGGGATGCTCATTGGCGTATCTACTGAACTGCTATAGGATAAGTACCATGCATCGTGCAGCCCAACCATTGCTTCCTTCCATAGCAGCAGGAGTGCAATGACTGAACCTAAACTATACAGGACATAAGGGGATGCTCATTGGCGTAACTACTGAACTGCTATAGGATAAGTACCATGCATCGTACAGCCCAACCATTGCTTCCTTCCAACCCTGTTGGAACCATTGAGGAGTGAACCATTGTCAAAAGGATCCACCAGGGGGCCTGATGAGGAGAAAGACCAGTGAGCCAGGCCCCCTTCTGATGGCCCCAGCTTAGGTTACTCCTCTTAAGGTGAGCATGCCACAATGTTATGTTAAGTTTTTAAAAATTATTATAGATTTTCCACCTTTAAAAATTTAAAACCCTTGTATGCTCTTAACATTACTGGATAACATTAATACCCAGTTTACCACACGAACACATGCATTGTATAATACATTTTCGTCAGTTGCATTGTGTTTCAATGTGCCCACAAATTTACAGGCTGGCTTAATATGTACTCTTCCTCCCCATGTAGGTCATCACTGCCTCAACTTAATTAGATCCCAACTCTGTCTATCCAGATATTGCTTCTATTATGGCCAGCTGGTAATAGAATTTTCAGGATCCAATCTCTTCATTCTAATTGTGGACTAACACGGTGTAAAAACAGTGCCAATTATATGCCATCAAAAGCAGCACTTAGTGGAAATAAGCAAAGGAAGGCACTTACCCTCATCAGTAGGATTGAACCCACAGATATCACAGATGCATCGAACCCACTTATTCATTTCTTCTTCAGTGTCTGCTACCAGGTAGAAGACACGGTCAATTGTTCGGATATCAAAAATGTAACTGTTCTCAAGATCCTTCTTATTAAAAGTCAGCCCAGCATCCACTTGCTCACAAAGATTCAAGTCAATGACACGGATAGGTTTCTTTGCATGATCATTTTTGTAGTATTCCAACACATCCGGATCTCCAGTCAGACGGCCACTTCGAAGCACAAACCAGCGTTTCTTCCATGCCTGAAAATAAACCAAGAACATTCCATTGAAGCGTTAGCACCATTAAAATTTTCTAACGTTTTCACTGCTGTTTTATGCTTTAATAAAACCAGCTGTTTAGTGATAAAGACAATGAAAAGAGGAGACAAGTTCATGGATGCTATGTCAGCAAATTTACTTTGGTCATCTATTTCTCTTGTATATAGAAATATTTACAATTGCTTTATGATTTTTATTATGGCTGCAAGTGAAGAGGGCAATGCTGTGTTAACTCAATCCGTCATGAAAACGTTTGATGGAACAGTGTAGGGAGCGCTTTACTCTATATTTAGTCCCATGCTGGATCTGTCTGGGAGTCTTTTGATGGGGACAGCGTAGAGAAAAATTTACTTGATACTTCTTGAAATAATAAGTATATGGAGGGCTGTTAGAAAGAGTATCAACATTTTATAAAACATACAATAAGTCCTCACTTAAAAGTTGTAATTGCATGCCTAAAAATTACAACTTTAAGTGAAAGAACTTTAAGTGAATAGTGATTTTCATACAATGAGTTGTTAAGATTCAAAGTGCACTGCCAAAGTGTGATGGAGGCAGGTTTAATTGAGGTATTCAACAGGATGAAGAGGAGGAAAACAATGTGGGTTTACAAGGAGAAGATAGGATCACCAGGTGAAAATGTCTCATTTGGATAGCCAGTGTTGATAGCTGTATCACCTCCTTGCGTGCTGTAACAATTCTGTAATCACTGTCTATAGAAACATATTCCATCATGCTACAAACTTAGCTTGAGAGATATATTCATTGTGAGTACTGTGATCCCCTACTGCAGCTTTAATCAGCATGCACATGCAGGCTTCAGCAGGAGATGTTGTCTGGAAATCAGGATTAGGAATAATGCCAATTCCCACCCCCTAAAAATACTGATATCTATCATTTCAACCTCTACTTTCATCACTCTAGTTCAGTGAAGGAGATTGTAGGTTGAGGAGACAGAGAAAGAGAAAGCAAAAGGAATAGCACTTTTCATAACCTTAGACAACATCAAGAAGCTTCATTGCCAATGAATTACTTTATACAGATATCACTGTTGTGGCTTTGTTAAACACAGCAGCTAATCTATGCACAGCAAGATTCAATAAACACCAACTGTTTTGATGCTGGCTGAGGGACCAATGTTGGCAAATGTCACTGGGCAAATTCCCTGCCCTAAATAATACCACAAGATGTTTATATTCCACAGGCAGGTAACTAGGTTCTGCGTTTAATGATTTTTTTTGAAAGACAACGTCTCTAGCTGTACACACTGTGCTGCACTGAGGAGTTTGCTGAGCTTTTGCATTCTTGGGTCATGAAATTTGCCTTGAACTCTCAACCTTTTGACTTGGGGCCTCCCTGGTCTATATAGTCCTTCAGCGTACCCAGTGAGCAGTGACAATAGGTAATAGTTTCCACATTTTTTTTAAAGGAAAGATACAGTACTAAATCCTTTGAAAAGATATCATTTATAAGTAACAAAATGGTTTATTATTCAGTGACCTTGGCGTATTTCATTTGATAGGTTACAGCAAACACTGTTACAACACCAATAAGCTGTAAAGTTACTTATTAGGAGCCAAGCTCTCTCATCAACAATATAAAGTCTAAATGCTCTCTCTTTCTTGTAAACATTCCAGATAGTTTCAAACAAATACTGCCACAAACCAAGCACTTAACATTTCTAAATTTTAGTCATCAGAAAAAATTAATGGTGATCCCTAGGAAATCATTTGTTCTCTCATAATTTTCTAACCACAACAATTCTTTTCATCTCTTTATCAGGAAGAGGGTTTCTTCAGGAAAACCGTGACTAGAATTTTATGTTTCCTACCCCAGCAGATTTTGGTGTGTGTGTGTGCGCACGTGCGTATGCGCTAGTATAGAATGACACAGACAGGATTCATGTGACCTGAACATGAATTTGAAGTGGGATGGACAGGACCTCAGACAAGAATCTCTCCAATGCCCTAATTAAAGCCCATTAGGACCTTTATCCACCTAGCTCAATTTTTAAGTTTGGCAGGTGCCCAATGAATCAAGATGGCAAACAGAAAAAGTTCTTACCCTTGATCTTGGACCACAAGAGGGCACCTTAATCAGAAGGCATCTTCAGACTAATGTTAAGTTATTCCTTTTGTCAAAAGAATAAAACAGAATTTTTTTTTATATAGAGTGAGAAACTTGTAAGTTTTGCCGTTCTAAGAAACTTGAGTCTGCTGGTACAAGGAATTTAGAGTAAGCATGCAGGTGAAGCAATTTATTGGAAAGGTAAAGAATATTATGTTACTTTTTATTGCCAATTTTGACCCCTAAATTTAAGGGGGAGTAAACTTGTATTGGAGGTGATACTGTGATTGCAACTGGATCGGAACTTCCTAACTCACAACCGCAATCAATAAGGATAGAGAACATCTCCTCCATGATCATCCTCAACACATGTCCCACAAGGCTGTGTTCTCAGTCCCCTACTATACTCCTCATACAAATTTCCCTCCAATTCGGTTTTCAAGTTTGCTGACAACACCACATAGTAGACTGAATTTCAAACAATGATGACACAGAGTACAGGAATGAGATAGAGAACATGGTGAACTGGTGCAGCAACAATAATCTCTCCCTCAATGACAACAAAAGGAAGGAGATTGTCATCGGCTTCAGGAAGTGTAGTGGAGAACCTGCCTGTCTATATCAATGAGGACGAAATAGAAAGGATGGAAAGCTTCATGTTTTTAAGTGTCCAGATTGTCAACAACCTATCCTGGTCACCGCATGCTAACACTATAGTTAAGAAAGCCCACCAATATCTCTACTTTCTCAGAAGGTTAAAGAAATTTGGCACGTCGACTACAAAGCTTACCAGTATTTACAGATACAGCATAGAAAGCATTCTTTCTGGTTGTATTACAGCTTAGTATGGCTCCTGCTCTCCTCAAGATTGCAAGAAACAACAAAGAGTCATCAATGTAGACCAGTCCATTACGCAAACCAGTCTTCAATTCATTAACTGTCTATATTTTCCGCTGCCTTAGCAAAGCAGCCAGAATAATCAAGAACCTCACGCACCTGAACATTCTCTCTTCCACCTTCTTCCATCGAGAAAAAGATACAAAAGTCTGAGGTCATTACCAACTGACTCAAGAACAGCTTCTTCCCTGCTGCTCTCAGACTTTTGACTGGACTTATCTTGCATTAAGTTGATTTTTCTCTACACCCTAGCTATGACTATAATGCTACATTCTGCACACTCTTGTTTCCTTTTTTTAATGTATGGTATGCTTTCTCTGTATAGTGTGCAAGAAACAAAACTTTTCACTGTTTGTTAATACACGTGACAATAATAAATCAAATCAAATGGAAGTTCATGAGAGATCTGGAAGACCTTGGTGGCAGAAGGGGATGGAAGATCCTGTCCTGTGTGGTTGAACATGATAATTTCTCATTTCTATAAACTTTAGGGCATATAGGCTCAGTATCCTCAACTTCTCACCATAGGACAGCCCACCGTCCCTGGAATCAGTTTGGTGAACCTTTGTTGCAATCCCTCTGTGGCAAGCAAAATGAATAATAGACACAGTCATTTGGATACCTAACACCAGGAGAAATAGGAGCAGAAGTAGACCACCTGGCTGGCCCATCAAGCCTGCTCTGCTATTCAGTACAAAATAGTGAAATCATGAAACTGGTCCCTTGGATCAGGGTTTTCCAATGATAAGAGGCTGAGTTTCGAAGAATGAGAGGTTATCTTATTGAGCCCTATAAAATTCAGAAAGGGCTTGACTGGTTGGACTTGTACTAAATCCATTGGTGAGGAAATCTAAGAATAGGGACATAGGCCTCTAATCCTGAGACTATAGATTAAGACTGAGATGGGAAGCAATTTCTTCACTCAATGGGATGTGAATCTTTGGAATCCTCTACTCCAGAAGGCTGTGGATGCTTCATTGTTGGAACACTTTTAAGGTTGGGACAGACAGGTTTCTGTCTCTCAGGAAATTAAAAGAAACTGGGAGCAGGTGGGCAAATGGAATCAAAGTCCAATATTGCCTATACTGAATGGCAAAGCAAGCTTGATAGGCCAGTTGGTCTACTCCTGCTCCTATTTCCTGTTATGTGTCCAAATGGCTGCACTGATTATTCATTTTGCTTGCCACAGAGGGATTGCAACAAAGACTGATTCAAGGGGTGGTGAGCTGTCCTGTGATGAGAAACTGGAGAGACTGAGCTTATATTCTCTAGAGTTTATAAGAATGAGAGGTGTATTCATTCAAATATACAGTGCAGGATTTTCCATCCCCTCCTGCCTGCAAGATCTCCGGATTCCACTGAAGTTGATAAAACTTTTGGCTAGCTTGCCGCATCAGCTTGCCGGAACCAGCAAGTCAAGGCCACAGATGCAGAATCTAGTCTAGGTAGGCTATTTAGGATTGAGATGAGGAGGAATTTCTTCATTCAAAGTTGATGAATCTTTGGAATCCAGAAAGCTGTGAAGGCTTAGTCATCGAGTATATTCAGATCAACAGATTTCTAGACATTAAAGGCATCACGGGATATGAGGATATTGCAGGAAAATGATGTTGAGGCTGATCAGCCATGATCTAGTTGAATAATGGAGCAGGCTCAAGGGCTGAATGGCCTACTCCTGTTCCTAGGTTCCATTTTCTGGTCAAAGCTGCAATTAGTCACATTTGAATTCCCAATTAGTTGCATGAGGCAGGTAGCTAACATATTGGTGACACTGTACTAACAAGTTTAGCTTCCCAATAAATATCAGAATTTTATAGCGTTTTTCACTGGATCTTTAATACTCATCAGATCCTGAATCTAACAGTTGCGGTTCTCATAAATAAGGGTATCTCACACACACATACAATGAATAGTAGTTAAATCACTGTATTAAGGGAAGCAGCTGGATTATTCCTCCTGGAGATTGAAGTTAAAATGAGCAGTAAACAGGAATTGCTCCACATGCCTTCCCAGTACAGCACTTCCACATGATCCAGTCCACTATCCAAGCAACCCATGTGAATACCCAATAATCAATCCTCACTTCTCTCTCACAGACAAATAACTGCAGGAAGCCAAATCAGAAGTCCTTGCAACATTCCACATGTTAGAGAGATATGTCTGCACCATGTTTTCTCCAAATTCCCTACAGCTCATTGACTGTCGTAGATATGACTTGTTAAATATATTTGTTACAATGCTACAGCAACAAATCTGTATTTGGTGCAAGACAAGAATACTTTAAAATTGCCCAAAAAATTGAGACATTCCAACAATGAATTCTAAAAGTACTATCTCAACTGAATGGCATTTATCAAGCTGTCTCTGTACATTCCAATCAGGCTAAAAATTATAATTTAAAGAAAGTAATACCTTTTTTGCTAAATATAACAAAAATCTACCAGCACAACAATAATTCAGTTCATTTTTATGATTCTAAATGCATGCATCAGTACTTGCCTTTTGATTTCCATGAGCACCATTAACACATATCTTTTCTGCAGAATGTGGAAAAGATAAATGAATCTTCATCAGATTATCATTGTAATTATTGTAGTCAGGTAAAGGAAGGATACCAGAGAGAGTGGGGGAATCTCAGGATAAAACTATGAGCACATGGCCCCATGGTGCACACCCTTCTTCAAAGGATAACAAAGGCAGAACTGTACAATATATGGGACCCTCTAAGGGGTAAATACAACTAATCCCAAGACCTCCTGGGAATGTAAGTATATTTCAGAAGAAAGGGGAGCATCAGAATACCTCCATCAATGCAAGACATGGGGTGGCAGGAGCCAGTAGACCAACGATATACAATGCCAAACTCACAATACAGCAAATCTCACTCCTCTCCAGTTGTATCTGAGGCGTTGTGCAAGTCACATCTCTCTTGGAAAAGATCAGCATTTTCCACAAAAAAAAACTGACAAGGAGAAGAAGAATTGTCAAAGGCATCCATCAACAGGATATCTTGGGGAGACACACAACCCTCCTCTTCCTAAAAAGGCAAGGGAATTTCTGGAATTCAAAAAATTCAATATAGGGTAGAAGTAAGGATGATGTTTCTGATGGTGGGGGAGTCCAGGACCAGTGGTCACAGTTTGAGGATTCAGGCTAGACCATTTCGGACAGAGATGAGGAGACAATTCTTCACCTAAAGAGTGTTGAGCCTGTTGAATTCATTACCACAGGAAGTACTTAATGTCAAAATATTGAATGTGTTCAAGAGATGGCTAGATATAGCACTTAGGGTGAATGGGATCAAAGGTTACGGGGAGAAAGCAGGATTAGGCTATTGAGTTGGAAGATCAGCCATGATCGCGATAAATGGTGGAGCAGGCTCGATGGGCTAAACAGCCTCTGCCTGCTCCTACTTTCTATGTTTCTATAACAAATCAGAACCTGTATCAGCACCTCACCTACCAAGGGAGAGAAAGGAAGCCCCAGAGAAAGAAACAACACCAGGATTAGCTAAAAGATGCAAGACAGTCTGGCAATACACAGTTTCACAAAAACGATGGAACACAGCAATATAACTTGATATGAAACAGGATATGGCAGCCCTAGGGCAGCTCAAACCTCAAAACAATCTCAAAATCCCTATATAAGATGATCTGGAGAAGGGCAGCCTACCCCTCCATCTAACCTAACATCCAATTGAAGAAAGACTCCAACAACGCAGAACCAAAGCAATCAGATTTGCACTTAGGACTCGCAGCCAACAGGATAGCACATTCCCAGGAGAAAGTCTCAGGAGAAGAGTGGCCCAAAAGCCCTTAAAAAAGGGACATGTCAGACAAGGGCAACCTACTTCCTACCCAATGTACTCTCCATCTGACTCGGATAAAAACAGTTACTCCTGCCCTAACCTACTCGAGCAAGCCTAATCAGGATCAAGACACACAAGATTAAGAACCGACACGCATATCATTTCTACACATTGAACAAAACTACTCCTATCTCTAGGCACCCCAGAGGCTTCACATAGACCCTGCCATTAATGAGATTCCAGCCATTTTCCTCATCAAAGAAATCCTAACAACAAGGTAAATATTCCCATTATATATTCCTTGAGCCAAATAATCAGATAACCACTCTTATGACTCATGCAGCTAATAAATATAGAGGACCAACTTAAAAAAGACAAAACATCCAAAGATTAATTGACCATGCCATGGCATGCACAAGTACATATTTCCCTAACTCAAATCACAACAAAGGCACCAACAACAGAAAAAAAAAGCACTTGTTCTTTTCTAAAATGCATGATCAATCTGTACCTTCACAGGAAATAAACAAAGATTGCTTAATCCAAAAGCAATAAAAGTATAAAAAACACAAGCCCAATAGTTCTAATGGGGACTTTCCTCACCCACTATGAAGACTAATAATTGCCATGTCAACCACCAAATCAGCAACCCATCACCTTGCCGTGCTACTACTGCTCTTATCTATAAAGTGAAGGGTACTAAAAGAAAGTAATCCCTCTGTAAGTGCAAGGATTACAACACCAAAAAAAAAACAAATAAATACTGCACAACTCCAAGTCTTACAACCAACTCAGCATGCTCAACAATAGAAAGGAGACCTCCAAACATCCTCAAACAAGAAAATATCTCCATGTTACAAACACTGAAACCTGTGGATTAGAATTTGACACAGGGCCTGAAGTAGAGTGGGCAGACTCTCTTACCTATCCTGCTTCAACTAATAGAGCTGATTTTAGTTCCCTGCTGGATCCAGATGAAGAATTTATTCATCATTTTGGAACTGATTCATTGAATAACTCAAACCTGATTGGATTCCAGAACGAATATCGACCAATCATTTGATGGGACTCAGCATTACTGTGTTACACAAACAAACATACAGGGAAAATTCTTATTAAATTGGAGTCTTGTTTCATAATTTATACTTAACTCATTTTATATTGGGGGTCAAAATATTTTAGTGGGACTGGAGCCCAAGTTGCAGTCATCCAAGACTTGCACACAATAGAGCAACAGCGTCCAATTCTCAAGTCATAACTTGACTTGAGTATTAGATTAGTGAAGGTGTGCTGCATTGTTCACTCAAATCTCTAATACACAACTGGAATTGTGAATTGGAGTCTGCTGAAGGCATCTTCAAAGCCGTTAAGTGTCTCTCATTCGGGCCATAAAAATTTAAGTACGCTTAGGTAATGGCTCATTTAAAGAAATTGAGAGAACAACTGAAACAGAGTAAATGGAGGTCGGTTCTGCACAACCTTGAAGCATCTGTTATTTTGTAGAAATGTTTAATAGTATAAAGCTGAAACAATAAAAGATTACCAATTCACTGCTATAGAAACAGGGAAAGTATTTATCAACAACATGTTTGTTATTTTGTTAAATGAATGGGATTTTTGAATGGATTGTCTCCTGTGAACAATAGAGAAATTAAAAGCTCAACTAAGCAACATTCAGAAACCCCTCATTTTGTACACTTAAGTAGATGGTGTCTAATTAAGTGGGAGGATCTGAATAAAAGGAAAACAACTGAAAACCATTTCCATCAGAGATCATAGGAGGATTCTGACTTATCCTTACAAGGAACAACACATTTGCACCAATCCCACACACCAGGAGTGTATGATAAACCAAATGGTTAGCACTGCTGCCTCATGGCACCAGGGATTCAGGTTCAATTGGGTGATTGTATGTAGTTCACACGTGCTCCCAGTGTCTGCATGGTTTCCACCGTGTGTTCTGGTTCCCTCCCACACTCCAATAATATGTGGGTTAGGTTGAATGACCATGGTAAATTGTCCCTTAGTGTCCAAGATGTGTAGGTTAGGAGGATTTATGGGGTAAATTCATGGGATATAAGGATAGAGCGTATGTAAGATGTTCTATCAGACAGTCAGTGCAGACACAATGGGCTGAATGGCCTACTTCTGCATTGTGAGATTCTGTGGATGAAAGAGTGCATGTGACTCTGTGCAGTGTGAAGAATATTAAAAATGATGAAAGAAGACACAAAGATAATGCACTTGCAACACCTGGTTATACTATTGTGCAAACATTTGCTGCAACATAGGAGCTGATTTTGCTCAATAGCGATCCAAGTACAAACATCTCATGAGAACCCAAAACCGTGAATCTCACTGGTGAGATCATGGGTTCTGATTTTCACTTGCCCCTGCTGATGACACAACAAAGTTTCCACTGCACAGGAACACATCATTGGTCGGCTTCTCCGCTGTTTTGTTCCCCTATAATGAGAATTCTGTTGGCGTAACATTACATTGGTGAGGTTAACAACAGATTTTTCAAAAGGCGAATGAGGAGAAGAGAACCTGCTGGGGACACACAGCTAAGGGTAGCCGCCGCCGCCGCCCCCCCCCCCCCCCCAGAATGGGAGGAGAGGGAAAAGCCTGGAGAGCACTCTGGCAGTGCTAAGGGCAGTTGCTCTGAGGATCGTCAGTGGGCTGAGATCCCTGTGCACTGTAGCTGGGAGGTTGGGGGGGGGGGGGAGGTGGTTTGGTGGGAAGACACATGCCTCCTGCATTTTTTCTAAGTGCTGAACAAATGGAGAGAGAAGCCAGCTGTGAAGCTGGTGGTTTTCTTGGATGGTCCAGGAAAAATTTGGCTGAAAGACTAGTGCCAAAAATGAAAGGAATATTAAGAAATGGTTACTGCTGCACATCTGGCCTGAGTTTTAGGGAGAGAGTACAGTTTGTGGGATTAGTTTGGATTGCTCTAAACTGAACGACCATTTATTCTGTGAACTTTTGTGGTTTCATACATAAGTGCTGGTATAAATATTGGCCCATAATTTCCTGTCAAAATAATGGCAAGGCTAATTGTATCACTTTTTTTCATAAATACCACAGCAACTTCAGGCGAGAACAGCTGGATGGAAGTTCAAAAGTTGCTGTTTGAGCTGTGCTTCTCTGCCATTAGCTTCTTGAAAACTGCACCTTGGTGCCTGTCTCACTGCTGAAACACAATGAATGACAGGAAGTTGAAGGTCTTATGAGGAAAAGCTGAGGGACTTGAGGTTATTTTCATTAGAGAGAAGAAGGTTAAGAGGTGACCTAATTGAGGCATACAAGCTGATCAGAGGGTTAGATAGGGTGGACAGTGAGAGCCTTTTTCCTCAGATGGCAATGGCCAGCACGAGGGGACATAGCTTTAAATTAAGGGATGGTAATTATAGAATGGATGTCAGAGGTAGGTTCTTTACTCAGAGGGTAGTAAGGGCTTGGCATGCCCTACCTGCAGCAGTTGTGGACTCGCCTACTTTAAGGGCATTCAAATGGTCAGTGGATAGGCATATGGATAACATTAGAATAGTTTAGGTTAAAGGGTCATTACATTCGTTCCAGTGGTCGACAAAACATTGAGGGTCAAAGGGCTTGTACTGCGCTGTAATGTTCTATGTTCTATATTTTCACAGTACTTCCAATTTAGTTTGGATCTAAACTGAATAGAAAATTAGAACCAGTCAAAAATGATGCAACAAGCCTGTTTTGGAGCCATTTAAAGTTGTGTATATTTAATTAAATCTGCATTAGCCATCAAAGAATTTTGTTAATAACATGCTAAGTATTCTTATTGCCTTTGAAATTTTCTGGCATTGAAAATTAATGATTACAAATAAAGATTCTCATTCCTTCAGGTTTTAATTGTTGTTGGATTATTAAAACTACAAAATTAAAAAGGCTTTCTTTAAACTTTTCCTTTGTCTCTATTTTTCCCTCCCCTTATTTCTATCTTTCCCTAGAAACATAGAAAAACTACAGCACAATAGAGGCTCTTTGGCCCACAAAGTTGTGCCGAATATATCCCTACCTTTGAGATTACTAGGCTTAGCTCTATTTTAGTTTCATGTACTTATCAAAAAGTCTCTTAAAAAGACCCAATTAAATCCGCCTCCACCACCACTGCCGGCATCCATTCCATACACCTTCTGAATGAAAAACTTACTCCTTTATACTTACTTTCCAGTACCTTAAACCTGTGTCCTCTTGTGGCAACCATTTCAACCCTGGGAAAAAGCCTCTGACTATCCGCTCGAACAATACCTCTCAACATCTTATACACTTCTAGCAGGTCAACACTCATCCTTCTTTGCTCCAAGAAAAGGCCGTGCTCCCTCAACCTATCCTCGTAAGGCATGCTTCCCAATCCAGGCAACATCCTTGTAAATCTCCTCTACACCCTTTCTATGGCTTCCACATCCTTTCTGTAATAAGGCAACCAGAACTGAGCACAGCACTCTAAGTGGGGTCTGAGAAGGTCCTATACAGCTGCAACATTATCTCTCAACTCGTAAACTCAAATCCTCAATTGGTAAAAGCTAGAACACCATACACCTTCTTAACTACAGCTTCAACCTGCGCAGCTGCTTTGAGCATCCTATGAACTCGGACCCAAGATCTTTCTGATTTTCCACACTGCCAAGAGTCCTACCATTAATATATTCTGCCATCCTATTTGACCTGCCAAAACAAACCACTTTACACTTATCTGGGTTGAACTCCATCTGCCACTTCTCCACCCTGTCTTATATCCTATCAATGTCTCGCTGCATCTTCTCACATCCCTCCACACAATCCACAACACCTCCAACCTTTGTGTCATCAGAATCTTTCTGCATTCTCTTTCTCCTCCTGTACTGGATTTGACACTGAATTCACCTACACTAGGTTAAACATTCTTCTCAGTTCTTGCATTTATAATACTCCATTCTAACTACTGAAGGAGTGATTGGGGTACTTAGTCAGGTTTCAGATACCCAGCTCCTTCATTGTGATCTCATCAGCTCACACTATGAGCAACTTGTGATGCAAAATATTGCAATGGCAAAAGCAAATAAAACCAAAGGAATTGCTGTGCCATCGCAAAGTACGACCCAATATTGCAATACGACCCAATAGTATTATACATGGTGCAAATCCCATCTTAATCTAAGGCTGAAATTTTGTGTGGAATTTTACGAGAATGATGCTAAGTGTCCAGTTAGCATGAAAATGGGAGAGTTCCTGATCCGTTATTTGGTCAAGTTTTCATGCCCAACCTTACGTACTTAGACATTGAAAATATAGGCTAGACATTTTCTGGCTACTGTAGGCAGTGGGCTGGGCTCAATTTGCCAGTCAGTCTGAAGAGGGAGTAATTGTGTATGTGCAGACCTTTGTGTCTGCATGTTCACAATTTCAACAGCAGGGTCTGACAGACGGAGAGGTGCTAGTGCCAGCCTGAACCTCCACACTCTTACCCATCCTCTCCATCCCACAATCATAGGGCACACAGCCAATTGTGAACCTCACACTGCAAAGACATGTAGGTCCGTTGCCCAGACAGATCATGCCCACCTCCTCTCCTCACCCTAATCCAATTGCCTGTAGAGGCTTCACTCCCCCGGTCTGATCACAGAGCTAGTGCAGTGGGCACCTCCTCCTTGTGCAATCAGGCTGCTCTTTCAGGCCCTGTCTTGATCGGCCCCACACCTGGCACTGCCAGGATGTCTCATGAACATAGCACTGGAAAGGTGCCAGGGTGGCAATGCCAGGCTGGCGTTGCCCAAGGGGCATCCCCTCTTTCCTCAGCTTCCCCAGGTGGCCTTAGTGGCCTACAGTTCCACCGGTGAGACCAACACAACTGTTCCTGTTAATGGGGAGCAAGTGTTTTCCTAACCAGACAGAATCTCTCCCAGCGAAGCCATAAGGTAAGTGAGCCCAGACGATTGAGTGCAAATGCAAATGAATATTATAATAAATCTGAATATGTTATTCAACCTCTCGGCTGAAATCCGGCTCTCGTGAGAACCGAGACATCAGATGCGATCCTGATTTCTTGACTCAATTTTATCAGCTTGTTCCACCCATTGATGGATGGGTCGAGCCAATGAAATCCCGGTCTCTGCATGTTTAACCCGTATCCCGATACAGTACTCTGAGGGGAAAATCCGATTACTAGACAAAAACCAAAAGCTAAAAGACAATATATCTAATCAGTGAAACTCGATGAGATCAAGAGACTTTTAAAGGACACAAAAAGATTTAAACCTGCAATAATGGATATTGAGTTTTGATGCAATCCTGAAAACCAGATTCAAGGTAAGCTTAAGAGCAGTTGCAATCCTCCTCAGACAAAAATGCCTGCTAACCTGAACTTCTGTTCTGGGCAAACACCCCTCCTTCAACCAAAACCGATTCAATAATTATTACTGTTTGTGGGAGCTTGTCTTGCACGAAATGGCTGTTGTATGTGCCAAAGTAATAAGCACTGCTCTTCAAAACATGCAGTGCTGTGAATCTGTTCTGAGATTTCTAAATAATTAAAGAGCAGTTTAAAGAAGAATGGTAGTATTTTGTAACCTATCATTCTTTGCAGGACTAACAATGCATTTGTTTCTTCCCCCTCTTCTCCATTCCCCAAATTTTCTAAATCCGTCAAGGAAAATTAACTACTGAACATAAAAACGCAGGAACTGAAATTGCTAATCATTCCTCCGATTTTAAAAAAAGGAGGAAACTGAAAAAAACCCAAACATGTCGCAACTGAAAGCAAAACTAATTGCAGCCAAGATAAATAGTTAACGGAACAAATTGAAAATCCATCCCATGAAATTCAAGGCTCTTTAAAATCTTGCAAAGAAGTTGAACCGAAAGTTTCCACCAAAATTGAAAACTGTTCTATTCTGGGTAACATTGCTGATGGTCAAAAATCTCAGGTGGCTCTGGACTGCAAATAACACTTGGTCTGAGCTGCAGAATCACACTTGTTCACAACAGGATTTTCCTTTGACGAAGGGAAGGAATGGAGTTGCACGAACATTCCAATAACAGCAAACAACAGCAATAAATAGAACCCACTAATGCTCAGCAGTGACACAACAGGACACCCAAACAATATACAACATACAGACTCATTCCAACTCTTCGAAAAAACAATATACCAAAAATAAAATCCATGTCTTTAACAACATAAACAATTTATTAGCAGATTAATGCACTGAGAAGGTCTTATGCCTGTCTCTGAGTCTGAAGCTTTGGGTTCAAAGTCTATGCCCGGAATTAATGCCCAAGGAACATACATTCATTTATGTGGCCAAACAGATTGAGTACCTCACAGTAAATCCTTCAACGTGGGCTAATGGCTGGCACAAAGAGTGAGAGGGATTCCTGGTCAGCCAGTAGAACGAAATAGGATTTTCCACTATCACTAGCCATAGTTCTAGGCTACAACATACATGTGCATGTTGGTGCCACAGCAATTTGAACTCCTTGAGGTGGCCGGTTGGCTCAGTTGACTTGATGACTGGCATGGATCAGATTGGTAACAACAGCATGGCATTTGATCTCTTTCTGGCTGGGGTAGAGTCATAGGGCAGGATTTTCCAGCTGTACGTACCCCAAAACAGGAAAATCCTTTGCATTGTTCCCCCCGCGCCCCCCAATTTCTGTGGTAGGCGAGACGGGAAATCTCCACCCAGAGTCATATAGTTCAGAAAAGACTCTTTGGCCCATTGAGTCTGCACTGACAATTTTCACTATTAAAGCCATGCTAATCCCATTTTCCTGCACTTGTCCCATATCCATGGGTATTATATGGATGCTCATCCAAATATTTTTCGGTAGATTTAGCACCTGCATCCTTGCCTTACACATGGTGTTGATTGCATCACTGACATGCCTTTGGGCAGAGAATGGACAAAGACAATGATGAAGAAGACAAAGAAGATTAATATGATGATCACACACTGACTATACAATTCAGATTTCTAATTTGTACACCGAACAGGTTTTCTGTGCAAACAGAGACAGGCCTCTTAAAATATATACAACTGAATTTTTAATTATACCTTCGTCCTTAATAAACCAATTATGTGTTTCTTGGGAAGGATAAAAAAAAAATCACACAACACCATTATACCCCTATAAAAAGCAGGCAACCTGACTTGAACTAACTGGAACTTGCTTAACACAATAATATTTTACAGTCTTCTAAAGACATGTTGCTATATCACCTCCTAGATTACGAGCAAAGCATTAAATGGTCAGTATAAAATAAACAACACAGGTTGAAGTAAAAGAATAGAATATCCTCAATATTTGTGACTTTTCATCAACACTCAAACTGCTGTAGCTGTACTATCAGGAACACAACCACCAAGGCACCGCATCAATCCTGAGATAATGTAATTTTTTTAAAAACAATTGGTGCTATCATTGTATATAAATGCAAAAATATATTCAAAATGCACACACACATAGTTCCCCACTGAGCATGTTTAACCAGTTACTCATATTGGGCAAATGATGCTAATCATAGTTGCAGTGTTGAGGCCATTTGGCTCATTGTGCCTGCACCAACAAGAATCCCACTCAGACCCTATTCTTATTACCTCAAGCATTTATCTTGGTAATCCCCTGGCACTAATTTAATACAGCTAACCAACCTGACCTCTGTATTTTGGGAGTGGTTGCTGTGAATAAGGGCTCAGGAGATAAGTGGCAAGAGACTGGAAGCAACCTATGGAATGAGAGCAGCTTAAGGATTCCAGGATTGTGGAGGTAAGTTGCAAGCTGGAGAGGTTACCATAGGGAGGGTCAACAGCAACCTGGAGGGATAGGGAGTGGGAGAGGCCAATTCAAAATGGTGCCAACTGGGTCACGTGATTCTATGTCACACCTGGTATGGGACGATATTAACACAAAATCCACAATGCTAACTGCAAAAACACAGTCCATGAATAACATGTTGTTAATGTGAAACAACTTAATGTTGGGACAACATTATAGTTTAGAAACTGTATTGACTGTTGTAGTTTAGAAACTGTATTGACATTTCTCTTTCCAGCCAAGTTCAATTTCAGGGCCTTGTGGAAATGCAATTCCAACCTACTCCTTGAAAAATCATTCCCTACTTCACCACAATATTCAGCAAAGAATTATCTGCAAAAGTCTTTCAGTTCTCAGCAAAACACAGCCAGCTCCTCTGTCCCACTTAACAACACAACTAACATGCACCCTCTTCTCCCCACCCCCCAAGTCCCCATTAATCTTTTTCACCCCATTTTAGTCAAACACTAAATTACAAAAAAAACCTAACATTTCTAACTGAAAATCACTTAATACACATATGGTGTTCTGATTCTGTATATGGAAGTTAAGAACAAAACGATTTTTTCTTTGGTCCTGAGAGAAGGAAAACCAGAAATTTCACAATAATTCAGTTTAATGTCATTGTGTGGATGCCAATTAGTGATAAACTGGCATTTATATGCTGTTCAAAGATGCATCACACAGACTTAACACCTTCAGCACAAGTTGCACAACAACCTAGAACCAGATCAGACCTCTTGATTCAAAAGAGTATGAATTCTGAAACATCTTCATTCCACAACTGGCCAAATAAGGGCAAGTACTTGCAATCCTTGTATAAATTGTATAGTTTATTTTGCAGACATGACAGTGGAAGACTGACTCAAATTGAAAATTATGAAGTGTAATTTTTGCAGCTTCACGTACCAAAGATTAAGTTTATTTATCAGCATCACAAATAGACTTACATTAACACTGCAATGAAGGTACAGTGAAAATCCCCTAGTTGCCACATTCCAGGGCCTGTTCAAGAAAACTGAAGGGGAATTTACCATGGCCAAGCACCTAACCTGCACTGTGGAGGGAAACTGGAGCACCTTGAGGAAACCCACACAGACATGGGGAGAACGTGCAGACTCCTCACAGGCAGTAATCCAAACCAGGAATCAAATCTGGGTCCCTGGCACAGTGAGGCACCAGTGCTAACCACTGTGCCACTATGTTCCAAGGGTATCCAAGTGCTTCACAAACAGACATAATAAAGGGGGAATTGACAAATAGCTCAAAGAAATGGGCTATGAGGATCAAGAGACACACCGATGAAGAGATTGTGGAAGGGAGCTTAACAAAGTGCAACGATCAAGATGGCTGAGGGATTTGTCACGAGTGGGAAATTAAAAGGACAAAGGTCAAAGTCAAATGTATCGAATGTTTTGGGAAAGATATAGACCTGTGGATTTCAGAGAGATGGATGACTGAATTAGTGAGGAACTTGTGCATGAGTGTTTTGGACAAGTTGGGAGCTTACGGAGCGTGGAGAGTGAAAGACTAGCAAGAATTGCATTAAAGTCATTAAACTGAATTGTCCTGCATCCCACAGGCAAGCAAGACCAGGAACAAACTTGCAGGTTAAGACATTGGACCAGCAGGCCAATGTGCTCCTGCTTCATGCGATCTTGCTAATGGGGAGTGAACAATGGCAGGGCTACTTGTGGCTGCCACGCCCATCAAGAATTAATGAAGGGCAAGTTGTGGGGAATGAGTAGAGCTGCCCGAGATCTTCCAAGGAGCAGAGCGTTGTCCCATTGAATGCCAAGTCTGACAGCTCTTTAGAGACGGCCACTTGGCTGCAAAGCAGGGTCCAGCAAAACCTATTTTATTCCTCTGCATCCCTGACAGGATGCCAGAGGATCTAGATCCTTGCCTACAGAAAACTTTTACAGCATAGTAGTTCTTAGGAGGATGCCTTCACCTTGAGTCACACTTATGGCCTCCTGCTTGTCTCAGCAGAGTCCAGCTCGTCTCAGCAGAGTCCAGCTCTTTAGGTGGGATTTCTGGCAGGCTTTCGTTGCAGGTCATCTGATGGCCCAGCAGCCTTAGAATCTGCCCTTTGTTCTTAAACTGGGTGGTAGGCGAAGATCAGACAATTCAGAGATTACCTCTGGGAAGATAACGCCACAGAGGGCAATGTAACCCATGCAGGTTTGGAACTTGGAAGTAGTCCTTGCTCCTAAAAAACAATAGCACAACTTTCCACTCAGAGGTTGAAAGTAACATGGCATTAGTGGAAAGCAAACAATGACAGAATTTATGTCTTGATCATAGATGGAATCGGGATCTATTGTTGACAATTCAAGCTACTGATGTTTGGGAAGTATGGTTGCCCAACAAATAGGTAATCAAGAGAAGAGTATACAAACAGAAAATGTTAAAAAAAAACAACAGATCCACCAGCATTGGAACAGAGAAATATATAAATATATTAATTTGCAGCTATATATAGACTCTTGTTCAGCATTCTGATGTATGAACTAGCTTGGTACAAACTCAAATGCATAAGTGTTAAGTTAGGCCCAAATAGTGAGAAAGCTTTTCAACTACAAAAATCATTAGGGGCTTACTTTCAACTCTAAACAAACATAGTTGAACAGCTCACTTCAAACATAAACCCACACAACTGAACGTACTTATCATGCCACAATAAATTCACTGGTTATAAACAAGGAAATTTTAAATTTCAATTAATTCCTTAAAGATTCAATTATTTCTGCTACAAGTATTTTTGCTAAACACACGTAGTAGGAAAGGTTGACGATATTATTCTCAGTAGTGAGAATAAGCTTCTGTGATTTGGACGGGAATCTTCTATTTCGTACAATCCTGACAGATGGAAAAGTCATTGCATTGAAACTGGATGAAAACAAAAATGATAACTCTCAAAGCTGTTTCCACTGAGAGGCAAAATCCCAGTAAAATTCACATAACCTCATCTAATAAAAACAATAACTTATTCAACTCATATTTAGTGCTCTTCATGGATTCAAAAAAATTCTTTTTTGAGGCAACTGAACACTGACACTCTCTCATCGAAGAGGAAAGCTCGAGTTTATATACACATTGTCCACATATCCTATGGTCCATGTACCCCATGACTCATTTTCTGGTGCATCAGTAGTGGTTGGGTATTTTGAGAGAAGACAGTCAAATAAAGTTTCTTTGCTCTTAATGCACCCTAAAGTATTTCAGCAAGAAGGGGATTACACCTACCAGTGCTTAACTGAGGAAACTGGATCCACAAGAAAATGTAACAATTTTCTCAAAAATATTGTCACGAGCTTTACATCATTAGACGTGGGAATTCACATCACCTTCCTCCTTGATCAGGTTGGCAACAAAAACCTCCCTACTAAAGATTATTCATCTTTAGAAAACCAACCAAGATACCTTCTCAAATGCTGATGCAAAATGCTCCCTTTATAATTATTTTCACATTCAACAATTCATCACATTATATTCAAAAAATTATGTCTCAAGACACTTACCTTTTCATTTATCAGCACCATTGCTAGACCAGGTGGGGGGCTGCAGAGGAGAGGCTGCAATGCACAAGGCCAAGGATACAAGTTCATACGTTTTACATTTCGGAAGACAGATTGCCAATATCGACAGGACTGGGGATGGTGAATGTGTCGAGCTTTAAGTATGGACCAAACAGGGAATACATAAGCTATTGATGAGCTGAAGTTCATAGAGGACACCAATCTAACAACTAGCTGGAAGAACATTAGAACTGTTGACTATGGTGGGAGTGACAAAGGTATGAATGAAGTTTCAACAGCAAATGGCTGAAAAAGGGCTGCAGCACATAACATTGCAAAGGTGAAAGTAAGTTATCTTTGCGGTTAAAGTATGGACTTGGAAACTCAGCACAGGGATGAAGTTGAGACTGGGAGGTTTCCAACAGTCTGGTTTAGTCTGAGACAGTGGGCATTGTATCAGGGCCAAAGTCATTGACCAGGATTTTCCAGTCAGCAGGGAACGAATGGCATTAGCTGTTCCTTTCACTTACACTCATCACAAACTTTCTGTGGACTGTCACATTCTAACACGCAATTATTAGAAAGTTATTACTGCAAAATCCTGACCAATGGTTTTGCTCTTCACAATGTTTAATTGCAGAAAATTGTAGCACATTCAAGGCTGAGTGTTAGATTAGTAGTCTGAATGTGCAGAGTTGGTGGTGGGATTGAAAAGGGTAGTTCCTGCTCTATTTCTGCAGATGTTGTTCCTAAAGATTAGCATATAATAAGAGGAGGATGGTGCAGTGTAGCAAATGAAATCATTAGTGGAGATGCTCTAACTACAATCATATAGACTGGAACCAAGTAAGGTGGCACTCATGAAGCTGAACAAAAGAGGAGAATTGTATCATCAACTAAGTCAAAGGTTGCATAGAGACAAGAAGCATCAGTGCACCACAGTCACAGAGCATGTAGACAGTGCCTCTCGTTATGGCCTTTCCAGCATTGAAAGGGAAGCAGCAGCAAAATATTCTGGATGCTGGAAATCTGGAATAAATTCAGCAAATATTGGAAATTGGTCAGGCAGGACCTGTAGACAGAGAGGTAACATTTCAGGTTGATGACTTCATAACTTGAGAAGGAATAGGTTTTGAGCTAGTAATAAATGGGATAGGAACAAAGGAAGGTCTGTGATTGTGTTGAAGACAGTTACAGAATCATAGAAACTTACAGTGCAGAAAGAGGCCCTTCGGCCCATACAGTCTGCACTGAACACAATCCCACCCAGGCCCTACCCCCCCCCATATCCCTACATATTTTACCCACTAATCCCTCTAACCTATGCATCCCTGGGCACTAAGGGGCAATTTCTTACCATGGCCAATCAACCTAACCTGCACATCTTTGGACTGTGGGAGAAAGCTGGACTACCTGGAGGAAACACGCGCAGACATGAGGAGAACGTGCAAACTCCACACAGATAGTGACCCGAGCCGGGAATTCAACCCAGGACCCTGGAGCCATCAAGCTGCAGTGCTGATTACTGCGCTACCGTGCCGTAGTTACTATTACATGGCTAAAAAGGAGTGGTAATAGGGTAAGGAGATGAAAAAGGGGATATCATGTTGGGAGATTTCCAAATTTACTTGCAATGAAATAAGAATTCCAAGACTCTCCAACTGTGGTCATAACTATCAATTTGCAATCTATCTCAATACAGCACATTTAAAACCTTTGGTAAAACAGCCTGTCTTCATTACGCAGCAAAATTGAAATAAAATAATGTTCAAAATGATATTTTTCAACAAATAATTGGTATTATTACTGGACTAGGAATCCAGAGATCCAGGACAATCCTCTGGGTACCCAGGTTCAAATCCCTTCATGGCAGATGGTGCAATTTGAATTCAATAGAAAAAAATCTGGAATGAGAAGTTTAATGATGACTGTGAAGCCATTATTAGTCGTTGTAAAACCCACCTGATTCACTAATGTCTTTTAGGGAAATAAATCTGCCACCCTTACCTGGTGTGGTCTGCATGTAACTCCAGATCTATACCAATTGTGGTTGACTCTTAATGGACTGAAGGGCAATTCAGGATGGGCAATAAATGTTGACCCAGCCAGCAATGCCCAAATGCTGTAAATGAATTTTAAAAAGGATCACGCTTTGGTTGGCAATCTGGAACAAGTGGTGCGCCACTGTGATCAGTTCTGGGATTTCATCTTTTTACAAATTATATAAATGAGTTGGATGAAGGACCAGAGGTATGGTTGCTAAATTTGCTGATGATACAAAGATAGGAAAGTAAGTTGCGAAGGGGACATAAGAAGCTGCAAGGGGATATAGATAGGTCAAGTGATTGGGTGAAAATCTAGTAAATGGAGCATAAATGTAGGAAAATGTGAAATTATCCATTTTGGCCATAAAATTAAAAATTATCCAAATGGTGAGAGATTGCAAAGCTCTGAGAGGCAGAGGAAGCTGAATGTCCTAGTTCATGAAATACACAAGTATAGGATGGCACAGCAAATAATTAGGAAAATAAGTGAAATAAATGAATATAGCATAGTAAAGAAGGTAGCACTGTTCTCTTTAGAACATATAAATACTAATCAATTTCCCATGTAGATTTAAGATTAAGTTAGGTCTTCAGATGAAGTGTGGTTTAGGATTTTGGGGTAATCAAATTGGGCATACAGATGTTTTTGGGTTCCTATGTTAAATTCATACCCTGTCCATATTCTTAAAATTTTCTATGTCCTTTGTTAATAACAGGAGCTATCAATCTTACCAAACTATAATTACACCCTTGGTGGATTGGCAGGCTATTCGATCATGGGGTATGCGGAGGGAGGGGGGGTGCATCCAAGCATGGAGTCATGCTCACCAACATCCATCAAATAAACAGAGAGAATGTAGAATTAGAATGTAGTTAGAATTAAAAACATGGGCTAATTTTTCCAACCCTTGTGCACATATCTGGCCAACTGCAGCATCATTTATTTATTTTAAACAATGGTGCACACTACCAGATAGCACCAAAAGTAAAATATGAAGAGAAATCTTAAGATCTTGAAAATCAACCATTCTAATAAGGCAGCTCCCTACACTATTCCTTATTCACCTTTGACCATGAGACCAAATTTCCCTCCAACTCAATTTTCAAGTTTGCTGACGGCATCATCATGAGAGTGATGATGCTTGGATGCACCCCCCTCCCTCCGCATACCCCATGATCGAATAGCCTGCCAATCCACCAAGGATGTAATTATAGTTTGGTAAGATTGATAGCTCCTGTTATTAACAAAGGACATAGAAAATTTTAAGAATATGGACAGGGTATGAATTTAAAATAGGAACCCAAAAACATCTGTATGCCCAATTTGACTACCCCAAAATCCTAAACCACACTTCATCTGAAGACCCAACTTAATCTTAAATCTACATGGGAAATTGATTAGTATTTGTATGTTCTAAAGAGAACAGTGCTACCTTCTTTACTATGCTATATTCATTTATTTCACTTATTTTCCTAATTATTTGCTGTGCCATCCTATACTTGTGTATTTCATGAACTAGGACATTCAGCTTCCTCTGCCTCTCAGAGCTTTGCAATCTCTCACCATTTGGATAATTTTTAATTTTATGGCCAAAATCTAGTGGGTCAAATCTCAAACAATGACAAGATGGAGTAAAGGAACGAGATAGAGAATCTGCTGAACTGGTGCGATGGCAATAATCTCTCCCTCAACTTCAATAAAACGAAGGAGATAGTCATCGAGTGTAGGAAGTGTGGTGGAGAACATGCTCCTGTCTACATCAATGGGGACGAAGTACAAATGGTCGACAGCTTCGGGCTCTTAAGTGTCCAGATCACCAACAACCTATCCTGGTCTCCCCATGCCGACACTTACAGTTAAGAAAGCCTACCAATATTTCCACTCCCTCAGAAGATTAAAAAAATTTGGCATTTCAGCTCGACTCTCATCAACTTTTACAGATGCCCCTTAGAAAGTATTCTTTTTGGTTATATCACAGCTTGGTATGGCTCCTGCTCTATGACCACAAGAAATTACAAAAGGTAGTGAATGATGCCCAGTCTATCAAGCAAACCAGCCTCCTATTCATTGACTTTGTCTACACTTCTGGCTGTCTCAGAAAAGCCGCCAGCATAATTAAGGGCCTCATGCATACCGGACATACTCTCTTCCACCTTTTTCCATCAGGAAAAGGATACAAAAGTCTGAAGTTACATACCAACCAACTTGAGAACTTTTTCCCTGCTGCCATCAGACTTTTGAACGGATTATCTCATACTAAGCTGATCTTTCTTTACATCCTAGTTATGATTGTAACACTACATTCTGCAATCTTCCCTCTCCTTCTCTGTGAACAACATGCTTTGTCTGTGTAGCGCGCAAGCAACAATACTTTTTACTGTATACTAATATATGGAACGTTAATAATAAATCAAATCTCTTGAACCGAGACAGAATGAAAACTGAAATGCTGGAAATTTCAACCACTAGAAACCATGAAGCAAGACAAGTTCATATATTTTTGAAACACTGCCAACTACTTTTGTTAATGTTCTATAGTATTACTCAGAATGGCCATTCTTAGATGCTTAATCATTAAAAAGTTATTGAACACATTAATTATCTCACTCACCTCTTACACACACCATTACTTAGATTATCCACAGCTCGTCTTTGTAATTATGCAAACGCCAAAATTTTTCCAGTAAATATATCTAAGTGCCAAATGCTCGACAACCCAAGCAGCTGCACAGAAATTGTCCAGAATTCTCTCAATGCTACAATCGTGTGATCCTTATCCAGATTAAACATTAATTTGCACATGTTGTTCTTAAAACATTATCGAAGGGCTGTTTTGTATAAATGCAATTCATTTGACAGCAGCTTGAGAATGTATCAGCAGCTTTGGCATCAATAGAGAATGCAAATGACACAATTTCAGATGTACCTCAGTGCACTTTGTCAGACAATTAAACTCAACCCAGGTAATACTTTGCAAAGTTGTTTCATGTATAATCAAACTGAACTAGTTAATGGATAATTCCCGAGGCTGGTGTATAAGTCATTAATTTCTCAGTTTCATGGAGGTCCTTTGCTTTGCAATAGAATGCAAAGTATAGATTAATAATTTTATACACTGGTAAAAGGATAAGTAAGGAATGACACTGCAATCATATCCCCTTGGCAATGAGGCATACTGAAGGAGGAAGAGGAAGACAGTGAGAACTGGAGTGAGTTTGGAGGGAGAGGGGTGGGGGAATAAAGAAAAAAGAGAGAGAGAGAAATGGGGCAGGTGCAGAAAAAGATGGGAAACTAAGCACTTTTAAAACCACACTTCCTGATAAAACATAAGTGTAGAGACTTAGGGTTATCAGGATGCATTAAGTTTTATGCTTCCAAATGTATGCCAATAAAGCATATGCAAATTAAAGAAATAAAAGTCAAATGTGTTAAACTGAATTCCTTTACAGCATTGAATAATGTGAAGATAATAACTCATCTGACAGGAGCAGAAGTAGACTATTTGGTCCCTTGAACCTGCTCTATCATTCAACAAAATCATGGTTGATCTGACTGTGGTCTCAATTCTACCTTCTGCCTCACCCCTGCTAAACTTTGAATCCTTTGTATTAACTGACCCTGCCTCAATGCACTCTAGGGAAGAGATTCTCAATCCTTTTGAGAAAGGAAGAATTTTCTCTCATCTTCATTTCAAATGGGAGACCCTATTGTTTTAGAGTGCGTCCCTTCGTTCTAATCTCTCCCACACAAGGAAACATCCTTTCAGCATCTACTCTATAAACCCTCCTCAGGAACGTCTCTCAATTTTCTAAACTCCAAAGAATACAGGAATAGCCTGCCCAACTCTTCATCGGATAATCCCTCCCTCCCAGATATCAGTCAAGTGAACATTCTCCGAACTGCTTCTAACATATTTATGTCTGTCCTTAAATAAGACTAAGACTGCACTCAGTGCTCTAGCTGTTATCTCATCAATACCTTCTACAGCTGCAGCTGATCTCCCTTGTAATAAATGACAGCATTCTATTTGTCTTTCTAATCACTTGGTACTTACATACTAACTTTTCATGCTTCACGTACCAGGACACCCAGATCTTCACATCATGGCTACCATCGATACCGCAAACTGTTGGCTCCAAGGGGAGAGGATCCCCAAGAGGATCACACATATCAACACAGACATCAAGTTTCTGCACATTTTGTAAATTGAGTTTGCCTCTCTAAATGCCCCATTTGTGAACAGAACTCCCACTTATCTGATGAACAAACAATGCTCCGAAAGCTAGTGGCTTGGGCTACCAAATAAACCTGTTGGACTTTAACCCGGTGTTGTGAGACTTCTTAATGTGTTCACCTGAGAGCATGCAGCAGAATTTACTGCTTTTCTACTGTTCCTGCCAAAGTGGACAAATTCACAGTTCGTAAAATTTTGCTCACTTGCTTAATGTGTCCCTTTACAGACTCCTTTGGTACTGCTCACAACTTGCTTTCCTTCCTGTCTTTGCGTCATCAGCAAATTTAGCAACCACACATTCGGTCCTTTCATCCAAGTCAGTAGATCTGAGTGACTTAATGCAAAAAGTGCCATCATGTTGCCACTTACTGGCAGTGATCCAGACTGTGGCTTTAGTTCATGCTTATTTCTAGTCCTCAAAAAGTCAATTGCTATTTATTGTGTTCATTTTTATTCCACACAGGTGAGCTAAACATCTTTTAGATAACTTTTAGATAACTTGTTTTATTAAATATTTGAACCCCATTGCCCCCTCCTAAAAAAATATATAATCAGGTGCTTTGTGTTTCTGAAGATAATGCATTTGATGGCCTTATAAAAATTAACAGTTCTTCAACACTTGTCTACCATCAGTACCTTATCTTGTCAACTGATGAGATATTCACTGAATAAATTGGGGGATTGCCACTCCCGTCACGGTGTGATACAGTACTCATTAGTATTTACATCAATCTAGATGACTCATGTGCTGCATAACAGGCACGGTCAAAATAAAGAACAAAAGCAATCACATAAATGAGACAATTTAATAACTGTGAAAGAAAAGTTCCCTGCATTAGGGAACAATGACCAATTTAATGCTAGAATAATTCTGTATGTGAGGCAGGAGAACTGACATCAGCAGCATGCTCAATCACAGAACAAAAGCTCCTCTATGTTTTGCCAATTTGCAGTAGGCACGCATATAAATCATTCTTTGTTATGTGCAAATATACGGGATTGAAAAAAATCAGATTCTATATTTAAATCTTGTGGCTTCCACAGCCACAGAAGCAGTAGAGCATTAATACTTCAAGTTCTTCCTTCCGATTAAATCAAAAAGGGGTAAGCATCTGCTTTTCTCCTTTACTATATTTATAACGTTAATATTTCAAATCGGCTATTCCAGCCGGGAAAGCCATGTTCACTCACCATCCCAACTTTCACTTGCCATCTCCCTGGCATCTTCCCATATAATTACAGCAGATCTAACATTTGTCCATTTATCCCTTCCCACACTGCTCTTCAGGGTCCCAAACAAAATGTCAACGTGAAACTGCAATTTACATTCATTTCCTTCAATCTACTATGCTGCATTTATTGGTTATCATGCTGTACCCAATTCAGATGGGGGACTTGGGAAATATCTCTGTCTTGTCTGTGTAACGACAGCCCTTGTGGCTCACCGCTTTAAATTCTACTTTGATTCACACTTTGAACTCTCTTTGGTCTCTTACAGTGCTTCAAACAACTTCAATGCAAGCTTCATGACTAGTTTTCCACTCTTTCTCTAGCCTGGACAAGGCTTGTGCCCTTAGCAATAATGGCCATGTTCTATGGGTTAGGTCTGTCAGCATCCAAAGAGTTGGTTAATCTTTTAGACAAGGTTACATTTCATCAAACACTGTACGGTTGGTGATAATAGTGCTGAGGAGGGGATATTCTGTTAACCTTTTCATTCCTTCTAACACTGCAACGAGATTACCGCAAAAGTTCTCTTGTTGCCACACGCTGGTGCCTGTTTGAGCACACTAAGGGAGAATTTATCATAGCAATGGACCTAACCAGTACGTGTTTTAGACTGTGGGAGGAAACCAAAGCACCCAAAAGGAAACCCATTCAGACATGGGCAGAACATGAAGACTCTGCACAGTGATCCAAGCTAGGAATTGAACCCAGGTCCCTGACACAGTGAGACAACAGTGCTAACCACTGTGCAGACTGGTGGGGGCAATGTGTTTTACCAGAATTTTCACTCAACACTTCAGACCTTCAGCATTTATGGACTTTCCTCTCCTCCAATTTCTTTTTTCATTCTCCCACGTTATTTGCATTTTTGGTATTCTGAATTTTTAATGAGCTCATCAACGACCATTCACATGCATTACCAGAATTTACAGATGACACTGAACTGTGGGGTCTCATCAACACCAAGGCAGGCAGTGATAAAATACAAGACAATGTTTCTTCAAAAGGAACTCTTCAAAATGCAGTTAATGAAAATACAACAAAAAACTTACTCCAACTTATAAAATGAAGGGTTTAATAGAGAAACATCATTACTCCAAACTTGAGGCCTCGTCCTGGGTCAATCCAAATTGCCCACAATTCTACATAGTTCCTTATTTATAGTGAATCAGCTGGTTAGCTGACTATAACATCCATTTTTGTAATTGGTTCCATGGTTTACTGGCTCAGTTGACCCGTAAATCTTGTTTCCATTGGTCACATTACACACAATGTTGTCACTGGTTACATTCTAACAGACAACACAAATGCATTTACAAATTGGGTTTGGAATTGGCAAAATAATTTCCATACAGATAAAGATGAGACGTTACATTTTGATGGCAAGATAAGGGGACCAAAGATTCTTTGAAATTAAGAGTCTAATGCGGATAGAGGAGCAGTGATCTAACCATATAAAAAAAGTAAAATAATCTAAAACAGGTCGATGAGGTGACAAGACTGTAGCTCATTTTGAGAAGGAGAAAATTGTCAGAGAAGCCAAGTTAAACTCTCAGAAACGAGATAAGGCTACACTTCCAGCAGTGAGAGTACTTCAGGTCGCCACATAATAAAAGGATATCAAGGCACTGGACAAGGTGCAAAAGTAATGATATAGGATGTCACGTAAAACTTTTCATTTGTATTATATCCTACTAGCAATGATAGAACAGGTGGGCACTTTTCTCTGTAAAGAAAGATAGCATAGGTAAGCCAACAAAGGTCTTTTATGGAGGAGTTTGATTGGGTGGATGTACAGAAGATGCTTTCACTTAAAGGAGGGCCAAAAAGGGGCCATAAATACAAGATAATCACATCATATACATGTCAGAGAAATCAATGAAAACCTTTTGACCCAGAGATAGTTATAATGTGGAACTCACTACAACAGGAAGAGGTTAAGGCAGACAGCAAAGACTTTTTTTTATTCATTCACAGATGTTAGACCAGCATTTACTGCCCTTCCTTAATTGCCTTCAAGAAAGTGGAGGTGAACTACCTTCTTGAACCATTTCAGTCCATGTGGTGTAGATACACGCACAATGCTGTCAGGCTGGGAGTTCCAGGATTTTGACCAAGCGACAGTGAAGAAATGATGGCATATTTTCCAAGTCAAAACGGAGGGCAAGTTTCAGGTAGTGGAACTTTCAAGTGACTGCTGCCTTTGTCCTTCCAGATGGTAATAGTCAGGTTTAGAAGGTACTGCCTAAGTAGCATTGGTTACAATGCATATTATAGATTTTTCATACTGCCATAATAGTGCCTTGGTAATGAAGGGACTGAATGTTTGCAGATGGGGTGCCAATCAAGTGGGCTACTTTGTCCTGGATGGTATCAGGCTCCCTGAATGTTGTTGGCACACATTCTCATCTAGGCAGAAGTATTTAAGGGGAAGCCAGATCTACTTATTTGGAAAAAGGGGAGTAGATTAGGCAGACCAGATTAATGAGGTGGGTACTCTGGTGGGAAGAGGATCATGCAACATGTGAACATTGGCTAACTTGTTCATTCAAATTACTTGATACTATGTTTTACATCTTATGTAATAGTTTTCTATTAAGCAGTTTACAGCTCTCAATATTCTCTCCCCAAATCCCTTTGCTCCTTGGAATACATTTTTCCCAAATTTTCTTAAAACTTCATTTGCTTTTAGTTCTGCCAAACAGTATTGAAAACATTAACCGGTTTTCTCTTTATAGCTGCTGACAGATCAGCTCTATGGCTTTAGCATTTCTAGTTCGAGAATTTATTTGCCTTTTGATTTACAAATTATGGTTTTAAAATCTCTACATCTTTTATTTTATTCAATATTGGTATTACTGATATTCCTCAGAGGCATCAAGGAGGAAATTTCAAACAAACATTCATGATGTCCAAAGGTAGCACTTGTTTAAATTTGAAGGAATCCACTTCCTCTGCCATTGTTGGTGGACTAAGCGAGCTTGCTGAGTGCAGAAAATCCCCCTCAATATCCTCAAAGCATGACTTTTTCTTCTTAATTTAACCAAGTGTTTGCTTTATTGAGTGGAAAGCCAATGCATACTTGCACATATGGTTCAAAGTATACTTACTTTCAAAGCATTAAGCGTACAAATGTGCTGATGATTTAAGCTTGTGATTCTCTTGGTAAACCTATTTTGTGTTTATACACTATATTTTCATGCAGAAAATGTGGCTTTAGCTACGTATTTTTATATCAGTGACTCAAAAATCCAGCCTTGGACGAAATTGAAGCATGAAGTTGACATTGATTATTCTACTGCTTTGGTGCTCATCTCCTGTCTTTGGGGTGAACTCTGAATCCACTTAATTCACGAAGGGGCCCTGGTTAATGAAAGCTGAATCACTTAAGACAGAAAAACTGATCACACTTTTGTTCTAGTTGCAAAAATTTCTACCCTATCAAAGTGAAACACGAGCCTCTGTGTAAAGAACCAAAATACTTCAAGCAATGAAACAAACCATGGAAATAGTTTTTAATAACAACATGTTTTGACGATGTTCATAAGTCAGAATCACACAGATACACAAAATCTTGTTCATTCAGCCCACTGGTCGATGCTGATGTTTACACACCACAGAAGACTCCAACAACAAGCTTTTTACCCCCTGCTCTGAAAATTCCTCCACTTCCTCCCAGCAAACATGCCAATGTTATCTACTTCAACCACCTTATGTGGCAGCAATTTCAACATCAAGTTTACATGTAAAGAAATTTTGCAATGGTCAATACGCTGTCAAGTATTATAATGTACATTTATTAGTATCAAGGCAATCTAGGATTCAAATGCATTGGAAAGGCTGTCTGAAGCTTAGTAGAATGGAGTCTCAGATCTAGCATCTTTTGAGATGTATTTGAGACTGTTTGAAATTGGTGGGAAAACATTCATGAAGTCCAAGGAACTTGTAGAGAAAACCACTGAAACAAAACATTGTAGGAAGTCTCTGAACTGGAATCACTGGGAAACTTATACAGATCTGGAAACACTGGAGCGGGAGGTCTGCAGAGCTAATAGAAGGAGATTCAGCAATTTGAGAACACAGAGGCTAGTCCCAGCAATCAGCAAAACTGGAATGGCAGTTTCAAGTTCAAAATTGGAAGGAGATCCCAGTATGTGGAAGTCTTTCAGTTGAATGGTGATGTCCATGAGGACAACTGATGTGGTTAGAGCTTTGGGGACTGCAGACAGACGGCACTCAAGAGGCTCATGCAAACTGACCCACTGAAATCATCAGGCATTTCCCCAAATTTACAATAGTCCACCTCTTCCCCAATTCCCTTCAGGTTAGCAGGCAACTCCTTTATCACCCAATTCCTACATCAAATTCCATCTTAAAAGACACTATTTAGAGGTTTGCCAACTTGTACTCTTCACACTTTCATAAACAAAAAAGTAACCACATTAGACATTCCAAAGTTCAGTTTATGCAGCCATTCCAACCTTGTACTTTTAAAATGAACTTGGAGCTAAAAATAGAGAGAAACACATCATGATTGATATGACTGAAACCCACTTCCAGTAAGCAATCTTCTTTTTAAATGTCACCAAAAGGAATATAGGCACTATTAATTACAAGCGTGGTCTAAGTTAGGAATAACATTGAGCATGTATTATTGAAAGCCAAAACCTGCCCGTAATAATGCTATGAATTCAATTTCCAATGTATTCCAAGGTTCTGACAAAAGCATAGAAACTGGCAAACTCTCAAGATGAGGGCAACCTCTGTCAATCAAAGGAAATCTATCAAACTCGGCATATTGCACATGATCAGAATGCGTGGGTGTAATTGGCAAGTCACCTCAACTGCTCTGGGATAGAAGTATCCAAATACAGCCTACAGTTCTGACATGCTCTTAGAATCATACCTTTCAGACAGCATTTCACATTTTTCATCCACCATCTGAGTCCCATTGGGAGGGCAGACCCACCAGAGATGGCAGCACAGGAAGTCCTCAAAATTCTCCACTAGCCAGAATCATACCTTGCAGTTCATGTGTGAAGGTACACCCACAGTGCTGTTCATAGAATCCCACAGTGCAGAAGGAGGCCATTTGGCCCATCGAGTCCGCACAGACCACAATCCCACTCAGGCCCTATCCCCGTAACCTCCATATAAAACCCATTAATCCCTCTAATCTACATATCCTGAGACACTAAAAAAGAATTTAGCATGGCCAGTGCACCCAACCCCACATCTTTGGACTGTGGGAGGAAACTGGAGCACCCGGCAGAAACTTAAGCAGACATGGGGAGAACGTGCAAATTCCACAGTGACCCAAGCCAGGAATCGAACCCAGATTTCTAGAGCTGTGAAGCAGCAGTGCTAACCACTGTGCTGCTCTATTAGGAAAGGAGTTCCAGAATTCTGAGCCGGCGACAATGAAGCAACAATATTTTGTTCCAAGTCAGCTAATTGGAGGGGTACTGGCAGGTAAAATTGTTATTCATATGCCATAAACAATTTTTTTAAAAGCCCAAAATTTGCATCAAGAATTAAAAACAAAATCTGAACAACACTGCCTTTTGAAACATACCAATTCATTGCGATGAAATTTAAAAGGGACAGTGACAAAACCAACTGGACAAAAATACAAAAATCATAGATTCTATCCCAATTTCTAATTAAAGATAAATTATTCAGCAGACTCAATTTCATTTAAACAATTCAACTGAATATTAAGAAAAAAGGGAAATGCTGCTTAATTAAGTTAGGTAAACTGGTTCCACTTTCTGGTCGTCAGGGAGAAATGTACAATACATGCATAAATGACCTAGATTGGTGTAAATCACACATCTAGCAAATCAGGGAACCAGAAGGCAATTTAAAACTAATTGTAAGCCACCAAAACTCTGTCTGAAGTTACGCAATAACAATGTGACACTTAGGGTTCCTGTTTAATCCACTGCATGTTTC
Organism: Sphyrna mokarran; assembly: GCA_024679065.1. Classification (NCBI taxonomy): domain Eukaryota; kingdom Metazoa; phylum Chordata; class Chondrichthyes; order Carcharhiniformes; family Carcharhinidae; genus Sphyrna; species Sphyrna mokarran. Next base: position 151,749,047 of record JAGIQG010000001.1, read on the forward strand.
GTAGCAACAGAGGCAGCCGGCCATTGGCAGGATCTTCTGGTCCTGCTATGAATGCACCACTTGTTGCCAGAAAAGCCACGGTGTGGATACATTATTGGCAGGAATGGAAGACCCCCCTATGAACGGCCAGAAAATTTTAGCTATAAATTTTCCCACATAATTGTTGAATTCTAATACAAATTGGTAACGAGTGCACAAGCTTAAAAATGTAAAGTCAGCAGGCTGAAAATATAATAGTCAAAACTATTGTCTAAAATTGAGCAAACTTGTTGGATCACTTATCGCTCACAAACATATTTTTGATTTGTAATTTTTATTATTTGTGATTTTGAGCTCTGACTGAACCTTGCTAATTGTTGGCATTTTTTAAAAATTACTATTGCTTGCATAAGAAATAAGGCTCTGAGGCGAAGCAACAGAAAATATATTTTTAGGAAAGTAGGTGCCCTATTTGGAACAGACATAATGTCGACAAGAAAATAACAAGGTTGCAACCTTGGCAGAATCAAGGATTAAGAGCCAGAATTTCTAAAAAAGGCTTTAATTGTGAAAATCAATAAAGACAACTAGCGTGAACACGGTGTTCCATGTTGTTGGGAAATGTTCCTCTCTAAATATCTGTCATGTGTTTGAATATCTAATACCAGCATTGCAGGTAGCAAATCAGATTGTGCGGATCCTCTATTGAGCAGCTGGGCATGGTGAGGAGAGTGGAAAGAATAATCTTAATGCTCAGAATTAGTTGCAACTGCTTTTGAGATCACAGCAGTTTCTGATCCACCAATAGTAATGTGTGCCTTCATCTCCAATTGACACTGCCTAAGTATTGGAAAAATTGGATTGCAATAATAACATAACATTTTTGCTTTTAAGTCCATATTTCACCATTGATATGGGATAGCACTAATATTCAACATGTGAACAGAAAGGTCACAATGACAAACTGATTCGGTTTGTTCTGTATTAATTACAATTTAAAAATTTAGAAATGGCATTTGCTTCATGCATCATTTCAGCACAATATGCTTTATTGTAGCAGTGTGATAGTGTCGCTTATAATTCCCCATGCTACTGTAATGGAGAATACATTTCAGTGACTTGTGGAATAGAATTTGTTAGCATTTAGTTTTCAACACTACATAAAGGAATACAAGTTACATCTCTCAGCTTTTCATAATATAAACAACCACTGGTAGCTGATGAGGTAAAAGTGTACAATACTATGTTTTGTTCCCTTATGGCTCCAGCATAACTTGAGGAAGCACAAGTGTTAATTGATCTCATGTTGTGTAACGTAGAATATTTCGTTCACTTTCCAAATTAGTTTTCAACAAATAAATAACTAGTGATTAAAATGCATGGTGTCAGCCTGTTAAATACATAAACAATGTTTAGCAAGAATGACATGCACAGAGAATGTTCCAGATTATTATTGTGTGCTGCAACTTGTACAACCTCTAGCTACAGTGGGGAAATGTCTTTCCTGGAAGAGACATGAGCGAAGCGAGATGTCTCCTGTGTTGAGGATAATAATGTAATGCAATGTTTTTGCTGCATCCAGGAATTAGCATTTTTGCTAGTTAGGAAGGGTAATGCTCAAGTTTGCATCATTTAATTGCAATGGCCTTTTCTCACTTTCCCTTTTTGTACCTTGACAGACAGAATAATATATTACTCACTGATCTGAAATGAGACTCTGGATTCCAAAGAAGAGTTCATATGGACTCAGATTGTTAACTCTGTTTCTCTCTCCACTAATGCTGCCAGACTTGCTGAATCTAACCAGCGTTTTCTGTTTTTATTTCAGTTTCCAGCAACTGCAGTATTTTACTTTAGCTTTTAATTTGTCAATAATATTGTTTACTTTTATCATCAGGTCTACAACTGAAAAGCAAAAATATTCTGCTTTGTGTGAAGATATTTTGCTCACGAACAGCCTTATTTTCATATCATCTATAAATACACTATTTATGTGTATTTGATGAAAAGCAGAATGGCCAATTTATGCAGCTTAAAAATCAACGTGCAATTTCAACACAATACATCCACTCTTAGGGTAGGATTTTCTGGTTTCTACCCACCGCAGGAATCAATGCGGACAGGACAGAAAATTTTACGGACCAGGAGAAGACCCATTGATTTTGGGCAGGAATTTCGTGTCCAAAGGTGGGCTGGACCAGAAAATCCCACCTTTAATTTGAAGTGCCGTCCTCTGGAAGCAAGTTAAAATCAGTCTTCTGCAAAAAAAATGTCCATATTGAAGTAATTCAGAAACAAAATATCTTACGCTGAACAAACACTCAACACGTCTAGCAATTTCTGTGGGGTCAGAGACAGAGAGAGAGAAAATGAGAGACATAGACATGTTTCAGGACAATAACTAGTCTTCAGAAATGTTCTGAAGGTGGCTCATGGACCCAAAACATTGGGCAGGCTTCTCCAGTCTGGTCAGCGGCAGGGGCTCGCTGTGAGCAAGAATGCAAAATTTGGTGTTCCAGCCAAAACTCTATTCGCTCTCAGTGGCACCAGATAATCCCAGCTGTGAACTAGGATGGAAGATTTTGGCCATTAGGTGGACAGAACGTTTGCTGGGCCAGAAACTGCAGTGAGCCATTCAAAGCTCTAGTGATGTTGGCGGGACTGGAAGATCCTGACAGTGGGAGGGGCCTTAAAATTTTACCCCCAAATTCCGCCCTGCCCACCGAGTCTTTCCAGCAATCTTTTGCTTTTACAAGCAATTTTTCAGGACAGCTGCAGTAGTGCTTTGAAATAAAATTGATAGCATTCCCTGAATAAAAGTAAAATCTAAACATATTCTAGGTTTCAGATTAAATTATATGACTTACAATGGCAGAAACCATATGCCAAAATTAAAATCTGAGATACAAATTAGTTGAACTTAACTCTTTGCCTTGCTAATTCCATTCGTTAGTACCTCAGAATGTCAAAATGGGACAAAGTCCTTGTGATCATGAAAGATTTCCCTCAAAGAAAAATCGCAACTTCTGACAATTTTAAAATACTTTGTTTGCAAGTGAGTTGCTTTAGACATGGAATTATTTGGTTGAATTCATTCAGATCTTAGAATCCAACTGATAGGGGTCAATATTTAGTAAAAGCTTACACTGTTATGGTTACTGAAACCTACAGGTTTAGGACGTCAACACTTCCAGAACATCTATAAATCATTTGCAACTCCAGCTCACTGAATTTATAGAATTTTAGAAACATCACAGAACGATTAACCTATTAAACCTTTGACTTAACCCATTAAATGCTCAGCATTCTTGTATGTGTTAAAGAAAAACGCAAATGCTACACAAAAGTGGCAGAAAATGATGGGGTAACCAACATCAAACTAAATTATGGCTCCATATCAATCTAAAATAGGCCAACTTAGATTATGCTGAAGATATAGAAGTTTGCTAATATTTCAACAACTTGATCAACCTCTCAACTTCAAATAAAATGTACACCCTGAGACAATGAATTGCTTTTGAGGTCAGAATATGAAATAGAACTGAGACTATTTTTTTCCGATCTCCAATGAAAATTCTTCACTAAAGATAACTGTTCATAAGTTGGCAAATTTCCTATGCTTTCCAGTATTTTGTTTTGGAATTTCTTCAGTCTGTTGCATCGTCAGTCAGTTAATCATGTTTCACACTTAGCTTCTACAACCCTCATAGCCCACATACTTAAACTAAATATAATGCATTATTTCCATATTGATAGGATTCTGTATGAAAACAATCTGTGCATGAACAAAAATGATTGGGAAACTGTGTTCGAGTGGACTGACCTAAACAGAACAGGATCAGGGCTTTCCAATGGCCATGACTTACATCCCTGGGTTGCTTTTTCTTCCTTTTGATTCAACTGCTTCACAGATGAACTCAAGAGGTTAAGTAATAAATTTCCTCTTTCCACATTATTTAAAGAAAGTATTTTAATGTAGTTTGAAATTCAAAAGACATAGTTGATTTATGTACTGACACCCAATTAGATTAACTTTTGCTAGAAGATCTACTATTAAAGGTACATCAAACATATATTGCTGTGGTTTATTCCATGGTCTGGATTCTAACATTCCAAGATTAATAGTTCGTTCAATAGAAACAGAAGAGAGGCTGGACTTGCTCATCATGAATACTGGCCACCTTCTTATATGCCAAAACACACACAAAAGACTGAGATCATGTACCAACTGACTCGAGAACAGCTTCCTCCCTGCTTCCATTTGACTTCTGAATGAACCTACTTTACACCAAGTTGATCTTCCTCTGCACCTTAGCTATGACTATAACACTATATTCTGAATCATCTCCTTTCCTTCTTATGTACGGTATGCTTTTTCTGTATAGCACACAAGAAATAATATGTTTCACTATATATAATACATGTGACAATAAATCAAATCAAAATCACATTCTTAATACTAGAAACTCAGTGGGCTCAATGGCCTAACTCTGCTCCTATATCTTTTCTTGCACCGATTTAGCAACTTTAAAACCACAAGATTTTTAAAGATCAGGGTGGCGGCGCAGGCTTGTTAGGCCGAAGAGCCTGTTTCCCATGCTGTTTTGTTCTTTGATGCAATATTGGAACCATCAAGTCACTCCGGTGTATGATGGATTTGCATTTCCCTAAAACTGTCTTGAGCGAACCTATGCAGCAGGAATCTCAGCTCCAGCTTCATCATCTTACAATACTTTTTCTACTCCAGTTTTATGGAAGAATATCAATAAATCACTAGTAAAACACATTATAAGGTTCAATTTGTTGGTATGAATGAATATGCAGTTAGTGACTAAATAGCAACATGAAATAAAGGGAAAGCACAAAAATCAGAAACCAAATGGGAGTATCCAAAATGGTATGGTCACCTTTTGGGGAGAGAGATGGATTTTGTGGTGAGGCGACTGATGGAGATAGAACTGCCAGAAAGGAGAAAAGGAGGGCCCAAGACCAAATGGAAAGGTGTGGTGGTGAGGTTAACCAATTAACTTGTCATGCAAACCAATGCATTTGAAAAGTTGAGGTGCATCACTGCACAGATCGTCACGAGACTAGATCAAGACAGAAACTAATGAAGGTAGGTCCAAGAGATTCAAATGTACAAGGTTGGGCACGTGAACTAGAATAAGTGAATGAACTGTGCGTGTGTGAGTGAGGCTGGCTGACAAGCCCTGGGCTGCTCATCACCTCTTGTGCATTCGAGTCAGATCATGGCTCAGCCCTCCCCTCATCCTCCTCCCCACTTTTATTTAGGAACTTTTAAATTGATCTCTTTTTTCTTTCTTCTTACCCGAGTGCTGATTGCGTCACTCTGTTTCTAAAGACCGCCTCTTCGCTCATGTTCTGATATGGTGAACTCACTCCCCCCACCCTCTGCCATTTAGTTCAGTGCGAAACAAAAGGCTCTTTTTGTTCAAATATAAGGATGTGGGGGCGGGGGTGGGGGGTGGGGGGAGGCTGGGCAGGGGCTGCTGGCAGCAACATTGGCTTAATGTGAAAATGGGAGTCAACTGTTTGCTCAGTCTGAGCACCTGATGGATCACTTTCCAACTTCTTCATTATATATTGCGAGAGAGAGAGAGAGAGAGAGAGAGAAAGAAAGAAAGAAAGAGAGAGAGAGAGAGATAAACCTTAGGGATCTGGTACTATATTTGTTCAAGCAGGTACAGGCTGTTCTTTGGCTTGTCCCACACCCTTCACTGTTCATTTAAATAGGCCCCCTTAACACCGCATTAAATTTCCTATTCCCATATTTGAATCATATGATGCTCTGAATGCATCATTCACATGCTTCTCCCTTATTTAGTCCTTCCCCCAACTCTAACTGGTGGGACGAAGTGAGCAGGGATGTCAGGGGTGGAGGAACACAGATCCCATGCTGAGTTGTGATCTTGGGAAATGTTCCAGAGCTAGAAAGGACAGAGTCAATGAAATGATTCAAATACAAGGAAGCAAATTTTAAATTCCAAGCACTGGGGGATGAATGACCAATATAGATCAATGAGCACAGACTAACTGGTGACCAGGAAATGATGTGGGACTTGACAGCGGTTCTCAAAAGTAGGGATGGGAGCGGGGGTGTATATCCAAAAGGGCACTTCAAAAGGGTCTGTCAAAAATACTGACTTAACATATAAAACGTGGACCTTATGCAATCTACCTACATCTCTTTGTCTGAAGAATTTTTCAACCAACACTGAAGAACCCTGACTAGCTGACTCAGTGATGTAGGACTGGGGTAAACACAGTAAGAAGTCTCACAACACCAGGTTAGAGTCCAACCAGTTTCTATCAAATAAACTGGTTGGACTCTAACCTGGTGTTGTGAGGCTTCTTACTGAGCTAACTCAGTAACAGGACAGTAACTGAGCACTACCATTCATGCAGGCCTAAGCAAGCATTCAGCTGCAACACATCACCATATCTCTCACCTGCAACCCGCTGCTTAGCCTTCTCAGAGACTAATCTGAAACCCATGCCTCTCATTCCGAGCCTCAATCTAGTGGCCAACACCAGCAACAAGTTTCATATCAAGTAAAATAAAAATGATAGGTGCTTAATTGTAGAATTTTTTTTTAAACCAGAAAAAATGCCTGTGCTGTGCTTTAGGGGATCCATGAAGTTTTTGTAATACAAGAAGGCGGTCTCAAAAGCAAAAAGGCTAGCTTCATTTATTGCTCAAATACCTCCTCCCCCTTCTGTGGTAACAGGACACTTTTCAGGACCAAAGATAGGCCCATTCATGAGTTTGCGCAAAATACGGTGAGCAATAACCTGATCAGGGATAATTGTTATCCTACAGGATTGCTCTGACATAACAGTATTTCAGCATCATGCTTGCTCAGCGAGTAAATGGTTTGACCTGACTTACGAGGTTGCTGATAAGACCAATCTCAAATATACTGACCAGTGATGGTACGCTTGCAATAGACTGTAGTGGAGAATCCACTAACAGAGTATGTAGTTAACTCATGGAAGGAAGAGGGATTAACTGCTCCTTTAGAAAAGGTGAATTAGAATGTAGAATGGAGTCCATCTGAGGTGTAATGGGATGTTCTTGCATGCAGTTGTGGATTCAAAGACAGCAAACACGTTGGCTAATTATCAGAAAATTGCAAGTGGTAAGGCATTAGATATTGTTCCTTGGCAAAACCAACAATGATGTTTGCAAAAGCTCGGCCTAGAAGGAATCCCTTGGTAACTCTATCTACTTGGAGAAATTGCTGAGTTCATAAGTTCAATGGATACAGACGTTTTCTCAAAATCTTGAGCAACAGGTGAAGCAAGCTGTTACAACGCAGTGGCAAAACAAATAACATTTTTCATTAACAGGATGCTGCCATCAAGGCAAAATGGCATCCTGCCATCACATTTCCATATCAGCGTGATGCCAGGTATATAGGCCATACAACCCAATGATTGGCAGATTGTAACAAACAGCACCTCCTTTTGGCTTTTGCAAGAGGGAAAAGGTATTGGCCATCTCCAATTAGCCAATGCCTGCAAAACCCAAAACAAAGCATCCAAGGGATTTTGTAACTGGAAAACACTTGCTAAACAGTGTGCTAAGAATGATACTGAAAATCAGCCCAAGGTTATCAAGTGGGCTCACAGTGTGGCTTTTACATTTAGAAGCGACACATATTTACACAGAAGGCTCTATCCCCTGTAGACAGAACGAGCATGCATGCGTTGTGCTTTTTCAATTAAACAACAGCTCATTTGGGGTGGGTGGGTGCGGGGATCGCTGATTCATTCCCTACGGCAATCCTTTAGCCAATTAGAATTGACTAGCCTGATTTGAATTTGAACAAAAGCTACCGTTCTTTGCTGCATTCCCCACAGCAATGTCCCTACCAGAGTCCACTTGCTAACTGCTCTCGCGCAATATAAATTGTATTTCTCTTTACTGCTGCTATTTCTTGCAAGCTGTCCTGATGAGTGCAATATTAAAAAACTTTGATAGTACATCTCTTTTTTCAGAAATAGTCACATTCAAAAGGACTATTCCTATGTGAACCTGCAGAATATTAACTGTCCTTTGGTCTTTGTCATCAGGTAGCACAATTTGTATTGTAATGTTATATTAAATCAGCAATAATCAGTACAAGATTGGGTTGAGGGTGACAATCTGCAATGTAGAATTAGTGCTCAAACTGCAAGATGATAGCATCAACCACAAACCACATAGTAAAATCTAGCTAACCAACACAATACAGCAACAAACCACAGAAATACTGAGAACGAACAACGGAAGCATTTATATTAAACGTGGTCCTTCAAAGATAAGAATGTCTTCTTCCTAATGTTCCAACTTCATCTCGAAGTATTTGAAGTCATTATTTACTGAATTATAATGCCAGCTCTCAAAGTAGTGCGAAATGATTGCAAAGAACAGGAATGAGAACATTAGGTGAAAATGGGTAGTTTATGAATTGTGAAAAAGGTGACAATGCTCAACCACATTCTCAGTTTCAAAATCAGAAGAGTTTCTGAGCTTTGACATTCCAATTATGAATGTTCCAATTTTGATCTTCTGCCAAAACACACAAGTTTTACTGTACAGCTGCTTACTTCAATTCAACCCTTGATAATAGCTGCTTAATGTTGCACAACATAATATAGCGAAGTTTATACATTCAGAACCCATTGCTGATTGAATTTTCAAGTGCATATTTTCCTATGATTATATTTTTCTATGCAACGTTACATAATGTAACACCATTGGATGTTGAGCATTAGGGACATTAAAAACATATTTTTCTGACATCCTGTGCAAATAATGACCACCTTAGCAATTGTCATATCTCAGGCTGAAAGAACACCTCAAGTCACAGATTTAACTGCAAGAATATCATTTAATCTGCTATGCAGGCTAGCTCCCCAACATGGTGGCACACTGGTTAATACTCCTGCTTCACAGCTCCAGGTCAATACCTGGCTTGGTTCACTGTCTGTGCAGAATCTACATGTTGCCCTCATGTTTTATGGGTTTCCTCCAAGTGCTCCAGTTTTCTCCAACAGTGTGAAAGGCCTGCTGGTTAGATGCATTAGCCATGCTAAATTCTCCCTCAGTGTGCCCAAACAAATGCCAGAATGTGTGATTAGCAGGATTTTCACAGTAGGTTCATTGCAGACACTAATAAAATAAACTTTAAAACATGCATTATCTGCCCATCAACTTCCCCAAGGTTAGATGACCCCATATGCAGAAGAGTGGAACTTATAGTACCTTATTTGAATTCTGTACAATAGCTAATATTGAGTCCACACATACAGAAACAGTTATTGTCATGACATCCCATTAGGACAAAAACAAGACCATTATTTATCTGCTTGATGAGTGTAGCTTAAACTGCGTGCCTTACTAAATTATGGTAAAAGATTTTTTAAACAAACTAAATATTATTTGACTTAACTCACTGAGTAAATAAATTTCTTCAATATTTTCAGTCTTCAGAACATATTTCCCAATTGTATGCAGTTCATTTTGTACATTTCTAGCTTGGATTTTCTATATGATATGATGTCATTCAATTCTGGATCTTTGACTCGCTTTCAATCTGTTATTGGTAGTTCACATTGCACCCAGACCACAAATTGCATGATATTCAGCCTCTTTCTCTTCTGAGGATCTGTGTCTTTGACCCTTTCTCAGTAGCTGTGGCAGCAGTACATCAATGCCTATCTTTCCAGCAACATGAACCACCTTGTACTCGTCTCAAAACTCCTCTTTTAAATCAAGCACATTGTTTGGATCATCACTAATCCAAACTCAATGTCAACAAGTTTGCATGGAATCTTTCACAAGTCCACACTAATCTTAGAAACTTCTTTTCTACTGAAAATACCTCCTTTCTATAGAGATATGCTCACAAAGGCAACAATTCACAGGTTTTGAACATGCAGTTGCACCAGCATTGCTCCTCATGCTCATGGATTAGCATCTGCTATGACTTTAGTTGGTGCATTTGGATCATCGTGTCCCAGGGTTTGAGCATTGTCAAACTGTCTTTCAAAGCTATGGTGCAGATTTTTGTTCATCAAATCTGAACTGTTTATTCTTTCTGGTCAACTTCCTCAGTGGACCGGCCAGAGTTTTAAACAATTCTTTCATGGGACGTTGGTGTTGCTGGCTGGGGCAGAATTTATTGTCCATTCTGAACTGCTCTTGAACTGAGCTATTTGCTGAGGCATTTTAAGAGTCAACTACATTGCTGTGGGTCTGGAGTCACTTGTAGGCCAGACCAGGTAAAGACAGCAGACTGCCTCCCCTAAGAATATTCATGAATCAGATGGGTTTTTATAACCGACAATGGTTTCATGGTCATCATTGAACTTTTAAGTTCAGATTTTAGGTTTTTAAATTGAATTCAAATTGCATCATTTGCCATGGCTGAAATGGAATCCTTGTCCCCAGTGCATTAATCTGGGTTTGCTGGATTACTAGTCCTGTGACAAGACCAGTACGCCAATTCAGAATGCATCTCAAATAATAGTTCACAAGTCCAAAAAAGCTTCTCACTTTCCTGACATTTTGTGTTTCATCATCCATCTGAATTACAACTAATTCTGCCTAATTCTTCTGAACCCCAGCTCTCACAACATTGAAGTGACCAACAATTTGAAGTGGGGTTTTAGATTTGCAAGAATAGAGCTCTTTGACACATTTTCAAGCTATATACTTGATTTTCTTTATTCTCAGATCTTTCCACAGTGCTCTGTTGATGGGGTTACTGTCACTGCCTGAATGTACAATAATACTCATTCAACATGACAATCATTGGAACTTACGTGACTGCTTCTATTGGCAGAAACTATGAATGCTCAACTCTGTATCTACTCCAACCCATCTCTCAGTTGTGATACTTTAGTTGTTATTTCTTTACGTGGCATAGCAGGCTTTGCTCTGTTTTATAGCTTTGCTTCATCACATTTTGCCAAAATGGCCTTTGCCCTAATATTTCCTGTGGCAAGGCACCAGGCATTTTGTCCATAATGCCCCAAGTTGGCACATCTGAAAGACTCTTTTGCTGTTTACATTTACATGTATCTCAGATTCTGCTGGCAGAGGCAGGACCAAAGCTTCGTGCTGCAAAATTGTCCATCCACTTCTTCCAATACAGCTGCTATTTTAAAAAGTGTCACCCAATATTAAGTCTCATCTTTGCAGCAGTTTACACGCACCTCAACTTATCCAACTTGCAATGCTGGACAACCTGATGCATTATCTGGTTATTCAGATCCAGGGCATAATTACATCGATCTGATGCCTGCCTCAAATGGGTCAAATCGATCTGATGCCTGCCTCAAATTAAGTGACTGTTTCCTCCTCTTCCTGTCTTATGTGATGACAAACATGCCTTTGGAATGTGGCATTGGCATCACTGGAAAGGTCCTTCAAAGCTTTCACTGCAATTTCACACTCCCATATCAGGCAACGTCTTGGGAGATTCCCTCACCAAAGCATCCACATTGATTGACAATACAATCACTTGGCTTGGCTTTTTCCTTTGCCCCAAGACAGGTTGCAACAGTCAGCATGCACTTCGATCTCCTACAGCCACACATTCCATTTCATGTCACTGATACTAACATCACCTGTCAGAACAAATGGCTCAATTCCCCAGACTCTAGGCATGTCAACACCACCAAATATCATGAAACAATCCTAAATATCTCTATTTCTCCTCATCGCACATCCCAGGCTGAAAGAATACTCGAGATCACTGATTTAACTGCAAGAACAACATAATTTACCTGGCTAATACCCAACTGTGTTATCTAACCATCAATAACCCCAAGTCAGGTGATGCCATTTGTAGTACAAAGTGTACCTAAGAATATTTTATCAACATACCAGATAATTTCTCAGCTATCATCTTAACAGTCATGTACCTGTCAACTACAACAATTTTCCAGACATATCCCTACTTAATATATTCAGTAAACTTTAACAGCACTGTCCAAATCGGTTAAAATTCACGTGCAGTCAGCTATTTGGCCAAACCTCAATAAGGTAAAATATTCAAGAAGGGGAAGAGAAACTTTCCGGGGAATTATAGGCCGGTGAGTCTTACTTTTGTTGTGGGCAAAGTATTGGAGAGAATTATTAGGGATAGGATTTATAGTTATTTAGAGAGAAATGAATTGATTGGGGATAGTCAGCATGGTTTTGTGAAGGGTAGGTCGTGCCTTACTAACCTTATTGAGTTTTTTGAAAAAGTGACCAAAGAGGTGGATGGGGGTAAGGCAGTTGATGTGGTATATATGGACTTTAGTAAGGCGTTCGATAAGGTGGCCCATGGAAGGCTTCTGCAGAAAATGCAGATGTATGGGATTGAGGGTGATTTAGCTAATTGGATTAGGAATTGGCTAGCAGATAGAAGACAGAGGGTGGTGGTTGATGGAAGATATTCATCGTGGAGTTCGGTTACAAGTGGAGTACCTCAGGGATCTGTTTTGGGGCCCCTGCTGTTTGTAATTTTTATAAATGATCTGGATGAGGGTATTGAGGATGGATTAGTAAATTTGCGGATGACACCAAAGTCGGAGGAGTGGTAGATAGTGAAGAGAGGTGTTATAGTTTGCAGAGAGACTTGGACAAGTTGCAGAGCTGGGCCGAGAGGTGGCAAATGGAGTTTAATGTGGAAAAGTGTGAGGTAATTCACTTTGGCAGGAATAACAAATGTGTAGAGTATAGGGCTAATGGTAGGACTCTTAATAGTGTTGATGAACAGAGGGATCTTGGTGTATATGTGCATAGATCCCTGAAAGTTGGCAATCAAGTCGATAAGGTTGTTAAGAAGGCATATGGAGTCTTAGCTTTTATTGGTAGGGGGATTGAATTTCGGAGCCGCAACGTCATGTTGCAACTGTACAAAACTCTAGTGCGGCCGCACTTGGAGTATTGTGTGCAGTTCTGGTCCCCACATTATAAGAAAGATGTGGAGGCATTGGAGAGGGTACAGAGGAGGTTTACCAGGATGTTGCCTGGTATGGAGGGCAGGTCTTATGAGGAGAGGCTGAGGGATTTGAGGTTGTTTTCGTTAGAAAGGAGGCGGCTAAGAGGAGACCTTATTGAAACATATAAGATGATTAGAGGTTTAGATTGGGTGGACAGTGATAGCCTTTTTCCTAGGATGGAGAAAGCTAGCACGAGGGGACATAGCTTTAAATTAAGGGGTGGTAGTTATAGGACGGATGTCAGAGGTAGGTTCTTTACCCAGAGGGTGGTAAGGGTATGGAATGCCCTGCCTGCTGCAGTTGTAGATGCGCCAAGTTTGGTGGCGTTTAAGAGGTTAGTAGATAAGTTTATGGACGAAAAGGGAATGGTTTAGGTTAGAGGATCATTGCTTTTTCCTAATTGGTCGGTGCAACATCGAAGGCCGAAGGGCCTGTTCTGCGCTGTAGTGTTCTATGTTCTATACATTGGTTAGAATGAAAAACGAGGCTAAAAGTTGTCCCAAATATATGTGCCACAAACCAAAATTAAATCAGCTTTCATTTTATTAATTAGTTTCCTGGGATGAGGACCACTTTGCAAGTAAGCATAAGTGAACAGCACTGAATTTCAGTTGCACTCACAAAGGAAATTCAATGCCTAGATATTGGATTGCCATCAAAGTTCTCATGCAGCATCAAGTCCAAGGTCTGTTTCCTACCCTGAAAAGGAATTCAACTATATAACCTTGAGGCAGCTTTTATTCTTTTTATTCATTCATGAGACATGAGCATCGCTGGCTGGCCAGCATTTATTACCCATCCCTAGTTGCCTTTGGAGGGCAGTTGAGAGTCAACCAAATTGCTGTGGATCTGGAGGTCAGACCAGGTAAGGATAGCAGATTTCCTTCCCTAAAGGATATTAGTGAACCAAGTATGTTTTTCCAACAATATTTCAGGGTCAGCAGTAGATACTTAATTCCAGATTTATCTATTGAATTCTAATTCCACCATTTGCCATGGCGGGTTTTGAACCCAAGTCCCCAGAACACTGGCTGAGTTTCTGAATTAATAGACAAGTAATAGTACCATTAGGCGATCCCCTCCTCAACTTGCTGTGATTGGGACTTTTCTCCATTTGTGAAAAATGGGTGAAAAAAATAATAGCGTGTGAATGACACACACCGTTATTAATGCACAAATTTACAAGCAATTTGCAGCAAGGAAGAGATACCCTGTGAATTGCAAATCACAAGTTGCCACCATTTGTGCTGCTGCACCATTAGCTTTGCAAAAATAGCTTTTCATAAAGTTACATTTATTGCCCATTAAGCTTATTCCTGCAACATAAGTCTAAAATGATCGGCATAAGTAGTCGGTTAATGATGTAATAACTGCTAATGAGCCTCTTGTTCAGAAAATAAAAATAATTTGATTTTATTTCTGGTTTGTTTTTAGGAGATTGTAGGAATGTCGGGTTTCTTGTTTCTTTTTCCTTCTCTTTATTCTAACTTTCTTTCCCTCTATGCCTGATTTAACATTGAATTCACTTCTCCACTTTACTTCTACTTAATCACTTACTCCAATCCAGCGCTGCAGGAAGTTGGACGATATCCTGATAGACACTGGGCATTAGGTAGGGCATGCCAGTCCATCACAGGACACATGCACACACAGACAAACTGAGGGACAATTTACTATGGCCAATCCACCTAACCTACACATCTTTGGGGTGTGACAAGAAACCGGAGGAGCTAGCAAGAACCCAAATGTGGAGATGGACTGGGGTAAAACACAGTAAGAAGTCTCTCAACACCAATTTAAAATCCAACAAATTTATTTGGTAGTAAAAGCCACAAGCTTTCAGAATGCAGCTTCTTTGTCAGATAAGTGGGAGTTCTATTCACAAACAGAACACATAAAGACATACACTCAATTTACAAAATAATGGTTTGAATGCAAGTCTTTACAAGTAATCAAGTCTTAAAGGTATAGACAATGTGAGTGGAAAGAAGGTTAAGCACAGGTTAGAGATGTGTATTGTCTCCAGCCAGGACAGTTAGTGAGATTTTGCAAACCCAGGCAAGGAGTTATAAATTGTATGACATGAACCCAAAATCCCTGTTGTGGCTGTCCTCATGTGTGCAGAACTTGGCTATCAGTCTCTGCTCAGTGACTCTGCGCTGTTGTATGTCATGAAGGCCATCTTGGAAAATGCTTAACCAAAGGTCAGAGGCCAAACGCCCGTAACCACTGAAGTGTTCCCCAACAGGAAAAGAACATTCTTGCCTAGTGATTATCAAATAGTGTTCATTCATCCGTTGTCATAGCTTTGCATGGTCTCCCCAATGTAACATGCCTCGGGACATCATTTCCTGCAATGTATCAGGTAGACAACGTTGGCCGAGTTGCAAGAATATGTACCATGTTCTCATGTGAAATGATGGCACCCATGTCGATGATCTGGCATGTCTTGCAGAGGTTGCTGTGGCAGGGTTGTGTGGTGTCGTGGTCATTGTTCTCCTGAAGCTGGGTAGTTTGCTCCGGACCATGGTCTGTCAGAGGTTATGCAGTTGTTTGAAGGCAAAAAGTGGGGGTATGGGCATGGCCTTGGCGAGATGTTTGTCTTTGTCAGTGATATGTCGTAAGCTCCGGAGAAGACGTAATAGCTTTTCTACTCCAGGGAAGTACTGGATGACGAGGCAAGAGAGTTGGTGAACACTTGAGCAGTCATGGGCATTTGACTTCTGATCTTCAGGTAAGCGTTCTCCAAGGCAATATTCACAACACACGACAGCACAGAGTCGCTGAGCAGAGACTAATAGCCAAGTTCCGCACATAAGGACAGCCTCAACCGCATTCTCGGGTTCATATCACGTTGTCTGTAACCCCCACGACTTGCTTGGGCTTGCAAAATCTCACTTACTGTCCTGACTGGTGACAATACATATCTCTTTAAACTGTGCTTAACGCTCTTTTCACTCCCATTGTCTGTACCTTTAAGACTTGATTACCTGTAAAGACTTGCATTTCAACCATTATTGTATAAATTGAGTTTGTCTTTATATGCCATTTGTGAACAGAATTCCCACTTACCTGGTGAAGGAGCAGTGCTCTGAAAGCTAGTGGCTTTTGCTACCAAATAAACTTGTTGGACTTTAACCTAGTTTATGAGACGTCTTACTTTAAAAATCCATATGTACAAGGGGAGACAGTAATCTATCAAATATAGCAGATTTACTATCAAATAAATCGGTTGGATTTAAAATTGGTGTTGCTAAATTCTTATTGAGTTCTTACTACCCCAGTCCAACGCCAGCATCTCTACATCATGGCCCTCTCTATGCCATCATCATCCTGCACTTCCATAAAGCTTGGGGTAAACAATTTTAAGTATAACCGCACAACCAGAAATTTAACAAACAGCACCCACTCAGATGCCCACTTCCGGTAAAATCTGGTCCACTATTTTCCTTGGTGGCATACGGCATTGCAACCAACGCCTACTAACAGATTACTCAGTAACAGCCCTGCCACAATTAACCCCAAGCCTGAGGCAGCAAATTAACTGCATAACTATTTCAACAATTTGGCTCATCTGAATGTCACTGTTAGAACGTAGTCACCCCTTTGCAGTTCTCAAGGAAAACCAACTATCATAAAATGTGATTTCTAAAGCATCATAAAATTCTCGAATCCCTTCACAAAACCAAACATTCACTATTTATTCATCATAAATCAGTAAGTCTGCTCAGAACACATTGGGCTGCTATCTTCAAGTGGGAGGAAAGTGGTAAACAAAGACTGAAATTCACCAGGTAGCCAGGCCCAAACTAGAACAGGATGTTGCAGCAATTAGCTCCCTGAGGTTTTAGCCCCACAGAACGATATAAACAGGAAACAAAACACAAAAAAAATGTTTTTACAATCTAATTCAGCAGCTGTAATTAACCAATAACCTCAGAAGTAATCAACTCCCAATATGAAGCACTTTTATTCATTCAACACATTTACATTATCAAAAAATCCCTGAACACTTCACAACCTATTACTTACTCTGGAATTTTTATCCCTTATATCATTGCGTTTGGCAACAACTTGCATTCAGCAAACTTGCACAATTAGCAATGAGGGAAATGACTAGATAATCTGAGTAGGTGGCATTATTTAAGAGTTAACTTTTGGTCAAGTAACTCCCCTTAGTCATTTACAAATAATCCATCGATTTTGTCCACCAGAACACGGTAGCCAGGGCTCAGTATAATGAACCACCTGAAAGATAGCGCCTCCGACAATGCATCACTCCTTCAATCACATACTGAACCGATAGCCTAGAGTACATGTTCAACTCCAGTGGTGGGATTTGAACTCCTAAAGTTCAGGCTCTAAATTTAAAAAATAAAAGGTGGTTCTGGAACAAATTTGCAGTTGTAGGGTATCTAAACGCATTTGTCATTACACAGAATACCTTGCACACTTAGGTTTTCAATTTTTTTAATGTGACTAGTTGTTGGAACTGCCAATTAATAACAGTGCTTTGAGAGAAACAGGACACATGATGTTTCTTCTTAATCATTCAAAATTATCTACTGGAAAATAAATACTGGATGGTCTGAGAACAGTGGGAGCTAAACAATTCAATGCCAATTTGAAAGAGAAATAAAGAGGGGAAAGGGAGATTGGGGATTAAGATAGAGGAAGAGAAAAGAGGATGGTAAAGTTACCAAAAAATACATTTTCAATAACTGATATCGAAAGGAATGAGAATGAGACTCTCACCTGTAATAAAGTTCATTTTCAGTGCCAGTGAGGTTGACTGTTACTTAACATGTTATTAAATGAGTGCTTAAGACTTGAGCAGACCAGATTTAACTTTGAGATTAGTTCAATTTTAGAATTATAGAAACCCTTCAGTGCAGAAAGAGGCATCTAGCCCACTGAGTTTGCACTAACCACAATTCCACCTAGGCCCTACCCCTCTTACCCTCACACATTTACCCACTAATCCCTCTAACCTGTGCATCTCAGGACACAATTTTAGCAATGGCCGATCAACCTAACCTGCACATCTTTAGACTGAAGGAGGAAGCTGGAGCACTGGAGGAAACCCACAAGACACGTGGAGAACGTACAAACTCCACACAGACAGTGACCCAAGCTGGAAATTGAACCCAGGTCCCTGGCGCTGTGAAGCAGCAGTGCTAACCACTGTGCTACCATGTCATCCCCATAAATACAACTATACCCTATTCACTGTATTTCAATTGTGAGCTACATACTTTAAAGCAATGGTTGACTGGTACAACTTAAACCACAACCATTGGATATTTGAGTTTAACGATGCATCTGCTACTTATCTGAAGTTGCAATACCATTGGATGTCATTTAGCCACACCATTGCTTTGATGTGAAAATCTAGGCCAAAATCTCTTCCTATATGAGCTTTGGAGCTAAATGTTCTGGACTGAGACAACACTTAAATTTGAAGTGTCCAGGTTCCATCATGTGTACAAAGAGAGCAAGAAGATTCTACATAACAATTCCTCATCACAATATTCAGTCAAACAAGATCTTTTAGTATACCCTATGTACTTTAGAGAACAACATAACAATTGTTTTTTCTATTTACATTTGAGATATGTTAATGACCCCTCAAGCAATGTTAAATATAATATACAAATTACAGAACAACTGCATTTCTTACAATTTTTCTTTCCCAAAACAAATGCTTGAAATATTTCTTCATTGTGATTCTAAGAAAAATGGAAGGCAACATAATAACTACATTTTGGAAATAAAGTAAATTGTGCCACCAGAGAAAAAACAAAATTGTTTGCACTACTGTGACGGCAGCTCAGAACACAATGGGAAACTATTTATTGCATATGTGACTACACGAAACTCAAATGATCGGACCAAAGTTTTTTTTGAGAGTTTTCCAGGAAGCTCAGTTGTGCACAGAGCAAAACAAGGAAAAAACAGGCTCCCTGGAAGTTTCCACTCAGCTGGCTATCATCCTGATCATCTGTTCCTCGCACTGTGGCCGAGTTTCCTGTTTTCAAAGGATTTTTACATTTGTTGGTCTCAGCGCCATCAATCCCAATTTTAGGGGACTACAAAAATAGCCCAAAACTCCCACCCCACTGCAACAATTTGCTTGAAACATAAGATGATCCAATAGTAGCATAGCAGCACAAAAATGTGGCTCAAAACAAAGTTACACCAAATGGCTCTCATTCATCAGATTTCTGGAGCACATAATTCACAACAGATTTCACCCTTTACACAGATTCAGCTAACACCAATCTATTCACTGAAGCCCAAGTGACATGTTAACCAATGGAATGCTACAAAATAAAGAAAATCTGAAAATTACTCCAATTCATCAACAGCCTAGACTAGATACGAAAATCCATACATATTAGGGAGCCCGAATTAAAATGAAAAGGACGTAAAGACAAGATTAACTGGCAACGGGGTGTGGAGGCTTTTTCTAAAAAAGGCTCAAAATTAACCTTGAGGAAATCTGCGAGAAAAATGTACACAAAAGGCATTGTTCAATTATTTTTGTCAAAGGTTAGACCTGTTGCTCAAAGATTCTGTTGCTACGCACGCCAAGGCAGAATAAGTCTTATCCAAATATACTGCATTTGTTTTGCATGTTAACATTACCGGCAATCATTGTTAACTAGAGTCTCAATCTCAAGCATCATTTGTGAACTTTCATGATTTCTAAATAATAGCAATAATGGATTTATCAGAAATAGTATTTCAGAAAACATCACAATTCATTCACGTTTCTAACTTTGTACAATTGTTTTTTTTAAAAAAAAAACAGCCCCTGCATCTTCCTGATAATAAGTTCCTCACAGCACAACAATTTCCACCTTCTGAAGAGAAAACTAGGGTATGCTGATATAGAAATCGCAGCTGCAGGAATCATACCCCGTGCCTTGGACTCTCACTTTCAACAGCATCTCCTACTTCAGCTTGATTTCGGGGGAAAGCTGCCGGTTAGTGGTTCGGATCCTAAAACAAAAACTCAACGGGAACGTTTCGACTGAAAGTTTATCTGCACTTTGTGAAGTTATTCCCACCGTAGTTTTACCCTTTGTTGCCTGTGAATTCAGTCGATGCACCAGCTGTTCCTGCGGTTGAGCCTGCCCTGCGACATGCAGTCTGGTCACTTTCCTGCCAGCTTCCCATCTTTACACCACCCTCCTCCAAAGACCTTTGACATGCAGGAAGTAGACACAATAGACTGAAAATAACAGTCACCAGCAGCAGCAGAACACTCAGATCAACCATGGCTATGTAAAAATAAATCCATCGTCCCATCCAGAGTCGGCTTCAATCTCACACCATAAAAGAGACCACCACCAATCATTGCTGCCTTCCAACATGTCCAGTAGAAGGTGCTCCCCTCCCCCTACTGAGGCAAAAGCTGCACGAACAATGATACAGAATTTTTAATTCAGTTGCAAACTGATAGTGTAATCAATTTAAAAACTATTACTCAACTAAAAGAAGAGATGCAATGAGAAACATGAAATACAGATTATGAAAGCTTTGCCACTGAAATCAGATGCAATACAACTTTCAAAAAGAAAATTAGACAAATACTTGAGGCAGGCCAAAAAGAGTGAGTAGACGGGAGAATTAGTTTTGCGTTACTCTAGTGAAGAATTGGGCAGATCAAGTGATCAAATGAAAAATCAAATGGGCCCGTTTTGCTATAAAATTCTTGTGGTTCTATAAGTAGTTAATCATGATTTTAAAAAAGTTAACTGGATATCTTGTTGATTCATCTCAACACCGAACTGACCTTGCCAACTCAATGCCATTCAATGCGAACCGGTTCCCTATGCTCCCACTTTGGCTCATTTTTACAGCAGAGCACAACAGCAACAAAGACTAGAACGATCACATGTAGCCAGTTGCTGCAAATGTCACTGTTGCAACTTTGCAAGACAGCAACCACTGGCGCACCAGCCTGTGGCGTGATCATTACCACCACTGGCAGTCAAGTTCACTCACTAAAATTATGGCATTGTTCACCAGCAGAGCTACAATATAAACGGGATACAAGTCTGATAATATTACCCTGCTCAAGAACCAATCTGAGAAACCGATGTGTGGACGTTACACTAATTTACAACATGGAATACCGCAGTTAACCTGGCAGAAGAAGCAATGAAAATATAAACAAATAGCACGTGGCTCACAAAAAAAAGTTTGTTTCATTCTAACCGAGCATTATTTAAGTGCAACTTGTTTTCATTATATTTGGCTACAATAAATATTACGGTTGTGTTGCTGTAATTTAGTAAATCACTGGAGGTGCATCACTGATGCGGAAACCTCATTATGCTTGAATTTCCATCTATCTTTCCATTCCCTTTTCACTTAATGAGTGCAATATGGTACATTTATGAGCATTAACAGATGTTTATGTTATATTAAAACAAGTGCTTACATTAGTTATGCCTGAAAAGAACAGGAAATTACAATAAGCAGCCCTTGTGCCAGTCTGTGTTTAACAGCTTCTTGCTTCAGTCTATTTCACAATCAATTTCCTAATTGGCACCAAGATTCAGCATCAAGAAAGGATTTTAACTTAATCTGTGGCATTTTAAAGAAACTGTGGTTAAAAAGTGAACCAGAAAAGGAATACTGCAAACAAAAAAAGCCTTGAAATGTCTCAGGCAATTTCATTTGATTTGCTTATGAAAACTATTAATATCTTCAGAGGAAAATGACGCTCCTACCTGGAGTTGCGTTGGCAAAATTAGATTAGGGATCTTCTCAGAAGGGAAAATAATTTAAGAAGTAGTTTTCTTGATTGGGCATTAACTTCATAGAGGTGGACCAAACTGAGGATACTCTGGTGTTGGAAATACTCAGCGGGACAGGCAGCATTTGTGGAGAGAGATAATACGAGGGAAACAAAGTTAACGTTTCAGGTCTGTGACCTTTTATCAAAACCCTTCTGCTGAAAGGTCACAGGGCTGTAAAGTTAACTGTTTCTCTCTCCATAGTCCGCTTCATAATCTGTTGCATATTTCAAACATATTCTGTTTTTATTTCAGATTTTCAGCATCCGTAGTATTTTGCTTTTACGCTGAAGACACATTTCTTTTCCACCCAGTCCCAGCAGCAGACGTTCCAAAGTCAAGTACATCATGGTTAATGCACTCTCACTTTCAACAGCATCTCCTACTTCAGCTTGATTTCAGGGGAAAGCTGCCAGTTAGTGGTTCGGATCCTAAAACAAAAACTCAATGGGAACGTTTCGACTGAAAGTTTATCTGCACTTCCTTTACTATCACAAAATTTCCTTTACTATCACTAGCAATATGCTTCAGTCCCAGACTCAGTCCTTACTAAACTGGTGTCCATAAGACATAGGAACAGAATTAGGGCACTCGGCCCATCGAGTCTGCTCCATCATTCAATCACAACTGATAAGATTTTTATCCCCATTTTCCTGCCTTCTCCCCATAATCCTTGATCTCCTTATTGATCAGGCATTATCTATCTCTATCTTAAAAGACAATCAACGACTTGGCCTTCACAGCCCTCTGTGGCAATGAGTTCCACAGATCCACCACCCCCTGGCTGAAGAAATTCCTTTTCCTCAGTTTTAAAAGAGCTTCACTGTGAGGTTGTGCCGTCTAGTCTCTCCCAGTACTGGAAACATCCTCTCCATGTCCACTCTAGGGCTCTCAGTATTCTGTATGTTTAAATTAGATATTAGATGTTGGTGTTTCAGTTTCCCATGTTGCCATCTTTTTAGCTTTTCCAAGTAAAATTGTCAGTCTGACGCTGAATTAGTTCTGGTCCATGTACTTTCACCTGTAAGAATGGGTGGAAACTGGACACATTTCTAAGATCCATTTGAGAGAGAGGTCATCTTGGAGATGTGAAACTCAGTTCAAAATATTCTCATGAGCTAGTAGATTCATCTTTCAAATTTCTATTTGCTTTTAATTTACATTATTGTATTTGCAGGAAAATATACACCTGTGTTTGAACTCTCCTCCGATATGTATGTCAAAGTAACTTTGGAATCATTGCCTAAAACACCATTGCTAACTATCAGCATTGCAAAAATTACAATTAATTTTTTTAGTATTATAGGGATTGCATTTTGTAATGTGTCCAACTATAATTGGACCCAACGATTTACTGTAACTTAAGCAGATTCTATTTTTGTTGCATGGAATTTTTAACCAATGTTTTTGTGGTTTGCTGTTAATGATTCTTTGCATTTTCCCATGAAAACTACAAAACTATGCTCTTAATTATTTGTTTGCATTTGTAGAAATCTGTGTGCCTTATGCTGGAAAGGAACCCAGACAAATTCTGCATTGTGTTACACAAAAGAATCTACACCTTTCAGTTATCTAGGTGTCATTAAGTGCTTCGCAATCAATTTGCGTGCAACCAGACCTTCACTAATAACTAATGAGATTTGCGACGTGTTCAATTTTTGATGGTGTTGGATGAGAGATAAATGCTGGCCAAGGTATGTGGAAAACAATTAACATTTTTTGAATTTGAAAATTCACAATGCAATTGCTCACATTCAAATTGTCAATGAGCCATGCATGGCTAGTGGCCAACTTAGCGGACAACAATTCCAATGACCTAAGCCGATACTTGAACATCAATTAGGTATAAATGTTTCTGATATACTGAAATTTCATAGGAAACTGCCTTTGCTTATGAAAGTTCTGTCCAGGTCCCCCCATGCCAACACAATAACTAATAAGGCCCACCAACACCTCTACTTCCTCAGAAGACTAAGGAAACACGGCATGTCAGCTACAACTCTCACCGACTTTTACAGATGCACCATAGAAAGCACTTTTTCTGGTTATATCACAGCTTGGTATGACTCCTGCTCTGCCCAAGACCAGAAGAAACTATAAAAGATTGTGAACGTAGCACAATCCATTTTGCAAACCAGTCTCGCATCCATTGCCTCGGCAAAGCAGCCAGCATAATCAACTCTCTTGCCAGGCAGACTCTCTTCCACCTTCTTTCGTTGGGAAAAAGATACAAAAGTCTGAGGTCACCAACCAACTGGCTCAAGAACAGCTTCTTTACTGCTGCCATCAGACTTTTGAACGACCCTACCTTGCATTAAGTTAACCTTTCTCTATAGTTATGATATAACATTACATTCTTCACTCTCTCCTTTCCTTCGCAATGAACAGTATGCCTTGTCTGTATAGAAACAATATTTTTCACTGTATCCTAATACATGTGACAATAATAAGTCAAAAAGTTCAAGATTAAGACCTATCCACAAGCAGCAAATAGTTCTTCAGTCTGTAGATCATATAACTTGCAGAAGTTTGATTTTACATGCTAGTTTCTTTGAAACCGTGATAATTTTACTGGTTAAATGCCAATTAAAATCGGTCAGTTATGGGATATTTCAATAGTAATGTTTCAATTACTAGCATGTGCCAAACTAGCAAGTTCATAGATAAATACGTTAGATCCTCAATGGTTGACCCATTAAGAAGGCTTTGTTTTTGAAATTCAAAACATGTATTGTTTAAATGTAATGACTATTACACAAGAACCGAACTGGATTTTGTTTAATTTGCTGACAAGTGTTGAAAGTAAAACAGGCCACAAAATGGCATTGAAAGTATTCAAACGTTGAAGTAGAACAAAGATTTCCATGGTTAAAACCATAATTGGCTGGCCGTTGAAAAGATGTTTGATCACCATACAAGCCTGCTTTAACAACAAAACAGGCGGGGCAGTGCTATGGTCCCACGTTACCTGCTTTGCACTGCTGCAAAAGGACAAAGGTTAATTTTTTATATCATTTCTGTCAAATCTACAGCAAAGAACTGCATTAATTGAAAATAACGTTGAAGCCACTGTTACACTAATTTATTGTAGCATCTTGCTGCTTTCAGGGCACATCTTGTTTGTAACAGTTTGTATCTATTGTTTTAACCTGTATATAAATGTGGTGGTATTTCCTGTCTTATGGGAAGCTGAGAGAAAGTGGTAATTAGTTCCTACGATCTGTGAAGTGATACGAAAGAGCACTTATTATCCTATGACATGTTATCCTCTTATGGCATTTGCATGGTACAGCTTGCAGTTGGCAGAAGACTTGGTCTATCTTTTTGTCACAAGCTATAAATGAATGTATTGAGGAAAAGCCAACAACTGAACAATTGTCATTCAAGCGTTATCCCAAACTTGATTTCAAAATGCCACTTTAATGAGAGGACAGAATCTACACTCCGAGATGATGTGCCACAGATCAACATTTGTCACCCAACTGTGAGCTATCATGTTCTATTTGGTTTTGGAATAATGCCTGAACTTTTAGGTCTTCTTGGGGTGGCACTGCTGTTAGCACTGCTGCGTCACAATGCCAAACACCTGGGTTCGATTCTGGCTACGAGTGGTTGTGTGGAGTTTGCACATTCTGTGTCTGCGTGGGTTTCCTCCAGGTGCTCCGGTTTCCTCCCACAGCCCAAAGATAGATAGTTAGGTGGATTGGCCACACTACGTTGTCCCTCAATGTCCACGGAAGTGTAGTTTCAGTGGATTGGCCTTGGAAGATGTGCGAGGTTGCAGGGATAAGGCGGAGGATGGGCCTGGGTGGGATGCTGTTTTGGAGGGTCAGTGCAGACTCAATGGGCCAAATGGCCTCCTTCTACAGAAAGTATTTTATGGGATTCTATCAGCTGTATAACATTATTTAACCAAGTAAATTTGTACCACAAACAAGAGTGAACTGTCCTGTCTTGTTCCACTTTTCTTCAAATCAGGGACTGTACATGCAAGTTTAAAGACAACAGCAGCGAAATACAATGCTTTTATTTTACTGGTAACAGGTTTGAAGGTCTAATATATAGTTTAATTCAATTATGACCTGTTATTTTTAAACAAAGCTAGATATTAAAGATTTTGAACAAATCTTGCCACCCTGTTAAAATGCAAAGATGTCCATTTAAGAATCAGCATTTGAATGAGTCAAAAAGAAAGTTGTCTTCATAAATGGAAAGGTTAATGTTAGCTAGCTACCATTGCACAAAGGAAAAAAATAGGAGCTGCGAAACAGTTCCAGCGATAGATAAGTGCATAGATTTTTAGTGTTTCATCATGTTTGCAGACCACACTTAATAAATATTTTATGTTGTATATTTGTGTGTTGAATGTATGACTTTTTTTTTATATAGTCTGTTGTGCTGTTCCACAACAACACGCATTAATATATCAACATTGAAAAATATCCAAAGAATCCTACAGAATCAGAGAAAAATTGACAAGAAAAAGACATTAGGAAGAATGGCTAAGATCTTTAAAATAAGAGAAATTGGTACTGAGGCAAAGATGTTTCAGGAAGTCAAGAGATTACTGATAGCTAAAATAGATCTGGTTGGAATCTAAAAAGAATCTCAATGTATTTATTTTCCAAGTATATAATGGAGGCAAAGCAAGGGGGTGTGTTGGTTGGACGGTGGGTATGTTGCAGGGGGAGGAAGGGTGGCTGCTGCAGTAGGTCTTTGTTCATTTCTGCTGGACATGTACAGTAAGCTAATGGAAGGAGCTCTCCAAAAATCTGGAACGCTAATACATCCAAAAATGGTGACCCAGAAATCAGCTGCTAAACTCGCCACAGTGACATTATGTAAAAGATAATTCACCAGGATCTCTTCAGAAGTGGTCAGGCAACATGTAGGTGTATAATTTTTTCTTCCCAGAAGTATTGAACAATTTATATTGTAGTGAAGTACATTGCATAAATGCTAAGTATCCATTTGTCTCATCACCACATTAAGCCCTACCCTACGTAAATAATTTTTCAAATCTTCGTTATAATCACTGCTTCCAATGGATTAACAGGATTAAACATGGTGCAAGATAACTTACTTCGCGCATAAGTCCAACATTTAAAAAGTTGCTGGATTGGAGAAGCGCGAATCATTGCAAAATCTGAGCTTTGACTAAGTCCATGCAGTTGTTGTGCAGTTCCGTAAGCCATTAGCATAAAACATATTCTTGCTTTAAGGAGATGTAGCTGAGTAGCTTTCTTAAACACATAATCAAAGGAAATTGGAAACTGTTGCATCAATTCAATTTGACAACAGAGCCTCCGTTATGAATGAAAGCTCATGGTGTCACTACTTAAAAGTTTCTTAAAGCTTATTTATTTATTCTTGTCACAAATAGGCTTACATTAACTTTGTAATGAAGTTACTGTGAAAATCCCCTAGTCTTCACACTCCAGTTCCAGTTTGGATACACTGGGGAAGAATGTAACATGGCCAATTCATTCAACCAGCATGTCTTTGAGATTGTGGGAAGAAACTGGAGTACCTGGAAGAGACTCACACAGACATGGGAAGAACATGCAGACTCTGCACAGACAGTGACCCAAGCCAGGAACTGAACTGGAGTCATTGACGCTGTATGGCAGCAGTGCTAATTATTGTGCCACCATGCCACCCTGTTACCCCAACATTCCTCATTAGCATTCCAGATTTTTGTTTAATATCTCCATTGCGATAGTCTTTAAAACTCATCATTCTAATTATTGAACTTGTTTGATGTTAGTGAGCGTCAATATCAAGACTTTGTCAGATCAAGACTGAATGTGAAATAGGATAAATCTCAGAACAGATACTGAAGATCCATAAAATCCCCACAGTGCAAAAGGAGGAGGCCATTTGGCCATCGAGTCTGCACCAATCCCATTCAGGCCCTATTCCCACAACCCCATGTATTTTCTCTGCTAATCCTCCTGACACTAAGGTCAATTTAGCATAGACAATGGGAGACAGAGGAAACCCATGCAGACACAGGGAGAACATGCAAACTCCACACAGACAGTGATCCAAGGCTGGAATTGAACCTGGGTCCCTGGTGCTGTGAGACAGCAGCGCTAACTACTGTGCCACTGTGCTGTCCCAAGATAATTAATGTTGCTTCATCAAATTCTTGAAGTACTTTAGTTTCTGAACCACTCCATTTCATTACATTAGTGGCAGTAACAGCAACAAATTATATTCATATGACATTTTTAAAGTAATCAAATGTTCCAAGATGCTTCACCAGAGCAGAATACGAAGTATAAAAACTATTTAAGGAGACACCAGGTGCAAACTGCAGAGTAGCCCTACAATACAATTACTGGATTAAAAGGAAAACAATAGGACATTATTCCAACAACTATACTATTGTAAGTCATGAAGCCACTTTAAGAATCATACTTCACATTTTTTTTAGCCTCTTTTATTATATGACACTGACTAAAAGACTTCACGAGGTAAGTATCTATCATATTTGTAAATATTCTGTTTATTAAATGAATAGTTGTAACAAATAGAAAGCAAAATACAGCAATGAAAGCACTCTGAAACAAGAGCAGAAGATGCCAGTAACAGGCCAAATCATAGTATCCTATAGTGCAGGAGGCCGCCATTCTGCCCATCAAGTCTGCACTGACCATAATCCCACCCAGGCTCTATCCTCTTAACTCCATGCATTTACCCTAGTCTCCTTGCCACTGAGGGGCAATTTAACACAGCCAATCCACCCAACCTGCGCACCTTTGGATCACAAAGGATCTTGGGAGAGAATCTTTCTGATTTCAGACTTTTTTTTAAAGAACTGAATGTTAGGACAGGCACATTAATACAATGGAAAAATGGGAAGGGGTAATGACATATTAAATACAGATGAGGGAAATTATCAAGGGTAATTAGGGATGGATAATGAATGCTGGCCTAGCTAGCGAAGCCCACATCCCTCAACTGAGAAAAAACAACACTGTTAACAGATAATCCCAATCCAGCAATGGAACGTAGCATTGATATATTGCAGAAACAAACCACGGAAGTAGGGAAATTCAGAAATCATCACAGCAAATCCTTTCACAATTCCACACCATCATGTCAAGTTATTAACAAACATACAAAAATATCATATGGCAAACACTTAAATCCAAAGATGATGATGAAAGCATTAACAACAACACTGACAGTGGCTGAAGAGCCCAATTTCTCAAACAACACTCCTTGTCACAAATGGATGCAGAAGTCAATTACAACAACAGCTTGCAGTGATGGAATATGGTAAAACATGTCAAAACACTTTGCAAGTGCAATAAACAATTAAAATCTGCCAAGAACCAAATTAGTTTATTTATTAGTGTCATGAGTACACTTACATTAACACTGCAATGAAGTTACCATGACAAGGAGACGTGAGGGCAGACAAGCAAAATCTTGGTCGTAGTGGTAGGTGTTAAGCATTGTTTTGAAGGAGAAGAGTGAAAGCGAGAGAGGTGTAGAGATATAGAGAGAAAATTGCAAAGCTCAGGGCTCAGGCAGCTGAAAGTGGAGTGCTGAAAATCACTTGTATACAAAAGACTAGAATCAGAGAGCTGCCCGAGAAGGGGAGGGGGTGGGGTGAGGATAAACCGTTGAGGCCATGGAGGAATTTCAAAACAAGAGTTAACGGAGACAGACAACAAAGGTCACCTTGTATGCTATAAACATAAAAAAACTATAAACAAGCACAATAGTACACAATACTATAAAGTGGCATACTATTAATAAGCACATAAAGGCGAAGCCTTGAATGATTTAACATACGTATTTACATTCTTTGACCTTAATTTTGCTACTCTTGAGAGATATTTAGATAAACAAAAACATTGCACTGCATCACCCAGTTATAGTTTTTGAATACAATTTTTCCTTACAATATTCTTCTTTATCTATCATACAACTGAGCATATTTTGGCATTAGAATTGCAAATTACCAGAGATTTATAAAACAATTTATAACTGCTAAATTCTGCGTACTGTTGTCCCTTTTTGAATCAGACCAGCTACTTGGAAAATCAGTAACAGGAAACTAGCACCAACACACAAAGCCTCACTGTTATTGCATTCTCCCAACTGCAGCACAACATGATGGCGAAAGATTTTTTGCTCAATAGAGAAAAGAATGCTTATAAAATGCTACCTTAGCCCATCAGAACTTCTTTATCCATAATCCTTCTGAAGCTTCATTAAGTCCCCAGTGAGAGAGAGTGTATCACCATCACTGAAAGATGAGAGGAAAAAGCCCTACCTCCTTTAGCTCT
This sequence comes from Sphyrna mokarran, assembly GCA_024679065.1. Classification (NCBI taxonomy): domain Eukaryota; kingdom Metazoa; phylum Chordata; class Chondrichthyes; order Carcharhiniformes; family Carcharhinidae; genus Sphyrna; species Sphyrna mokarran. The sequence continues at coordinate 151,779,147 of JAGIQG010000001.1, forward strand.
GTTACATCCAATCAATAAAAACAAGCATTACAAAGCAAGTGAAGTCTAAAGGGAATTCTTCCATTTTCCAGGCACTACTTAGCTCCTCCACCCCTCTGCCCTCTCGACTCGATACAACAGGGCACACTGAACGCTGTACTACCAAACATTCCTGCTCCTCATCCAGAATTACACAGCAGACCTATGCAAACCTGCAAGCAAATATTTGAAAAGAACAACTGGGAATCAATGAGAAAGGGTTTAGTGTTGAGTTGGAAACTAAAGAAAATGATACATTATAGCACCAAATTCCATTCCCTGTTGTGTGGGTTAATTAAGTTTTTCTCATTTACGTTAATTGGAAATCTCTTTTGGTCTAGGAAATAGTCAACAGAAACATTTAAACATTCTGTCCAATGCATTTATCTTCAACTCTTCCGTTTCACCCTTTTCAGATTTCCTAATTTATCATTGCTTTACCTGATCCTGAACTCCCATCCAATTGCTCTAAAACAACTCACACGTTTAAAATTAGAAAACACACAGGCCGGAATTTTACAGCCTCGCCTGCCCTTCAATGGAAATGGCTTCAATGGGAATTCTTACTGACAGTGATGAGACCAGAGGATCCCACTGCCAGCGAATGGTTTGTGGACCCCAGCTGTTGAGAAAAATGTTGAGAAGTGGCGAGAGAACCTCACCCATTATAACAAAGATAAAACAGAAAAAAACTTAGATTGGGGGGTGGGGGGCAGCAGGTAGATGAGGGAGAGAAGTAGAAGATAAAAAGAAAAGATGAGGGGAAGCGTGTGTTAAAAAGTCAGAAAAAGTGGGAGTTATGAAGAGACAGATACCAGAGAAATGGGCACAGATCAAAAGAGAGAAATCATGATGAAAATCAAATCATACAAAGTATAAGCACTTTAGCGAAACCATTATTTTCTACGTCAGAGGTTAACTAATGAAATTAATACTTACATATTCTTAACATCAGGTTGCATAGCTAGATTCCTAAATACCTTAAACCTTTATTTTGTCAACATTTTACAGATTTCGATTCTTGATTCGGGGGAAGAGGAAGACTCTAAAGAGAGAGAAAGTCCACACCCAAATGGGGAAATGTAATTTTCTGAAGTTGGGAATACAACCCATCATAACTTCTGAGCATCACATGGCCCATAATTTCAATTTCAAAACAGTCCCCAAAATAACTTTACCACTTTAATTATCAAGTTAGAGCAATGTTTTGAGACTTAGTTTTAGAACTACTGGTCAGCTGAAGGAATGAGTAAAGTTCTATTTTTCTTTTCAAGTCGCAACATATTTCAGAATTTAAATTCAATAACACAATGACATTCACTACATTGTGGCAACTTATCCGATCCATAAAAAGTGAAAAGAGGAAAAACACTTGTGCTTAACTTGCGTGCTGCACTATTAACTTCAGAAGCACACAACAAGCATGGATAAAAATCTGATTCTGATATCAAGAGGAACCAACAATCTTCAAAAGGTCTAGTTTTGCTGTCCCTAAAGGATCTTGGAGAATGTTTCATGTCCTCTTGGCACATTATTATATTTAACAATTGGTGTGCACAAAGCATATAGCATTCTACTCAACCTATAGAATAGAAGATGTTGCTCAAGAACAGAATCATGTGTATAAGGGCTTGTTGCAAATTTATATTAACACAAGGGCATGCAGTGCAAAACCAAACGAAATGCAGTGAAAACAGAAGTGTGGTACGGATAGACATGTGTTGCATATTATTCTGTACCGTTAAGAAAAACATGCACTTATATAGTAATTTTCATGATCACAGGTCTCAAAATGCTTTGCAACCAATTAAGTACTTTTGAAGCGCAGTCACTGTGGTAATGAAGAAATGTGGGCAGCCAATGTGCGCAGCAAGCTCCCACACCAGCAATGTAATAATGACCAGATAATCTTTCTTTGTGATGTTGATTGAAGGATGAATAATGATCAGGACATAGAGTCAGACAGGTTTACAACATAGGAACAAGCCCTGAGGCTTGTCTGTGCCACCCAACTTTTACCATTAAGCGAATCCCAACAGACCACATTTGGCCCATATCCCTCTGTACCTATCTTACTCATGTAACTTTCTAAATGCTTTTTTAAAAGATAAAATTGTAACCACCTCTACCACTACTTCTGGCAGCTCACTGCAGACACTCCAGACTGTGTGTGAAAAAATTGCCTCTGTATCCTTTTGTATCCCTCCCCTCCCGCCTTATATTTATACCCCTTACTTTGGGCTCTCTTCGGAAAAAGATGTTGACTATTTACCTTATCTAAGCCCCTCATTATTTTATAGACCTCTAAGATTACTCCTAAGCCATCTATGCTCCAGGGAAAATAGTCCCAATCTATCCAGCCTCTCCTTCTAACTCAAACCATTAAGTCCCAGTAGCATCCTGGTAAATCTTTTCTGCACTCTTTCTAGTTTAATAATATCATACATGATGCAAAAAACAGACTGTACACTTATTTCCAGTCCAACGGTTCAATCCAAACCATGCCAAGCATTTTAATTTTAGAAGAATTTCCATTGCAAAAAGTTAAGTTCCCAAAAAGAGGCATAAATTGAACCCAGATATGAAGCTGTGCTAAATTGAATATGGATTTTTTACAGGTGCATACACTAAGTAGATTAATAGAACAACATTTTGTAAAAACGAATTTACAAAACATTAAAACATTTATATATACAAAGTGGATCAGATAGTGATATAAATAATATTCTTGCTCAGTTTTTCTTGCAACATATTTACACCTCCTGTTTAATTAAGGAAAATGTACTTATCATATGAATGCAAGATACAATATTGCTCATCAGATCCTTTCAAATGTTACCCTATGTGGCAAGAGCTCTGGAATACTGCACCACGTGCTCCATTTTGTGTTCACTAATGCAATGAGGTAATCTATGTGGTTTCAAAATGCAATCCAACTCACAGTCCATTATGTCAATCCCCTGATGGAATAAAGTATCAATGCTCACAGAAGCTGATTAGTTTATTAATACTAGCCCAGAATCTAAAAGATACAGCATCATTTAGAAAAGTGACATTTACACATATCAAGTTTATACTAAAAAAAAAAATCACATTTTGATGAAATGTGTACAGTTTTATTTCATATGAAAGGTGATAACCGGAATACTACTTATCAGGACATCTAATTATCTCCCTTTCCTTTTAGGGACTATTGCATCATTAAGAATCCCATTAATCAAGATTTTTCTCTTTACAAAGATGCATTTCCTACTTTTATCTTGAATAGAACCTTTTGCTATTGTGTAGTTACAAACATAAAATTACAAAATTTTGCAACACACAGTGCTTCGGCTGAGCCTTAAAACAATTATAAAGTCCCATTACACTTGTAATGTGGTCCCTCAAAAATAATGCATTTTGTGTCTTCATATACAAGCAGCCTGTGGACCAATGATGCAACTGGTTCCAGAAAACTGCATCTCATGTTGCAACCAATTTTCTTACAAGAAAACTATTATTAATGGGGGATTAGTTCTTGAATCAAGCCTAATATCCCATTTTTGTCAAAATAATCTAGAAAAGTTATATTCAATTATAAAAAAAGCAAAAAATTCTAAAATGTAAGTCTTAGGAAAAAGTTTAGAGGCAAAACAATTCACCAACTATCCGAAAAGCAGGAGAATGTGTGGAGTCGGGGGATGAGCAGCACAGAACCTTGATGCACATGTAATAATGTTTGAATTTGCTCACTGGTGCAGCGTTGTAAAGTCTAAACCAGATTTGCAAATTCAAAACAGGGCATTAATTTATAAATTTTGTAACCACCACTCGTCATAACTCAAACGTAGTAAAGTCGAGGACTGCTTATACTTACATTTCATAAGGAAAAATATTGAGTACACGTCTACAGCTTTGTAACAAATCACTGTCCCCCTGCACTTGATGGTAATTACTCGTTTATCTATGTCATGGGTTTAAATTCACAACTACGTGGAAAGTGTTGGTTAGCGTTTGCCAATTTCTTGCTCATGATTTGGAAAGCTTTGGGTTTTTTCCCCACAATATTGTCAGTACAGATTAATGTCTGAGTTGTAATTTCTAACCATTACTGGTATTGATTGACACTTAACATTTTAGTGCTGTGGCAGCCAACTTGTTGATTAACTATTCTATCAATTATTCAAGTGATGTATTCAAATATTTGGATACACAAAATTATTAAAATGGTGCAGTAAAACTTCCTGGTGAAAAACTGGATTTGAATCAATACATTACATCCAGCTAGCCAAATGGAATTTTTCAGCTAAAGACCATATACTTTCCATCTCATTACTTAAGATAACAATACACTGTTACACTCCACTACCTTTTACCATCTGGATGATTCTAGTACATTGAGGATACCTCATAAGCAAAGTTGAATGGGTACATGACTTTTTCCACAGTAAAACTAATGCATGGTGGAATTTTAAACCACATGATTCAATTAAAAGTTTTATTTGTGTCACTGGGAATCACGTCTGAGAAAAAGTTGGGTAAAGGGACAGAAAGCTAAATTGCAATTATTTATCTGTTAGAACCCTGCGTAGTGGCAGCTGAAACTTACAATAAATAGCACCCTGAACTTTCAACTCTTGGACCTTATGTAAGTCGGCTGGTTTACAGGATGGAACACTTCTCTCTTTTGAGCATGATAAAGGTCTTGCAGTACAAGGAGTCTTAACTGACACAATAAAACTGCCTCTAAATGCAGCAATATTATTTGTTCAATAGTTGGGTTAGGTTTTAAAATGTTCCATTACCTTACATTACACTCCAAGTTTGATTAGAAAAGATTGCCATCGCCGAAGAAAATCATGTTTTTCGTCTTTCAAAGCTTAATTATTTATCAAGAGGACACTCCCAAGTTTAGGAAATTTTATGGTGGATATTTGTTCCAGTGAAGCTTATGCTATACAAAGATTTTAGAATCATCATTCACTTAAATCTATGCAAATTATTCACATAATAGGATAACATTTTAATACAAGGCTATTTATGTGTGAATATGCGGCTTTCACACTTAGAAAAATAAAGATTTTTACCTACCACCTAAAGCCAACATGTTCTAAGCAATGTAGGATTAGAGGCAGGGAATCATCTGCACCAGCCGCTAAGAGATGCAACTTAACCCAACAGCACAATGAAAAGTTATTGCATTTTGTTTTCAAAGTGTAACTGCAGCAGATCTGCAGGGCTTTCCCAACTTCTATTAGTCCCAAAACTTGAGTGACTGAGTACAAAGAACAAAGAACAAAACAGTACGGGAAACAGGCCCTTCAGCCCAACAAGCCCGCACCACCACCCCAATGTTCCCACCTCTACTCGCGATCCCTGTCCACGTTTATAGATCTATGGATTAAAAACCAAATTTGAGACAATTTAGGGAGAATTTGTTTTGCCAATTAGCCTAAGGGCACATCTTTGGGATGTGGGAGGAAACCGGAGCACCCGGAGAAAACCCACGCAAGCACGGGGAGAATGCGCAAACTCCCACAGACACAGGCCCAAATCCATGTATCTGCACAGCACAGCATAGTCACTGAGCTGTCGTGTTGCCCATCAAATGGTCCAGGTCAAGCGTACACTAACGATGTGAAGCACTAGGATACTCTCAGAAAAAAAATCCAAGAGCAGCCCTCTCACGACCCATCGCGTGTATGCCCCTCGTTAGACAACAAGGTGGACCAAAGCACTTGTAGGATAAAAACAAGTACATCAATATCATCATCTATTTACACACTTCCCAGGGACTCCCAAGGCTCATGATCCCTATTTTAAATCAGTTTTCTATACCCCTCCATTCCCATTCTGTTCATGTGCCCATCTAAGTATTTCTTAAATAACTCCAGAGTACCTGCCTCCACCACTTTACTTGGCAGTGCATTCCATACCCCCACCACCCTCTGTGTGAAAAAACTCCCTCTAGCATCCAAATTATACCTTACCCCCCTCACGCTATTCGAGTCCATCCTAGGAAAAAGCTTAACCCTGTTTACTCTATCTATACCCCTCATAATCTTGTACACCTCTATTAGATCTCCTCTAAGTCTACGTCTTTCTAAGGAAAACAGTCCCAATTTGCCTAATCTCTCCTCGTAACTCAGATCTTCCATACCAGGCAGCATTCTGGTAAACCTCCTCTGCACTCTCTCCAGAGTCTCCACGTCCTTCCGGTAGTAAGGCGACCAGAACTGGACGCAGTATTCCAAATGAGGTCTAACCAACGTTTTATACAACTGCAACATTAAAGGCCAGCTCTTGTACTCTATACCTCTTCCTATAAAGGCTAGCATACTATATGCTTTCTTCACAACCTTCTCCACTTGCTCTGCCACCTTCAGAGACTTGTTCACCTGCACCCCCAGGTCCCTCTGCATTTCTATACTCTTAATAGGTCTACCCTTTGTCATATACCTCCCCCCTACATTCTTTCTCCCAAAATGTATCACCTCGCATTTATCAGGATTGAATTGCATCTGCCATCTATCTGCCCAAGCTACCAGCCTATGTCTTGCTGCATTGCCTGACAATGCTCCTCCCTATCCGCAAGTCCAGCCATCTTTGTATCTTCTGCAAACTTGCTGATCACTCCACTTACTCCCTCTTCCAAGTCATTTATATATATTACAAATAGAGTAGTATGTATAACAAATGAGATTCAGCACTTCTGCAGTTGGATTGCGATGATATAATGCTTTTAAGAAAGGCATTTCAGTTGTGTTTCTTACTCAAGATCTATGCACTCGGAGTCATAAGCTGGAACTCTACCACAAACCCACCATGGAATCGGCACGGGCAAGGGTTCGACAATGGAAATGTCCATTGACGTTGGGTGCGAAGTTCTGGTCTTGCCTGAGTGAGGCCGTGAACTCCCATCCATTCTGTCTATATACAGCCGCACTATATTGTAACTGCAGCAGCATAATTGGTACAATGTTTGTTTTAATCTGAACTAATACAGTGCTCTTTTTTTTTGTTCTCCCTGAGGATATTTCCGAGTAGGACTTGATAAAGCTGTCTCACAGCTAAGGCCAAATGACTGTGTGGGGCTAGAGTTTTACAGAGAATTCAAAGCAGTCTACTTTTTGGCATCTTTAGAAAGAGATAGCTTTCTTTGTATCTTTTGCTCTCTGAGGTCTGGAGATTAAAATCTGGTAGAGAATAATTTTTTTCTGAGATTCTGCTGTTTTGGGGGTGGAGCTTCCCTCTGGAGGTTGCTGTATGAGAATTAGAAGACATGTATCTGTCTGACTCACTCTCCAGAGCTGTTACCAGGGCAGAAATCTAGTACCTATGTAAGTTTCTTTCTGTGGTTCAAAAGAAGGGATTTATGTCTACGTGGGATACTACTAAATTAGAGCAAAGAGATAACTAGCTATTAAGATATAAACTTTGTCATGTTACCTATTTCAATTGGTAAAAGTTATGATAATTCTTTTTGTTACCTTCTAATTGTGTTCTTAAATAAAGTTTATTTTGATAAAAGCTTTCTAGCATGTCATTGGTTCTAATGCATAGATCTATAAACATAGACAGGGATGACAGGAATCATGGGTAGAAGTGGGAACATCAAAGTGGCAGCGCAGGCTCATTGGGACTAGGGCCTGCTGTTTTGTTCTTTGTTCTTTGGAATCATAGCTGCAGTGAAACACAATGCTCACCCTAATGCCAAAATCAAATGTAAAAGTCATGGTCTAGACTAACTTCATAAATACCTTTTGAGTTTCTGATCTAGTCCTTAACATGATGCAAGTCTCTGTACCTTGTGGACATTGTGACTGTAACTGAAGTCACAAACTAAATTCAGCTGTGTATTCTGGCCAGGTTGACAAAACCACCTGCATGTGAATGAGTTAAAATGGGTTTTGATGCAGAATCGTGGATCCCAACTTCTGTTCTATTCTTGAAACAGGAAAAGTAACACACCTTTCAGTTACTCTTATAGCCTGGTAAGAATATAAACTTATTTTAAGAAAATGGTAGAAAACACCTGTTCAAATGGTGAATTGATGTCACTGGCCATTACATATGCATTCAGTAATAGTGTTTTTATGTATGGAGCAGATGCACCTTAAAAGGATATTAGGCATCAAGGATTGAGTCATTATAATTTAAAATAATAGAATCACAAGGATAGAATGGTATGTTACATTGAAGTTAATTTTGCAGCATAATTTTAAAAAGTAACTGCATATTAATGTGCAAGTGGACTTTTGCAGCTGTGCACAAAATGTGACTGTTTTTCAAATTCATTTTTCAAAAAACATTCCTTCAAAAGTTGCTCCAACATTTTTATCCAACATTTTTATCTTGTCCCACAGTAGGGTTGGAGCTTCTAAGCTCCTTTGTATTCATAGGTTAAGATAATTATTTAAATCGTTGTGCATTTAACATTACAGGGACCAGTAATACGTTACTGATGCAACTCTGATGTTTGGGGTTGGGTGTGAAGAAGGAAAATCTAGTCGTGAATGGTTTCCAAAGATACTGTCAATGCTGCACTATTCTGCCTGGAGATCAGCAATCACTACATCACGCCAATAATGCAGTCTGGTACTTGAAAAGTAGCACACTGGCACTGTCAAGAACTTCAGTATGATCTTCTAAACTGAAGTGACTGAATGCACAATCTAATAGACAAAATGCATGCTCAGACCTACTGACTGAAAATACAGCAACTCATTACTGCAGCAACATGGGTCAAAAACACTTCGAAACACCCTTGTGATCAATTCTTGTGTGCACACTATCAATGGCAGTCCAAATGTGTGAGGAATGTTGTGACAAAACAATAGACAGTATAGAAGAGCTGTGTATCAGAACACTCAAAGAAGCCTCTCTCAGCCAAAAAAAAGGCAAACAACTGAGGTTAGTCAGATCAACTTTACCACAGACTTGAACATTACTTTCTCAGAGGCACCTTTGGATCAGTAATGACTGACATTCATAGAAAATTAGGTTATATCGCCATGAGTCATTTGTAGCACAGCATGGTCCTAAGAATGGACAAGAAATGCTAAATATAAACTCAATTTTGCAAAAGATACTCAGTTAGCCAACTGAAACAGTAGCATATCATTTCCTGTCACTATATTATGACAGAACTTAAATGGTATTGTTAGTCACTCAGTCACAACACAATCTTGAGCACAAACAATAGAATTTTAAAGTAAAATCATGAAACCAGACTTCCATGTGTAAAAGTAGTCAACATTTTTAAGAAGATTAAGTCATTTTAATGTGAATAGTTTCCCTGCATTGGCTTTTTGCTACTAGATCAACACATTTTACCATAAGGTTAACAATTAGCTGCTGGGCAAATCAGATAACTTCTTCAGAAAAAATAGCAACACACGATGTGGGTAAAACTTGAAAATTCTGATCCTGTAGTTAAATCCCTCCCTGTCTTCACATTTATGTAACCATCTTCAGCTCGACAACATTACAAGGTATCTGTGCTCCTACAAATCTGGCCTCTTTCGGTTCTTGTAGTATTTGGACACGTGGTTGTTAAACATGGAAATGCAGAAGTTGCCATTAGTAATACCACGCATTCCCAGAGGATGTGAGACTGAGACCCTTAGATCTGATGAGAATTTCTCCTTTTACCTACTATCATTATCAAAAGAATTCAAAAAGGTTATGCCTTGTTAGTGTACAACATTGTGACCACTATGAAAAACTTCTCTGTGCTGGAAAAGGGATCTTATTTTTTTATAATGTCAGATCTTTTCAGTCTGATACATTTTCAAGTTTTAAAAGAATATTTTTGTTAAAACATTTCAGTTTCTAATGTGTGCCCCCCCCCCAATCACTTATTTTACTCTCTGCAAAAATGCCTAAAAAGTGAAAGATAATGGGGATGATTTTCCCATTCTGCAGTCTATTTTTTTCTTAAAAACGCAGTAGGCCAAGGGAATCTCACGGCGGGCGATGTGTGGTATTCACACATACATTCCTGCCACGATGGCGTCTCCCAGTGATGGATTTCTGGCAGCGTCAACTCCACAATGGAAATTGGCAGGGAGGCGCGGAAATTATTTGAATGTCAATTTAAATTGTTTTTAAATAGAATTAGCGGTTCTGGGACTCAAGTCTCCGGGCTCAGTAGCATTTCCCCCCCACCCCTCCACTGCAAGGGTGGGGAAGGGAGGGGGTGTCACACAGCTGGCAGTGCAGGAATTGCGGGACTGCTCAGCAATCAGGAGTCCAAGAGCATTAGGACACTGTGCATGTGCTGCGCCCCCTGAATTATGTTATACACACCAGTGCACACTGCATGAGAGATTCTTCTTTGAACTTGCACTGAAAATAAACAGTGTAAATTACTCAATTTTTCATGTGAATTCAACACAAAATTTTTCTGGGAGAATTCCAGCCAATGAGTGCTTGCTGATATTACATACAAGCGATTGAGATGAGTGAATTCATTTTCAAAATGTTATATCAACCAGCTAGTGCTTAAGTCACTACACTGTCACCTTACAATAATCTCCATCAGTCAAAACTCAGAGTTAACTTGTATATGTTTCCCCAAACACACACACAGCTTTGTTGCAAATCTCAAACCCAAATCACTTTGCCTGTCATAATCAATCAATCAAGCCACATCAACCAGGTTTCATGACATTGACACATTTCCCTCCCTTGCAAGAGAACATGGTACGCAATCAAAAGCAGCAGGGATTAACCAGTGGTGGATTTGCGTGCTTGCGTGCTTTAAGCCCCATGCAGGTGGCTATATATTCATAACTAATCCTCCTCATTATTTCCCAATTCCCCTCAACCCACAATCTCTATTACAAGAGTGAAATAGTCTAAGTTTGCACCTGTCCTACAGCACATTACCAGAATTGTTGAAATGCCACCTGGTGAGAGTAGCAGTGGCCACATGGAAGAGCAGAGGCTGGCTGTCCTCCCTCAGGATAATAGCATTTGTGCTACAACACATTACCATTGCCCTCGTTCTTGCCTGTTAGACACCCAGCCTGGACTGTTGTATTCACGCAGAAATAATGCAATCTGAAGATGATCTTCTTGGTTCAAAAGTTACTCGAGGTTTTTTCCAAGGTCATCTTCACACAGGACATGGAAGAAGGGCACTAAAGGAATGCACGTGTGTTTACAATGTGGTATAATTTATTTATAAATTTGCTGTGGAATGTTTATTTCATATTGCTTTAATTTTTGCATTATGGCCAGGTGGAATTTGCGAAGGTTAGTGACAGAGGCAAGACAAGTAGTGTGGTACTGGTGAGTGGGGAAAGGAGGCTGAAGTTACTGGTGTTACACGTGATTTAGTTTTTCACTAACACTATGGGAAGAAGGGATCTGTCTTGATTACCACTTCCTTTTCTTCCACATCCTGCTCCTCCTCTGCTGGCTCATCAGCATCTTAACTAAGAGAGCTCTCTCTCATCATGAAAGCAAATCTTCAAACCCATTAAGTACTGCAGGACTCCTCAGAACGGTCCACGCAATGGAATAGTTGCTCCACCACGTCAAATGGTCTACTCTGTTTTGTGGTAACATGGCTTTTATTGTATTGCATGCTGCATACGTGTGCATGAATTGCATGGCACAGTTATCATCAGATGGTCAGCAGACAGCTCTGGTCACCCATTATCCACCCTGCAGTTTGATGTGGTGGCTGAAGTACAGCTGGCATAGTAGATTGTCACAAAATGAAGGCATCTTCTGTTGCCAGAGTTCCAGACAGTGATCTGTGTGACATATATATGTGGTCACAAACAAGCTTGACAGTGAGTGAATCACAAAGTTTCTGGCATAGAACAAGCCCACTTGACCCATCATGTCTGTATTGATGGAAAATGAGCAACCCAGCCTAATCCCACTTAGAACGGAATCCTTTTCATTTCAATGCATGTTAGGGCTGACTGACTTTGGCATCTGCAAAGCAATGCAGTCAACATCAAACTGGACCCTGAGGAAAGTCTGAAAACTGTTGTCTTTGCTACTTTTTGGGGACTGAAATAGAGTTATTTTTTGAAAATTTGTCTTTGAACAGAGTATCTTAATGATCTCCTAATTGCAACAGTAGATGGCAAATCGTGAGATCTTGTTATTATCTCAAGCAACAGCTTGGAAGGAGCCAGATCAAAAAATCTGAGTTTAGGCAGTGAAATCTTTGCTGTGATCTGGAGATTGGGAGGTGGGGCAGCAGCAGTTTGCAGATTTCAGTCTCCCTACTGAAGCACTGAGTCTTCAAACACAGGTGAATTACTCCCAGAACACCTTGGATCAATGTGGCCTCCTTCTGAGTGCCCTTCCCTCACTCCTAAGAACTTGTATCATTGCAACCATTCTTATTCTGTTTTAGGTGTGTTGTTGGCATCACAGATTAATATCTGTATTGTCAACATGTATATGGCAATGACCAGGGTTCATTCAGACTTGACACTGTGGCCCTCTTCTCTCTTCACAGATGCCATCAGACATGTTGAGATTTTCCAGCATTCTTTGTTTTTGTCGTATATGGTTAACGATAGGTACACCAGGTATGACCTGCTTTTACAGTAGACTGATGACAAAAACTTACAAATAGAAATAATTGAAAGGTGGGCCTTGCAGATTTCCAGTAAAGGGATTGCGACCATTTCCTTTGGTGACTTGTTTCATTGCAGTACTGTTTTGGGGAAGATAGATTACTGACACACTTATCTTGGAAATATATGGTCTTTCAATTTGAGTGGCTGGCTGTCTCATGTTTGGTCATTTGTACTTGGTTTGGTCAATTCTCACCAATCCATTCTATATATCACAGAACAGACAGTCTATTCTTCTCCTAGTCATGCAGATCTCCCCTCAGCCTCCGTCAACTGGGATTGTTTTCACTGGAAAGACAGAGGCTGATGGGAGACTTGATTGAGGTCTACAAAGTTATGAGAGGCATAGAAGGCGTGGATAGTCAGTGGCTTTTCCCCAGGTGGAAGTGTCAATTACAAGGGGGCACAGGTTCGAGGTAAGAGGCAGGGGAAGTTTAAGGAAGATGTGCGGGAAAGTTTTTCACTCAGAGTGGTGGGTGCATGGAATGCGCAGCCAGAGGAGGTGGTGGAAGCAGACACGTGAGCAACATTTAAGAGACATCTGAGAGGATACATGAATAGGGAGGGAAGAGAGAGATACGGACTGAGTAAAGCAGAAGGCTTTTTTTAGTTTGGTTAGGGCAACATGATTGGCAAAGGCTTGGAGGGCCAAAAGGGCCTTTTCCTATGCTATACTTTTCTTCATTCTTCACATTCCAAGAGAAAGGAAGCCTTGAAGTCAGCAAAATACCCCTTCCGCACCTGTCACACTATGCTTGTAGGCTGTTGCCTTTGAGAGAGCACCATACATATGTATAATAGCATAACACACATCAGAAATCAATCAGCAACTAACACATAACATGGTAGATGATCCATTTCTTTTTGCCCTGCTGGGGAGGCAGGGGTACGTTCTTCCTACTGCTTATTGCATTCAGCTATGCAAGGTTAAGAGAGGCCGTTGGCTGGAATGTTGTCAAACTCCAAAATAGCAGTGCTGGTACCAAAGCAATGCTGCAAGCTGATTGCAGAGTGGACAGATCATGGTGTCATAGAGGGGAAAGGAGAGTGGTGATTAAAAAAAACTTCTCTTTTGATGCCAAGTGGACATTTTCGAAGGTCAGAAAACAGAATGCAAACTACAACATGGTGATATTTAGCACACGGCATCTCGGGGTCAAACATTTCGAACTCTGATTAAACCACCTCAGCACACGACAGGACAAAAATAACACCAATCATACCACATTCACACCTACCAAAAACAAACTGTTAACAATTTAACCAAATAAACCAACCAGCTCTTATTCTCCAAATAGGCGTGACCAAGCAAAGGTCTCAGGTGGTCAGCAGATGAAAAGGTTGCATATTGCCAAATAGAACCAAAGAGAAATTCACTGAAACTTTTCAAATCACATCAGAAATAGAATCTGTCACACACAATCCAATCTTCGCAAACTATTTTAGCATTTAGGTACCAAATGATAATTAAAGACTGAGCACACTTACTCTAACATGTTTCCCAGATTCACATCAGCACTTCAAGTTCTATTTTTAAACAATCATTTGAACAAAGGTGCAGCTGCACTGAAGCAAGCACTGGCCTAAACAGGAAGAGGAAAACCTGACGCCATCATCACTCCTCAGTTCCAATTGCCTTTTCATCATACTAAGCAACTCTGGGATGTACATCAGGTAGATGTGGTAAACAAAGCATTCAAGCATTCATAATTTATTTACCCACTGCATCCCGTTTAAAAAAAAAAACATCCCCACACAAAGAAAGTTTCCAATTTCTGAACAGGACATTACCAGGAATTCTTAAAAAGTTTGGTGGGAGAGATAGGAGCGATTGTAACAAAGATGTGAAGGGCACAACAGAGAAAATGTTAATAGCAACATGAAGGACTGTGGAAGGTGCTGATAGAGCTTAAAAATATGGTAGCAGAATGTGTTACCAGGAGAACAAAAGTCAGTGCTCAGTGAAAGAAAAACTTAAGAGCAACTGAGAGATTGCCCTGCGAGGGATGGGCTGTTGTTATCCATGCATCTGATCATTGAAAGTGTGTGTGTTGGCTTATTTGAATAATCATAGAATTCCTACAGCACAGAAGAGGCATTTGATCCATCAAATCTGCACTGACTCTCTGACAAAGTATCTTACCCAGCTCTCTAACATTTACCATCCATCTAACCTATACAGCTTGGGACAATAAAGGGGCAATTTAGCACGGCCAATTCACCTAACATGCACAGTTTTGGAATAATGAATCCCAGACCATTCCTGACTTCATCACAGCAACCACAACCTCCAAAATTGGCAGTGAGATTCTCTACCCAACAACTTGGGGACAGAAACCTGGCCAATTTCCACCCTGTTATTGAGAGGAAGGTGTGCCATTGGCAGCAACTGTATCATTATTCCTGAAAGTATTTCAGAACACAATAGCAATTTACTCTAGAATAAACTCGCCAAGCCATCAAGGGAATTGCATTTACACTCTTCACTGATCTAAACATATTTCTTCAAAGAAAACATTGTCAGGTCTGTAAGACATTCCGCAGAATTTCGAAGTCTAAGACACAGGATCAACTCAACCATACTTTTCTGAGCCCTGTCCAACATAGCAATTATACTTCAAAGATCAAGAGCTCAAGTTTTATAATTTCCAAAAAAAACCTTCAAAAATGATTATTAAAACAAAAGCTATGCACTGCAGATGCTGGAAATCTGAAATTATAAACAGAAAACTCCTCAAATACCTACATCAGGCAGCATACGCGAGAAAGAAATTCAGATGAGATTGGAGAATCCAGTTCAATGTTTCAGATCAATAATCTTCCAGCAAAACTGGAAGAAATTAGAGATTCAACAGTTTCTAAGTAAGTACAGAATCTGGAAAAGAATGAGATGGAGGTGGAGGGAGGTGCACAGACAGACATGGCAAATTCTCTCAGGATTCAATAAGCTTGCAAAATATTTCCATCATTTTCAAACTTATTAAGTGACCAATAAATGCTACTCATGCACCACTGCACCTGAGCAGAGACATCCTTTCATAGCAAACATAATTCATTTTCCATTCCCAATATGCATAATCATATGATATACAAATGGCCTTTTATGTTCCTCATTCCTATGTTGGATTCATCTGCCATCCCTTGCACCATTTGATTCACTGTTCCAGATTTCCTTTAGCTGCACAGGAAATGGCAAACTTTGTCATCAGAATTGCTTATGAGCTGTTCAGTGAAAACAGCTATCTTTAACGGGCGTCATCCCAGTGAAATGACAAATATTACTTAACGCACAGATCAAGGAAAACTGACTCTCTCAGCTCTGGATTAGGTAGATTTCTCACTTTTCTATCCACTGCTGAAAGATTAGCATTAGGAAAATGCCTGTTCATGCTGTTGATCTATTTTAACTACAAGGTAAATCTCTGCAACTCAATTCAGGAGGGGAAAAAAACAAACCGACGCTGAGGGAGTGGTGCATTGGAAGTTCAGCCTTTTTGATGAAACTTTAACTTTTTCTTTTATCATGTTAAACTTGGCAGAGCTGATAGCATTCTTGACCTGAGTCAGAAGGTCCAGGTAAAGGTCCTGAGCATAAGATTTAGACATGACACTTCACTGCAGTGCTGAAGGAGTATTGCACTGTTGGTGGTGTCACTTTTATAAATGAGATGTTAAACTGATGCTCTGTCTGCCATGCATGTGCACACACATCTGCTTAAATTGAATGAGATATCCTTTTTAACCCTGGCCTCTGGTTAAAACACAACAATCATTTGTAGATCTGCCTTCATATTATTCATCTTCTTAGAAGAGAAGCTAAGAATGTAAAGAGAAAACTTGACAATACTGTGCTATTATATTCAAGCTGCAATGAAATTTATTGATTGACAATGGTCAAGTCTCACTGCACATTAATAAGCAACTAAGTAAAGCTATCATCTTCAACACTAAGGGATATTAGGTGTGGAATCAGAAGGAAATTAATTTAAAGAAAATAATCATTTTTAGTAACACGAATGACTGCCACTACAGATAGGTGATCTAAATTGCTTTAAGCCAAAACTTCAGACTGAACCGTATTTCCTTTTATGCTTTCACTGCTTGACTGATTTTCACAATTGTCTCCTTCATCATTATAAAGAGAAACATTATAAATTAAAATATACAGTCACATCATAGAATAACATCAAGGTTATTTTCTCGTCATGACATATGGGTTTCTATACCAGTAGGCTGCAAAGTGCTAGAATGCACAACAACTTATTAAAGATAAAATTATTTTAAAGATATATAATTTTCCTGTCAACAGTTAATCATCATTGTAACAGCACTATCATTCATTAACATGGATACAGACTACTGATTATATTACAGAATAGTATAATGAATACATAGTTGAATACATGGAAACCCACCACTTGGAAGTGACCCCCAAGATACTTACGATCCTAATTTGGAAATGTATCATTGTTCCTTCACAGTCGCTGGGTCAAAATCCCTCCCTAATGGCACTGTGGATGCACCTACATCACAGGGGCTGCAGCAGTTCCAGAAGTCAGCTCACCATCATCATTTTCTTGAGGACAATTAGAAATGGGCAATAAATACTGGCCAAGCCAGTGATGTCCACATCCCATGAATAAATTTTTAAAAATGTTGGGAAAATTAGTATGCCAGAAGAAAAATGTACCAGGTTAATCTGTACTAGTTACAAAAAGATCAGAGATTCTTGGACAAAGTCAACCAATTAATTCTTCCTTCCAGTAGACACGTGCAGTGAATGCAACTGAGAAAGCTAGATAGATAAATTGCCTCCCAAATTGTATTCATTCCAGCAATGCTCATAGTAAACTGTAAGAGACACACAAGACAAACAGCATTGATAACTTATTCAACTGATCTATGAAAACAAAAATAAGTGACCACACAGGTCAGATTATAAAATGTTTTAACTATTACTTGATAACAATTCAGCAGTGCGAAGTGTAGAATAAATCAAAGGTATTTTTAAATAAAATGTATCTAGATAATTTTACATCCTAGTACTTATACCTACGGTTGAATGTGAGGATTATTGTGATTAAAAAATGATTTATCAGTAAGTGCTTCTTAAAATAGTGCATTAAAGCATACAGAAATAATAGATTTAGCTGGCCTATATGGCATGGTTTAATTGCTGCATCCCAAACCCAATCCATTGACTATGCAATCTCCCAGTTGAGGCAAAAAATAACTTGAAGCCCATTTAGAGAAAAGAAATTCTGGGAAATACCCCTCTGACCTATACTGACTATAAGAAATTATCAAAGACTGCAGCACAATGGCCCATGTTCCAACAGCCATTTACAACACAAATTCTTCCAGTGATTACATGTGTCAGCAAGCTCCTTAACATATTTAAGTTTGACAAGCTCATATACTTTGGCAGAGTTTAATCTTTCATTATATTTAAAACATCTCAGTTAAACTCCTTAAAATCCAGTCTTTTCCAGAGCATAAGGTCTAACTTCTCTCAACCTAACATGATAATCAAAAAGTATTTCAACCTTGATGTCAACCTAATGGCCCTCCTCTGTACATTTTCTCCAAGTCTCTATCTCTACTATACTAGAAGAAACGAAACTTGGCACAACAAAAGGCATTTTAGGTTGAAATCCAAATTTTTGGTGTTCTGTTGGTTGTCTTAATACAGCTGAAAAAAGTAGATTACCAACTTTCAACACAACTGGGAGAGAAAACCTCAGTGAAGTGGAATGACTAACCTGTAGCTGGCTTTATGGCACCATCATCACATACAGGATACCCTCCATCAGCATGCTAAGTTGATCAGATTCAGAGCAAATCTAACAGCTCAAAACTGAGCATTCATGAAGTGTTGTGGGCCATCAACAGAAGCAGAATTGCATTCAACTATCATGCCTCCCATTTTACCATTACAATCAGGCCAGAGCACAAACATTGGTTTAACAAAAGGAGTGTAGGATAGCATGTCAGAACCAGGCAAAGCTAAAAATGGTATGCCAACCAGTAACCCTATCGCACAACATTACATGCAGGTTAAGTAGCAAAGGCAGCGCTAAGTGATACCAACACAAAGAAATCAAAACTCTATAGTTCCATCACATCCAGTTGTGAATGATGATTGAACATTAAACTACTAATGGAGGAGGAATTTCCACAGCGATCCATCCTGAAGACTGGGGAGTTCAGCATCCAAGGAAAAGGACCAAAGCATTTCCAACCATCTTCCTCTAGAATTGCCAAATGGATGATCCATCTTGCCCTCGTCCTGAGATTCCCACCATCACAGATGCCAGTCTTTGACCAATTCAATATCACTGTGTAATATCAAGAAATCAAACACATTAAAGGCTATGGGCATTGACCACACCCTGACTGTGATACTGAAGACTTGTCCTCCAGAAGTAGGAGCCAAGCTGTTCAGGACAGCTGCAATCCTGTTTTTTCTTGGCATTGTGAAAAATTATAGATATATTTTGTGGATATATCTAATCCACAAAATACAAAACAAATTCAACCTGATCCATTAACACACCATCAGCCTTCTCCCAAACAAAGTGAGGAAAGGTATAGTCAATACTGCTATCAAGCGCACACTGATAACTTGCTCTCCAACACTCAATTTGGGTTCCACATTTCTTCATATCTTTGATCTAAATATGAAAGGAAGAATCAAATTGTTTGAGGGGAGATTATTGCTTTTGGCGAGGCATAATTTGATTGAATGTGGCCTCACAGACCACAAGCAAAATAGATGTCATTGAGAATCATGGGGAAATTCTCCATTGGTTGGAGGCATACTTCTCACACAAGGGACAATGGTTATGGTTGTTAGAAACCAAATCATCTTAACCCAAGGACATTGCTGCAGGGTTAGTGTCCTAGTCTTATCTATCTTCACCTACTTCATCAATCATCTTTTCTCCATCATATGGTCACAGATTGTAATTTTTGCTGATGATTGCACAATGTTCAATACCATTTACAATTCCTCAGCTACTGAAGCAGTAATCAGTCACATGCAGAAAAACCTGAAAAATGTCTGGCTTGGACTGACAAGTAAAATATAGTCAAAACAAGTGCAAGGCAATGACCATCATAACCTTTTCTTGATTCTAATAATCTCCTTTGATGTTCAATGACATTCCCATCACTGTTTTTGCCACCATCAACAATTTGGGAGACTACCCATTGATCACAGATGTAACTTGGCCACAGACTTAGTTTGGTCAGCCATATAAATATTGCGGATATAAGAGTAGATCAGAGGCTGCAAATTTGGTGACAAATGGCTCACCTCCTGTCTCTCCAAAGGTCTATCCATCATTTACAAGGCACAAGTCAGGAGTGTGAAGGAATGCTCTCCACTTGTCTCAGTAAATGAGCCTCTAAAAACACAGGAACCTTGACACCACCCAAGGCAAAGTACCCCCTTGATTGGTACCTCATTAACCACTTTAAACATTCTTTCCTTCCAGCACCAATACATATTGGCTGCAGTATGTACCCTCTACAAGGTATACTGCAATGGTCAGAATCCTAATGACAGCATCTTCTAAATCTGCAACCTTGAAAAACAAGAGCAGCATGCACAACCTGCAAATTCCCTTCAAAGCCACACAACTCTTGTCATTCCTCACTATTCCTGGGCCAAAATGTTGGAATCCTCTCCCTCAAAAGCACTGTGGGTGCACCCATAGCACATGGATAACAACGGTTATAGAAGGCAGCTCGCCACCACGTTTGGAGAAGCAATTAGGGATGGCAGTCAATGCCAGTCTTGTCAGTGATGCTCGCAGCCCACGAATAAGAAGAAAAAAAGCCATAACAGCAGTACTCCAGCACCTTTCAAAATTAACACTCTTTCATGTACATTAATGTCTTGCCTTGGTATTGTAGGTCTAGAGTTTAAGTAGATAAGTGATAAGTCATCTGTTCTCTGTGTATGGTTATTCACCTGAAGCCAAGGATCATTTTGCAGCTCTAAACAAAGCCATTTTACAAACAAGTAGAACAATGCCAAGCATAATATAAAGGCATAATGAATGTAAAGTAGAATCAGTGCTGACAAGGAAAGCAACACATGAAACTGCAACACAAGTTTGTATTTGTACAGGAGTGTAGAAACCAAATACGATGGTATTATTGCTGCATCAGGTGTTAGTCATAGGAAATATATTGCCCTCAAAAGAATGCAGAATAAAGCAGTTGATGATTCGGGGATAAGGCATTCTGAATAATTAGAAAGGCTAAGGAAGTCGAGTTTGCTGTTTTTGGATAGGAGACTTCAAATGTGATCTAAAATTGAGCTTTCAAGTTTTTGAGTAATTGACAACATTAATCCAGCCTTAACGTTTACCAGAAGTAAATGTTCAAATATTAGAACCACCAGAAGTAAATGTTCAAATATTAGAGGGCACAGGATAACATTAGAACTACCAGAAGTAAATGTTCAAATATTAGAGGGCACGGGATAACTTTAGGATGTTAGGGGAAATTGAGGCAAACTTACCACTTACTACCAATTCTGAGATAGATATTTTCTTGTATTTAATGGCACCAGTCACTTTCCTAAGTGGGCTGAGGCACTCGCTTTTGTGGGACTTGGCTCACACTGCTTTACATCTGCTTATACAATAGCATAACCCAGAGGGGGTGTAATAATACCCATTTGTGACCGGAATTGAATATTTGTATCTTTCACACAGATGCTGTTTCAATCTCTCCAAAAACAGATCAAACAAACACTGAGTGAGATGAAATCAGACATCTCAAGGGCAGTTAGGAACATGCAATAAACGCTTGCCTTGTCAAGGAGTGCCCATAGTCCACGATCCGAATAAATAAAAAACAAATAAAAAGTTTCAGCTACTCCTACTTTTCACCAATTCCACCACTGGGATTGTGACAGCATACCTACAATATTTTCAGTCTTTATTGTCTTGTGTAGTGTCATGCAATGCAGAAGTTTAACTTGATCTTTAAGTTTTGCATGTCCAAGTGTTTCAAAATGCACAACTAATGAAGAATTTGCCATACTTTCCTACACCAGTAGGCCCTTAGTGACTTAAACTATGACTTCTAACTGTTCCTTCGGCATGTTTGACCTTAGCCTCCACAAAACATACTGCAGCTTCCTCTCTAAAAAACTCAGCAGCCAGTACTGCATCCTGTTTGAAAATTCTCCCTGCCAGCTTGTATCCCAGCCTCCACCTTGTGTTTCTCGGCTCAATTATTTTCCAATTCAACAAGTGTGATAAGTTTTCCAATTGACACAACACTTGTTCTTGAACTGCTTCCTTCCCACTATGAGGAGATGCAGCTAGCTCAATGGTATCTAAACTAC
Organism: Sphyrna mokarran; assembly: GCA_024679065.1. Lineage (NCBI taxonomy): Eukaryota > Metazoa > Chordata > Chondrichthyes > Carcharhiniformes > Carcharhinidae > Sphyrna > Sphyrna mokarran. The sequence continues at coordinate 151,801,122 of JAGIQG010000001.1, forward strand.
CTATCACTCCAAACTTTAAAAAATAAATCCGGATACATCAAAAATAGTTTTTTCAGTATCAAAAGTCAGTCCCAAAAACCTGCAACAGACTCATGCAAAAGATAGAGTAATTGAATAAGATACTGGGCAGGCCATTTATGCAGGCAATGCTGAAAGGGTATATTCAACAGTAACTGGTCACTTGACTAGTCTTCATGCTTGCGTTCAAGGAAAATACCTTGGGTGGCACAGTGTTAGCACTGTTGCCTCACAGTGCCAGGGATCTGGATTTGATTCCAGCCTTGTTGCTGTCTGTGTGGAATCTGCACATTCTCCCTGTGAACGTGGGGGTTTCCTTAGGGTGCTCCAGTTTCCTCCCACAATCCAAAGATGTGCAGGTGAGGTGGTTGGCCATGCTAAATTGCCCCTTAGTGTCCCAAAATATGTAAGATAATTATGTGAGGTTATGAAGATAGGGTGCAAGGGTGGCTGAGTCAGATGCTCTTTCGGAGAGTTGGTGCAGACTCAATGACTTCCTCCTGCACTGTAGGGATTCTACTCAGCACTAGGTTTCAGTTGCCACCCATGTTATTAAGTATTCTTGATAAAGGATGATTCTCACATCCATTTATACTTAAACGCTTACAAGGTCGAGAGGCAGAAGTTGCCAAACTGTGACAATTTAAAATGGGGATGTTTAAAAAACTTGAGATTTCTTTATTTTGGAATTCAGTTAAGAGATTACAATTGCACAACAGGGGCAGCACAGTGGTTAGCACTCCTGCCTCTCAGTGCCAGGGACCCATATTCAATTCCAGCCTCAGGTCACTGTTCATGTGAAGTTTGCATATTCTCCCCATGTCTGTGTGGGTTTCCTCTGGGTGCTCCCATTTCCTCCCACAGTCTGAAGGTGTGTGGGTTAGGTTAATTGACCATTCTAAATTGATCCTAGTGTCCGGGGATTAACAGGGTAAACGTGTGGTTATGGGAATAGGGTCCAGGCAGAATGGAGGTCGGTGCAGACTCAATGGACCAAATGGCCTCCTTCTGCACTGTATGGATTCTATGAACAACAATTACTTAACCACCCTTCCAAAGCTGCTTTCCTCAAATTTCTTTTGGCAACAATTCCAAAATTGTATTCAAATTCCCATCAAATTATATCCAGATTTTCCTTCAATTTATGGAGTGCCAAACAGATGTGAAATTTCGTGAACTGTACAAATACAAAATATTCAGAATAAATAGAAATACAGATTAGGGCCATCCAAAAGAGTACTCATCCAAAACATGAACTCATAAAATCCAGAACAAAATGTACAACTGCTGGTGAAGAGGGAGAAAATGCTGAACATATACCAACTTTCCATTCCCTGTCACTAAAATACTCCGTTGGTGCTAAACGGCCACTTTGTACAGCAGTTCTAAACATGAAGACTTTTGCTAATATATTGGCAAAAATCATCATGTTTGTGTAGGACAGTTGTAACAGCAGATGTTAGAGTTGCTGGAGCATTTTGGAACTTAGGGCTGCCTATGTGTCAAGAAGATCCACCAAAGTGATACCATCTCCTTTCAATAGATTTGTGCAACTCACTACAACTTGGAAGTAAACTTAACACAATTCATGAAGGGCTGGCATTGATCCATTGCAATATCTACTATCTAGCTGTTTACTTAATACAAAATCATTTCTTTAACCAGGTTTGTAGTAGGAAACTAGAGCAGCAACATGCTCCTTATTTAGCTTCTGTTTACTAGCTCTTTGCAACAGCTCAAATAGGGAGATTATGTTAACTTTGAGAAATGGAACAAACATATTTTAATTTGGGTTATCAGATGATTGTTGTCTATGCAGCAAATCTCTACATTTACTCTACCAGATCAGTCTCCTTAATCCTGCATTCTAGACCAATCTTTTTGTGAATCTGTAACACATGTGTGGATAAGGGAGCCAAGTTTAATTCATTAAAAGCAGGGGATCAACACACACGTCATTTGCTCATGATCCAAAACAAAACACCAACATGATAGTTAGCATTATTGCCTCACAGTGCCAGGGACCCGGGTTCGATTACGAACTTGGGTCACTATCTGTGCGGACCGCATGTTCTCCCCATGTCTTTGTGGGTTTCCTCCGGGTGCTCCAGTTTCCTCCCACAGTCTGAAAGACATGCTGGTTAGGTGCATCGGCTATGCTAAATTCTCCTTTAGTGTATCCAAAAGGCATCTTAGTGTGACAACTTAGAGATTTTCACAGTAACTTAATTACAGTGCTAACGTAAACCTACTGCGACACTAATAAATAAACAAACTTTAAAGGGAGCACTATCCCGTGCCTAGGGGCAACATGTTGAATCATCACAGCAGGAGATTACAACCTTATCGTACATAGAAGTTGAATAGATAAGAAGAAGAAACTTGGATTCATAAAGTGCCTTTCAGAATCTTAGCAAATTCCAAAGCTTTTCATAGCCAATTTATGTACTATTGAAATCATGTTACTATTGTATTGCAGGAAAGAAAAATCAGTCAACTAGCAGGCAAAATCCCACAAGAGACAATGACTATAAAAGTACATCATTTGTTTGGGTAGTGTTGAATACATAAATAGTGACCAAGGTACAAGAAGAATATCCCTGGTTTTCTTGAAATAATATGGTGTGATCTTTTATGCCCATGTGAGAGAGCAGATGGGATCTCTGTTTAATGTTTCTTCTGAAAATAGAAATTATTTAATGACAATCTCCTTGGAGATTTAGTCTTTAAATGGTATGAGTAAGGCAATCCTTTCCGGGGTGGGGCATCCCCAACAACCACTGACTCATTCCTAGAAACCCCCTGTGAGAACAATCAGCAACTAAAGGAAAAGATTATAATTGCTGAAAATATATTTTCACACATTTCCTAGGCAATTCAGTATAAAACTGCAACTGTTAATGTAATACTCCTTTTGCATAAAAAGAACAATATTGGAATTTGAATCCTCGTAAGTATAATTACAGATAATACCAAATCTCATTGACAGCTAGCACTGCCTATTCAACACCCATGATTCAGTCTAAGATACGGGAGAGGGGATTCTTAAAACTCTGCTTTCGGCCACTAATTTTGGAATTTTCAGAGGGAAACCAGGCTTCCTTGCATAATCAATATATTTGAGTTGACAGAGTACTCAATATTTAACAGACGTTCCCTGAGAATTGTGTAATGCATGGGCATTAAAGCAGCTCTAACCTAACAAGTGACCTTCTCTTATGGCTATAATGCATTATCCTCATTTATTCTGGCATAGTTGACCCCACTATGCTTTTCCAAAACTTCTTTGCTCTCCTGCTTGGTGAGATTGCTCTCACCCTGTTCCACTCATAACTATCCAATCATATCCACAGTTCCTTCAGCAATAGCCTCTTTTCTCAGTAAAGAATCCATACCTCCGCTGACCCTGAAGTATCTCTTTGCCTTCTCCTTAATTTCTTGCTGCATCTTAGTAAAATTATTCATTAACATGGGTTCCATTTTCACAAGCACTTTAAATGGTACCCAGATCTAACTCTCATTGCACCTCCACTATTCCTGTTTTTTCAGACTGCTGATCCAGTATCCAGTCTTGATAAACAGTGAAAAGGCCAAACTATTGTCTTTAACTACAAATTCTGTATTCACAATGCCATCCTCCCTATTCAGGGTTTCAGATTGAAACATTACCACAAACTCTGCATCCAATTCAACCCCAAGAGAAGCTTCCCATCCTATATTCTTCCTATCATGAGGATCATTTGCTTCCGCCCTTCATAACACTGCCCACCACACCATCATTGATCAGAAACTTAACTGAACTCATCACATGTAGACTGCAGCTAAAGCTACCAAGAGTAGGGCAGAAATTGGGAATTCTGTGGCAAATAACTCACCTCCTGACTCTGCAAAGCATTTTCACCAAATACAAGGCATAGAGCAGGAGTGTGTTGGAATACTCTGCACTTGCCTGGATAAATATAGGTCCAATCACACTCGAGAAGATTGGTACTATTCAGAGCAAAGAAAGCAGTGCCCATCCATCATCTTAAGTATTCACCTTTTCCATCACTAGCACACAGTGACAGCAGTGCATGTACCATCTATTAATTCAATGCAGCAACTAAAAGACACATCTGAAGGATGCCTTGAGGAATAAGGCAAGAAATGCATGAGATCATCAATAATTGTAAATCACCTTCTAAACAACACAGGATCATGGCTTGGAATCATATTGCCATTCTTTCACTACTGTTGAGTTGAAAAGCTTGTACTCCCTAACAGATGTGCCTACATCGCATGCAGTGCAATGGTTCAAGGAGGCAGCTCACCACCATTTACCTCTGCATAGACAAATAGAGATGGGCAACAAGTGCAGACCTTGCTAGGAGCATTTGAATCCCATGAAATAATATTTTAAAATCCTCCAACTTGTAAAGTTAAGTTTTTCCAAAACTCTCGTCGAATCTTATCCCACATGAAATTCTGCTCATCCATCACCACTATTCCCAGTAATCTATATCAGCTTTCAATATCCCAACATTTCAAACTTAAAATTCTTATCCTCATGTATCAATTTCTTTAATATCTTGGTTCCTTTCTTTGTCCAGCTGTTGATACTCTGCCTTTAAGCATCTTGACCTCAATGTGGAATTCCCTTCCTAAACCACCTACTAAGGCCTTCAATTTAGCTTTGACCATTCAGTCATCTTTCCCAATGGATTCTTTTTGGCTCAGCTTCCAACTTTTTCCCTCCCCCCGGATAATGTCTCCATGAAGTCTTTGTCCAATTTTTTCCACACATAAAAGCACTATACTCAATGTGAGTTACCGCAATTTTATGCAACATTTCAGTCATATTCCACATTATATTAGTTCTCTTCCAGAGAGGCTCGCAAAATTCTGGAGTCATACCAGCGGTTCCGTTGTCATGAAGTAGTAATTACTCAACTCTGGATAGCTTGTCCATCCATATTGTAACTTTGGGTCACTTCGCAAAAAACCAAGAAACAGCAAGAGTTGAACATTTCACATGTTATTATCTCAAACCTATTTGATAACTTCACCAGGTAACGGATGGTTTGATAAAGCAGCAGGCTATCGCTAATTATTTTGGGTTTTATTAATAATGCAACAAGCCAGAAAGGAAAGCAGTACACTTATAGGTTCATTCCAGCCAAACACCATCATTGTCTTTATTATTCATGACATTAGAGTTGCCAACCCTCCAGAAGTGCTCTGAAGTCTCCAGGAATTAAATGCTAAACAGCAGGTCACAGCTGCGAGTGACTCAGAAGAAAGATCAAAGGGGCAGTGAAAAAAAATTCTTTGAACAATTTTGACCACAAGGTATAAAAAGAAAAATGTTGTTTGATTGGTCACAAATCCTCCAATCAGGGACTTTTACTTTCAATTGGTTTGGGAATGTGGACATTTGGTGAACCAATGAAGTGAGTGATGGAGACGAGCTATGATGACACTCCTCCAATATGTCCAACTGGGAATAGCAACCCATAATGATGTTCAAGATCTTCACAAGACACCTTAAAAGGTACAATAACCTAAAAATATATCAGACAGAAAGTACGAAGTAGGACATTGTGTTATCTCTAATAAATGTTAAACCGTGACGGCCATGCAGAGTTTGCTTACAATTATATAAGGATTAAAATAGTTTCAGAATCCCTACAGTGCAGAAGGCACATGTTTCAAATATGCAACTTAGGGAGAGCTCAGGAGAAATATAATTAACATGTAAATAAGACTAAGATATTCTAATGAGTTGTTTTCAAATTTCTAATTGCGCCAAAGTCAAACATCAGAGATGGCTAACATTGCCTGAATAAACTGGAAGGGCAGCATAATGCAACACTAAATTAAAGAATTAAAAACATCAAAAACAGTTCATTTTTCAGTTGGAAAATTTTGATGGTTTACATTTGAGCATGAATCACATTTCTTGATGTGCAGCTTAGAAAACAACCTACCTACTCAATTAAGAAGAAAAGCAAAATACTGCTGATGCTGTAATCTGAAACAAAAACAGAAAATGCTGGGAAATGTCAGATCTGACAGCATCTGTGGGGAGAGAATAGAACCAACGTTGTGTATCTGGATAACCCTTCTTCAGAGCTGAGAGCAAAGAGAATCAGCAGAGATTTACACTATGAGGATGATGGAGGGGGAGTGGAATGGGACAAAGGGGATGTACGTGATATAGAAGGCTGAGAAGAAGGTGTTGAGAACGTCCATTAAGTGATCAGAATGCGTAAGTGAACAAACATGCAGATTGTTCAAGGAAAGCCTGAGGAATGTGGCAGTTGCTCTGAAAGGGATGGAGGGGGAGTGAGGGCAAGAAGGAGAGCTGGAATGGCAAGTAGAGAAATGGAGGAGAGAAAGAAAAATGATAAGATAGATCAACAGGATGAAACAAAATAAAATAAGATAAATAGAAAAAGGTCGAAGGTGGAGTGAGAGTTCATTCTCTGAAAGTGAACTCAATGTTACAGTTCAAGACTGTAAATTGTCCAATCAGAAGATGAGGTGCTGTTCCTCCAGTCTGCATTAGAGCTCACTGGAATGTTGCCTGTCTACATGTCCATCCTTGGCCTCTTGCAATGTCCTAAGGCCAACTGCCACATTTCTCATAATCCCCTAATAATCTGAACTTTTATTTTGCCATTCACACATTTTGATCACTTCTTGGACTTTTTTAGCATCTTCCTCAGCCCTCATCATTACCATTTACATTCCTTTCCCCAATTACAAACTCCTGCACCTTATAAGTCTAGTCCAGTTTTCCTCTATCCTGCTCTGATGAAGGGTCAGCAAGATGCGAAATGTTGGCTCTACTCTTTGTCCACAGATGCTGTCAAGGCTGCTGAGTTTCTCCAGCATTTTGTTTTTGAATTAGGAAATAGTAGATAGCAGCTTGCTGTCAGGAGAAAAGAAGGAGAAACACTACTTTGCCTAATTGTGGTGCTTTCCCTCTTCAGGCCGATTATTGCTAACGCGGGGTGGCCAAAGCTGTTGTATTCCTCAAATTGCGGAGGCCAATAACAATATAATTTAAAATATTCCAGATTGCTATGGCCTTGTTGACAGAAAAAATGTTAATCAAGTTTGACATTTAGTTTATATATAAAAAAATATAAAATTAGTTCACATGGCTTCCCCATCTCCAAGGGCATCTTACAAACAGCTGCACAAACAATTCATATTCTGTGGTGATCTGTCTATATTCTATACATCTTTTTCCTGTAGTACATTCTGATTAGTGCATTTCATAAAGTGCAGTTGGATGATGGGTTGCATTTCACACCTCCATCCATTGACACATTAAATTGCGAGAAGAGTAGGTGGTCCATAAAACTTTTTTCCCTCATTTCTCTCCTACCCACCAGCAGCACTACTTCATCCAGGGAATTGAAGTTCATCTATTGTGCTAAGCATTTGGCAGCTCCATGAAGCAGAAAGGAAAAAGAAATACAATCCTTATGCGTTTTGTGCGTCACAGTCTCAAATATGTTTTCACTATCTGTCTTCACAGAACAGTACGAAAGCTACTTGAAACCCAGCTTTCAGCAGTGAGCTAAAAATAGGAGTTTAAACAGTTGTAAACATTAATGATCGTTGCTGCTCATTACCAGTCTACCAACAACAACAAGCTGTTTTGATCTCCAACCATTTTCTCCCTCATCACCTCCAGAATGACTCCTTGCAGAGCAGAATTCTATAACCATGATTCATGCATACCTGTGGCCATCAGTAGGCTATTCAGCCACAAAGGATACAACAGATAAAACCATCCTCCAAAGTCCCTATGTATACACTGTCAAAATGGCATTGCATGCACAAAATGTTTGCCTCTGTATCTGAGTCTGCCTTACCCAAAAATGTCAAGGTCAAATCTAGTTTAAGTTTATTAGTCACAAGTAGGCTTATATTAAGACCATAATGAAGTTACTCTGAAATTCCCCTAGTCACTACACTCTGGTACCTGTTGGGTACACTGGAGAATTGAGCATGGCCAATCCACCAAACCAGACTGAGCAAAAACCAGTGCACCTGATGGCAACCCATGCAGACACAGGGTGGGGGTTGGAGGAGGCGGGGGTGGTCACCTGCTGCTCTAAGCTCTACTACCACTTGAAAATAGAAAGAAAAACAGAAAATAATTTAACACATCCAGTACAGGGTTTTTGCACGTCATTTTTCTGAAAATATGGGTGTAAGACAAGCCTACCAGGCTACTTTCAATACTTGTCACTCCACTAAATTTCGAGAGGCTGCAGGATTGACGAAATAAGAAGTTACTCTAAATCAGTGGTTTGAAACTGGGGTCGGCACAGACTTTCCATAAGGTCAGCAAAATAAGCTTCTTCCCAGGCAAAAAAGAGAAAAACACAAGAAAAAAAAAAGGAAAAGAACAAATACATTCTATTCATTTGGTACAAGTTAGCAGTAGTTGTACATACAGGTAGCTGATAAGATGCCTACTTGCAAAGCACCCTAATACTTGCCCTTCTTTGCAGTGAAGGATGCCTCAACTGCTATAGTTTTCAGTGGCAAGTCTCGCATTTATTTTTAATGGGGTACTTGCCACAGTATTTGGATACTTTCAATTTGGACGAATGCAATAAACAAGGGTCATTATAATGCTGTTGGCCTGCTGAGTATTTCAAACATTTTCTGTTTATAGCAATCTCCTGTTGACTTGATTCTTGCAGTCATGGAAGTGCTGTCAGTTAGACTTACTTTAATCTTCCTACATGTCGTAATGTAAACTCCCCATATGACTGAGTAATAGAGAAATTAGGCTGGGTTTGCTCAAGTGTATAAAACATTGCTGAAAATGTCAAGTGAGTAATAGAATCGGAGGGGCAGAAACTGATAAGTTTATGGGAAGTTTTTTTTAAATTAAAATAATAACCTGTTTGAGCCTGTTAAACATCTAAAAAAGATTAAATTACTGGTAATACGGATTTGGCCAGAAGTTATTTGCATTGGACGCAATCTGTGTACTGCCTGCATATGTGTGTCATCAACAAGCAATCTTTAACCACATTAAAAGAAGCTCAATTGGCAAGCTCTAGAAAGTAGAGTTATGCTTGCCCTTCATCTCTTGTTTGTCTCTTCTGTCTCATCACTGTCGACATCAGTGTAATGTTTTTAAATTACTATTCTAAGTAATTATCTGTTTTCTTAAAAGCTTTATTGAAATACTCTTACACATCCAGTATGCGTATCGTGCATCATTATCAATTGGGTTGGAGGTCAGTGACTGCAAATGCATTTGAAACGGGGTCCATCAACCAAAAATGCTCGAGAACTAATGCCATAAATGATCCTGGAAGCTTGCAATATTGAAAAAGGAATCACTTTGCTCAATTTAACCACAATTCAATGGTATCATTACATTCATACTTTCCAAAGAAAAATGGTCATGGGTGTTGGAGGCTAATCATTGCAGCCCAGGATGCTGCCGTTGATGTTCCTCCTCAAAGTAATCAGCCTAAAAATCATTAACTGCTTAATCAATTGCCTTCCAACACAAGAATTTATGAGATTCTACGAGATAAGGCCAAGAGCTGGTCAATGATGACTCACTTGTTCAGATCCATTTTCAAATCCTCCAATTATAAAACAGCTCATACCAGCCTATAATTGAACCTGGACAATATCTAGGCTTGGGCACACAAATGGCTGACAATATACATGCATATGACAGATAGCGACAATCTCCAAGAGAAATCACCCATCTCACATGAACTCCAGCAGCATTAGCATCACCAAGTCCTCTGCCATCAGTACCCTGGGAATCACCATTGATCAGTACCTTAACCACAGTGTGAGAAACTCAACAAAAATAGAAAGAAAAATTTGACCAAGTTCAGTAATACTTGTGGAGCAGTTTCTGGAGAATGTGTGGCTAGAACAGCAAACACAGTTAATAATCTTGTTGACACAGAAGACAAAAAGTTCTGCTCTCTACAATGGAACATTTTTTGGATTGACCAAATCGATTATTCACCAGCCACAGAGAACAGCAGAGACCCGGGTACTCTGATATTTGCTCACTTTCTGGCCCTCATTGGCCCCAATTTTCTTTAAACCAATCTCACTAATGCAATAAGTCACACCTTGATTGAAACTCAAAAATGTCATATGTGCATCTAATTCTGTGGTTAGAATTTCCAAGTGCTGCTGCAACACTTGAGCAGCTTAACATCATCCTGAACAAAGAATTCCTCTTGAAGGACATGCCTGCTACTGGATTCAATATTCAACCCTTTTACCATCAGGCATTTACTTGTAAATGGAGAATAACATCATCTCCAAATGCCCCTCCTTGCGGATCTGGATTAAATCCCTTCTTCATCGCAGAGTCAAAATTCAGAACAAGGCAATAACTCAAAAAGGTTCACTGATATTCCTCAGAACAATGGGAGAGAGGGAGGGCTACAAAAGCTTTGCCTGTGTCATCCATGAGAACAATACAGGAAAATGGAATGATGCAAGCAAGTCAACAGATAATAAACAAAATCATTCATGTAATAATGCAGAAATTCTGGATACGTGTAAACTACTTCACCCTGGGAAAATGTACTTTACTTGTTGGTTTAGCTCATGCCTCAATTTTCTTTAAGCCAATGACTGCATTGCACTGGTGCTGTAAGTCACACCCAGAGTCAAACTCAAAAATGTCAAACGTGCCTGCAACAGCTACACATAGGATACATGTATACAAACTGGACTAAGGGCTCGAACAAGCTGCAGTATTTATTAGCATACATTTCAAAACATATGTATACTACACACATAATATATGTATGAAATATAAATTAATCAATCACACACTCATCTCAGCTTACCAAGCTTCCGGAGGGCAACTTGAGGGTTCTATTCATCTATAAATTGCTTCAGCTTTCACATTAGCAAAACTATATACATCAGAGATCCAACCAACTGCCTGTCGTTCTTTGTCTGAACAAACCTAAATCAAAAGGAACACTGCAGTTCCCTAGAACATTTTCCTAGGCTCTATTAAAGATACTAATGTTCCAGCATTGTTAGATATGATGTAAGCAAAAATAGCGACAAAAAAAATCCACAACTTAACAGATGAGTCAACACAAGTTGAGGATTGGGGAAAAATTGAAATACTGCTTTCCTGAAACTATGGTTTTTTGGCACTATGTTGTAACCAAAAGTGATTATGCTGTAGAAACAAAAAATTTTTGCATTGCCACTCCAAGCATAATCTACAGACAATAGCAACAAGGCGGGGAGCAGAATAGTCAATTTCTTTGATCCAAATGTACAGTTTGAAATTAATCTACAATTACAGAAAGAATGTGACCCAATATGATTTGAAGTCTCACTCTAGTTTGAATGAGCCCAGTGAAGCAAGGACATGCTAATATGGCAAGATTTTCAGCATTAACAAGTTATGAATAGGATTATCTCATTAATCACTGGCACAAAGAATCAAGCTGGGAAGGAGGAACATGAAAAAAATTGCATAATTTTATACTTTCTTTCTAACTGAAAAATAAAGTGGACAGCTTTTCTGAACTCCAGAATGTCAATATATTGTCATATGGTGCGTGATCAAATCACATCATTCCCTTGTAAACAAATCTCTGCTTCACAATGTCAAATATACAAAATTAACCTCTACAAGGCAAGGAGCATTTAACAATAAAGCACACCAAAAATTTGTAATTTGGAAGTTAAGTAGATTCATACCTCAAAATATTTTAGCTGAACGGTTCACAAAGCCAGAAGTAAAAGATCATAGCTTTTGGTCCACTTTACTGCTGAGAAAACAATCACATTCACCAACACCCACCGAAAGTTGTACAGGATGTGGGTGGATGTTTTCTCCTGAGCAACGTGACAACTATAGTCATTTGAAAAAAAATGTTAAAATCAAAATGCGTAGTTTAGAAAATAAAATAATCTACCAAAAATAGTCTCTTCGCCAAATTTCACAATTAACTCTGAAAATGCCAGTGAATATTGAATGATGAATATTGACATACCGTTACAATCACAGTCAATTCCAACATTTTTAAGGAAATCCACTTTGCTTAGCAACTGTTCGTGTTTTGCAGACACTGCTTGCCAAACTGAACCCATTACTAACCACTTCAGTTAAAGCACTTAAATTCTTATTTGTCTCAAATCTATCCTTGGTCTGCACAGTTATGAAATCTCAACATTTCTGTGCAAATAATCAAAAATAAAATTTATGACAGCCAATGATTTACAACAGCTGAAACAAAATAAAAGCTTTACAAATACATCACAAAATCTGTTCTAGCTTTTCCAGAATTCTTGAAGTTGCAAAATACCTTTTAAACAAAAAAAAAATCAGAATTCACTCCAAGAATAGCTGGTTTTAAATGTTATCATCCTTGGGCACGCAGGCAGCTAGAACATCCACTAACAAGAGGCTCTGTTACTACAAATGAAGAAAACCTCAGCCTAATAAGCGTCAGGTAGTCTTACCACCATTACATCAGTGCCCCACTGGGACATACTATGGGGGTGGGGGAAAACAAAACGCACATTGGCAAGGTCTTGCAGCATCAGCAAGAGAATGAGCTGTAAGCACTCACTGCACATACTAACCCTCAATTCCCCAAATTACAGTCACTGCAATGGTCAGCTCAGAAGCCACCTATCAGCTGAAAAGAAAACACTGGACTCAGTCCAAACTGGCAACTAATAGCATAAACGAAGTCATAGAGAGTCCACCAGGGACCTGCAGAAAATAGTGCTGGATGCTCAGTGAATTTCATTGGCTGACAACACATACTGTGGCTATCTTTCAGTAACTTGAGAAATTACATATTGCTGTTATGACATCTCACAGCATAACTGCAGCACAAACAGGACACGGGTACAAGCATCATTTAACCTTTCGCTCTCGTCAAATACACTACCATGCTCAAATCATTAAAACAATATTTAACTGATATACAATTTGCACTTTTAATGTACATACAGTAGAAATACTTCCTTCAAACAGCTTATAGACAAGTTAAATAAACATTCAAGTGTCAAGGCCAAAACAAGACCAAGAATTATGTACTAACATCAATACTTTAACCATCATTAACTCAATTAAATATGATTAAAATAATTGGTCCCTACTTATGTCTCTATCCTTTCTTGTAGAATGGAAACAAGCACAATTAATTAACTCAATTAAAGTGAAACTGAATGTACTTAACAGAAACATTAGAAAAATATTGCAAGTGTACCTTGCAGCAATTAAAATAGTAACTTAAAGTGTGATGATTTGGAATTCAAGTTAACATGAAATAATACAAGTAAAATATTATTGCGGCTGGAATAAATATTTGAAAAGTAAAGGAATTAAGGGTTATGGCGATTGGGCAGGCAAGTAGAGCCAAGTCCACAAAAAGATCATCTTATTGAAGGGCGAAGCAGGCTCGAGGGGCCAAATGGCCAACTCCTTCTCCTAGTTCTTATGTAACCAACAAAAGATAGAAAATGTTGAATCTTACAGAGAGTCAACTGCCCATTGTCATCTCTGTCTCAGTTTAGCTATTGCCAAAACCCGCAAGTATGCTTCTGTCACCTGTAAACTTGACTCTGACGATGTTCTCCTCACTGGCCTTCCATCTTGAGCTCATCCAAAACTCTACTCCACATATCCTAATACTCTATTTTTGCAGATATAAGTTTAAGTTTTTTTTTATTAGCGTCATAAGTAGAATTACATTAACACCATAATGAAGTTACTGTGAAAATCCCCAAATTGCCACACTCCTCGTCTGTTGGGTATGCTGAGGGAGGATTTAGCATGGCCAAATCACCTAACCAGCAGGTCTTTCGGACTGCAAGAGGAAAGTGCTGCACCCAGAGGAAACCCATGCAGACAAAGGGAGAACGTGCAGACTCCGCACAGACACTAATCCAAGCCAGAAGTCAAACCTGGGTCCCTGGTGCTGTGATGCAGCAGTACTAACCACTGTGCCACTGTAACTAGTAGAATAGATGATAGGTGATACATTTGAAACTTTCAGCAGGTTTTTGATAAGGTCCTTCAGAAGAATTTAGTTGGCAAAATTTAAGTACCTGGGACTGGGAATAATGCATTGGCTTGAATTGAGAACTGGTTGACAGACAGGGAACAGAGTATGGAAATAAAGGGTCTTTTTCCAAGTGGAGGTGGCAAATAATGGGGTATCGCAGGGATCAGTGCTTGGACCCCAGCTGTTTATCATATATATAGCTGGATGGGGAAGCTAAATGTAACATTTCCAAATTTGGTGATGACAAAATTGTGAGTTGTGGAGGCAAGGAGGTTTCAAGGTGATTTAGACAAGTTTAGAGAGTGGATGAACACATAGCAATGCAGTGCAACTTGGCTAGATGTGAAGTTTCACACTTCGGTGAAAAAACCAAAAGGAAGATTATTACTGAAATGGTGATATATCAGAAAGTATGGATGTACAAAGAAATCTAGTGCCTTTGTAGCCCAGTCAATGAAAGCAGAGAGGGAGGTGCAGCAACCAATTAGGAAGGCAAAATGGTATGTTGCCATTCATCATAAGAAGTTTTGAGTTCAGAAGTAAGGATGTCTTACTGCAGTTATACAGGACCTAGGTGAGACAACATCTGGAGTAGTGTGTGTAGTTTTGGTCTCCTACCAAAGAAAGTATATAATTGCCATAGAGGGAATGCTGAGCAAGTTCACTAGGTTGATACTGAAGTTTGACAGGACTGTCCTGTGAGGAGAGATTGGTTTGACTGAGACTGTATTCGCTAGAGTTTAGCAGAACGAGAGGAGATCTGATCAAAATATATAAAATTCTAACAGGGCTAGAAAGACTAGATGCAGGGAGAATGTTTTCCCTGGCTGGGGAAACTAGATGTAGGGATGCCGGCATTGGAGTAACACAGTAAGGAGGGGTAAACACAATAAGACGTCTCACAACACCAGTTAGAGTCCAACCAGTTTATTTGATAGTAATCTCACAAGCTTTCGGAACCTTCCACATACCTGAAGAAACAACATTTCTGAAAGCTTGTGAGATGACTATCATATAAATTGGTTGCACTGGTGTTGTGAGACTTCTTACTGGAGAAACTAGAACCAGGGGGTCACAAACCCAGGATAGAAGAGGGTATAACATGTAGAACTGAGATAAGGAAACATTTCTTCAGTGAAAAAGTAGTGAAAAATGGAATTCTCTACCACAGAAGGCTGTGGAAGTCATCACTGAGTGTGTTTAAGGAAGAAATAGATAGTCTTTTAGATTCTAATGGCATTAAGGAGTACAGAGAGAAAACAGGAACGTGATATTGAGATAGAGATTCAGCCATGATGGCACTGAATGGCAGAACAGGTTCAAAGGGCCAAATGGCTTCTGGTTCATCCATTTCTTCACTGACCAATACTGGCTTCCATTTGACAATGTTTCAAATTTTAAAATTCTCATCCTTGTTTCCAAACCTCTCCATGGCACCTTCCACCCCAATTCTGTAACCCCTACAAATACAACAACCTCTAAACATCTTCATGTCCCAATAGTTGTCATGTCACCTATCACCGATTATAAACTCCATCTTGAATGGCTGTGTCTTCAACTGCCTTGACAGAAAGCTTTGGAATTCCCTTCCTAAAGCTCTCTAGCCCTACCTCCTTTTAAGGCTCTCCTATAACAAGTTTAGCCAAGCATTTTGTCTCCTGTTCTATAATCACTTTGTGGCTCATTGTAAAAGCTTGCTCAAGGGTCTTGGGACATTTTGCTTCACTGAAGGTGTTATACAAATGCAAGTTGTGTTTGAAAGTACTAACTAATTAACATTTGTGAAGCAGACCCTTGAGAACAGAAAGATGCAAGACAGGCAAGCTTAGTACTACAATTATTACATCATTTCACTTTGCTCTTTTAAATTATTCTACTGATGATATTTCATCTGCCTTTTTTCTGATTGAGTTACAGTGCCTGTCTGGCTCTCATATTTCAGGTCTGAAAAATAGTTCACATCCAAAACATAAGCTCATCTGCACGAATGAACATTGATCTGCTCTAAGTTTCCAGCATTTCTGCTTAAATATCCACTATCCTTTAAAGGATCAATAATTTGATCAGCTGGATTTCAAAGACAATTGGGGTTTCTCTCTAGAAAGACTAACTGCACTAGTTTACTTAGAAATACAATTAAGTTACAACATAAAAACAAGTCATTCATCCCATTCACACAGCCACCACTTACTTTCCATGGTAACCAATAGTTTTAATCATATTTAGCCATCCTGTTCCTGTATCATTCACCTTGGTGGTTTGTCACCCAATCAAAACCGGAATGCTAATATCATTTCTGCCTCAACCATTTACCCTGGAAACAAATTCCACAGCTTCGACCCATGAAAATGTTTCTCTTGCACTCTAATCTCAGAGTCAGAGTTAAACAGCACAAAAAAGACCCTTTGGCCCATCATGCCTGCGCCCGTCAAAAACAAACCACCCAACTATTCTAATTCCATTTTCCAGCACTTGTACGCCTTTGCATTGCAACTGCACATGTACATACTTCTAAATGTTATGAGAGTTTCTGCCTCCATCACCCTTTCAGGCAGTAAGTTCTCCTAGGGTGAAAAGGACTCTTCCACCCAGACCCTTCCCACTGCCCTATCCCCTTAACCCCATGCATTTACCATGGCTAAACCACATAATTACCCATTTTTGGACTGTGGGATGAAACTGGAACACTCAGAGGAAACTCACCTAGACACAGGGAAAATGTACAAATTCCATATAGACAGCCATCCAAGGCAGAAATAGAACCTAGGATCCTGGCGTTACGAGGCAGCAGTGTTAACTATTGTGCCACTGTAGTCAGACATGACCTCCTTTAAACAAAACCACGCTGACTGTTCTTGATTAATCCCTGCCTCTACAAATGTAGATTAACTACTTCTAATAGCCTCCGCACCACTGAGGTTAGACTGAGTGGCCTGTGGTTTCCTGGTTTATCTCTTCTTGAATAATGGTCCCACATTGGCTGTACTCCAGTCCTCTCACACCTCTTCTGTGGCTTGTGAAAATTGTTGCCAGCGCCTCCACAATTTCCTCCCTTGTCTCACTCACAGTCTGAGATACATTTCATCTGGTCCTGAAGATTTATCTACTTTTAAGCTGCCAGACCATTCAGAACCTCCTGTGTCTAGGAGAATTTCTTATAGTCCTTTTACCTGATTTCTATATCTACATTTGTCTCTCTCACAAAGTATCCACTTCAAGCCCAGCTATATCCTCCAGCTCCACACACAAATTACCACTGTGGTCCTGAGCAGGCCCTTTTCCCTAGTTATCCTTTTACCTTTACTTGTAAAGCAACTTTATTCTACATGTAGTTTCCTTTTGTGCTCCCCTTCTTACTCTCCTAATTTCCTTCCTAAGTTCCCCCTTGCACATTCCATTCTCCTCTAGGGCTGCCGTTGTTTTGAACCCTCAATGTCTGTCTTAGACCTTTTTCTCCTTTATCCAATGCTGTATATCCCTCGATATCCATGTTTCGCTGGATTTGTTGGTTTCACTCTTTTTCTGTAGTGGAACATGTTGACCCTGCACACTCCCTATTTTCTTCTTGAATGCATCCGACTGTAGTGTCACAGATTTACCTAAAAATGTCTGCTCCCAGTTCGCTCTGGCTAAATCATATCTGATCTTATTAAAATCAGCCTTCCCCTAGTTTAGAACTTTGATTTCTGGCCCATCCTTGGCCTTTTCCATTAAAATCTTGAATCTAACAGTTGTGATTGCAAAATGCTCCCCTGCTGATGCTTCAACCATTTGCCCAGTTTTGTTGCCTAAATTTAAATCCAGGACATTCTTGTAGGACCTTCTATGTACTGCCTTGAAAGTTCTACTGCATGCACTTTAAGTATTTCACTCCCTCTAAACGTTTCACCATGACTATGCCACTTCATGTTGAGGAAGTTGAAATCCCCACTATCACTGCCCTATTATTTTTATTCTTCTCTGAAATTTGCCTACATATCTGCTCTTCTATTTCTCTTAGACTGTTAGGGAGCATTTAGTACACAGATCTAACTGCTCCTTTTTAGTTTTACATTCTACCCATGCAGCTTTATTAAAAGAGTCTTCTAAGATGTGATACCTCCTTGTTGCTATAATTAATCAGAATTATAACACTCTCCCTTTTATTTTCAAACCTCCATTCTGTGTCGCCTGAATACTGAGCTCCCAATCCAGCTCCTCTCAGAGACAGCAATGACATCTAATCCCCATGTTTTAAATTGTGCCCTACGCTCATTTGCTTCATTTATCAGACTCCTTGCACTAAAATGAATACCATCCAATCTTACCAAACTCTCTCGTGCCTTATTCTAAGCCTTTTGCATATAATCTCATATATATGACCCCTTGTTCTTGATCCCCCCACCAATTTGGGACAGGCTGTTTCCATTGACCCTGACCCATCCTTCCACTGCTGGAAAAAACAGTTTGTTATCCTCCAACCATCATGCCTCTTAAACATCTCTGATGATCTCCCATGTTGTGTACTACTGGGGGCTCTCCTAAAGTCTACAAATATTAAATCCACTGAATTTTCCTCACCTGCCAAGCCTATGTCTTTTTTTAAACAAAACTGCAAAGCTTGTCAAGCATCATAACTGCATGAAATTTGGAGAATAGCAAACTTGATTTTACAAACTTGTTCGAAGAGATAAAATGGAGGAGTTAAGGGCAGTTTTCCCAATGTGGTCCTTACTGCACAAGTGTACCCACCAAGGTTCAGGTCTAGGACCTCTTCTGAATAATAGAATTTGAGGCACTTTCAAGATATAAAATACAAGAACTGCGGTAATGGTGAGCTTACATAAAGATTTAATAGGATTTGACTTACAATGCTGTGAGACTTTTTGGGCTCAACTATAGGAAGGATATTGACCCCTCATAGAATAACCACCAGGATGTCGTCAGGTATAAGGAAATAGGAATAAGGAACGATGGTTCATGGACCTCCTTCTGTGCTGTATTATTTTATGATCATCCCTTCTGAAATCTGTGCTGACTATTTGCAACTATTTTTCCTCTATCTAAAGATGTAAACATTTTCCCTACTTTGCATGTTCAGATGAGCAGTATGTCATTAACAGGATTGGTTCAGCATATTTCCATTTTAAAAAATGTTTACTGTGCTGGGTTACTTCCAAACCTCCAACCCACATCCAAACTTAATTGGTCCCTGAAATATAATTTTCTGGAGCTTCTGCAATTTCCTCTCTCAACTTCTTCGGGATCTGAGATGTATCCTGTCAGGCCTTGGCACTTTATATTTCCCCAGCTTAACCAACTAAGTTAATTTTTTTCCTTTCATGCTTTAGAACATGCTGTTTGTGGGATCTTGCTGTATGCACACTGGCCACAAAGCAACACTGAGTACACTTGAAAATACTTCATTAGCCATTTCAGAGATATGGGTTTGGGAGACAGAATGAAAAAGGAGGGGCACTGGGGCATGTGGCTCTGATACTAAAATGTGAAATTAATATAACTGTGATAAAGGATCGTGGCTCAAAATCAGGAAGTAGGATCTATATGGATAGAGGCAAGGAATAGAGGTTAAAAATTGCAGTGTGTGTAGTTTGTAGATACACTAATACTAATTATATCATTGGACAGATTATTCTTCAAAAGAAAATAGGAACATAATCTTGTACATGAAATCTTGTCATAGGGACGCTATGACCCTCCAAGCCAAAAGCTCTGGTTTCAGGTGTCATCTTAGAACTTGAATAGCAGTGTATTCAAAAAATGGCCAAACAGTTTGATTATCAACCTAAAAGTCCTTCCAATATGCCTACGGTAGGCAGTGAGAGCAGGAGGATCCCTTGATCAGACAGAACCCACAGGAGACGATGACAAATCTCTGCAAACCCTCGCCAAGCATAACCACAGAACAATGCATGGAAATCTCTGGCCAAGCATCCTCTTAGGGCATAGTACCTAAAGTCAGAGACAGAATGCTTATTTGGATTGGACAAAGCAAATTGGCAAAGGTTATGTGGAGGATGAGTTCACAATTTCTTCAAACAATATCTAATGGAACCAACCAGAAATAAGGTTATTTTAGTTCTTGTGTTGTGATCCAACAGAATTAATTAGTAATTTGATAGTAAAGGATCCTATGGGGGCAACATGATCATAATACAATGGGTTTCACATTAACTTTGAGAGTGATAGGCTCAAGTCCAAAACAGGAGTTCTGAACTGAAGTAAAGCTAATTACATGAGTATGAGAGGCAAATTGGTTATGGTTGATTGGGAAATTGGATTAAAAGGAATAGAGACGGATAATTAATGGCAAACATTTGAAGAAATAATTCAAAATCCTCACTGAAAATTCATTCCATTGTGATACAAAACTCCATAAGAAAAGTGATATACTGGTGGCTGGCGAAGGAAGCTACAGGTAGAATTGGATGTACTTATCCTGGTGGTCGCCAAAGGGACCCTGCATGTTGATGTCAGTGGGGGAGGCCACTCAATGTGCTGCTGAGAAAAATCAAGATGCTCAAATAATTCACTGGCTGCAACAAATGGCTTGCATTGGCAGCGACTTACAGCGTCTGCCATGATATCTCCAGAACCGATGAGAGATTCCCCCCCCCCCGTCACCAATCCGGGGGTCTTGCATGAAGGTTTAGAGCTCCCTTACCCACCAATTTGACATGGGCCCAGGTGCTATTGTGCATGCAGAACTCATTTAGGAATCAGACTCGTTTGCATCAGGGCAACAATGATACATAGCGATTAGTCATCATTCTGTTGCCTGCTACAGAAACTTGCTAACACGGTGGACCTAGGCCCAACACTCTGGTGTTACAATGTTGCAGGAGACTGTAGGACTCCAAGTTTGGGTGGGAGGGGAGAGAAAAAAATGGAACTCACGTACAGCAACACATGTTCCTAGTGACCAAAGCGCATGGTGATCATGGCCTCCTTTACTACTCTTGCAATGCATGATCCTTGCTGCCACCAGCCCTCCAACACCTAGGTAGTGGTGGTCACTGTTGTCCTCCTCCTCTTCCTGCTGGGCAGCCAAATGACACCTGGCTGGTCAGTCTCTATGTCCTCGTTGCTGCACCATTTTGTGTAGGGCACAGCACACCACCACAGTGTGCATCAGTCTCAGGCCCTCACCTAGGTGGAGCCAAGTCCAAAGCAGGTATCCCATGAACAATCCTTGCACCCTGGGCTCCTCATAAGAATGATGTAGAGATGCCGGCATTGAACTGGGGTAAACTCAGTAAGAGGTCTGACAACACCAATTTTAAATCCAACTGATTTATTTGATAGTAAACTTGCAAGCTTTCGGCCTTTGTAGCTTTCGTAGGTGTACACCGCATTCACCTGACAAGGCTACAAAGGCCGAAAGCTTGCAAGTTTACTATCAAATAAATCGGTTGGATTTAAAATTGCTGTTGTCAGACCTCTTACTGAGTTTTCCTCATAAGAAACCTCTGGACATTAGAACTCCTCAAGATGAAGCCATCATGCACACTGCTAGGGTGTCTGGCACAGACATGCATGATATTCAGCTGATGATCGACCAGCAATTACACATTTATTGAATGGAAGCCCTTTCTGTTCATGAATCTTCCTGGATTCTTCACCAGGGCCTTGATGGCGATATGACTGCAGTATATAGCCCACCACAGATATGGCATCCTTATGATGGCCACACATCCTGCAGCCTGGACTTCCTGCTGGGTCTGGTCCAGGTCAAATTTGATATACTGACCAGCCTGGGCATACAGGGCATCTTGACCTCTTTGACACACGTGTGGATGAATGGTTGGGAAATGACATACGTCTCCACTGGTGGTCTGTAGCATCGAAGTTTAAGACAGCCATCACCTTCACAG
This sequence comes from Sphyrna mokarran, assembly GCA_024679065.1. Lineage (NCBI taxonomy): Eukaryota > Metazoa > Chordata > Chondrichthyes > Carcharhiniformes > Carcharhinidae > Sphyrna > Sphyrna mokarran. The sequence goes on from JAGIQG010000001.1 coordinate 151,823,065, forward strand.
CTACCAGGAGTGGATGCTCCCTTCCCTCACCCCCATGCTCTGAAATGCTAAATCCTGCAAAAATGGCACAGGTGTTCCACTATCACCTTTTGGAGCCAGAGCCAGCAACAGCATGCAACATCTGATAGTTGCTCGAAGGACACCTGTGAGAGAAAGTGCCAGGGTTTCCGCTCCCTCCTTCCCCTGCCCGCATTCCTCCCCCCCAACACCACAGCCACCACAAAACAAACCTGAGTAGCAAGGAGCAGTTTGAACACTGAGACTCACCTCCTTGTTCACTCATTCATCAAGTGCCTGAATCCAACTTTTATAGAGAAGGTATTTTCCTGATAGATCTGACTACAGTGAACGAGGTGGTTAAGGCTGGTGAGCTGAGACAATTGGGAGTGAAACTCACTAATGTCATTGTGATAAATGCAAAAAAAAATGCAAATTGGTGTTTCATCCATTTTGGGTGGGCTCCCAACAGTACCGATGTTTTTTGGTAAAATGGAAATGGGTGCAAAAATGGGCACCATTCCCACTAGTTGCACCATGCCGATTTTACAACATTTTCCTGCCACAAGACAGGCACAATGAAGTCGTAAAATTCCACCCAATGTTACAAAGAACTGGGAGTTTTCTTTATTTTATTGGAAAAACAACTGGTTTGCAATAACATAACACAAAATAAATAAAAAGTTGTGTTGGGGCCAATTTACTAATTAAGTCAAGACTTTTTACTTGAAGCACCAATAACAATGCTTTGACTACAGAAAACCCATCAGAGATACGTACCAGAAACAAGTGAATCTACGAAGTAAAAGTAAACAATGAAAAAGATCTCAGCTGTGTAGCACAATAAAATACACACAACTGCAGGAATACAACCGTGTTGTACATATTGGTGTTATTATACACATCAATTATGGCCACTAGCACCAATCCCACTCACCCCAATTCAAAATGTGAAACAGTTCAAATATGGTAAACGCTTTGAAAAATCCATACCTTATTCAGTGAGCTGCACCTGGGTTTTTAGAGGTGTACTCACTTCATATTTATTGCTAAACATATTCACTGGCCTGGAGAAGTTAATTCTATATTTGGCAGATCCTGAAGTTTCTCATAATGATACAAAACTTCTACAGTTTACATTTTTTCAAGCTTCGCTATCGTTACTTTTGCTTCTATCGTAGTCCAACTATAATCATTTAGTTTTTTCCAAATAGCAAATTTAAAAGTGAAGGATATTAATTGTTTTTAACTTTCTGATTTATGTGAGTATTTTAATGTTTATCTGATTATTGACATCACTGCTGCTGTAAACCAAAAGATGCTTTGACTTGCTGTCAGATTTCAACTACCTTTGGGAATGGGGAAAAGCGAATCACAGGGATCACTGTGAACAACTTTCATCGAGCACCACTGCTTTGCCACTGACAGAAAACAACACGCCATTGCGTTGAATTTCAGACAGTAGTTTCTACTGAATTATCAAACTAAAAACTGTCCCAATGAAAATAGCTAGAATGAAAAATACCAAACCGAACAACTCAAGAAATTGCCCGAGGTGAGAAGGATTCAAGCAGAAGTTTCAAAGTCAGATATTTGTAACTTGGTAGAACGTTACTTTGGAAAAGCGTAGCCAGCTCTCTTTCTCTCACACACAGACGTCCACCTACACACGCACATTAACATAGTTGAACCCACTGCTTCATCAGGGCAAGCCTAATAATAAGTTCAAAAACTTGATTGCAGACCAAATGTTCATCCAACATAGTAACAAAAAGATTTCCAACTTCTTTATAACATTGTTTTAAGTTCAAGGTTCTATTATTGTGTAATCACTTGCACAAACGTCACAATGGTTGAAGTAAATTGAGTTTCCAAAGCAAAATAAAGTGGAACCAAAACAAAGAACAAACCAAAACAATTTTTAATACTTCACAAATTTCAAATCATGTTTCTGATGCAAGGTTCTAACATGGCTATATTTTTCACCATTTGACATCAAACAGACAATATAAAACCAACCTAAGAAGGTACTTGGAATCAAAATCTGCATAATTTAGCTGAATGCAATATGCTGAAATGGACATGCCAGATCAAGCATTTTTAGAAATTGTTCATCCTCTTGTTCCTACATTTCTTTTTGTCTCATCCAGCTCCCTCTTTCCCCACAAAATTAGGGAGCACTTAGACAGGATAGATCCAGAATGTTCCTGATGGTGGGGGAGTCCAGAACTAGGGATCATAGTTCGATGACAAAGGGCAAATGTTTTACAACTGAAGTGAAGAGAAATTTCTTCACCCAGAGAGTAGTAAATGTATGGAATTCACTACCACAGAAAGTGGTTGAGCTCAAAATGTTGTGTGATTTCAAGAAGAAATTAAATATAGTTCTTGGGGATAATGGGATCAAAAGATATCGTTGGGGCGGGGGGTAAATCTGGATATTGAACTTGATGATCAGCCATGATCAAAATGAATGGCGAAACAGGTTCAAGGGGCTGAATTGCCTATTCGTGCTTCTAGTTTCTATGTTTCTATAAGAACATTGATTTACTGCACACAGCATAGACATGTAAACCACAACTATTCATCGACAAGATATATTTTCTTTAGAGTACAGAAAAGCAGAACTGAAGGACCAAACTGCACATTCGAAGAAGTGCTCAATAAGGAACATCTATTTTAACAACATACGTGGCAAGGAGTGGGGGAGAATTGATAACCTGTATCATAACAACGTGGAAAAAGTAATTGAGGCCATAATTCAAAACAAATAAAAAGCTGTAATACTGGCCAATTAACTAATTAAGTCAAGATCTTTATGCCAGAAGCACTACTAAGAATGCTTTGACTACAGAAAATTGGTCAGAGTCGCATACCACAAGCTAGCAGACCCATGAAGTTAAAGTAAGCAATAAGAATGATCCTGGCTTTGTAGCACAATGAAGTACCCACAACTGTAAGAATATAACACTATTGTGCGTATCAGTGAGTTATTACAAACATGAATTATGGTCACTACTACCAATACCTTCCCCCACCATTCAAAATATGAAACAATTCAAAATGTGACAAAAATCACATTCCATTAAAAACAAAAATGCTGAACGAGATCTATCCTCAGCTTATTAAGGAGGCCAAGGTGAGCATTAAATTCTTTTTTAAAAAAGCTTAAAATGTTGCAAAGAATAGTAGTAAATCTGAAAATTAGATGTGTTTTTAAACCAGCAAAGGGCTATCAAAAAGCTGATGAAAAGGAAAAAAAAGAGTAAATCAGCCAAGAATATGAAAACAGATTACAAGAACTTTCACAAGTGTATTCAAAGGAGAGGTCAATGTAGAGTTTGGTCCCTTTAGCAGAGACAAGGGAAATTATCATGAGGAATGAAGAAAAGGCAAAGACAGACATTAAACAAATATTTTATGTCTGTCTCCACAGTAAAAGACAGAAGTTATCAGATATAAAGGATAACTTAAGGGCTAACCTAAGGGTGAGGAAAGTGCTTTGGTCACCTTGTTGTCTAACAAGGGGCACACACGCGATGGGTCGTGAGAGAGCTGCTCTTGGATTTTGAGAGTATCCTATTGCTTCATGTCATTAGTGTACGCTTGATCTGGACCATTTGATGGGCAACACGACAGCTCAATGACTATTGCTGTGCTGTGCAGATACATGGATTTGGGCCTGTGTCTGTGGGAGTTTGCACATTCTCCCCATGCTTGCGTGGGTTTTCTCCAGGTGCTTCGGTTTCCTCCCACATCCCAAAGATGTGCTCTTAGGCTAATTGGCAAAACAAATTCTCCCTAAATTGTCTCAAATTTGGTTTTTAATCCATAGATCTATAAACATAGACAGGGATCATGGGTAGAGATGGGAACATCGGGATGGCGGTGCAGGCTCGCTGGGCCGAAGGGCCTGTTTTCCATGTGTTTTGTTCTTTGAAATGAACCAAGCAGAGAGAAAGTACTGGAGCAGCTGAATGGACGAAAAACCATCAAACCTGCAGAAGGTGATGTCCTTGACTCTAGGGTTCTAAATGAGAAAGCTGCAGAGACCCTGGATGCACTGGCTATGATCTTCCAAAATTCCCTGGATTGTGCGATGTTGATTGGAAGTTTGCAAATGTAACACTGTTATTCAAGAAAGGGTGAAGAGAGAAAACAGAGAATTAAAGTCCAATTAGCCTGACATCAATCTTAGGAAAAGTACTGGAATTTAGTCTAGTATATTCACTACTGTAATCTATTATTAAAGAAGTCTTAGTAAAGCACAGTAAGACTGGAACGAGCCAACATGGTTCTACAAAAAAACCATGCTCATTAAATTTAGTAGAGAATTTTGAGAAATGCAACTAATAAAGTGCACAATTTCGGAGCCAGTAGATGCAGTATAATTGGATTTCCAAAGATATCTGATCAGGTACCACACAAAAAAGTTAATACATAAGTTAAGGACTCATGAAGTGAGTGATAATATTAACATGGATTGAAGATTGGTTAATAGATGGAAATCGAGAGCAGGAATAAATGATACATTTTCAATTTGGCATGCTATAACTAATTGAGTGTTATAGATCAGTGATCAGTGCTGGAGCCTTAGTTACTTCCAATCCATACTGGACTTAGACAAAGAGACAGAGTAATGTATGTAGGTTTGTTGACATTACAAAGCTTGGTGGGATCGTAAGCTGTGAGGAAGATACACGAAACTGCAAAGACTTTCTAAACAGGTGGCAAAAAGATAACATATGGAAATGTGGGCAAGTATGAGAATGTCATGAGAATAGAAAAGCAGAATATTTTTAACAGGCAAGAAACTTGATGGTCAGAGATTTGAGTATACTTACATAAGGAACACAGAGCAATAACATGGAGGTGCAACAAGCAACTAGGAAAGCAAATGGCACATTAGTCTTTCTTGCACAGGGACTGGAGTACAGGAATAAAGATGTCTTGCTACAATTATATAGGGTTTGATAATACCACATGTGGAGGACTGTACACAATTTTGATTTCTGTATTTAAGAAAGGATATATGCAAATTGGAGATGGTAGAGTGAAAGTTCACTAGACTGGATCCTGGAATGATATAGTTGTCCTATAATAAGAGGCTGAGCAAATGGAGCTAATATTCTCTGGAATTAGGCAGAATGTGAGGTGATCTCATTGGAACATATAATTTTGTGAAAGGGCTCGACAGGATGGGCATAGTGGAGCTGTTTCTGCTGGCTTGGGAGTCGAAAACATAGGTCTCAGTCTCAGGGTAAGGGAACAATCATTAAGGCCTGAGATGAGGAGAAATTTCTTCACTCAAGCGTTGCAAATCTTTGGAATTCTCTACTTATTCCAGAGGGTTGTGGAAGTGAATATATTTTGGTATCTCAGGAATCAAAGGATAGGGAGGTGGAAAAGTGAATGTGAAGCTCAAGATCATCCCATGATCGTATTGAATGATGGAGCAAGCTTGACAGGCTATATGGTTTTATCTTGTTCCAACTGCTTATGTTCTTAGGTTTCATGATTTTCTTTGATTTATCCTATTATATTTAGGAATTTACTGCTTTGTTGGAATTAAAATAGTCATCACAGTGATTAGCATTGTTGCCAGGTTTAATTCGGGCCTTGAGTGATTGTGTGGAGTTTGCACATTCAATTCTGCGTAGTTCCCTCTGGGTATTCCAATTGAAAAATATGCAGATTATGTGATCAGTCATGGTAAATGCACAGAGTTATGGGGAGGGCCAGTGCAGACTCAAAGGGCTGAATGGTCTCTTTCTGCACCATAAGGATTTTATGATACTAACCTCCTTTGCATGAGAGCAACACAGGAACAAGAGGATGAGATAACAGAATAAATCCAGAAGACAACACATCCTTTTTCTGGATGCACTGAATACTAGAATTTCTTTCTATTTCAGGAATTCAGGGTCAGCATCAAGCATTTCTAATCAGGTAGAGCACAACAATATGCCAGGAGTAAAGCTCCTGTTACTCAGGCCCAACCTCAAAAAAGCATTAAAATACCTGTGTGACATTACATTTCCATTTTCCATTGCAATCATCCTCTGGCAACTCCAACATTCAAAACTTTTGACAAATTAGGGAAAGTGTTGTACTGCAGATGGAACTAGGAAATTAGGGTTGACCATCATCCTCAGTTAATCCTGAATTTGAACTAAGGTATGGTCAGTATTTAAGCTGATGTGCCGTCCAACGTATCTATGTATTCTTGATTTTACATGGGGGAATTGAGCTACATCAACAGAAAGGTTGTAATTTCAATCTCTAACCTGTCTGTTAACTGACATCAGGCAATGTAGCCTTTGGGGTGCTACACTCAACCTCAATACTCTGACAGTAAAGCAGAAAAATGAAGGGCTGGGGGAAGAGGGCATAATCATAGTCATCTTCCCTGATTCCTAATCAATAGCCCTTGACAAAAACTGCAACAGTGAATAAAATCAGATTTTTTACATGTTGCCCTCTGATCTGCACTGCCTAGACTCCTACTTGAAGAACGGTTACTCGGATACTTGGCACCCATGGAAGTGCCAACTTGATGAGGTGCCAACTTGATGAAGCTACATTTATGCCAAACAACAGAGATAGGGTACAATAGACAGAGCTAAGCAAACTCATAACCAGAGATCAGTTCAAAGCTTTGCAGTTCTGCAACATCTTGTTTTGAATGGTGGTAGGCAGTTAAAGTACTAATCAGAGGAATACGCTCATCCACAGAGGTAGCATGCAAGTCATGCTGACCACTGCCACCCAAAGACCATTATGAATGCCAGCCTTCAGGCAATTAGATTCACTCTGTGTGTAACTGAAAAAGATTCTGTCATTGATCCTTAAGTGTCATCATTGCTCTCCAAAGCTATAATTGTTTATTTAACCAATACAGGTTGTCTTTTCCTTTTTCCCTTCTCTATCATTCCCGAATGTAGCTAGAACAACCACATTCCTAATCATCGGCTTCTTTAAGTCCAATTTCTACTATATTCACTACAACTGGTGCCTGAAATTCTCAAACTTCATGTAGTATGTTGCACACACTTAAAAAAATGCACTTCAAATATTCATAGCCCACTTTTTATTTTCCCTTCTGACCTCCCCTTATTTCTGAACTATTCCTTATTTCAATGTTGTTTGTCTCTTCTGATCTTCCATGCACCTTGTTTCTCCTCCCTGATGTTTCACCCTGGTGCCTATTCCCTCTTTTTTTTGCTTCTCTCAGTCTCTATCATCAAATTTCCTTCCACTCCCCATTCTTATCCTTCCTTTCAAGTAGGTGGTAATGGGTAGTATAGTGAAGGAAACCCAGCAACAGCAGTTTGTATTTGGAGTAGTGGTAGAAGGAAAAATGTAACTTTTATGACTCCATTTACCATTCCTTCCAATCAGTTGAGCTTCCCCAGTTCCTTTACGACTCAGGCGTCCATTACGTAACCACATTCAGATCATCCATCCCACATCGCAAAACCCCTTCAATCTTATAATTTCCCCAACCCCTTGGAACTATCTATTCATATTCTTGTTCCATCAATCACCTTGCCCATTTGTTCCCTCAAAGTCAGAAGCCTCCTCATTCTCAATTTCCTTTGTCCTTCCTTGCTTTATTTTTATTTTTTTTTAAAATGAGAACTTGTTTGCTTTCAAAATTAATTTTCAACAAAATCAATTTAGAACAATGAAAGAATCTCTTTTTGTGCCGATCATCCCACATCTCAGAAAATGTTAGAGATTATAACGTGGCTTGTAAGTCATTTGCACTGGGCTTTTCAGTTAATTAAATGGACATGGAAATAATTAGTTGGTTTCATGAATTACATTTTTTTGTAAATTAAACATTAAATGAATCTCCACTTTCTCTGTCTCTGATGCAGATTTATTGACTTTTAAAACATGAAACAAAAGCCACAACTGGTCTCTCCATTGTACATAGCCTCTTACTTTTGAGCACATTATAAATGTTATCTCAATAAAGCTTTTGAAATTTGTATTCTAGTGTTTCAAAATTCTTTGAAGTGGGTAAAACATGTACGAAGCTAGAGGACAGAAATGATAATTGAATAGTACTGTACATCCTGGTATGTAAGTACACTACATTCTCAGACTGCACCATCTACATGAAACACGCGACTTGTAGTTATACAGAACCTTTGACATAGTACTTGCAACAAAGGGCTTTGCAGCAAACAAAATTAGTAGCTGAACTGAAAAAGATGCTGGGTTCCTAAGCCTGACCTAAGGTAGGTTTTAAGAAGCATCTTAAGGGGAGAAATGAGGCAAAGAGAGGCAGAGTGATTTAGAAAGTGAATTTCCAGAGGTCAGGGCCTTAGCAGCTCAAGGCACAGTCACCAATTATGGTTCGATTAAAACGCAGTTGCTCAAGAAGCTAAAATTGGAGGAACACAGTTCTCCTGGAGGTTTGTATGGTCGAAGAAAATTACGGAGTTAGTGGCCAAGGGAGGTTAGAATGTCAAAACAATGTTGACAATTTTAAACTTGAGGTGTTGCTTAAACAGCAGTCAACACAGATTAGGAGTGATAGATGAACAGAATTTGGTGTGAGTTAGGATGGACAGTGAGTTAGGATGAGCAGCAGAGTTTCAGACTACATCAAATTTAAGGAGTGGGCAGAATGTGGCTGGTTGGCCAAGCATTCACCAGTATAGTTGAAGTGACTAGAAGAGACAAAGAGAAAAAGAGTGAGGATTTCAGCAACAGATGAGCTGAGGCACAGCACAGTGGCTGAAATTAAGGGGATAAAAATAGGCAGTATTGGTAATGTGCTTCATCTCAGGTCAAAATGATGCTAAAGTTAGAAACAGTTTGATTCAGCATCAAATAGCAAGCAGGGAGATGAATGGAGTCAGCAGCTACTGAATTAAATTTGTAACTGGGCCCGTAGCGAAAGCTTCAATATTTCCAAAACTTAGATGGTGGAAATTTTTAAGCACCCAGTACCAGATGTCAGAGAAGCAGCGTGACTATTTGGAGACGGTGGGAGAGTCGAGGGGTAGAGCTGGCTGTCATCAACATGCAGGTGATGGCATTGTCGGGTGTAGCAAAAATATGAAGTTAAAAATGAGCTTTTGAGAAAATCTAAGACTTTCAAATAAATCATTTAATGAAGAATAAAAAGGCATAACAAATAGTTCAATTGATAAACTTAATGGTGGTTACATATTATCTACTTTGATTTTTTAAGTTTAAACTTTTATATTGAACATCAGAGATTCAATTACCAAAGAAAAAAACAACTAATGAAAATAAACTTGAGAAAGGCCTGATGACTTTGCAGGAACCCAAATTTCGATAAGAGTAGGACAATATGCTCACTACGAATATGCAATTATTGTGTCAGAATAATACCTTTAACGTTGAAAATACCAATCACACTGCCACCTACAGGAACAACAGGTACTTAGGATGAATTTTCAATGAAAGAGCTTGAACCTGAATTTTCAATCAAAGCTTGAACCTGAGCAGCAGCAGAGAAACTAAAAACCAAGCAGTGACAGTACAGGAAGGCAGGGAGAAAACAGGTAAGTAGTATCTCTTTTTTCTTGAAGTTAAATAGGTTCAACCAAGAAATTGAGTTTGTGACCCAGTAACTTAAGTTCAAAAGTTTTAATCAGGCTTATATCTAAGTGAACCTCAAGTTTTATTGCTGGTAAGTTTAGCTAGTAGTCTAAGGAATAGACACATAGTAGGACACCTCAGAACCATCAGATGCATATCCTGTGCTATCTGGGAGCTCCAGGATGCAACAACTATGTGTGCAGGAATTGTCATTAGTTGAATAAGCTCAATATTCAAATTTGAGAGCTTGCGCCACAACTGGAGTTGTCGTTGTGCATTTACAAGCTAACAGCTGCATGGACATCAGGGAGAGGGAACGATGAACAGTCAGAGATCACGGTCCATAGCTGTACCAACTAAATAAGACAAAGAGAGAGAGAGAGAAAGAGATGAGGTCCTGAATGTATATTTCTGAGAGCAAAGAAAGAAATTAAACAGTAGGACCTCAAAGATAGGAGTCTCCAAATTATTCCACGTGCAATGCACAGAAATCAGAGGAAAATGCAGCTAAATGCATGGCTGGAGGGATGGTGCAGTAAGGAGAACGTTATGTTTCTGGGGCGTCAGCCCGGATCTATGGGAAGTGAGACCTGTACCATCCAAATTAGTTACATCTCCACAGGACTGGGTCCAAAATCATGGCAGGTCAATTTGCTGGTATTGTCTTGATAGTTATAGCTACCTTGAAAGGTGAAAAGCTGGAAGCAGAGAATAATTAAGCAAATATGGAAGGTCAAGGAAGAAAAAAGTTGTTCAGTGATTAGTGCAAGATTAATACAAAAACCACCATTAATGATATATATTTAAATGTAAGGAGCCTAGTGAGTAACGCAGATGAGCTGAGGGCAATAAATAGACATTTAGTGGATGTTATCACAACTATTACTGAAATGTAGCTTGAAGACAAGGAGGGATGGCAGCTCAACATTCCTGATTATAGTGTTTTCAGGCAGCATGGAGAGATTAATATAAAGAGGTTGAGAGGGGTCACAATGTTGGTGAAAGACACAAGCTGTGAGGAGGGATGATATGATAGAAGGACCACCAAATATAGCCATATGAGTTGACCAGAGAAACAAAAGTAGGCAATCATATTGCTGGGAGTGTACTAGAGACCCTCAAACAGACAGGAGAGAAAAGAACAAATTATGTAGTGAAATTGCGAAGGTTCAGAAACAGCACGGCACTAACCCAATATTAACTGGGATTACATCCAATGTATAGGGGGTACAGAATTATTGAAGTGTATTCAGAGGAACTCTTTCAGCAAGCACAGAACAAGCATAACAAAGAATGGGACAATTCTTGGCTTTGTTTTCGAAAATTAAGCTGAGCCAGTGGTAGAGGTGTGACTAGGATTAATATTACTGGTAAAAAGCACAATTTAGTTAGATTCCGCAGCTATGAATAAAGACAAAATAAACTAGAAGTTAAGAAGGTTTTGAATCGGGAAAATGACAATTTTACTAAGTCACTGTGTGACTTGGCAACATTAGACTGAAAGCAGCAAGTTGGAAGGTACATCAATGGCAGAGCAATGGGAAGTATTCAAGGAGGTGATTAATAGTCTTAGAACAAATACGTTCCCGCTTGGTGAAACGTGACTCTGATATCTCGGCACCCCGAGATTTCAAAGAACATGCAGAGTAGGATAAAGCAAAGGAAAGGTTATATCTGACAAACTTTGATTAATTTTTTGAGGGGATAATAAGAAGAGTTTATTAAGTTGGTATGAATGATGTGGTCTAAATGGGTCTAAACGCACTTTAGCAATCCACAAGGTTCTCCATATGACAAATTGGTGAGAAAAGTGATTCATTGGAAAGTGGCCATTTTGATTCAAAACTGGTCCAGTGACAAAAAGCTAAGGGTAATGGTCGACAGCTGTTCTGTGACTTGAAGACTACTTCCCATGTTATTCCTCAGGGCTCAGTACTGAGTCCATTGCTGCTTATGGTATATATCAATGAATTTATAGAATGTGACAACCCCCAACCCAGAAAGTTTTTTTTAACATTTCTTACGATTACAATTACAGATTCCACAGACGCTTTGAGAATGCTTTACAAAAACTTTTAAAAGTTTGCATCAATTGTAAAGAGATCAATTGTAACCTCCTTCACATTAATGAACTGTTCTGGTAGCCAGTGGAGTTGAATCTGGAAAAATAAAGGAGCGATGCAATGCATTAGGGAACAGCAAAATGACAAGAAAATAACTGATGGATACTGGGAAATATTGAGGACCCTTAGAGCGCATGACCACAGTCCACTGAAGGTAGCAGGGCAGAGATAAAAGTTGTTAAAAAGGCATTTGGAATGCTTTCCCTTAAATGATTGAGGAAGAAAATATAAAAGAAGCAAGACTGTGGTAGAACTATATGAAACACTAGATACGCCACAGCTACAGTAAGCAAATTCTGGTTAACACATTACAGAAAGGATGTGATCGCACGAGAGTATACCAGAGGAGATTTACAAGCATGTTGTCCAGAATGGAGGATTTTAGCTCTGACAAAGGATTAGATTGGCTCAAGTTGCTTTTTTTAGAACAAGAGACATTGATGGGAGATTTGACAGAGACAACTACTGTTACGCGGAGCTTTGGTAGGGTGATAAAAACAATCTATTACTGTTAGATATGATCCATTACTCTGCCAAAACCAGGGGGCACAGATTTAAAGTATTTAGTTGAAGAATTAAAGGGGACCTGAAAAGAATTTTTTTTTATTCAAAGTACAGTGGGGGCCTGGAATACTGTCTTAAAATAGTAGAGGCAGATGTCTCCATTGCATTTAAAAATACTTGTATATGCACTTTAAGTGCCATAGCCTATAGGGCTAGGGAGCAAGAACAGAAAAATAGGATTAGGCTGCAAAGACAATTTTCTGGTTGGCAAAAACATAGAATCATGAATCCCTACAATGCAGAAGGAAGCCATTTGGCCCATTAAGTCTGCACTGACTCTCCGACAGAGCATCTTACCCAGGCTCATAATCCGCCTTATCACCGTAACCCCACGCATTTACCCCGCCAATCCCCCAAACCTCTTCAACCATGAAGGAACAATTTGGCCAATCACCTAACCTGCACATTTTTGGACCAGAGCACCTGGTGGAATACGCAAGCAAAAACCCATGGAGAACATGCAAACTCCACACAGACAGTTAGCCAAGGCTGGAATCAAGTATGGATCCCTGGCACTATTGAGGCAGCAGTGCTAACAACTGAGCTACACATGATGAACTAAATGGCCTCTATGCATCATACATTTTATATGTTTCTATGCTAACACTGTGCACTGACATTAATAAGCAAAAATAAGGAGGGTAAGGAAACATTTCTGCATCTCATAACAGGCAATCAAATCCAAACCACAATCAGGAAAGTGTGATATTCTTGCGCTTTAATTTCTAACTTGGCATCTAAAAATACCAAAACATAACTGTTGGTGAAAATGAATAGTTGTGTTGATTTAAACACATATGCAACAAATATGTGAATCAGATTATAAAATATTTAACTAATTTGTGTGGGATTTCCTGCATTGATGCAATGGCACGTTAAACACTTGCGTGGTTTGGAGTTGATAATGAGCACTGGATATTCTGATGTTTCAAGACTAATGCTACAAAATATAGAGAAAAAAATGCCACTTTGTTTCATTCTTTCATTTAAGATTTGTGTGTCCTGGTCCACATCAAGCAAAATCAATGCTGAACTTTCATGTGGAAGTCAGTTAAACGTTGCCAAAAATTTTCACAATATTCTGTTTAGGGGACCACCTGTAAATTTTACCAACACCCCCAAAGCCTTGGTCCTAACTTGCAGGAGACAGTGCCAGTTATCCAAAAAAAATAGTATTATTAAGTTTCTTTATTAGCATCACAAGTATATCACAACAAGGAGTATAGAGACGCAGAGAGACTGGGGGGCGGGGGGGGGGGGGGGGGGGGGGGGTGCAGGTTCACAAGTGTCTGAAGGTGTCTTCACAGGTGAAGAAGGTGATAAAGAAAGCGTATAGTATGTTAGCTTTCATAGAAAAGGGTATAGAATACAAGAGTAGGAGTTTGATGTTGCAATTGTATAGAACGTTGGTTAGGCCTCACTTGGAATACTGCGTCCAGTTCTGGTCGCCGTACTATCAGAAGGATGTGGAGTCCTTGGAGAGAGTGCAGAGGAGGTTTACCAGGATGCTGCCTGGTATGGAAGGACTGTCTTATGAGGAACGATTACATAGACTGGGGTTGTTTTCCCTTGAAAGACGTCGGCTTAGAGGGGATCTAATAGAGGTGTATAAGATTATAAGGGGTATAGATAGAGTAAATGGTGGTAAACTTTTTCCACCTTCAGAAATGTATAGGACGAGGGGTCATGGCCTTAGGGTGAGGGGGGCTATGTATAAGGCGAATATTAGAGGGCAGTTTTTCACACAAAGGGTAGTGGGGGTGTGGAATGCACTGCCGAGTAAGGTGGTGGGAGCAGGCACGCTAGGGCTGTTTAAGGGTCTCTTGGACAGCCACATGAGCGTTATGCAGATAGAGGGATATAGTAGGACTGTTTAACTATGGCTTTTTTTTCCCACAGGTAATTCGGTCCAACTTGACCAACAAGGAGCATGCATTCGGCAGGTGGTGCGAGGACAGCTCTTGGATGTTGATTCATGGGTTGCCTGGTGCTTCATGTCGTAAATGAGTGCTTTATCTGGACCATCTGAAGGGCACCATGACAGCTCAGTGACTATCGCTGTAGCTGTGCAGACACTTGGAATTGGGCCGGTGTCTGCGGGAGTTTGCGCGTTCTCCCCGTGGTTGCGTGGGTTTTCTCCGGGCGCTCCGGTTTCCTCCCACATCCCAAAAATTCGCTCTTAGGCTAATTGGGAAACAAATTGTCCCTACATTGAGATTCTTCCGTATTAGGAATAACCTAAAATTAGAATAGGATAATGGAATTGTTACTATACAGTTACGACGGCGGCACAGGCTCGTTGGGCCGAAGGGCCTGTTTCCCGTGCTGTGTTGCTCTAAACTCTAAAGTAAGCTTACATTAACAATGCAATGAAGTTACTCTGAAAATTCCCAAGTCTCCAAACTCTGGCATGTGTTTGGGTACACAGATAATTTAGTATGGCCAAAGCACCTAACGTGCACATCCCTCGGACTGGGAGGAAACTGGAGCACCTGAAGGAAATCCATATAGACATGGGGAGAATGTGCAGACTCCGTACAATGATCCAATCCAAACCTGGGTCTCTGGAGCTTTGAGACAGCATGTTAACCACTCTGCTGCCCTGCATACAGAAATCAATATTTGAGATTCCAATTAATCAATATATATATAGAAAAAAACTGAATCGAACACTGATTCAGACAGAAACCTAATGGATTATACTTTTGGATGCTCCTACAGATCAATCTCAAATGTCAGACTTTTGAATGAACTTACCTTGCATTAATTCAATCTTTCTCTACACCCTATCTGTGGTTGTAATACTACATTCTGCACTCACTCGTTTCCTTTTCTACGAAGAGTATGCTTTGTCTGCATAGTGCGCAAGAAACAATTCTTTTCACTGTTACGTTAACACGTGACAATAATAAATCAAATCAAAATCTATGATGTACAACACATTCTATATGCAGTGAAATTTTACTGACAAGCCTATTTCAAGGAAGTAAAGGGGGGGGTGGTAATAGAGTGCTTGCAAAGTTGAAGTGGTGAATTTTGAACTTTTGCCATGTCAGCTACAACCCTGACCAACTTTTACAGATGCACCATAGAGAACAAATTCTCTCTGGTTGTATCACAGCTTGGTATGGCTCCTGCTTTGCCCAAGACTGTAAGAAACTATAAAAGGTTGTGAATGTAGTCCAAACCATCATGCAAACCAGCCTCCCATCCACTGACTCTGTCTACACTTCCCACCGCCTCAGCAAAACAGCTAGCATAACTAAGGACCCCATGCACCCCAGACATTCTCTCTTCCACCTTCTTCCTTCAGGAAAAAGATATAAAAGTCTGAGGTCATGTACCGACTGACTCAAGAACAGTTTCTTCCCTGTCAGACTTTTGAATGGACTTACCTTACATTAAGTTAATCTTTCTCTACACCTTAGCTATGAACATATCATTACATTCTGCACTCACTCATTTCCTTCTCTATGAACAGTATGTTTTGTCTGCATAATGCACAAAAAACAATATTTTTCACTGTATGTTAACACACGACAATAATAAATCAAATCAAAACCAAATCAAGAAGATCAATGCCTAATTCTTCATGCTCGCTTCTAATACTAAACTAAGTTTGAATTCAGCTTGCAATCATCTAAAATTCTAACACCCATGTTTCAGTGTTATTCCTCCTCCACATATTTTAAAAAAAAATTGTGTGCTGATCAAAAGCTCTTCGCATTTCAGATAGTGTCAGCATTAAGCAATCCCAAATCAAGTTTCCTCTACTCATCCCCAACAAATGCAGGAGAGCATGACTATTGCTCCTGTGTCACCTGTTTTGCATTAGTAACACCAGTCACCATATGAAGTTTTGAAATAAGAATATTGATTAGACCAAACCAGAAACAGTTTTGTTCTGTAATCCTACGATCAGTACTGAATCCATACAAAATCCTCATAGTGAGAAGCCAGCAACATATAGCTTTTCAATGTAAACCGGATTTGAACCCTATGAACTGAAAACAGAAGGCCAGGGTTTTAAGTCCACGTGTTCTTTAAAGGGCAAAATCAACATTAAATGTATATTTTGCAAAAAGCTAAGTGGGACTAGCTATAAATCGGAAATGAATAGGACAACTCTGATAAGTACATCCATGTACATTTTAATTAACTTCAGTTGTAGCACTTTCACAATATTTTTCACTTATTTTTCCATATTTGTCAATGTTAGTAAATCCATTTTGCATTCAGAAAAATGTCACCAGTCACGTTTTGGATTTATGTACTGGTGGGGACAACAGCAGCAGTCATTGTAGCTTTCTAAACTTTTTTAGAAAGAAAGGACAGTGAAACCAAAAGATCATAAAACAGAAACAAAATGGTAAGGGAAACTTAGAGACATAGTAGTATCATCAGTTTTAAAAGCCCTTTATCAGACTGTCCCAAGCAGTAAACATAATGCTGATATCAGTGTCAAGAGAACCACAACAGACACTACTACCTCTTACAGAACAACGCAGGATATTACACATCTAGTTTCAATCTGAATGTGTTCGTATATTTAAAAGATGTTCCAGCTGCAAATTTTGCTTTTCCTCTTCAGCAACTTCCTCTTGTTTTTGCTACATCATGATTTTATAGTGCCCACACTGACATTTTGATCATCAAGCTACAAAATGTGAAAAAAAAAATCATAAAGTAAAATACTGGAAACATGAAATAATAACCAACATTATTGGGAACACGCAGATTGTGCAAAGGAGAGATCTGCTAAAGCTTCTAATGTGGCCCTTTCTTCAGAACTGAGACGCAAGTGGCAGACAGGCATGTGAATATCTTGGCTGACATGCTCAGAGTTTCCAGCACATTCTGCAGACTACAAATAATGATTACTATGCACCCACCACTTCCACGACAGATTGAGTATCTATTCTGTTTTCCTAAACTCATTCATACCTCTCGTGCTCTGTAAAAAATAAAATTAATAGGTGAGTTACTCAATTTGTTTGATACGGCTGAGCAGGGATTGATTGAAAGGAAATTAAAAGTTTAAAATATAATACTGCATCTTGCACCTCTGACCTTACTGCCTTTGACACTGCAAAACATTGCTCTATTTCCAAACCTAGTCAGACCTTACAAAGCCAGCAGGCACTTCAGTGTACGCATGTATTATAATGGAATCTGAAGAAGCATACACATCATGATGGCCTTGTTGGAATCAAAGCAAACAGAAGCATAGCATTGGTTCAAGTCACAATGCTATTCTGAAACCAGAAAAATTGTTACAAGTAATTACAAAGCCTGGACAAGATACCCAAATCTTTGGGAATAATCAGGAGCCTTTATTATTTTTTCTAAGATTGCCAAATCCTTGTTTTTATAATTTTGATTTGACATGTTTACATGCTCTCTCAAGATATGGCTTTTAAGAATACAAACTTTTAAATACATTTTCGCAGCATTTATAGGCATAGGCCATGGTGATTTCTGACCCTATAACCACTCAATTATGAAGACTACCTACATCACCTCCATTATACTGTCCACCTCTACCATGGCCTCAGCCCATCTGTTACTCACTTATGCCTCTGTCACCTCAACTCAACTATGTCAATTCTCAATAATTTCAATACTCTAATGGCTGGTCTCCACCTTGCACCTTCATTAAACTTGAGCTCTAAATCTACGCTGTCCATATTCTAGGTCACATCAAGTCCCATTTACCCATCAGCTATACATATCAATCTCCAACCAAACCCATTCTGGCAACAATTCCAATTTAAAATTCTTTCCTGAGTCTCAAATTCCTCCACTACTTCATCCACCCTTCTGCATTCCTGTAACCCCTGTTCACTCAGGCTGTGTACTTGTGCAACAGGTTGCCTGCACAACAGTCCAATAAGTGACACACTTGATTATTACAGCTGTGCACTGCCTGCTGGTTAAATGAGGTTAACTATTACTCTAGCCCATACGCAAACTGCTACACTCCCCATGAAGGGAAATTAATGGCTGAGAGCCCAGGCTGACATAATAAATCAGGTGGAATCAACAGCAAAATTTCAATCCCGTGGGTTCCTGGACCCATCACTTTTCTCAGAACTTCTCCCATTCCCTGCTCTAACTTTTCTCCTGAAGCCCCTCACTCCTTTCTTCCTTCTTGCTGTTTCTCATCTGAACCTTTACTCAAAGAGCAGGGGTTCAGGAGGTCAAAGCAGCAAGCATGAGGGTCACAGAAGGAAGAGATGAGTGCGAGAGGCAGCAAGTGGAGGGAAGCAATGTGTAGAAATAGGCAGTAAGGAGGAGGGTGGGAATTGGCAATTTGATGAATGATGTGAATAAGGAGAGGCTGCAAGTAATAGGAAAAAAAGCAGCGAGCAAGAGGCAAACTGAAAGAGTTAGCAATTAATTAAAGAATTAATGAGTGGATTTTTTGGGCCAGTTAATACCACTGATCCACTCATTCTGTTATAGCTGATTTCGCAGAATTATTAAAAGTAAGATTGATCACAAAGTCATTTGCCACATTAAAAACGCAAAGACATTTTCCAGGGAAAATGAGGAAAGCTCTGCATTCCTAACCCAGACCTCCAAATAATAAATGTAAAGTTTTATTCTTGAAGTTTTCTCGTGGTGCTTTTCAAACTATGCAATTTTTCAAATATTAGTGCTCCCCAGTTCATTTTAAATGCATTTGAGCAACAGTTTATTTTAAGAATGGTAAGCTGGTTTATTACTTTGAAATTTGAAGATACTTAATCTATGAAAGACTGTAGGTGGAATAAATATCACTACATCCCCAAAAATCTGCTCAAAGATTATTCGCCCTCCCGGGATTACATTCTCTCTTCACTATTTCCTTCCCTTCTATATTCACTTAATTTACAGGAAATACCATGTCTCTCTGACCTTCACCCTTTAGTTCATAAGATCCAACCTCTCTCCAAATTCAGACACTTTACCACTGCATGATTATGTTTGTTCATGTGAATAACTATTTGAGCTCACTATTTCCTCACTATTCACAGCAGTTTTTAAGTAAAACAATCAAGCTGAAAAAATATAAGTTGCCTTTTCCATATTTCCTAACAATTCAAAAGACAAAACCTCTTTGACTCTATTTTCAGGTGGTCAAGCTGAAACAAAAGATCCTTGTCCTGAGCTGCTAATATCAGTTCAACTTTTCTTCTGACAATTAACTAAATACAAGTACAAGATAAAGACTAACTAATCTTCTCTCATGTATGGTAGTGTGGAGGTGCTTAAAATCCAGGGGTTGCGTGTTCAAATACCATCAAGATAAATTTAAGATTTAATCAGTCAATCTAATAAATGTGGACTAGCATGCTACTGAGGAAGGTATTCTTTCTTATTCTTCCATAACTATTGTAATTTTTTAAATATATTGTAGAGTTTTTTTGTTTCTATAGGTGGTGCATATTACCTTTATATTGTTGTACATAAGTAAAATCCATTTCTTACATGGATGGATAGAAGAGGAGACGTTACCTGTGACTGTTGCTATATCTACAAGCATTCCTCTAACTCTGGCTCTGGCTTAAACCTGATTTTCTTTAAACAACATTGGAGGCAATGCCTTCAGATGTATTAGTTTTTAAATTCAGGAATCACCTCTCCCCCTCCTTTAAGATGCTGTTAAAATCCACCTTTTTGACCAAGCTTTGGACCAGCTGTTCCCATACATCCATAAATAGCTGGGTGGCAAATTTTGTATGATGGTCTTTTCACAGAAATAGGGCCACTTCATTACATGGAATACATTACATAAATGCATATTTGGGGGAGGCCACTGCTAGTGGTATTATCATTAGACTCTTAATCAAGAAACTCAGCAAATGATCTGGGGACCCAGGTTTGAATCCTGCCACGGCAGAGAGTAGAATTTGAATTCAATAAAAAAAATCTAGAATTAAGAATCTACTGATGACCATGAAACCATTGTCAACTGTCTGAAAAAAAACTCGTCTTGTACACTACTGTTCTAGGGAAGGAAATCTGCTGTCCTTATCTGATCTACATGTAACTCCAGAGCCACAGCAATGTGGCTGACTTTTAAGCTCTGTGAAATGGCCTAGCAAACCACTCAGTTCAAGGTAAACTAGGGATGGGCAATAAATGCTGGCCCAGCTAATGATGCCCACGTCCCACAAATGAATTTTTAAAAATTGTGATGGCTTGCTGGGAGAATTGGGAAGAAAAAATGATGCTGCAATCAGTTGAGATACGTTGTCTTATTAGGTCTGACGAACCAAAATGAAGGCGCCAGTGTAGATCAGTGGTAGCAATCAACTCCAAGTCAGAAACTGAGAATTCAGGTCTCACACCAGGGGCTTCTGTACATAATGAATGCAGACATTTCAATACACTACCAAACAAACATGACATTGCAGTATCTGTTATCTTTTGGATGCGCCTTTACACCAAGCTGTCATTCACCTTTTAAAGGTAAACTTGGAAGATCCTGTGGTATTCTTTTAAGAGCAAGGAAGTACTCCTGAGGTCCTAGCTAACATTTATCCTTTAGTCAACACCAAGATGAGATTAAGTGGTTACTTATCTTGCTGATGTTTGGGTTCTTGCTGTTCACAAGTTGTCTTTTGCATTTGCCTGTACTTCAAAACTAATTTATTGGCTGTGAAGTGATTTATTGCAGCCTGAAAATGTGAATGACTCAACACAGATGCAATTTCTTCTCCAAGTTGGGAAACCCAAAAAAAGGGAGAGCAAAGCAATCTTCACGCAAACCCTTTTCTCTCCTAGCATTATGAAAAGCGGAACTTGAACAAATAAAGCATCTCAATCAAATGGGCGAAAAACTTCTATATGCTTTTTTGACAGGCTCAAAAATATTGTAATTTATACTGTAAATAACAATTTAAGAATGGGACATTATATTACAAAATTAAAATGGGAACATAGTACTTGATCTGCTGAAGATGAAATGGCACACGTTACATTCAGATTTGTTCAGATCTGCATTTTGATTGTCAATATTGATTAATATCAGGGCAGTAAGAGGCTGGTTATATTTGAAAGTGCTGACAGATGCTGCAATCAGATTTCTGACACTGATCTTGCAAAATGTATCCTTTCACTTTGTTTATTCTTTTCCAGCAAAACAAAATGGCAGAAAGTGATGCTCATTTCCAAACACTTCAATTTAATAGCCTGTAAATACAAATTGCACGGCACCAGTTTTAAAAGTCTCGACAGTAACATGACATTTACTATACCCACATTCTGAGTATCCCGTGCAAGTAACTAATTCGGCAGGAAGGAGCTAGGAAGAAAACTTACTAAAAATGTACCCGATAATTTGAACTCGAGAGGGTGAAACCATTTCTCACTTATGTAGTCATCCCCATAAAACTGTGATTAAACCAAGTACAACTTGCGGAAAATGAATACCAACAAATTCTATTTCTCTAATTACATCTCCAAAGTGTATCCAAAGATCCACGGTTTTCAATATGTGGAGTCACAACAATTTTAGATTGCCACGCAAATGCAATCTTTATTCAAGACGACCTTAAATTATTTTTACCCAGAACCAGAGCAGCCAATCCAAAACCCAAAGGGGTCAAAGTCCCGAGACTAGAAATTATTTTCTCAAGCTGCAGGTAAATAATTAGCTTGTCGGCTCTTCAAACCTGCAGACTGAGTGAAGTGTGCAAAGTTTGCAATAGTTAGGTTTTCAAAATATATTAGGTGTTGCTCAGGAATGAAACATCATTACAACCTTCCATGAGAGAACTAGGCTATCCCGAGCACAGAGTTCAAGTGCAGAGAAAGTTATAGAATCTTCATGGCTATCACAAGCCTCTGCCAGATTTCCACAGAAATTATTTTAAAAATACATTTTGAACCCAGGGATGTTTCTCCCAATGTCTGGCTGGCCCTATCCTTCTCAAATCAAGAGAAGTGTCTGGGTGGATGAAAAGTTTTTTTTATTGTCTTGCCAAAATATGCAACTTCACGCAGACCTGCAGCAACGGGGGAGGAGATGGTGGAGAGAGAGAGGACACCACACCTGGGAGACAAGACACCCGTGACTTCCCAAGGGATTTCCGCCCATTACAAAGCAGTCAGTTCATCCTTCCACGTCGTTTGGCATTGCACCTGCATTAGAAAACACCAACACCCATTCTACCTCAAAATGTAATCATTAGCAGCAGCCAAGTTAATGGGTGTGCCCCACACTGGGAAACTTGACAGTTTCATTAGTTCACAAACCGCCCCTTGAAAAGTATCGCTGCTTAGCACATATCGGCGATCTGACCTGTTCCCTGTCCTCAGCCATGTGTGACTTTAACCTCACTCGAAATGATAAAACGCCAAAACATTCCTACAGAGACAGTCCATAACTTTGTTTCCCTCCACCCCATCTTCAAACTGTAGAATTAAGTACTGCACACTCCACTGCCCTGTGCTGGCAATAGCTCAATTCGGCTTTTCAATAAAATTGTCACGTCCAGTAAGCAATTCCAAACGAGTCCCAGTTTGCATACTAAACAAGAGTGCAGTGTACAAGGAGCAGTGCCAGCAGTTACTGTACACATTTACTGGATGTCTTGTTGCCAGTACCCCTCACACTGGCACGAAGACATCCAGTAAATGTCCTGTCCTGCCGAGGGGAATAATCAATCGTTCATTGTTTGGGAAAGCGAAATTAAATTTTTGCGCAGGTAAACGTGAAACTTTCACAATAGGTTTGGCTTGCAGCATCATTCACAGGGTTTAAATCCGAACCAGTTTAATCTGCACATATTTATACCAAAGTTGTGTATTTTTTAAAAAAACTTACGTAACGTCTCAACTTTTTCTCCGGTGGAGACTTCCTCAGCCAGCCGTGGTAGACGATATCGCCGGCACTCATCTTCTTTGCTCAGGGGCTGCAGATGTCGGTGAAGATAAAACCTCGGGGGGGTGGTCCCTCCCCACACCCGGCCCGGTGAAGGGAAGGAAAAGTCTGAGGTAACTTTTCCCCAGGTAATCTGTTCACTTTCCTCCCCCACCTCAAATCCCCTGCTGAAGAAGCCTGGAGGGAGGTGTTGGGGGAAGAAAAAGAGGGGCGGGAGAAGCTTCACTCGGCTGATGGTGGGACAGGCAGACTTCGTGCCAAGTGTGGAGTCTGGCTCTTCCCGCTCTTGTCCAGTTCAGTTCAGTGCAGTCCGGCCCAGCCCGGACACTGTCTCTCGCGCCGTGGCTCCCTGGGATGTCTGAGTGACAGCTCCAGCTCTCTCCCAGCCGCCGCCTGCACACTTTCTTCCCCCACCCCCCCAACAAATAAAAACTCACCGACTTCCCAACCGATCCAACTATTCAGTGACGTGAGCGACGTAAACTGACGCGATCCAGTATGTGTGTGTGTAGGGTGGGAAGGAGGAAAATTCTGAACGAGAATTGTGGGATTTGTAGTTGAAACACATACAATTTTTTTTAAAGATAGAAGCACTAAACTACATGCTGGAATCTGAAACAAAATAATAGGGTCATCCAGTCTCGAAACTTTGGCTCCATTCTCTCTCCACAGACGCTGTCAGATTTGCTGAGATTTTCCAGCATTTTCTGTTTTTTTTAAGTTTAACTTCAAATGTCTGTTTGTTGATTTATTAGTGTCACAAGTAGACTTCCATTAGCACTGTAATTAGGGTTACTGTTACAATCCCCTCGTTGCCACACGCCGGCACCTGTTCGGTACACTGAGGGAGAAACCAGCATGGCAAATGCACCTAACCAGCCTATCTTTCGGACTGTGGGAGGAAACCGGGGCACCTGGAGGAAACCCACGCAGACACAGGGACTCTGCATAGACAGTGACCTCAAGCCAGGAATCAAACCTTGGTTCCTGGCACTTTGTGGCAGAAGTGTTAACTATTGTGCCACCATGCCTAAGATAAAAGCTAAATACTATGGACGCTGGAAGCTAAGACAAAAACAAAAATGTTGGAGAAACTCAGCAGGTTTGACAGTATCTGTGGAGAGAGAATAGAGCCAACATTTCAATGTTTCAACTATACGGGCAAAACAGACCATTCACAGAGTACATAGACAAGAAGGAAAGGAAACTCCAGTGTTACAGTTACAGATAGAGTGCAGAGAAAGATCAGCTTAATATAAGGTAGGTCGATTCAAAAATGTTGAGAGGTTAGCGCTGACAGCAGCAGTGAAGGAAACCCCCACCTCATCCAGAGTCACACATCTAGAGCCCAACTCTGCTCCACACTCTCATCAGACAAATAAAAAAAATCCACGTTTCTGGACTGACATCCCCTTCCCAGCATGTTTCAACATTTGCTCTATTCTCTCTCCACAGATACTGTCAGACCTGCTGAGTTTCTCCAGCATTTTAGGCGGTGGCACAATAGCCCAGTGGTTAGCACTGCTTCATAGCTCTAGGGTGCTAGGTTCGATTCTTGGTTTGGGTCACTGTCTGTGTGGAGTTTATGCATTCTCCTTGTGTCTTAGTGAGTTTCCTTTGGGTATTCTGATTCCTCCCACAATCCAAAGATGTGCAGATTAGGTTGATTGGCTATGCTAAGAAATTGCCCCTTATTGTCCAGGGTAGCAGAGGTTAGAGGGATCAGTGGGTATAATATGGGGGCAGGACCTGGGTGGAATTGTGTTTGGTGCCAGCTTGATGGGCCAAAGGTCCTCTTTCTGCACTGTAGGATTCTGTGATTTTCTGTTTTTGAACAAAAAATTGCCCCCCCCCAACTACTTTTCTCTCCTTCACTGACTTGATGCTTTCTAAAGACTTAGTAAAGAACATTTCCAGCACCCAACCCAATGTCAGTCCAAAAACGAGAAACTTTTTGTTTTCTGATGTATTGCACAATTGGGAACTGAATGTGTGACTCTGGGGGAGTTTTGGCTGAGCATTGGTCAGTGCCAATCTCTCCACACATTGAATGAACCTACCTTAAGCTGATCTTTTGGTACTTCCTATCTATGATTGTAACACTATATTCTGCACCCTCTCCTTTCCTTCTCCCCTATGTACTCTAAGAATGGTACGTTTTGCCCTACAGTGCACAAAAAACAATACTTTTCACTGTATCTCAGTACATGTGAAAATAAGAAATCAAATCAAAAATATTAATACTAGGAAAAGCACTGCCTGCCTTCCGAATGGGCAACTGCCTAGTTAATGTTTGAAAACTACATTTCCCAGGTGACAATCCCAGTTTCTGGTCATGGGAGCCATCCCCGTTTCCACAGCCGCTCTCCCCTGCCCCCTTCCAGGGGGGTGGGGATCGGGGAAACTGAGTGTTACAGTTTTAGCTGCAACAATGTAAACAGTGGTCTATCCAGAATGTCATACTAATTAAATGTCCCATCACGGTCAGATCCCACCTTCGCTGCTCGATTATGTCTTAAATAAAACTTCAGATTTTCTTATATTTTAAATCCTTGTAAATGGCAATAAGTGAATTTTTTTGGCAGCAGTGTAAGGTTGCTATGCCATCCGGTTCCATTACTGGAGTTGTGTCATGAGAAAATCATTATGCTGGCTCGGAAGGAATCTGCGGAATGCAGTACAAAAGATCGAACAGATTCCTGAAGCTCGTTTGAAGGTGAAACTCCCTCTAAATGTGCATGTGGAAAGTCGTAAGAACGCAAGGTAACCAGAGAGATGGAAGGCCTTCGCGGTTTATTCCTGCAGAAAGGAAAATAGAAGTTCCTCTGTCCAAGTAGAAAATTATAGAGCCCCCTCCCCTCAATGCAAACTAAAGACTGGTTTATCTGGTTCGGCGGTTTTTTTTAACCAAACTGATCCGAAAGGCAATACTTGGAGAATAGAGATGCACCATTAAATCGCTTTTCATTTGTACATATATAGCGATACTGCCGATTAATCTTGGGCTGAAGGAGGTCCGGAGATCGAAAGGATAGCTGTAAGAGATGGGACAGCATTTAGCGTCCATAAAATTGCGAAGGTATTGTACGCACTGGAGCGTGTGTCTCATGCAATAAAATTTGTTACAACACGAGCTGGTGTTTCTAAACAGCGTTGCCCACAGTGGTTCTTTAATTGGATGATCAATTTCTGCATTTAAAATTGTTCGGACTCGCCCGTTTAAAATAAAAAGTGGCAACGAATGCAGTGTGAGCTAACGAGATGTTTTGTTTAACCAGTCTGCACTGATGACTTCATCATGGAACTGGTTGGAAGGATCTGCTGAGTCAGACTATGCAGGGGAGCAGAATATTGGCATGTAAGGTTGAAGTAAAAGAATGCTGAAACGTCTTTCGGTTAATGGCTTGCTCCAACTCCTCCCTGCTGCTAAGATCAATAATTGAACCACTCTATCTCAGGGAATATTTTCAAACATAATAACTAGCTTTTACATCAAACACTAAAATGCTAAAACGCTTTTGCGTTTTTGTTGCTTGTAGACACTTTACAATTTGTGTACTTAATATATTTAGCTAAACATAGCAATTTTCAACAGATGGAAATAATATATTCACAACTAGAAACATAGAATCTCCACAGTGCAGAAGAAGGCCATTTGGCCCATCAAGTCTGCACCAACAACAGTACCCCCCCCCCCAGGCCCTATTATTAGTCACCCCACCTATTTACCCTGCTATTCCTCCTGATACTGAAGGGCAATTTAGCATGACCAAACAATCTAACCCACACATATTTGGACTGTGGGAGGAAACTAGAGCATACGGAGGAAGCCCACAGACATGGAGAGAACATGCAGACTCCACATAGACATTGACCCAAGCAAGAACTGAACCCAGATCCCTGGTGCTGTGACGTGACAATGCCATTACAGTATTACCAAGTTACCACCAACATGTCTCCAGTTTCACCAGAAGCCCAAACATCCTAGACCAATACTACACAAAAATCAAACATGCCTATCGTTCTATTGCCAAAATCAGACCTCAAGGCTATGCTCCTGCTACTGACTTACAAGCAAAAACTGAAGCAGGAGAATCCATCAAAGAAAGCTGTGCAATGTTGGTCTGAGGAATTGGTTGATCTCCTAGGAGATTGCTTGGAGTCAGTGAATGGGTCAGCATTTAAAAACTGTGCGACAGCCTGAATGAGCACACCACTATGGTAACTAACTTCATTAATAAGTGTGTAGAAGATTGTGTGCCAAAGAAGCAAATCTGTGTGTTTCACAACCGGAAACCATGAATGAACAGAATAGTCCAGATCTGAGAGGTTCAAGTCAGGTGGCCCTGACCTATACAAGCAATGATGTAAAGATGCCGGTGTTGGATTGGGGTGGTAAGAACTCAGTAAGAATTTAGCAACACCAATTTTTAATCCAACCGATTTATTTGATAGTAAAATTGCGAGCTTTCAACACTCCGTGTCTTCCTCAGGCAAATGCAGTGTTCTGGTCTGCAATAGCACACATCAGCACAGACAGTCAGAGATTGCTGATTAGAATGCGAATCCTTACATCTAACCTGCTATTCAAGTGTTAAAGTGGCTAACAATGTGTGTGAAGGGAATCCTGAGCATTGATTAGAGAACTGTGTATTTTCTCCAGACAGCACAGTAAGTGAGGTTTTTTGCTAACCCAGGCAAGTTACGGGGGTTACAGATAGTGTGTCATGAAGCCAAGATCCCTGTTAAGACCGTCCTCATGTGTGCGGAGCTTGGCTATCAGTCTCTGCTCAGCGACTCTGCGCTGTTGTGTATCACGAAAGCCCCCTTGAAGAACATTTACCCGCAGGTCGGAGGCCGAATGCCCATGACTGCTGAAGTGTTCGCCCACAGGAAGGGAACTGTTTTGCCTGGTGATTGTTGAGCGATGCTCATTCATCCACTGTCGTAGTGTCTGCATGGCCTCCCCAATATACCATGCTTCGGGACATCCTTTCTTGCAATGTATTAGGTAGACAACGTTGGCCGAGTTGCAAGAGTATGTACCGTGCACCTGGTGAATGGTATCCTCACGTTTGATGATGTCGTCCATGTCTATGATCCGGCATGTCTTGCAGAGGTTGCTGTGGCAGGGTTGTGTGGTATTGTGGTCACTGTTCTCCTGAAGGTTGGGTAGTTTGCTGCGAACAATGATCTGTTTGAGGTTGTGCGGTTGTCTGAAAGCAAGAAGTTGGGGGGTGGGGATGGCCCTAGCGAGATGTTCATCGTCATCAATGATATGTTGAAGACTCCGGAGAAGATGTCGTAGCTTCTCCGCTCCGGGGAAGTACTGGACAACAAAGGGTACTCTGTCCACCGTGTTCCGTGTTCGTCTTCTGAGGAGGTCAGTGCAGTTTATCGTTGTGGCACGTCGGAACTGTCGATCGATGAGTCGAGTGCCATATCCTGTTGTCATGAGGGCATCCTTCAGCGTCTGGAGGTGTCTGTCACAATCCTCCTCATCTGAGCAAATTCTGTGTATACGGAGGGCTTGTCCATAGGGAATGGCTTCTTTAACGTGTCTAGGGTGGAAGCTGGAGAAGTGGAGCATTGTGAGGTTGTCTGTCGGTTTGCGGTACAGTGAGGTGCTGAGGTGACCGTCCTTGATGGAGATGCGTGTGTCCAAGAATGCAACTGATTCTGGAGAATAGTCCATGGTGAGTCTGATGGTGGGATGGAACTTGTTGATATCATCATACAGTTGTTTCAATGATTGTTCACCATGAGTCCAAAGGAAAAAGATGTCATCAATGTATCTAGTATATAACCTTGGTTGAAGATCTCGTGTAGTGAAGAAGTCTTGTTCGAACCTGTGCATGAAGATGTTGGCATACTGAGGTGCGAATTTGGTCCCCATGGCTGTTCCGTGTGTCTGGATGAAAAGCTGCTTGTTGAAGGTGAAGACATTGTGGTCCAAGATGAAGTGGATGAGTTGTAGAATTGCATCCGGAAACTGGCAGTTGTTGGCATTGAGTACTGAGACAGTTGCAGCAATACCATCGTCGTGGGGGATGTTGGTGTAGAGCGCCGAGACATCTGTTGTGACAAGGAGTGTCCCTGGTTCTACTGCTCCATGTGTGCTGAGTTTCTGCAGGAAGTCCGTAGTGTCAAGACAAAAGCTGGGGGTTCTTTGTACAATGGGTTTCAGGATGCCCTCGATATAGCCGGAGAGGTTCTCACACAGGGTCCCATTGCCCGATACGATGGGATGGCCGGGTATGTTTGCCTTGTGTATCTTTGGGAGGCAGTAGAGATCTCCAATGCGGGGAGTACGTGGAATGAGAGCCCGGAGGGTGTTCTGAAGGTCCGGATCAAAGGTTTTGATCAGAGTGTTGAGTTGACGAGTGTGTTCTTTGGTCGGATCTGCTGGTAACTGTCTGTAGTGTTTCTCATTGTTTAGTTGTCAGTACACTTCTTCACAGTAGTCCGTTCTGTTCAGTATGACGGTGGCGCCTCCTTTGTCTGCTGGTTTGATGACAATGTTGCGGTTGGTCTTGAGAGCACGGATGGCCTTGCGTTGTGCTTGGGTGATGTTCGGGACTGTCTTGTAAGTGCGGTTGATAAATCTGGTGTTCACGCACCTCCTGATTGAGAGCTTCAAATTTTTAGGTGTCCAGATTACCAACAACCTGTCTTGGTCCTCCCATGCTGACATTATAGTTAAGAAAGCCTATCAATGCCCCTACTTTCTCAGAAGACTAAGGACATTTGGCATGTCAGCTACAAGTCTCACTAGCATTTACAGATGCACTACAGAAAGCATTCTTTCTGGTTGTATCACACCTTGGTATGGCTTCTGTTCTGTCCAAGACCGATAAAAACTACAGAAGGTTGCAAAGATAGCCCAATCCATCATGCAAAACAGCCTCCCAACCATTGACTCTGTCTATACTTCCCACTGCCTCGGCAAAGCAGTCAGCACAATTAAGGACACCACACATCCCGGACATTCTCTCTTCCACTTTCTTCCTTCAGGATAAAGTTACAAAAATCTGAGGTCAACTCAAAAACAGTTTCTTCCCTGCTGCCATCAGACTTTTGAATGAGCCTACTTTGCATTAAGCTGATCTTTCTCAACACCCCAGCTATGACTGTAACAATACATTTTGCACTCTCTTGTTTCCTTCTCTATGAATGGTATGTATATTGTGCAAGAAACAATAATTTTCATTGTATGCTAATAATTGTGACAATAATAAGTCAAATTAAATCAAATTGTGCCGGCCCAATTCCAATTCTGAACTGATTATTTTTGAATTTTCATATAAATAAAATAATTGGAATGGATGCACATTGAATGTTTTGTACAAATTAAGGATCCCTTTTACTTTTAATAAATGTTGTATTCACCAAGATGAGAGAAGTCATCACATCAGCTCTGGAGAATCAAACATTTAAAATGAACTGACATCTTACCTGTCAGTTTTGACAAAGGGTCACCCAGACTTGAAACATTAGCTCTAATCTCCCTCCACAGATGCTGCCAGACTTGCAGAGATTTCCCAGCATTTTCTATTTTTGTGACATTTTAGTGTATTGTCTAGGACTCCCGATCAGATATACTAATGTTTAAAATTTATTCATTAGTGTCACAAATAGACTTACATTAAAATTACAGTGAAGTTACTGTGAAAATCCTCTAATTGCCTCACCCAGTGCCTGTTTATGTACACTGAGGGAGAATTTGGTATGGCCATTGCACCTAACAATCATGTCTTTCGGATTGTGTGAATAAACCAAAGCACCTAGAACAAACCGACGCAGAGACATGCGTCTAACAGTAACTTTCCTTCATATGGCACTTTTAACATAGTAAGACATGACATGCTACTTCACATGAGTGTAATCAACTCAGTTTGACGTGAGACTAAAGAAGGAAACACCAGATGATCAAATGTGTGTTCAGAGAGATAGGTTTTTAAGCATGTGTCCTAAGGAATGGGGAGGAGCAGAGGCTAAGTGGTTTAGGGAGAGAATTTTAGAGTTCAGTCTTTCTCAATGGACAGAGGCATGTTTACCAATGATGGTATGAAGGTAGTTGTGTTGCAAAAGGTGCCACAGTTTGAGAAGTGAAAGTAAACATAGCCCTACTTGATCAAAAAATTTCTTTAATCACATATCCTGGTCTTAGCCTTAAAAGAAGAATTCTTTTTGTTTAACACACAAGCCATGCTTTGATTGTTAAGTTAGGAGTTTTTCTGTTGAAAAATTAATGAAACGCTTAATTTTTTTCTACAGACTAGGAAAATGACAAGAATATGCTGCTTAAATTGGTCATTTCTTAATTATGCAATTTCATTAGCTGGAGCAAAAGCAGCTAATCATAAAATATGTCTCACAGTGATTCCTTATCACTTTATAATCAATCAGCATAAAATGTAGCTGGTATAAGTGTGCTTTTTATTCATGATCATATACCAGCGCATAATGCCTATCCCTAATTGCCCTGGAAAAGTCAGAGATTGAGCACTTCCCTTGAACCACTGTAGTCTACAGTTGAATGTACTATGGATGAATGTATTGTAGTATATGGATGAATGTACAATGAACCCAGTGCTTTTAGGTGGAATGTCCAGGATTTTGATCTAAGAACACTGAAGGAGTATAGTCTAGTCCATTGCTATATGACTGGCAAAGGAATGTTATGGCTAATGGAACCTTTTGCTCTTGTTCCTGAAAGTGATGAATATTTTGGGTTTGGTGGATGCTGTCAAGGCGAGCACCTGCATTTCATCTTATGGATAGTACACATGAACAGCAAAGTGCTCCAGTACTGGGAGAGTATGTTGAAGCTGGTGGTCAGGGTGCCGGTCAGATGCATTGCTTCGTGAATGGTGTTGTGGATGATGTCACACCGCTTGAGTGTTGCTGCAGTTGCACCATCCAGGATTCATACCCTTAATTTGTGGAGACCCTTGGGGTGTCAGAAGCCGAATCATTCACTGCAAAATACCCAGCTCCTGCCTTGTTCCTGTAGCCATGACGTTTATACGGCTGATCCAGTTGATCTCTGGTCGACAGCAACCTGCAAGATATTTATGATTGGTGAGTCAGTGATGGTAATTCTATCAAATGTCAAGGAGGGGTGTTGGCCAGCTGTGGTTCACTTGGAAGCACTTTCATCTTTGAGATATAAGCATGTTGATTCAACAGCCATTCCAGGACTTCAGCACAAGCATCGAGGGTAATGCTCTCAAAGCAGTCCAAGAACTAAGGAGTCCTGCACTGACTGCAGATTTTTGTAAAATATGTTGAATTGAGACCCTATCTGCCCTCTTAGGTCAATGTAAAACACCCTATAGAACTATTTTTAAAAAGAAGAGGGAGTTATCTCAAAAGACAAAAACAAAATTATCCAGTGATTGTCAATTGCTGTCAGTGAGAGTTTGCTCTATTCAAATAGGATGCTGATGTGTTTTCTATATTATAGCAGTAACTACACTTCAAAAGTATTTAATTAGCAGGAAAGCACTTTGAGACATCTGGTGGCTGTGAAAGGCACTATATAAATGCAAGTCTTTCTTTTCTGTTATTGCTTACTTGAGCAGTATGAACATTGTTATTTATCAGTCCAAGCCTGAATGTTATCTGGATTTTGCTGTATCCCGGCATGGACTATTTCACTATTTATGGAATTGCAAAACTAGTTGAACACTGTCGAATCATCAGTGCATGTCTCCACTTCTGACCTTTTAATGGAAAATAGATCATTGGTGAAGTAGCATTCAAAATTCTTTATGAGAGGCAGACAAGAATTCAGGACTGAACATGATGCAGAATTTTGAAGTGTGAAAAGACACAGATCATATCCAGGAGAGCAGATTATTTAATTTAAACTGCAGAATTAGAAGACATTGGGTGCAAATTGGCACGCGCCAAAGAAAACAGAAAATCAAGAGCATTTATCCCATCACACTGTGCAGCAAAGGCAGATAACAAATAAGGGCTGTCATCCCAATCAATAGGTGATAAAAGTGACTTGACAAATTGTGTCATTTCAATCAACAGATAAAACATAGCTTGGGAAATATGTCATCAGGAGAAAGAAAAATAATGTAATATTCTAAAGCATAGGTTTTCAAACTGTAATAAATGGACACCAGGAATCACCAGGTATGAGCCCACCCCTCATCTGATTTTGGTGTTTGTTCGTATGTGTCGATTTTATATCAAATACATTTTGTTACAATATTATAATAAACATTTTAGATTTTTATTAACAGGAACAGGAATCACCCACACTATTGTTTTGTTTTGAGTAGCTAATAGGGATTCCCTTCAGCTGATAGGGATACCCTTCAGATAAGGAATCCATTAATATTGAAACTGTACCAATCTTCATAGTGAAATCCTGCATAAAAAAAAATGAAATCACTTATCAAAGAGCGCATTAGTTCTTGGCCTTTTGCATTATGAAAAATAATTCATGGTGGCATGGTAGCACAGTGGTTAGCACTGCTGCTTCACAGCTCCAGGGTCCTGGGTTCGATTCCTGGCTCGGGTCACTGTCTGTGTGGAGTTTGCACATTCTCCTCATGTCTGCATGGGTTTCCTCCGGTACTCCGGTTTCCTCCCACAATCCAAAGATGTGCGGGTTGGCCATGCTAAGAAATTGCCCCTTAGTGTCCAGGGATGTGTAGGTTGGAGAAATTAGTGGATATAATATGTGGGGATATGTGGGTAGGGCCTGGGTGGGATTGTATTCGGTGCAGACTCGTTGGGCCAAAGAGCCTCTTTCTGTAGTGTAGGGTTCTATGATTCTATGAGTGCAATCAGTTAGAATTGAAAAATGTGAATAGGAAAGTTATAGCTATATCCTAGAATATTTTTATTTCGTTCAGATAGTTGAGAAAAAAACTTCAATTTGATTAGTATCTATGTATAAAAAAACAGACAGTTGGAAACTGTGATGGCATGACTAAATGTTTTCTTTCTTAATAGATAGACTTCTTTGTCTGTATTCATCTTATAACAACTTTCACATACTGGATTATCATGGATGCCTTATCTGTGGTGATTTACAGTCAATTCCCAGAGCAAAGATAATAAGCGTTTGTTGTTTCAATAAATGTATTATGAGCACAAGAAGAGTAATCAAAGTAATAATAACTGGTTTTATAATAAAAAATGTTCATGGTGAAGCTTCCTTCTGAAAACTTGGCATGGTACCACCCAACTTAAACACTGTTGAAAAGAAAGATATACGACTGAAACTTTTCATCTTGTACTCAACAGGACAAACACGAAAATGCCAAATTTTAAACAATCACAACCATTTATATAGCAGGAAAAGAGAATGCTGATTGGTTGCCAACATTGATTAGTTGAGGTGTTGCCATGGAGAAAGCAAGGTGGAGCTTCAGTGTCTCCAGGCTCCAGGTAATTCAAAAAAGGAGCAAGGTTTTCACATATTCCTTTTCTTTACAGAGAACAGGCGTTTGTATATGAGAAAATAATAAACCAGAGGAAACAGAGGTAACAGAGGAAATAAATTATAAATAATCTTCTTATAGAGAGCTACATAATGTTTTGTATTTGCCTTCAAGTCCTTTATTTGCATAATTCTGACAAATTCACAGTTACTATTTTCAAAATTCCCGAAAAGCCATATTTAAGTTATTTGAAACTTTTAATTCTGACACTGCAAGTCATGTGACAGAAATTTGAAATACAATTTTTTTTTAAATCATCAAAACATTACAGGTGATGAACCACAGAGATAGAATGTAAACTTAAACTATATTTGCAATATTAAAGAAATGTATGAAAATTAGAACATAACATTAAGATATTTATTTATTTCATTAAAGAATTTTGGCAATTATTCCATGTGTGTCAATAACTGAACAAAAGTCAATCCTTTATCCTGTTGAAAACTAATAGCGGCAATAGAGGAGCCAACTTAAAGGAGGAATATTTTCAATGGAAGTAATTTTTGAAAGTATAAATTTTCTCCCTCAAAATAAAACCTGGTGGGCAAAATATTATATGTAGATATTAATCAAATTGTTATATGTATCAAAAATAATTTTGACAAAAATCCTGTATTAATATTAACTCATCTATAATAATATAACAAAATAACATGAATGCTGCAATTTGAAGCATCTTTACAGATGCTCCCTGCCCTGCTGAGTGCTTCCTGCACAATCTGTTTGTGTTTTAAAAGAAAAATGTTTTTGCACAGCTATGACTGGGAGGACATCTTTATCTTGGTGATCATTTGCTGAATCAGATTGTTCAACTGCACTTAATTAGATTTGCATGTTTCTATATCCTGAAGTTTCCATAAAAGCTCCATAAATGTGGCCAATAAACCTCAATATTCCCTTGCAATTAAAAACTAGTAATTCCAGATTTATCCATCAATGTCTTATTCAAAAGCTTGTTTCTACAAGCATGTTCTATTTCCAAAGCTTTACTGGCTGCCCATTTTTTAAGTCTAAAGTTTATTTATTAGTAACACTGCAATGAAGTTTAGGGGGGAGGCAATGGCCTAGTGGTATTATCGCTAGATTATTAATCCAGAAACTCAGCTAACGTTCGAATCCTGCTGCAGCAGCTGATGGAATTTGCATTTAAATAAAAATATCTGAAATTAAAAATCTATGGTTGACCATGAATCCATTGCTGATTGTCAGAAAAACCCATCTGGTTCACTAATGTCCTCTAGGGAAGGAAATCTGCCATCCTTACCTGGTCTGGCCTACATGTGACTCTGGAGCCACAGCTATGTGGTTGATTCTTAATTGCTCTTCAAGGGCAACTTGGCCTGAGCAATAAATGTTGGCCAGCCAGTGATGCCCATGTCCCACCAATTAATTAAAAAAAAAGTTATTGTGAAAATCTCATAATTGCCTCACTCCAATGCCTGTTCAGGTACGATCAGGAAGCATCTAGCACAGCCAATGCATCTAACCAGCACGTCTTTCGGGATATGGGAGGAAACTGGACAACCCGGAGGCAACCCACAAAGAGACAGGAGAACGTGCAGACTCTGCACAGACTCTGACCCAAGCCAGGAATCAAACATGTGTTCCTGGTGCTGTGAGGCACCAGTGCTAACCACTGTGCCACCGTGCCACCCTATTGCCATATTTTCTTCATTAATTATTTCTGTCTAAGTTTCTAAGCCTATATTTATAATAGCTTTTGGCTATGTAAACACCTCACTCTGATCATGTAATCTATCCACCAGTTCCTCAAAATAGGTTCAAAATGTTTTCTGGCAATGTTTTTACAATCATGGTTATAACTGAGACGCAAAATAAAATTTAAACAAAATTATAAAATCAAAATATATGTTTTTATCCAATATATTAGAATTTATCTGATGAATCTTTGTTTGTGTCTTTTTATTAACTTTTGCTAAAAGATCTCCATCTCAATTGAGCCTTAAATTAGACCTAATACTTTCGCCTAGACCTTTGACGTACTAGGCTGAATTTCAATTGTGTTAAGTAAGTATGTGCAGTGAATCCAAATTCTCAGCATGCATTCACATTTGTTGCTGATGGAATATTTTAAATTAAGCTCTAGCACATTGTGTATGGTTGCTATTCTTCAAATGATTTTGAAAAACCAGTGAACATTGTATTAAAAGGTTCATTGGTGAAATGTATATTGAGTGTTTTCAAAACTGCAGAGAGGCTGGGTATGACAGAGAAGAAAAGTGAGGAAAGTGACAGTCTTTTGAATACTCAGTTGCTGTAGCCTTGGTTTTGCTATTGAGAAATTTTAGAAAGTATTGAACTGAGATCAATGGAATGCAATCAGGAAAAGTGATAGAAAGAGAGAAAAGGACAGGTAAGATAGGAAGATATGGCAGAGAAAGAATTTCCACGTCTTTTAATGTTTAGAAATAAAAAATGATGAATTTTGAAAGTAAACAATGCCCCTTTGAAGATAGTAAAGTGGAGGACAATGGGGAATAGAGAAGAGAGATGATTGGAAGGTAAGGGAACTTTTGCCTCTCACTATCTGTTCTTGGAGAAAGTTGGTGGTAGTAGCTGAAGCTGAATGATCATTAAGTGGGAGGATCAAGTGAGGATGTCAGGTTGAGTGGGTATTGTTCAGAATGAATAGTGGTAAGAAGGAGATTGGGGATTAGGAATGTGAAATTATTGAATCTCAAAAGTGCACAAGGGGGCTTTTCAACTCATGGAGTCTCTTATCCAGGCTTACCCCACATGTTTGATCTACTAACCTATATATCTTGGGGCACTAAGGGACAGCTTAGAAAGGCCAATCAACCTAGCCTACATATCTTTGGACTGGGGGACAAAACTGTAACAGCTGAAGGAAACCTACGCAAACTTGAGGAGAATGTGCAAAAGACACACAATCACCAAGGCTGGAATTGAACGCAAGTCCCTGGCACTGTGAGGCAGCAGTGCAAACCACTGTGCCACCATTCTGCCCAGGAACATGGTGGGAATGAAGGGATGAGAGGCAAATATGGGTCATCCAGTGGAGAAAGTGGAAAGTGAGCCATTGAGGGTCATATTTTCCCTGCAAGTATACCATAAGCATAACTGCAGCTTTTCGCCCTTTCCCAATCCATCATGAAATTATCACTCTACCACCTCCCACTTCAAAGACAAAGGTAGGACAATAAGAAATAAGAGGAGTTAAGTACTATGGAGAGAAGTAGAAGAGGAAAAAAGAACAAAAGTAGAGGAAGTGAGACTGAGAAGGGGATAGGTGAAAGTAAACCTGTGTAACTTACCATAGATCAACTAATATATAAAATAACATTAAATATACTAAAATAATATTGAGTTCTATATCCACATTTATAATGGAAACCTTCAACATCAAATAATCACAACATAATTACACTTACCAGTCACTGATGATAACAGTTTGGTTTTGCACCCCTCAGTTCCTTAACTTTTACTAAAACCTGGAATAACCTATTCTTCCTCTCAGTTTCCCAAATTACATATCTTTTGCAGTATAATTATAAATAATATAAAATTAAAGGACATAAAAATGAGAAAACTATGGTAGCATAGTTGCTTTAAGAGTTGAGCTCTTGTGGGCTAAATGACCAAGCTGGAACCAATGGAGCATGAGCACTTGAACCTCAAGTATCAAGATTGAGGATGCGCATCCCTAGGCATGGCGAGTTGGGGAGTAGTTGGGAGTGGGCTTATGTTTTTGTGTTGCAAATCCTTTACTTGTAAATAGTTTCTTCTTGTTGAATAAATCTTGTTTTCAACCTACCATACCGAGTCACCTCGAGCTATCACAGAAACAATGTCTCAACTCAAAATGGGGAATAAATTCCATTTGCATGTTCCAGCCCAAATATCGCCAACCTTTTAAATAAGTTTCATCCTAAGATTTCATTTTGCTTGAATCCACATGCACAGCACTACCAGATATTAAGTACTATTATACTAAAGTTTGTGTTAAGAATCTAATATCTGTGCAGATTTGCTTACTAACCTTACTTCTTGCTGCCACTTTCTTTGATCATTTTGTCAACAGTCGCTGTTATAAATTCATGTGTCCACATGATTAACACAAATTCTGAATATCTGCCTGCCCCACTGTTGATATAATATATCAATCAGTGACACAGCAGTTAGCACTGCTGCCTCACAGCGCCAGGGACCCAGGTTTGATTCCTGGTCACTGTTTGTACAGACCTTGCACATTCTCCCCATGTCTGCATGGGTTTCCTCTGTATGTTCTGGTTTGTTCCCACAGCCTGAAAGATGTGCTGGTTAGCTGCATTGACCTTAACATGTGCCGGAGTGTGGAGATGAGGGGAATTTGACAGTATTCATTGCAGTACTAATGTAAGCTTTATTTGTGACAAATAAATAAACTTTACTTTACTTACGTCCGCCTGATAATTATTTCCCCGCCCTAATCATTTTCGAATTGTGTCTGCTCCCTGATTTTGTAAATTGTGCTCTGAATGCTCGAATATCTGCCTGCTCTCCTTTCTTTATATTGTGCCTCACCCACCACGATATTTGACAGCACAAACATTTTTAAGACTGTGTCCCTGCCTCAAATTTGCCTGTCACGCTATGTTAAAAATGTTACTATTCCACAAATGTTATTCTTCCACTGTTCATACAAATTATATTCATTCCATCCAACCCAATTAACCCATTAATGGGTCACCCATTTAAAACAGAGATGAGGAAGAATTTCTTCTTTCTTAAAAGGTTGTGAATCTGTTAAATTCTTTATCACAGAGGACTGCAGAGGCTGGTCATTAGGTATGTTCAAGGCTGAGATATATTTTTAATCAAGGGTAGAGACAAAACATTGCAGACGTTGGAATCTGATACAAAAACAGAAAATGCTTGATAATCTCGGCAGATATGAGAGCAGAGAGAAGAGAGCCAATGATTTGAGTCTGGATGATCTTTGGATTGAAAGGTCAAAAGGTTTGAACTTTGAGTCATCCAGACTCAAAACATTGGTTCTATTCTCTCTCCACAGATGCTGTCAGACTTGCTGAGATTTTCCAGCATTTTCTGTATTTCTGAGGGAATCAGGTGTTATGGAGATAACGTGGGAAAGTGGAGTTGGGGATTATCACATCAGATCAGTCATGATCTCATCCGGTGGTGGAACAGACATAATGGATCAAATGGCTTACACCTCCTACATCATACAGTCTTATCTCTCTGCCCCACTGTTTCTACCCCACTGATCCCAATATGCCTACCCCATTATGGTATACATCTTACTCCAACCATCCCACTGTCTCTCTGTCTCTCCCTCTGAATTGTTGATTTATAAATTGTACTCCACTCATCCTAATACTGGCCTACCTTACTGTTTTATAAATTGTTCCCTGCCCACAATATCTACTGACCCATTATTTCATAATATGTGAAATTAATGCCAATATCTGCCAAGTACACTTGAGTTCATCTAAAACTCTGCTGCCTGCACTCTTAACTCACGCCAAACCTTGTAGACCCATCATTATCCTATACTGACTCTTGATTAAGCAGTGCCTTGTTTTAAAAATTATCATCCTTGTTTTCAAGTTCCTCTGTGACTGCACCCTTCCCTGTCTCTTTAATCTACAGCCCGACAGCACTCTGTGATATCTGCACTCATCTGATTCTCGCCTCCTGAGCATCCCCAATATTAACTGCAGGCAGTACCCTCAATGGCTGAGGGGCTAAGCTCTAGAAATTTCTTCCTAAGTCTGTCCACCTCTACTTTGCTTTCTTTCTTAAGATTCTCCTAAAGACCTAGTTGTGACCAAGTTTTTCTGACCATCAGAATGTCATGGTGGCACAGTAGTTAACGCAGCTGCTTCACAGAACCATGGAATTGGCTTTGATTCTGGCCATGGGTAACTGTGTGATGTTTGCACATTCTCCCCGCATCTGTGTGGGTTTCCTTTGCATGTTCTAGCAAACCTCCATAGTTTGAAGACATGCAGGCCAAGTGGATTAGCCATGCTAATTGCCCCTTAGTGTACCAAGATGTGTAGATTAGGGGACCTAGTAAAGAAAATTTATGGGCTTATGGGATAGAGCAAGTTGGTGGACCTGGTAAGATGCTCTGTTGTAGAGTTGGTGCAGATCCAATGGGCTGAATGTTCTCCTTCTGTACTAAATGGATTTTAATGTGCCCTAATGTTGCCTTATGTGTTTCAGAGTCAATGTTTGTTTTATATTACTCTTATGAAGCATCTTAGGAAGTTTTATTATTTTGAAGACACTATATGAGTACAGGTTCTTGTATTTGTAAATTGTGCCTCACCCACCTCAATATGTATCTGCCCCATTGATTTATAAATTGCTCCTGCCCACAATACACCTGCCCACCCAAAGTTTTGTAAATTGTGCTGACCACCCCAATATTTGCCATTCCTACTCTTTTATAAAGCGCGCCCCTCCCTAAATCTGTCTGGCCCACATTTTTTATAATTTGCACTTCATCCACTGCATCATTTGCTTGTCACACCATTTTATAAATTATACAATTCCCACATGTGCCACTCCCACTAATACAAAAGGTGTATCCCATCTAACCTGTCCCACTGCTTAGTGAATTGTGTCTGGTTGACTCCAATATCTCTCTTGAGTAATTGTTTTGTTATAATGTAACCAATGATAACATTGGATCTGTTATAATGTAATTAATGATAACATAATTTGCGGGTCAGCTGACCAGCTGTCTGGTACAAATAAAATGCAGATAGGAATTGTGGGGAGCTTGAATGGACCAGGGTTTTGGAGTAATGGAATTTCTTGACTAAACCCTTTTCTTTGATTTATTTTCTGAAGTTAGTTTTTTTATTGCTTGCAACTGAAGTATCTCGACTGTTGGATGAATAATTTAATAAGGTGTAAGCTATCCAACCCAATATCTGAAATCAGAGCAAAATACTACAGAAGCTAAAAATCTGAAATAAAAACAGAAAATGCTGGTGATGGCTCGGAACAGAAGAAGTGTCCATTTGATCCAAAATGTTCATTCAATTTCTCTTCCCACAGGTGCAACCAGAGCTATCTGGGTTTTTCTTGTATGTATCTGCCTAGCCCACAATGGCAAATGCCCCACTTCAAAATCTAGTGGCCCCACTGTTTTTGAAATTGACCTCCCCAAATCTGCCTTACATATTATTTTTATTACTCATTCACTATCATTCCCCCATCTCCTCTCATTAAAACTAACCTGCAGGACATTATTTGTAATTCACACCCAACCCCAATTTTTAGGGTGTTTAGCTGAAGAGAGGAAGGCTGGGGAATGAGATTTTGGGTGAAAAGCTAGACTAGGAAATGGGCATTAAGGGGAAAAGTTGAGATTGAGGAATGGTGTCTTTGGGGTGAGAAAGCAAACATGGTATGGTGTTAGAAGGCCATGGGAATCAGCACTTCCTGGAATCCAAGATGGGCAGACAAAAAAATTCAATGAACAATGGTCTGCCTTTAAAATGGAAATAGTTTGGATGCAGTAGAGTTATCTTCCCTAGAGGGCAGAGATAGGGCCAAATAAGCCAAAGCACCATGGATGACAGAAGAGATAAGAGAATGAATTGAGACAAAGTAAATGTGCAAATGACAGACATTAAGTTGATAATCCGAGTGAGAACCAGCCTACAATTAGAAAGTTCAGAGGGGAATTTAAAAAAGAAATGCAAAGCAAAGAGACAACATGAAAAAAAATGGGCAGCCAACAAAAAAGGAAATCCGCAAGTCTCCTATAGACATATAAATATTACAAGGATAGGGAAAGGAGGGTTAGGGTCATTGAGAGTTGGAAACAATTTACACAGAGAAACAGAGGGCCTGGCTGAAGTACTTGCTTCAGCCTATACCAAGGAAAATGCTGTCAAAGTTATAGTGCAAGTGGAGCTAATTGAGACACTGCATGGACTGAAAATTGATGAAGAGGTATTAGAAAGACTTTCTGCACTGTTATCAGGGCTGGATCAGATACATCTTCTGAGGGAAGTAAGGGTGAAAATAGCAGGGGCAGTGGCCATAATCTTCCAATCCTTCTCAGATACAGAGGTGATGCAAAGGGCTGAAGAATTGTAGCTGTCACATTCTTGTTTAAACAGAGGCTATAAGGATTAATCCAGCAACTATAGGATAGTTAGTTTAACCTCAGTGGTTGGAAAGCTGTTAGAGTAATAATCCAGAACACAATTTACAATGTGAATTAATTATGGAAACCCAGGATAGAATTCGTAGAATCCCATAGAATCACTACAGTGCTGTTCAAGGCCATTCGACCCATGGTGTCTGCAATGACACTCTGCAGAGCACCTTACCAAAGCCTACCCCTTACCCTCTCCCAATAACCCCACATATTTACCTTGCAAATCTCCCTAATTTATACATCTTTGGACACGGAGGGGCAATCTAACATGGCCAATCCACCTAACCTATGCATCTTTATTATGTACTTAACTAACAAGGTTTTTGGATGAAGTAACAAAGGTTTCATGAGGGTAATATGGTTAATGCTGAAGGGGTTAAAATCACTGAATGCAGTAGAGTTCCCCTGTGAATTGAGAAGAGCAGAATTCTCCTGGGAAGCTGCTGCGAAGTAGTTTCTCTGCAGTTCCCACACTTACAGATGTGCTGCACTAACAAGTTGAACAAGGAACAAGAGAATGGGAACTTTGATAAGCTAGAAAGTGGTATCCATAAAAGCAGGCATGGATGTTTGGATAGTGTAGCTAAATAGGTTTCATTAGTAATTATAATGTTGAATATTATAACTTGTCAATAACTTGTCTGTATTATGAGACAGTAACTTGTTAACTTTATTCATTTGATATAAATTATGTGATTAGAACTATTAGCTGTAATTAGATATCAATGACTTCACAACAAATGTGTACTTGTCATTGATATATGAAAATTAGTTGCAAGATAACCAAAAGTATAATTGCTCGTGCCATGTCTCACTCAGGAAGTCTGTATGCTACAGTAACGCAGGCTGGAAATTGAACCCAATTCCTAGCGCTGTGAGGCTAATCATTGTATCACTGGCAGTCATGGGCATTCAGCCTCTGATCTTCAGGTAAGTGGTTTCTACAGCAGCCCTCACGATACAAAATGCAGAATTGACGAGCAGAAACTGATAGGCAAGTTCTGTACACGTGAGGCCGGCCTCAACCAGGATCTTGGGTTCATGTCACACTATCTGTAACCCCCCTGACTTGTCCTGTCTGGAGACAATACACACCTTTTTAACCTGTGCTTAACCCTCTTTCCATTCACATTGTCTGTACCTTTAAGACTTGATTACCTGTAAAGACTCATATTCCAACCATTATCTTGTAAATTGAGTTTGTTTATATATGTCATGTTTGTGAACACAACTTCTCCCTCACCTGAAGAAGGAGTGACACTCCAAAAGCTTGTACTCCAAATAAACCTGTTGAACTTCAACCTGGTGTTGAGACTTCTTACCGTGATTGGGGAAGCCCAGCACCGGGGAACTGTGGCTGCAGCTGACTCCAGGCAGGCAGGGAATGCTTCCCAACCTGCCTGGGGTGTGGGTCATTCTGTCTGCCCCTGGAGGTTATGGCATCTGCCACGGAGGGGATATGGAGGCTGACTGGAAAATCCCAACTGGCCTTTGTCAACTTTTAACCAATGAATTGGGTATTCACATTGAGT
Organism: Sphyrna mokarran; assembly: GCA_024679065.1. Classification (NCBI taxonomy): domain Eukaryota; kingdom Metazoa; phylum Chordata; class Chondrichthyes; order Carcharhiniformes; family Carcharhinidae; genus Sphyrna; species Sphyrna mokarran. The sequence goes on from JAGIQG010000001.1 coordinate 151,867,380, forward strand.
TGGCTACTCAGCTTGGGGGCAGGAGATTAGTTACGCAACTGCTTCCTAGCACCCCCATTTCCCCACATCCCACCTCCAGAAAAACAAAACCAGGAAACATTACCCACATCCATGCACTTCAGCAGGAGTCTTTCACAGTGCAGGGATTCTGGTAGTGGTTCCAGGATGAATACCAATGGATTTTGGGTTATTACTAATTAGACATAGGCTATTAGGACATTGTGCCTGGGAAGGAAATGGCTTATCGTCAAGGGATGAGTAATCCAAAGACCGAGGGTAGCACTCTGGGCATGCCTGTTCAAATCCCTATAAAGCAGATGATGAAATTTGAATTTAATAAAAATCTGGAAGTAAAAGTCTAAAGATAATCACTGTTGATTATTTTTTTTAAAAGCTGGTTCACAAATATCCTTTAGGGAAGGAAATCTGCCAACTTTACCTGGTCTGGCCGACACTTCTGCAGATACACAGCAATGTAGTCGACTCTTAAATGCCTTCTGGAAAAGCTTCGGTTCAAGGGTAATTAAGAATGTACGTAAATGCTGGCCTAGTTAGTGATGCCTACATCCCATGAATGAATAAGAAGGTATCAGTTGCATAAGCAGTAAATCATTGTATGGTATTATCGTTGGTTGGAAAGGAAATCTGGATGTCACCACTATTATTGTTTAGTTGTATAATTTCAGTAAGTTGCCATTAGTTACCAGTGGAATCAACATTCCTTTCACCTCTTCTAATTTCTCCACCTTTGTATCATTCCTGTTCATGAAACAGTTTGCCCTCTCCCTTCTCCCCAATGACTTCCTATTTCTTAGAACTTATTGCACAACAGACACTGGCTCTAAACCAGAAGCAAAAAACACAACTTCAGGGACCAAGCCAAATGTAATTGTGTAATAGCCATCGTATCAGCTATTTTATGGTCACATAATCATGTGGTCAGAGTATCCCTTGCTCAAAGCACTAGGAATGTCTTCAGCTAGTGTTCATGGCCATCATTGTAGGTAGTGGGTAAGTTCAGATTCAGAACATAACATCATTCCTTTTCAAATTATAATTGTTATTCAATTTTTGTGATTTGAGACCATTGCTTGACACAATTTCTTTCAGTTTGAAAATTGATTGTATATGGATGGGTGGCTCCCCCTGCTGTTTTTGGAAAATGCACACACATCTGGTTTTTTCTTATAAATCCATGTTTGTTATTCCTTGTATCAAACATGATTACTGAGACCAAACATGGAAGCATTAAAATAATTTTCTACCTTGTGTGTAGTTTCTCTTTTGTTTTGCATCTCTCAGTTACACAGAGACATTAAGATTGTTTATCTTCATCACTGTAACATGATTGGAGCCTGACCCTGTCTCAGTTCATTTACTGCTGAAACACTCCATCATGCTGTTGCTACCTTTTATTGATCCAATGTCCCCCTGGCTGGCCTCCTATTTGCTGTTCGACCTAAAGTTTGCTGCCTGATTTTAACTCGCACTATGTTTTTCACCCAGCACCCATGCATTTACTGACTTACATTGGCTCCGAGATCTGATAAAACCTTTATCATTGTTTTCAAGTCTGTCTATAACTTCACTATTCCTGATCTCTGCAACATCTTCCAACCCAACAAGCCTTTAAAATGTTTGCATTCCTTCAATTCTGGCTTTTTGTGCACCTACAATTTTAGCTCAACAATTGAGTCATTTGTAAGCTGCCTTTGTGGTAGGGTCTGTAATTCCCTCCCTAAATATCTACATCATCACTATTGAACAGCACGAACTTATACTCACTAGAGTTTAGAAGGATGAGGGGATCTGATTGAGATATATAAAATTTTAAAAAGGATTGATAATCTAAATGTAGACCAAATGCTATCTCTTATGAGGCAATTTAAAGCAAGAGGTCACATGTATAGGTTGAGAGGCAGTAGATTTAAAATTGAGATGAGGAGGAACTACTTCTTGCAGAAGCAGGTGAGTTTGTGGAACTTCACACCCCATAATATGGTGGCATCTAAATTGTTGAATGGTTTCAAGAAGATCTCTTTCAATAAAAATAGGGATAAAGGGATATGGGGAGTGGATCTCAGACCAGGAAGAGATTAGCCATGATCTGATTGCATTTGCTTTGCCATTCAACAGTCTGAATTTGCCTACTTCTGCTCCTAGTTCCTATTGTTCTCATGAATTGTGCATTAATGTTATGTCACAAACAAGTGTCAATTTAATTTGGCACTTCCTGAAATTAAGTTTAACACAAAGCTAGGGCATGCAATAAATGCTACCATAAAGTGTGCAAAGACTTATGATAGTGATCTGGGATGAAGAAACCAAAAGAGAACGTAACAAGCAGTTCTGTTTTATTGTTCAAGGCCCTGTGATACAAAATGGGCATGACAAAATAAAAACTGCACATATTAACATTTGCAAGATAAAGATTTTACAAAAATAGCTGGGGAAAAGGAAATCAAACTGATGAAGCTATTTTAAAAATTAGCCAAAAAAGAGAAAAAGCCATACAAAATAGAATGAATAATTTTGCTGCACCTGCAGTGTTTGATATTAGTTATCAACTGAATGCAAACTGGTGCAAAACAAAAATGATAATGATCAGTCCCTAATTGTTGCTAGTCTCTAAATGAATTTGAAAATAATTTAGAAAATCGTTTACATTTTTTTCAAAAAAGTTACATCCTAAAGTATTGCAGTGTATTTCTAAAATAAAAAAAAATCAATAATTTAGTGAAAAGAGTTATTGAATAATAGGCAACAGTAAGTTGTTCGTTCCCTAATCATATGTCCTATAAAATTAAATATTTATAAATATTCAGTTCTATAGTAAGTTCTGTTAGCACTGTAGTCCAAGCAATGCCGTGAACAATTCTCAACATATTGACAATGCTTGGAATTATTCAGTAGTTAAATCACTGCATCAGCCAGGAACTTCACACAGGGGCAAACACTTGGTTAACCTTTTATATTTAGTATATATGTGCAATTAATCTCATCTCTTCAAGTGATGGTAGGGCTTCTTAGAAACTTCAAAACGTAAACAAGATTTAAGATGTTGTTACATCTGTGACAACCATATAAATAATTCTCCTCCCTCTCCCAAGGATGTGCATTTTCAAATAAAAAGTTTGAAAATATAACTCTCAAATATTGTTCTTGCATCCTTGACGTGCCTCGACTATATTGACCTCAAGGCACACATGCACATTTGCACAAAAAAAAACAAAATGACTATCAAATCTGTTAACAAACACTGCTCCCTGAAACTGCAAGATGTTTGCACATTCAAAAGTAACAAAGAAATGCAATAATAGAAATATGGCAATTTAAAAAAATTACCAACTCCATATTTTGATTAGTTGTGGGTTTTAAAGTTCACTTAATGTATTTACAGCCTTTATACAAATACACATTACAATGCTGAATGTCTTATTTACAAAACTCATCCAAACATGCAAATGTAGTTAGGGTGAAATTCAGCTGCAAGGTTAAGAAACCTACAAACGTTAAAAATTATTGCAATCATGAGTGTTTTTCTCATCTTTTTTCCCCGCTTTAAGAATTAACAAGGAAATGGGCATTAGTACACGTCAATTTTTCCTCAAAGCGCCAAGTGGTCCAGGAAAACAAAACAAACAGTTGGGAGTCGAGATTTCACCAACAGATTCTGACCCATAGAAAGTGATAGGTGACATAATTTCCCCATTTACCAGCAGGAGGAAAGGGGAAAGAGAAAAATTATTGCCCTAATTGAAGGAGCCTCAGAAGACAAGCCGGCTAATAGTGTTAAAGCCACCACTTCCTCCTCCACCACTGCCGCTTGGGCCGCAACTCCCTGGTGGATCACTATCATCAAAACCGCGAGGACGAAAGGAACACGCAGTCGAGGATGCTTGCAATGCTCTGGTACGGGCGTTTAGCTCTTGTTCCTGCAGGAAGCAAAATAAAAAAAAAAATCAGTTGTTTTTCCCAGCCCCACCACTATATACAAGCAGGAATAAAGTCTTTCAATTGAATAGATTAACTTTTATTTTGATGAATGTTCCAAAACAGTCATCATAATAGCAATCAGTCCCATTATAAGTTTAATTATCAGTATCACAAGTAGGCTTGTATTAACACTGCAATGGAGTTATTGTGAAAAATCCCCAAAATCGCCACATGCCGGTACCTATTCAGGTACATTGAGGGAGAACCCAGCATAGCCAATGCACTTAACTAGCATGTCTTTTGGACTTGGGGGAAATTGGAGCACCTGGAGGAAAGCCATGCAGACACAGGGAGAATGTGCAAACTCCAGAACAGTGACCCAAGCCAGGAATTGAATCCAGGTCCCTGGCATTGCGAGGCAGCTGTGCTAACCACTGTGGTGCTGGAAAGGGAAGGTGCTCTTCTAACGAAATTATCAAAGTAGGTAAAGTTTTATGGTGGATCTAGTTGTGTTTGATGCCAACATGATGCAGGAAATTTGATAATATTTTGATCCCACTTTTAGAACACAAAAATTCACTGGGAAAATACCTGCAGGTAAAGTTTGTTGTCTTTAGTAATCGCATCCAGAAGTTCCTTCTGCAGTGGCGGCTCCCCATTTACCCACAGTCCGTTTATTGTACTTGGGTAGACTCCACAATTAGCACTCTGCTTCCTGTAAAACAAGACATATGCTGTGTCCTTAGGGAACCTGCTGGTGACGTTCTGGACTGACTGGAAGGACGTGAAAGTCACTCTGCTGTCATTGAACAGAAACCACTCTTTTGACGTCTCTTTGCAGTTAGGGTCGTGCCAAATGACCGACGTTTTGGAGTCATCGTTATCCATTGCGCAGCCCTGAGAGGAGGCCAGACCTGCAAGGTTAGTCTGGTAGCATAACTGGCCCACAGATCCAGAAGTGGTGTTTCTGGCATAGCAGTAATAGTGCCCGCTCTCAGACGACATCCCGGAATGCACCACGATAGACGACAGGAGATAAGACACAGGCTGTGAATCACTCGAGTCCACCGAGCCAGAGGATTTCAATTTTTTAGGCAGGTTTTCAGGCGAGTCAGACAGCAAGGGCTGGGTGAGCGCTGGCGATTTTGAGGGAGTCTTTTCGACTGGCAACTGCAAGACCAGAGGAAGTGCCACATCATCCAGAATCTTCCGCCTGATGTGACTCTTTGAGTCATACGAAAATCTCAGGAGGGTGAGAATGAGGTATTCAGGTTCATCAATCACCTGCATCACCTTCTGTGCGTTTTGCAGTGAGGCACACTTTTCACAGTAATACTTGTTCTCTCCGTTGAGAATCTCGGGGGCCAGGAAATAATTGATCAGATGGGGGACCGACTTGGTCTTGTCGTTCTGCTCGATGGCCTTATTACCATGGACCGTGACCAGTTTATCGGAGAGCACCGGCAGGCCACTGGAATCGGCAGATGTGATGGGCGGCAACGGAAACGTTTGCAGTACGTCACCCACCATCTCCGGCCCATGTCCGATTTCTTCCACCTGGAGGCCGTGAATTGCGGGAGGCTCGCTGTGCAGAGCGTCAGCGATGACGGCAGGCCGACAGTCAGGCACTGTGCTTTCGTAATCCGTTGGGGCGAGCAATGGCGTAGGTCCAGCTTCTACAACGTCTTCGAGGCACGGTGGGAAGGCGAGGGAAAGGTCAGTGAAAGCCTCCTGCTTCTGCGAGGTGCTCTTACAGTTTAGACAGTGGATCGTGGTCTGCAGCTTCCCCCCAAACATTTTCTCTATCAGCGTTTTCCCATCATCGTTCCGTGACAGGTTTGCTTCAGAGACAGACGGCGCTTCCTCAGGATGCTCCGGAGAGACGCCGTCAGGTGCTGAGGAATCCTCGTGAAGGAGTCGGCAAGTTTTTTCTTCTTCGTGTAACCTGGAGGGAGAAGAACAGGAAACGGAGGGAGGTTTACTGGGCAAAACAGTGGGATTTAGAAGACACACAGTGATTTTGTACCAAACATGTTTTGGATTTGTTTACAAGTCCATCATAGAAAGCTCAGGAATGAAAAGTTAGGATAAAGGCAAAAAGATGCCGAAAACACAAAAAGCTGGAAAAGCTCAGCAGGTCTGACAGCATCTGTGGAGGGAGGGAGAGAGAGCGAGGGGGGGAAGAGAGAGAGAAAAAATAGAGCTCAAGTTCCTCAGAGGAAGGCTCACCATGGCTCAAAACATTGGCTCTATTTTCCTTCCACAGATGTGATCAGACCTGCTGAGTTTTTCCAGCACTTCTTGTTTTTGTGTTCGAGGAATTTTAAGTTTTGGGTAACTATTGTAATCACCCAGATTGACCCCCCCCACAACCCCTCAAAGAAACCCTCCACCTCCTTCTCAGACTAACCTGTTCTCAGGATATTCCCCAACCTAACCCCCACCACATTCTCCCCAAAAGTGCTCCCCTTTCTTTTGTGTAGGCTTGATGATGGATTGCAAAGTATATACTGTAAGGAAAATTTACTTTGGTCTCTGTGGGCATTATGAATATATGGCATTTTACAGCACAGGTCATTATTACTTGTGCTACTGTCCTTGTGCAACTCTTTTTGAGAGAGAAAGTGTACAATTAATCTCTGTCTTGTTCTTTCTTCATAGCCCTGCATTGTGTCTGTTCCTGTTCTGGTATTTATCCAATTCTCCTTTGAAAGAGATCGTCGAATCTGCTTCCACCACCCTTTACAGTAATGCATTCCAGATCAGACCACCCCAATACATAAAATTCTCCACATCCCACCCCTAGTCCTTTTAAGTTATCTTCAATTGGCGTACTGTAGTTATCAGCTCTGCAAATCAGTGGAAAAAGTTTCTCCTTATTTACTCCATCAAAACACCTCAGTTCTAAATATCTCAAATAAATCTCTTACTTTCTCTCATTTGATAACAAACCCACTTTTCTAGTCTCTCATATCATTCTGGCTCCTTTTTATTCATTCATGGGATATTGGCATTGCTGGCTGGCCAGCATTTATTGCCCATCCCTTGTTGCCCTTGAGAAGGTGGTGGTGAGCTGAAGGCTATCTCAGCCTTTGCGAGTCAACCACCTTGCTGTGGCCCTGGAGTTGCATTTGGGCCACAGCAGGTAAAGATGGCAGATTTCCTTCCCTAGAGGACATTAGTGAACCAGATGGTTTTTCCAGCAATCGACAATGGTTTCATGGTCATCAGTAGATTCTTAATTCCAGATTTTTTTTGTAATGAATTCAAAGACCATTACCTGTATGGCAGGATTTGAACATTAACTAAATTTCTGGATTAGTAGTCTAGTGATAATACTGCTAAGCCATTGCCTCCTGAATCACTGCTGCTATTATTGTAGTCAATCGCCCTTGCACACTCTCCAAGGTCTTGACATCTTTCCTAATGTACAAAGCCCAGAATTGGACAGAATACTCCAGCTTAGGTCTAATAAAAATATAAGAAAATAGGAATAGGAGCAGGCCATTCAACGACCCAGTCTCCACTGTTCTCTGGGAAAAAGAACTTCAAAGAGAAACCAATCCAATTGCTGTCTTACATGGGAGATCCCTTATGTTTGAACTGTGCCCCCTCATTCTAAATTCCCTACAAAGTGAGAAACATCTTCTCAGCGTCTACCCTGACAAGTCCCTCAGCAGAGATCTGGGAAGATTAAGCACAGTTTCCTTGCTTGTGGACTCAAGAGCCCAGAGTTTGCAGTCAGTGGGGAAGCATTAGATGCTAACCTTAAACTAAAGCTTGTTTTTTTAGTGAACTTGCTGGTGAGAATTTCATCTCAATTGCTGTGCAGTGTGCAGCAACAGACAGTGGTTTTTTACTAGCCATGCACAGGGTAGAGCTGCAGTGATGGCATCAGGCTGTCCAAGCAATTAGTCTCACAGAAGGACTTATCGCAGATACACGAACAGAAAACAAAAATAAAATTGCTTTCAAAAAAAAACTTTTGCATGGGAGAGAATTAAAGATTGGGACATGGGATGAATGTAGAAGTTATAACCTTGTGAAAAAAATAAATTAGCTTTTAAAAATATTCCATTTAACAGTATAACATAATTAAATATTCTGCCTATTGTTCATCATATTTTGTTGATCACTGCCATTAAAAATCCACTTCCACCCGACTGAACGAGGTGTAATGTGTTATGGGATTCTAACTGAAGTGTGCGGCTGTTAAAATTCTTGCTGATTTCAATGATTTGCAACTCCAATTGTGCGTGGGTGACATCAGAGCCTTTGACAGTCTGCAACTTCAGGATTTCCACACAAGTCCATGCATGCCAGACATACTGACTCTGTGGTCAGTAGTGGCAATGAACAGTGACGCTTCACTATCAGCCCTCCCACAAAATCCAGCTCAAGACCTTGATTTACAAGCCAGAGATTCTGCATATTTATAAAACAGCTTTATCAACTTGTCTTGCTACCTTCAGAGATTTATATACACAAGTTCCTTTATTCTCTATTCCTCTTGTGACTGCTTTAAAATTGCACTGTTTGGTTTATATTGCCAGCTCTTTTCCCCTCAACCTTCCACTCGATCTGATACTACTTACCTCCACCCACCTTCGACTAAGTACACCCTGACCAAACCCCTTACCCAACCGTCCACCCGATTGCTTTCCCTGCCACCCAACCCAAGTGCCCACTCACTCATCCACTCAGTAACTCGCATTCATTAAAACCTTATCCAAACGTGGGGGGAGATGTTCTCTCTTTTCAATTCCCCAGTGCTCACTTGGCCTAACCTGGAGAGATTGTGGTGGCCCATTTCTGTGTCAGCTGGAATCAGAAGTCCCAGTTGGAAATGGATGGTTCAGTCAGGAAGTAGAAAACTTTGCAAGGGGGTGGTGTCAATTTGCCCAGCTGTTATCTGCCTTTCCTGCAGAGTGCTGTCTGGCCTGAGAAATCAGGCAGGGAAACTGCTTCCATCTTCTGCTGAGCATTCCCCAACTCTCTCAGTTAACATGACCAAAATTGCTAACTCTGATATTCATTAAAGTTATTCCAGCTGAACAAAAAGGTTCAATGACTGTAACCCGAACCAGAAGGCCATGGGTTCAAGCCTCACAGCAGGATCTGGATCTCAGCACATGGGCTGAATTGTGTATGCATGAGACAGTGGGAGATTGTGCGAGAGAGTGGGAGAGTGTCACACTTGTCCGTGACAGCAGTGTACATCATCTGTCAGTTATTGTGCAGCAACTCACCAAGGATCCTTTGATAGCATCTTCCAAACCTGTGACCTCTAGCACCTGAAAAGGACAAAGGCTGTAGATGCATGGGAACACCATTGGAAGTTCCCAAAAAGTTGTCTGAGTTTGAGAAGAAATTAGATATAGCTCTTGGGGATTAAGGGATATGGCAGAGGAAGGGGGAAAAAAAAAAAATCAGGGTTTCGAATTTGATGATCTGCCATGATCACAATAAATGACAGAGAGGACTCCAAGAGCTGAGTGGCCTACTCCCTGTTTCTAATGTCTGCAAGTCATTTTGCTGAAGCAGTATCTCTTCAAACTACTTGACATTTACCATTAAGCAGTAAGAGGCTGCAAACTCATTGGAACACCATCACCTCCAGGCTGCACTGGAAAAGTGTAGCATTACGATGCATTAGGATAGTGGAAGACTTATTACTCTGCCTGACACTACATTGGAACCTGATCCACTGCAACAGTGTACCATTTCATTCATTTAACATGCTTGTCACATAAAAAGGTGACAAGTGATTGAGATTACAATATTAATTACAGAACCAGGGTTACCAGAAAAGAATACTGCTTACCTATCCAAAAGGAACCTGAGATATTCTGAACAGTCTTGCTGGGATCCAGGAGTGAACCACGGTGGTCTTGATTCTTCGAAGAAGCTCTGTGGAGCGTATGCTGCTCTCTGTTAGTACAGTAAAGGAAACAACACTATTTTTTTGAATTCAATTGCAGGACCTGGACGTTGCTGGCTAGCCAGCATTAATTTTCTATTCCTTGTTGCCCAATTAAGAGTCAACCACATTGCTCTGGATCTGCAGTTACATGCAGGCGTGGCCAGGTACGGATGACAAATCTCCTTCCCTAAAGGACATTAGTGAACCTGGCGGGTAGTTACGCCATTAGATTATTTTACATTGACTGAAGTGCTTGGAAACCAAATATCCAGAAATGCTGTTTTTTTTGTCACACTTTGGTTTTTTTTTAAAAAAACATTTTACATTTACGTTTTACAAATGCATAAATTCAACCAGAGCAAATATGGAAATGTCAATCTTAACGTGTGGCCAACTGAAGTGTCAATTTTAAATATTTCTGTGCAAGAAGTTCCAAAGCTGAGCATCAAAAGACACAAAATTCAGTTCTTAACTTAAGAATAATTTCTACCAGTGTTTAAACAATAGACATTTCTTCCTTTTCTGCACATTTGCAGGTTCAGCATTAACAGTTAAACAAAATCTTGCTCATGTCTCAAAAGTTGTCATATCAATTTCCCCAGCCAAAAATGAAGAACTCATGACCATAAAGGTTTCTAAATGAGCACTGAAAAAGCACCCAATGTTCATCCATCAGATTGAATTGCAACACTTCATGAAAGAGTAGTTTTTTTTTTTAAAGAACAGTACCTGAGTGTGAGCCAAAAAAGCAAAAAGAAGTTGCAGTTTTCTCATCAAAGAACGAGCTCCATTTAGATTCAACGATAAAACAGATCTTCTGAAACTGAAGGAATTGAGAGATAATTTAAGAAATAAAGCTAACTTTATGTGCCCCCTTCAAAAGGGTTAAGTATTACTTTTACAGAATTGTTAAAATTTCTCTTAGAGAAGTTAAAGAAAAGTTCAATTAGTTCTCATGAACGTTCATTGATACCACATGCTTGCAGTAATAGAACAGTTAGCAAATATCAAACCAGTGTCTTGAGAACCGAGATTCATGGTGGTGGACAGCTCAGAGTTCTTTTAGCACGTCTTTAAGAATCCATTCTTGGGATCCAAATTTTGCCACAACGACAGTGTTTATTGCCCATCCCAAATCGCACTTAATCATTGAGATTCCGTGATTCTACTCTATAAGTGCATAAAGAGACCATTTGGCCCATCAAGCCTGCGCCGACAATAATCCCATCCAGACTTTATCCTATAACCACATGTATTTACCCTGCTAATCCCCCGATACTAACAGGCAATTTAGCATGGCCAATCAACCTAACCTCCATGTCTTTGAAGTAGGGGTTTCCTCCTATGCAGACATGGGAAGAAGGTGCAGACTCCAGACCGACAGCTACATAAGACTAGAATTGAACCTGGATTCCTGGCGCAATGAGGCAGTGGCAGCAGTGCTAACCACTGTGCCACCCAAAAGCAGGTGATCAGCTAGATACAACAGTATGGCTTGCTTGGGGTCAGAGACCAGTCGAGGCTAAATCACACCGGAGCTGATCTGGAATCACATGTAGCTATAGAATAGCAGGTTACCTTCTCTGTAGAAGATCACTGAACTAGCAGGGCTTTTACAACAACAGGACTTTAACCACTTCTGTCTCTCAACAGAAGTGTTGAGAGACTTCTGTGTTTACCCCAGTCCAAAGCCAGCATCTCCACACCACTTTTACAATAACCCAGTAGTTTAATGATTTAATTCAAAGCATTTTATTCCAGATTTATTAATTGAATTTAAATTCCATCAGATTAAACTCATGATTCCAGAGCATTCCTCTGGGTGTCTGGATTACTGCTAGCCCAGTAACAGCATTACTATCCCATTAACTCAGGCTGGGATCAGCAAAGGAGATCTACATGTGCAACTAATTTTTATAAGGTAGAAAATTGCAAGGTGAGAGCACCTGCTTTCTTCTATTGCGGAAAAGGCAATCATGATGTGGAGCTGCCAGCATCACTCACCCAATGAAGGATCAGTGCTCCGAAAGTTGGTGCTACCAAAAAAACCTGTTGGACTTTGACCTGGTATTAAAGAACAAAACAGCACAGGAAACAGGCCCTTCGGCCCAACGAGCCTGCGCCGCCACCCCTTTGAGAGACTTCTTACTGTTAAAAGGTAGTGAGAAGCCGAATAGTTCTCCTGAACATTTAAAAAATTCCAATCCTGCATCGAATAGGAATCAATCTATTGCGAGATGGCCTCAAGCAAAGAATCCAATTAACTCTTCTCTAACTATGACATGAAGATTAATCAAAATGTTTTTGCACTGTGCAAAAATGATAATATAACTGGGTCCTGAATCTCCTCATAGAATCCATGTTATGTTAACAAGTTACAATTGGGCCAAACTTAGTACAGTTGAGTATTAAAACCTTATTTCAATGTTAGACTGAAACAAATTCCATGACTTACTCTGTAGCCATAAATAATGCTTGAATGACACTGTTCATATAGCATGTATTGCCCAGGTTTATCAACCCAGTTTTTCCAGTTTCAGATTTTCCTGAAAGCCTTGACAAACAAGATGCCAAAGAATTTGACTGTGACGTCCATGCACTTTGATTCAGAGTCATCTTCATCTTTTCTTCAGAAGGTTTTGGCAAATCCTACACACACAAATTTACATTTAGTTTTCTGCCAATGGATATGTAGTCTTGTCTTTCACCATATGACAACAAAGTCACAAATTCTGCACAAGTGTCAATTCCCGGACAACAGACCAATACTAAAGAATACCAAACATACTGTAGCAACGGTCAGCCTCTTGTAAAAGTTGACCGCTGAACTTTTGGTTAAAAATCCAAACCCCCTTCTGCTTATCATTTACTCACCACTCAGGACAAACCCATCTTGGTGCAAACCTACTGGTATAAAGCCCGATCATTAGCTGCTTGCATCCAGACAGAATGATAAAAATACCTTTTGCTCCTTTTGAGCTGAGGGAGCAGGGTGTTTGGTGGAAACAGTCTCCAATCTGCCAATTTGGCATCAGCTGATGCACCGTCATAAACAGGTAGTGGGACAATGGGAATGGGTGGATTTAAACCACTCAAAAACGTTACTTGTGTAATTGGTTTAAGCTAAACACTTGTCTCAGAAACCCATTAATGTATAATAACAGCAGCAAGAGAAATATATGGATGAAAATGAGTAAACAAAAGTTAAGTCAAGTAAATGTTTGGAAACTGATGGCAAGATCATAGTGTTGATGTGGAGATGGGGTAAATATAGTAGGCAGTCTTACAACACCAGGTTAAAGTCCAACAGGTTTATTTGGGAGCAAACGCCACTAGCTTTCACAGCGCTGCCCCTTCGTCAGGTGCGTGGGAGTTCTTTTCACAAACAGGGCATAGAAAGAACTCCCCCTTCACCTGACGAAGGAGCAGCACTCTGAAAGCTAGTGGTGTTTGCTACCAAATAAACATGTTGGTCATAGTGTGTCAGTGCCATTCACTTTGTAGATGACAAGTGCCGATTTAAGGAGGAACATGTGCAGAGCTTGAGCACATGGTGCCAAAATGGTTAGCACTGTTACCTCACAGCACCAGGGACTTTCTCCCGTGTTTGTGTGCATTTCCTTTGGGTGCTCCGGTTTCTTCCCACAGTCCAAAGATGTGTGGGTTAGGTTCATTGGTCATGCTAAATTGACCCTACAGTGGGGTTACGGGAATAGGGTATGGGTAGGATTGTGATTGGTAGATTCAATGGGCCGAAGGGCCTCCTTCTATACTGTAGGGGTTCTATAACTTGAAACTTAATTACAGCAATTATAGATTTGTTTATGATTAGACATATAATGTGGAATATTATCTAATTTTCTGATGAATGATTACCATGTCAGTGATGAGTAGGTTGTCATCATCGTCTAATGACCATTAGTTATAAATACTATAATCAAGATGGTTTCTGTATTTCTTAAAAATCTTTCATGTGATGGAGGTGTTGCTGGTGAGGCCAGCATTTATTGACATCCCAAATTGCCCTGAGAAGCTAACAGGAAGTTGTTTTCTTGAACTGTTGTCTTCTGAGTGATATAGGGACATCCACGTGGTATTAGGATGGGAGTTCCAGAAATTTGATCCAGCGACAGTAAAGGGATGGCAATGTCCTTTCAAGACTGGATGGCGAGTGGGTTGGAGGGGATAAAACTTATGAGTTTGGAAGGTTCAGTCAAAGGAGCTTTGGTAAGTTGCTGCAGTGCATCTTGTATGTGGTGCCACTGTCACTGGGAGCGAAGATAGTGAGATAGTGTTGAGTTTCTTCAGTGTTGTTGGAGCTGTCTTTATTTAGCTGAACACTGCATCACATTCCTGACTTGTGCCTTGTAGATGGTGTGTGTGTGTGTGTGGGGGGACTGGGGGGGGGGCGCGGAATTACTAATTTCCAGTAATTAGTTCTTGACTTCTTACCTTGATGGCCTCTAGAATAGGTTCATAGAGATCAGGGAACCCAGAATACTGATACATCATACAGTGCACCAACTCCGTCAACTGCATCAGGAAGATTTTGCCAGTTGGCGAATCTTCATCTTTCAGGAACTGAACTAGCTTTATAATATGAGGAACAATCTGTGGACAGATCAGTTCATGAAGTTACACATGTAAAATCTCATATTTATATATATTGCTTGTTTATGGCAATGTAACGTTTTGACTTGAGTTTGTTATTTTCTTTCTACTTGGTTAAGTTTGTTAGTTGCTCCTTTTGTTATTTAATCATGTTGCACAAAGTCCCAACTTCCAATTTAACATTTGTTATACCATTACTGGTAGAATACTGTTTGCTTGTTAGCCGTTCACGCATCATAATACATATATTCACGTATCAAAAAAACTAATTGAAGTCAAATCGATAAACCTAGCTCCCACACCTTATCCTGCTCTCCAACAGTGTTTCTTGGAAGGTTTATATCTACCCTAAATTCCATGCCATCATGTCTGAAAGTATTCTGACACTGCTCTCCAGTTCCAAATCTCAATAGTGTTGTTTGTAGATTGGAAACTGTAACTCCAAAGTAATTGGCTGAAATGTGGCCAGGATTGCCATTTCCTGGAGTATTGTGACTTTTCCACTGCTGCTCAAAGCATTCCTGATGTTTGATCCTGTTTGCCCTTTTTTGTCTTCGTGACTCGTCATAATGCTTAATTCATGTCACTTCAGTTTCAAGGTTATCGGGTCCCAATCCATACAGGCCCGCTGCTAACCTTGGCCTTCCCCCTTTTCTCAGCTTCTGGACTTCTGTTTCAGATCACACTGGGCCTTACTGCTTATACCCATGTTCACATTCTGCTTTACCCAGCCAGACCTGTCATCACCTACAATAAATCCAATCTTAAACCCAGGGAGGAAATGAAGTGGAGAATCACATTGAGCGTGATCCTTAGATAGTGCAGCAGCAAAGCAAGGGCGGGGATTTCCTATGCTGGCAAGGTCATAAATGTCTTATTTCTAACTGTCAGCTCGGAGATCTTTCTTTTTTATGACAAAGGGACAGCCCTGTAATAAAACACCATCCACTCCAAGAACATTAAGCTGCATTCAACTGAGTGGAACTGATATTTTTTCTTAGAATCTTTTCAGTGCATAAAGAAGCCATTTGACCTATCAATTCGGCATTTACTCTAACAGACATCTCACCAAAGCCTTATCTCCATAACCCCATGCATTTAGCCCACTAATTCCATTCCTCCCCTCAACATACACATTCCAAGGCTCTAAAGGCAACCTAGCATGGCCAATCCACCCAACCTACATATCTCTGGACACCAAGTGGCAATCTATTATGGTCAATCCATTCAATCTGCACATCTTTGGAGTATGGGAGGAAACCTACTTAAACACAGGGAGAACATCAAACACCGTAGACAATCACGAAGGTCGAATTGAACTCAAGTCCCTGGTGATGTGAGGCAGCAGTGCTAACCATTGTGCTGTCCAAACTTTGGGAGTTTGCCAATGTAATTTCATTAATAGTGGGTGAATTGTAAACACGAAGCAATTCATTGACTGCAAATCTGGGATCAATTTATTCACAGCTATTTAGCACTGTCTTTGTGTCAAGCTGGTGCAGAACAATTACTGACAAAATAGTCACTGTACTCAAAAACCTGGCAACTTTAACAAGTCAAACATTGAAAAACTCTAAACTGAGAAGCCATTATTATTTCAAATAGGAGAATATTTAGAGAAAGAAGCAAATAGTTTTCCCAAGTTAAAATTTTGGCAAAGGATTACAACCAAAGTGTTAACCTGTTTTTTAACTCTTCACAAATACTGAAGCTCCTGCTCTGTTTCTCCATAAGTTGTTCTTCCTGCATAATTTTGTAAGGTGACTTTTTGAAGAGTATAGTGAACAGTTTAAAAAAAAACCAAGGATGAAATAAGACCATTCAGCCCACTTGTACTCATCTTTTATATACCAGCACTTCAATTACAGCATTTGACCATATTTTGACACCTCACTGATGTCTTTGTTTCAACTATTATTCCACATAAATCCCTCCTCAAAACTGTTTTTTAAATTTACTTTTTACTCATTTTAATGATGTCCTTTAATCTGAAAAATCCTGATTACCCTGAGGTAGCACTCATGTTTTGTTGCTTTGTACTATTTAATATTTCATATTTCATGTAGTTCAACAAAATTTCCCTTTATCCACCTTCCTCCTGTAAGGTAGAACCTGGCCATATCTACTCTTTCTGAAATGCTCATCTCCTTTGTATTTGGAGTCAATCTTGTTATTCGCCACTTTGCACTCAGTAATACCGGTCATTGTATCCCAAATGTCTCCCAAGTTGAAAGTGGTATTTTTCTTTTGTGGTATCAACGACCAGAACTTAGCATAATGTCAAAAATGTGGTCAGAGATCTTGCGATAGTCTTGTAGCATAATCTCTACAGTTCCATATTTTACTGTTCTTGCTATATATATTCCAGCACTGAAAATAAAATACCTTCAATATGTTGACAGTTAGATTATTTGGGGTGACATGGTGGCAGAGTGGTTAGCATCGTTGCCTCTCAGCACACTGGAAGCCTGGGTTCAATTCCAACCTTGCGTGATAATCCATGCAGAATTTGTACATTCTCCTTGTGTCTGCGTGGGTTTACTGTGGGTGCTTGCATTTCTCCCACACTCCAAAGATGTGCCGGTTGAGTGGATTGGCCATGCTAAATTGTCCCTTCTTGTCCTAAGATGTGTAGGTTAGATGGTTTCAACCATGGTAAATATGTGGAGTTATGGGGATACAGCCTAGGTAAGATACTCTGTCAAAGAGATGGTGCAGACTCGATGGGCTTAATAGCCTTCTTGCACTATAACTATTCTATGATTCCACTCTCTGTCTCCTTCACTGTATCCTCTGCACCCACTTGCAGTACCTTTAGCAATGTCAAATTTAAATTGTATTTAGCATGCTCAATTATTTAACATTAATAAACCCTTCGACAAATCTCTTTGTATTTTTCAACTACTCCTTATTTAAATGTACCAAGTTTCAGAATCTTGCATTTAGTTTTGATAGAACATTAACTCAAAGAAACAAGAATGGTTAATGCCCATAATGAAGCCAGTAAAGAAATAGCAAATATTCTTCATTTTGATTAGTTTAGTGTTTTGTTATATTTCTTACTTGCTACTTACATAAATAATCTTATAAATATTTTCTAAAATTTTACCTAGGAGAGAATCACACAGAAAGCAAAGGTATCAACCAGCATGGAACATGTTTCTTTTCAGAACAGTACAAGTAGAATAACTTACCAAATGAAAGGCTTCAGGGGAATGCTGAAAACTGAGCAGCATGTGGGAAAGTACCGTCAAAGCACCAGGCCGCACAATTGGATACCAGAGACGATGGAATACCTAACACAGAAAATATATTCACCATTAAGTAGCTATGAAATAATGATTTTCCCACTAATTTGTTTATTTCTGTGGACCTCAAATCTTTGCCTGGATCCGTGGGGTGTCAAGTTATCCTTCAGAACATCAACAAGTAGTCATTACTCATGTGCAAATTTGCAATGTAGGCACAGCTGAATTAGATAAACCCTCAGGTTTTCTCACACTTGCACTTTTAGAAGATGACATCTGAAGCAATCAA
Organism: Sphyrna mokarran; assembly: GCA_024679065.1. Lineage (NCBI taxonomy): Eukaryota > Metazoa > Chordata > Chondrichthyes > Carcharhiniformes > Carcharhinidae > Sphyrna > Sphyrna mokarran. The sequence goes on from JAGIQG010000001.1 coordinate 151,885,387, forward strand.
GAGCAAAGGCTCTAGTCAATCTTCAGTTTCATAATCCAGGGACACTAAGGCTGAGTAAAGAGTCTCTACCACACTCCAGGTCAGATCAGCTACCTCAATGCAAACCAAAGATTGAATCTCAGCATTAGAGACTGGCAAATGCGCATGGTGTTTTATCACCACTCCAACCACAACCAAAATTACCCACATTAATTTTAATTTGTAATTGGTGAGTTCAACTCTATAAATGTATTTTTTTTTGTTGCATTCACTATCTCAGGAGATGCTGATCTACAAATGATTATTTTTTAAAAAAGTAATTGGAAAGGGAAAAAAAAAATCAAATTGGGCAATCATCTTCGGAAATTTTCCGAGTTGCTTAATGCCAAGATCTTGATCTGAAGCTTATGAGACGAAGAAATAAAGCAAAAACATAAATAAATTTTTGTGATGCCCAATTAAATCCTTAAGTTACAGTTAGTGCAATGCCCCTCATTTTTAAACACACAAGGCTTCTACCAAACAGCTAAGAGCTCAGTGATTTGCAAACAAAGCAGTGTTTCAGGATCGCGGCCAAGACAAGACAATTTATTCATATTATCAGCAACTGTAGGCACAGAATGAGCAGCGCAACAAGTACAATAAATTCTGACCCTGGAGCAAACAAACAAATGCAAGGTTGAAAACGATATTAGATAGTGTGTCCTTTCAGGGCAAATAGATTACAACTGACACACTCCTGCTGCTATCATGTGTGCTTAATGGTCGCATGGCTTCACAATTATTCAAAATAACACTGAGGTTAGAAATGGTTTAACTCTCAGTAGTGTAGGAAAATTGCTTTCAATGACATGAGATGGACTTGGGTATCAGTAGATTAGGGCTGGGGAGGGGGAATATAAAGTATTTTAATTGCTATGTGACAACACTCATCATTCTGTTTACTGAAACCTTGGCAATGCTATATTTCATCTTCTTTCACATTTTCTGTATTACCCTAAATGTTGGTACTGTTAATATTGTAACCTTCCATGTAATTAATGTAACAGATGGTTTTAACAGCGTAAAGTGTTTCCATGCTGAGATTTCAACAAGGCAGTTTCCTCTGAAGTGATCTTTAAATCTGAAGATTTATTATTTTCATTGAAGGTGTGAGTGTAAGAGACATAATTTACTCTTAAACATGTGACTCTGTATAAATAGCTGTCTAACATTAGTATTCATGCAGTCATGTCTGGAACTGTCATTTCCATGTTCTGTTCTTTATATGGAATAGCTGCACTTGGTTTATTCCCCCCACCCCCACCCCCACCCCCCCAATTTACCTGTTCGATCTTAAGCAAAGTGACATCTATGAGGATAGTGAACTTCTGGACTGAAGCCAATCCTTTGAGCAGAGCAATCACCCATGTCTCGACATGCTGAGCTAATGGCCAGGATAGCCAATCAATCATCCTTCAGGACACCAGAAAATATAAAATCAGAAACATTTAACTTCTCTCCATGGTTCCTGTATACAAATGTTTAAAATACTCCCTTCTCTGCTACATGGTGACGTAAACATATATTCAGTGTTGTAAATAAGCAGTCTAGAATTTCTTTCCTAAACAAAAGCTTTCAAATGCTTTTTTTTTCCCCCCGTCATGCCTATAAATTTTTCTCAAGGCCAATTTCCATTTGCTTAACATTTTTGTCACTTAAAAATTAGACCACTGTAAAAAGACAGCTCCCCTCCCCCACACACACTCTTGGAGGCAAAGGCACAGTGGTACTGGGGAAATGGTGGTTCAATGGCATTGTCGCCAGACTAGTAATCCAGCACCCCAGCGTAATGCTCTGGGGACCCAAGTTCAAATCCTACCAGAGCAAGAGGTAGAAATTTAAATTCAATAAAACATCTGGAATTAAAAGTCTAATGATGACCATGAAACGATTGTTGAACTGTCTGTCTTTATCTGGCCTGGCCTACATGAGTCCCAACCCAAAGCAATATGGTTGGCTCTGAAGTGGCCTAGCAAGTCATTCTCAAAGGCAACTAGCGATGGGCGATCAATGCTGGCCCATCCAAGATAAAAATGAATTTTAAAAAATCTGCTTTGCTATTCAGTATCATAACTGATCTTTTGTCTCTACTTTTCTTTTGCACCTTTTCCTCAAAGTATCCATTAGCAGGTCAGTAAGTTGTCCAGCCCAACCTTAAATATAATCAATAATGGAGCATCCACAACCCCCGAGATTGTGAATCTTTGGAATGAAGCTGTTTCTCCTCATCACAGTCCTAAATGACTGGCACTTGACCCAGAGACTGCGTTCAACTGTTTCAGATTCAGTAAAGGGAAAACAAACACTCAGTGTCTACCCTGTCAAGTTTCCTTAGAATCTCATACATCTCAATGATATCATGTCTCATTCTTCTAAAGTCCAGGGAGTACAGACTCAACGTTCTCTCATCCTGTGACAACTCTCTAAATGCACCAAACTTTAAGCTAAAACAGCTGGCAGGACACCTGTACTTCTAAATGACATGGTTTGGACTGCAAGGGGTGGGGGTGGGGAGGGAGGGAGGGAAAGAAAGAAAACTCCTACATCGTTTTGCCTTCAGCTTACGCACATATTTGTGCCTCCTCATACCTTCCCAACTCCTCCCATTATCTCCCCCACAAACAATTCGTGCTCATCATTGTTTCTGTCATAGTCTGTTTATCATCTCCAACATTCATATGTTCAAGTTGAGACAGATTTTTAACCAGTAAGGGAATTAAGGGTTATGAGAATATGGTGGGAAAGTGAAGTGGAGGGTCATATTGGTTCAGCCACCATCTTATTAAATGGAGAAGCAGACTCAATGGGCTGAATAGTCTACCCCAGCTCTTACACCTTGTGGTCTTATCAAGATTGAGAACATTTGTGGCGTAAAATTTATATACAGGCCTAGATTTTACTTTGGTAGGATTTAAGCTGACTGCTTAACTTATTGTTTTTACAAATACGATGGGTGGGATTCTCCAGCTGTTCACACTCTGCCGTCCCTGCTAGCAAGGACAGAGAATTTGGCCCTCAGCCAAATCTCTATTCACTGCAGTGGGATCAAAGAATCCTGAAAAAAAAATCCCTATCTTCACACTCTCTTTCTGCCTATTAGTAAATTTTCTATCCTTACCAATATACTACCTCAAACACTGTGGACTTTTATGACTTAACTTTTTGAGGGGTATGTTGGCGAATGGATTCTTGAAGTCCAAATAGAACACACCTACTGGTTCCTCTTTATCCACTCTGGTTGAGACTTCCTTGAAAAATGCTAATAAATTACTCAGACACAATTTTTCTTTCGTGAAGCCATTTGACTCTGCTTGATTAAATTATGACTTTTCAAATGTGCTGCTATTACCTGAATAATTGATTCCAACATTTTTACAATAATCGATGTTAAGCTAATTGGCCTATAATTACCTGCTTTTTGCCTCCCTTTATGATTAGGGGTGTCACGTTGGCAGTTTTCTAATCCTCTGGTACTTCTCCAGAATCAAAGGACTTTTTGGAAAATTACAATTAATGCATCCACTATCTCTGTAGCTACTTCTTTTAGGATCCTAGAATGCAAGCCAACAGGGCTAGGGGACCTATCTGCCTTTCGCCCTATTAGTTTATCTAATACTACTTCTCTAGTGATGGTGACAGTACTTAAATATTTAATATTAATGGGGTTACGATGATCTCTTTGGCGGTCTTGGAAAACATATAACGAAGCATATTTCAACAAAGTGTACAGGTCTTCCTTTCAGCAACTCAAGTCAATGATATCCAATGTTTTTATCAATGAATGAGGGCTTGGATCATTTTCTCCCAGTTTATACTATATCTTACAAAAATAGTTAGCTTCACATCATTGGAAAAGGAATGGACCATTCAGCTCCTTCATAAGCATGTGCTTTATCTGCCTCACAGCATCTCTAGAATGGGAAATCTTTTGAGTCGTGAATCTAATTTAGCACCTTCAGCCTGTTCTGCCATTCAATGACATCATAGCTGACCTTTACCTTGCCCCTGTGTTCCCTATCATTTGATACACTTAACCATTAAAGATCTTCTTAGCCTTGAAAGGTTAATTTGACCCAGCATCTAGTCTTTTTTTGGGGAAACAATACCACATTTCCACTACCCTACATTTGGATAAAAAGCTTCCAGATTTCTCTCCTCAATGTCCTGTCTCTAATTTTGAGGTGGTACCACTTCTGACATAACCTCTTACGCTCAGGGACAATCACAAAAACCACCTTCTCATAGTAGACTCAAAAGGGGGGGATTTTCTGGCTGTGCTCATCCCAAGACCAGAAAATCCCACCAAGGTCAACAGATCTTTACATGGTCCTGTCCCACCCTCTACAATTCCTGTGGCGGATGGGAAAATTCCACCCAACATCCCCAGCAAATTGTGCTACTCTTTCATTTTTAATCATTACAAAGGCTTTAATCAGTATCTGATCAAAGAGGCTGCGTTTGCCTACATAACGAGTGAAGGCGAAATCAACAAACAATTCAGTAGCTCAGAAGTGCATTGGGATTTTCTGGAGAGTGTGACAGGTGCTACATAGATGGAAATTTCTTCTTTACCTGCAGAGAGCACAAGTCATGCTGGCATCTTTGACGTTTTGATCTGTGATCAGACTTCGAATGAGAACTGTAATCATTTGTAGTGGGATGTGCTGAACAAGACTCGCGAGGGCAATGGAAGGTTCAAATATGGAATCTGAAAAGCAAGCACACATACGACTTAAATGTAGAACTTGGGCATCATCTTAATTTCAAACCATAACAGGAAGCAGGAAAGCATTTAATAACTAATCTATACATAAGGCACGATTGAGAATTAAACTCAAGAATTTCTGTTTATTGATTCATTTTGTTTAGAATTCTAAACATTACTGTCACTCATTTTTAGAAGGGAAGGAGCATGCATATACAAGCATTTTTAAAAGATATGAGGTGGGATTCTACACCCTCCCCACCAAAAAATTCTAAATGCTGAATTTGCATTAAAAGCTAGAGTAAATCCCACTGGCTTTTTGCAGTGGGATTTTTAAAATGGATCTCCCAAACTCTATGCATCACAGAATGCACTGGCATGAATCAAGCTAAAAATCAGTGGGCCTACTCTCACTGGAGAGACTGATGGCTTGACGCTGAGCAGACCACTGTGCGTGCACCAATCCATCAGCGTCGAGATTGGTGCACGCGCAGTAGCCCTGTATGGCTAGTCTCCCAGCTGCGGACCAGTACCATGAACCTCCATCACTGCCTGTGCGAGCCCCCACACCTCCTCCGCTACTCTTCTGGACATGTCCGGGCCAGCCCTGACCCCAACCGCCCCACTCACGCCCATCTCCACACAGTCCCAATCTCCTGACCTTCCACCCACCCTATCCTCATCACTGACCTCCCTCTGCTTTGATACCAAATGCAGAAAGGCAACAGGACCCCTCCCCCTCACTGGCATCACCTCCTGGCACTGCCCAATGCTTGATGGGCAGTGCCAAGGTGTCCCCTGGACATTGCCACTTTGCTCCTTGGACAGTGCCAGAGAGGCCAGGCTGGCAACACATCTCCTTACTGCTGATTTCCTGGGGGAGCCTCCACGGAGCCCTTTCATTCCATCAGGTTGCCAACTACCCACTAGTCGGGAGCTGTCGTAAACCCTGCTGGAGTGAAACACTCCTGGTTGGGTGGGGGCAGAGAGGAGGAGAGGCTAGTGGGTCCCAAGACTTCAGTCTTGGACCTGCTAATGAGATGTAAATGAGGATCAACATAATTTATTCAGCTCCGTGCTGGAAATCTGACTGTTGCAGATGTGTGCAGATTGTGGCACCAGTAAAGAATACGCTGTATATCTTACAGGTAAGCCTGCTAATGGCCTCTGCTTAAATCTCCCAGTCCACTGTGCTGTGGGAGAATAGTCCCCTTGATCTTCTACAGAAGCACCATTTGAAAGCTTTCTGAATGTAAGACAATTAGATAGTCTTTTGAATGGACCCATCTTTCTCTACACCCTAACTGTGACTGTAGCACTATATAGTCTGCTATGGTGACTATAGTGCTACAGTCACAGCTAGGGTGTAGCACTATAGTCTGTAGTGAACTCCTGACACCAAAAGAGAGAGTGATGGTTTGACAGCATCTTAACCCCTGGATAGAGCACTTTGGAAGGGAGGCACTGGGAGAATCAAGTGTCAAAAATTTGCCCCTCACTTCGAAATAGGCAAAAAAACCCTACACAAACATGCCGTCGTACATGGGCTGCCCGTACGTTCGCTTGCCCTCGGTGAGAGAATAGTCTGTGGAAAACTGTAGACGCCAAAGGAAAAACTTCTCTTTGTAAAGAGAAAGAGACAAAAACATTGAATAAATAGCTTTAAATAAAATTGCTGGGTGTGAAGCTAAACTATGAAGACTAGCAAGATCCCAGTTTTAGAGTTAGCAGCTTTTAGCTTGGATAATGACAATGGTATTTCAACTGGCTTCACTGCCTAGGGTGCAGATAATTTATTTTATTCTTTCATGGGATATAGGCATCATTGGCTGAGCCAGCATTTGCTATCCATCTTTAGTTGCTCTTGAACTGAGTGGCTTGCGAAGCCATTTCAGAGGGCATTCCAGAATAAACCACATGGCTATGGCTCTGAAGTCACATGTAGGCCAGGCAAGGACGGCAGATTTCCTTCCCTAAAGGACAGCAGTGAACCAGATGATTTTTCTCCGACAATTGACAATGATTTAATGGTCATCAGTCGGTTCTCAATTTCAATTTTGTTTTAATTAAATTCAAATTCCATCTATCATGGGAAGATTTGGACCATGGTCCCCAAAACATTACCCGAGTTTCTGGATTAATAGTCCAGCAATAACACTACCAAGCCATCACCTCCCCCATAACCAGAAAATGAGCCTAAATTTCAGTTGCTGATGCTAATTTGAGAGACTCCCTGTAGATCACGCACGCGCATGACTATCAAGTGGTAATCAGATCAGTCTTGATTTTGACGCTACAAACAGTTGATTAGCTTACGATGCAAAGAGTGACTGTAAGATATACAACATATTCTTTACCTCAAGTACAAGAACTGAAAACTGGGGAAGGGACAATCGCCTTTTGAAAAGATTTGAAAATGAACACCAAAATAGGTCTATGAAAATAACCACTTTTCATTGAGAAAAAACCCTGCTTCTTTTAACGTGTCCTTTACCTGTAGCAGAGATTATTACGAATACCTCTTGTAGAGAAGGCAGAAGTGCACCAGGTTCAGCTTTCCAAATGCTTTGCAGCAAATTGCTTACTTTGTTCACCTGAGAAATAAATTCACGAATCTCTTCCTCCTGTGTTGCGTTGCACTGGAACTGAGTTATAGTCCTTACCAGCTGCTGGCAAAACAACACTGCTGATTTACCCCTTGGGATGCAGTGTACAAAGTCGGACAACAGCTCACTCAACCTAGCACACAGCATAGGCTCTGGTCTCTCGCAAACTAATCGTAGCACCTCAGTATGCATGCAGCCAAAGATTTCAAGCACAGAAGGGCAGCTCATTATAAGTTTAAGTCCCATGTGGATATAGTCAATGATGGCAACATCTTTCTTATCTAACGATCCATAACCTTGCTGCAAAAGGTTTAGGATAAAGCCTTTGTTAAAGAACTCTTCAAATTCACAGCGATGGTACCTGGCATAGGCGTCAAGTACCTGATGACCCACTTGTTTCTGGAAATTGTCCTCCCCAATTAAAATTAACCGCGTGGTTAGATCGAACATGGCCTTGCATTGCTCTCGGTCAACTGAGTTCTCAGCTGCATCCACCACTTTCTTCACAATCCCCTTCTTCACTGGTAGGGGATGTGAAGAAGTGATGAGGGCTTCCAGTATTTTATCCATCATTGATCACTGTACCATACGGTTACACTGGATGTGGCCAGAGCCTAAGAAAAGAAAGAGGAAAAAAATCAAATCAAAAGGCAAATTGTACTTTTCCAATTACATTTTGACAAAAAAAAGTATTTTTAAAAAATTAATCTCATCTCTGTTTTCAAACTCCTCCATGGCATTACCTATTTCTATCACCTCATATCCTACAATTCCCAAAGATCTCTCTTGCTCCTCCCCAATTTTTTTGATTCCAGGGGCAGGCAGGGCTCAGAGGACAGCAATCTCCATTAGCCTTGGGCGGGATCATATGAACCTTGGGTGGCGGTTGTGGCTTCAGTTGCCCTTATTTTAAAATTCCCTTCCTAAACCTCACATTCTTTTAATGCACTCTTTAAACTTGGGCTGAGTTTTTGATCATGTGGCCCAGTATCTCTGTGATTCTGGGTTAAATTTTATTTGTGGTGTATTGTGATATTTTAGTATGTTAAAGGCACTATGGAAATGCAAATTATTCTGTTTTTGCTTTGGGCAGTGGGTTAGTATGTCTTATAAGTTAGTGAAACACACTAGGTATTGCTGGAAGTCTGTGTGCACATTTGCAGGGAACACAAAGCAAAATACCACAGAAGTAGTTTTTAAATTTACTGTGTTGTAAAGTTACGCAAAAATATAAGGATTTGAATTGTAAAACCATGAACTGTTCACTCCTGGAAAGATCTGGAAGGATGAAGAGACTTGGAGAGGTTTGCTGTACGATACTGAATTCTTCACACCAGGAGGATCCTTGCTCTTAGTCAATCTCAGCTGGGTAGTGTTGGGAAACAAGAATAAAAATTCTGATAAAGAATTTTTTCTGGAACTAGAATAGCTCCTTCTGATTTGTGGTCAATGTTGTAAGTGTTAAAAAGAGCACATGTGGAATTAAACAAGGACATAACTGACTTTCACTCTTCCCAGGGGCGAATTCCTTAAAACATGGAAATGGTTGTTTAGATAAAAGGGACCAAAAGATTACTGGTGTTTGTAATCTATTGCTTTCAAAAGATGAGCAAAGTGTCGCAAGAATATTTAGATTTTTTGTAACTATTTTTCGTTTTAGTTGCCACTGAATTTCTAGTTTGTCACAGACCGTACTTTTATTTCTAAAAAAAATGCAGAAGAAATCTTATATTAAAGTATTACTAAGTTTCCAAACTATAAACATTTACATTCAGTTACCAGCTATTTAAAAAGTGAACCAGACTTAAAAGAAATCTAAACAAGTCAAGAAGGTACTCTGTAGAACACATACTTCTGCTGTGCTTTGTGAATTCAACATTATTACAATTACACAGCTCTTCCTCAGCTTTCCCCTGCCTGTTTGATGCACTGTAACTGCAAAGCTGAGAAAATAAATAACTTTTTACAAAGAGCATCAGTCTCTCTTGAGGCAGCTTCAGACCAACTCACATCCAACAATGTGCTCTGACAACTCTGCTCATGTTTTGACATCTACGGCACATTGCACCACATAAGATAATTCACAACATTCAAAAACAATGAATAACATTCTAAAGCAAACAACCACAACATTCTAGAATAAAGTTTACCCTATGTTAGCCTTTAAAAAATTATTTCTAGGATCTGGATCCATATTCTTGTTAGAAGTAAATCATTACTTTCTTGGGCCATATGCTATGTGTACTAAGTTTCATGGAAATTTGTCTATTAGTTGTTGAGATATATTGTTTACAGACAAACAGACTAACAAGCTTGTGAAAACATTATCTCCACCCATCTTAATGGCCATAATTAAATTAAATTCTGATGAAAGGTCAACGACTTGAAATGAAACATTAACTTTGTTTTCCTCTCTACAGATCTGAGCAATTCCAACATTTTCCGTTTTTATTTCGGCTTCTCCAGTACCCGCAGTATTTTTGTTGTGGTCTAAATTAAAACCAGCGGGTGGCGTTACTTCTGAAAGCAAATTCCTGGTTAGCAAAAAGGGCAACACCACTGGTAATGTTTATCTCACTTAAACTGAACGGATCTTCTTTGCGCAACAACTTATAGCAACAGCTACAAGTTAAATGAAGAACACAAGCGGAGAGGCACAAAAGTCAATTTGGAAAAATTGGAAGAAGTGTTGGAAGAAAAATATCACAGAGCTAAAGCTAGACAACCTTCCTCCTCCCAAAAAATCTTAAATAAGTCAGATTGATATTTTCAGTAGGTTTAATAATAGAACAACTACTTCTCTTGGAGTCGAAACGACCCAGTTGATCGGTGCTTCAACACCATGACAGTGTAATTTTGGCCACACCGATTAAAATAAATTTAAAAATATTCGGGGCCCATGGTAACGCGAAGGGGTACATAAAAAGGCAATTTAAAAAAAAAACAAAGCAACGCCAAGAGAAAAGGAAATAAACAAGTTCACAAAGTGATAATGTTGCAAGTCATAAGAGTGAAGGCCAGAGACAATCGCGGCTCCAGTCATGGTGTCTCAACGTTCCAAAAAGGAATACTGTGTCACAACTCACCCAAGGAAACCATGGCAGCCACCGTCCTCGCGCTCACACTGCAACACAACGTTCCAAACGGTGCCTCTGCGCTATTTCGCATCAGCGGCCCGACCATCGAGGCCACTTCATCCAAGCAGACAACCTACCTTCCTCTCCTCCCCTCCCGGCACCTCATTCAGAAACGTCAGCGCGACAACAGCAGGCAGGACCCTACACCGCTTCATTGTAGTTGGTCAATGAAGCGCCGCCGCCGATGCTGCTGCATATGATGAACAAGGGCTTGGAGGAAGGGGCAGAGGGGAGGAGAAAGGGGAAGGAAGTTTTTTTTTAAAAAAAACTACATTTTATGTTTTAGTCGAGAATTATTTATACAAAGGAATTTACCCAGGCACATTTTGCGACTACCTCAAGCACTCAATGTAATTTGAGAATAGGGTGATTAACAAAGTGAATTGCATCTGTTTAGCACATGTTTATCGCGTCACCAACATGGTGTATATTTCAATCTTTCATGTCTATGACGCTACAATCAAGTGGTCAAGTGTCATTTAATAGGAGTCACTGCCCATGTCCCGTTTTTCATGTCGTGTGACCTCTTTTCATAACGTTTCACTGAAGGGTGGACACAGCTATCTGGTTGCAATCTCTATTACTATTGGTCATGTTCGCTCTCCTGTGTTATTATAGCGTGGAGATGCCGGCTGGAATAAACACAGTAAGAAGTCTCACGACATCAGTTAAAGTCATAATAAACTTGTTGGACTTTAACCTGGGTTCGTGAGATTTCTTACTGTGTTATTATAGTGACAGGAGCAAAACTGGTGCAGCGATTCCTATTAAAAATGTAACCTCAACTTTTGTAACTGTGGCAGAAATATAAAATAGGATAGAGGAAAGGGCTAGAGGGGTCAATAGCACAGAGATAATACTGATGAAGTAACCTACTGGTCCATCTTTTTGTAGGTAAAAACTTGCGATTTTCTGTGGCATTCTTATAGGTTAGGTTTGCACGCCACAGAGTTTTATTGTTCAGGTGTTCAATCTGCAGGATGTTAGGATAGACTGTCCTTTTGTCCGCACAACGGCTGATGATGTCACCAATATATCTTGATTGGACTCTTAAACTGTTCCAACTAGTGAATACACAACTCTTCTCTCCCTTTACACTGGAGGTTCCTGTAATGAAACAATATAACATTAACAATCAAAATTTATAATATCAACAATTAATGAACACAGCAGTCAGTAAGTTAGATTTATGTATAGTTGTCAACAAACTTCAGGCAGCTGCTTTTTCATGTTGATTGCAACTTTTTGGGTTGACTTTGGATGCCATCTCAACCGGAGTTGATGTAGGATTTGGACGTTCATGTGTTCTCAACTGAGGTAACGTCTTCCACTGTTGTTTCCGATGTTCTCAGGAATGTCTAGGTCTTCACGTGACGGTTTATTGCAGACTCTCAGTTGATTCTGTCTTTGACAAACTACTTATAGTTGCTAAAAGTTGCATATTGTATCTTCTCCACACTATGTTGCCCTGAGTTTGAATGATGTAGGAGACTGGTCCTGCTACCAATCAAATTGCTGCTCCGACATCCACCTCCATTTTCACTGATTGTTCAGTAAAGGAGTGACCCAGTCATGGTTTGTTGCACCCATAAAAGCCAGTTCATCAACTGGTCCTCTCTTCCAGTGTTTTTGTATTCCGTAGATCCTTTTCCATTTGATAAATGTGGTTCTTGCTTTTTATAATTCTTGTTTGGAACTTCTTGTTTTTTTTTTCCAGTTCACATATTTGACGTGCCCCTTTTTACCATAATTCCTGCATTTTGTATCTTTGTAGCAGCAGTCACTGTGCCCAGGTTTTGCGCATTGGTGGCAATTTTGAACCTTCATCTGTGTTCAGCTTCCATTGACAGCTTGTAGACGTTAGTGCTCAAGCTTAATTGTTGGGCTTTCTTAGCTGCTAATTTCATAGTGGTCAGACTTCAAAAGCCTCCTTTAATTTGCTTTCTGGCTAACAGTATTTGTGGGTAGCTTCACTTGTTAACCCACACTCTAGTCTGAAAAATGGTGTCATTTAAGACATTATTTAGCTAATATCTTTAAAGTAGCTATGAATTCTGATTGATTCACCTACTTGATGGTTACAATTATGGAATCTGAATCTCTTGGTATAGATGAGAAGTGGCTCTGCAATATTCCCACTATCTCAGCTTAGGTTTTGAGCCTAGATTTTCTGGCTGCCCTGGACTTCACAGGAGATTGGATGTTTTACCCCATTTGATGCTGCAGAAAGTTGGGACTACTATGCAAGCCACAATTTGTTTACTTGGACAAAATATTCAAATCTTTAAATGAATGAGCTCCACCAGTCAATGTTGTCATCATATAGTCCCACACCACCAATAACTCCCATCATTTTTACTATGGGAATGGCTTGTGTGAGCACAAAGTGCCACAAAATTCTTAGCACTACCTTGCTTCTTTTTCTTTCAAACAAGGTAACCCTAAGCTCGACCTGTTTCCTTCAGAGTTTTGCATCACCCACATCTCTAAGTTATTGTTGCAGGGTAATTAGTTTTTACTCACAATGCTCCCTGTACTGTTCCAAATCTTTTGGGGCAGAGCACATTGCAAACTTCCTTCCAGAGTTGTTTTATTTCCTGAAACCTTCATTTAAATTTTGGTTCCTTCGATGGCTGCTACCAATATTTGGCACCCATCTGTCACTACTTTGGTATAACAATGTTTTTATCTTCTTAATCCTTTCTGGATGCCTGCAGTATGGATCGACAATTTATCTATTTATCTCTGGGAGTGCAGTTCCGGTGTCCTCATTGGCAGGAATCCAGGCATGAGGTTATTAAAAGAATGTTGAAGTGTCACTTTGCCAAAAATGGAAGGATTCTGGAAAATCTTGTACCTTGGAGAATAGCTTTAACACTGAAGAGAAATCAGAGTGAATTCTGGAGAATGGTGATATACTTCTTGAATTACCATTCAGCCCATCGAGACTACACTGACAACAATCCCATCCAGGTCTATTCCTGTAACCCACATATTTACCCTGTTAATTCCTCTGACACGAAGGGACAATTTAGCATGGTCAATCAACTTAACCTGCACATCTTTGAACTATAGGAGGAAACTGGAGCACCCGGAGAAAACTCCCTTGGCACGTTGAATAACCCTTGGAAAATTTTATAAAATCAGGAAACTCATGGGGAGGGCAGTAAAAAGGAGAACTAAATTTATAGTATAAGATTTTATCAACCACTGTGTTCAAGAAATAGTGCTCACTTTGTTTAATTCTTCTTGATATACAATAAAATTCGTCTTTATTGAAAAACGTGAAATTTTGTGGCTTCGTTCTGTTGGTTAATTGATGAGTGTTCAGACTTTTTTTAAAAGTTAGCAGCCCCTAATTAGATTGTAAGTTACCTGCTCTCAGATTTTTTTCCAGTCTGCTCTGAAATAGCTCATATGAGGCTCAAGATAGCCTCATGATAATCCTTCCTCAGTTATTCAGCTGAAACTGAAAAGCCAGTATTAATAAATTGCACCTCAGATGCATACAGAAGTTACAGAATCCCTACAGTGCAGAAGGAAGCCATTCAGCTCATCTTCGAGTATCATCAAATCCCTATGGTGCAGAAGGAGGCCATTCAGCTCATCGAGTCTACACCAACAACAATCCCATCCAGGCCCTATCCCTATACTCATATATTTACCTTGCTAATCCCCCTGACACTAAGGGGCAATTTAGCATGGTCAATCAACCTAACCTGCACATTTTTGAACTGTGGGAGGAATGTGGAGCACCTGGAGAAAAGCCACGCAGACACGAGAAGAATGTGCAAACTCCATACGGTTTCTCAAGGCCAGAATTGAACCTGCGTTCCTGGCACTGTGAGGCAGCAGTGCTAACCATTGTGCCATCATTGCCACCCCTCATAGCATAAATGTTTGCTACTCTCACATTGAGACTTTTTTGAAATAAGAAGGAACACAAAACAAGATGAAAGAAATCCCTGACACTGGTGAAGGATACCACAAAAGAAGCAAGTTCTACAGATTTCTATTTTCTAAGCTAAGCTGATTTGTTAGTTACCTTGTTCCTTTTGTTTATGTGTTTGTTTCACCATGGCAACTGAGTCATGGCCAAATAATGTCTATTGCATTGTTTCTGGCAAAGCTACTTTTGAACAAAACACAGAGAGTCTTGTTGGAAAGATTAACTTGCATGCCAGGAAGCACATAGCTTTAAATATGTAAGAACATTTAAAAGAACATTCTTAATGAAATAAAAAATATTTAGGACAATGCAGTCTGTAATAAAATGCATTAATCCTTTATTAACATTCAAAATATTTTGTGAGTTAGTAGATTATGAAAACTAAATTATTGCCAAATAATATTGTCCTCCATAGTGAAAAACAAAAACGATGGATATTTTCACTCCAATCTATAATCAAAAAGTCTCACTGGAAATAAACAATACTTGGTACAGACATGCATTTATATCCAGATGTCTATATCGCTGCCCTACATGGACCTTATCGAATGCTTAAGTGTTGGTTTGTAGAAACATAGAAGATAGGAGCAGGAGGAGCCATTTGGTGGAGTCTGTTCCACCATTCATTACGATCATGCTGATGATCCAACTCAATAGCTTAATCCTACTTTTTCTTTATAACCTTTGATCCTATTTGTCTTAAGTCTATATTCAGCCATCCCTTGAATGCATTCAGTGTTTTGGCATCAACTACTTCCTGTGGTAATGAATTCCACAGGCTCACCTGAGTGAAGAAATGGCTCCTCATCTCTGTCCTGAATGGCCTACCTGTGACCACTGGTTCTGGACTCCCCCACCATAGGGAATATCCTCCTTGCATATACCCTGTCTAATCTTGTTAGAATTTTATGAGATCCCCCCTTATTCTTCTGAACTCCAGCGAAAACAATCCGAACCTAGTCAATCTCTCCTCATACATCAGTCCTGCCATTCCTGGAATCAGCCTGGTAAACATGTGCTGTTCTCCCTCGAGAGCACGAATGTTCTTCATCAGAAAAGGAGACCAATACTACACACAATACTCTAGGTGTGGCCTCACCAAGACCTTGTGTAATTGCAACAATACATCCCTGCTCTTGTACTTGAAACTTCTTGCAAAGAAAGCCAACATGCCATTTGTCTTCTTTATTGCCTGCTGCACCTGCATACTTACCTTCAGTGACTGGTGCACAAGGATACCCAGGTCCCGCTGCATGCTCCCTTCTCCTAATTTACAGCCAATCAGGTAGCAATCTGCCTTTTTGTTTCAAAGTGAAAAATCTCACATTTACTCAAATTACACTGCATCCATCATTGATTTGCCCACTCATACAACCTGTCCAGATCATTCTGAAGGATCTCTGCACCCTCGTCACAATTCACCCTCCCACCCAACTTGGTACCATATGCAAATTTTGAGATGTTACATTTTGTTCCCTCATCCAAATCATTAATATATATTGTGAACAGCTGCGGTCCCAGCACCAATCTCTGTGGCACCCCACTAGTTACAGCCTGCCAATTTGAAAAGCACCCATTAATTCTTACTCTTTGTTTCCTCTATGCCAACCAGTTTTCTATCCATCTCAATACACTTCACCCAACTCAATGTGCTTTAATCTTGCATGCTAATCTCTTGTGTGAAGCTTTGTCAAATGCTTTCTGAAAGTCTACATATAACACATCAACTGGCTCTCCCTTGTCAACTCTACTCATTATACCTTCAAAGAATTCCAACAGATTTCTTAAGGATGATTTCCCCTTCATTAGGATGGCGCAATAGCACAGTGATTAACACTAGTGCTTCACAGTTCCAGGGTCCTAGATTTGATTCCTGGTTTGGGTCACTGTCTGTGTGGAGTTTGCACATTCTCCTTGTGTCTACATGCGTTTCCTCCTGATGCTCTGGCTTCCTCCCACAGTCCAAAGATCTGCGGGTTAAGTTGATTGGCCATGCTAAAAATTGACCCTTGAGATGTGTAGGTTAGAAGGATTAGTGAGTAAATATGTAGGGATAGGGCCTAGGTAGGATTGTGGTCGGTGCTGACTCGATGGGCCAAACAGCTTCCTTCTGCACTTAGAGTTTCTATGGTTTCTATATATCCAAGACAACCCTGTCTGATCCTGCCACTGTTAAAAATGCTCTGCTATAAAGTCCTCGATAATGGATTTGAGAATTTTCCCCACTACCTATATTAAGCTTACTAGTCCATAATTCCCTGTTTTCTCTCTTCCTGTCTTTTTGAGTATTGGAATGACATTAGCTACCTTCCAATCTGCAGGGACTATTCTAGAGTCTATAGGATCCTGGAAGATACCAAAGTATCCACAATTTCTGGAGGCATTTCCTTAAGTACTCTGGGATGTATATTATCAGGTCCTGGAGATTTATCCACTTTCAATGCCATCAATTTTCCCAACACCGTATCTCCACTAATATTGATCTCTCTCACTTTTACCCCCTCACTTAATCATTCATTCTTCAACGTTTCTGGCATTTGATTTGTGTCCTCTTTTGTGAAGACAGACCAAAGTATGTATTCAGTTGCACAGCCATTTCTTTGCCCCCTATATTACATTCCCCCATTTCTGTCTGAAGGGGACCTTCATTAGTCTTCACCAATCTCTGTCTCTTCATGTATCTATAGAAACCCTTAGTGTCAGTCTTTATGTTCCCTGCAAGCTTACTTTCATACTGTATTTTCCAGATCTTTTGCCAAATTCTAAACTGCTCCCAATCCTCAGACCTGTTATCTTTCTTGGCCAATTTGTATGCTCCTTCCTTAGATTGGATACTCTCTCTTATTTCCTTTGTAAGCCATGGATTAGCCCTCCTATTCCTTTTGCCTTTGTGCCAAACAGGAATAAACAGTGACTGCAGTTCCCTATGCATTCCTTGAATGTTTACCATTGCCAATCCACTGTCATTCCTTTGAATAACTCTCCCCAATCTATCAAGGTCAACTCATACCTCATATCCTCATAGTTTCCTTTATTAAGATTCAGCACCCAGGTCTTCGAATCAACTCCTTCACTCTTCATCTTGATAAAAAATTGCTTATCTCCAAAGTGTCTAGTATAGTTAGATTGGTCATGAGTCCCTTCTCATTATACAGTAGTGTAAATTGATAAGTTTTTTTTATATACAATTCCCAATGTGGTGAATCCCTAATGGACAGATTGGAATGATTGAAAAGTATTTATTTACATTAGGAGAGAGAAGGGAGAATAGATGGAAGCCACATTGGGATGGTTTTGTCACAGATGCTAATAGAATGGGAAACGCTACCTGGTACGAGGGAGAGACACAAATAGGAAGATAACAAACTTTGTCTCCCTGAAGTATGTTGTGATTACCAATGTGCTTTTGAGAGGAAAAACCATGTTCTATGTTGGGATGATGGTCCTTTTAAGTGCTTGGTTTCCGTGAAAGACTTTTGTGAGGCACTTGCCTTCTATGACTAATCATGTGACCAAATTGCGTGGGAGATAACTGAGAAAATGTCAACAAGAAGTTAATATAGCAGTGAGTTAATGGCAATGGGCAGAAGTGTGATCTGGTTTCAAGGGAGGTTTTAGTTTTTAGTTTAGAACAATGTGACTACAGAACAGGGAACACCTCTTTTCAGCAGAGTTCAGTTGAAATTCTGTGTACTGGCTAAAAGAATTAACACACTTGTTAATTGAATGATTCAAACAGTGAGTTGGATTTCTGTGAATAGCCAAGTTGTGAAGGGAAAGAGAGAGAGAGAAATGGTTTTAGATGTAAAACTTCAGAGTTAAAGATAATAAGAATCAAACATGTTCTGAACTAACATGACTACACTTAAGATGTCTGGAATTGGATATCTACAACCATGGAATCGCAGCGCGATTCAGAATCACTGCTATTTTTTATTTATCCCTACATTCATATCCTCCAGCTTTAGAGGCCTTCTTTACTGCCCACTGTACCTGCGCGCTTAGTTTCAGCGACTGGTGCACATGGACTCCAAAGTTTCATTGGGTATCCACCTCTCCCAATTTACACTTATTCAAGATAGTGGGAATGGCTGGAGGATCTCAACACTTCTGTAAATTTTCAAAATAATACTCAGACTAAATGGTTAGTTTTCCAACATTTGATATGTATCTGATTTGAATTTTGGGGCACAAGTCAAATGGGTATAGAATTAAATTTGAGTTAAGAGGCCCAATTTTACCATCAAGTTGTGCCCATTTTCAGGTGCAAAAACTTGGTAAAGTCGGGCATGAGATGAGTAGTGCAATCCACGACCATTCCCATTTGCCAAGTGCCTAAAATGATCGTGATTGAGACCACACCTACATTTAAATTGACTGTATGGGCTGAACACCCAAACCTACCAGCATTTCCCCTTTACTGTCATGTTTACCCATCCAGATTCGGGCAAAACAGACATGGTCCGCAAAAGTCCAACTGAGACGCTCCAGCTTTCTAACTTCTGAGGAGGCAAGTTCAGAACTTCTGCAGCTCTGTGATTCAGATTGATGGCATTGGGGGACGGGAGAAGTGGGTCAGATTGCTTCCTGTTTGGGAGGGGAGGGATACGGATCAGATCACTCTCTGGTGGAGGGGAGGAGAGGGGTGGATCAGATTGCTCTCTGGAGCGGGAGGGAGGTGAGCTGGGTCAGATAACCATTGGGGGGGAGGAAAGGGGGGGATCGTCTGCCACTCTGCATGCGATTAACGGTGGGGGGAGGGGGCAGGGGGCTGCGATCAATCTGGGTAGTGGGGGAGTGTGGGGAGTATAAGGGGGATAGTAATATTGTGGGGTAGGGCCATGTCTGTGAGGGCCAGAGGGAGGCATTATCAGGCCCGGAACTAGTGTGGCGGGAGAGGGTTTTTCTATTTTATTTACTGCACATGCACAATTGAAGGTGCCAATTGGAGCAGCAGCATTTTGGGCGTGATAAGCACTGCCCACACACTTCTGCAGTGCGATTCAGAATCACTGCTATTTTTTCAGGTGGTGTGTGTATGGGGGCGCCTAAGAACAGGTCTAAAAGTCAGATCTGATATACTCCCAGATTTAGCACTTCGAATCAAAGTGGTAAAATTGGGCTCAAGAAATTCAATTCAGAGAATAAGTAACTGATCATTGTACTTTTAATATCTTTAATATAACTCTATAGTTATTGGTATTCATGTTTTACGATTTTTGTTCAGTAAAATTCTTTTGGTTTAAATTGTGAACATTGTGGCTTCATTCTTTTAGTAAATTCCTGTGTTGGTTTTGACTGAGATCATATAAATATGAAAAAAAATTAAAGCTTTTTTCAGTTTAAACACCACTTACTCTATCTCTCTACCATTGCTTATGGTATTCTGGTTTCTAGAGTGGAGTTGTGATGTTTAGCTACTGAAATAGGCCCATTTACAATCTGTTTGTGCTTTGTTTTTGATTCTGAAGGAAGCATACGCACTAACATGGCTATTATATGTTTGGATGCCTGTTCACATTTTTGCTGTGATGGCCTATAAAAATACTAGTCTGATACTCCTTGCATGAATATGGTATAAATAGGCATAGACCATGTATGGTTGACTGACATTTATGCAGCTCGCCAACTATTTATGAATCTGTAACTTTTATCCCCGGATAGAGGTCAAATAATTAAAGTCAGAAAAGCTTCAGGGAAATGATGACTAGTTCTCTATGTTTGTTTATATCCCTGATGCTCAAAAGTGAATGTCCAGATTTATTTTGGAATGTTCCTATGTAAACTGAAATTATGTCTTCCCACCAATGTTAATATTATTGCACTTCAGTTTGGGATCTTCCTACTCTTCAGTTGTACAGCTAATAAACTCATCCACTTTAACCAGTTTGCCTTCTCTGCTTTCTAAATTGTAATGGACCTACTATTCAACTAAATGAGAATACAATGTAAAGGCAACTATTTGACTCTAAAAGAAGGTGTAATTTCATCTCTATGTCCTGTTCTAATTTGTCATCTTCTCATTCTGCTTCAGCTGAAGAAGACGTTTTGTCTTGATTCACTTGAAACCGAATTCTGGGAGATTGCCAAAAAATGTATGTCCTGTACTTCATGTTTCAAAACCCTTGCTTCCTGTGTTATAATTTAACATTGAAAATCACTATGTAAACATTTCAAACATGAATTTCTTTGATCAAATGTTATCCCCAATGTGTTATATTTACATAATTTGTGACTTACTTGTAACCATTTCTGGTGGTGTCCTTGTGGAACTTCTGACATCTCCCTCATCTCAAGTAGCACCGTAGGACCTCTATAATGTCATAAACAGATACCAATTTGTTGCTCCCCAGCCTCTTTAGCTGAGAATGTTTTCCCACTTTCTGCTGCCCATGACACTGTTCAAACTTTCATGACTTTGCCCAAAAATAGCAACTAAAAATAATTGATCTATTACTTCCTCATATTTCTTATCCTCTGAGGCAATTACTTGCTTCTTTCCACTTTCTGCTCTGTTCCATAGCCTATAAGAACTAATAAATAATGGGACCACTTCCTGGCAAGTAACCGAGGACAAAAAAACATTGGGACATTTTGGATATATCCATTTCTTTCATTTCCTTTAAGCATAATAGTTTAATAGTTATAAAAATATTTCAAATGAGGAGACATGGTTTGTTTGACTTTGTGCAGCAGTTAGAAGGATTGAAGTCTTTCCTTCTATATTTTATTTATGACTCCATTAAAACAATTTTGAAGACAATTTTTTTAAGGTGAAAATATAAAATTTTCTTTGTGACATGACTTTGTTATTGTGTCACTGTTGAAATGTCCTTTAGTTTCTAGAAACTGATGAACACTAGTTATTGCAGATGAACCATAGAAAAACTTTTTAATCACAATTACTATTTTGGACATTCTCATCAGCCAGACACCAATATGCTGTGTTGGCCATGGAAGCACAATTTATGAAAGGCCAATGAATCATGATGGTATCAAAAGCAGGAAATGTTGGAAAATATCAGCAGGTCTGACAACATCTGTATTGAGAGAATAGAGCCAATGTTTTGAGACTGGATGACCCTTTGCCAGAGCAACTACTGTGTCAACTTTGGAGAAAGAGTCAATATTGACATTGAGGTCAGTTTCTGATTGAATGAATGCACAACTGTCATCTGAAACTCAATGATTGAGATTGCTGTGATTTTGGAGTGATGGTGGCATAGCTTGGTCAGTTTCTCATCTACAGTGTTGATTATCTCTATACCTAGTAGTAGTTAGCTGAAGAATAGTTTGCAGTGAGGAAAAATGCAGAAGATTGTGGCTTTTACAGAAATAGAACATAGAACATAGAACATTACAGCACAGAACAGGCCCTTCGGCCTTCGATGTTGCACCGACCAATATAAAAAGCAATGCCCCTCCAAACTAAACCATTCCCTTCTCTTCCACATACTTATCAACTAACCTCTTAAACGCCACCAAACTTGGCGCATCTACAACTGCTGCAGGCAGGGCATTCCACTCCCGAACCACCCTTTGGGTAAGAACCTACCTCTGATATCCGTCCTATAACTATCACCCCTTAATTTAAAGCTGTGTCCCCTCGTGCTAGCTTTTTCCATACTAGGAAAAAGGCTATCACTGTCCACCCTATCTAAACCTCTAATCATCTTATATGTTTCGATTAGGTCCCCTCTTAGCCGCTCTTAGAGTCTGTGATAGTTCTGTTGAATGAGGTTTGCAACTTACATATCATTGTTGAATAGGCGAAACATAGTGAAAAACTTCTAAGGGCAGTCAAATTTGAGAAGGTTGCTCAGTAAGCATTTGCAGTTGGCAAGAGTCAAAATTTCCATGCATGACGAGGTAGCGGGCATGGAAAATGGCATTTTCTCCGCTGGCCATAATGGTATGTTTTCATGCCCTATCAGAGCTAATTGAATATTCATCCACATGAATGTAGATGAATCAGACAGGTGATTTGTCCGTTCCAATGTGACCTCAGAGTTTCCTCACTCTGGATGCCATATTGAAAGTGCATCAAAGCACAGCGGACAAGAAGTGGCTCAGAAAATAAAAAGCAAAATCAGCTTCCAAATTTAATGATGCCTCGCTAGGATACCTGCTGAACACTATGGAGGAGCGCCATAATGTCTTCCACCCTGTGATGGCTGGAGATCCAGTAACTTTACCACTTCAGCTTAGAGGGTGGTGTGGCAAAGGCATTAAAATAGAAATATAGAAATGATAAGCAGGAGTAGGCCATTTGGCTCTTCAAGCCTGCTTTGCCATTTATCTTGATCATGGCTGACCATTGAATTCAATATCCTGATCCCCTCCTTCTTCCATATCCCTTGATCCTTTTAGTCTCAAGAGCTATATCTAATTTCCTCTAGAAATCAGACAATGTTTGTGCCTCAACTACATTCGGTGGTAATGAATTCCCCACATTCACCACACTCTGGGTGAAGAAATTTCTCCTCATCTCAGTTCTAAAAAGTTTACACCTTACGCTCAAGGTAGGATCCCTAGTTCTGGACTCCCCCACTATTGGGAACATTCTTTCTGAATCTACCCTGTCTAACCCTGTTAGAATTTTATAAGTTTCTATGACATCCCCTTTCACTCTTTTAAATGCCAGTGAATACAATCCTAACCGAGTTAGTGTCTTCTCATATGATAGACCTGCCGTCGCAGGAATCAGCCTGGTAATCCTTTGTTGTACTCCCTCTATAGCTAGGACATCCTTCCACGGATAAGGACACCAAAACTGCACACATGCTCCAGGTGTGGCCTCACCAATGTCCTATAGAATTGCAGCACAACATCCCTATCCCTACATTCATATCCTCCAGCTATAGAGGCCTTCTTTACTGCCTGCTGTACCTGCGCGCTTATTTTCAGCGACTGGTGCACATGGACTCCAAAGTTTCATTGGGTATCCACCTCTCCCAATTTATACTTATTCAAGATAGTGGGAATAGGGTAGTAATGCAAGTCAAACCATAAAGCTTTGTGCCATAACATGCAGAGCATTCACAAAGTGGATGAATTAATCACACAAATAGACGTAAAAGGGTACAGTACAGTTGGGATTACAGAGATCTGGTTGCAGGGTGACCAGGGGTGGGAATTGAGCATCCAGGGCTATTCAGCATTTAAGAAGGATCGACAATAAGGAAAAGATGATGGAGTTGCATTGTTGGTTAAAGAGGAAATTAATACAATAGTGAGGAAAGATGTCAGCTTCAATAATGTAAAATCTGGTGTGGGTAAAGCTGAGAAACACAAAGAAGCAAAAATCAGTAGTAGAGGTTGAATATAGATCCTCAAACTGTAGTGTTGATATTGGAAATATCATTAAACAGAAAATTAGAGGTGCATGTGATAATGAAACTTCCTAAATTATGGGTGACTTTAATCTGTGTCTTAACTGGCTAAATCAAATGAATCACAATACCATAGAGGAGGAACTGCTGGAGTATATGGAATAGTTTTCTGGATAAATATGCTGAGGAACAATTAGAGAACAGACCATCTGTAAAGCGAGCCTTCAGTTCAAGCCTTGAGCACAGCTCAGATGAGAAACCTGAAGCCAGCATTTTGAAAGGCCTATCAAGCTCTCACACACATGCTCCAGTGGTGTAGAGACTTACATCTGTGTAGCATATAGATCTATCAGACACAAGTTCACAATCTGCTGAGAACAGCATACAATCTGTTTTACAGCTGGGGGAGGTAAGTGTAAAGTTATTCACTTTGGAAGCAAAAACAAGAAGGCAGGTTACTACCTGAATGGCTATAAATTGGGAAAGGTGAATGTACGGCAGGACCTAGGTTCACCAGTCACTGAAGGTAAGCATGCAAGTGCAGCAGGTGGAAAAGAAGACAAATGGCACGTTGACCTTCATTGTGAGAGGTTTCAAGTACAGGAGCAGGAATGTGTTGTTGCATAAATATTGGGCCTTGGTGAGGCCACACCTAGAGTGTTGTGTGTAGTTTTGGTCTCCTTTTCTAAATAAAGATGTTCTTGCTCTTGAGAGAGTGCGGCGAATGTTTACCAGACTGATTCTGGGGATGGCGGACAGATGTATGAGAAGATATTGAATAGGTTAGGATTGTTTTCACTGGAGTTCAGATGAATGAAAGGGGATCTCATAGAGACTTATAAAATTCTAACAGTCCAGATGCAGGAAGGATGTTCTTGAGGGTGGGGTAGTCCAGAACCAGGGGTCACAGTCTGAGGATTTAGGACAGAGCTGAGGAGATATGTCTTCACCCAGAATGGTGAACCTATGGAATTCATTATCACAGGAAGTAGTTGATGCCAAAACATTGAAAGCATTAAAGAGGTGGCTGGATATAGAACTTGGGGCAAATGAGATCAAAGGTTCTAGGGGAAAAGCAGGATTAGTCTATTGAGTTAGATGATCAGCCATGACCTTTATGAATGGTGGAGCAGGCTCAAAAGGATCAAATGGCCTCTTCCTGCTCTTATCTTTTATGTTTCTATGTAAGGACATTAGAGATCACCAGTACCCAGGAGGCCATGATTTTGCTGAATCTGAGTTGGATAATGAGCTTCTGGACTTGGTTCTAAATCAGTTGCTGAAGATGCAGTAACAATCTCGGAAACACCAGGAGTAATATCAGCTGCATTCCTCAGATTTCAATATATGTTGAAGGAATCTGTCTGTGTTCAGTCTGACATGTAAATGCATCAAGTTCAATACTGGCAGGTTGGTGGCTGTTGTGGAGACCTTGGTCCAGGACATTGCTGTAGGAGATGTGCTCCCTTGCTGTAGCCTTGTTGGCATCCATCATTGGCTCCACAAGATAGGGGGTTGGGCAGTACTATTTCACTGGTTGCCCTTTCTGTTCAAAGGGTCAGCCATAGCCCCTTGGTCACCCTTACTGAGGAGGATCTGGATGTTTACAACCTGGGTCCATCATTATTGTGGGGAATTTTTAAAAGGTGGCCAATTTATGTTTAAAAACTTAGACTCTATTCAAAAATTTGCAAAAGGCAATGCCTCTGTTCAAAAGACATAACAAAAAAATCAAACAGGACAAACATAAATGTACAGGTCAGGTTCAGATCTGTAAAACCTCTCAAGATCTGGTACTCAGCCAAAATATAGAATAATTATACCTTTTGTTATGTAAGATACACCTCTTCATTAGCTTAAAATCAATTTCATTTGGTGTTCACATGTCAGTCCAGTTTTTGACAAAGACAGTAAGTTACATGATTTTGCACATTATCTTATGTCTGAACAACATATGCTGCTATAAAGTACCAACATTTGTCCCAAAAACTTGAGAAAATTTTTAATACTTACTTTTGCTAACTAATGGATTCCCAGCTTTAATCTCTAACTTCTGACCTGATCCTTACATTTGTAGCATTTGCCCTTTTTGACTGAGACAAACATACTAAAATATGTTGAATATTTTGGTATATATACTTTAAAATCATATTCATTTATTTTAATGCTGTTATTGCATTCACATGTAAACAAACTGTCCATATTAACTTGTTTTCAAGAATAATTAAACCCCTTCTTGCTATCCAGTCTCCTAAAAAGACTACATCTGTCTGTAAATCTCACTAGCTGGTTTAAAATTCCCTTCTACAATCATGCAGGTACAGCTGCATGATTGTACAATCATGCTGGCTCTACAGCTGGCCCTAACCTCCTTATCCTGTGATCTCAACAACTCCAGTTCTACAGGCTAAGGAGGGTGCACTTGGCCCATAGCAAAACCCTTTTGGGCAGTGGGCAGTGGGCAGCCTCTGGAGGGCCCTTTGGATGCCCGCCAAAGTCATTACAGACAACAGGGTGTAACAGTCAGCAGACTGCTTCCCCTTCACTGTGGATGCTGGAGAAGCACCAAGATGTAATGGTAGGATTAGGAAATCTAAGAAATATTAGGAGGATAATTGGATGTTAACCACATGTTTATAATGTTCACCAATATAAATGCAACTGAACATATTTCACAACTACTTTCGTGAATACCTCCTTCTTATAATGAGCATATTGCTATCAATGAGATATTGATACCATAATATCAATCTCCACTTATTGTAAATGTCACTATCTGATGCCTTTTGTCTATGAAGTCTGTTTCCATCCCACAATAGTGTGTCCATACTCCTCCGAAAATTCCTGACATTTTAATTTATATAAAGTGTTTTTTTCAGGAAAACCTTTGTAAGGTCATGTAATCGTATCTTTTGATAGTGTAAGATTGAGGTTGAGGTGTACTCACAGCTTGACTGCTTTAAAGAAAAGGTGTAGCCTAGAAGCACAGATACTTGAAGACTAGCTAAATTTAGGGCAGCACAGTGGTTAGCACTGTTGCCTCTCAGCACTAGGGATCCAGATTCAATTTTGGTTTCATGTCCTTGTCTGTGTGCAGCTTGCTCGATCTCCTCATGGCTGTGTGGGTTTCGTCTGGGTGCTCTGGTTTCATATTACAGTCCAAAGATGTGTTGATTAGATGTATTGGCCATGCTAAATGGCCCTTAGTATCAGAGAGGATTACCAAAGTAAATATGTAAAGTTATGGGAATAGGGCCTGGGTGGGATTGTTATCAGTGAATGTTTGATAGGCCAAATGACACTGTACAGATTTTATAAATAGAAAAGGATCATGTGTTCTGAAACTCAATGTACTCTTTGTTATCCAGCAAGGTTTTCATGCTATGAGTTCCTCCTCATAGATCATTTTTAAAATTCATTTATGGGATGTGAGCGTTGCTGGCTAGGCCAGGATTTATTGTCTATCTCTAATTGCCCTTGAGAAGTTGGTGGTGAGCTGCCTTCTTGAATTGCTACAGTTTGTGTGGGTAGTTATACCCCGCAGTGTTGCTAGGGAGGGGAATTCCTGCTTTATCGTGCGGTTTTTTGACTCATAAAAGCCTTTAGCCGGGATTTTCAGTTCTCATCCTGCCATGGGTGCCATGGTAGGTGGGAAAAGAAAATATTGCAAGAGTGAAAATCATCTTTATGATGCCGTAAAATCAATTTGCAATAGTGCTGTCTTGCCTCCAATGGTGGGTAGTCATTGATATTTTAATATCATGCACACTCATCAGTGTGTGCCCACTGGAATCACTCCCATGCTGGATCAATAGGGCATGTCAGCATGCAGTTAGGTCAACATGTTTCACAACATATTATTGTCTATCAAATTCTCACCCCGGCCTCCCCTGTTTTGACGAGCACTAATCTAGAAACCTGTCAACCAGATAGAATCAGGGCAGTAACATGCTTACCACCAATTAATGGGATTCTTGGAGAACAATATGAATGGTACAGCCTTTCAATTAGCACTCTCCATTTGGATTTTTAGAAAATGACACTGATAATTACTCGATTCCTATTGATCGAGGAGACTGTTCAAAATAGACAATGCAGTTCTTTCATCACGCAGCAACTTCCTATTTTTCGCAGAAATCACTAAATCATAAGGCAACACTAACGAGAGAATGTTACAGAAATCGCTTGCTAGCAGTGAAAAATATTCATTGTATTCACGAGGAGCTGACTTCATACTGTTTCAGCTGTGCGTGAGAGAAGTCAGAGTACTCACAAATTATTTTGCTACCACTCTCATCTTTCAACTAATTAACTCTCAGCTCCAGATTTTGCTGTGAAAATGATGGTGGGACTAATAACCCTCACTGTTAATGATGCAGAAATTGGAAAAAATTTCCAGTAAACATATATCCTTGGTTTAATGCAGAAATTCAGTTATTGGCATTGAAAGTACATGGGTTTAAAGCTGGACACCTAAACCCCGCATCCCCCCCCACCCCCACTGGCCAGCATGATGTTACGATGTTCTTCTATAATGTCATAGATTTAGACTACATGTGTCACACAGAGTTATGGTTTGTTCACTACAGTTTAAGTACTCTTTTAACATTGTTGTAAGTTTCAATTAATGCTAACCAACCTCTCTGACATCCGAAATTGACTTTTTCAATTCCTTCAGTTTTTAATTATTTATGGAGTTTTAAAAAATATTTTTACTTGTTTTGTAATTCAGCCTTTTTTAATCTAATCTTTTTTCCCCCTTATATTATGCACTAATTATGCACTTCCCTCTCTTATAATGGGATGTAGGTTGATAATTGCACATTGTTCAGTTACATTTACAGCTCTTCAGATACGAAAGCAGTTCATGCCTACAGGGAACAAGACTTGGAAACATTCAGATTACAGGTGAAAGGTGGCAACTAACATTCACAGCATGCAAGTGCCAGATAATAATCTTCTCAACAAGACAGAATCTAACAATCTCCTTTTGACATTCAATGCCCTGATTCCTCCACTATTGACCAGATATTTAACTGAACCAGCCTTATAAATACTGTTACTAAAAGAGTAGGTGACCAGGATGTCCAATGCTGACCTACAGTCTCTGTCACTGGTAGGATGGATGATTGGAGGAACAGATGGGTTGAAGTGCCCCAGTTGCCATATATTTACTTTGCTGTCGACTTATCATCAGCTTGCACTCGGCAATAAAACACGAGGTGTTCATTTCCTTCCTAGATGCTTTTTCTCTATTTCAGGCAATCTTGGGCTAAGGATTCCCAGGTGTCAGTGGAATGACTTCTACCACCCCAAAAGGACAGGGCAGCAGATCCATGGAAACATACTCACCGTAAGTTCCTCTCTAAGCTGCACTCCAACTGGCATAGAACTATAGCACTGTTCCTCCATTGTGAGCAAAGATCATGCATGGTCCTCACCAACAGGGACCAAGCTCGATGGCCTCATGTAGGATTGGAGGCCATTGAGGTCCCAAGAATGGATAAAGGCGGGGTGGCAGTGTCTTTTAGTCAGTGCCAGCCTAGCACTGCCAGCCTGGCATCCTGGCAGTGCCTACCAGGCACTCTGGCAATGCTGACTAAGATTATGGGGAGGAGGCAGGGCATGAAGAGTCAGCTGCACATGAAGGGCTGCACATTCTGCAATCATAGATCACCAGGGCGGTAATCTACCAGGGCAGGGGGCAATCTGCCAGGGTGGGTCAATCAACGAGGTGGAGACTGTAATCAGCTAGGGTATGGCTGAAAGTGGGGGTGGGGAGTGATGTGATAGGCTAGGTGTGGTGTGATCTGGAAGGGTATGATTAGGGGGGAGTGAGATATCTCCCAGTGCACTAATTGCATACACTTTGCACAGTGCACTGGAAAATCATGCACATATGCAATGGCACTCTCTAACAGTTATCAACTGGTTCCTTGGATGAAGAGACTCCATCCACTACCCCTGCTGACATGAGTCACATTTTGCATATATTTTTCTCTAAATAGCATAAAATTTGAATTTTTCTTTTGCTGAAAATGAGCAGGAAGTTGAATTGTTTAGTAAGGTTATGAGAAGCGAGAAATCTGGTGCAATCCTAATTTCTTGACTCTCTTATAATTCTATTGGCTCACCCTGCCCATTGATGGGTGGAGCAAAGTGTAAAATCAGCTCCATTGTCTTTTTAACCAATGTAATTAACTTTATTTTAAAGGTCTCAGCATTAATTTAATGGTTTCCATTCTCCGAGATTTAAGGAGATAAGAAGGAACTATTCACACCTCTGTGGAAGCCACAATAAGTTCCTGTCTACCTTGGTAGAAGGATGATTTGAATTTTAAATGTCTTTATATGACTGAATATGTCTACCTGCAATCCACTTGAATCTTTCTGGAAGCTTACCATGTAGGTCAGGTGACTTGTGACAGCCATCAATAAAGCTTCTTGTGTCCATTTAAAAAATAAAATTGGCTTATTTACAAAATCAGAATCTATAATAGCACAATTAAATGTTTGTGTCATCCTTTTTCAAATTAGAAGACAAAACTACCCTAAACATGTTAAAGAAGCCATCCTCTACGGACAAGCCCTCTGTATACACAGATAAGGAGCATTGTGACAGACACCTCCAGATGCTGAAAGATGCCGTTATGAGAACAGGATAGGGCCCCTGACTCATCGATCGACAGTTCAGATGCGCCACAGCAAAAAACTGCACTGAGCTCTTCAGAAGACAAACACTGGACACGGTGGACAGAGTATCCTTCATCGTCCAGTACTTCCCCAGAGTGAAGAAACTCCAACATCTTCTCCGGAGTCTTCAACATATCATAGATGAAGACGAACATCTCGCCAGGGCCATCTCCACAGCCCCACTTCTTGCCTTCAGACAATCGCACAACCTCAAACAGACCATTGTACGCAGCAAACTACCCAGCCTTCAGGAGAACAGTGACCGCAACACCACACAACCCTGCCACAGCAACCTCTTCAAGACATGCCGGATCATCGACATGGATGACATCATCATACGTGAGGATACCATTCACCAGGTACACGGTACATACTCTTGCAACTCGGCCAAAGTTGTCTACCTAATATGTTGCAAGAAAGGATGTCCCGAAGCATGGTACATTGTGGAAACCATGCATACACTACGACAGCCGATGAATGAACATCGCTTGACAATCACCAGGCAAGACTGTTCCCTTCTTGTTGGTGAACACTTCAGCGGTCATGGGCATTCGGCCTCTGACCTTTGGGTAAGCATTCTCCAAGGTGGCCTTCAAGACACACGACAACGCAGAGTCGCTGAGCAGAGACTGATAGCCAAGTTCCGCACACGAGTACGGTCTTAACAGGGATCTTGGCTTCATGTCACACTATTTGTAACCCTCATGACTTGCCTAGGTTTGCAAAACCTCACTTACTGTGCTGTCTGGAGACAATACACATCTCTTTAACCTGTGCTCAGTGCTCCTTCCACTCACATTGTTAGCCAATTTAAGACTTGAATAGCAGGTTAGGTGTAAACATTCGCATTCTAATCAGTAATCTGTAAACAGTCTGTGCTGTTAAATGTGCTGTCTGAGATCAGAACACCTCATTCACCTGATGAAGAGGACGGCCTCAAAAGCTTGTGAATTTACTGTCAAATAAATCGGTTGGACTTAAACCTGGTGTTGTCAGACTTCTTACTGTGTTTACGCCAGTCCAACGCTGGCATCTCTACATCAGAAAAATTCTGCCAGCTCCTCCAATCATAGGATCACTCTCTCCCACTCCTACTGCTCCTCCAATAATAGGCTCTGTCTCATGAAGGGCAGCAAAAGAAGGAGAGAGCAAACTTCTGATCGGCAGAGCTGGAGCATTGAGAACTTTGGGGGGGGGGGGGACAGAATCTGTGACTGAAGGAGCTGCTTGGCATGTATTCTGTCTCTCCCATGGACAGGAGTCATGTAGGCTCCGTGATTGCCTTTTTGGGGACCTTTGAAGGTAAACTTGCCTGCCACACCTGTGTATTCTTAACCCTGACTAGGACCTGGCTACAAATTGTGTAGGGTAGTGTGGTGATGGTCCCTTTAAGGGCAACACAGTAGATTAAGGGTCTCACGACATAGGTGACAAATTGGGACTCGGAGTAGGTAATCACCAGGAGATGGAGCTCCCTCAGGCAGAGAAACATGCCGGAACCTAGATGCAGGCATGCAGCTGTTGAACAATTCTTATTATAAATATGCTTTGTTTTCAGAAGTGGAGTCTCTGAAGGTGCATCATTACAGATAATAGCGTCCGGTTTGTAAGGTCTTTAGAAAGGACAGCAAAAGAAGTAGGACCAATACTGACACAAGACACTATTATAGTATGAAAAAGAAAGTATATCAGTAAATGTGAGCAGGTAATGGAAATGTCAAGAGTGGAACTGAAGAATAGAAAAGGATGCTAGAGCTTGGGAGTTGTTTATAGGCCACCAGATGGCAGTATTGAAGTTCTGGCACAAATATGTGTAGCAATCAGAGGTTTGTGGCAAAAACAGAATTGTTATAGTAGGAAACTTTGGGGGAAAATTTGCCCATCCCACCCAGCACAGGAATCATAGTGGATGGAGGAGTGGGGGATGTGGTGGGGGGTTTTGGGGTGAGGGATCATGCAAAGGTTCGTTGACCTTGGGCAGAATTTTCTCTTTTATTTGGCGAGTGAACATGGTCAGAAAATTCCACCCTTTAAATTTTTTCCCATAGATTTGGGAAAGTCGAACAGCTCAAGTCTCAAAGGCAACAAATTTCTTAAATGTATGCAGGATAGATTAAATCTTATGCATAGACATGTGCTTTTCCTTTTTCTGAGTGCAAGGAAAACAGTTTACAATGCCAGCTCACAATGCTTTTAAAGTTATGCTATATAAAATAGTAGCTGACATACAATTTCCCACATACCTCGCATTCATCTTAATTTTAAGAAAGTAATATTGTTCAATTTTCAGATATGGACTGAACTGTGAAAAAGACCAAGCAGTCTTCTGATCCATTACCTTGTAAAATTGCTATACTTTCAAGCAATTGGGGATATTTAACCCTATTAATACGATAAATAAACTAACCTGCAGAATAAAAATAGACATTTACTTGAAGTTAGAGAGATTCCTTTTTTATATCTATTATATATAAGACACATCTTGCACTCTTAATGCTAAGGGAAAACACTGTTGTATGGCAGCACTGGAATTTCGGTTCTCTACCTACACCCAGTGGTGCACTAAAGCAGACTTCTGTCTGTTTCCATAGCTATTTATTCCTGGAACAGATCGCTTGCCTGTCACCAGGAGTTCATACCTTGAGGGGTGCCATTCCACATCAAGCATGGTTGACCAGGAGTTTCTCCTGCTCTTACCATTACCCACTGGCATTTTGGAAAAATTTGTTGGTTGACACACTCAATCTGTTTGGTTGCGTTACAAGCAAATGTTCCTCGGTCATCAGGCGCGATGGTGGATTTGAACACAGAGCTTCTGGCCCAGAGACAGGGACAATACCCATTGTGTCACAAGGTCTCCACACAACAAGATTGACTGTCACAATATGAGAGCCTAAATATTCACATGGAATGTTACACAATATTGTATTTAATTTATAAACAGTTAATATTTTGGTGATTTTCTGATTTTTAAAAAGTAAGTTCATCAAAAGCAGTTTAAACTTATCCACATCAATATTTAAATTCTAAATGCTGCATTGATCTAGATGCTAAATGAAGAGATTGAATATTAACATGCTGATTAAGCAAAACTTATCCAATTTGTGATTTAGTCTCCACTTAATTGCAATGGAAATCGAAAGTTACTGGATTGACATGCATTAAGAGAACACACACTTTTACCATCTTAGTCCTGTGGTCTGTAGAAGTTCATTACTGATTATTTTAAATGGAGGAGAGCTAATGTGACTTTTTTAAAAAAGGGACTCAATTGAGTAGAATTTATTTATTAATAAATCAAAACATTGTGGAAGGATTCTACTTTTCAGAAAATGAACTATTGACTAATGTCTGTCAACTTCATTAAGTTTAATGCTTTGTTTATACTGTCATTGAAAATTGCTTTCCATGTCTTGCACTGTACAGATTCAAAAGAACAAATTAATCAGTATTTAGGAAATTGGTGATATAGATTGTAGCAAACTTGTAATCATTAGTGATTTGCAATAAGTTATTTTTGGGTGGAAGCAGAAAGCCATCTGCAATAATGGTTTTCTTTTTTTTCAACGTGATGATTTCGTCACAATCCTGACTGACCTTCCAACCCTCCATGTAGTTAAACTTGTTAAAATTCTTAACTCAGAACTAAGTCTCACAGTGCATATATAAGGACAGCAGTTTTCATTAGTGTGTTTCTGTGAGAACTTTTATTGACCTGATATTAAGATATCTTTGTAAGAGTCACGTGACTATGGCAAGCCAGTTAGTTAGTTCAGCATTGCATTTCCAAAACCCAAACCCCAATAAATTGCACTAAGTCCTATTCACTGTTCATTCTTAATCTTGCTAACTAGCATTGGTTCTCAGTTAAGCAACGTCATGATTTTAAAGTGTTCGTCTATATTTTCAAATCCCTCCCTATTTCTCTACCCCTTGCTCAAAATGCCTTACAACCCACCTGACTTTTGAACTCCCTCAATTCTGGTCTCTTCCGCATTCCTGATTTTAATCACTTCACCATTGGTGGCCAAGGCCTTGCATTTTGGATTTCTCTCCCTATATCTTCCCACTACCCTACTTTGTATTTTTCCTTTAAGAAGTTCTTTAAAACCTATTTCTTTGAATAAGCTTTTGGCCATCAGCCATTGTATACTCTTATGTGGCTTGGTGCCAAATTTTGTTTGCTAACTTTCCTGGGAAACCTTTCAAGGGCAGTTATGGACAGACAGTAGAAGTTGGCCCTGCCACTGAAACTGCATCCCATGAATGAATTAAAAACGAAGACAAAATATTTGATTTATTTGAAAACACTGAATTGAAAATTGAAGTAACGTTTTGAGATTAAACATTTTTATTAGAAATTGTGATCTGTAAGCAACATTTTTGCAATAGATTACATAATATTACATTATATGGTATTTGCAGTATCGATACAGACCATTCGTCCAACATATCCTTGCTAGTGTTTATGCTCCACATGTGCTTCCTCCCACACTTACTCATTTAATTTCAATAACATGGGCAGAATTTTCACAGAAAAATTCCAAGTGTAAAACGAGTGAGAAAACAAAAGTTTTCTTTCTTGTTTTTTCAGTGAGGTAAGTCATGGTAATTTACAGAGGCCATAATGTCATTTTCCCTGATAGGAGGCCAGAGTCTCAGAACACCCATAAGATCAGTTACTGAGCTCTGGGGGTGCCAATCCGCAGATGCCACCCATTTCCAAATATACTAAGCCTTTTAGTATAAGTGCTGGGCTGACTTGAAACTAGGAATGTTTCAGATCCGACTTTTAGACCCGTTCTCAAGTGCCTCAAATATGCACTCTGCCTGAAAAAATATCAGCGATTCTGAATCGCGCTGCACAAGCCTATGGACGGGGCTTAACGCGCCCAAACCTTGTAGCTCTGATCGGTCTCCAATTGTGCATTTGTAGACGAAAAAAAAGATAGAATGCTGCTCCTGGGCCAGATAATTCTTCTCCCTGGCCTCCTCAGATATTGCTCCACCCCCAAAATATTACTGATCCCCTTATCCCCCCAAGTCTCGCCACCCAGACTGATCGCAGGCTCCTTCCTCCTTCCTCTCCATTGATCTCAGGCTGAGTGGCAGCAGGCCCTCCTTCATCGATCTCAAGCAGAGTGGCAGAAGACTTCCCTCTCCCTCCCCTCCACTGCTCAGGCAGAGTGGCAGCAGACACCCCCCTTCTCCTCCACTGCTCTCGAGCAGAGAGCCATCGAACACTCAACACTTAGAGACCTCCTCACTAACTGGAGCACCTGAATCGGACTTTTGTGGAGGATGTCAGTTTCGCACTGATTCTGGATGGGCAAACGGCCGGTAAAGTCGTGTATACAGTCCATTAAGTGTCGTAGTTCCCCAGGATGACAACAAATGTTTAGCTGATTAAATGAGAGTCTGAGCGTTGATCTTCCAGGTAGTAAGACTTTATTCTCCAGAGCAAGAGAATAGAGCCGGGATGTCCGGAACAATCCAATGAGCCATTCACTCACAGTCTTTTTATGCCTGCCATAATGATTTACTTTGACATTCCTTATCTCTTCCTCAAGGTCATTGTCCTCAATCACCATTGTTGTCAAGCCCACTAGTTATCCACCTTGCTTCGGATTGGCCCCTAGTTGGTGCATTACCCACTTCATGAAACCATTGTGGTTACAGTCTCTGCCCTTGTTCAAATGTTCCTGCTTCTGCAACAATTGTGGCTTAACTCAATCAACTTAAGTCAAATAGAAAAGGTAACATATTCACTTCATTCTGCCCTTCATGATCATATTTAAGTTGAATAGCTGATCAACAACCATTGTTTCCCTTACGTTCATCCATTCTAAATAAGTACCACACTAATCATACCACATTAGTCAGCATACTTTGATCACATTAGCTAGAGTTGATTAACTTGCTGATCTCGTCATACTTTACATACAGACCTTAGTTACAATTTTTTGTAAGAGTATGCGTAATTAAAAACTTTGTAAGAATTTATTCTCTCACATAAGTCACTTTAAATGCATGCAAATACATTTAAGTGGCCGTTGCACCTGTTTTGGGTAGAGTGTTGATCGTGGCCATTTTCAGGCCTTGGTAAAGGGGGAACCAGCATGGAGGTGGGCCCACATTGCACTACTGGCCTCAGTCCTGACTTTACCAAGTTTTCGAGCCCAAAAATACACACAATTTGATGGTAAAGTCAGGCCCATTTTTACATACTATGCACTGAGGGATCTGTCACTGTGCCACTCCATGGACATTGCTTCCCCCCCCCCCATTGCCCCAATTGATCACCTCCCCAATCGCAGCCACAGCCGATTGTCCCCCTAACCCCACTGATTGTTGTCTGGCTGATCAACCTCCTTCCCAGTCTCTAGGGAGGATGCCAGAATGGAAATGTCCCACGGGCACTGCACGGATCATCCGGGGCTTCAAAAGTCTTACTGGTGGGATCAGAGGCTATCACATCTGGTCCCCATGCTTTACCAGTGAAGACCTTGGCCAATGAGAGGACTAAACTAAGTGAGCTCAGATGAATGTGTCCTGGGCTCATTAATGATATGCTAATCATGTGATTAATATTTAATTCAGCCATGTGTGCTCTTCTTGGGTGTGAGTCAGATCTGCCAGCAAAATGGGACAGCAAGATCACGAGAGGTGAGAAATTGTATGCACACCCAATTTTCCACCTCTTGCTCTACCTTACTGGTTCACCACACCAATTGAACAGTATAGCGAACTGTAAGATCCCACCACATTTCTTTCTATTCCTTTCTCCTCCCATGAGTTTGTCTAGCCTCACCTTGAATGCATATGTGCTATGTACATTCTGCTATCAAAAGTTTAATCACAAAAATTGTTGGATGACTGGAAGACACAACTTTGAACTGCAAGAATGTAACAGAGCAACAGTTCATTGTAAGTGTTTTATTGATAGCAAATCATTGTGATTGCAATAAGTAATCTCACTTCTACCACAAAAGGAGTAGTTTATTTGTAACATTTGTTCTATGAGAAATGAGGTGGATCTGTGAAAGGTCAGCGGGAATGCCACTGTGTGTGCATTGTAATTTGATGTTGTGGCTCCCTAGGCTATTTCAGAGAGCAGCTAAGAGTCAAGCAAAATTGAAGTGGGTCTCCAGTCACATGAAAGCCAGACCAGGTCAAGTTGCTAGATTCTATGAAGGACATCAGAGAACTCAGATGGATTTTTACGACAATTGCTAGTTTCATGATTATCATTATGTAGACTAGCATTTTTATCTTAATTTATTATTAATTACTTTTAAGTTCTTGCAGCCACCATAGTAGAATATGAACTCATCTTCTGGATTATTGGTCCAATAATGTTAGCACTATACTGTCCTTCCCAGATTTTAAATACTTTACCATTGGGGTTTGTCCTTTTAGTTGCTAGCCCTATCTTCTAGAATTCCCTCCACACTATCTGCCCCTGTACCTCACTTTCCCCTCTTTAGTACATGTGTACTGTACATCTTGAAGACATGTGTACTGATCAAGTTTTTAGACAATGGGTGGCTTGGTGACACAGTGGTTAGCACTGCTAATATCAACAATAGGAGGTCTCCAGCATACAGTAATAGCAATGTCATCAAACAAGTCATGCACCCAATCATATTGAAGAAAGTTCAGAAAGCAAACCAGGAAGTAAAAAACACTGATTGTCCTTCACATCTTAATAATGTTATAAGAGCCAAATAAAATCTGGTACATATCCATAGGATAGTAAACAAACATTAATTAAAAATCTGTGACAACACCAGTTGTCATGCACTGTAACAGTACATGACAAATTGAAGTTAATAGGGCACCAATTAATATTACATGGCAACCCAAACAGTATACTGATAAATTCCAGGAGCAGAATTTTCTTATAGGCTTCAGGACCTCACTGTCAATCTCGAATGGGAGTCAAAACCTGCAGTGTGTGGAAAACAGTCACCCACCAGTGACTTTCCCTGAACTAGCCAATTAACAACAAAAGGGCAGGCTTGGTGGTCAATGAATCATTGTGGGCAGTCTCCCAAAACTGGAGGACAAGCAGCAGCAGGATATCAGAATAGGTACATAAGGGAAAGAGTGTCCAAAATAGAGATGCCTTCTCTCCAGCATTTTAATGTTTTGGTGACCTGTGGTTGCTGCTGAACACAGTAAGAATGTCCAACAGGTTTATTTGTTTATTCCACCAGATTTATTTAACCTGGTATTGTGAGACTTCTTACTATGTTTATCCCAGTCCAACACTGGCATTTCCATATCACTGCTGCTGAACCCAGGCAGACAGGGGTGGCTGCAGGACTCTAAGCCCATCATGAACTCTAGCCTCTTAGCCTCCTGCTGGCACGTCATGTCCAACTGTGCTGTCCCGGCAGGAACTTGGAGCTGAATGGAAATTCCCACTTGGCCTCCTTCAATGGAGTTTAATTGGTCTGTAATCTGCTCAATTGGCTACCCATCATGATCTCACCCTGTGCAGAGGTCAAGGTGAGTGAGAGCCCAGTGAAAAGCCATCTTCCTCTTTCAATCTCATCATTGTACTGCCCCAGGTATTAATCCTCCAAACAAATAATCAAGTATAACTACATAGGCAACATTAGTAGAAGAAGTTAGTATCTTCACTCAATCTTCATGATTGCACTTCACTGATGTAATGTTGTAAAGTAAACATGCAAGGGAAACACTTCTGTAAAAATGACATGGTTGAATCTCATAAACACTACCACACACAGAGAAGTGAAGTAGACAGCTGGATTTCCAACTAAAATTAAAGTCTAAAATACCTCCAATAACGAAAAGATTGGTGTTAACAGACAAAGCACATGAGAAAAAGCACTAAGGGATAGAAGTGCCAATGCCATGCAAGCCACTCAATATCAGCCCAGACATTGTGGTCAGCAATGCAGTGAAGTCACTCATTGCTAGCCTCAGAGTAAGCTGTCCACAACAATCCTGCAACCTCCTTTACAAGCATTAATTTCGTTCTAACATCAACAACGGGGGATCGCCAGCATACAGTAATAGCAATGCCATCAAACAGCCCACACACCTAATCATATTGAAGAAAGTTCAGAAAGCAAACCAGGAAGTAAAAAAACACTGATTGTCCTTCATATCTTAATAATGTTACAAACAGCCAAGTAAAATCTGGGATGTACACATGGGATAGTAAACAAACATCAGATTAAAAATCTGTGGACTTTTAAAATCATAATGGAGAAATTTGACACTACAGAAATATAAAATGTGTTTTTCAGTATCAGGGAAGTTGTTTGTCATAATTAAGATTTAATTAGTTGTTAAATATCTAATTACATCTCATGCAACAAAGCATAACTTTCTTGAGAGCTCTTACAGTGAGATTGATGGCATAAAAAATGAAAGTTTGCATCAAATCATGTGTTTCTAAGATTTTCATACACAGGAATTTCCCTGTGGAGGAACAGGGAATTGCTGACAGCAACTTCTGGACTTATTCATGTAATCATGCACGTTTGGGCTCCAGAGTTTGCTGTCAGTTTTACAGTTATAATGGCAATGAACATTGGTAGTTTTGGCAACATTACAACAGGAAAACTTGGCCAATCACTTGTGTGAGCCTTTCCTTTCTACTGAGCAAATCATATTCCTCATCCCATGTTAAATAAGATTCCCCTTCTACAAATTTCAGAAAGAAGCCTCAAAAAGTCATGGCAGATGCTAGCTGGAAGATAGCAAGAGATCCATGTGCACATTCTGCTGGTTTCCATCCGCATAGATTTTTCCTATTGGTATGACCATCAGCATGTAAACCAAGGACAGGTGAAGTGAACTGTGTGCTTTTGATACACAATGTTGACTGTTACAAATATGCAGTCCCTTTGCATAAATGTTTATTTTGCTTTTACCATTTGAATTTGATAGTTTTATTATTACATGCATGATTAAGCATTTTCTATAACTCCTTTTGAAGTATTTGTCATTTATTAAATGTATTCAATTTTCCTCATGGGGTCCTGGTTAATGAACAAGCCCAAGTTCAATCTTGTGTCCCATTGAGTTGAACGAGGGCCACTTGTACGACCCACTCACCAGCTCATGTTGCCTATTACTGCCCTAAAGACTTATCTGTTGGGAAATAAGTTGTTGAAGGTGGGGACAGAGAGCAAAGAATGTAAAGAAATTTCATGACAAAGATGAACTAGGGGCAGATTATCAATTCTCTACGTCATTCAATCCTGACTGATTTTGAAGACCTGGCTTGTTATTGTTAAGATCACAAATGATTTTGTCATTTTTAATAGTGGAATTTCAGTCACCAGTTCCGGCACTGATACTTGAAACACTCCCCCTCCTCTCTCTCTAGAGAATTGTCACTTATGTGGCCACCAAGGCACCAGTGGGTGAGCTAAGTGCCTTTGGCGACAGGAAGGTCTTCCTCTCTACGAATGTATAGATACTTGGTGACCAAAGGCACAGATTCTACAAGTCTCTGCACCTCCATGTACTCTGACACTTCCCATGATATACGCCTTCTCTGACACTCACAGGTGCCAAGGCTGTTTGTCACTCTAGCTTATCTAGATGGAAGCTGCTGGGTGACAAGGACTATCCACTGAAGAGGTGACTTCTGATATCTCTCCTCCACCCAAAGACAGAAGCAGAGGAGAAGAATCATAGAAGTCATGCCTCCATCAGGGTGCAGATAGAGAAGACCATTGGTCTGCTGAGGATGAGATTCATTTAGGGGAAGCACCGAAATATCTTCTGCAGTATGTGTTTCTTATAGTTGTTGGATGCTGTACTCTTGACAGTCTGGATCTGGCAAGGGTGGATATCCACGAGAGGGTAAGAATACTGAGACAGCTCCACAGGTTACAGATGGTGACTCCAGTGCTGGCTCTGATGAAGAGCTCAAGGAAGAACATGTTGAGGATGTGGAAGCAGACTTCTAGAAGCTTCAGGTTGGCAGGGACCCCAGGGAGGCCTTGAATTAACAGACTTGCACCAAGGCTGTCAAGCACTGTTTGCACCTCATACTGCCTCCTTACAGTTATTTACAATGACTCAAATACATGTTAAATACTGAAGATGCTGGAAATCTGAAATAAAAACCAAAAATGGTGGATAAACTCAACAGGACTCACATAAATGCATAGAAACAGAGTTAACTCTGCCCACAGATGCTGGCAAATTTGCTGAGTTTATCCAGAATTTTCTGTTTTTATTTGCAATGAACCATTTCTTTGAAAACAAAGACCACTGAATGCCTGTGCAATAAAGTTTACAGCCCCTTCATTCCAATTTGAAACACTGGCATGCCCTGCACCATAAAACAAGTGAAATGTACTCAGGACATTTACAAACAAGCAAAATTTACATGCTCTTGGCACTTACAGACTATAAACTTTATAAGGTGTTAAAAGTCACACCCAGGAAACGATATAACAAATAATGGTAGAACAAAAGATCATTGTGAAAGATCCTCTTGTACTTACAGTGATTTAACTTTATATTTGTGAGTGCTCTGTCTTGGTGCCTATCCCTGGCTGGGAGCAGTACTGGGGTCATGTGTGTTGGTTCCCATCAGTGGCTGATGAGCTGGGCTGCCACTTCTGCCAGGCCTCCTTTTGCCATCTCATGGCATCAAAATGTCCTACCTTGCACTGACCTCCTCCACCAATACTCTGAAGCATTTATCTGAAAAATGGGGTGAGGTGGGGCAGTGAGCCCATCAGACCTTTCATCTCACTTGCTGCGCCCATTGGGTGCTGAAGCCATGGCTGCTGAGAAGGGAAAAGTCACCAATTGTCTTAAAAAAAGGAGCTCCATAGGCTCCTCCCCAACTCCAGCCATTCAGAGAGATGCCAATGTTTCCAAGTCTACACCAACTCATTATTGAACTCAACACCTGACTAGCTCCTGCCCTCACCTGTTTGGCCTGACCTTTCAAGGGATGCATTTCATGCTGGGTGAATCTTAATTGGCCAACCATAATGAAATTGCATTGCTAATGCGATATCATAGAA
Organism: Sphyrna mokarran; assembly: GCA_024679065.1. NCBI lineage: Eukaryota > Metazoa > Chordata > Chondrichthyes > Carcharhiniformes > Carcharhinidae > Sphyrna > Sphyrna mokarran. Next base: position 151,927,865 of record JAGIQG010000001.1, read on the forward strand.
ACATAGAAATTAGAAATTAAAAAGGATATTCAAGTCTGCTCTGCCATTCATTTTGATCATGGCTCATCATCAAATTCAATATCCTGATCCCAACTTTCCTCTATATTCCTTGATCCCTTTAGCCTCAAGAGCTACATCTATACGTTGTCTGAAAGTGGATTCCACATCTGTGCCCACCTCCCCTGTCAAACCCAAGTGATATTTAAGCCATCAATTTTAGGACTTTAACAGTTCAGATACTGTCCTTCTTTCTCCTCAGTGCTGTTTATTTTTAAACCTCTTGTTCTATGTTCTGTTTATAATGCTATTAATGCTTTCAAAATAGATTCCCAGTTTTCCAGCTCAGTGCTCTCTCATGCTATCATGGGGCACAGAGATCTGGAGTTGGATGGAGTGGGGGGAATAGGGCTTCATTAGAAAAAGTATGAAAGGCCGGTATGTTAAGAGGACTGAGGCCAGTAGGAAGGTGGGATGAGGGATTTGATACAGCAATGCTAGGAAACAGATTGGATAGGGGAAAGAGGTGGAGGCAAATTGAGTGGAAGGGAAGACAGAAATGAACAAGTGTTTTCGTGTGAAGGCTTATGCAAGTGGTGAAATACGGGAGAAGATGAATAAATAGTTCAGTAACTAGTTCAAAAGGGAAGGAATATCTAAGGGATGGGCGCAAGCTTTCTAGGAAGCTGAAGGATACTACAATGGTAAAATGTATATCTGCATTAACAACATAGTGATGAAAGAAAACAAGGGGTATAGGCTATTTCTTCCCTGCAATTCTCCCCTGCAAAATGTGGCTGGATCTTTCATGGTCTGCTTTACTATTGTATCAAACTTCACAAACAAAAGCTGCCCACCTGCAAGGAAATAAAATAAGGAGAAGACAAAGAGACAACAAAAAGAGAAAGGGCATGAGAAGCAGAAGTATAAAAACAGAAGAAGAGTAATTTTAACTTATCACCAGGTGGAAAATAGGTGATGGTGAATTGGTCGTCCATTTTACATGCTGAGTTTTTACTTGGTATTAAAATTTAAAATGATCTCAATGTAAAAGACAGGCATAGAAGCAATAGAAAGACAGAGATAAGTCGGATTGATATGGATTTACCATGTGCAATGTAATATGAGATCCATGAATAATGAATAATTTTGCCCCACCCCATTTGTCAACTATATAATTAATTACATTTCTATCCCTCTTCAGTTCTGTAGAAGGTTAATTTAGACTCAAAATATTAACTCTATTTCTCTCTCCACAGATGTTTTCAGACTTGCTGGGTTTATCTGGCATTTTTGTTTTTATTTCAGATTTCCAGCTATATTTTACTTTTATTATAATAATTAAATGGCGACTTATAATATATCCATCAAGTATTTATCTTTATTAAGATGGTTTTGTAATTGCACAGAATAATCAACTTTACAAATTTTGTAAACAGCTGAATAAACAAATGTCAATATTGTATCTTAAATTTTTAGAATGATTGCATTATTCTGAATTAGATTGGATTGCTGTCTTGTAATCACTCTTGGGTATATATTATTTTGTATTGATTTGTTTTAGTAATGAAGCTTCTATAACACTTTCCCTATGGAGTGTGATCAATACAATTAAACCTCACGATACTGAGCTCTCCTCAGGGATGGCAGAATAGATTTTTACATCAGGATGTTCACTATTATAGACTTGGTGATTTGCTGCTTTAGTAAAATGAAGAAAATGACAAATTTGAATTGAACTGATACTTTTGTCTGCTTGAAAATGCTATACAACCTAGATTGTATAAAATTATTTATACCTTTCTCAATGCATGCTGTTTCTATCTTGTTAAACAGTCCAAAAAAAATGTCCTTGGTTTCAATGAACTATTACACAGTTGCAGTTACCTTTCAAAACTCCACATTGAAGGGATTATTGCTTTAGGATCTTCCACGTCCTTCTCAGCAGAAGTTTCTGAATCCTCTCCCAGGGTCAATGTCACTGATTCTGTAATGTTCTCATCATTCATAGCTATTCATGAAGGGGCATCTTCATTTATGTTGTCTGGCTGTTGTTGCCTATTGTCAGTTTACTTGTTTGATTTGATTTATTATTGTCACATGTATTAACGTACAGTGAAAAGTATTGTTTCTTGCGTGCTATACTGACAAAACATACCATTCATAGAGAAGGAAATGAGGGAGTGCAGAATATAGAGTTACATTCATAACTAGGGTGTAGAGAAAGATCAACTTAATGCAAGTTAAGTCCATTCAAAGGTCTGACAGCAGCAGGAAAGAACTTGTTCTTGAGTTCATTGGTATGTGATCGCAGACTTTTGTATCTTTTTCCCGAAGAAAGAAGATGGAAGAGAAAACGTCTGGGGTGGTGGGATCCTTAATTATGCTGGCTGCTTTGCCACAGCAGTGGGGAGTGTAGATAGAGTCAATGGATGGGTGGCTGGTTTGTGTGATAGATTGGGCTACATTCACAGCCTTTGTAGTTCCTTGCAATCTTGGGCAGAGCAGCAGGCATACCAAGCTATAATACAACCAATAAGAACGCTTTCCATGATGCATCTGTAGAAGTTGGTGAGAGTCATAGCTGATATGCTAAATTTCCTTAGTCTTCAGAGAAAGTTAAGGTGTTGGTGGGCTTTCTTAACATAGTGTTGGCATGGAGGGACCAGGACAGGTTGTTGAAGATCTGAACGCATAAAAACTTGAAGCTCTCCACACTTTCTAGTTTGTCCCCATTGATGTAGACAGGGACATGTCTCTTTTACGCTCCCTGAAGTCGATGGCAATCTCTTTCATTTTGTTGACATTGTGGGAGAGATTATTGTTGTGGCATGGATTCTCTATCTCATTCCTATACTTACCTCTTTATGCCTACAAATTAAACAAATGATGGGCTGTCATCAGGCAAGCAATGCATACACCACATGATTCAACTGCAAAAACTGAATTGAAATAATGCAGAATCAAAAAGGACTTTTGAAGTATCAAATTAAATTGTTAATATGCATTATACTTATGTCTATAAAAATATAGCAACTGCTCAAAAGATTCAGCTAGAGCAATGAAACTAACTTTAGTTCAAATTTCACTTGTTTGTTGGATTCATGATTACATGAGCTGCATTTGCTTCAGCAGAGTGGCGTGACCTATAAGACTGAATAATGTTAAAATTATCAACATATTCAATGCGATGTCTTTGGCTTACTTCCTTGAACCTTAAATGAACATTAACAAGTGTATTGCAACTAACCAAATGGAATTGAGTCATTCATCAAATTTTGGCTAGAATGACTGTGAAAAGCGATGTTACTTATAGAAAAATATGTTGAAGGCAAATAGCAAGCATGAATTGTTCCCAAGGTCATTTCTATCATAGTTACAACTGCAATGCGGATGATTCATCTCTTGTGATGTACCCATTAAGTTGACATTGTCAACTTTGAATGTCAGTTAATGACTTAAATTTGAATTTGAAACTTTGTTTAGTTGTGAATCCATTTTGGTACACATAAAATTGAGCTTTCTAAACACTTGATATTCTGAGAACTGTTTAAAGGAAAATAAATTAATGACAGCTTATCATTGATAATTAAATATCACTTTAATTTTTTAAAAAATTCCCCCGATAATAAATGTAATGTCTATTATGGTATTAGAATCATAAAATCCCGATAATGCAGAAGGAAGCCATTTGGCTATTGATCTATTTGGATCAGGACGGCACCAGGTTCAGTCCAAAGTATGTGTTGAATTAGGCATCTCAATGGGGAAGATAATCAAAAACCCAAATTGGTTCCAACATTTTTGGCTGGAGGATATAAAACCCCTTGGTAGTTTGCCATTGTTCTCTAATTTATTCATGTGGAAAATTATGTGGACAGATGCTGGAAAGATCACAATGTATATTAAGAAGAAGAGCAGGGACTTTTCCTGCTTGTGGCCGGTATTTTAGTTCTGCCAATATTTTACCTCAACCAGCATCACTAAAAATTTTGGTCATTTGTTTAACAATGAAACCTCGATGAATGTAAATTGATTGCTATGTTTGCAACAGTGTTTACATTTCAAATTAATTAATTAGTTGCAAAGTGCTTTAAGAAATTCTGCACTCATTAATTAAGAGCCTATATAATAGCAAAGTTGTCTCTTTCAAATTTGGTCCTGGGATGCCGATAAAGAAACATCTATTGTCCATTCCAAGTTGTCTCAAGAAGGTAATAGTGATGGGCCTTCCTCAATTGTTGGTGGCCCCGTGCTAATGATATCCTCATGATGATGTTAAGAATTTGCTCAGCAGTGATGAGGGAACAGTGAATCAGAATAGTATATGAATTGGGAGAAACTTGGAAATGTTGGTTTGACTGTGAACTTGCCATTTTTCATTTTTAATAGTAGAAGTTAGGAAGAAAAAGTGCTGTTAAGTTACAGTGCAGCATCCTGTCGACAATTCGTACAACAACCACAATGCACCAATGGTGAAGACGACAAATATTGTGTTCAGTGGCAGGGCCACCAATCAGTGCAATTATTCTTGGCTTTTGCTGCTGAAGTGCCACTCATCTAGGTGAGTGTTGATTAGGAACTTAGGACTTAGGAGCCGGAATAGGTCATTTGGCCCTTAGGCCTGCTCCTTCATTCAGTAAGGAGCTGATCTGGTTATGATCTCAACTTCACTTTCCTGTAATACTATATTACTTTTCCATTCTCCTGCCAAAGTGGACAAGTTTAAATGTTGACACATTATTCTTCATCTGCCAAGCTTTTGCCTACTCAATTAGCCTGCCCAAATCCTTTTGCAGACTCATTTGCTTTTCTACATATCTTGGTGTGAATGTCAGCACTCCACTAGTTACACCATGCCAACACAAGACCAATCCATTTATCCCTACACTCTGCTTCCTGTTAGAAATCATAGAATCCCTACAATACAGAAAGAGGCTATTCGGCCCATCGAGTCTGCACACCAATCTTTTATCCATGCCAATATGTTACCCCCATACCATATGTTCATATCTTGTGTAGTAAGCTTTGATGTGACTTATCAATTACCATTTGTAAGAGGGGAAATAGTTAATGTAATATTCTTATTCAAGAAAGGAAGAAGACAGATAACAGGAAAGTACAGACTCCAAATGTTAGTTAGTCTAACATCTGTCTTAAGGAAATTGCTAGAATCAATAAGGTTATAGCAGGATACATAGAAAATCATAATATGATTAGACAGAGTCAATATGACTCTATGAAAGGAAAGTTGTGTTTAATTTATTCATTTTTTTTGACAAAGTAACAAGTAAGGCTAAGAGGGGACCTAATCGAAACATATAAGATGATTAGAGGTTTAGATAGGGTGGATAGTGATAGCCTTTTTCCTAGGATGGAAAAAGTTAGCACAAGGGGACACAGCTTTAAATTAAGGGGTGATAGTTATAGGACGGATATCAGAGGCAGGTTCTTTACCCAAAGGGTGGTTCGGGAGTGGAATGCCCTGCCTGCAGCAGTTGTAGATGCGCCAAGTTTGGTGGCGTTTAAGAGGTTAGTTGATAAGTATATGGAAGAGAAGGGAATGGTTTAGTTTGGAGGGGCATTGCTTTTTATATTGGTCGGCGCAACATCGAAGGCCGAAGGGCCTGTTCTGTGCTGTAATGTTCTATGTTCTATGTTCTATTTGTAGATCCAAGTATACCACATCTATATGTTCCCCTTTATCAAGCTTACTTGTTACTTTGTCAAAAAAAATGAATAAATTAAACACAACTTTCCTTTCATAGAGTCATATTGACTCTGTCTAATCATATTATGATTTTCTATGTATCCTGCTATAACGTTATTGATTCTAGCAATTTCCTTAAGACAGATGTTAGACTAACTAACATTTGGAGTCTGTACTTTCCTGTTATCTGTCTTCTTCCTTTCTTGAATAAGAATATTACATTAACTATTTCCAATCCCTTGGGATTCTTCTAGAATTTAACCAATGCAGCCATTTTTTTCAATTAACAAAGCTAACCCAGCACCTTTTGCTCGCTTCCTATATTGTTGAAACATCAAATATCCTTTAGTATTCAGGTCAACTACCTTGATCAACATGCAGTCATCTCTGTGTTGGCTCTCAAGTCATAAATATTTATATCTACCTGTGCTAACAAATTTGTCCATTTTGTTATGAAAGCTGAGAATATTCAGATACAGAACTTTTAATTGGGCTGTCTTACTATTTTTGCAATCTCTGGCTTAATCCAAATATGTGCAGGCTAAGTGGATTAGCCACGCTAAATTACTTCCTAGTATCCCAAGATGTGTGGGTTAGGTGGATTAGCCATGGTAAATGTATGGGCTGACAGGGATAGAGCCAGGTAAGATACTCCATCAGAAACTTGGTGCAGACTCAACAAACTGAATGACCTCTTCTACACTATAGGATTCTATGACTCTATAACCTGTTGGTGCACTATAAGTTTGTTCTCTCTGTTCTTTTCTGTCAATATGCTAATTATTGCCCAAGTTGCTACTCTGCTGCAGTATTACATTGTTAACCACTGATTTACCATATTTCCTCTCACACAATCCTTTCCACTTCTATTTAGTTTAAAACCGACTCTTTTGCCATAATTATACAACATACCAGAAAATTGAGTCCAGCATGGTTCAGATGAAGCCTGTCCTAACGGTAAACTCCCAGTTTCTCCAGTACCAGTGCCAGTGTCCATGAATTGAGCCCCATTTCTCCCACAGCAATCTTTGAGCCACACATTAATTTCTTGAATCTTAATTGACTCATGCTAATGTGCTTGTGGTTCAGGAATTAATCCTTTTGAGGTTCTGATCATTTGTCTGGACCCTAGCTGCTCATAACCTCCGAGATGAACCTCTTTCCAAGGCCTTGCTATGGGTGATACTAACATGGACCACAACAGCTGGCACCTCTCCCTCCCATTGTAAGTTTCTTTCCAATTCCAAGCAGATGACCCAAAACCATGGAATTGGGCATGCCACATTGCTATTCTGTTCCCCAGTTAGTTTCTGAGTGTTTTGAGAATATGTTAGGAGATCATCCATTCACACTGCAAGGTTGTGTCCAATGGGGTTTTCTTGACAGGCTGACTCCATTTTAATAGGTTTGGAATTTGTGAGGTACAGTGATGCTTTTTGGCCATTCCAGCAGGTGATGTCTTTAAAACTTCCATTAAAAAAATGCTGCTGCTCAATCATTTTAAAACTCAACCAGTGGTTTTCTGCCTAATAAATACACAAATCTACTTTTGATATAAAACATGGCTTTATAACACCTCCCAACAGGCAAAATGCCGCTAGCATTTCGTTACAAAATTGCTTAGTAAAATAGAGCAAAAAGACATTAATACTTAAACACTCACATCAATCATACAACTGCTACAGCTAGCATGTCTTGCAACAGTTTTTCTCTGTGCAAGTTCAAATTTCACATCAACCTCTTCTGAATGAGGCACAATTATAATTAAATCTCTTTTGATGTTGGGGTTTGGTGCAAGGAAAGGATTGGCACAGTGGCATAGCAGTTAGGACTGCTGCCTCACAGTGTCAGCCAGGGTCCTGTCTGTGGAGTCTGCACATTCTCCCCATGTCTGCATGAGTTTCCTCGGGTGTTCCAGTTTCCTTCTGCAATCCAAAGCTGTGCGGATTAGGTTGATCGACCATGCTAAATTGCCCTTTAATGTCAGGGGGATTAACAGGGTTAATACATGGCGTTACCTAGATAGGGATCATTGTTGGTGCAGGCTCAATGGCTGAACGGCCTCCTTTTACACTTAGGGGATTCTATGATATTATGAAAACTTTTGTTTGAAAACCTGGTGTCTCTGACCTTTTACCTTCTAAATCCCTGTTAGGTCCCATTGAGAGTGCTTAGATTTTGATTTTGAGTATGGATTTTCTCGAATCTGCTCCAATTCCTTAAGGACAACCACTGCACATATCTGGCTGTCTAACTTCTGCTGCACACCCCATGGCAGTTCAACTAGGTGAATTGATTCCCTCATCATTTTTTTGCCTGTTTTGGAATGTCCTTTGTCCCTATTTAAATCTTACAGAAGGTTTCTGCCAACCATAGTTCTGGGATATTTCTTTAAACCTTTGGTGATTTATCACACCACATTTGACAGGAAAATTCCTAAAGCATACAGCAGATGCCAGTGAAAATCCAAATCCCCCAAATAACACAACAGGAATTTAGCACAGGAAAAATGGTAGAAGTGAAACAAAAACGGTTTGGTCCAGATCCCAACACCAAATGTGATTCTGATCCATCTTAGCCTTTTACAAAAATTACTATATCAGCTGTTTGCAGATATGCAGAACTTTTGCTTTTTCCCTTCAGTTTTCACAGTCACCTAGAACTGCTCTGTATCCTTTAAATGACATCCTGACATCCCACTCAATCTTTTCCCAGCAAAGCGTCAACCTCCTGCACTGTAAGTTCAGAATGGCTCCAGCTGTCACTATATTTACTCTGTAGAGAAATTTTAAATAAAAGGAACCTTAAAGCATTTGTCAGCAAGTGCTTCTGCTAATGTTGGTAACTTCTCTTTCTTTTCCACAAGCAAGATTTGAAAGAAATCAGCATCACCGAGGATGGTTATCTTTGCTTGGTGCCTGGGATATAAAAAGAGTAATTTTCCTTTTAGCTCTCTGCTTACATGGCAATATAGTCTTATCACCCTCATGGCTACACTGTCTTGACTGCACCACCCATTGATGTTCTTTTGGATTGCCAGTAATTGTCTCACGTTCAGGGCAACCCCTAATGGTTTCCCAAATTGTTCCCTTCCTTTAAAGTTTGAATGCTGAATGCTTTTTCTTCACTAATCTCCTTTTATTCAAGCCTTTTTTGGTTTGATCTACGTTCATCCTATCTCTCCTTAACCTGTAAGAATGACCTGATCCCAATGTACTTTGAGTTAGAGGTATGTGTTGAGTTGATTGTAAAAATGTTGATGGATGATTTTCTTGTGGAGTCAGTAGCTGCTGGCGTTGACTCTCAAAATGCTTTGTGTAGTGGATCGATGATCAAACACCAACCATTTTCAAGCTGGATGAAAAGAAAGAGAATGTCCCATTCATGGTCTTACTTCTTCAGTATCTCTTCTGCGTCCCTCCTGTAGCCTAGAGAAAAGCAGTTTCTCAAACACAACGGGTTGGTTGACTCATCTCTTGAACTGCTCGGATCAACTGACTAGTTATCTAAATTGGTCATAGCTGGTTGATTCCAGGTCCATGACTGACATTAGATTATACTTGTATGGGTTCCTTCTCAGCCAGAGTCCATTCTCCAAAATGGTTATGCTCAATGCTGGTTCCCCACCTAGTTAGACACACAGATGATTGGATGTTCTGTGAAAATACGTAAACTGACTTTGATTTCATGGAGAACACCTTGTGGCATTTCATCAATATCCACAAAGCCTGACTTCTAGTATTGCCCTTCAGTTATCCCCTTGAGGTACAAAACATTTCTCAAATAATCTAGTTCCTCCACCAAGCCCCCCTATTGCAACATCTGAAAAGCCTTGGAGATCCCTCTCTTCCTTTTCAATCCCAGTCTCATGTCAGATACACTTCCTGCATGAATGCCAATACCTGTTTCAGCTACATGCTCCTCTCCTTTAAGAGATACAAATTGGCTAGATGCTCACGATTGTATTAATGGGTGCAGGTTATAATTGTGCATCGTCATGGTCCCAGCGTCCGTTTTAGAAGAGTGTTTAATTTAGCCCCTAACAAATCAACTTCTTAAACCTTCTCATGGTCCCCTAATGACAATTTTAATCAAAATAACATGTGACAGTTTGTAATGAAATAGTTTTCTGAAACAAATCTACAATTGTGGTTTATAATGAAATAATAATAAAACAGACACAAACTCTGTATAGCCCAGAGTGCTCCAAATTGAAGAATATAATTGGACTCTTTCATTTCCGCTTTTAAGATGTAGATTGAGGTCAGTATGACAAAGATCCTGAATTTGAATTCTGGTGTAGACATGCAACTATCATTCTAACATAACACTGAATTTAACTTCAACTTTTTCCAGGCAAAACATAAGTGGTCAGCATGCACAACTTCCTGAAACAATCATACTCAAGAAATTAGCCCTGACCAAGTAAATGTTCTCACTGAAATACGGCAGTTAGATGCAGAGAAATCTGACAAAAACATTTGAGTTCAACAAAAAGACAGAAACAGATGTTTGTCATGTGCCATTCCTGGAGTTTTTTTTGGAGGAGATTTGCCCATTCACCCAGATTGTGCCTTGAAACATTTAACGCTTATGTTTTTTATTGAGTGCTTTTTAAAGGGTAACAGGTAAAATGGGATATTTCTCACCATGACATCACTGGGGCATATTAAAAGCAGAGCAGTTTGCAGTAGGAGTGGAGATGGGGAAAATATGTGGAGGTCTGGGAGGGGGGAGGGGGAGGAGAGAGGAGGGGGGGGAGGGAGAGGGATATGAGGGGGGGAGGGAGGGGGAAGGGGAGGAGGGAGGGGAAGGGGAGGGTAGGGGAGGGGGGGGGAGGGGAGGGGAGGGGAGAGGGGGGGGAGAGGGAGGGGCGGGGGAGAGGGAGGAGGGGGAGGAGAGGGAGGGGGGGGGGAGTGAGGTGAGGGGGAGAGGGAGAGGGAGGGAGGGAGGGGGAGAGGAGGGGAGAGGGAGGGAGGGGGAGGAGGGAGGGGGAGAGGGATGGGGAGGGGGGGGAGGGAATGGGATGGGGGAATGGGACGGGGGAATGGGAGGGGGGGGAGTGGGGAATGAGGGGGGGGAATGGGAGGGGGGGAATGGGGAGGGGGGAATGGGAGGCGGGGACGGGAGGGGGGGATGGGGGGGGGGATGGGAGGGGGGGAGGGAGGGGGGGGATGGGTAGGGGGGGGCTGGGAGGGGGCGGGAGGGAGTGGGGGGATGGGTCGGGGGGGGATGGGGATGGGGAGGGGGGGGGGAGGGGGGGGATGGGAGGGGGGGCTGGGCGGGGGGGGCTGGGGGGGAGGATGGGAGGGAGGGATGGGGGAGGGATGGGGGAGGGGATGGGGGGGGATGGGGGGGGGGGATGGGGGGGGAGGGGGGGGGGGAAAGGGGAGGGGGGGAAGGGGAGGGGGAAGGGGAGGGGGGGAAGGGGGGGGAAGGGAGGGGAAGGGGAGGGGGAAGGGGAGGGGGGGGGAGGGGAGGGGGAACGGGGGAAGATGGGGAGGGCGGGGGAGGGGAGGGGGGAGGGGGAGGGGGAGGGGGAGGGGGGGGGGAGGGGAGGGGGAGGGGGAGAGGGAGGGGGAGGGGGAGGGGGGGGAGGGGGAGGGGAGAGGGGGGGAGGGGGATCGGGGGAGGGGGGGAGGGGGAGGGGGAGGGGGAGGGGGAGGGGGATGGGGGGAGGGGGAGGGGGAGCGGGGAGAGGGAGGGGGAGGGGGAGGTGGAGGGGGAGGGGGGAATGGGAGGGGGGAATGGGAGGGGGAAAATGGGGGGGGGCATGGGGGGGGGGGGGGGGATGGGGGGGGGGGGGAATGGGGGGGGAATGGGGGAGGGGGGAATGGGGGGGGAATGGGGGGGATGGGGGGGAGGGGATGGGGGGGGAGGGGAGGGGGAGGGGGGGAGGAGGGGGGGGAAGGGGAGGGGGGAAGGGGAGGGGGGAAGGGGAGGGGGGAATGGGCGCAGGGGAGGAATGGGGGGGGGGAATTGGGGGGGGGAATGGGAGGGGTGAAGGGGGGGGAGGAATGGGGGGGGGGGAAATGGGGGGGGGAATGGGGGGGGGGGGGGGGAAGGGGGGGGGAGGGTGAGGGGAGGGGGGGGAACGGGGAGGGGGGAAGGGGAGGGGGGAAGGGGAGGGGGGAGGGGGTGGGATGGGGGGAATTGGGGAGGGGGACTGGAGGGGGGAATGGGAGGGGAATGGGATGGGGGGGGGGGGAAGGGAGGGGGGAATGGGGGGGGGAATGGGGGGGGGGGGGGGGGGGAATGGGGGGGGAAGGGGGGGGGAATGGGGGGGATGGGGGGGAGGGGAGGGGGGAATGGGGGGGGGAGGGGGGATGGGGGGAATAGGGGGAGGGAGAGGAGGGGGGGAGGGGAGGGGGGGGGGGGGAATGAGGGGGAAGGGGGGGGGGGAATGGGAGGGGGGAAGGGAGGGGGAGGGGGGAATGGGGGGAATGAAGGAGGGGGGAGGGGAATGGGAGGGGGAATGGGAGGGGGGAATGGGCGGGGGGAGGGAATGGGGGGGGGAATGGGGGGGGGAATGGGGGGGGGAATGGGGAGGGGAGGGGAGGGGACAGGGGAGGGGGGGAAGGGGGGGAGGGAATGGGAGGGGGGCAGGGGAAAGGGAGGGAAAAAAGGGGGGGAAGGGCGAGTGGGGAATGGGGGGGGGATGGGGGGGGAATGGGGGAGGATGGGTGGAGGGGGGTGAGGGGGGGAGGGGAGGGGGGGAGGGGGGGGGGGGGGAGGGGGTGGGGGGGAGGGGGAGGGAGGGGAGGGGGGGAGGGGAAGGGGAGGGGGGGAGGGGGGAGGGAGGGAGGGAGAGGGGAGGGGAGGGGGAGGGGGGGAGGGGAGGGGGGGGAGGGGGAGGGGGGGAGGGGAGGGCGGGGGAGAGGAGGGGGGAGGAGAGAGAGGGATGGGGAGGGGAGGGGAGGGGGGAGGGGAGGGGAGGGGGGGAGGAGAGGGGGGAGGGGGGGGAGGGGGAGGGGGAGGGGAGGAGGGAGGGAGGGGGGGAGGGAGGGGGGGAAGGGGGAGGGGAGGGGGGGGAGGGGAGGGGGAGGGGAGGGAGGGGAGGAGGAGGGGAGGGGAGGAGGGGAGGGGGGAGGGGAGGGGGGGAGGGGGAGGGGGGAGGGGAGGGGGGAAGGGGGGGGGGGGAGGGGAGGGGGGAGGGGGAGGGGAGGGAGGGGAGGAGGGGGAGAGGGGAGGGGAGGGGGGAGGGGGAGGGAGGGGAGGAGGAGGGAGGGAGGAGGAGGAGGTGAGGGGAGGGGGGGAGGGGAGGGGGAGGGGAGAGGGGAGGGGGAGGGGGAGGGGAGGGGAGCGGAAGGGGGGGGAGGGGGGAGGGGGAGGGGGGGGGGGGAGGGGAGGGGGGGGGGGGGAGGGGGAGGGGGGGGGAGGGGGGGGGAAGGGGGGGGGGGAGGGGGGAGGGGAAGGGAGGGGGGGAGGGGGGGAGGGGGAGGGGGGAGGAGAGGGGGGGAGGGGAAGGGAGGGAGGAGGAGGGGAGGGGAAGGGGAAGGAGGGTGGAGGGGAAGGGGGAGGGGAGGGGGAGGGGGAAGGGGAGAGGAGGGGGAGGGGAAGGGGAGGAGGAGGGGAGGGGAAGGGGAAGGGGGAGGGGAATGGGGGGAGGGGGAGGGGCGAGGGGAGGGGAAGGGGAGGGGAGGGGGAAGGGGAAGGAGGAGGGGAGGGAGGGAGGGGAGGAGGAGGGGGGAGGGAGGGGAGGAGGAGGGGGGGAGGAGGGGGGGAAGGGGAGGAGGAGGGGGGAGGGGAGGAGGAGGGGGGAGGGGGGGAGGGGAGGAGGGGGGGGAGGGTAGGAGGAGGGGGAGGGGAGGGGAGGGGGGGGGGAGGGGGGGAGGGGAGGAAGGATGGGGGGAGGGGGAGGAGGAGGAAGGGGGGAGGGGGAGGGGAGGGAGGGGGA